>CM055313.2:55442634-57842634 GCA_029255685.2 Silene conica
TATTATTAATAATAATAATAATAATATAATAATAATAATAATAATAATAATAATAATAATAATAATAATAATAATAATAATAATAATAATAATAATAATAATAATAATAATAATAATAATAATAATAATAATAATAATAATAATAATAATAATAATAATAATAATAATAATAATAATAATAATAATAATAATAATAATAATAATAATAATAATAATAATAATAATAATAATAATAATAATAATAATAATAATAATAATAATAATAATAATAATAATAATAATAATAATAATAATAATAATAATAATAATAATAATAATAATAATAATAATAATAATAATAATAATAATAATAATAATAATAATAATAATAATAATAATAATAATAATAATAATAATAATAATAATAATAATAATAATAATAATAATAATAATAATAATAATTAATAATAATAATAATAATAATAATAATAATAATAATAATAATAATAATAATAATAATAATAATAATAATAATAATAATAATAATAATAATAATAATAATAATAATAATAATAATAATAATAATAATAATAATAATAATAATAATAATAATAATAATAATAATAATAATAATAATAATAATAATAATAATAATAATAATAATAATAATAATAATAATAATAATAATAATAATAATAATAATAATAATAATAATAATAATAATAATAATAATAATAATAATAATAATAATAATAATAATAATAATAATAATAATAATAATAATAATAATAATAATAATAATAATAATAATAATAATAATAATAATAATAATAATAATAATAATAATAATAATAATAATAATAATAATAATAATAATAATAATAATAATAATAATAATAATAATAATAATAATAATAATAATAATAATAATAATAATAATAATAATAATAATAATAATAATAATAATAATAATAATAATAATAATAATAATAATAATAATAATAATAATAATAATAATAATAATAATAATAATAATAATAATAATAATAATAATAATAATAATAATAATAATAATAATAATAATAATAATAATAATAATAATAATAATAATAATAATAATAATAATAATAATAATAATAATAATAATAATAATAATAATAATAATAATAATAATAATAATAATAATAATAATAATAATAATAATAATAATAATAATAATAATAATAATAATAATAATAATAATAATAATAATAATAATAATAATAATAATAATAATAATAATAATAATAATAATAATAATAATAATAATAATAATAATAATAATAATAATAATAATAATAATAATAATAATAATAATAATAATAATAATAATAATAATAATAATAATAATAATAATAATAATAATAATAATAATAATAATAATAATAATAATAATAATAATAATAATAATAATAATAATAATAATAATAATAATAATAATAATAACAATAACAATAACAATAACAATAACAATAACAATAACAATAACAATAACAATAACAATAACAATAACAATAACAATAACAATAACAATAACAATAACAATAACAATAACAATAACAATAACAATAACAATAACAATAACAATAACAATAACAATAACAATAACAATAACAATAACAATAACAATAACAATAACAATAACAATAACAATAACAATAACAATAACAATAACAATAACAATAACAATAACAATAACAATAACAATAACAATAACAATAACAATAACAATAACAATAACAATAACAATAACAATAACAATAACAATAACAATAACAATAACAATAACAATAACAATAACAATAACAATAACAATAACAATAACAATAATAATAATACACGATTCCTTTCTCCCTCTTCTTTCTCTGACTAAAAAACTCTCTGAAAATACACGATTTAGGAGTGGTTCACCCCTAATCATAGCGCTATGGCCAGAGGCCGGAGAGGCCGAGGAGGCCGTCGTCCTCCATCTCCGCAACCAGCGTCGGAAAGTGATGTTAGTGAGGTCGCTACTACAGTGCCTGAGTCGGTTGAGCCAGAGGCGATTCCGGTGGAGGTTCCTCAGATCCCTGAGAAACCAACCTTTGCGGGTCTATTTAAGGGATTATCGGCCGGAGCCTCGTCATCGGTGGTGGCGAAAAGTCCGGCGGTGGTGAAGAATCCTTCCTCTAAAAGTAAGGATAAGTTTTTCAACATCTCCAACAAAGGTATGAATCTGTCTTATGTTAAACCTATTGTCGATGAAATTCTTGCAATTGAGGAAGATGATATTGCAACTGAATTGGATTATTGGAGTGAAATCACTTTAGTAGGGACTGTCATGGGCAAACAGACCACTCTCGATCAGATGAGGAACCTGGTTGCTAAGTCATGGAACCATGTCACAACCCCAGAAGTCTTGTATTTCTCGAAGGGTTGGTTTTACTTTCGATTTGATAGTGTTGATGATTGTGATGCTATTTTTAATGACTCTTGGAATATGCATGGATTTCCTCTTCTTCTTAAGCATTGGAACCCTAATATCCTTGAGGAATTGACAGTAGTCTCTGTTGTTCCAGTATGGGTCAAGTTTCCGCGATTAGATCCTTGTTTTTGGTCGGATAAAGGTTTGAGTAAGGTTGCTAGCCTAATTGGTCGACCAATTTGTGCCGATGAGTATACGACACAAAAGAGTAGGCTCTCGTTTGCTAGAGTATTAATTGAAGTGGATCTTTCAAAAGAATTGCCTAAGCTCCTTCACTTTCAAACCCCTTTTCGAGGATTAGTAGAGCAATTAGTTGAGTATGAATGGCTGCCTTATTATTGTACTAAGTGCAGGAAAATTGGGCATTCGGTGGAGAAATGTAGGTCTGGCCAGCCAAGACAGGAGTACCAGCCAAAACAGAAGGTGACTTTGGACCCTGTACCGGTCTCTGATGGGAAGGGGGGGGTCTCTGCCAGAGGGTCTGGACTCTGTACCAGGTTCTGCTGGGAAGGGGGGGGCATCTGCCAGGGAGTTCTGCCTCTGAAGCTGCCGCTGCTGGTTCAGGTAATGTCGAAGGGGATTCAGTGGTTGATGCTATTGTGACTACTCCTCCTTCATATCTAGAGGGAAGAAGTAAGTCCAAAAGCAAGAATACACCTAAGGAGACAGACTTGAAAAACAGATTCCAGTCTTTTGCTAGCTTATTGGATGCTACTGACACGGTTTTGACAGATGAGTTGGATCCGGGAGGGCCTACTCTTGAATGATTGTCTCTACTTGGAATATAAGAGGGCTTAATGACCCTCTTAAGCAACAAGAGGTCTTGGACTTTTTGTTGACTAATAACGTGGACTGTTGTGCTATCCTTGAAACTCATGTCAAGGAGCATAAGGTTTCTTCTATTGTTGCTAATTTCCCTCAGTTTCAGTTTCTTCATAACTATACGCATCATTACAATGGTCGTATCTGGGTTGTTTGGAATCCTAAGACTGTGGTGGTTGATGTTTTAGGTGCTAGTGCTCAGCATATGCACTGTACCATTACTTATTTGGCTGCTCACATTACTTTTCATAGTACCTTTATTTATGCTTTCAATAATGCTGCTGCTAGACGTGTTCTCTGGCAGACTCTCACTGACCTTGCTCCTAGCATTCATGGTCCTTGGGCTTGTATGGGTGACTTCAATGTTGTCCTTCATCCCTCTGATCGTATAGGGGGTGCTACTTATCCCCATTCTGTGATGGAGGAGTTTAGTGATTGTTTGGATCGTTGTTGTCTTGTGGATCATTCTGCTACTGGAGTCCACTACACTTGGTCTAACCACCAAACTGATGCTATCAAATGGGCTAAGTTAGACAGAATTTTGGTTAATCCTCATTGGTCTCATTCATCTACTGCTTGGTTTTCTGCTGCAGGGGTTTCAGATCATTCTCCTGGCTTCCTCCAGTTGAACCTTGCTCCCTGCCGAATCAATAAGGCTTTTCGTTTTTTAAATTGCTGGGTTTTCTCCCCTGGTTTCCTGGCTTACGTTCAAACTGGCTGGAATTCGTATGTTACTGGTGATAAGATAAGTATGCTTTTTTCTCATCTCAGGTCTCTGAAGTCTGGGTTTCGAGCGCTGCATAATACTACTTTTCAGAATCTGGGTGCTCAAGTAAAGTCCTCAAAAGCTGCCCTATTACAGTGTCAGCTTCATCTCCAGAATGATCCTTTCAGTTCTGATTTGCTTGCTCAACAGTCCCACCTTAGGCAACTCTATGTTGGTTTGAGGAAATCCGAGGCTGCCTTTCTTACTCAAAAAGCTAAGCTTCACACACTTGTGCTCGATGATTCTAATACTCACTATTTTTATTCTAGAATTGCAGAGAGGAAATCTAACAGTTCTATTGGATCTATCTATGATACTGATGGGAAGCAGTGCACTGGCCATACGGAGGTTGCTGCTGCTTTTATTAGCTACTATAGTGCTCTCTTAGGAGCCACTGATTTGGTTGTTGAGGTTCCTGCTAACCTCTTTACTGCTAACCTTTTTGCTCCTTCAATCCACGATGCCCTTACTGCTACGGTTTTGGTTAAGGAGGTAAAGGATGCCCTTTTTTCTATCAACCATAATAGTAGTCCTGGTATTGATGGTTATGGGTCTGGTTTTTTTAAGAATGCTTGGGAGATTGTTGGTCATGATTTCTACTTAGCTGTCCGGGATTTTTTCCTTCGTAGGAAAATGCCTAAAGCTGCTAATAGCACTCTTATCACCCTTATTCCTAAGATTCCCACTCCTAGGAATGTCACTGACTTCAGACCTATATCTTGTTGCACTGTTTTTTATAAAACCATTACTAAGATCTTGGCTAATCGTTTGAGGCTTTATTTGGGGGATGTGATTGGTATGGAGCAGGCTGCTTTTGTAAAAGGAAGGGATATTTTTGATAATTCCTCTCTTGCCCATGAGTTAGCTCATAATTATACTAGGCATCATATCACTCCTAGGTGCATTGTAAAAGTTGATATTAAGAAAGCCTTTGACTCTGTTAACTGGGCTTTCTTGCATAGATGCTTGATTCTTTATGGGCTGCCTGAGTTGTTTGTCAAATGGGTTATGGCTTGTGTTACCTCTCCTTGGTACTCCATTAACATTAATGGTTCTATTGAGGGTTTTTTTAGAGGGCAGAGGGGTCTTCGTCAGGGTGACCCTCTTTCTCCTTATTTGTTTGTCCTTTGTATGGAGGTGCTTTCTCGTCAGTTACGGTGTTTGCCTACTTACGATGGGTTCTCCTACCACCCTAAGTGTGTTAAGTTAAAACTTACTCATTTGGTTTTTGCTGACGATCTGCTTGTCTTTATTCGAGGTGATGTTCCTTCTGTGAAGGTAGTGGCTACTTGTCTCAGCAGGTTTGCTAGTTACTCTGGGTTGGTTGCAAATCCTATGAAGACCTCTGTGTACTTTGGGGGGGTTCACCCTGCTGTGAAGCAGCAGATTCTTGAGGGGACTGGTTTCACTGAGGGTGATTTTCCCTTTAAGTACCTTGGTCTCCCTTTGTTCACATCCAGGTTAACTCAATCTATGTTTGACCCTCTTCTTGAGCGTATTAGGGATAGAATTAATCTTTGGTCTCGGCACAAAATTACTTATGCTGGTAAGATTCAATTAATTAATTCTGTCATTTTTGGTATGAGTAGTTTTTGGGGTGCTTGTGTCCTTCTTCCCAAGGGTGTTGTCAAACGTATTGCTAAACTTTGTAAAAACTTTCTTTGGGGTCTTGATAATGCTAGACGTAGATTTGTTTTTCAGAGCTGGGCTGACTTGTGCACTCCCCATGAGGAGGGTGGGATTGATATTAAGGAAGTGTTGAGTTGGAATAAAGCCCAAGCGGTTAAGTGGATCTGGAAACTTGAAACTCAACCTCATTCCATTTGGGTGCAATGGATCTCTGCCTATGTTCTTAAAGGGGACTCAATTTGGGCTGCTAGACCTACTGCCTCTTCTACATGGTTCTGGGGGAACATCCTCAACATTAGGACTGAGCTTGTTAATTGTCTTAGTGTTGGGGCTGCTAAGGATTGTATCACTGCTTTACCTGTGTTCGAGACTAGCTATTTTTATGAGGTCTTCCGTACTCATAAGGCTACTGTCAACTGGACTAAGACTATTCATGCAATGGAGGCTTCCCCTAAGCACAGATTTATAGCTTATTTGGCTGCCCAGGACTCTCTGCCCACTGTGGACCTCCTTGTTAGTCGAGGATTGTATTGGGTTAATCGATGTAGCCTTTGCTTTAAGGCCGCTGAAACTAACGCCCATATTTTCTTTTCTTGTAGCTTCTCGGCCTATGTTTGGAGCACCATTCAGAGGCAGTATAATTTATGCACTAGCACCTCTAATGTGGCTGAAGTTTTGCAGTGGTTCCATGTTCATAATCGTGGCCTCAGTTGGATCAAGAAGAGGCGTCGTTGTTGCTTGGTTAGCACCCTATACCTGCTTTGGCAAGAGCGGAATGGCCGTATTTTCAAGAATTTACAAAAGGCTGCGGATAGCATTGTTCATGATATAGTCTGCCACGTTAATTTTCGAATGTCTTACTCGACTTTTGGCTTTGATGAAGCCACTGTGTGTAAACGGTTGTATTAACTAGTTTTGCTAGTTGGTTGCTTTTTAGGTGCTTATTGTTATGCTATTACTCTGATAGTATGACAATTAGCACTGTACCAGTTTTTCAACACCGCACTTTACGTGGGGTGTTTTTCTGGTCTTTTTTTCCTTTTAAAGATTTTTTTAAAGGGGGCTATTCCGGTTTCCTTTGTAGTTAGGTTCAGGGTCTTGTATCTTCAACTTAATTATGATATATGAGAAAGATCCTTTGCTTTTCTGCAAAAAATAATAATAATAATAATAATAATAATAATAATAATAATAATAATAATAATAATAATAATAATAATAATATACGTAGAAAACGATAACAACAACGAATAATACTCATAATAATAATACTCGTATAATGGCGCAACACAACTTATACTAATCTTTGTAGTACATTGACAATAACACCACACACTTGTAATAATATTATTAATGATATAATAATAATAATAATAATAATAATAATAATAATAATAATGCCATGACAAAACAATCAAGACGTATGACGTTAACAACTTAATACATTCCACGACATTAACATCACCGCGGATCACAGGTCTGTTGCAGACCTATTTCCCGACACCACCACCACCAGCCCGGTCCCCAACAACCGTCACCACTGGTCCCAACCTTAACCTCGTACTACCCACTACAACTCCCACTATTGGGCCACCATGGGCAGCCACCACCATAACCCCTCGAAACCGCCTGCACACACACTCACTCCTATACTCTGTATCTTCCGCGCACCCGACTCCCTCTATTCTCACGACAACCTATTGCACCCCACGGTTCCCTTCTATTCTCTGCCGCCTACCTGTACCACCCTCGACACTACATACTACCCCCGACTCCCTGGTGTAAAACACCAGGCTTCGACCTTACTCATGCCTTCGGAAACAGCCTTCGGAAACAGCCGACAGTACCCGTACTCCCTGTTTATGTACTAATGAATAGGCTGTCGAAACAGCCTGCTCCAGCCACCGTTTACCACCTTATCACCACCAACATCACCTACTAAAACACCACTACTAACACTCATAGTCCACGACATGAATTGACTCAACCCATGAACGAAAAAGCTACAAAAAAAGAACTGATTGAGCACGCAGAACAGGGCAGTATTTACGAGTTACTGTCGTTATTTTTGATCTTTGTTCTAACAATTACGGTGATCTTATGGTGACTTAAAGACGATAAACGTGGTATATATACTACACAGATTACTCACAACTATAGAACATTAGGACGATGGTCTGAAATTTAGAAGAAAACGGGTATACAACTTACAGTCGCGCAAAGGTGGGAACGATAATGGTGAAGGCTGTTCTTGCGTTGTTCTCTTTCTCCTTGGTTCTCTTCAATCCTCACGGTGGACCAAAGCAAGGTTTAGGGTGTAGAGGTTGTAAGGAGGCAGGCGAGATGTAGGGGTGAGTAGGGTTTTTGGTTAGTCGATGGAATATGGTTGATTAGGGTTAGATTTGTTGTGTGGAGTGTCGATGGATTAAGGCTGTAATTTTGTTGTTTTGTTTTGTTTCACGCATTAGGGTTATAGTCTAACCCAAGTCCAAGCCCAATGATCCATAGTCAATCACGCATATCGAAGCATCCTATTACCTACGTCCCGTTCCCGACTCGTAAATAAAATTAGCGAGCACATACATTAAATTATACTAATTAAACCATACAATTTAGTAGTAGTAAATATTAATTAAATAGATAACTTAAATTATCAGCACTTACATAAGAATATACAAAGATTAGGATTTAAATATAATTATGACTTAAGTAAATAAATAGATAAATAAATAAATAATTGAATTGAAGTATAGACGAGAAATAAATATAAAAACAAACAAGAAATATATTTAATTATAAATATATCACTAAGAATTAAAGAAATGCGAATGAAACGTCATTTTATGAAATAATCGTCAAATATAAAAAAAATAATTATGAAATACGAAATAATCGTAGAAATACGATTTATAAAATAATAACAGTTTATGTAAAATACTTTATAAACATTCCCTTTGAACTACTTGTATAAAACAAGGTTTGACTGTCGTTGACCGTGGCTAAAACACGGGGTATTACAGTCTTCCCTCCTTAAAATGAACTTCGTCCCGAAGTTCGCCACCCCGTAACGATAACAAAATACCCCATAACCATAGGACAAACGCAAGTAGTACATATACATAAGCTCTAAAACGCGAAGTGTTACATTCTATCTCCCTTAAGAAACTTTGTCCCCAAAGTTTAACATACGACAAAAGTATATGACACTTAAAGAACCGCAACATTGACCAAAACATAACACATTAAGACAGCAGACTCCATGCATGATCATTCTCAGTCAGCCAAACATAACATACCACTTAGCCAGATCGTACACCATCTAGATTTTACAATCCTATCCTCCTTAAAACTTGGTTACGTCCCCGTAACCCTATTTTAAAATTCCACATTCATTGCTCAAGAAGATCACTGAATCAACAGTCACAAATTATCTGATAAGCTAATTACTCTATACTGACAACTAACATCCGACTTTTAAAGCAACAAACATACTTGTCAATTTAATGCTACGTAATAATACGAAATCAATGTAAATAACACTTATAAATCCTTGGAAATTTTAACATAACTTAACACATTTACACCAATGTAGGCAATCAACTATCTCATAGTTCATACTTGACAAATTTAAAACATTTCATTGTCATAATCACATTATAGAAGCAAAATCATATTATAGAAAATCCATAAGACAAATTTTAACTAATGTAATTAAAATGGGACATTAACATATTTCCCCAAGGCATACACCAATCTTAGATTAGCAAGTCAACTTAGCATTTCTAGGTATAAATTAGTTAAAATCGCATAGGTACATTTCCCATCTACTCACATTACACCATTTATCATAAAGCCAGTAGTAAGGATAACTTCCAAAATAAGATGTTTATATCATGCAGAACAATTTGCATATTCAGGCAAAATTTCATCAACATGTAGCTACAGATTCTATCATGTTGCAAAACATTTACCATAATTATCAAACATCAGCTTTATCATGGATTATCACTTCGAATACATTTTGAGACTTTCAAAACGATGAAGTTGTAATTAATGACAATTTACAATCAAGAATCATCTGACGATTTTTACAAGTTACAAATCAAAGACAAGACTAGCATCCCTACAAGTCACGTGTCAACCACATTACTAATTCAATGTATTGTGATCAGATTCACACATAACAATATGTACTTCACTTTGTGGCATAACCATATACATGAAGAAACTATAAAGATTATAATCGCAGGGTTACATCACATAATTCTTATTTGATTAAACTTTTATATTTAAACTTTACCATTTCAACAATCATACATCACGCAACAACTTCCAAAAATCGTAATTAAATAACTGCTTAGCTGTTTTGCGAGCTATTATCGTTTTTAGGAAATATAAGGAATTAACTAACCAGAGGAAAGAGAACCAATTGCAAAGCTTAAGAAAATTATTTATAACAAATTTTACAACTCAGTTGGTCTGAACAGAAACTTTACTGCAATTGGACAGAAAATTGGGCAACTTGCAAAATTCACTATTAAATAGCGACTCGTTAAGATTTTACGTGGTTTATCATTTTGAAAACGTGAATGAATATTCTAAACAGTGGAGTTGGAATTATGCATAAACAATAAACACGTTTTAATTATTTATTTTCCAAAAACATAGGTCAAAACGGACTGTGCAGTAACAATTTGTCGACTGTCAACTAAAATATTTATTTCTCTCAAAAGATAACTCCTATTAACATTAAACCAAAGGCATGTAATTTTCAACACATAACTATATAACATTCATGACTTAGGGCAACACATTCCGCATATCACTAGACATGGATTGCTAAGGCAATTAGTAAGATAGTAACAATCTTAAATCTCAAAATCCGATCTATTTCGCCTATTACGCCAATCAGTAAATTTTTGCAAAGGATAGAGCATTAAGATAGAAAGTATACACGCTCAGAATAGCAACAAAGCTATTATCAACAAACACAACATCCGTTTCGGTCTACTAGATTTACACACATGACTTAACTTGATTCCGCATCCTGTAACAACATTGTCTGGCTGGCTCTATTAACCATTCCAGTCAATTATGGTCATATCTCTCTTACATCTAACCTCCTAGGCAGCTATAGCTTATGGTGCTTCTATCATCAACTCATTACACACATCATTATACTATATCTCTACCTAAGGGTTCAGGGATCATATAGCCGCATGCATATCACCATACAAGTCAAACTCATATACTCATACTTATATTCTCAAAACTTGAAAGTCATATATTTCAACCAACATTCAATATCATTATCATGCTTCACAATATAGATCCCCAACCATGTTTCACATCATGGCTTACCTCATAGGCAATATAGGCAAGGTCCGATCTTTTATCTTGTTACTACCAACTCTCTGCATCACTCAAGGGTTACCAGGTTAGACTGAAAGGGCCAGTGGCTTGGTTTGAGGGGGCCCCTAACTCATCCCAATCCTGGGGCTCCTAACAGTTACTAACCTGGGGTTCATTTTATTAGACTCTTCCTACGTTCATTATTATTCATTTGGTTTAGGCCTGAGAATCGTTCGCTCTGATACCACTTTGTAACACCCCCATTTATCTAAGAGCCTTTAGCAAGACATTCTCAAATAAATGGAGCTGTTACCATCTCGGAATGTCCGAGGTAGTGAATAACAAAGTAAAACAAACCAAAGTACTTTATATAAAACTGATTAAATTTAAACTTTTGATATTACAACTACTACGCAAAGAATAAAGTACAACTGATAACATCTAAGTATGTGATCTTATTCTAAGTAGGTCCAAGCCATGGCTCTCTCATGCCCAAGCTCCTAATCCATCTGTCTCTGACCTGTAGAATCTACTCCCCATTCCGGATCATCGTAGGTGTACACGAATACACTGTCAACCTCGCGGTTGAGTAGGATAACACAAAAATAGATAATGCAACAATTATGATATGCAAATGCAATGATATGCTCGAGCTCAAACTCAGTCTCAATCACAATCTCAAACCCGTAACACCCAGCCATACCGAACCTCCCGGCAGACTATAATCGGTCGTCGCCGAACACCAGCTCAATAGCTGATAAGACACCAGGCCTGGTCTGCAGAACCACCCTGGCTTTATATCAGAACAACATCTGATTCACATCTTTCTCAGTAACCAATGCATATGCCATGCTCATGAATGCAACAATACTCTTAATCAATCATACTATTAAATAAAGCAATGCTCATGCCACTAATAATAATCAATATCAATCCAACCAATATCATCATCATATCAATCATGCTCAGCATCCATAACACACAATTTAACACTCATTCGAAACACCTCATAGAGTATAGTGTCAGTGTATCCTACCTGGATAGCAATATAATCCAATAGCAAGCCAGCAAGTAAATAGAGTTATGCCACTTCAATTCCGTCACCTAATAATATAATATAAACAATTACTAACTAATATAACTACGTAAACAAGGTATAATATATCAACCAACCAACTTAATTAACCAAGTAGTGTATTACGCCTAACCAGGCCATATTAAGCACGGCTAGTCAAATAACTTAATTAGGTGATTAATTAAATTTACAGTCACAACACTATTTAAATAAATTAACTAAATCCGTTCGACTAATTAACTAATTGATCCCAACTAAATACACATGAACTAAACAATTTAACTATTAACAACACCATACATAAACTAATCAAATAATATAAATAACCGTCATAAAATTATTATAAATACGAATAATAAACTTATAATAACAATACTACTAATAACTTATAATAATAATAATACCAATACCGACCATAATAATAATAAAATTAATAATAATAATAATAATAATAATAATAATAATAATAATAATAATAATAATATACGTAGAAAACGATAACAACAACGAATAATAATAATAATAATAATACTCGTATAATGGCGCAACACAACTTATACTAATCTTTGTAGTACATTGACAATAACACCACACACTAGTAATAATATTATTAATGATATAATAATAATACTAATAATAATAATAATAATAATAATGCCATGACAAAACAATCAAGACGTATGACGTTAACAACTTAATACATTCCACGACATTAACATCACCGCGGATCACAGGTCTGTTGCAGACCTATTTCCCGACACCACCACCACCAGCCCGGTCCCCGACAACCGTCACCACTGGTCCCAACCTAAACCTCGTACTACCCACTACAACTCCCACTCTTGGGCCACCATGGGCAGCCACTACAGCCACCACCATAACCCCTCGAAACTGCCTGCACACACACTCACTCCTATACTCTGTATCTTCCTCGCACCCGACTCCCTCTATTCTCACGACAACCTACTGCACCCCATGGTTCCCTTCTATTCTCTGCTGCCTACCTGTACCACCCTCGACACTACATACTACCCCCGACTCCCTGGTGTAAAACACCAGGCTTCGACCTTACTCAAGCCTTCGGAAACAGCCTTCGGAAACAGTCGACAGTACCCGTACTCCCTGTTTATGTACTAATGAATAGGCTGTCGAAACAGCCTGCTCCAGCCACCGTGTACCACCTTATCACCACCAACATCACCTACTAAAACACCACTACTAACACTCATAGCCCACGACATGAATTGACTCAACCCATGAACGAAAAAGCTACAAAAAAAGAACTGATTGAGCACGCAGAACAGGGCAGTATTTACGAGTTACTGTCGTTATTTTTGATCTTTGTTCTAACAATTACGGTGATCTTATGGTGACTTAAAGACGATAAACGTGGTATATATACTACAAATATTACTCACAACTATAGAACATTAGGACGATGGTCTGAAATTTAGAAGAAAACGGGTATACAACTTACAGTCGCGCAAAGGTGGGAACGATAACGGTGAAGGTTGTTCTTGCGTTGTTCTCTCTCTTCTTTGTTCTCTTCAATCCTCACGGTGGACCAAAGCAAGGTTTAGGGTGTAGAGGCTGTAAGGAGGCAGGCGAGATGTAGGGGTGAGTAGGGTTTTTGGTTAGTCGATGGAATAGGGTTGATTAGGGTTAGATTTGTTGTGTGGAGTGTCGATGGATTAAGGCTGTAATTTTGTTGTTTTGTTTTCTTTCACGCATTAGGGTTATAGTCTAACCCAAGTCCAAGCCCAATGATCCATAGTCAATCATGCATATCGAAGCATCCTATTACCTACGTCCCGTTCCCGACTCGTAAATAAAATTAGCGAGCACATAGATTAAATTATACTAATTAAACCATACAATTTAGTAATAGTACATACTAATTAAATAAATAACTTAAATTATCAGCACTTACATAAGAATATACAAAGATTAGGATTTAAATATAATTATGACTTAAGTAAATAAATAAATAAATAAATAAATAAATAATTGAATTGAAGTATAGACGAGAAATAAATATATAAAAAAAAACAAGAAATATATTATAAATATATCACTAAGAATTAAAGAAATGCGAATGAAACGTCATTTTATGAAATAATCGTCAAATATAAAAAAAATGATTATGAAATACGAAATAATCGTAGAAATACGATTTATAAAATAATTAACAGTTTAGGTAAAATACTTTATAAACATTCCCTTTGAACTACTTGTATAAAACAAGGTTTGACTGTCGTTGACCGTGGCTAAAACACGGGGTATTACACCCTTGCTTGTCCTCAAGCGAGAACTAGACTCAATCTTAAGCTAATGGAACGATTTCAATCTCAGAGCGAAATGTAAATGTAAAGCCTCAACCAATTTAATGCTAAGTCACAAGGAACTAGTAAATGAATCATGCAAACGAGTTATGAAGTTGTCAAACTTTGCTAATCTAGCAACCATAAAGACTTCGTCACAATGGACTCTCGCGGGTCACTCGTATCAGACAAAAAGCTAAAGAAAGGAATTTTTGAACAAACTGCACTTTTCTGTTTCCGTCAGTTGGTCGACCGACCAAGGGATGCGGTCGGTCGACTGACTTGCAGTGTAAATTTTTTTTCGATTTTTTTCTTTCTTTTTCTGTTTTTCTGTTTTCTTTTCTTTTCCTTATTTTTCTTTCATTCTTTCTTTTCTTTCTTTCTCACATGAAAACATAACAAACAAATATGACCAAAAAAGTTCCCGTGACCACAAATACTAGCTTGGTTAAGGTGGGTTAAGTATAGGATGTAGCTTTTGGGACAAAAGGAAAATTTGGCTATGTAGAGCTTGTGGGTAAGATAAGAAACAAAGAGCCTCAATTGCACGTGTCAAAAATCACAAAACGATATAGCATACAGGCATAAAGCAGATTACGTTCATGTTTATGCATTTTGATGTAACTGTCACAAGGGGAGATCCTAAACAACTGGTCATGAATGACACCAGTAAAAGGCTCTAACAACTCAGAATTTATAGTAGTTTGCCAAAGGTAAAAGTCAAGTTTTAAGATTAACAACAAGTTTGACAAAAAACTCGTAGATATGTATGTGATTCCGCTACTAAAACATGTTGACAAACAAGGCTTAGACATAAGCATATAAAAATGCAAAGTCATCATAGAAATACCTTCGTTCCGACTCGACCTATATGCTAAAGTAAACGTGCATTTTTTGAAATTTTTGAATTTTTCTATTTTTTTGATTTTTTTTTTGTATATGCAAGGAAAATAAAGAAAGAGCAATGCAAGACAAAAATGCAATAAATGTGTGACAAAAAAACAGTGGAACAAATGCATGCTTCAGCAGACTTCTTAACGTTTCCCAACGTTTCTCCTTGGTTTCCCGGTCCATTATAGGAGAGAACGCTTCGGAGATTAATGGCATTAATGGTCTTGACGGGCCCCTCACATTTGCTCGAAGAGTTAGCAATCTGATTAGCAGCTAAGATCTGTTGGGGCTGGTGTCCTTGACAGTTAGTACAATGACATACTAAATCTCTTAAAGGTTCACAAGGGCATACTTCAGTATTATTATCAGTTGATCCACGTTTATCAATAACGGTTGACTTGCTAGATAAGTTTGTTCTTATTGTCATACGGATGGCGGTGATCAACTGGTCCCTACGTCACACCTATAGGACACGTTTGAGAGATGTGAAGGTATTAAAATATAGTCACATTTATGCCGGATACGACTAAACAGTTAGTCAGAGGTATTGACTATTAAATTAGTCAATGAGATGTTGAGATTATTATTTAATACGGATTAAATAATTTTAGCTAATACGGATTACATGATTAATTCGTAAAATTAAATATAAACGGTTATATTTAATTAAATATTGAATTCGCGTATTAATATAAACAGTTATATTAATTGGGCCAATTATACAATATCGTATTTTATCAGACCATTATTAATACATCGACTGTATTAATATCTGATAACATGTGTGCGATTTATAATAAATACCCGCGAATAATATTTAGCAAAACGGGTCGAATCACGCAAAAGAATAAGGTAAGAGTGGAAAAGCCCACACTTGACCCATTCGGCCGCCCGACCCATGTAATACAAAAGGAGAGTCCTTCTCCTTTTGTCAGGTTACTGGTTAATTCACAATCTCAAGAAATTAGGGTTTTGAGAACATTCTTTTCCCAAAACTCAGATCTCACATCAACACTCAGAAAAGCTCTCCCCATATTGCAAGGCAATTGGAGAGTATTTCTAGCACACGCGGCATCGTCTCAATCAAGTCTTGGGTGCAAGTTATAGGAGGGAATTTGCTTTAATTCATGTTCTTAGGCCTTTAGCACAAGGACCAAAGGTTGTATTCTTTTTCATGCTTTTAATTAACTTATGACAATAATCACAATTGTATTTTTCGTTATAATCCTTCATGTTTAGGGCGAATACATGTTTTATTCCCCACAAGTTGTATCAGAGCCAAGGCCACGAAATTTTACTTTTGTGTTTTTCATAAGTTTTAATTTAAAAATTTTGAAAATCGTTTTCTGTCGCCGTGTGGGTCGGTCGACCCCCTCCCGCGTAGGGTTTCTGTTTTTCGGCAGTTTCTCTTTTGTGAGTAATCGATCTTGTTTTCGATTCCTGTTTAAATATTGTTAATTAATCGATATTCTTGGCAATATGTGAACCCTTGTTGTTGTTTAAATTGATTTACACGTTTTGAATCAAAGGTAAAAACTTGTTTTGATTTCAAGTGCAACAATTTTGTGTTTTCAGAAACTCGGTTTCTTGTTTTGTGGTCGGTCGACCTGGTTGATAGGTCGGTCGACCATACTGCTGTTACAGGAAGTTTTTTTTTACTGTCAGAAGGTCGGTCGACCCCATGTTGAGGTCGGTCGACCTCGTCCCTGTAACAGACGTTTTATTTTTTCCCGAAAATAACTTGTTTTTATTTTCCCATGACCTCTAGTAATATGCTGTATACGGAAATAGTATATTATTTTTGTGAAACGGTTCACTCTCGCATGATACATATTATTTTAAAACGGTTTAAGATAATGGATTATAAACTTATTAAAATTAAAGTGGTTAAAACGGTATAATCACATAATTTTAATCCCGTAAAGGTGGTTTGGTAAAATTTGTTCATCATAATAACAGTATTATGTCATGAATGAATTTTATTTTTAGTTGATGCATTTTATTTATCGTCTTGTGAATGCCTTGAATGCTTTCAATAACGTATTTAATTTTTGCAATCGGTTGTAACTTAGTGTGGCCTTAGTAGATTGTGTTACCGTAATGATGGAACACAATCTTGCTTGTAATTTTGAGATCTTGAATCTCCGTTTTGGGTTTTTGCCATGTAATTACTTTTGTATTTAAATTAGAATGTAAATAGGGTTATATTTGTAATTTAAATTAGTAATTTTGTGAAGACCAAAGACGGAGACCGGATGCTCAGACCAAGATGGAACATCAAGACAAGCTTCTAGGGTCCAACGGTGGATTCCAAAGTTGTTTTTATGTTTATTTTGGTAGGATAGGCCACACTAGGACTTTTATTTACGTTTATTGCATTTATTTTTATGCTTTCATCGATAATAGCTTGCATCATATTCCGCCTAAAACCAAACCACCTATAAACATGCCTGAAAACTGACTCATGAAGAGATCACGCGTTAGTTTTCTATGACACACAGATGTCACGTGTCATATGTAAAGCCATCACTTTATTTCATTCATTCACATATATGCTAGATATTAGTTCACTTAAAATGGATAAATATAAGTTGATGGGGTCTTCCTCGTATAACCAAAAATTGAGACTAGTCTTTATAAATCAGACTCCCATGAATCCCTTCTTCGTCGGTAGGCATAATATGACCCCTTCTACGTCGGGTAAGTGGGAACAGATGATTTATTTTTATCTCAACATCGTGGTCACTCGATACTATCTAGCGACTATGATGGACTAATAGATATGATTTACGGAAATCTATCGACCAAGAGTTTCAACGGTGGAATTAGCCAAGCTGTGGGCTTATCAATATACGGAAATTGAGTCTTGGGATCGTTTATATAATTCTTGAGGGAGATCAATTATATAAATGCATGAGTCTACGAGTTTAAATACAATTTAATAGACTTAAATCACAACAATGAGTTGCTTATATGGTTTTGTTTTATCTTATTTTCAGTGTAGAACACGATCAATTAAACTGCTGTATAACTAATGGCTGGTGAAGACCCAATGCCAAGTGACAAGCTAGCACGTGAATCCTGGCTAAAAGTGTAACATCCCGTATTTTCGTAAATAATATTTTTACGATTTTAAATTATTTTACGGAATATAATATTATTTTAATAATAAATCGTAAGTTCTAGCTTAAGTTTTCCGTTAAGTTCCGTCTTAAGATATTTTAATCTTAAGACATCGTTTTACTTGGCATTTTAATCCCGACTTGAGTTTCTGTATCGCTTAAGAAAAATAAACCCGACTCAAGTAAATGTGAAAGGACAACTTAAAACCCTACCTAAACCTCATCCATCGACACATTCATGTTCTTCATTTCATTTCACTGTAAACCCAACTTTCACCATTTTCACTTTTCTTCAAAGCTTTAAACTACGATCTCGACCCCTTCCCGAACTCCGATTGAGGTAAATTTTATATTTTCGGAATCTCCTCGAGATTTGCAACCTTTCTATCTCTTTCAATTTCCATTTCATCAACTTTGATTTTGGGACTGTTTTGGGGAAAACTCGAAATTATTAGAGATAATAATATAATATGATATCATATCCTAAGATTAGAATATTATCTCGAAATTATTAGAGATAATAATATAATTACCCCATAATAATCCGTTTTTGTTGTTTGTAGGTGTTGACTCGGACGACTCGGACAATGACTCGTACATTGTAGAAGATTAGAAGTGAAGAATCGCTCTCTTAAGGTGACGATAATGAGAAAAACTCGGCTTTTGTCTTAAATTAAGTGGACATGTGATTTTTCTTGATTTTTATGTGAATTGATTATGAGTTTTATGTTTAATAGTTTATAGGTAATTTATATCCGTCACATATTCATGTTATTCAACTCAAAATGTGGTTAATTGCTGTTGCGTCTTACTTCTTCTATCTCCCGCTGATTTTGGGTTGTTCTATGTTCTGTTTGTTGCTGTCTGTTTATCGCTGTGCTACTGATGTTGCTATTGTGAGTGGCTGTTACAACTGTTGTTACTCTGGTCCTTGTTGTGATATTGTTACTACTGCCCAAGTACCATAGTTGCTTCTTACTGTTGTTGCGTCGTCAAACTACTGCCGCCATTATAATATAATGTTAATGTTGCTGTTTAATAGAATGTTATCTTATCATATTGTAAATATCGTTAGTGATTGACCGTATGTTGTAAATTGTAGCAATTAGTTGTAGACTTGCCTAAACTCTAGGATTCGTTACTAATCCTCCATTATTCTGGGCTTAGGTTTAGCTAATTGATTGACACTCCAAATGTATATATATTTTCGCTCCTCTGACTTTTGGAAATTAAGGAATCAACTCTTTTACTGTTCGTTGCCATTATATGCTAAGCATGGCCATACTAAATTACTAATCTACTACATACTACTTACGGTTAATACTACTATTACCGGATAAACATACTAAAACTACTATTATTAATTATTATCATTACTACTTTACTCGTATTAAGTATAGTTTAGTAATATTATTATTATTTTACGTACGTGCTTGCTAGCCTGCTTGAATTAATTAGTTTACTTACGTGCTTGCTAGCTTGTTTACGTTTAAATGTAATACGTTAGAAATCGTTACGAATTAATAATGGATTACGGTTTTATTTTAAGTAGCATGTTTAAATGGTTAATTAGTTAATCGGTTTTCCGAATAATTAAGATACGACTTGTTATATTAATTTTTCACATGTTAATTTTATATACAAAATATGAGGATATAATATGAAATGTTAAATTAGTTTTTGTTACTCTTTTTCCGAATGAGCTATATATTTAATTTACGATTCTTTTGTTACTTTATATACGTAATAAATTCCGTAAAGAATATACGTTATATAATATGAATTGTATGCTTGTTTGAAGTCCCAAGGAATTGGGCGGCGCTTATGTCGGGTTCGGTAATGGATTTGAGGATGAAAGACCCCCCGGCCGGGCAACCGGAAGGGAAACCGGCTCTCGCCTCAAATTAGTTCCTGAAGTCGGCTAAGTGTTACATGGATGTTTAGAGATGAGATATATACGAAATGATTGTCATTCGAGTTTGAGTTGTTGTACATCTTTGAGATCACATATTCGGAATTGTGTAACCTGCTGTGCGCTGCTATAGTACTCGAGTTCTCACCTGATTGCATTGCGTAGCTGGTTGGCCGTAGTGACTTGGTCTCACGGTCAGGTCTTAGATTGTCTGCCCGCCTTTGGGCATATCTCGTTCCTAGCTAGTTCGGGTCTTGGGGGTGCCTTGTGCACTTGTCAAATCCGGGATCGTAATTCGTTTGCGCTCCGAGAGTCTGGTCAGGTTTAGACTAGGACAGTCATTAGATGTCGTCCTACCAGGGGGTTGTATAGTCTGAGATTGGGGATGTCGTAGTATATAGACGAGTTGATTGTCGGCCTGCTCATAGTAGTTAGAGTCGAGTCACTTGGTGACCTATCTCTTGTTTGTAGAGTCACTTGGTTGACCTATAATAGTTAGAGTCGAGTCACTTGGTGACCTATCTCTTGTTTGTAGAGTCACTTGGTTGACCTATAGTTGTTAGAGTCGAGCCACTTGGTGACCTATCTCTTGTTTGTAGAGTCACTTGGTTGACCTATAGTTGTTGGAGTCGAGTCACTTGGTGACCTATCTCTTGTTTGTAGAGTCACTTCGTTGACCTATAGTTGTTGGAGTCGAGTCACTTGGTGACCTATCTCTTGTTGATATAATTGGATGTTGAGTATGCCTTAGTTGTATTTGTGAATGTATGATACTTGGTTATCTTAGTATTGTTCGTCCAAGGCATTGGACGACTCTTGGGCTAGTTTCGCAAATGGTTTGGATTGAAAGACCCCCCGGCCGGGCAACCGGAAGGGAAACCGGCTCTCCTTCCAAATAGTTTCCGAAGTTGGTTGAGAGCCTTTGCATAGTAATGCATGATGTTATGAAAGATGAGATATTGTTATATATGCTTCACATGTTATAAATGTCGGAGTATGTTGGATGTTTTACGTGTTACATGTTATTGACAATAGGTGGCTAGGAGCACTCTAGTCACTCCCCACTGACTATGGCGCACATGTTGTATGTGTGTAGGTACATGAGGCTGTTCTGCGGGGGTTACGTTGAGGCTAGCGAGCGATGATCCTTCATCGTTGACTTTTACCTTTCGTTAGCTAGACCTTAGACTTACGTTTCAGTATTTTGTGCCTGTAGGGATATGCTATCCCGGGCTGTTTTGTATCGCACTTATATACTTATTTATGCTTCTTTTCTTCCGCATGTTTTATATTGCTGTTAAGACACCTCGCATGTTTTCTTATCATGTCAAAAGTTTTAAATTCCGCGTATTTTTGGCATGTTTTGTATGTTTGCTTTTCCGCTGTCGCGAGGGGTTTTACAAAAAGTCTTCATGGACTACATGAATCAGTCTACTAGACTGAGGAATAATGGGTCAAACTTCTCTGACTGGGAGGCAGCACTACCGAATGCTGCCATTGATGACGGAAAGCTCAAGTACTTAACTGAGCCCATTCCGGCACACCCAGGAACTGGAGCTAGAGCTAACGAAGTTCGCGCCCATAGCGACTTCGTCATGGAAGCGGGTGCGATAAAGAACGTACTCATCTATGCAATGGAATCCAATTTGCAAAGACGCTTCATAACCCATGGTGCAAACAAGATTTTCACCACGCTCACTAACGAATTCTCGAAAGCTCCGAGAATCGTTTCTTATGGGCATACCTGTCACTTCTTTGAGGCGAAACTCCAGAAGGGCCAAGCTGTTAGCCCACATATTCTCAACATGTTGAGAATATCGAGAAACTGGAGGCCCTAAACTGCAAGATCAGTGAGAACATAATCGTTGATCGAATGCTTCATTCGCTTCATGATGGGTTCGCCCTCTTCAGGGCCAACTATTACATGAACGACATGAAGAAGACTCCTCATGAGCTCCACTCCCTTCTCGTACAAACCGAGAAGGACCTGAAATTAAGTGGGAGCGTGAAGCAGGATGTTCTCATGATCTCCAGTAAGGGTAAGGGTAAGGGAAAAGCTAAAGCTCAGGGCGACCTAGCGGTAGGCAAGCCTAAGTTTAAGAAGTCAGGATTCACTAAGAGTGGGCCAGGTGAGTCGAGCAACTCACAGGGCAAGACAAAGAGTAAGGATACTAGCATGGAATGCCACCATTGCCACAAGACTGGGCATTGGAGGCGTACATGCCCCGTGTATCGTGAGGACATAAAGGCAGGTCACGTTATTCCTGTTGGTATGTCTTCTTCTTCTTTTATTCACATGATTGAGATTAACCATGCAAGTTACGAAACTTGGGTACTAGATACTGGTTGTGGTTCTCATCTATGTAATCATGTGCAGGGCCTCCGAAACCAAGAACCCCTCATCAAGGGTGAGGTTGACCTGCGTGTCGGGAATGGAGCACGTGTTGCTGCAGTTTCGAGGGGAACATACGTGATCCAACTTCCAAGTGGATTCGAGTTATCTTTATATAATTGTTATTATGTTCCTAGTTTATCCAAAAATATTATTTCAGTTTCTGCACTTGACAAACTTGGTTTCTCATTTGTAATAGAAAATAACAGTTGTATTTTCTCATTACACAATATGATTTATGGCAAGGCAGTTTCCATGAATGGAATTTATGTTTTAGATCAAACCACCGAAATATTACATGTGAATAACAAGAGATTAAAGGTAGGTGACAAAGATCAAACTTATCTATGGCATTGTCGTATGGGACACATAAATGAGAAACGCGTAAAACAGCTCATATAGAATGGAGCTATCTCGGCCTTTGATTTCGAATCATATGGCACGTGTGAATCATGTCTCATCGGTAAGATGACTCGTATTTCCTTCAAAGGTGTTGGAATTCGCGCTGCCGACCTATTAGGACTCATACATACGGATGTGTGTGGCCCTATGTCGATCAACGCACGAGAAGGCTATAGGTATTTCATCACTTTCACGGATGATTTGAGTAGATATGGCTATGTCTACTTGATGAAACATAAAAGTGAATCCTTTGACAAGTTCAAAGAATACCAGAATCGGGTACAGAACCAACTGGGAAGAAAGATTAAAGCACTACGTTCTGATCGTGGTGGTGAGTATCTTTCACACGATTTTGATCAACACCTTAAAGACTGTGGTATCGTTCTGTAGTTAACTCCACCTGGAACACCACAATTGAATGGTGTGTCCGATCGGAGAAATCGAACTCTACTTGATATGGTTCAATCCATGATGAGTCACACCGTTGTGCTTGATTCATTGTGGGGCTATGCTCTTTTGTCAGCCGCTCTAATACTTAACCGAAGTCCGTCTAAAGCTGTTGACAAGACTCCTTACGAATTATGGAAGGGAACGGTCCCTAACTTGTCCTTTATTCGGGTTTTGGGCTGCGAGGCTTATGTCAAGTGGAGACACGAGGATGAGCTCGGCCCGCGATCGATCAAGACATACTTTATAGGCTATCCAAAGGGAACTTTTGGTCATTACTCCTAATCGCCAACCGAACAACGTGTTTTTGTTGCGGCTAGTGCGACGTTCTTAGAGAAAGAATTTCTCGAGAACAAGTCGAGTAATAGAACCTTCGATTTATCGGAGATTCAAGAACCAACTACCGAGCAACCATTGGAGGAAACAGTTACTTCAACCGAGGCTGCGGTAGATATTCTTGAGGAACCTAGGAGGTCGGGAAGAGTCTCTATTCCTCCGGACAGATACATTGGTATGGTCGAGGAACATGACATAGATGACGTCTTACTCCTAGAGGGTAATGAACCCACGCCATGACTAGTTCTGACTCAAAGCTATGGCTAGAAGCCATGCAATCCGAGATGGACTCCATGTATGAGAACAACGTGTGGGATCTTGTGGACCTACCTGCAAAGGTACGTCCCCTTCAATGCAAATGGCTTTACAAGATAAAGCATGCCGTGGAAGGACAACAAGATATCCACAAGGCAAGACTAGTTGCTAAAGGTTTCACCCAAGTGCCAGGCTTGCACTACGATGAGATCTTTGCACCCGTAGTCATGCTACGTTCCATTCGGATTCTCTTAGCGATCGCCGCATTTCATGACTATGAAATATGGCAAATGGACGTTAAAACCGCCTTCTTAAACGGTTATTTGGAGGAAGAGTTGTACATGGTACAACCCGAGGGATTTATTGATCCAAAAGATCCTAAGAAGGTTTGCAAGCTTAAGCGTTCCATCTATGGACTTAAGCAAGCATCACGGAGTTGGAATCATCGCTTCGACCAAGTGATAAAAGAGAATGGGTTCATTCGATCAGTCGAGGAACCATGTCTTTATATCAAGTCGAGTGGGAGCAAGATTGTCTTCCTAGTACTGTATGTCGATGACATACTCTTGATTGGGAATGACATACCTCTCCTATCATCGGTTAAAGCATGGTTGAAAAACCATTTCCAGATGAAAGATCTGGGAGAGGCACAAAGAATTTTGGGCATCCGTATCTACAGGGATAGATCACGACGGATGTTGTCTCTCAGTCAAGAGTCTTATATAGATAAGATTCTAGAGCGATTCAGCATGACGAACTCCAAGAAAGGGTTCCTTCCTATGACTACTAGGCTTCACTTGAGCAAGACTCAAGAAGCTAAGACATTGGAAGAGAAAGAGCGCATGAGTCGGATTCCTTATGCTTTGGCTATAGGATCGATCTTGTATGCCATGATATGCACACGTCCAGACATTGCATATGCATTGAGTATGACAAGTCGATTCCAAGCTCATCTAGGTGAACAACACTGGATGGCCGTGAAAAACATTCTTAAGTACCTACGGAGGACTAAAGATTGGGGATTTACTTACGGAGGCGACTCAACGCTCTGGGCCACGGGTTATGCAGATGCTAGCTTCCAAACGGATCGAGACGATTCGAAATCTCAGTCTGGATTCGTTTTTACTCGTAATGGCGCTGCTGTTAGCTGGAAAAGTTCTAAACAGAGTGTTACAGGAGATTCTACTACTGAGTCCGAGTACTATGCCGCCTCGGAAGTAGTTAAAGAAGCAATATGGATGCGTCAATTCTTACAAGGACTCTCAGTAGTGCCTAGTTCGAATGACCCAATCACCGTTTATTGTGACAATAAAGGTGCCATCTTCCAAGCTAAGGAGCATAAGTCTAGCAAGAAAGCTAGACATGTACAACGGAAAGCTCATCTAATCAGAGATTACGTGGAGCAAAAGGAGATATTTATTGATAAGATAGCTACGGATGACAACATAGCCGATCCTCTCACAAAAGCATTACCACGGGATAAGCATGAAGGGCACATTCATTCCATGGGAATTAGATGTGTTCCTAAGTTGTAGCACCCTTTAATGAATTCATGTAATAATTCATTTTCTCGTGTACTCTATTCAACCTCATTGTTATGATATATTATGTTTTGTTTTTCATGTGGAATTGTACGCCAATTTTGAACACCACAAAGTGAACTGAATAACATTACATGGTTTTGGTCCTTGATTACCCACTTGAGCTGAT
This sequence comes from Silene conica, assembly GCA_029255685.2. Taxonomy (NCBI): domain Eukaryota; kingdom Viridiplantae; phylum Streptophyta; class Magnoliopsida; order Caryophyllales; family Caryophyllaceae; genus Silene; species Silene conica. The sequence goes on from CM055313.2 coordinate 55,468,549, forward strand.
AACTCAGGTAATCATTTTGTGACGTTGGTTGATGGTGGGTTCAACGAGCCATAAGTCAAACAATTGACTGACCAATCACAAAGGCGAGTTATACGGATATCTCGTAGGACACCCCGTGAAAACGTTATGGAGTCCTAAATGTTTTATAACATTAGGTGCCAGGTCGTGGATAGGACCTCCATAGTGTTCCTTAGAGTCGAGTCTTTTGACTTTCAACTGTCTCTTGAGATTAAGGCAGATTTTGGGTAACTTTGGTTTCTTTCCCACGGTCTTCCGTAACAGGGGCCAAGAGGATTTTTTCTGGGTTATTTCATGCTGCGCTTACATCGGCAGGATTCGAGTTGAGGGGAATATCCAAACCCTTATCAGAATTTTATCATTTCTCAGGGCCACTCGAGGAGTAGTAACTGAAATGCATGGCCATGCTCGAATACAGATTCGTTTTATCAGTTAAGTTACTCTCTAGTCGGGGAAACCACTCTTGATACAGATCGCTTGTGAGATACGAACTTTGCGAATGCGGATTTGCAAATTGTCTTACATTGAGTGGGAGATTGTTGGGGCTGGTGTCCTTGACAGTTAGTACAATGACATACTAAATCTCTTAAAGGATCACAAGGGCATACTTAAGTATTATTATCAGTTGATCCACGTTTATCAATAACGGTTGGCTTGCTAGATAAGTTTGACGTTATTGTCATACGGATGGCGGTGATCAACTGGTCCATATACGTCACACCTATAGGACACGTTTGAGAGATGTGAAGGTATGAAAATATAGTCACATTTATGCCGGACACGACTAAACAGTTAGTCAGAGGTATTGACTATTAAATTAGTCAATGAGATGTTGAGATTATTATTTAATACGGATTAAATAATTTTAGCTAATACGGATTACATGATTAATTCGTAAAATTAAATATAAACGATTATATTTAATTAAATATTGAATTTGCGTATTAATATAAACAGTTATATTAATTGGGCCAATTATACAATATCGTATTTTATCAGACCATTATTAATACATCGACTGTATTAATATCTGATAACATGTGTGCGATTTATAATAAATACCCGCGAATAATATTTAGCAAAACGGGTCGAATCACGCAAAGGAATAAGGTAAGAGTGGAAAAGACCACACTTGCCCTATACCCATTCGGCCGCCCGACCCAAGTAATACAAAAGGAGAGTCCTTCTCCTTTTGTCAGGTTACTGGTTAATTCACAATCTCAAGAAATTAGGGTTTTGAGAACATTCTTTTCCCAAAACTCAGATCTCACATCAAAACTCACAAAAGCTCTCCCCATATTGCAAGGCAATGGGAGAGTATTTCTAGCACACGCGGCATTGTCTCAATCAAGTCTTGGGTGCAAGTTATAGGAGGGAATTTGCTTTAATTCCTGTTCTTGGGCCTTTAGCACAAGGACCAAAGGTTGTATTCTTTTTCATGCTTTTAATTAACTTATGACAATAATCACAATTGTATGTTTCGTTATAATCCTTCTCGGCTACTGCATCAAAAACTTCAGCAGACTTCTTAACGTTCCCCAACGTTTCTCCTTGGTTTCCCGGTCCATCATAGGAGAAAACGCTTCGGAGATTAATGGCATTAATGGTCTTGACGGGCCCCTCACATTTGCTCGAAGAGTTAGCAATCTGATTAGCATCTAAGATCGCTATTTGGCTTTCAAAATTCTTCAATGACTCAACTTGAGCCTCTTCCATTTTCAGCATTTGAGCCATGAGGGCTCGGGCTACCCCTCTCAATTCCACCGTCTCATTCATGCCATCGACCGTAGCATTCAAGTTCGAGCTCTCATGCTTCAGATGGGCCGCCTCAAGCTTTTCAAAACGAGCACTAATGGATGTCTCAAGTGCTAAAACATGACCCACTTTCACATTCAACCTTCGCGAATTCCCACACGAACTTCCAAATTCAGCTCTATGAACTACCATCTCCTCAATAGTGTTCCAACCTTTTTTATGATCCGTGTTGTTTTGGAACCTACCACTGGCAGCTGCATCAAGTATAACCTTGTAATCATCATATAGAGAATTGTAGAATTGAATGCAGAGGTACCACTGCTGGAAACCGTGGAGAGGAACAGACCGAACCAATTTCTTGAAACGACTCCATGCCTCATAAAATCCCTCATCGGGTCCTTGCTGAAATTTTGTAATTTGACTTCCCAAGTCATTAGTCTTCGCGAGCGGATAGTATCCTTTGAAGAAGGCCAATGCCAAGGATGCCCAATCCGTAATTTTAGATGCTACCCTATCAAGGTAACGGTACCACTCCCGTGCAGAATCCTTCAAAGAGTATAAGAACATCATCCCTTTTACCTCATCTTGGATTACCTTAGCCAGTATAGGTATGGAACAACAGTAGTCTGTGAATGTTTCCATATGCTTCAGCGGATCTTCATTTGGTAGAACGGCAAACTGGTTCCACTCCACCAAATTGATGTAGGAAGAGCGGAGTTCGAAAGGACCATTAGTAGGCGTGGGTAAATCGAACCCCTTTGGAAGATCTTGCACTTTTGGTTGAATATGATCATAAATAGTAGTCATGATCGCTAAATACGAGAGTACTCAAGCCTTCCTCTCAAAAACCTGTCTTCTAACTGTGCAAAAGCAAAACTAGAAGCAAAGGTAAGCAACGGTCTTAAGGAACCAAGGTTCCTTAAGACAAAAAAAACTAAACTGAAAATATAACAAACAAAACTATACCGTCTCCCCGGTAACGGCGCCAAAATTTGATACCTGTCGTTGTGGGTGTCAAAGATAAAATTTATAAAACCAAACTAAAACTATAGATAGTGATAACAAGGGTCGAACCACAGAGAGACAAGGTTAATTCTGTTTGCAAACTTTTGGTCTATTGGAAGAACAACTAAAAAGGGGGTTTGATTTGGTTGAGTCTAACATCAATAGCGATAAAACAAGTCTAAAACAAGGGTGAAAGATGATTAGGAACTTCGGTTCACCATGGCCAAAGTCAAGTCAAAGGGGGTAAAGAGCTCCTTATACGCGACCTCAGGAAACGTGAATAAGCCCTTCAGTCATTATTCATCCAAAACCTTACGATCTTCGGGTTTCCTAGAAAAGCACAAAGCTTCCGCTCAAAGGCAATTCTAAGTCTATCAATAAACCTATTCCACTAATTTTTCAATCTAGCAGAATGAATCTAACAGTAGAAAAGAAGATCGGTACAAAGTTCATGCCACTGAATCTCAACCTAATTTGCCATGGCTCTCCTAATTCTCAATCAATAGAATTAGCTACTCATAATCAAGAAATTAACACCAACGAATCTAACGAATCTATTATGAGATGACATGTTCAGAAGATAAAAACTAAAGGAGAAACCAATTAAACTAAAATAATAAGAACAGAAGAGAACGAGAATTAAAACATTGAAAGAACAAAATTGTATTAATGCTTACTGAAAGAACGGAATTCGATTGAACAAAGTTGATGATGGAATCCTCTCTCCCGTCTAATGTGTTTTTTCTATTATAAAAAGCTTAACCTAATTGTGTCTTGCGTCTCCCTTCTAATAGTCTCTAGATTACAAAAGAAAGAAAGACGAAATAGAATAAAAGATCCTCTCAGTCCGTGGAGTAGTCGATCGACTGGACATCATGGTCGATCTATCGACAGTGTTGTAGGTCTCTTCTTCTGATGTAGCACCTTGGTCGGTCAACCAACCTAACTGTAAAACCCCACCTCGCTACAGCGAAAAATAAACATACAAGATACCAAATATGCAACGGAATTTAAACTTTTTATATAAACATAACTAAGCATGCGAGGTGAAAGTATTACTAATACTGAAAATGCGAAAATGTAAGAACATGATTAAGTATATAAAACATAAGTACAAAACTGAAGCCCGGGATAGCATATCCCTGTAAGCACCAAAATACTGTATGTAAAGTCTAGGTCTAGGTCTAGCTAAACGATATTAAGTGTAAGTCATCGATGAAATTGATCATCGCTCACTAGCCTCTGTGAATCCCCCTGTAAGATCATCACCAACCTACACACACAACATGTGTGCCACAGTTAGCGGGGAGTGACTAGAGTGCTCCTAGCCACCTATTGTCACATACTTAAGCATATCACCACATATAAAAAATCACCATACTCCAACATAAGCATAATCATGTGAAGTAATCGATCTTAAGTCCTCTTCATAACATAATCACTTGAATAGATAAATACCATGACTCAGGCATATCTAAAACATGTATCAACATTATATAACACCATACCCTAACTCAGGAAAATTACATACAAATCATTTAACAGTATTTAGCACTATTCCTCGACTCAGGCAAGCTAAACACAAATCATTCAGTAGTATCTAGCACTATACCCCAACTCAGGCAAGATATCAACACACATTTATCACAACATGGGAGAATTCATATGACGACTCCATTATACGACAACAGCAAGTCTACTTAGTCTCAGCGAATACAATCCCCTGGTAGGACGACAATCCGATATACGGTCCTAGTCTAAATCTGGCCAGACTCTCGAGATATAATCCTTCCTCGATTCGACAAGTATCCTCGACTCAGGATACCCCCTACTCAGCGCGGATAATCTGAAACCTCACCGGACACCTATCAACGGTCATACACAGACACACAGTCTAGGTGAGAACAAGAGTCATATAATAACTCATAGTATAGGCTCCACATATCACACAACATCATTCTCAAATATATGATCGAACTATATATATATATCAATTCTAAACATCCGCTCAACACTTAGCCAACTTCGGAAACTATTTCAAAGCGAGAGCCGGTCTCCCTTCCGGTTTCTCGGCCGAGGGGGGGGGGGAGGGTCTTTCTCCTCTAATCAATTTCCGAACCCGACCTAAGTGCCGTCCAAGTCTCTTCGTATACAAACACGCATACAAACCATACGGAAAAGGAATCAATGAATCCGACTTGATTACACAAAGTTACGAAACAATTTCAACCGATTAAGGCTCTCAGCCGGTCGGCTACAGGCGGCCGGTCGGCCGACTAAGAGTCCTAAATCCTCATGCCCAACTACAACAATCACGTAAGCTGAGAAGGAGCTCCCAGCCGGCCGGCCGGCTGCCGGTCCACAGGTTGGAGACCCTCTCATCCAATTTTGCAAAAATCAAGAACTCACTAGACGAGCTCTCAGCCGGTCGACCGGCTGGGAGTCACTGTAACGCACGACGCCCATTTTTTGCCATTTCGAAACATTCTAATCCTTCAACAATTCATCCTATACATGTTTCTAATCAACATCTCAACAGTCCCAACATGAATATCACATCATTTGGACATATAAACATATCAACAAACATTCATCATGTGAATTAATATCAAAATCCCAAATTAAACCGATCTTTCATGTATACTCAAAACTCATCAACCATATCAAATTCATTAAAATACTCATAAGAATCAGTTTGAAAACCACAATAGAGTTATTAAGAATCATATCTATACTAATTTTCATGGAAACACAACAAAATCAAATTTAGTGCTAATTTAGACAAAAACGGCCGAGTTACTCATAATAGTCGCCTTTACATAGCAATCTCTTCAAGTTCCTCTTCAATAATCACTAAGTCTCCCTCCGGGTTAACACAAGTACCACCTAAAAGCATAAAAACACCATTAAAGACCCGAAATTCGAGCTAGGGTAAAACAACCCCTCTTTCGAAAGCAATAGATTGGAAAACTAAACTGACAGATTGAAAGGAAATTACGAGAGGAATGCAACGGTGGAAATCTTACCTCAAACGGAGAAGAGATAAAGATTTAGATGAACTTTTTGTGAAATGAAGAAGAGTAACAATGGAGAAATGAAGTTACTGTAAACTTGTTTTGAGATGTTATGAAGGTTGAAGGAGAAATAAGGAGTAATGAAGCTTACTTATTTTATTTCACAACTTAAGTGAGACGGGTTTCATTTAATGAAATGGAATTTTTTGAGAACGGAAATTGCCAGGTGAATTGTTTACCTCCTAAGGTTACTAACACTTAAGACGGAACTCAAGGAATATTTTATTAAAATACATGTTACGAATTATTAAAATATATTAAATTTCCGAAAATTACTTTAATTAATTAAAATACGGTTTACAAAATTAAGGGATGTTACACTAACTGGTCGGTCGACCAGTTCCTGACTCCAGTGGCTTCTGTTCTCCCTGCACGCCTTCCGAGGTAGCGAGTTCAGACTCCTTTCTTCCAAGTGTTCCTAAGAGTGCCTCTGGGGGACGATTAAAGCTTGATTTAGCTCACTTACGCTTATTCCTACATTTAAAAACATAGAAATGCCAAAGTAAACCGTTTCGGGAGGAATAGTAGTAGCTTAAAGCTAACAAATATGCATAGAAATATGTGCCAAAACTGTAAATAAAGTGTATAGAATATGCACGTATCACTTTCAACAACGCATAGACCGTAATAACAACGATTGCTACCCGTTGTTAATACTTTTCACAACGGGCATCTCAAAACTTACCCGTTGTTACATCTTTCCCGACAAAACTACTATAACTTTTAACAACGGGTTTGAAACACATAACCGTTGTGATAACCTTCCCACCATAAATCATCAACACTTTGAACAACTTATAGACCGTAATAACAACAGTTTTTACCCGTTGTTAATACTTTTCGCAACGGTTTCTTAAAACTTACACGTTGTTACAACTTTCCCGGCAAAAATTCTCATACTTTTAACAACGGATTTGAGATTAATAACCGTTGTGATAACTTTCCCACCAAAAATCATTGACACTTTCCACAGCGGTTGGATCCTAATAACAACGGTGTTTAGCCGTTGTTAATTATTTTAACAACGGTTTTGGTAACAAATAGGGACCGTTGTTAAAACCTTTTACAGCGGAGGCTCTAACAAGTCCGCTTTTTTATATAACAACTGTTTTTAACCATTGTTAAAGCCGATATCTGTAGTAGTGTATGCCCACCCCTATACTTGAAGATTACTCTGTAATTCCTATTGTTTTGCCTTCCCATAACTTTCTTACCCCTTCACTCGAACCCATGCCTATTGAGGATGATTGTGAGAGTCCTACCAAAGAGGTTATTGATGCGTGTCTATTTTATGATGTTCTACATCTATTTTAACACGCATTTTAGCGCTCATTTACGATGTTTTAGCCTTTATTTCCCAACAATTGTCTACTTTCGTGTTTTTATGCTCTTTTGCAGAATTATGCGGAAAAGAGGCGATTTTATACCAAATTTCTACCCTCGGGATTTTTGCATAACCAAGGAACGAAGAGGAAGCAACTCAAAGCGCGTACCAAGTACCAAAAGATCAAATTTAGACGAAATCAAGGCTGACACACAGGAAAACTGGTCGACCGACCGACTACCCTGGTCGGTCGACTAGAACACCTGTTATCTCAAGCCCAGAAGTAAACATACGGAAGCAGAAGTCCACCAAGCCCGATAACCAGTCGACCGACCGCATCACTTGGTCGGTCGACCAACACGCAGTTACAGAATTTTCCGTAAAGCCCATACGCGTGATTAGGTCAAGGAAAAGCTTTTGTTTTTCGCCTACTTAAGCCTAATTTCGGGATTAGGGATAGGGATCTGAGACCTTACCATCTAATTACTATCTTTTAATCATCTTTAGTTTAATCTTTTCTTACTAATCTTTCTTTAGTTACTGGTTCTTTAGTTTCAATTCTTTGTTCAAACAATCTTTCCACGGGACTCAATAAAGCTTGTCTTTTCTGCCCTAATCCTTATTCGGTAATTCCCCTTTGATTTCAGTTTTGATATTGTTATCTCTATAGAATTATTAGCATCCGGTTTTGGTTAGAATCCCGAAGCCATATTGTTTATCGCATGTTTAGATTGTTATTTACTATGAATGCTGTTTTCTTAATTGTTGTTATTGGTATTATCATAGTTATGAGTAGCTAATCGCATATGTTAGGATGTAGGGAGTAATTTGCGTAGATGGTATAACACCCGAATCGGCCTGTAGCAGACTTTGGTCGGCCGACCAGCTTAACTGGTCGGTCGACTGGAATACCCGGTCGGTCGACCAACCTCGCGTACGTTTTCAGACTGTTTTACTTCGTCGACTATAACACCCTATAATGAGACTGAAAGGAGACTTATAGGATGTTAGTAATGACTTACCCAAGATTGAAAGATACGGGAAGGGCATTGGTTAACGCTTTAAGACGGCTAGGTTACTTAAGACTGAAAGGTATGTGACCTAGAATTTAGGAATTACCCTTATTGTTGACACCGAATATTCGTGAGACCTAGGAACTAATAGCATAAGCCGAAAGGAGCTATTAGGTATCATAGACCGAGAGGATATGTTACACCCCTTATGCGACTCCAATACATATTGACTTAGGATTTATACCATCGTAGCTCTTTACTACCCAAACATCCTAGCATTCGTTTTACCATAAGTTTTATCTTATTCTTATTTATTGTTTTTATTACTGTCTTTATTTTTAAACTTAGTGACAACCAAACAAATCAAACCCCCAACTTGTTACCCTAAAACATCAACATAGAACAATAAACATTCCCCACCTCTTTGTGGTTCGACCCTTGACTTTCGCTATCTAGTTTAAGCCGAGGTTTTATAAATCTTATCTTTGGCACCCCTCAACGACGGGTGTCAAATTTTGGCGCCGTTGCCGGGGAGGTGACGCCAGTGTTTATTGTTCTTTGTTCTTTGTTTTTGTTTTTGTGTTTAACGAACTTTGTTCCTTAAACCTTTCTCACTTTTTTCTTGTAGTTTCCATCTTATGCGCAGGTCGGTTAAAGTAGAACTCCTACCACTTGATCTTGAGCTTGAGAGGAATCTTAGAGCAAGGAAAAAGCGTTTTCTAGAGAGTAAGGAAGGAGGTTCACCATCTTCTCTATTCCAAGAAGACATTTTCGATCAACCACCATCACCACCATCACCACAAAATCACCCACCTACACCAAATCAACCACAATCACCTCACAATCCACCTACACCCAAAACACCCATAAACACCTACTTCCAAGCCTTTGAAGAAGAGGAAAAGATGACTGAAGAAGCAAACATCGCCAGTCACTCCATGCCACAGGTGAAGGACCTATATATACAAAGGGTTCACTCTACCTACGGGCACGGGGAAACCATTCAAGGCCAAGCCTTCTTACATCTCCATGGTGGAGAAAAATCAATTCGGGGGCGCGGTTAAAGAGGATGCAGCAAAGCATATAGAAATCTTCACGGATTATATATGCTCTATTGCACCCCCAGATGGAGTGACTCAGGATCAAATCAAGCAAACAATGTTCATTTTTTCTCTCCGAGACTCGGCAAGGGAGTGGTACCGAGACTTAGACCGCACTGCTGCGGGAGTGACCGACTGTAACACATTAGCCTTGGCCTTCTATCGGAAATACTATTCCGCGGCCAAGACTAATGCGTTGAGAGCGCAGATTACTAGCTTTAAACAAGGACCTTCGGAAGACTTCAGTGAGGCTTGGACTAGGTTCAAGAGACTCGTTCGATCCATACCCCATCATGGATTCGAAAAGTGGTTTCTATGTAACCAGTTCTATAATGGCCTCTATGACGATAACCGGGCCTACTTGGATGTTACGGCCAACGGACAATTCCAGGAAAATTCGGGTGAGACCAAAGGTCTCAAGATCATAGAGGATGTCGCAGTACATCGGGCTGAACACGGGACTTCCCGTGGTAACCAAATGAAGGCTGAGTCTAATGTTATTGCAGCTATTGAGGCTCTAATGGCCAAACTAGATAAGCTCGAGGTGAGTGGCGGAAAGTTTGAGGTTGGTAGTGGGAATAAGGGTGGAATGTATCAAGTGAATGCCGTTTCTGACGGACCATTTATTTGTGAGAGATGCGGTGGAGAGGGGCACGTTTCAAAATTCTGTACTTCTTCTAATGAAACGTGTGCGGCTTTCCAACACTACCGCGGAAACAATTTTTATGACCCGAACAACAACAATGTCCACCCCCACATGAGATGGACAAGCCAAAGCGTCCTTAACCCGCAACACCAACAACAAAACAAAAACCAAGCTTATATCCCTCCGCACAAACAAAACTTCCAAAAACCACCTTTCGTCCCTCAACCACCTTCAAACCCACCACCCAATACAGATGCTCTAATCCAAAACCGTATCGGGTTGGTCAAGAAGGAATCACAGGCGGGAGAGGCAGGAATGAAAATGATGGAGTCTCACATTGCTCTAATTGCGAGCAAGAATGATACACGGGTTCGGGGTCAACTTCCGACCAAAACGGACCAAAAGAAAGAGACTTTAAACATAATATCACTGCGGAGCGGGGCTAAAGTTGGAGATGAGAAAGCTGGTGGGAAAGGAAAGGAGAAAAGGCAGAGTCCGAGTAGCAGCAGTCTTGGTCGACCGACCACTGATGCCAGTCGGTCGACCACGGACGCGATTCCAGAGGCTTCTGGAAATTATGCAGAACAGGGAGTTGGTCGACCGACCGAAGATGATGGTCGACCGGCCGAGGTAGCTGAACAGGCAGATTCCTTTAGGCCTGAAATGCCTGATAACCTAAGGGAATTCCTATTCCGGGGTGACAAGACCCCCAAATTTTTAAGGAGAGCCACAAATGCTGAAAGCTCTACTCCTCCATACCCGGAGCGACTTCTGCCCATGAAGGAACATGTATCCTTCGATAAATTCAAAGCTGTTATTCGTTGTCTCAATGTTCAAGTACCATTTTTGGAATTAGTCCAACAGGTTCCTTCGTACTTAAAATTTATGAGACAACTTTTAACCCGAAAGCGGTCTCTTGATAAGGTAGAGTCTGTAGCACTTACCGAGGAGTCCTCCAGTTTTCTGTCCCATGTCATTGCCCCTCATAAGTTAGAGGACCCCGAGAGTTTTTCTGTACCTTGTAACATAGGGACCTTCCCAGTTAAGAAGGCCTTATGTGACTTAGGGCCTAGCATCAGTGTTATGCCCTTAAGTGTGGCCTTAAAACTAGGAATGACCACCTTCGCAATGACTAGCATGACGGTTCAAATGGCCGATCGTACGTCTATGGAACCCATAGGGGTGTTGGAAAACATCCCTGTGCGCATTGACAGGTTCTTCTTCCCAGTTGACTTTGTAGTTTTGGACATCCCTGGGGATGCCCATATACCTATCATATTAGGGAGACCCTTCTTACATACCGCGGGAGCTATCATTGATGTAGGTAGTGGAACCTTGACTTTTAAGGTAGGGAAGCATTCTATCATCTTTGGTTTGTCCTATAGGAAGAAGGATGCTATGACCTCCATCACATGTAATGCTATCACTTCTGAAAAGAAGTATGAGGTCATCACCACTTCTCCTATTTTAATGCCTACACCCATACCTGTTTTTACACCTCCGCCCCAGATTGGGAGCAATATGGAGGATGTTGTTGTGTTGCCTATTGCAGGGAATGGTTTGGGGAAGCCCTTGGTGAAGGAGGTCGTTGTGCAACGGGGAGGACTCGGGATTTTGAGCTATCATGAAGATGATGATCCGGACGTGGTGGATGAAGAAGATCGGAAGAGAAGAGGAGAAGAGAAGAAGAGTGTTCCGTCACATATGCTTTGTGACGGAGAGGAGACGTGTTTGGCGATTCAAACGAAGACGATGTAGACTACGACATATAGCCAAAAGCTGTGGTCTGAGATTTTCCGCATCTTTCGCGGATGAGTTTTTCAAGTTTTATGTTTAAGACAATTTTTAGTTTTGTTGAGACTGTTTAGTTATGCATGCTTTAGTATTTAGAACAATTTTTGGTTTTGTTGCATAGTTAAGACAATTAGACTTGGTTTCTGGATTTTCGCGCATGTTTGGGGCGCATGTATAATGTTTTTCAGGTTTGGGGAAGATTAACTTGGTTGATACAAGTTAATTTCGAGAAGAAGAAGGCCTCTATACAGGAATTCCAGTCGACCGACCACCACCATCAGTCGGTCGACCAAAATCCTGCAGATCAGAAGTTCCTGTAACCCGTCATCTGGTCGGTCGACCAGAGAGGAGGGTCGATCGACCAGTCCACCTGTTGTAGCCTGTTCGTGATTTCTTGGGAAGCATGCAAACATAATAGGGGAGTTCTTTTTCCTATTCTGTCTTTTATGATTCCACTCCTTCTTTTATTTCAAACCTTCAATACATTATCTAGCACCCAAAACATAATTAATCCCCGGAAAAGGTCTTTCTTTGTTTGACTATTTCAGGTACTTGGAGTGGCACTGGTGGCCACTGAAACCTCCCAACTTATGCTGGTTTGGGGAGGTTGATGCCCGTCGTTGAGGGTACCAAAGATAAAATTTATAATTCCTAACTTTAACAATAGATCGTGAAAGTCAGGGTCGAACCACAAGGAGGTGGGGAGTGTTTATTGTTTGGTGTTAATGTTAAGGTAACAAATTTGGGGGTTTGATTGGTTGATTACTAAGTCTAAGGCAAAGATTAAAACAAACAAATAATAAAAGATGAGAATAAAATATAATAAAAGGGATGCTAGGATGTTCGTGTAATAAATAGCTAAGGTAATATAAATCCTAAGGTCAACATGTATTGCAGTCGCGTAAGGGGTGTAACATATCCTTTCGGTCTATGGTACCTAATAGCTCCTTTCGGCCTGTGCTTTTAGTTCCTAGGTCTCACAATTATTGGGTGTCAACAATAAGGGTGATTCCTAAATCCTAGGTCACATACCTTTCAGTCTTGAGTAACCTAGTCGTCTTAAGGTGTAAACCAATGCCCTTCCCGTATCTCTCAATCTTGGGTAGGTCATTACTAACATCCTACAAGGCTCCTTTCAGTCTAATTGTAGGGGATTATAGTCAACAAAGAAAGACGAAACAGAATTCATACGCGAGTGGGTCGACCGACCGGCTATTCCAGTCGGCCGACCACCGCCTTGGTCGACCGACCCATTAATTGAGTCGGTCGACCACGGCTCTGCTACAGGTCGGTCTCGGAATTTACGTTACCTATGCATATTCATCCCCTACATCCTAACATGCGAATTTAGCTACTCATAATTACTGGAACAATAATAAACACGAGATTTGATATAGAAAACATGGCGAACGATAATCTAAACATGCAAGAATTAATAAAGCTTTAGATTCTAACTTAAACCGGATGCAACAACAATAATAACAATAATGAAACTAGATTAAGTTACCAGAAATCGGAATTAAGGCATAAAGGAACATACTTTATTGAATGCTTGAGAGTTATTGAAAGATTACAAATAAACTAAAGACGGAATAAACTAGATTGTAACTTGATGGTAAAAACTGAATGTAAAACTGAATCAAGAACTAGATGATAACTCCTTCCCAAAACCCTAAACAAAACATTAGTTTATATAGGGCAGAATATAGGAGTTTCCTAAAGACTCCACACTTCTAATCTATTTCCGAAAACCGCTTCTGGGCTTCGCTGAGGTCGGTCGACCTCTTTTACGGGCTTCAGGAATAATCTGGGCTTTCTTAAGATTTTGGACTTCTTAAAATTCAGGCCAGGTCGGCCGACCCATGTAGTAGGTCGGCCGACCCGTTTCCGCGTAGAAATTCTCCGGTTCTTCTTGATTTGACTTTTGGTACTTAAATAATGACTCCAGTTGACTTTCCTTCGTTCCTTAATTATGCAAAAGTCCCGAGGACATAAATTTGGTGCAAAATCGTCCCTTTTCCGCATAAATCTGCAAAAGTGCATAAAAATACGAAAGTACACAATTGTTGGGAAATAAGGGCTAAAACATAGTAAATGAGCGACCAAATGCGTGTAAAAAAAGATGAAAAACATCACAAGATAGACACGCATCAAATTCCCCAAACCAAACCCTTGCTTGCCCTCAAGCAAGAAGTAGACTCGATCTTATCTAATGAAACGATTTCAATCTCAGAGCGAAATTTACATGTAAGTCTAAATCAATGCCAAGTACAAAATGAGAAAGTATTTAAATTATGCAAACGAGTTATAGGGTCGTCAAACTTCTAAACATAAAGACTATAGAGACTTTATACCATGGACTCTCGCGGTACGCTCGAGACACTCTTGAAGCAAAGGGTGACTATATGTAAAAGATAGAAAGAAGTAAATCTGTAGAGACACTCACCTAACTGCGACCCATGAAAACATGCCTGCAATCTAACATGAACAAGAATTCTAAAACTATGTATAACAAACCCATTAAGTGACTTGGGTACATGCAATTGAGGTAATGAAAGATATGTGAGGTAAAAGGTAAAAAGTGGTTAAGATGTTTTTGGATATGTGGGGTTAATAGCCAAGCTAGTAAAACCGTTTCCCAACAACATATTTCACAACTTTTGATATTAAGAAAGTGCTCTTTTGTAGCACAACTCTCACATTAAATATAAGAAAGGACTCCCAAATATTTTTGAATGAAGTACGGGAGTGATAACAAATAAAAGAAAAGGGATTTTGGAACGATTTTTTTTTTCTGATGATGACAGTTGGTCGGCCGACCCATGAAGGAGGTCGGTCGACTTCGTTCCTGGAAGTTTTGATTTTTTTCGTTTTTCTTTTCTTTCTTTTCCTTTTCTGGACTTTTCTGTTCTTTTTCTTTTCTTTCTTTCTTTGCTATTTTTGCTTGAGATAGCATACATACCAAGATGCCTCAAAATAAACCAAAGACCACAAATATTAGCTTGGAAGGGTAGGCTAAGTATGGGATGTAGTTTTGGGGGAATAAAAAGGCAATTTTGGCTATGTGAAGCTTATGGGTAAATATGAGAAAAGGGATCCCAAATGCACGTATCAAGACTCACAAAACGAGATAGTAAAACAAGTATATAGCAATTCAAGTTCATGTTTATGCATATTGATGTAACATGTTCCAAGGGAAGTACTACTCACATCCTAGACAACTGGTTTAAGAATGAAACCAGGAATAAGGCTCTAAAACTCAGAATGTATAGTAGGTTGCCAAGGTATACGTCAAGTCTCAAGATATACAAATAGTTTGACAAAAACTCGTAGATATGCAAAAGACTCTTATACTAAAACAAGTTGGCAAGGCAAGGTAAAGGCATAAACATGTAGGATAGCAAAATCATCCTTGAAATACTCTCGTTCCGACTCGACCTATATGCTAAAATAAACGTGCATTTTTTTTTGGGAATTTTTGAAATTTTTCATTTTTTTTTGTATTTTTCTTTGTATATATAAGGAAAATAAAAAAAAGAAATGCAAGACAGAAATGCAATAAACGTGTGACAAAATGCAATGCATGTGACACGAAACCATTCCCCAAACCAACCTGCACAATGTCCCCATTGTGCATTAGCCTAAGTAAAGCTTTCAGAAAATTAAAGGAAAGATGCAAAGAGAATAAAAACTAAGGAAAAAACTGGAAAGAACTCACTGGGTTAATAGACGTATGAGAAAAACCTCCCCAAACCAGCGCACGCTGGGAGGTTTTGGTGGCTAGCAGTGCCACTCAAGTAACCAAGACGATTGCACGATTCCCGAGGAAGAAACGGACAGACTGTGACGGACGGGTAGGTCGACCGCACCGTATATTAGGTCGACCGACCTTCCAGGAATGCAGGGACTAGGTCGACCGACCCATATTTCAAGTCGGTCGACCTCACTGCTGAACAGCGGTCTTCGTTTCTTCGTTAAACCTGAAAAAGCAATAAATATGCGCCCAACAAACGCGCGAGAAGCCATAAACAAGTCTAAAGTCTTAACTACGCAAGCATAACGGAAAAAGTTCTAAAACTACGAGCAAACCAAATTAAAGTCTCAAACAACAAAAGTAAATTGTCTTAAAAGCTGAAATTTGAAATAACTATCCGCTAAAGATGCGGAATATCTCCAACCACGGCTTTTGACGACATGCTGTAGTCTCCACAGTGTTTTCTTGAGTAGCAAAACACATCTTCTTTCCGCCGCAAAGCATATGCGACGAACTCTTCTCTTGAGCTTGTCTCCTCTTTTTCTTTTCTTCCCGATCTACAACATCTGGGTCTTCATCTTCTTTGTAACTCAAGAATCTCATTCCCCCTCTCTGCACTGTGACTTCCTTTATTTTGGGTTTCCCCAAACCAATTCCTGCATTAGTCATAATAGAAGTATCCTCCATATTGCTCCCAATCTGGGGCGGAGGTGTAAAAACAGGTACAGGAGTAGGCAATAAAGTAGGAGAAGTAGTGATGACCTTATACTTCTTTTCAGAAGTAATAGCATTACAAGTGATGGGGGTCATAGCATCCTTCTTCCTATAAGATAGGTCATAGATAATGGAATGCTTTCCTACTTTGAAGGTCAAAGTCCCAGTGCCCACATCTATGATGGCTCCCGCAGTGTGGAGGAAGGGTCTTCCTAGTATTATAGGTATATGGGCATCCTCTGGGATGTCCAGTACTACAAAGTCAACTGGAAAGAAAAACCTGTCAATACGCACAGGGATGTTTTCCAACACCCCTATGGGTTCCATAGATGTACGATCTGCCATCTGGACAGTCATGCTGGTTACTGCAAAATTGGTCATTCCTAGTTTTAAGGCAACACTTAGGGGCATGACACTGATACTAGCTCCTAAGTCGCATAAGGCCTTTTTACAGGGAAGGTTCCTATATTGCAGGGGACAGAAAAACTACCAGGATCCTCCAGCTTATGAGGGGCAATGACATGTGATAAGTAGCTGGAAGACTCCTCAGTTAGGGCAACTGACTCAACTTTATCTAAAGACCTCTTTCTTGACAAAAGTTGCCTCATAAATTTAAGATAAGCAGGAACCTGCTGAACTAATTCTAAAAACGGAACTTGAACATTTAATGAACGAATTACGTCTTTAAATTTGTCAAAAGATACCTGGTCCTTTGAAGGTATGAGTCTTTCTGGGAAAGGAGGGGCTGAAGAGTCGGTATTTGCAGCCCTTTTCAGAAACCTAGGGGTCTTAACACCCCGAAAAAGGAAATCCCTTAAGTTGTTTGGCAATTCGGGACGAAAAGGGGCCTCTTTCTCTGCATCGGTGGTCGGTCGACCCTCTTCCTCTGTCGGTCGACCACTTTCCTGTGCAGCGGGATTTTCCAGATTCTGCTCAGAGGTCGGTCGACCTGGCTCCTGGGTCGGTCGACCTCCCTCGCTGTTACTCAGCTGTTTTTTTTTTTCGCCTCCCACTTTAGCTCCGCTTCGTAGGGATATGATATTTAGAGTCTCTTTTTTCTGGTCCGTCTTGGTCGGAAGTTGACCCGGAGCCCTAGTATCGTTTTTGCCCGCAATTTGAGCAATTTGAGATTCTAACATCTTCATCCCTGCCTCTCTAGCCTGAGATTCCTTCTGAACCATCCCAATGAGATTTTGGATAAGAGTGTCTGTGTTGGGTGGTGGATTTGAAGGTGGTTGAGGGTTGAAGGGTGGTTTTTGGAAACCTTGCTTATGTGGGGGAATGTATGTGGAATTTTGCTGAGGTTGCATGTGTTGTGGGTTGAGAACATTCTGGCTTGTCCACCTCATGTTGGGATGGACATTATTATTATTTGGGTCATAGAAATTGTTCCCACGATAGTGCTGGAAAGCGGCACATGTCTCATTGGATGAGGTACAAAATTTTGACACGTGCCCTTCTCCACCACACCTCTCACAAGGAAAGGGTCCGTCTTGAACGACATTCACCTGATAAATACCTCCCTTGCTCCCACATCCTAGATCGAACTTCCCTCCAGCCTCTAGTTTCTCTAACTTGGTCGTCAAGGCCTTAATAGCAGCCAGATTATACTCAGCTTTCCTTTGATTGCCTCGGGAAGTTCCATGTTCAGCTCGGTGCACAGCAACATCCTCTATTAATTTGAGACCCTTAGTCTCTCCGGAATTGTCCTGGAATCTCCCATTGGCTGCAGCATCTAAATAGGCCATGTTGTCTTCATAGAGGCCATTGTAGAACTGGTTACAAAGAAACCATTGCTCGAATCCATGGTGTGGTATGGATCGAACAAGTCTCTTGAACCTGTCCCACGCCTCACTAAAATCCTCATTGGGGCCCTGCTTAAAATTTGTAATCTGCGCCCTCAAAGCATTAGTCTTGGATGCAGAATAGTATTTCCTGTAGAATGCTAAGGCTAGGGTATTCCAATCTGTGACTCCCGCAGCAGTGCGATCCAAGTCTCTGTACCATTCCCTTGCAGCGTCCTTAAGAGAGAAGATAAACATGGTCTGCTTAATCTGGTCCTGCGTCACTCCTTTTGGGGGTGCAATAGAGCATATGTAATCTGTGAAGATTTCAATATGCTTTGCAGCATCCTCATTGGCCGAGCCTCTAAATTGGTTTCTTTCAACCATAGTAATATAGGCAGGCTTGGCCTCGAATGGCTTCCCCGTACCTGCAGGTAAAGTGAACCCTTTGTATAGGTCCTTTGCCTGAGGCATGGAGTGACTGGCAATAGTAGTTTCCTCTGCCATGTTTTCTTCTTCTTTCGGAAAAACCTGCAAGTAAATATAAGGTGGTGTTTTTGGTGAAGGTGGATTGTTGGGTGAATTTGGTTGTGAAGTTGGTGTTTTTGGTGAAGATGGTAATGGTGGTTGTTCAAACATGTCTTCTTGGAATAAGGAAGATGGTGAACCTCCTTCCTCACTCGCTAGAAGTTGCTTCCTCCTTTCTCTTAGAGTCCTCTCAAGCTCGTGGTCAAGTGGTAGGAGTTCTCCTTGAACTGACCTGCGCATAAGATGGAAACTACAAGAAAAAGGTGAGAAGGTTTAAGGAACAAAAGTTCCTTAAACAAAGAGAAACAAAAACAAAAACAATAAACACTGGCGTCACCTCCCCGGCAACGGCGCCAAAATTTGATGCCCGTCGTTGAGGGTACCAAAGATAAAATTTATAATTCCTAACTTTAACAATAGATAGTGAAAGTCAGGGTCAAACCACAAGGAGGTGGGGAGTGTTTATTGTTTGGTGTTAATGTTAAGGTAACAAATTTGGGGGTTTGATTGGTTGATTACTAAGTATAAGGCAAATATTAAAACAAACAAATAATAAAAGATGAGAATAAAATATAATAAAAGGGATGCTAGGATGTTCGGGTAATAAATAGCTAAGGTAATATAAATCCTAAGGTCAACATGTATTGCAGTCGCGTAAGGGGTGTAACATATCCTTTCGGTCTATGGTACCTAATAGCTCCTTTCGGCCTGTGCTATTAGTTCCTAGGTCTCACAATTATTGGGTGTCAACAATAAGGGTGATTCCTAAATCCTAGGTCACATACCTTTCAGTCTTGAGTAACCTAGCCGTCTTAAGGTGTAAACCAATGCCCTTCCCGTATCTCTCAATCTTGGGTAGGTCATTACTAACATCCTACAAGTCTCCTTTCAGTCTCATTGTAGGGGATTATAGTCAACAAAGAAAGACGAAACAGAATTCATACGCGAGTGGGTCGACCGACCGGCTATTCCAGTCGGCCGACCACCGCCTTGGTCGACCGACCCATTAATTGAGTCGGTCGACCACGGCTCTGCTACAGGTCGGTCTCGGAATTTACGTTACCTATGCATATTCATCCCCTACATCCTAACATGCGAATTTAGCTACTCATAATTACTGGAACAATAATAAACACGAGATTTGATATAGAAAACATGGCGAACGGTAATCTAAACATGCAAGAATTAATAAAGCTTGAGATTCTAACTTAAACCGGATGCAACAACAATAAGAACAATCATGAAACTAGATTAAGAGAGTAATTACCAGAAATCGGAATTAAGGCAGAAAGGAACATACTTTATTGAATGCTTGAGAGTTATTGAAAGATTACAAATAAACTAAAGACGGAATAAACTAGATTGTAACTTGATGGTAAAAACTGAATGTAAAACTGAATCAAGAACTAGATGATAACTCCTTCCCAAAACCCTAAACAAAAGATTAGTTTATATAGGGCAGAAAATAGGAGTTTCCTAAAGACTCCACACTTCTAATCTATTTCCGAAAACCGCTTCTGGGCTTCGCTGAGGTCGGTCGACCTACTATGTGGGTCGGTCGACCTCTTTTACGGGCTTCAGGAATAATCTGGGCTTTCTTAAGATTCTGGACTTCTTAAAATTCAGGCCAGGTCGGCCGACCCATGTAATAAGTCGGTCGACCCGTTTCCGCGTAGAAATTCTCCGGTTCTTCTTGATTTGACTTTTGGTACTTAAATAATGACTCCAGATGACTTTCCTTCGTTCCTTAATTATGCAAAAGTCCCGAGGACATAAATTTGGTGCAAAATCGTCCCTTTTCCGCATAAATCTGCAAAAGTGCATAAAAATACGAAAGTACACAATTGTTGGGAAATAAGGGCTAAAACATAGTAAATGAGCGACCAAATGCGTGTAAAAAAAGATGAAAAACATCATAAAATAGACACGCAACAGAGGTTTCTCATGCGCTTGAAAAATCCGGTGAGTTCATTCCATTTTTCCTTGGTTTTACCTTTTTGCAATTTTCTTTTAATTTTATGAAACCTTCACTTAGGCTAATGCACAATGGGGACATTGTGCGGGTTGGTTTGGGGAATGATTTTGTGTCACATGCATTGTTCCATTGCATTTTTGTCACACGTTTATTGCATTTATGTACTGCATTCGTTCTTTTCTTTATTTTTCCTTGCATATACAAAAGAAAATCCAAAAAAATAGAAAAAAGTTCAAAAAAATGCACGTTTATTTTAGCATATAGGTCGAGTCGGAACGAGAGTATTTCAATGATGACTTTGCAATTTTCATATGTTTTTGCCTTTGTCTTGCCTTGTCAACTTGTTTTAGTATAAGAGTCTTATGCATACCTACGAGTTTTTGTCAACTTGTTTTCTTGAGACTTGACTTATACCTTGGCAATCTACTTTACATTCTGAGTTTTAGAGCTTTATTCCTGGTTTCATTCTTAAACCAGTTGTCTAGGATGTGAGTAGTACTCCCCTTGGAACATGTTACATCAATATGCCTAAACATGAACATGAATTGCTATATACTTGTTACTATCTCGTTTTGTGAAGTCTTGGTACGTGCATTTGAGACCCATTTTCTCTTATTTACCCATAAGCCCTACATAGCCGAAATTGCCTTTCTATCCCCAAAAACTACATCATATACTTAGCCTACCCTTCCAAGCTAGTATTTGTGGTCATTGGAATATTTTTTGAGGCATCTTGGTTTGTATGCCACCTTGAGAAAAAGAGGAAAGAAAAAAAGAAAGAAAAAGGAAAAAGAACAGAAAAAATTCAGAAAAAGAAAGAAAGAAAAACGAAAGAATCAAAAGAAACCTACACGTCTGTCAACCGACCGTCCCTATTGGTCAGTCGACCAACTGACAGGATCAGAAGTTCAAATTTCGTTCTGAAAATTCCTTTCTTTTACATGTTATCACTCCCGTACTTCATTCAAAATATTTGGGAGTCCTTTTCTTTTATTTAATGCGAGAGTTTTGCTATAAAAAAGCACTTTCCACTACAACAAAATGGCACTTGCACCACGATTTATGTCACGGGAATTTAAAATTCGTGACCTAAATTTGCTTAGTGTAACACCCCAAGAGTATGAGAGGAAAGTTGTCCCACATTTGTAGAATGTGAGGCTTGTGATATCTTTATAATAACTTCCACCCACCATTTAATATCAAGGCCTTGTGCTTTTGGGC
Organism: Silene conica; assembly: GCA_029255685.2. Classification (NCBI taxonomy): domain Eukaryota; kingdom Viridiplantae; phylum Streptophyta; class Magnoliopsida; order Caryophyllales; family Caryophyllaceae; genus Silene; species Silene conica. The sequence continues at coordinate 55,490,254 of CM055313.2, forward strand.
TTAAGTGAGGACAAGTAATGGGCCCAAAAGTGCACACCCATCTTATTGGGTTTGTGTTACGACGGTGGCGGGTCGGGTTGTTACAAATGGTATCAGAGCGACCCTGCGACCGTGTGGTGAGCCTGTGGTCGGGATGTTGGGTTTTAGTTACTCATAAACTAAATATTTAGTCATACTAATTAAAATACTTTAATTAACATTTTAATTAACTTATTTATATGATCTTATGCATGCTTAAAATATACGGAAATGGGAGAGATATCGAGTCCTTACACTCGGTCCAAATGCTAGCAAGGATGATCCTCCAATGTTCAACAAGAACACCTCCTTTGTGATGCACCAAGACAACCCCTTCATGACCGAGATCTTTGAACAAGCTAGACTAGAAATCGGTTTCTCCTTAAACAATTCTAATCTCTCTAATTAGAATATAATTTCAATACTACAATTAGTATATTTATATTATCTTATAATAATGATTTGAGGTTGTAAAAGCTCTCCTTACTTAGTGTATTTTTCAGCTAAGAAGAAGGTCTTAGTATGAATGTAGCTTGGGTTATATAATACCTACATAATTAATTAAACTACTTAAATTAATTAAGTGGGTATGGGGAAGAGGGGAGAGCCGGCTAGGGTATGGGGAAGGAGAAAAGAAAAGGCCTTTTGCATTATCAATAACCTAGGCATGCAACCCTAATCAATTAGGTTTAATGCTAGGTTATGATTATGTCTTTAAAATTTAAAAACATAATTTAAGTGCCCTTAATCCTTCCCATAAAACCGGCACTTCCATCTTAACATAGTCCATTTTATATTTGTCTTTTGATCAATTGTATAATTGTGACATCTAAAGTGTCATATTTAAAATAACAATTGTTTTAATTAATTAAAATGCATATTTATCCCATAAATATCATTTGTAATTAAATAAATCATATTTATCACATTGACATGTAATTCGAAATTACTAACACATAAAATGGTCATTTATCATAATCGTCAATACGATTTACAATTTTTGTAATAATTATAACCCAATTCATTCTAATTACAATATTATAAAATATCGTTCAATGTTTAACAATTGACACGTTTCAATTTTAAACATAAATCTTACATTAAGATTTAACCTGTAATTTCTCGATATACGAGTTTAAGGAATATGATCAAATCGTATCAATATACATTTGATCACTTTATCAATTAAGGGAATTGTCCTAAAGGTGTGACCTAAAGGGATCAACTGACCACCACCGTCATACGACAGTAATGTCAAACTCTAGCTAGCCAATCATTACCGATTAATGTTGGTCAGTTGACTAATATATTTCGTATCATCCCTTGCGCATTCTCGTCATGAGATTTAATTACGTGATCGCACTATTGTTGAGGACACATTTCCCAACACGGGACTACCCGGGGGAGGATTCTGGCCCTGGTTGTGGTCAAGTTTGAGGCACAATGAGGACGTTGTGTTCTTTAAGTGGGGGAGTTTGTAACACCCCAAGAGTATGAGAGGAAAGTTGTCCCACATCTGTAGAATGTGAGGCTTGTGATATGTTTATAATAACTTCCATCCACCATTTAATAATAAGGCCTTGTGCTTTTGGGCTTAAGTGAGGACAAATAATGGGCCCAAAAGTGCACACCCATCTTATTGGGTTTGTGTTACGAAGGTGGCGGGTCGGGTTGTTACACTTAGTCACGGGAAAAAAAGTCCCCTTCCTTCAAAATTAATTGGTAAAAAATTTATGTCACGGGAAAATATATCCGTGACAAATAATTGTGTTTAGTCACGAATTAAGCCATGACCGTGGCTAACAAATGCGTTTAGTCACGCATCAAGTCACGAACGTGGCTAATAATTATTTTTAGCCACACTGTCGTGGCTAATTATGATTTATTGTCACATGTAAGTTAACCGTGACTAATTAGTGTGCTTAGCGACACTGAATTCTTAACGTGGCTAATTATGATTTATTGTCACAGCTAAATTATCTGTGACTATATTGCTCTTAGCCACACACTGAATTATTACCGTGGCTAATTGTGATTTATTGTCACAAGTAAATTACCCGTGACTAATTATTGCTCTTAGCTACGCACTGGATTTTTACCGTGACTAATATTTTTGATATGATAACAAATAATAGTACAAAATTATTAGTGCAACATGGTGTGTATTGTGACATCAAGATGATTGCGCCGTATTATTGCGAGATGTGAACAATATTCGTACTTAATGTTCTTCACTATTGACGTAAATGATCTTATTATGATTATTCTTATTATTGGATTTAGTCTGTCACAAGTGAGAATTTGTGCAATTTATTATGATTATTCTTATTAACACTACTGACTTGAAAATGAATATGATTATATGAATAAATGATTGTTGTTTAACAATTTATTTTGCTTTATTTTCATTGAATACTGCTTTACTTTAAGTATACGTTTAATTATGTAATGACAATTTTGTAATTTCAAAGCTACTTACCCAGTTACTCAATTTATTAAATTGCGCAACAAGCCCGACAAAAAACACTACAACAAATTGACACTTGCGCCACAATTTATGCCACAGGAATTTATAATTCGTGGCTAAATTTTGTTTAGGCAGGGGAAAAAATTTATTCACTATTTTAGAAAAATTTTATGCCACGGGAAAATTTTTCCCGTGGCAAAAAATCAATTGCGCCACAATTTAGGTTACAGTCGTGGCTAATAATCATTTTTGCCACGAACAATGTCACACCCGCATGGCAAATATATATTTATAATGCTTTTTTTGTTAAATTAATAATATTGAATAACATTATTTAGAGACCGCATCACATTTAAAGAGAAAGTATGTCCAATTAAATAATTAACTTATTAACACCTATCATTGAGAAGTCTGAAACTAATATATTGTTAAATAAGCTTTTCATTAGAAAATTGATTTACAACTTTATTTGTAAAAGATTTCTACAAGAACTTGAATTTGAGATGTTAAATTGGAAAAAAATTGGGGAAGTTTTTAAGGAGAAAAAAAAAAGAAAAGACAATTAGATTTAAAATATGATTAAATAAAAAAAAAAGTAGTCTAAAAAATTAAATTCAAAATGATTTCCAACAAATCATTGAATAAAATGGAAAAAAAACATATTGATAAAATAACCGATATAAAAAAATCAATATAGAAAAACATTTTAATTATTGAAAATGAGCGTATCACACCGAAAAGTAAAATGGAAATTAAAATAATCAATTTACATGTGTAAATAATGTGAAATTTTGTTGACAAAAAGAAATATCAAGAATAATGAAAAGAAATCAATTTAGAGAAAATAAAAATTTATACAATATTTTCTGTGGTTTTTGGCAAAAACTGATTTTAGTAATAAAACTCGGTCATTGATACGCATATGTAATCATTATTCAAGAATGATCATTATTTAGTAAAAAGTGATTAAACTTTTTTCGTTACAAATATGACGATCTTACAAATTGTATTTGTGTGGAAAAATATATGAAAAAATGGATAAAATAAAAATGCCGAGAAATGAAAAAAATAAAAAAAAATGTATTAGGGAAAAAAAATAAGGAAAATGTGATTAAATAGTTTGGAGAAAATGGTTTTGTTGACTCGGGCAAAAAATGACCCGAGCATCATTAGTCGGGAGGTCAACATTGAAAACTCGAGTAATTTGAGAAAAATAATATTTTTTTCACAAAAATATGTAAATCATTTAATATTTTTTCGCAAAAATAATAGTAAAGGTAATTTAGAAAAAAAGGAATATAATTTAAAAAGGTTTCAAAGTGTAAACTATATCAACAAGCTTAAGTTTTATTTTCGGTAGCTCATCATAAGAACTCCACAGTTAAGCGTGCTCAGGTGAGAGTAGTCTTGGGATGAGTGACCTCCTGGGGAGGATATCCGATTCGCAAAAGTGAATGACTTGTGATTGTAAGTAACGAGTTGAGATAACTAATTAACTAAGCAAGGATTAAAGCTTGACAAAATTCCATATGTTACCAAATGTGTTTGGTAGTGTGGTGGTTGCTCACCTCATCCCTTAACCCGGAGGTCAGGGATTCGATTCCTACCCATGGGAATGGAGCAACTCCTTGGCAAGCCGTTTACCTCTTCGTGAGAGAGCCCGCGGCGAAGGGGTTATACACCGTTGTCGATACGGTGGACACCCCGGTTTAGACCAAAAAAAAGATTCCATATGTGAAAATATTTTCATTATAAGTAAAAAATAATATATTACATTTTGTTTATTTATTTTTTATTTTTTTGTTTGTCACGGGAATAATTTTGGCCACGAGAATTAATTTTTGGTCACGGGAATTATTAGCCACGTGAGAATCTGTGGCTAAAAATATAATTTTAGCCACGTTCTTGTTTTTCCCGTGGCTATCTGTTAGCCACGGCCACTTGGGCCGCGGAAGGTATTTCCGTGACAAAGAGCTTTAGCCACGGAAAATTAGTACTTGCGCCACGAGTTTAGTCGTGGCCCAAGTGCTTAATTGTAGTAGTGTTCATAATGTCAAAAGTCGTGAAATATGTTGTTGGGAACTGGTTTTACTAGCTTGACTACTAACCTCACTTGTCCAAAAACATCTTAACCTATTTTACCTTTCGCCTCACACATCCTTCATTACCTCAATTGCATGTATCCGAGTCACTTAATGAGTATGTTTATACATGGTTGTAGAATTCTTTTTCATGTTAGATTGCAGACATGTTTTCATGGGTCGAAGTTAGGTGAGTGTCTTCACAATATACTTCTTTCTATCTTCTACATACACTCACCCTTTGCTTCATGTGTGTCTCGAGCGTTCCGCGAGAGTCCATGGCATAAAGTCTTTATAGTCTCTAGTTTTGCAAGTTTGACAACCCCACAACTCGTTTGCATGATTTGAATACTTTCTCATTTTGTTACTTCGCATTGGTTAAGGCTTACATGTAAATTTCGCTCTGAGATTGAAATCGTTCCATTAGTTTAAGATCGAGTCTGATTCTTGCTTGAGGGCAAGCAAGGTTTGGTTTGGGGAATTTGATGCGTGTCTATTTTATGATGTTTTAAATCTATTTTAACAGGCATTTTAGCGCTCATTTACGGTGTTTTAGCCTTTATTTCCCAACAATTGTCTACTTTCGTGTTTTTATGCTCTTTTGCAGAATTATGCGGAAAAGATGCGATTTTATACCAAATTTCTACCCTCGGGATTTTTGCATAACCAAGGAACGAAGAGGAAGCAACTCAAAGCGCGTACCAAGTACCAAAAGATCAAATTTAGACGAAATCAAGGCTGACACGCAGGAAAACCGGTCGACCGACCGACTACCCTGGTCGGTCGACCAGAACACCTGTTATCTCAAGCCCAGAAGTCAACATACGGAAGCAGAAGTCCACCAAGTCGACCGACCGCATCACTTGGTCGGTCGACCAACGCGCAGTTCCAGAATTTTCCGTAAAGCCCATACGCGTGATTAGGTCAAGGAAAAGCTTTTGTTTAATCTTTTCTTAGTAATCTTTCTTTAGTTACTGGTTCTTTAGTTTCAATTCTTTGTTCAAACAATCTTTCCACGGGACTCAATAAAGCTTGTCTTTTCTGCCCTAATCCTTATTCGGTAATTCCTCTTTGATTTCAGTTTTGATATTGTTATCTTTATAGAATTATTAGCATCCGGTTTAGGTTAGAATCTTGAAGCCATATTGTTTATCGCATGTTTAGATTGTTATTTACTATGAATGTTGTTCTCTTAATTGTTGTTATTGTTATTATCATAGTTATGAGTAGCTAATCACATATGTTAGGATATAGGGAGTAATTTGCGTAGATGGTATAACACCCGAATCGGCCTGTAGCAGACTTTGGTCGGCCGACCAGCTTAACTGGTCGGTCGACTGGAATAGCCGGTCGGTCGACCAACCTCGCGTACGTTTTCAGACTGTTTTACTTCGTCGACTATAACACCCTATAATGAGACTGAAAGGAGACTTGTAGGATGTTATTAATGACTTACCCAAGGTTGAAAGATACGGGAAGGGCATTGGTTAACGCTTTAAGAAGGCGAAGTTACTTAAGACTGAAAGGTATGTGACCTAGAATTTAGGAATCACCCTTATTGTTGACACCCAATATTCGTGAGACCTAGGAACTAATACCATAGGCCGAAAGGAGCTATTAGCTATCATAGACTGAGAGGATATGTTACACCCCTTATGCGACTGCAATACATGTTGACTTAGGATTTATACCATTGTAGCTCTTTGCTACCCAAACATCCTGCATTCGTTTTACCATAAATTTTATCTTACTCTTATTTCTTGTTTTTATTACTGTCTTTATTTTTAGACTTAGTGACAACCAAACAAATCAAACCCCCAACTTGTTACCTTAAAACATCAACATAGAACAATAAACATTCCCCACCTCCTTGTGGTTCGACCCTTGACTTTCGCTATCTAGTTTAAGCCGAGGTTTTATAAATCTTATCCTTGGCACCCCTCAACGACGGGTGTCAGTTATGATGGCATTTGGTTAGTTGTTTGATGATTTTCCGAAGGAAAAACTTGATGATGAGAAAGACGGTGTTATGAGTGACCCTATGATGCGGGAGCATTGACCTCAAGAAAAGATTTACGACCAAGACCTAATCTTAATCACAAAATGTTCGAGTTGGGTTCAATTCGTATTTTTAAGTTGGCTTGGCAAGACGTATTAAAAGAACAAGGCAAGTCACAAGAGGGCTCGTTGGTGGCTAACCGTCGACCACCTAGAACGTGTGGTGGTACACGGTTCTAATAATACTATTATTAGTATTATTTAATCTTAGTTTTATTATGTTATTAGTTTTAATTAAGTTGTTACAAGGTTGTTATAGTTAGTTTTAATAAGTTTGTTACAAATTAGTTAAGTTAGTTATTAGTTTTTATTAGCTTGTTACAACTAATTAGTTAAGGTTGTTAGGAGTTAGTTACAACAACCTATTTTATTTTATCTTTTATTTAATAAGGATTTATTTTAATCCATTAGGATAGAATTAGGAAACCTAGTTTAGAAAGAACTCGAGCCCTAAGGCCGAGTGTTTGAGTCGTGTAGGTGTGTCGTGTGGGTTTCTTGTTTATGACGGACGTCCTTACTATAAATAGGCATCCTTAGTCTTTGTTTTAGGTACTTTTGAATTATTATTATTATTATTGAGTTAAAAACTTAAACCCCAAAGTATCTGTGTGAGCTTTACAATTATTGATTGAGTATCTTAGTGAGCTTGATCTTTAGGTTTAATCTTGGATTAGATTATATTGCAGAATAATCAAATCTTCTTGGATTGGAGGGCTACATTATTAACTATCCATCTACAAATCATACACAAAACATACATAACATCATTCCATCAATCTTTCATAAATCATCTACGATCACAACTACCAATCGTGTGTTTACACGACCACCACCACCGATCATCACCGTCGAACATCAACATCACCGATCCCACCATCATTCATCACCATCATCACCGTCGTTCATCGTCATCATCATTCATCGTTCATTATTCGTTGTTTACGTTATTTACTTGTTCTAATTCGTGATATATCACAAATATTATTAGCCCGCTGCAACTTTAGTATTCTTGTTGATCGTCTTATTTGATTATCTTGAAGAATACGCATCACCCTAAGGGTATGTTTGGATAGCAAATTGGGAGGGAAAGGGAGGGGAGGGGGATAGAGGGAAGGGAAAGGGAAAGGGAAGGAAAGGGAAGGGAGAGGGAAGGGAGAGGGAATGAAGAGAGGTTGTTTGGATAGCAAAAAAAATAGAGGGAAAGGGAGAAGGATGGAGGAAGAAGGTGATGTTAGTGCATTGAAAGATGAAGAGAGTTAAGCCATATTAGAGGAGAATTTGTCCATATCATTCTTAAATAAGAGTCAAAAGAAAGTTTCCCTTCCAAATCTTGCCAATAATGAAAAGATTCTAGTTTGGTCTAAAAGAGAGAAATTGAATCCTCTCATTTCTCTCCGCTTCCATTTCCCTCCCTTCCAATTCTCTCATCCCATATATTGTAACCAAACAATGGAAATTGAACCCCTCCCTTTCACTCCCCTCCCCTTCCCTCCAATTCTCTCAATCCAAACACCCTAAGGGTGTGTGTGCATACAATTTTAGGAGGGGAGGGGAGGGAAAATGAATTGGGTTGTTTGGATAACAAAATTGATGAGATGAAAATGGAAGGGGAGTAAAGAGGGAGATGGACTAATGGATGGAGATTATCCATGAAAATATGTCTAGGGATATCATTTGGGCGGGTACAAGTGGATACCGTCCCGCACCCGCCCCAGTTGGGGCGGGGACGGGTAGAGCTTTGGCGGGTGGTGGGGTGGGGACGGGTACCAAAATAGTACCCGCCATGGGTAGTGGGGCGGGGATGGTTTTTGCGTGTTACCCATTTCATACCCGCCTACCCGCCATTTATTATAAAATTAATACCATTATTACGTAATTTTACAAATATTATTTTGTTATAATTAAGACGTAATGTTAAAAATAGCTATTTTATAAAATATTTTACCAATTTCTTTGGTAAATAACTAAAATTATATAACCAAACTCTTGAAAATAGAAATTAATAATAGTAATTAAACCAACTTGTATGAAAAATTTCGTAAAAATTTATGGTATAGCGTGTTAATGGGTAGGTTGGGTGGGGATGATTTTACAAACTTGTACCCGCCATGGGTGATGGGGCGGGGATGGTTTTGGAAACTTGTACCCGCCATTGGTGGTGGGGCGGGGATGGGTACGAGATTTTTTTTATGGGTACGGGTACGGGAGAGCCTATATCCATTACCGCCCCAGCCCGCCCTAATGACATCCCTAAATATGTCTTTTGATAATTAAAAAAAGGTTTAATTAGAGTTTTCCTTCCAAATCTTGTCTCCGATGAAAAGATTTTATTTTGTTCTAAAGGAGTGAAATTAAACCCCTCATTTTAAATCTCTCCATTTCCCTCCAATTCCCTCAATCCAAACAAATCGTAGGAGACAATTTTTTTTGGGTGGTGCTCATTCATGGACGAGTTTTATTCTTTCATGGACGAAAATGACCATTTTACCCTTTTATTTCATCTCCTCTAATTTTCCTTTTTCTCCCTCTATATTCTTTTCCCTTGAGTTTTACAATATTGTTCAATAAATTGTTCAATAATAATTCTCTTTATTATTCGATAGACTAAGTGAGTCATTCATCCTAAATAATCAACAACTATCCAATAACATAACTTCAAAAAGAACAGAAATTCCAACAATTAAATTTCAGAATCAAAAGTCGAAGCAATACCCAGCAATTACCTTTGAAAACAATCCTAAAATTAACAAGTGAAAACAAAGAAAGCTAGTGATTAACATCCCATTTGTATATAGTGATAAAAGAAACAAAGAAATAAAAACAAATAAAAATTGCACGTCAATGTGTTGGGAAAAAAGGAGGAGAAAGACGAATTCAAAAAGTGGTGGTTATAAGTTATAACTTATAAGGAAGAAAAAAGAACAGAGCAAAAGACGGTTTAAACAAACCCTAATTTAATTAATTCAAATAAATTCTTTAATTTCATATAATTTAATTAATAAAGTTAGAAATTAGTGTTAAGAGATAATGAATCGGAAGTTGTGAATATTATTGAGTAGAACATATGTTTAAGTAGGAATACAAGATGGGCTAATTGGGCCATAAAATAACATAAAGTATAAAAACCTAGTTAGTCTAACACCCCCCCTCAAGCCAGGACTAAAACCAGGAGGAAGACGCATGTATACTTCCTCATCCAAGTCACCATGCAAGAATGCATTGTGAACATCCATCTGATGCAATTCCCAGTTATTAACTGCAGCAACAGAAAGAAAAGCACGTATGGTAACCATTTTAACAACCGGTGCAAAAGTTTCACCATAGTCCAAACCTTCAACCTGATGATTACCAAAGACAACTAAGCGAGCTTTATATCGCTCAATAGACCCATCAGAATGGTATTTGATTTTAAACACCCAACGACATCCAAGGGCCTTTTTGTCAGCGGGAAGAGATGTAAGCTCCCATGTGTCATTTCGTTCGAGAGCTTCAATTTCTTCACGCATTGCAATACACCATTTCTCATCCCGGATGGCTTCCTTAAATGTAGGCGGCTCTGAATTATCAGTAATAGCTGCAAGGAAATTTCTATGCTTCGACGAGAAAGAATGAGAATCAATGTAATTTGCTAAGGAATAAGGAGTACCTGAAGACGACTGATCTGGACTTGGTGAGCGCGATGAATGGGGATTTTGTGCGGTGCCTAGAACGTAACCACGCAGACGAGAGTTGGGAAATTTCTGCCTTCTACCCCGACCCATGTCATTTATTCCCGTGTCACTATCATGACCAGCACTCAAGGGATCAGACCCACTCGCTGCCTCCCCTTGCTCCATATCTACAGCCATATCCGAGAGCACCCCCTGTACCATACCACCCGAGAGCCCCCCCTGGACCGTACCGCCATCAGTGGTAACGGGTACAGCAGTGGCCACAGCCCCCCCCGGGAGAAGGTGAAACCAGACCCGAAAGAGAAGGGTCAAGAGAGCCATTAAAAGGGGTGTCAAAATGGTCAGGTTCAGGAGAGGAAGAGACCTTGGAATCAGCATAAGGAAACACATCCTCATGAAAAACGACATCCCGTGAGACAAAGTAAGTACCCGTATCAATATCATAGAGCTTCCAACCTTTTTGAGTATGTGGGTAACCAACAAAAAGACACTTCCGTCCCCGCTTCTCAAACTTATCCCCGCGTGTGTAGTGATTAAAAGCAAAACAAAGACAACCAAACACACGCAAGTTGGTATACAAGGGAGGAGTACCATAGAGACACTCATAGGGAGTTTTGTTAGCAAGAAGAGGAGAAGGGGTACGGTTTATTAAGTGAGCGGCAGCCAGAATACTCTCCCCCCAAAACGACTTAGGTAAATTAGCCTGAAAGAGCAGAGCCCGACCCACATTTAAAATATGTCGGTGCTTACGCTCAACGCGCCCATTTTGTTGAGGCGTCCCAACACAGGAGGTTTGAAAATGAATCCCATGTTTAAAAAAATAACCGGCCATGCAATTAAATTCATTCCCATTATCGCTTTGAACAGATTTAACGGTCTTAGAAAATTGGGTAGTAACCATGGCTAAAAAATTCATGAACATTTCCGTAACTTCAGTCTTATCAACCAACAAATAGACCCAGGTCGCTCTAGAAAAATCATCGACAATGGTGAGAAAATATTTCGCACCACAAGAAGAAACAATACGATACGGTCCCCAAAGATCACAATGAATCAATTCAAACATTTCAGAAGCATGTTTAGGATTTAAAGAAAAACTGTTGCGATGCTGTTTGGCGAAATGACAAGTCTCACAAACAGAAATTTTACCAAAATTTAGACTACGAGCAAAAGAAATAGCTTTAAAAGCTTTATTCGACGGATGACCCAACCGTTGATGCCATAGAGAAGCAGAGCCCGTACGCACAGAATTCACCACTGATTCCCTAGCACCCGCACAAATCCAATAAAGTCCATCCCGCAACTCACCGACTCCAATCGTCGTCTTCGTAGAAGGGTCCTGAATAAGACAAGAATCCTTAGCAAAAATAAAACAAAGAGCAGCAGTGGAAGAGAGTTGGGAGACGGATATAAGATTACAGGTCAGAGTAGGAACATATAAAACATCATGAAGAGTCAGCGACTCATTAATAAAAATAGAACCCATAAGGGTCGATTCGACTTGGTGACCGTTGGGAAGACCAACGGGTCGAGAAGCAATAGGACGCGGGTCTTCTAAACGTGACAAATTGCCGGTGACATGATTAGAAGCACCCGAATCAAGAATCCAAAAACACGTACCACTCAAACGATCCGAGACAGAGACGGAATTGGTGGATACTCCAGAATGAACAAAATTAGCCTGTACTCCCTGATTAGCCTGTACTCCCTGACCCGACGAAGATGCTGGACCCGTACTGCCACCAGACGTAGCAGCACCCAAGAACGAAACAGAACCAGTCCCTGCTCCCTGTGCGCTGCCACCAGAGCCACCCCCGGACCCCTGCGTGCCACCAGAACTTCGACCAGAACCCCGACCCTTGCCGCGAGAGCGACGGAGATCAGATAAGGTGCGAGGCCGATCGCCCCACCAATCAGGAAACTTCTGGGACTTAATATAACAATTACTGATATCGTGACCGCGGGTATCGCAGAAAGAGCAGGGAGATTTACCTCGTTCCTGATCGCGCAACACGCGCCAATCAATATTCGAACTCGGAGTGGCAAAAGCAACCACATCCGAGACATCAACAGTAGAAACAGGGGAGGCGCGCAAACGCTCCTCCTGAAGAACCACCTGATAAGCACGGCTAAGAGAGGGAAGGGGATCAAGCTGCAGTTGCTGGGAACGAACACCAGAATATAACGAAGGATCAAGACCCATAAAAAACTGGTGTAAACGTTCATTATCTTGGCGCTTGATAGCGTCAGGACCGATATTACAAGTGCACGATCCGCACTTACACGCAAAAGGAGGTTCCTGGACCACAATAGCATCCCAGAGAGATTTTAAATTACCAAAGTATGTTGTAACATCCATACCTTTGCCTTGGCGACAATCACGTAATTGAGTTTTGAGAGCGTGGATTTTGGACCCATCGACAACCGAGAATTGCGACTCCAATTCAGACCAGAGTACCGATGCGTCTTCACTGTAGGAAAGGGTATGAAGCAGAGAAGGATCAATGGTGTTCCTAATCCATTGAATGATTGTGCATTGCACAACCTCCCAATTATCAAGATCAAAGGGGGTAGTCGGTTTTTTAATCGACCCATCAACAAAACCAAATTTCCGACGAGACTTCAGAGACATTTTCATAGAGTTTCGCCAGGCGTCGTAATTGTCACGACGAAGAGTAACGTGAGAAATCTTGGCACCCGGAACATCATGAGATCCGAGATAATAGGGGTTGGAAAAATCGAGTTTGGGTGTTTCTTTGGCGTCATCGTCGCTAGCCATAATGACGGCGCGTAAGATCTTCGTGGTAGGGTTTGTTTTTGTTTTTTTTTTTTTTAGGGTTGAGACGGAACCTGATGCTCTGATACCATGGTAAGAGATAATGAATCGGAAGTTGTGAATATTATTGAGTAGAACATATGTTTAAGTAGGAATACAAGATGGGCTAATTGGGCCATAAAATAACATAAAGTATAAAAACCTAGTTAGTCTAACAATTAGAATTATTACTTGAACGATACGAGAACCAGCATCCAAGTTGGGTAATTTTGACGGATTTGATAAATTTGATTGATTTTGTGAGGGAAAGCATTAGAGAGAGATTTTTGTTTTTAGACAAAAGGGTATATAATAGAAAAATAATGAAAAAAATATATGAATGAGTAAAACTCGTATATAAATGAGTAACTACGAATTTTTTTGCTGCTACTATAACACCTATCATCCAGCTTGTTACCCTCTCGAGTATTGCATCTTATAAATATAGGAAAATGTTGAAAATCTAACACCAATGGACTTATTCACTACATCAGATTTTTAACAGAAACAACAAAGATTTCAACAAGATACTTTTAGTTCTGTTAATAATTAGAACCTTCATACAGTTTATATTAGGCAGTAGCTGGTACTTCCTCTAGTCCACTAGCTTAGGGTCAGGGACGTTATCTACCAAATGTGCACCAAAATACATTAGCTGCAATTACTATATCTTAGTTGTTTGTAAAATTAGAAGCTTAAAAACGTCAGCGGCAGGATTCGAACCTTCATACAGTTTATATTAGGCAGTAGCTGGTACTTCCTCTAGTCCACTAGCTTAGGGTCAGGGACGTTATCTACTAAATGTGCACCAAAATACATTAGCTGCAATTACTATATCTTAGTTGTTTGTAAAATTAGAAGCTTAAAAACGTCAGCGGCAGGATTCGAACCTGCGCAGGCATAGCCCAACAGATTTCGAGTCTGTCTCCTTAACCACTCGGACACACTGACTCACTTGACTTGTTAGGTTCGCTGTTTTATTTATTATAATTACATTCACAATGGCAATGAAAAAACTCTAACCGGGGTTTCGAACCCACGACCACAAGGTCAAGAGCCTAGCGCTCTACCCACTAAGCTAGACGGCATTCTACGTTATATATCATTCGTAACTTATGTTTATCCGATTTACCAACACTCTCACGGGAATCGAAATCATATCATTTCATTTTATCAACACTTGAAATAATTTTTTTCCCTACAGTCATAAAAAAGGTTTTCACACTTTGGAAGGCTTTTTTTTACGATGTCGTGAGCTACACTATTTAGGTCTCCTTGGTAAATAGCTAAAATATAAACACTGAAATACATGAAATAGGACAAAAAATATGTCGTCCCTTATTCCTTGCACTAAATGATGCATCGTCTCGCTTCCTACAAGTTGATGGAGCAGTTGAAGGTAGAGATGGCAACGGGTAGGATCTGGATAGCGTCCAATAGGATACATATCCAGATCCGCTACACGAACGCCGGATCCAGATCCGACCCATATTCGACGGGTCCAAATTAGCAAGATCCAGGCCCGGCCCCTGCGGATCCGGGTAGGGTCCGGGTTATCCGTGGATCCTATTGTCCATGTACAAAACATTAAAAGAAAATAAGAAAAAATGATTTGTAACTGAAAGTCAAGTGTGATTGCAATAACTTGATAAAAGTATCACATGTCCATTGACGTATGTATTTGACATAGCTTAAAATTACTATTACAAATTTAAGAGTACACTTCAACAAATCAAACTCCTACAAAATCAAGAGTCCCAGAAAAAAGTTCCATAATAATAGCCTTATAAGGTTGAGGAATGAGGTGGATAGTCGATACATGACCTACTTGGTGTCTTTGTGTTGTATGCATAAGTCGGGCCTTCGTTTTCTGATTTTTTTATTTTTATATTAATGGTAAAACGGGTCTAAGGGTCGGATCAGGGTCTAGTCGACCAGATCCAGATCCAGGTCCGTTTTAAATTAGTGGATCCATATCCTATCCAGATCCATAGGGTTCAAAAGAATAAGATCTGTCTCCTATCGATTAGGGTAGGGTCTAACGGATCTGGACGGGATCCATGATCGATTGTCACCCCTAGTTGAAGGCAATCCGTTGAAATGTCGAGATGAAAAAAACCCCATACTTTTTACCCATTCCAAAACGTGTCAAATTCCTGATAGATCCGTTTGGAGAGCAGAATCCATCATATTCCTTGACAACACACCCCCCCCCCCCCTTCGAAAAAACTATACCATCGTTATCATATACGACCCATCCAATGAAAGCATCATAATTTTGTAACCACCATGCATACCTTCACTCTTGTTGCCTGACAACGACCAATACCTAGGGGCAGATCCAAGAGGGGTCCAGTGTTGGGAACTAAGTTCCTGATTTTATACTCATATCTAATGTGAGTTTTGTTTCTTTAAGTTTAGGTTATAAAACTTAATAAGATCTTATGCATTCATGATGGTATCATAAGATGTGATTTTCCTTACATTGGTTTTAGAAGGTTTATACTCAATAATCACCTATTATTTGAGTCTTCAAATAACCGAAATACCCTTAAACGATCTAACAAAAATCGTCTCCAAAAGATACGTATCAAGGACCCGATCTCAAACTAACACTAATTTTTTTACTAGAAAATTAGTACAAGTATACTAGAAATAATAATAATATTACTCTTAATATTATTAGTATAGGAAATAATTATTTTCTTAGTAAAAACTATTTTAGCTAAGAATTATGGAGAATGAGGTTGTAGTATGAATGTGTGTGTAAGCATCAACAATCACTTAGCAAAGACTAAAATCCACACACTTGGTAAGGTGTGTGTATGTGTTATTTATAGGCACATGAGCTTGCTTAAGCAAGCAACATGGCCGGCCAACACAACAAGAGAAGCCAATGCATGGCTCTCTTACACTTACATAAAGCATCAAATATGCCTTACATATACTTACACACTTACACATCCACTTACACACACAATCATCTTACACACACTCTTCCTACATACTACACTAATACACGGCTGAAATGGGTCTTTTATGGACCCATTTTATCTTTGTCAATTGTGTTAATTTGTAACATGTCACACATGTTTCATAACACATGACCCAATTTGTTAATTGTGCAATTTTAACTATTAAAATTCATAATTTACAAATTTTATTACATTTAAATAATATACTAATAATTCGAAATTATGCATGTATAAAAAACGTAACATCATAATTCAATTACAACTCTTTGTAATTTTATGATCAACCGTGTTCATTCTCAATTTAATCGTTTCCCAAACGAATAAATAAAAACCGAGTAATAAAACGATTTTATTACTTTAACTATTATTATTATAATCCCATTATAAAATATTCGTCATATAAAATTATTTCCAAATTTCCAGTTATTAATTAATTCGTATCCAATACAATATTAATTAATTTATTTCATTGAGACGGAATTCCCTAAAGATATGACCTTAAGGGATCAACTGATCACCACCATCATATGACGATAATGTCAAACTCTAGACAGCCAATCATTATCGGTAAATGTTGATCAGTTGACTTTAAAAGAGTAACACTCCCAGTTGTGTTTCATTCAGATGAGTTTTAATTATGTCAACACACTATTGTCGAGGACACTTCCTCCAACAATCTCCCACTTGTCCGAGACAAGTGTGTGTTACCAATTCTCTTACCCTATTACTATCTCTCACTCAATGCATGGCGTCCTCACAGGTCGTGCTGGCAATTGATTGAAATCTAGAGTGGTTTATCTCGATCTGGAGTTATAACTACTGACCAGAAATATCTACCATAGATACCTTCTGAGCGTGGCCACGCATTTCTAGTTATTATTCTCCTCGAGTGGCCTAGAGATATTTCTCAACCCTGACAAGGGGTGGACAATTCCTAATCGACTTATTCCTTCCGGCGGGCCACAGCCCATCATAACCCAAAATATGTCCTTAAAAACCCCAGTTACGAAGGTGTTAGGACATAGATCAAAGTTAATCTGAAAACTATGCCACCTCAGAGAACAGTCATTAGTCCAAGAACTGACTCATGTGAAACACGATAGATGCTCCCGCCACGACTAGGCAGTCTTTTAATAAGAGTACGCCAGAGCTCTATCAGCGGTCATTAGCCCGGCAAATGTATCTTAACATGTCTATGCCTAGGTGATCGATTAGTCATCCCGTATGACCCCATGGCAATTGAACTTGCCATCAATCGCATCACACATCTGGTTGCATTGAGATGTCACCTCACTTAAGCAACTAGGGGGTTCAATTCACTTGAATGGGGTTCAATATGGTCTCACCATCCCATTTGAATCTTATGACCTTGGTTTTGAGTATTTAAACTCTATTACGATAAATGAATTATGAATTATGAACAACTCGAAAAATAACACTTTATTTCATCCTCATAATCTAGTACATATCTGGCATGCGTTTAAGACCCATGGATGCTACATGTCGGTCATGCTTAGCCTGCGATAAAGGCTTAGTTAAAGGATCAACAATATTATCCTCTGTCCCAACCTTACAAACCGCAACTTCCTTCCTTTCAATAAAGTCTCTAATTACATGAAATTTTCTGAGTACATGTTTGGACTTATTGCTAGACTTAGGCTCCTTCGCTTGAAAGATAGCCCCACTGTTATCACAAAGAATTGTGATGGGATCTTTGGCTTCGGGGACTACCTTTAGTCCTTCCAAGAACTGCCTAATCCACACAGCTTCCTTTGCAGCCTCTGATGCTGCAATATACCCAGCCTCTGTAGTAGAATCTGCAACAACTGGTTCCTTGAAGCTTCTCCAGCTTACCGCACCACCATTGATCATATAGATAAAGCCAGCCTGGGATTTCATATCATCCGCATCTGTTTGAAAGCTTGAGTCGGTGTAACCCTTTACACTAAACTCACCTTCTCCTCCAAACACTAAGAATAGATCCTTAGTTCTTCTTAAGTACTTAAGGATATTCTTAACGGCTATCCAGTGTTTTTCACCTGGATTGGCTTGGTATCTACTCGTCATGCTCAAAGCATATGACACATCTGGACGGGTACAAGTCATGGCATACATGATTGACCCAACAGCTGAAGCATAGGGTATGTCCTTCATTCGTTCAACATGTTCTGTTTGATCAGGAGTGGGTGATTGAGTTTTGCTCAAAGAAATCCCACTCCCCATAGGAACTAGTCCTCTCTTAGAATTTTCCATGTTGAAACGACGAAGTATCTTATCCACATAAGATTCTTGGCTTAGTGCCAATATTCTTCTGGATCTTTCTCTAAAGATCCTTATACCCAGTATGCATTGTGCATTTCCCAAGTATTTCATTTGGAAATGCTTTCCTAACCATTCCTTGACTGAAGTCAACATGGTAACATCGTTACCAATGAGGAGTATGTCATCTAAATACAAGATTAGGAACACAACTTTGCTCCCACTGAACTTCATGTATAAACAAGGTTCTTCGACACTTCGAGTGAACCCATTTTCTTTTATCACATGATTGAACCGATGATTCCAACTTCTTGATGCTTGCTTAAGCCCATAAATGGACCTATTTAGTTTGCACACTTTGTTAGGATTATTAGGATCCTTAAAACCTTCAGGTTGTACCATGTACACCTCCTCCTCTAAATGCCCATTAAGGAAGGCGGTTTTAACATCCATTTGCCATATTTCATAATCGTGAAATGCGGCAATCGCTAACATAATCCGAATTGATCTCAGCATAGCTACATGAGCAACAGTTTCATCATAGTGTAGACCATGAATTTGAGTGAAACCTTTTGCTACAAGCCTAGCTTTGTAGACATCATCATGTCCCTCTATGCCATTCTTGATTTTGAAGATCCATTTGCACTGAAGCGGTTTAACGTTCTCAGGCAAATCTACCAAGTTCCAAACTTGATTATCTTCCATAGATTTAATTTCGGATTTCATGGCTTCAAGCCAATAAGTTGAATTTGGACTAGATATAGCTCCTTTGTAGGTTGATGGTTCATCATTTTCCATTAGAAAAACGTCTAAAGCGTCTCCTACCTCAATGACACCAATATATATCTCAGGTTGGTGACTCACCCTCCCAGACCTCCTAGGTACTGGAGCATGAACTATAGCATTTGATGACGAAGGAATGTTTTCTTGCATCACCTCTACTTCTGTTTGTGGCTCTTGACCTTGAATTTCTTCAAGTTCAAATTTTCTCCCACTCTGTCTTTTAGAAATGAAGTCATTTTCTAAGAAGACAGCTTCTCGAGACACAAACACTTTGTTTTCTTGAGAATTATAGAAGTAGTATGCACGAGTATTTAGTGGATATCCTACAAATGTGCATTTGTCAGATTTGGGTGCAAGTTTATCGGAAGACTTGTTCTTAACATAAGCCTTGCAACCCCATATCTTAATGTATGACAAATTCGGGACCTTCCCTTTCCATATCTCATATGGAGTTTTATTTGCAGCTTTAGTCGGACTCCTGTTTAAGGAGTGTATTGCGGTTTGGAGTGCAAATCCCCAAAATGAATCAAGGAGATCTGTAAGACTCATCATTGATCGAACCATATCTAATAAGGTTCGATTTCTCCTTTCAGAAACACCATTGAGTTGTGGTGTTCCTGGTGGAGTAAGTTGTGATACTATGCCACAATCTTTTAAATGAGAATCAAATTCATTGCTTAGATATTCGCCACCACGATCTGATCGAAGTGCTTTGATCTTTCTATTGGTTTGGTTCTCTACTTCATTTTGAAATTCTTTGAACTTTTCAAATGCTTCACTTTTGTATTTGATTAAGTAGATATACCCATATCTACTTAAATCGTCAGTAAAAATAATAAAGTAGTCATAATTTCCTCTTGCGGTAATTGTCATTGGACCACACACATCGGTATGTATTAGTCCTAACAAGTCACTTGCTCTTTCACCTTTTCCACTAGAAGGTGATCGAGTCATCTTACCAAGAAGACATGATTCGCATACTCCATATGATATGTAATCGAATGGTTTGATGATATTAGTCGACACTAATCTTTTAATGCGATTTTCATTTATGTGACCTAGACAGCAATGCCAAATGAACGATTCATTTGGATCACTTGATTTTAGTCTTTTTGTTTGCACATTATGGACATCAATAGACTTTGAGTTGTTGAGTACATAAATCCCATTTACGGAATTTTCTTGGCCTACCACCAAGCCATTTCGATGTATTTCACAAAAATTATTTTTGATCATGAATGAAAAACCTTCCATGTCTAACATGGCAACCGAAATGATGTTATTAGATAAAGAAGGTACATAATAACAATCTTTCAAATACAACTCATAACCACTAGCTAAATGTAGTACGTAGGTTCCCTTTGAAGAAGCGGCTACCTTAGCCCCATTTCCAAGTCTGAGATCCACGTCACTTTTGTCTAGTTTCTCCACATTTCTTAGCCCCTGTAAATGATTACAAAGGTGAGATCCACAACCAGTATCTAATACCCATGTTATAGAGGAGGTGAAATTAATGTCAATAACATATATTTCGGACAGAGTCTTACTCTTTGGAGTAATGATTCCATCTTTGATGTCCTCCAAATATGTGGGGCAGTTACGCCTCCAATGGCCAAACTCAAAACAATGGTGAGAAATTTCAAAAGGTTTAGCACCCCTCTTTCTGGTTGTAGTGGTCCCACTAGCTACTCCCTTCATGGGTCGCTTTCCTCTCTTCATCCTTTTAAACTTCCTTCCATTCTTAATGGAAAGAGGTGTTCCACTTGTGCTCCCACTCATCTCCTCATCCCCTTTTG
Organism: Silene conica; assembly: GCA_029255685.2. Taxonomy (NCBI): domain Eukaryota; kingdom Viridiplantae; phylum Streptophyta; class Magnoliopsida; order Caryophyllales; family Caryophyllaceae; genus Silene; species Silene conica. Next base: position 55,511,177 of record CM055313.2, read on the forward strand.
TCTCTAAAGACATTGAGTTCATTTGAGAGATAAGATTATCATAATCATGATCAGTCATCACGATTGGTTTAGGCGGAGCAGAAGTGGTTACTAGACAAAGATTTCCATTGTTGTCGATCGTAAAGCGCAATTCTCTAGTCGGATCTTCTTCACAGTATTTTTGCCAGTTATCAATGGTGATAGGAATGAGATTATTGAAAGCATCCATTTTTCAATTACTACAAGAGATGAAGGAAAAATTAACATTTATCGTTTTGTAAACTTGTAAATGAGGATATACTACTACAGATTAAGCTAACAACAATGGTTAAAAAATGTTGTTACTAAATAAAACGAATGATGTCATTGTGTCTGTTGTTACTTACAACAACAATTAATTTTTTTTTTATAGTAATCGTTGTTGTTACCTATGACAACGGTTAAAACCCATTATTGCATAAGCCTTTACGTTGTTAGAAAAGTCCCATAAGTGTATAAATTTTTGGTGGAAAACTATTAACAAAGGTTTGTGTACAAAAAATCGTTGTTAATAGTATAAGTCATTTAGACGTCATTTTAATTTCTAGGGTGGAAAGTATTAACAAAGGTTTGGGTACAAACCTCGTTGTTAATAGTCTCAATAACAACGGTTCTTTTCCTAATAACCGCTGTTATTAATTTCTCTTTTTAATAAAACAACATTCACCAACAACACTGTCTCAATGATAACGGTTTCTTAATCCTAGATACTAATAATAATTTGTTACAAAATAACTAGCAACAACAACAATAACAGTAGAAATATTACATTCACCATGTTTTTTAATACATAATTTCAACAAGAACAATAAATAATAACAAATAAAAGTGGGGCACTTCCGCAGACAATGATATGCAACTCAGGCAGCGTCATACTTCAGTTAGTAAGAGTATAAAGTACAATCACGACATTTTCAAAAGGTTATAAATGTTTGCATCAACATCGACTTGAGCGTTACCCTACATGTCTTCAGAAATGTGACACCCTCTTTTATTTATAAGCATTTATAAAGGTCGTTACCATCCCAGTCTACCGAGGTAGTGAATAACAAAGATAATAAACCACAATACCTTAAGTAAATATTGTTAAGTAACTTTTTACAAATTACCATCCAATCTAAACTTTCTGTATTACAACGACAACGAAAAATAAAAGTACAACTGATAGTTTCAAAGTGTTTGGTCTAATTCTAAGTCGGTCCATCCAAGTACTCACGCCATCCCATGCTCTTATAGATTCATATTTCTTGTGAAATCTGCTCCCCATTACGGATCATCACGGGTGTCAAACGAATACACGGTCAACCTCGCGGTTGAGTAGGATAATAATCAAACCAATGAATATGCAATGAATGAGTATGCAAGTGAAGATGCAATACCATGGGCTTTCTACTGAGCTCATCAACCCGAAACTTTAACCCGTCAATCCCTGGCAGGGTCTGCCTCGATCAAATCGAGAAATAGATATATAACACCCGAAGGATGATGTCTGCCGGTAAGTTCATTATACATCACACGTAGGTTCTTACCGTGAAGTCTGTCTAGGATAAACATGTATACCAATGCATATGTTATGCCAATGAATGCAACCATGCCATTTCATAACTCAATTCATATCCAACCGATAACAATGCATATACCAGACTGATGAATATATCATGCCATAACTCACATCATAAATCATCCAATAGACCCCAAACAGAATAACAAACAAGACGACAGATTAAATTATCCTACCTGGATAACAATATAATCTAATAACAAGCCAGTAAGTAATCAGGATTATGCTGTAGGAAATATCGTATATTTCATAATAAGATTAATCGTATTAATGTTGTAAGAAAGGATTATATCAAAATTAACTTTAATATGAGTGCAACAAAAGTAATTAAATCGATATAAGAAGGTAAGAAGTAACCTTCAGTCCTTTGCTTTTGACCTAAGAATAACCTAGAATAATACATTTAAAAGTAGAAATCCTCCCACCAGTTGCACCCAAGATGATCCAAGAAATATGTCTTCCATAGTATAATTCGGTTCGTACCTCACGTTTGACGTGCGTTTTCCGTATCTCTTGCTAGCTGTCTTGAACTCTATTTATATAGTTAATATATAGAGTTCTAATGAAAATAATATTATGCAAATCTCAATTGATTGAGAGGCCTTACACGGCTCAATCACACAGTCCAAAACAATATAGAAAATCAAGAGTCCCAACTTGAATAAAACTTTATTTTATAAGTTGTTTAGGAGATCTTTTTTTGGAAGCTCTTATATTTATATTATATCTATTAAATCATAATCATATGGACCGAAATTAACTAGAATTTCGTCCAAACCAAACGTGTGGTTTGGTCATCTGAAATAATCATGTATTTATGAGAGTTATCCAATATTATAATTTAGCATATATATAAATATGGTAGGAGAATATAATTAATTATCGTATAATTAATTAATTTTAATATCGCGTATTAAACTTATAAATATAACATTTATATTTATTTAGAATTAACATTTTAATTCATTTCTCTTAATAATCATTGAATCGTATGATTATTCTTATTATTTTCATGACTAATATTTAGTCTATTTAGACATCTATGTAATATATCAGTATATAATCACATTTCTTGGAACCATCCTATAGGTGTGACCGATAGGAAACAACTAATTTCCGACATTTGTATGACAGTAATAACGTCAAACTTCTAGCAAAGTCAACTGTTACTAATTTACGTTAATTAGTTGATATATATACAAAGTATCCCTTTGTGGTCCTGTAAGAGATTTAGATTATAATCGGACTAATAACTGTGGAGGACACATGCATGCTCCAACAATCTCCCACTTGTCCGACAAGTGTGTATGTGCGATTACCGATTATCATATCCACAAAATCTACCCCTCAATGTAAGACTTGTAGGAAATATCGTATATTCCATGATGAGATTAATCGTATTAATGCCATGAGGAATGATTATATCAAAATTAACTTTAATATGGATGCACCAAAAGTAATTAAATCGATATAAGAAGGGGAGAAATAACCTTGGGTCCTTTGCTTATGGCCTAAGAACAACCTAGTATAATAGATTACATGTAACAACCCGGCCCACCACGGTCGTAACACACCCCCAATAAGATGGGAGGTAAGCCTTTGGGCCAATTATTTGTCCTCACTTAAGGCCTAACTAAAGCACAAAGCCTTGTTACTAAGTGGTGGGTGGGAGCTATTATAAACATATCACAAGCCTCACATTCTACCGATGTGAGACAACTTTTCTCTCATACTCTTGGGGTGTTATAAACTCGCCCACTTAAAGAACACAACGTCCTCGTTGTGGCTCAACCTTAATCGCAGCCAAGCCCAGAATTGTCCCCCGCTAGGTAGGTGACCCGGGTACTCCTGACCACAGGCTCACCACACGGTCGTTATAATACCCGCTATATCCGTATAAATTTTTAACGGATAATTTAATTTAAGCTCGAGTACTAATTAAATCCGGGTATGGTTTAATTAAAACCGAGAATTCATACGTAAAACCGTCGCATGCATCTTTTCCGTCACGTAATCGTTAATCGTACACTCTAGACAAATGGACCAATGCATGCTAAAAGATTTGGCCAATGCATGGGAAGATTCCCTTTCCCCTTTGTCCCCCATTTGTGCCGCCACCCCCCTTCCCCATATCCTCTCTTTTCCAATTTTCAACACACCATTTATACAACACCTTCTCCATCCTTCCTAAAAACAAATATTCAGATTTCAAACCATAATTTACACAAAACTTAGTGAGAGGATAGAGTAAGGAAGAGGGAGACGTGAGGAAGAAGAAGAAAGAACAAGAGGAGGATCTTGCATAATACTTGATTTCTACACTAAGTAAGCTTACATTTCTCTTCAAATCTGATTTTGTAACCTTTTAACATGCATTCACATATCACTTAACATCTAAACATGAACTTAAGAATCTACAACCATGCATGCAAATGATTGAACATAGTAAAAACCGTTATTTTGTCAAAAACGTAGCATGCATGTAGTAGATCTGAAAACACATGTTAAAATGAGTATTTTCAGAAAACAAAAAATTTGTGACTTTTCTTAAGTTGTTATAAAATCACTCACCAAAAATTAGGATGTTTGCATGAACCGTTTAGAAATGAAAAATCATATACTACATCCTGTTTTCTGTTTGTCCGAATCACTAGATCTCACTTAAAGAGTCATCAAACCATATTTACAAAAGGAATAAGTGTCTCATCTCTTAATATGTTAAACTAAATTGAGTCTAGATGATAATAAGATTTTGAATCAACTCGTTTCGATTTGTTAAGAGGGATTTATGATGAAAAACTTTTCATGACTCATTTTCTGACCACTGTTTTTAAAACGTGTTTTTAGATCTGCAAAATCCATTTTTGATACAACATGCATGGCTAACAATATGTTGTAGACACATAAAGGAATCCTATAAAACCGACCATGAACGAAAATATGATGTTTTGGATTTTATATGATTTTTACAAGTTTCGGTTGTGTTCTGGAAAAATGTTCTATTTAGTCATACTTGTTAAAAGCTTCCATTTCCATAAAAGGGTAATTTAGTCATACATATAAATATAATCAGTGACCCATCTCTTCACATGTTAAAGTTTAATGAATTTAAAGTATAGTAGGCTTTCGTTTCGACGAGTTTCGACATGTTAAGAGTATTTACCACCCCATAACTTTTTAAGACTCACTTTTGGATCAACTTTGGTAGACTGTAACTTTGAACCCCTTAAACATGTTTTTAGACTCTGACCACAGAGACATTAAAGATGGACGACTCACTAAGGAACCAAACCCCACTGGTCTCGCCTCAAAATATTTAGTAACGAAGGAGATATGACGGTTTAAAGTTTCTGTTTTGAATCTGTAAAAAAACCGAGAAAGTATAGCTATCGCGTAATTTACTACAAGTAGCTTAGTAATGGTCGTTCATATAAGTGACTATTATTTTAAACCTTATGTAGAGTCGGGATTCGTAGAAGAGGCTCTGTAACCTTTAACCGCTTTCAAGGTAAGGGAAAACACTTTTTTTCGTACCCTGTTGATAACCCGTTTGAATTATTGTCTATCTTGTATATTGATATCTTTGTTATATTAAGTATCTATATTATTTGAACTTACCTTACAAATGTTTATGGATAAGGATTTATTTGTTTTAATCTCTGGAAAGGATATTGTATTTGATAAGAAATAAGTATTTATGATTTTCGGAAATCCAAAACCGTTTTGCTTTCTACAAGTTTAGAAGGACTTATCAAATGATTAAGGAAATGATTTTGTTTTGGAAATGGAATTTCATATTGGTTGAAACGGTTTTGGTAGAGGGGTAGGTTGTCCCTAGTGAAAGGGATTTCCTATACAGAGCTTTTGATGGGGGTTAGTTGATCGAGACCCTGTCCTCTTATCTTCCTCTTTGGGGTTGGCCCTTAGAGGGGTGTGCACACTCGGGATGTTAAGACAGTTTTAGTACATGATTTGGTGACCCTCGTCTTATCCGGTTTGGGGCGAGTATATCCATTTCATACGGCTTCTATCCAAAGTTATACCGATGTTGAAATAATTGGAAAAGAAAGGTTTTCTTGAAATAGAACTATCTTGAAGGATTGGTTTGAGTTTGAATACTTCGGAATACTTATGTTAATCTTACCGTTTAAAATTATTGTTTCCTTTGATTTAATGTTGGCAAATCTTATATTATGTTCTTCAATTATTCGAAGTATTTTGATATGTATTATTATTTTATAAAATACCTTCCAAGTTATTCTTTCTTAATTCATTTACATTTTTTTCAAATTGTTTACCTTACTCAACAATAATGTTGACCCCTTTTATTTGTTTTGTCCTTGCTTGGACCTGCGGTGATCACAAAATGTGTGAGCAGATCGTGTGACAGGTACCCGTGGGAATTAGTCGTGGGATGCACAAGAGAGCGCGCTTAATGTTTCAATCAAAGACAAATGCTTTGACTATTTATCTTCTTTTGGATCAATGAACTTTAATTTCGCTTCCGCAAACTTTAAAATTTGGTTGTATCGTATTTTATCATTTGGATTTTAAATTGCATTAGACAATTACCTATTTTATTTCATGGTTAGGTACTACTACCACATTTGGTTTAATTGTGACACACCTATTATCCGAATTACACTGGAAAACCCTATTTATTAATGAATAGGATGATGGGGGTGTTACAAAGTGGTATCCGAGCGGGTTTCCTTCTTGGAATAGGTTACTAGATCTTCATATCTCTTCACCACCCGTAAGCTGACCGACCTTGTTAAATGTTTTCAACAAAAAAAAAAAAAAAAAAGAAATCTTTATTTAATTCGTGGTGAGATTGTGTGCGGGGGATACATGGGACGGACCTTAATGCGTTGTTTTTATTTTAATAGCAATTATCTAGATTAAGTATACCTTGATATGTACGTATTATTAGGATGGATTTTCCTCGTGTTCATCCGTCCGATATCAAAATGCATCCGGATAGCTGTATTATGGAGCATTGTAGGCGTTATAAAGCGTACATGCAGTTTTATGCAGAGCTAGATAGTTATACTTTCAGTGATTGTACCTTCCTTCAAGGGAGGACTCTCATTGAGTCCCTTCCAACTAGTGGAGTTTACGCGGAGCTCAGGCAGGAGCTGTTAGATGAAGTAGAGTTCCATAATGAAGAGAGGGTTTTAGACCCCACGTTACCTGAGTACCCACTCCTTCACGACCTCGATTCAGTGATCCAGAGGTGCTATGAGGAGGAGCGCTATGAGGAGTTAGAATATGAAACCGATGTGTCAATGGAGGAAGTCGTTAACCCTCCTAGTCCTAGTGGTGATAATTAGTATCCTCAACTCTTATAGGAGGAGCCTAGATTTTTCTATGGTGCTTTGAACTCTAGAATTTCTTTTCATGATGTAGTGAACTTTTCCTTTCAAGTATTGAATATGTTTTGTTGCGCTATGTTTATATGCCTAATCAGTTTCTTATTTTCATATCATAGCACGCTTTAGGATAAACGTAATATGATCGGATGTAGGATAGATGCCAATCACGTACGTATATTTATACAAAGAGCCTGAGTATGTTTATTTCGTTGCGTAGTAACGATGGCTCGTTCAAGCAACAACCACAACCGCGATGACGACAACAACCAGAACAACCAAGGAATGAATGAGGTTGTTCAACAATTAGTCCAGATCAACACCCGATTAGCTGAATCAATGGAGCGAATGGCTCAAGGCAATGTTTCAAACCCCGCGGCCAGCCTGACTAAGGCCGTAGGTCAGCAACGCCCTCCGCAATATGATGGCAAGGACGGAGACCCAGTAAAGCTTGAAAACTGGATCCGTGAGTTTGAGAAAATATTTCAAACCTTGCGATGTCCTGAGGAGTACATGGTGGATCAAGCCACCTACTACCTCACTGAAACTGTTGACATTTGGTGGGGCAATAACAAGGACCGGTTCTTAGAACCCGTGTATTATCTTAACGATGAAGGAGAAGAAGTTGCTGAACCTTTTTCGTGGGAGGCTTTTAAGAAAGCGTTGAGAGGTGAGTTCTTTCCCGAACACCTTCGAAGGGCAAAAAGGAGAGAGTTTGATAACCTCAAGCAAGGATCAATGACTGTTCAGGAATACTATCAAAAGTTTCAAGAGCTGTCTCGTTTCGCGTCAAACTTAGTTCCCGACGAAGCTTCTAAAGCAGATAAGTTCGAGCGAAACCTCGAGCTCGGCATTAGAGACCGTCTAGGAGGACAAGAGTTCGCCACTCTAGCCGCAGTTTACTGTCGAGCCAGCAACATTGAGAAAGTCTTGGAGGAAAAGAAAGCTGCCGCCGGAGAGAAACGAAAGGGCACACAAACTGATGTGGGCCAAGGGTCCCACAAGAAGGGAAACTTTGCCAATCTGCCGCCCAGACCAAAATCTTTTGGGAACCATGGAAAAAGCCTAGTCACAAATTTTCAAGGGAAGCAGTTCGTGAGGCATTACTTCTGTAAACAATGTCGTCAAGATCACCCCGGGAAAGATTGCAATGGCAACCCTGTTCGCTGTAACTCCTGCAACAAAATGGGGCACCGGGCTTATGAGTGCTATTCCAAGGAGCGACAGTCTCAGCAAGGGAACCAAGCTCACCAAGGAGGAATGCCTGTTAGGACTACTGGGAGCTATGCCAATTCTAATCGTGCTCAACCTGCCACTCGACCCCAAGGGAACCCCAATAACCAAGGCACCAGCAGAGCGCCAACCAATGGAGGCAATACCCAAGCTGCTTCAACCAGCACCGTTCAAGGAGGAAACGGAAACCGAACTGGGAGACTCTTTGCCATTGGCCGAGATGAAGCTGAAAAGACTGAGAATGTCGTCACTGGTACTTTCCTAATCAATTCTAAACTCTCTTATGTTCTATTTGATTCAGGAGCATCTCATTCTTTCATAGCCAGTTCTTTTGCACCCAATCTCGACCTTAGGCAATATGAAGTTATAGAAAGCAATTTTGTGCAACCATTAGGAGAGGTGGTGAGATGCACACGAATCTATAAGGATGTGTCTATAACCATCATGGGGACCGATTTTCTTGCTGACCTCATCGAGTTTCCACTAGGAAATTTTGATGTAATACTAGGGATGGATTGGTTAAATAGACATAAAGCTAAGATTGATTGTTGGCAACAAAAAGTTTCGATGAGAGGACCCAAAGGAGTCCGAGTATCATACAAAGGCGTCATAGTCAAACCCAAAGTAAAACTTATTTCTGTCCTTACCTTAAAATCATACCTAAGGAAAGGGTGTCCCTTCGTTTTGTGTCATGTCCATGACGCATCTATTGAGGGCCCGAAAGTTGAAGATGTGGAGATAGTTCGGGAATTTGCGGATGTCTTTCCTGACGAGATTCCCGGCATGCCTCCGCAAAGGGAAGTTGAATTTCGAATTGACCTAGTTCCGGGATCAGGCCCAATCTCGAAAGCACCCTATAGGATGGCACCGAAGGAATTAGCTGAGTTAAAGACTCAATTAGAAGAGCTACTTGAAAAGGGTTATATCCGCCCAAGTGTGTCGCCATGGGGAGCACCCGTCTTGTTTGTGAGAAAGAAAGATGGAAGTTTAAGGTTGTGCATCGACTATCGTGAGCTGAACAATGTGACGGTGAAGAACCGATATCCTTTACCCCGAATCGACGACCTCTTCGACCAATTGCGCGGAGCAGGAGTGTTCTCAAAGATAGACCTCAAATCTGGATACCATCAATTAAGAATAGCTGGAGAAGATATACCAAAGACTGCCTTCCGAACCAGATATGGTCACTATGAGTTCACCGTAATGCCATTTGGTCTTACAAATGCACCTGTTGTGTTCATGGACCTAATGAACCGAGTATTCCGACCATTCTTGGATAAGTTCGTAGTCGTCTTCATCGATGATATCTTGGTATACTCAAAGAACCAACAAGATCACAAGGAACACCTAAGACTAATTCTCCAAACACTGAGAGACAATCAACTATATGCTAAGATGTCGAAATGCGAGTTTTGGCTAGAAAAAATATCATTTCTGGGTCATGTTATCTCGAGAGAGGGAGTTTGATCAGTTGACCCCAGCAAGGTAGAAGCCGTCTCAAATTGGTCAACTCCGAAGAATGTGACCGAGATCCGTAGCTTTCTAGGCTTGGCCGGTTACTATAGGCGCTTTGTAAAGGATTTCTCCAAGATTGCCCGACCGATGACTTCGCTTATGAAAAAGGCTAACAAGTTCCAATGGGATGACAAATGTGGGAAAGCATTCCAAACTCTCAAGGAGCGATTAACAACCGCCCCAGTCCTAGCGTTACCAAGTGGGAATGAAAATTTTGAGGTGTATACGGACGCATCGAAAAATGGCCTAGGATGCGTACTGATGCAGAATCGTCGAGTAATCGCTTATGCATCCAGACAACTGAAGACACATGAAGTCAACTACCCAACCCATGATTTGGAATTAGCTGCCGTTGTCTTTGCCCTCAAGATATGGCGTCATTACCTTTACGGTATAACCTTCAAGATCTTTTCCGATCACAAGAGCCTAAAGTACATTTTCACTCAAAAGGAGCTGAACATGAGACAAAGGAGATGGTTCGAGTTAATTAAAGACTATGACATGGAGATCCAATACCACGAAGGAAAAGCAAATGTGGTGGCCGACGCACTCAGTCGGAAATGTGTGCATTCACTATGTGGAGCTATCTCACAAAGAAAGCTAAGGGAGGAGATACAGAACATGGGTATCAACGTAATCTCTCATGGTGGGAGCATGAACGATTTCGCCCTATCGCCCGACCTATATGAGGAGATCCGAAAGGAACAAGCTGAAGATGAAATGATTAAGACAAAGAAAGCAAAGATTGGAACCCCGAGTGGAGAAGGTTTCGCTATCGGGAATGATGGGAGCCTTCACTACAAGGAAAGATGGTGTGTACCCCAAAATTCCGAGCTGAAAAGGAGAATCATGGAGGAAGCACACAATACACCCTATTCAGTACATCCAGGAGGAGACAAACTATATAAGGACTTGAAAATGACCTTCTGGTGGCCAAACATGAAGAGAGAAGTAGCAGAATTCGTATCACGATGCCTAACCTGTCAAAAGGTAAAGATCGAACATAGAAGACCGCAAGGGCTACTACAACCCTTGGACATTCCAAAATGGAAATGGGATTCAATTTCTATGGATTTCATTACTGCCTTACCAAGGACCAAAAAGGGAAATAAAATGATTTGGGTAATTGTGGACCGTTTGACAAAGGCTGCACACTTCATACCAATGAAGGATACTTGGAACAAGAGAGAACTCGCCATAGCTTATAGGAAGCATGTGCTGAGATTACACGGTGTTCCGAAGAGCATCATTTCGGATAGAGACTCAAGATTCATTTCCCGATTTTGGCAAGAATTGCAAGAGTCCTTAGGAACCAAGTTGAAGATGAGTACCGCTTTCCATCCTGCAACCGATGGTCAAACCGAGAGAACAATCCAGACTTTAGAAGACATGCTTAGAGCTTGCGCTCTGGAATTCAAAGGTTCATGGGAGGACATGCTTGACCTCATCGAATTCTCATACAACAACAGTTATCACGCTAGCATCAAGATGGCACCTTTCGAAGCCCTTTACGGGAGAAAATGTAGAAGCCCTGTCTGTTGGGATGATCTCACAGATAGCGTTGTGCTTGGACCACAGATGATTCAAGAAATGATCCAACAAATCCATGTGATCCGGCAAAAGATGAAAGCAGCCCAAGATAGACAAAAGAGCTATGCCGACCTTCACAGAAGAAGTGTTGAATTCGAAGTTGGGGATAAAATCTTGTTGCGAGTGTCACCAATGAGAGGAGTAATGCGATTCGGTAAGAAAGGGAAGCTAAGCCCCAAGTACATAGGCCCGTATGAGATTTTAGAACGTGTTGGAGAGGTAGCCTACCGCCTAGCGTTACCGCCATCCTTGGATCGCGTCCATAACGTTTTCCATGTTTCCCAACTCCGCAAGTATTTGAATGACCCGTCGCACATCATAGAACCCGAGGTGCTAGAACTCGATGACTCACTATCTTATGAGGAGCAACCCGTTAAGATCTTGGATAGTAAAGTTCGAAGGACTCAGAATAAAGAGACTCGTATTATCAAAGTGTTAGGGTCAAACCACGACACCGAGGAGGCCACTTGGGAAGCCGAGGAGGCCATGAGACTTAAATATCCACAACTTTTCGAGGTAATTACCTAGTTACGAGGACGTAACAATCCTTAAGCGAGGTAGGATGTAATACCCACATATTTTGCATTTCCTTATTCTTTTCTTTGTTTGATTTGGGATCGTTTTAATAATGGCGTTAGCTTGCGCGTAGAGGGTAGTTTTTTTTTTTAAACTTCGAGGACGAATTTCGTTTTAAGGTGGGTAGATTATAATACCCGCTATATCCGTATAAATTTTTAACGGATAATTTAATTTAAGCTCGAGTACTAATTAAATCCGGGTATGGTTTAATTAAAACCGAGAATTACGTACGTAAAACCGTCGCATGCATCTTTTCCGTCACGTAATCGTTAATCGTACACTCAAGACAAATGGACCAATGCATGCTAAAAGATTTGGCCAATGCATGGGAAGATTCCCTTTCCCCTTTATCCCCCATTTGTGCCGCCACCCCCCTTCCCCATATCCTCTCTTTTCCAATTTTCAACACACCATTTATACAACACCTTCTCCATCCTTCCTAAAAACAAATATTCAGATTTCAAACCATAATTTACACAAAACTTAGTGAGAGGATAGAGTAAGGAAGAGGGAGACGTGAGGAAGAAGAAGAAAGAACAAGAGGAGGATCTTGCATAATACTTGATTTCTACACTAAGTAAGCTTACATTTCTCTTCAAATATGATTTTATAACCTTTTAACATGCATTCACATATCACTTAACATCTAAACATGAACTTAAGAATCTACAACCATGCATGCAAAGGATTGAACATAGTAAAAACCGTTATTTTGTCAAAAACGTAGCATGCATGTAGTAGATCTGAAAACACATGTTAAAATGAGTATTTTCAGAAAACAAAAATTTGGGACTTTCCTTAAGTTGTTATAAAATCACTCACCAAAAATTAGGATGTTTGCATGAACCGTTTAGAAATGAAAAATCATATACTACAGCCTGTTTTCTTTTTGTCCGAATCACTAGATCTCAATTAAAGAGTCATCAAACCATATTTACAAAAGGAATAAGTGTCTCATCTCTTAATATGTTAAACTACATTAAGTCTAGATGATAATAGGTTTTTGAATAAACTCGTTTCGATTTGTTAAGAGGGATTTATGATGCAAAACTTTTCATGACTCATTTTCTGACCACTGTTTTTAAAACGTGTTTTTAGATCTGAAAAACCCATTTTTGAGACAACATGCATGGCTAACAATATGTTGTCGACACATAACGGAATCCAATAAAACCGACCATGAACGAACATATGATGTTTTGGATTTTATGTGATTTTTACAAGTTTCGGTTGTGTTCTGGAAAAATGTTCTATTTAGTCATACTTGTTAAAAGCTTGCATTTCCATAAAAGGGTAATTTAGTCATACATATAAATATAATCAGTGACCCATCTCTTCACATGTTAAAGTTTAATGAATGTAAAGTATAGTAGGCTTTCGTTTCGACGAGTTTCAACATGTTAAGAGTATTTACCACCCCATAACTTTTTAAGACTCACTTTTGGATCAACTTTGGTAGACTGTAACTTTGACCCCCTTAAACACGTTTTTAGACTCTGACCACAGAGACATTAAAGATGAACGACTCACTAAGGAACCAAACCCCACTGGTCTCGCCTCAAAATATTTAGTAACGAAGGATATATGACGGTTTAAAGTTTCTGTTTTGAATCTGTAAAAAAACCGAGAAAGTATAGCTATCGCGTAATTTACTACAAGTAGCTTAGTAATGGTCGTTCATATAAGTGACTATTATTTTAAACCTTATGTAGAGTCGGGATTCGTAGAAGAGGCTCTCTAACCTTTAACCGCTTGCAAGGTAAGGGAAAACACTTTTTTTCGTACCCTGTTGATAACCCGTTTGAATTATTGTCTATCTTGTATATTGATATCTTTGTTATATTAAGTATCTATATTATTTGAACTTACCTTAAAAATGTTTATGGATAAGGATTTATTTGTTTTAATCTCTGGAAAGGATATTGTATTTGATAAGAAATAAGTATTTATGATTTTCGGAAATCCAAAACCGTTTTGCTTTCTACAAGTTTAGAAGGACTTATCAAATGATTAAGGAAATGGTTTTGTTTTGGAAATGGAATTTCATATTGGTTGAAACGGTTTTGGTAGAGGGGTAGGTTGTCCCTAGTGAAAGGGATTTCCTATACAGAGCTTTTGATGGGGGTTAGTTGATCGAGACCCCGTCCTCTTATCTTCCTCTTTGGGGTTGGCCCTTAGAGGGGTGTGCACACTCGGGATGTTAGGACAGTTTTAGTACATGATTTGGTGACCCTCGTCTTATCCGGTTTGGGGCGAGTATATCCATTTCATACGGCTTCTATCCAAAGTTATACCGATGTTGAAATAATTGGAAAAGAAAGGTTTTCTTGAAATAGAACTATCTTGAAGGATTGGTTTGAGTTTGAATACTTCGGAATACTTATGTTAATCTTACCGTTTAAAATTATTGTTTCCTTTGATTTAATGTTGGCAAATATTATATTATGTTCTTCAATTATTCGAAGTATTTTGATATGTATTATTATTTTATAAAATACCTTCCAAGTTATTCTTTCTTAATTCATTTACTTCAACACCGTCACCTAGCAAATATAAATTATCCAATTACTAAATTATCATACTTTGGTTTCTCACAATTATTATCCACAATACCAAAGCACTACCTACCCATCCTCATTATTAAATAATGATCACTCATAAAACTAATCATATAAACTAACATGGAAGTTACGTAAACTAATCATGTATACTAATATCCATATCTGATTCCAACAATATAAATCCTTGATAAACAATTATCTCTTAATATAAAATTACATGCCCATCTATCATGAAGAAATTATCTTAATCATCCCAAACTAATTATTATTTATTAACAAGTAATAATTAAGTAACGAATTATATAAAATACGATTTATATAATAAAAATTTACGACCGACATAAATAATAAGTTAAGTAAATCACACTACTAATCTAAGTATAACTAATTACTACTAATACTCATATACATCATGTGCAACGAATTCATTAATTGGTAAATCCATAGGTACATCAACCAATTGCATTCAAAATCAACCAATTTTCGAAAACTAACAATAACAACAACAAAACTACTACTACTAATAACAAAACCAATAATAAGAATAATAATATTAATAATAATAATAGTGATAATAATAATAGTACAATAGCAATGATAACGCATAGCCACAATGCAACAACAACGTATAACAATAGCCATATGCAACCCACCATCAAGCAGGTCTGTTGCGCCTATTCCCGATGCCATCACGACTAGCCTGGCTCCTCACAACCGTCACCACTGGTCCCAACCTAAACTTCGTACTACCCATTACAACTGCCACCCTTGAGCCACCATGAGAAGCCACCACAGCCACTACCATAACCCCTCTAAACAGCCTGCAACAAACGCGATTAACTGTCTTTTCAGCAACGACAACCTCCAACTCCCTCTGCTTCATACCCTTCTCTCACTCACCACTAGTCCCAACACCTCGCTCCGGGTCGCCCCACCTATCAGGTTCCTACCCACTAGTTTCCAACCCACCAATCCCGTGTTGAAGTCAGGTCTCATAATATTAGTGCATTCTAAATAAGCCTCTGAACAGCTCTGTTTTTGCCCCTCGTGGTGACCAACCCTACCACCGCTGGCCACCTCCATCGCACCCCGGTGTTCTCCACTGACCTAGCAACCATCAGCCTGTTAACTAACTCCCATGGACTTCAACCCGTGGGTCAGAAACTGACTTAAACTCCCACTGCACCTAGTCTAGGGTCGAAACATATGCGATAACAAGAGCACAATTAAAACGACTTACCAAGATTAAGACTTCTAACTCGATAACGGAAGGCTCTGGAAACAGTGAGGGAAAGCTCCTTGTGTGCATGTATGAATATGGAAGACGGGTGATGAATTAGGGTTTTTGGTTGCTAAAGTCGATAAAGGAGAGTTGTGTGTGAAAGGGAGCTATGTTTAGTCGATGCATAGCGCTGGGACAAGTCGAGACCTTAGTAGGATTTTAGGGTTGGGGTAAGTCGGGTAGCATATGTAAACGTGCAAGCATATTATATCCTTACTCGGCCCATCATAATCTTGAGACATTGTAACATCTCTATTTTGTTCTCAACCCGTAATTTAAAATAAATGAGTACGTAAAAATAATTATGCTAATTAAATTATGTTATTTAGCATTAATAAATATTAATTAAATTAATTATAAGAATATAAAATTATTAGCGCGTATATAAGAATATATAAATTAATTTAATTAGGATTTAAATATAATTACGACTTAAATAATAAAACAATTTTAGTTGAGGATTAAATATAAAATTAGGAATATATTTAATTATAATTATATCATCAAAATTAAAGAAATACGAATGAAATGTCATTTTATGAAATAATCATCAAATATAAAATAATTATGAAATATGAAATAATCGTAGAAATACGATTTATAAAATAATAACAGTTACGTAAAATCCTTTATAAACATTTCATTTGAAATACTTGTATAAAACATGGTTTGATTGCCGTTGACCGAGGCTAAAAATACGGGTATTACAGTAAGAAAATTAATTAATGATAACTCTATAACTGAAATTATGTTTATTGTAACATATACATGAAATTATTTTTATTAGCAATATCGGTTTTAAAATAAACATAATTTTGGAATCTCATATAAATATTTAATTTGCAATATTATTTTATTAACTATATAAGTCGCTCGACTAGGATCAATCTATCGCACTCTTTTGAGTGAGTGGAAATGGTGAAAATAAATGACTTACCCTCAAACAAGAAAAAGAATGTCCCAAATTTATCATAAAGTCAACTACATTATTAATTACTTGAAACACTAGAATACTTTCGGGATTTTTGCCCCTCTTGTGCACCAAAACACACAAGAATACTCCACTTTTGTAAAGACGAAAGTTCAACTATGATATCCATGTTTAAAGAAGAAGTTTCTCAAAGGATCTTCCACATCCCACAAATAGAACAAAGATCTTCCCACAATTAAAAAATAAATTAAATATTTTAAGAAAACTATTTATAAAATAATTACTAATATTTTAGTAATGTTAACATATGTTTAGTATAAACTTGTTTTCAATTTATCAGGTTCAATGTGTTAGGTTTGACCATGAAATAACGAGTCATTAAGAGACGTTTGTAACATCCCGTATTTTCGGAATCCATACTTTAATAATTTAAATTGATTTCGGAAATTTATATTTTATTTTAATTAATTTCATAAATTTATTATAAGAAGAATAGCTAAAATTCTGTCTTAAGAAATTAAGTTCTTTAAACGTTAAACCTCACTTGACATTTCCGTTTCACAAAAAGCCCGACTCAATCCTGACTCACCTTAAAAACCCGACTCAATTATGTGCATAAAAGAAATGAGGAAAGGAAACTTCCTCCCACTCTCGTCACAACTCATCCTCTCCAAACACAACTTAACCTCCAAGCTTCTAAAATAATGGAGTAAACTCATCCTTCACTAATTTCAACACTCCGGGTTTGTTATAAGTCCAAACGCGGTAATTCTTTCGCCATCGCATCCATTGCGTCTTTCCCGTCATTTTCATCTTTTCAATTTTCAGAATCGCTTCCGGGTAAAATCTGGCCTGTTTTGCAATTAATTCGAAATCCATGTATTTAACTTGTTTTTTTTGTTGATTTAAGGTGATAATCTTGGGGATTTGGAGAAGGACTCCTAGTTAATCGAAGAGTCAAGTGAAGAAAATGCTTAATAAGGTGAACTTGATGAAGAAACTCGACTTTTCTCTTAAATTAAGTGGACATGTGGCTTTTTCGTGTTGTTTATGTGAGTTGATTATGGCTTTCGTGTTTAATAAGTTATGGGTGATATTACATAATAATCTTGTTAAGAATGTTGAATTTCTTATTTGGGTATGTCAAAAATTCGTTGTTTGGGATGTTGTGGTTTGAATTGTAATCCTCTACATGGTGTTGTTGGTATTGTTGACATTACATTTGTTGTTGTTGTCGTTAGTTGCTGTAATTACTACTGGTCTGTTAAGTGCTGCTGAATGTTGTCTTATACCGTCGTTGTAGGCTGTTATAGTTGGGGTTTACTGTTGATATTGTAGTTATCATTACACTGTGTTGCTGCCGCGTGAACTACTATTATAGCTATAGCCATGTATCTAATATATATCTTTATGCCACTACTGTTTCATTCCTGAATCGCAACTAATACATGTTGTTGCACTTATTGCTGCTAGTCACTGAATTGGTTGTTGCGTCCTACTACTACATAATTTTACTACTGCTACTACTCTATACTATAATACTACTAATGTTTAGTATAGTAATATTAGTATTATTTATTATTATTTTACGTACGTGCTTGTTAGCCTGCTTATATTTAATTAGTTTATGTACGTGCTTGTTAGCTTACTTATTTATAAATATAATACGTTAGAAATTGTTACGAATTAGTAATGGGTTACAATTTTTATGTTAAGAAGCATGTTTAAATTGACGAAATTAGTTAAGTGACTCCGAATAATTTAAAAGAGATGACTCGTTAATTAATTCTCATACATGTTAATTTTTATACAAAACGTGTCAATAAGTTGGGTAATTCTTATCGGACTAAGTTAATTAACTTATAGCAATTGTTTAGACTTATTAGATATGAGTCTTAGGTGGTCAATGAACTTAATTGAAATGGGTTATTTTCCATATGCTTGTGTTGTAAAATGGGTCATAAAGTAGCCTAATAAGTTAAGTTAGAATTGAATGCAAATTGTGATGATGCGTATTAAAGTATGCCTTAAGTTGACCTCTGAGTTTAATACGTGAACAAGGTGTCGCATATTGGGTTATGCCTTAAGCCGGTCTCTGAGCCCAATACGTGTATGGATGTCGTGTTTGGGATATGCTTTAAGTTGGTCTCTGAGTTCAGACACGTTTTATGTGACCGTGTCAGTCTATGCCTTTAGTTGGCCTCTGAGTCTGACATGTAAAGCGGTTCCATGTTGGGGTAGCTATGGTGTTGATCTCGTGCCCGATGTGTAATCGTTTGGATGCTAGTCTATGCCTCAAGTTGGCCTCTGAGTCTAGTGTCTTGTTGTGCAGTAAAGGAGTATGCCTTAAGTTGTCATCTGAGTCCTTTCCTTTTTGAGTGATTTGGATGCTAGTCTATGCCTTAAGTTGGCCTCTGAGTCTAGTGTGTTGCCGAGTAGTGAAGGAGTATGCCTTAAGTTGGCCTCTGAGTCCTTTACTTGTTAAACTGAATTAGTATTTGGTTATGCATTAAGATATCGCCTCTGAACCTCTTACTGGTGAAATGTGTGGTATTTGGTTATGCCTTGAGTTGGCCTCTGAACCTCTTACTTGTGAAATGTTTAGTATTTAGTTATGCGTTAAGATGTCGCCTCTGAACCTCTTACTTGTGAAATGTGTGGTATTTGGTTATGCCTTGAGTTGGCCTCTGAACCTCTTACTTGTGAAATGTGTAGTATTTGGTTATGTCTTAAGATTTGACCGTTGAACCATTCATAGAAAGTGAATATGTATGCATGGATATAAGAGTGATATATATATATATATGAGTATGGCATGATTAAGTTGGATGTTAAGTGAACTCGTGATAGTTATTCATGGGTAGCGTACTTCTCATAATATGGTTTATGTTGGAGTATGTATGGTTGACAATATGATTACATGTTATGTGTTTATGACAACAAGTGGCTGGGAGAACCTCTAGTCACTTCCCACTGACTGTGGCGTACATGTTTCATGTATGTAGGTTGGTGCAGCTTGTACAGGGGGGATACGTGAGGCTAGCGAGCGATGATCCTTCATCAATTTGACATTCACCTTTATCGTGTAGCTAGACCTTCTTTTTGACATTACAGTTTTATACATGTAAGGATATCCTATCCCGGACTGTTAGTTTTTTATTTAACACTTTATGCTTATCTAAGTTTTATTTCTTCCGCATTTCAGTTATCGTATTACACCTCGCATGTTAGCTTAGTTATGTCAAAGCACACATGTGACCCCCAAACTTAACTTGACCAATAATCAAATAATGAATGAGAGATGGGTAGATTTAAGGACAAGTGGTAGTCTGTTTTATTATTGCTTTTATTAGGTTATAACGTGTTTGTTGATTGTCATTGATTTTACTTTTATGTCTTTGAATCGACAAACCGTGAGCTTATTGTAACATCCCGTATTTTTGTAAATAATATTTTAATATCTTTAAAGTATTTTTCTGAATATAATATTATTTATTAATAAATCGTAAGTTTTATTTTAAGTTTTTCCGTTAAGTTCCGTCTTAAGATTATTTTTAATCTTATGATGTTGTCTCACTTGGCATTTCCCGACTTGAGTTTCCGTATCACTTAACTAAAGAAAACCTGACTCAAGTATAAAAGGGACACTTAACCTAATTCACTCATCGACATTTCATTTCTTCATAAAACCTTTCACAGTAACTCTCAAACACCATTTTTCTCTCTTCTTTAAGAACTTCAAGAGATCATCTCGAACCCTTCCTCAACTCGTATCAAGGTAAATTTTATATTTTTGGAATCTTCTCGAAATTTTTGATCTTTCTATCACTTTCAATTTTCATTTCGTCGAGTTCCGTTTTTGGGCCGTTTTGCCCTAATTCGTGTTTAAGCACTTAACTTCCGTTTTTATAGTTGTAGGAGTTGGTTTTGAGGACACGGAGGTCGATACTTACGTGGTGGAAGAGGATTTCGGAGCTTAAACCGCTTTGAGGTGACTATTATGAGTAACTCAGCCTTATTGTTAAATTAGCACATTTTGTGATTGTTTGTGGTGTTCATTATGAAATTATGAGTTTATATCGAAGTATGAATTTAGGAACATGTTAGGAACCTTTTTTACATGTTGGTTATATGATTTAGTTGATGTTTATGAAGTTCCACATGTCTCATATGTTCATTTTCAGTTCTGAGTAATTGTGACGGATACAAATTGTGATCTTAAGATGTGTTCTCTTTGATTCTTAAGTGGTGTTTGTTGTTGAATATGAGTGTTAACATGCTGGGCAAACATTTGTTGTCAAATTACGAGTCTTGTATCGATTGCTAAGGATTTGGGATTCATGTGCCCCTTGTCGAAATTGCGAATTTCTGTATCACGGACTCTGAGCCGGTAGGCTGACCGACGGCTGGTCGGCCGGCTCAGAGGTAATCTTTGTATATTCTGAGAAACTTAGGAAAGGTGCATAGGGCTCCGAGCCGGGTGGCCGGTCGTCGGTCCACCGGCTTAGAGTCCCTATTGGTTGAGTTTTTTTTGAGAAAAAGTAGCTAGGAAAGGGATTCCTAGCTGGTTGGCTGGCGGCCGGTCGGCCGGCTAAGAACCTCTTCTCCCCTTTTGTAAAATATGTAGAAACATTAAGGGATGGGATCCCCAGCCGGCTGGCCGGCAGCCGGTCCACCGGTAGAGGACCCTACTTCTTGGTTTCGATTTATCGGCTGCATGTTGGGGAAGGGACTCCCAGCCGGCTGACCGGCAGACGGTCTGGCACCGGCTGAGAGCCCCTTTTCTCATAAAATCATCTTTAACTTTTGATCGTCTTGTCCGATTTGCTTGAGACTTGTTCCGTATGCTTCATATGTGTGTTCGAAACATCCCGGAGTTCGGGCGGCACTATATTGGGTTCGGAAATAGAGAGAGGATAGAGACCCCCCGGTCGGGCAACCGAAAGGGAAACCGGCTCTCCCTCAACTTAGTTCATGGGGTCAATTAAATGTTGATTAGAGGTCAGTAAAGTTAGGACTAAGGACCTGGTTGTAGTACGTATCGGAATATGTCTGAGTTGGGACCGCTAGAGTACGATATGTACTGATGTCTGATGCATGTCAAGGTATGTCTGAGTTGGGACCTCTAGTTTGACATGTGAGTGTTTGTGGCGTGGCGGACATGTCTGAGTTTGGGCCTCTGGACCGTCACGTGTATGGATGATGCGGTGGGAGATGTCTGAGTTGGGACCTTTGTCCTTCCGTGTGTTTGTATGACCGTGGTGAATTGGGTCTGAGTCGGGATTCCGATTCACTACGAAGGGTAATGGTTCTGACTGAGTTGCGTTATGAACCATTATTATCTGATTGGTATCCATCCGTGCCTGAGTTGGGGTTCACAGGTGTATGCTTGCTGATTTGTGTACCAAGTTTACCTGAGTTGGGGTGTGACTTGGACACTGCTTATTGTGTTTAATTCTTTCCTGAGTTGGGGTTAGTTCTAGATAGTGCTGTTTGCATCTGCTTGCATGAGTTTGGGTACAGTGCCAGATGTTACTGATTGAGTGTTTGTATAGAGTATTGTTTATCTTAGTATTGTTCGTCCAAGGCATTGGACGACTCTTAGTCTGGTTTCTTAAATGGTTTGGAGTGAAAGACCCCCTCGGCCGGGCAACCGGAAGGGAGACCGACTCTCATTTCAAATAGTTTCCGAAGAACTCTAGTCACTCCCCACTGATTGTGGCGTACATGTTTTCATGTATGTAAGTATAAGACAGGTTGCTGGTGGGTTACAGGAGGCTAGCGAACGATGATCCTATCATCGATGACATACCCGTTATCGTTTATTTTATTTTTTTTGGTAAAATGTAAAAATTATATTAGAGAACCAATAAACAAAACGTGTGAACCTTCCTTACAAAGTCCCTTACATCATCAATCTAGCTATCCAGGTCTTATCCTTATGTGGGATAAGACCTTTACATCTTTGATCAATTCTCATACATGCCTCATCCTTCATACATTTGAACACAAAAGTAGGTCTCATCAGACTATTGTCTACTCTGGCCTTGTTTCTCTGGATCCAAATATGTAACATCCCGTATTTTTATAAAATATATTTTAAGCGTTTTTAATTATTTTAAGTAATAAAATAATATTTTAATAAATTATCGCAAGTATTTTTAATAAATAGTAAGATCCGTCTTAAGAACCTTAAGTCCTTAAGACGAATACAAACTTGGTAACTTAAGTTCACATCTTAAAAACCCGTTCAAGATATCCAACCCGTTTTCATTAAACGGAAAGGACAACTCTTAAACCCTCCTAAGACCCCTTATGTCGACATAATAGTCCTCCAAAACATTTTACAGTAAACTCATTTCCACTCATAAACCTCCATAATCTTCATCTTCTTTTGCTTATTTCTTCATCATCCGTTCATCAAACCAAGGTAATAATAACATTTTCGGAATCCTCATCGAATTTGCAAGCCATCCGTCACTTCCGATTTTCATTTCTCCTATTTCGAAAAATGGGCTGTTTTTCTAAGAATCCGTTTTTCGGTCCTTAAACTCGTTTTTCGTGCATGTAGGTGAAGGATTAGACAACCCGGACGTGGATAGCTTCATCATAGAGGAGGAGCTTTGAGCGGGAGTGCATTTAAGGTGACGATTACGAGTAACTCGACCTTTTTGTTAAAATAGCAAGTTTTGTTGTGTTCTTATTAATGTTTCTGATTTTTGTTTAAGTTTGATGACTAATGGACTTAGTAACATGTTAGGAATGTTGTGACTTGATGAATTCATGCCTTGTTGATGTTTCATATGTTCTTAAGTTATTTTCAGAAATTTCATGTTTTGCGACGGAGACAAAATATAATCATTTTGAGGATTGTTATGGGTTTAATTGCTGATAGATAGATGTATTGGATGAATTGAGATAATGGGTAAACACTTGTTGTAATGATCTTAGAAGTTTCGAATAGAATTGTGGAAGTTTGATGTTGCTGGAAAAATGCGATTTTTGCGATAGGCTCTCTGAGCCGGTCGACCGACCGGCCACCGGTCGACCGACTGGGGATGCTTTTAGTGGTTTTTGCGAATTCTGAAATTTGTAGGATTAGGATGCCCTGCCGGCAGACCGGCCGTCTGCCAGCCGGCTGGGAGTGCATGTTTGTTGTTTTGCGAATTGTAGGAATGCAGGCTTGGGATGCCAGCCGGTAGGCCGGCTGCCTGCCAACCGGCTGGTAGCCTCATTTGTGAGACTTTCGTAAATAGAGGGGATTGGGTTCCCAGCCGGTAGGCCGGCTGCCTGCCGACCGGCTGGGAGTCCTTTGTTGTCGTTTTTGTTTTAAAGAAAAGGGAGGCTGAGATGGGTCACCAGCCGGTAGGCCGGCTGCCTGCCGACCAGCTGGGGACCCCTGTAGCTTGTTTTCATTTTTGTAAATCGTTTATAACTTTTAAACGGTTAGTCGGTTTTGATTGAAACTCGTTCCTTGTATCTTTAATATGTATCTGAGGCCCCCGGAGGATGGGCGACACTATATTGGGTTCGGGAATGGAGAGAGGATAGAGACCCCCCGGTCGGGTAACCGAAAGGGAAACCGGCTCTCCCTCAACTTAGTTCCCGGGGTCAATTAAGTGTTGATTAGAAGTTAAGAAAGTAGAACTATAGTTTAGTTCATAGACTTTGATGATATTGTTTTGTTGCGTATTAAGTTATGCCTTAAGCTGGCCTCTGAACTTAATACGTGAGTTGTTTGTCATATATGGGGATATGCCTTAAGCTGGCCTCTGAGCCCTATATGTGTTTGTTTGTCGTGTCTGGGACATGCGTTGAGTTTTCGCCTCTGAGTCCAGACATGTTTGAGTGATCGCGTCAGGACATGCCTTAAGCTGGCCTCTGAGTCTGACGAGTAGAGCAACTGCACGACGGGGCAGTCAGGTTGTCATACCTTACCCGGAGTGCAGGTGTTTGGTGCTAGAACATGCGTTGAGTTTTCGCCTCTGAGTTTAGTACCTTGTGATGTAGTAGGGGAACATGCGTTGAGTCTTCGCCTCTGAGTTCCTTAATTTCGATTGTGAATTGATTGTTAGTCCATGCGTTGAGTTTTCGCCTCTAAGTCTAGTATCTTATTGATAGCCGATCCATGCGTTGAGTTTTCGCCTCTGAGTCCTTGCTTGATATTGTGAACTTGGTATCTAGGTTATGCGTTAAGATGTCGCCTCTGAACCTTTTTACTTGCTGAATGATTGGTATGTAGGTTATGTCTTAAGTTGACCGCTGAACCTCTTACTTGATGTTTAATATCTGCTTGCCTAGAGTTTGGTACAGTGTCAGATATACATGATGAAGTTGATGATGTATTACTTGAGTTATAAATTGTCCATCCAAGGCATTGGATGACTCTTGATCGGTTTCATAAATAGTTGGATTGAAAGACCCCCCGACTGGGCAACCAGTAGGGAAACCGGCTCTCCTTCCTAACGGTTTATGAAGTTGGTTGAGAGCCGTGCATTAGAGTTTGCATGATAGTATGAGATCAGTTGATGAGATATTGTTATACTTCACATCTTTATATATGCTGGAGTATTCTGTTTGTATTTCTGTGTTACGTGTCGTTACAAAAGGTGGCTAGGAGAACTCTAGTCACACCCCACTGATTGTGGCGTACATGTTTTCATGTATGTAGGTACATGCAGGTTGGATCGGGGTTCACTTGAGAGCTAGCGAGTGATGATCCTTTCATCATATGACTTACACGTTTATCGATTAGCTAGAGTCTTACTTCTTGATACAGTTATCTTTTGGTGCCTGTAGGGATGTTTCATCACAGGCTTTGTATTTATTTTGGTTTCCGTACTTAGAACTGTTATACTTATCTATTTTGTTTATATCAGTTTTCAGTTTCCGTTTCAGTTTAATTCTTCTCGCATGTTGTTTATGTTTAAAAAGTTTTAATTCCGCTGCATTTTTAGTACTTTGTATGTTTTAATTTTCCGCTTTCGCGAGGGGTTTTTCAAAATATGATAAATCATAACATTCACAATGCCATTTAGGACTCCCCTCTTCAGTTTAGTGCCTCTCCTGCTCATACACCATTCAGTAGTGTGAGTGTTTGGAATCTGCAAGCCTGTCCAGTCCTGTATCATTTGCAGAATCAGAATACTATAGGGACAGTTAAAGAACAGATGGGAATTGCTTTCAGTTCCTGCCCCACAGATGCAGCAGTGATCATCCTGTGTTATACCATACTGCAGCAGCTTATCTTTCGTTTTCAATGCTTTGTGATGGTACATTCAGTTGATCATGATGTATTTCCTAGTGGTCCATTCATTCCATATCAGTGCAGGCCACTGATGTGCTGTGCTGGTAGGTCTCAGCTGCTCATAAACTTTCTTAATGGAGTATTGCTTGTTAATATCACCGACATCTGAGGATATACTATGCAGCATATCCTTGATCTTGCAAATCTTTTTCCATGTCCATCAGGCCATATCTAGAGGAGTAGTATAAGTCTGCCAGGCCTGTCCTTTGAGGTATGTATGACAGACCCACTGAACCCATAGTTTATCTGGTTTGGCATGAATCCACCAAGCCAATTTGCCTACCGCTGCCTTGTTCCAAAGTAGATCACTTTTTATGCCCAGACCCCCTTCTTTTGTTGGCCTGCAAGCCTTCTCCCATGAAACTGGTGGAACCCTCTTAAAGTCCACCCCTCCATCCCAAAGGAAGTTCCTGCACATTGCTTCCATCTGATGTATCACTGATGATGGCAAGATAAAACTCTAAGCCCAATAGTTGTGTAAAGTTTTAAGGATAGCCTTAATGAGAACTAATCTCCCTGCATAGGACAGCTTCCTAGCTCCATTGGCTCTCACCCTCTCCTGAATTTTGTCAATGATAGGCTTACAGTCTTTTTCATTCAGCTTAGTTGATGTGATGGGTACCCCAAGGTACATGAATGTCATGCTTCCTTCCACACATCCTGCCACCTCAATAACATCCTGCTTCACTTCCTCCTGAACCCCATTGAAGTAAACATTATATTAGTCTTCCCTGGACTCATTTTCAGTCCTGATGCTGCTGAGAAAGTGGCAAAGGTTCTTAGCAAAATCATAATGGAGTTGATATCCCCTTCGCTGAACAAGAGGAGGTCATCTGCAAACATAAGATGAGAGAGTTGCATAGGGCCACACAAAGGATGAAACTTGAAGTTCATATTACTAGTTGTATGCTGCAGAAGCCTAGACAAGTATTCCATACATATTATGAACAAGAGAGGAGACAAAGGATCTCCTTGTCTGAGTCCCCTTTTACCAGCAAAAAAGCCAAAGGTATTCCCATTGAAGCACATGGAAAATGATGTGGTTGTAACACATTCCATCACCAGTTGTGTGAAGGTACTGGGGAAGTTTAGAGCCTGCATCATTTGGAACAGAAAATCCCATTCTACAGTGTCATAGGCTTTTTGTAAGTCTATCTTGAACATGCACCTAGGGGACACTGTCTTCCTCCCATACAGCCTGATTAAGTCCTGGCATATTAGAATTTTTTCCATGATGCTTCTTCCTTGAATAAAGCCTCCTTGAGTAGAAGAGATTATATCTGGTAAAACCTTAGCCAGTCTATTGCATAACAATTTTGAGATGATCTTGTAAACAATATTACAGCAAGAGATGGGTCTGAATTGGCTTACACTCTTGGGATGTGCTACCTTAGGGATGAGAGTAACATTTGTAGCATTAATTTGTTTCAACATCTGGCCTGCAGTAAAGAATTCATGGACTGCTTCACATATATCCTTTTCCACCAGATCCTAGCTTGCCTTGAAGAACTTACTAGTGTAGCCATCTGGTCCAGGCGCCTTATCATCTGGTATACTGAACAAAACCTCTTTGATTTCCTCATCTGTTATGGGTTGCTGCAGCACCTGACTATGCTCACCTGAACAGATAGTACCCTGTTGGACTATGTGTTTTGTCACTGGAGTTGTGCTTTTTCTTGTCCCCAACAGCTTCTAATAGAAAGTCAAGAAGCTGTTTTGAATGTCATTGACCTTTGTATGCACAGTACCCTCATCATCTTCAATATGATACACTATATTCTTCCTTCTCCTTGCCCTCAAGAGGCCATGAAAGTAAGCTGTATTGGAGTCCCCTTCCTTCAACCAATGAGCTTTTGCTTTCTGTTTCATGTAAGTATATAGCTGGGCATGCAACTGAGTATACTTCTCATGAGCTTCATATTCTTGCTGCATTAATTGGACATTACCAGGCTGCTGAATCAGTGCTTCGTGAAAGGCTTGTAAGGTCAGTCTAGCTATTTCTGTGGCATTTTCAACATCATGGAATTTTGCCTTATTCAAACCTTTCAGAGGATGCTTCATTGCTTTCATTTTCTGTACTAGAACATACATATTAGTGCCATAAGCTGCAGTCTTCCAGTTCTGATCCACTATCTGCTATAAATCTGGAGCTGCAAACCACATATTCATGAATTTAAAGGGTTTATTCCTGTTCAGAATGCCAGTGCCCTCCCTGATGATACAAGGGTTGTGATAAAAGTAGCCTTCAGGAATATAATGTGCTTGCATATTGGGAAGAAGTTTATCCCAGTCAACATTAGTAAAGACTCTATCCAGCTTGGTGTACACCCTATCTTTAGGTTCTTCCTAATTGTCCAAGTGTAGTAAGCACCAACTGTTGGGCATTCAGCCAATTCACAGTAGGCAATACAATCTTGATATGGGACTGCCTCAGCTAAGGTAAAACTATCCCCTAATCTTTCTTCAGGCTGCATAACACAGTTAAAATCCCCTCCAATAGCCCATGCCCCTTGCATGTCATCAGCTAACCTAGCAAGATTGGCCCATAGACTTTCCCTTTCTGTTGTTCCATTGAAAGCATATACCATAGTAAATGTAAACTGTAGATGACTAGAAATGTGCAGGATAGAAACATGGATATATTGCGGATCATATTCCAGGAAATCCACATAATATTCCTCGGGTTTCCGTCCTATCTAGATACGCCCACCAAGATGAGTATGAGTATTGGAGCTTATACTCCAATTATTTATTTATTTTCGACAAAGGTAAACTCTTTAATATTAAAGAAAAGGAAAACAAATACAAAGTACTGCAACAGAAATACAAATCAGCCTGTGGAAAGGCTTACAGACCAGTTACGCTGCGAACATAAAAGAGAACGCATATAGGTAACAGAATTACGTAAAAGCATTGGTACTGGCGTATGATTTGCCAGAACCGAAAATAGTTTTCTAGAGGGTGTAACGAAAATGCAGGACTGAGAAGGGTCGTGGCTTAACGTGGAGAAAACTCTGTAAAGCGCAAAGGCATGAGCCACGAAGGATGTTGGTGCGCGGACACGGAAGCACGATGACACACCGGTGATAGAGTTAGAAAAGGAAATCTCGAAAAATTGTGTGTGCGGTATCCTGCGAGCAGAGAAATAAAAGTAAACCGAAGAAACCAGCTGAGAGCATACAATACCTGAATTAAGCACCGAAGTGTGAGATGGCTGAATTTTGTGGAGACACAGATGATAGTGCCTAGAGATGGTGGAAGCGGCAGCAAGGAGAATAATTTGAGTTGGATTGACAGATGCAACATTAAAAATAATTGAGTTACGAGAGAGCCAAATAGCACGGAGGATACAGAAGAAAGCAAGTTTACTATCATTCTCAGAAGTCTGATGAAGATGGAAAAATCTGAAAATATCAGCAATCCAACGTGCTAAAGGAACCTCCGGGTTTGCAACCGAATTAAGCCCTAGAACGAAGACCCGCCAAACATGCTGGACAATATCACACGAGCGAAAAAGATGATCCGTAGTTTCAGGATGATTATTGCAAAAAACACAAAGAGTTGAGATGCTGAATCCACGAGCCGAAAGATTACATTTTGTTGGTACAATATCATGAACAATACTCCAGAGCAAAAGCGGAAGCTGGCGAGAATAAGGAGTGTCCAAAATCATGTTCCAAGGAAAAGACCGAACAGAAGGATTCACTAAAGTGACATCAACTTTGGAAAGAAGATGCGAATAACCAGACTTAATAGAATATTGTCCATCTTCTGTATATTTCCAATAGAGGGAATCGTCGTCAAGCAAATTAGGTGGCTCCATAGACAAGATAGATTTTGCAGTGTCTTGATGGAAAAGCCGAAACAGAGAGGCAGGGTTCTAATTCCCATCCGAAAGAAATAAGTCATTAAAAGTAAAAGGTGGAGGTGTTACCGAGCGGAACAAAGGTCTATCCCCAAGGACCCAGTTATCAGAGATCATATTTAAGAGCTTACCGTTACCAAGTTTCCAAGCGAAACCGAAAGAAGAGATAGATGTGCTCTTGCAAATCCCTTGTCAAACATAAGATGGATTGGACACCCTAGATCTGTGAAGGGGCATTGGAAAGTCCTTTCTATACTTAGGGTAAAAAATTTTGCTAGTAGACCCTGAGGGGCATGTTGGATACGCCAAAAAATTTTAAGTAGCGAAGCCTGTCCCAAAACTGCAACTGAGCGAATACCAAGGCCACCCGTATCCAAGGAAGAATGAAGTATATCTTGTTTCAGCCAGTGAATAGAGCGATGATTTGAACTCTTCTGCCACCAGAAAGCCGCAATTAACGAATCAATTTTGAGGGAGATAGAAACGGGTAAAGGGATGGAAGAAAGCAGGTGATTTATAGAGGCAAGGAGAATAGAATTAATAATAACCAATTTACAAGATTGGCTGAGATGTAGAGACGACCAAGAGGCAATTCTGAAAGAAAGCTTATCTAAAATCTCACAGAAAGCTTGTTTTTTATTCCTTGATATATCGACAGGTACACCAAGATGATTGCCAAAATTGACCGCAGTTTTCATACGGAGAATAGAAGACAAATGAGATCGAAAATCCTCCGGAGAATTTGGGCTAAACTTGATAAAATATTTATCTAAGTTAATCATCTGTCCCGACGCTTGTTCAAATTCACCAAAAATGGATTGCAAGGACTCAAATGAAGACGTTGTGGCTTTACAGCAAACGAAAGCATCATCAGCAAAGAAGAGATGAGTAATAGTAGGGGCCTACCGAGAGATCTTGAGACCCGTTATATGCTTGCATAGTTCTGCTGAATGAACTTAAGAAGAGAGCACCTCCATACACATAATAAAAAGATAAGGAGAAAGAGGATCACCTTGACGAAGTCCGCAAGATGGGAAAAAGGACGGAGAAGGCTCACCATTAATAAGAATGCTGTAAGAACCAGTAGAAATACATTCCCAGATGATGTTACACCAGAAAGGTGGGAAACCAAAAGATTTCATAACCGCCATAAGAAAGTGCCAAGAGACGCGATCAAAAGCCTTTTGCATATCAAGCTTGAGAACAACATAGCAGTTAGAACCACGAGTAGTCTTATTCAAGTAATGCATAATATCATGAGATATCAGGCAACTATCAGACATTTAACGATCCGGGATGAAGGCCTGTTGAGAGTCGGATATATTAGATGGGATAACTTTTTTGAGACGATTAGCCAGGCACTTTGCAGCAATATGGTAATTTACATTACAAAGACTTATGGGCCGGAACTGAGTGACCATCTCAGGATTGTCAATTTTCGGAATAAGAGCAATAAGAGTGTTATTCCATTCCTTTAACATAACACCAGAACTAAGGAAGCGCATAACAGCCGAAATAACCAGAGTTCCAATTTGAGGCCAAAAAACTTGGAAAAATTTCGGTGAAATACCGTCAGGGCCCGGTGACTTATTACCATCCATAGAAAGAACCATAGAGGAAATCTCAGATGCCGAGAAAGGAGCAAGAAGGAATTCACAACTATATTGGTCTAAATGCTTGAGACGAAGCTTAAATAAAAGAGGGTGAGTGAAACCTTGAGGGTAAGAAGGACTAACCAGAGGCTGCCTACCGAGCAAATCCTTATCGAAAGAAAGGATTTCATTTGAAATATGAGCAGGTGTCACCAGCCAAATACCAGAACGGTCACGGAGTGTAAGAATCTTATGTTTTGTACCTCGTTGCTTGACATGGTTGAAAAGGAAACACGTAGGGAAGCCATCCAAGATTTGATAACGAAGTTTACATCTTTGCGACCGGTAGACCCTTTGCTCCTTGAGTAACTGAAGGCGTGAGGTACAGATTTTTTGATACATAGAAGTAGAGTTTGAGTCACTGATTTCTGATTCAATCACATCCAAATCCTTTTCAATATGGGACCAATTTATACCATGTGAACGCCTATGGTTGATAACTCAAAACTTGATGGAATTACGAGCTTTGGCTAAATTACGAGCAAGAACAAACATAGAGGAACCAGAGTAACAATGCTGTCAGGCTTTAGAAACCAAAGAATGAACTTCCGGATAAGAAAGGCACCAATTATCAATACGATAAGGACGCTTTGGTTTATACGAACTTGGAAAGAGATTAAGAATAATAGGAGCATGATCGGAAACAAGGATGGGAAGATGATTGAGAGAGGCGTTTGGGAAAAGATCAAGCCATACCTGGTCAGCATAAGCCCGGTCTAATCGTTCCATGATCAAATTATTACCCGATTGATTATTCATCCAAGTGAAACGAGGGCCGGAAAAAGGAATATCAACCAAGGCATTAGCAATTTTCCAGGAAGTAAAATCTTCCTGTCCCCGAATAGAAAAATTACCTCCAATTTTCTCGGAGAAGTACTCCACCTGATTAAAGTCACCAATCAGAAGCAAGGCAGTTGCAGAGGGAAAAAGAGAGGAGAGGGAGTTCCAGAGATCTTGGCGGTACTCAAAACGAGGTTTGCCATAGATAAAGATAATATACATACTATAATTTTTACAAGAGGTAGAACGGAAACTTATATTACAAAAGATAAAGTTGACACTTGACTTAAGAACCGATAATACAACGGAGTTATCCCACCGCAAAAGGAGGCCACCACTTCGACCAACAGAATCAACTCCGTAAAAAGAAGGCAGTTCCAGCTGTGAAGTCTTTGAAGATGCCAAAGAAACAGATGTCAAAGTTTCTTGCAAAAAGATGATAGACGGATGATGTTGTAGTAGGCTTCGAGGGAGAAAAGGAATTGTAGGATCATCCGATGAGCCAAGTCCCCTTCAATTCCAGCTGAAAATTTTCATGACGGAGTGGGTGATGACTAAAGGTCCATCACCTGACCAGGGAACCCGGAGACATCTTCATCTATACGAGAGCACATAGATGAAGGAGTTAGTTTAACATTAAAGAAATCAAACATGGGTTGTTCAGCAACACGTCGCCGCTTTTGAAGAACAAAATCCAACAACTTGAATTCAAGAGATTGGTACTCTTTTCGCTTCAAAGAGGAGCAGGGCCTCTTAGAGAGGGCAGGTGGCCAAAAAGAGAAAGATTCTCGGGTAGATAGACAAAGCAAAACCAAAGGCCATAGACTGGAGATCCGACTCCTCAACAGACAAGTCAAAGAAAGAATGCACGTTTGATCGTTTAAATTTTGGATGGCTGTAGTAATTTATGCCGATACCTACCTTACGCTTGAAAAAACACTTTATACTCCTACCATAGAAGTCCACAGGAGTAAGAGTGTGGCCATTATCAGTAGCCACAGAATCACGAAAAAGACAACTCGTATCCAATTCCCGAGGAGGAGTAGAAGGCTCACCCAAGCCAAGGTTCAGAGAAGTGTCATTCTTGGGGTCAGGTGCAGTCAAGTGAAATGCCGGAGATGGGTTTCTTTCAGACGGAGGATTCACAGATTCCATTGTCTGGTCAAGAACAGGTGGTACAGGATTTTGCCTGATCAGAGGCAAATTCTCAAGGAGCATTTCCCTGGAGTTATCTTCATGAACAGCAGTAGCAGAAGTAACAAAGATCATATCGTCACTTGAGTCATTGTCAGAAGTATATGACGAGAAAAAGAAACGGGAGAATTACCTCCAGAAGCGATAATCACAGTGTCGGAACCAGTAGTAACATTAATATCAGGCGTAAGGTACTTGAGACGAGGGGGAAGAGCAAGAATATCCGAAGTGTAAAAGGCCGAATTTGGAGGCCCATGAAGAACCAGAAGCCCACGGCTACTGAGTTCCTCAAGACGGGTCTTAATTTTCCTGCTACCACCAATCTTTCCCGAAGGACAGTATGAAACACGATGGCCAACTAGACCACATTCTTTGCAAAATCTGAAAACACCCTCGTATGAGAAGCCAACCCAAATATGTTCCTTTTTAGTAATAGCCAAATAACAACCAGGAATAAGAGAGCAGTCCAAATCAATCCAAACTCGAACACGAACAAAGTTCCTTGGAGGAACTACAGAAAAGAACGATTCCTCCTCACAGACATCACCAACATGAGAAAGAAGAAAAGCTGCAACAGAGGTGTTAAGGAACGGAATAGGGATATGCTTGACGCGGACCCACACAGGAACAATGTTAAAAATAACATTATCAGGGTCAGTTTCAGGAGCAACAAGACGGAAGACAAAAATACAGCCTTCAATATTAACCATGTGATGAAGACGGAAAATAGAAAGATCCGCAGGAGAGGAAAATTCGAAGATATAGAAAGGCTCCAGCGACTTAATATTAAGAGAACCAACAAGCTTCCAATGCTCCGAGATCGCAACACTAATTCTGGGTACATCAAAGTAATGTTGATCCATAATTTTACGCAAAAGAGCTTTGGAGAAATCAATCCCGGACAAATCAGCGCAGAAGTGAAGCGGTAGCTTGAGACAAACACCAGCACGACAAGGAATTGATGAGGAGGATGACGCCATAGAGAAACAAGGAAGGTAGAGGATCTGTTTTGATTTTTTTAAAAATAAAAAAGGGAAGTGATATAGTTATATTGAGTAAAATATAGCGAGGAGAACAGAGGTAACATAAAAAAAAAAAATAGTGGTAGAGAAGAAAAACGAAACAGAGGGAGAAGAGCAAATTAATAAGGAGCACAAGAGATGCATGGAGGGATAAGGTGTCAAAGCCAGGAAATGCATGACAGCCAACAAAGGGAAGCTAGAGGAGGCTAGGGGAGGACCTAAGGGGAAAGTGGAGGAATTAGTGGAGGAGTTAGGCTGGAAAAACAGGAAAGGAAAGTCGGTTAAGGAAACCTAAGGGATAAGGTAAACTCCTTGAAGAAGAGACTCTTGAGAGAGTTATCTTTTAGTTAGTTGATGAAACTCTTATTAATTCTTACTTGGTGAATTATACTCCAATTATGGAAGATAGTCATAGCTTGATGATGGTTCTTAGGTTTGATCTTAGTTTCTAACAAAGCAAAAAGTCCTACATTATTTTGTAGCAGCAAATTATTAATGTCCCGCTGCTTATCTACTTTATTCATACCTCTAACATTCCAAATCCCAATAATCATAGGGATTGGGGTGGTGATTGTGGCCTACTAGTAGTTCCTCTATGCCCAGCTGTATTTGTAAGTATAGTTTTGTATGTAGGGCTATTACTTTGTCCAGATGTACCTGTCATGAATGCTCTAGGCATTCCATAAATTGTTCCTCTTCAGCAGAAGTATCATGGTTTTCTACAGTTGCAGGTTTAGGTGTAGCATGAATTGCTGGCAGCCGAGTCACTGGTGGGAGGGGTGGTCTAGCACCACTGGTGCCCACCTTCCTCCTCCACACCTGTTTACTCTTTGGTATCTATCCTTTTGACCTCCTGCAATTGCTAGCCACGTGTCCCAGTATATGATAGTTAACACTGTTGGAGCCAATGTCCTCCACAGTTAGTGTGATAACAATATAAATCTCTTACAGGTTCACAGGGTATACTTAGTATGATAATCTGTAACACCCCCATTTATTTAAGAGCCTTTAGCAAGACATTCTCAAATAAATAGAGCTGTTACCATCTCGGAATGTCCGAGGTAGTGAATAACAAAGTAAAACAAACCAAAGTACTTTATATAAAACTGATTAAATTTGAACTTTTGATATTACAACTACTATGCAAAGAATAAAGTACAACTGATAACATCTAAGTATGTGATCTAATTCTAAGTAGGTACAAGCCATGTCTCTCTCCATGCCCAAGCTCCTAATCCATCTGTCTCTGACCTGTAGAATCTACTCCCCATTCCGGATCATCGTAGGTGTACACGAATACACTGTCAACCTCGCGGTTGAGTAGGATAACACAAAAATAGATAATGCAACAATTATGATATGCAAATGCAATGATATGCTCGAGCTCAATCTCAATCTCAATCGCAATCTCAAACCCGTAACACCCAGCCATACCGAACCTCCCGGCAGACTATAATCGGCCGTCGCCGAACACCAGCATAACAGCTGAGGTCACCAGGTCTAGTCCTGCAGAACTAGCCTGTGCCCAATAATATCTCATCATCTCAAATCCGTATCCGATGCATATGCCATGCTCATGAATGCAACAATAATAGTAACCATACTTATGAATGCAACAGTAATAATAATTACTCATAATCTTATACGATCCTCATATCATTCATGCTCATCATTCATATCATACACCCAACATCCATTCATAACACATAACAGTAGTATAGTGACAGTACAACCTACCTGGAAAGCAATATAGTCCCATAGCAAGCCAGCAAGTAAACAAAATATTGTCACTTCAAAATCGTCACCTAACAATATAATTGTGGGGAATAAAACGCGTATTCACCCTAAAATTGTAGGATTATAATGAAATATACAATTGCGAATATCGTCATAAGATTAAAAAGCATGAGAAAAGAAGTACAACCTTTAGTCCTCGCGCAAAAGGCCTAAGAACAGGAATTAATGCAAATTCCCTCCTATAACTTGCACCCAAGACTTAGTTTGAGACGTGGCCGCGTGTGCTAGAAATCCTCTCCAATTGCCTTGCAATATAGGGAGAGCTATTGAGTTTTAGATGTGAGATCTGAGGTATTTGAGAAAAGAATGTCTCAAAACCCTAATTTTCTTTTCAGATAATTAAACAGTGCACCAAGAGTAGTCGATATAAGGAGAAGGACTCTCCTTATATACTACTCATGGCCGGCCGAATTGGAGATATGGTAGGAGTGGGCTTTCCACTCTTACCTTATTCTAATTCGTGATTCGACCCATTTAGCTTTAAGTTGTTCGCGGGTTTTATTTATAAATCGTAACATGTTATCAGATATTAATACAGTCGATATATTAATAATGGTCTGACAAAATACGATATTGTATAATTACCTAAATTAATATAACTGTTTATATTAATACGCGAATACAATATTTAATTAAATATAACCGTTTATATTTAATTTACGAATTAATCTTGTAATCCGTATTAGCTAAAATTATTTAATCCGTATTAAATAATAATCCTCAACATCTTATTGACTAATTTAATAGTCAATACCTCTGACTAACCGTTTAGTCATATCCGGCAAAATGTGACTGTATTTTCATACCTTCACATCTCTCAAACGTGTCCTATAGGTGTGACGTATAGGGACCAGTTGACCACCGCCATCCGTATGACAATAACGTCAAACTTATCTAGCAAGCCAACCGTTATTGATAAACGTGGATCAACTGGTAATAATACAGAAGTATGCCCTTGTGATCCTTAAAGAGATTTAATAAGTCATTGTACTTAATTGTCAAGGACACCAGCCCCAACAATCTCCCACTTGTCCGTACAAGGGTATGTTCAATGACGTTATCACACTACATGTGGAGGACACAATCTCCAACAAACTCCCACTTGTCCGTACAAGTGTAGGTGCGATAACCGAATCTCATATCCTTTTAAAATTTCTCCCACTCAATGTAAGACAATTTGCAAATCCGCATTCGCAAAGGTCGTATCTCACAAGCGATCTGTATCAAGAGTGGTTTCCCCGACTAGAGAGTAACTTAACTGATAAAACGAATCTGTATTCGAGCATGGCCATGCATTTCAGTTACTACTCCTCGAGTGGCCCTGAGAAATGATAAAATCCTGATAAGGGTTTGGATATTTCCCTCAACTCGAA
Source organism: Silene conica (assembly GCA_029255685.2). Lineage (NCBI taxonomy): Eukaryota > Viridiplantae > Streptophyta > Magnoliopsida > Caryophyllales > Caryophyllaceae > Silene > Silene conica. The sequence goes on from CM055313.2 coordinate 55,548,809, forward strand.
TCCTGCCGATATCGCCCAGCATGAAATAACCCAGAAAAAATCCTCTTGGCCCCTGTTACGGTGACCGTGGGAAAGAAACCAAAGTTACCCAAAATCTGTCTTAATCTCAAGAAACAGTTGAAAGTCAAAAGACTCGACTCTAAGGAACACTATGGAGGTCCTATCCACGACCTGGCACCCAATGTTATAAAACATTTAGGACTCCATAACGATGTCACGGGGTGTCCTACGAGATATCCGTATAACTCGCCTTTGTGATTGGTCAGTCATCCACGTGACTTATGGCTCGTTGAACCCACCATCAACCAACGTCACAAAATGATTACCTGAGTTATCAGCTCAAGTGGGTAATCAAGGACCAAAACGATGTAATGTTAATCAGTTCACTTTGTGGTGTTCAAAATTGGCGTACAATTCCACATGAGAAACAAAACATTTTATATCATAACAATAAGGTTGAATAGAGTACACGAGAAAATGAATTATTACATGAATTCATAAAAGAGTACTACAACTTAGGAACACATCCAATTCCCATGGAATGAATGTGCCCTTCATGCTTATCACGTGGTAATGCTTTAGTGAGAGGATCAGCTATGTTGTCATCCGTAGCGATCTTTTCAATAAAAATCTCCTTTTGCTCCACGTAATCTCTGATTAGATGAGCTTTCCGTTGTACATGCCTAGCCTTGCTGCTAGACTTATGCTCCTTAGCTTGGAAGATGGCACCGCTATTGTCACAATAGACGGTGATTGGGTCATTCGAACTAGGCACTACTGATAGTCCTTGTAAGAATTGACGCATCCATATTGCTTCCTTAGCTGCTTCTGAGGCGGCATAGTACTCGGACTCAGTCGTAGAATCTGCTGTAACACTTTGTTTAGAACTTTTCCAGCTGACAGCAGCGCCATTAAGAGTAAAGACAAATCCAGACTGAGATTTCGAGTCATCTCGATCTGTTTGGAAGCTAGCATCTGCGTAACCCGTGGCGCAGAGCGTCGAGTCGCCTCCAAAAGTCAATCCCCAATCTTTAGTCCTCCGTAGGTACTTAAGAATGTTTTTCACGGCCATCCAGTGTTGTTCACCTGGATGAGCTTGGAATCGACTTGTCATACTCAATGCATATGCAACGTCTGGACGTGTGCATATCATGGCATACATGATCGATCCTATTGCCGAAGCATAAGGAATCCGACTCATGCGCTCTTTCTCTTCCACTGACTTAGCTTCTTGAGTCTTGCTCAAGTGAAGCCCAGGAGTCATAGGAAGGAACCCCTTCTTGGAGTTCGTCATGCTGAATCTCTCCAGAATCTTCTCTATATAAGATTCCTGACTGAGAGACAACATCCGTCGTGATCTATCCCTGTAGATACGGATGCCCAAAATTCTTTGTGCCTCTCCCAGATCTTTCATCTGGAAGTGGTTTTTCAACCATGCTTTAACCGAAGATAAGAGAGGTATGTCATTCCCAATCAAGAGTATGTCATCGACATACAGTACTAGGAATACAATCTTGCTCCCACTCGACTTGATATAGAGACATGGTTCCTCGACTGATCGAATGAACCCATTCTCTTTTATCACTTGGTCGAAGCGATGATTCCAACTCCGCGATGCTTGCTTAAGTCCATAGATGGAACGCTTAAGCTTGCAAACTTTCTTAGGATGTGCTGAATCGATAAAACCCTCGGGTTGTACCATGTACAACTCTTCCTCCAAATAACCGTTTAAGAAGGCGGTTTTAACGTCCATTTGCCATATTTCATAGTCATGAAATGCGGCGATCGCTAAGATAATCCGAATGGAACGTAGCATGACTACGGGTGCAAAGATCTCATCATAGTGCAAGCCTGGCACTTGAGTGAAGCCTTTAGCAACTAGTCTAGCCTTGTGGATATCTTGTTGTCCTTCCACGGCATGCTTTATCTTGTAAAGCCATTTGCATTGAAGGGGGCGTACCTTTGCAGGTAGGTCCACAAGATCCCACACGTTGTTCTCATACATGGAGTCCATCTCGGATTGCATGGCTTCTAGCCATAGCTTTGAGTCAGAACTGGTCATGGCACCTTTATAGGTTGTGGGTTCATTACCCTCTAGGAGTAAGACGTCATCTGTATCGTGTTCCTCGACCATACCAATGTATCTGTCCGGTGGAATAGAGACTCTTCCTGACCTCCTAGGTTCCTCAGGGATATCTACCGCAGCCTCGGTTGGAGGTACTGTTTCCTCCAATGGTTGCTCGGTAGTTGGTTCTTGAACCTCCGATAACTCGAAGGTTCTATTACTCGACTTGTTCTCGAGAAATTCTTTCTCTAAGAACGTCGCACTAGCCGCAACAAAAACACGTTGTTCGGTAGGCGAGTAGAAGTAATGACCAAACATTCCCTTTGGATAGCCTATAAAGTATGTCTTGACCGATCGCGGGCCGAGCTTATCCTCGTGTCTCCACTTGACATAAGCCTCGCAGCCCCAAACCCGAATAAAGGACAAGTTAGGGACCGTTCCCTTCCATAACTCGAATGGAGTCTTGTCAACAGCTTTAGACGGACTTCGGTTAAGAATTAGAGCGGCTGACAAAAGAGCATAGCCCCACAATGAATCAGGCACAACGGTGTGACTCATCATGGATCGAACCATATCAAGTAAAGTTCGATTTCTCCGTTCGGACACACCATTTAATTGTGGTGTTCCAGGTGGAGTCAACTGTAGTACGATCCCACAGTCTTTTAGGTGTTGATCAAACTCGCGTGAAAGATACTCACCACCACGATCCGAACGTAGTGCTTTAATCTTTCTACCCAGCTGGTTCTGTACCCGATTCTGGTATTCTTTGAACTTGTCAAAGGATTCACTTTTGTGCTTCATTAAGTAGACATAGCCATATCTACTTAAATCATCCGTGAAAGTGATGAAATACCTATAGCCATCTCGTGCGTTGATCGACATAGGGCCACATACGTCCGTATGTATGAGTCCTAATAGGTCGGCAGCGCGCATTCCAACACCTTTGAAGGAAATACGAGTCATTTTGCCGATGAGACATGATTCACACGTGCCATATGATTCGAAATCAAAGGGCGAAATAGCTCCATTCTGTATGAGCTGTTTAACGCGTTTCTCATTTATGTGTCCCATACGACAATGCCATAGGTAAGTTTGATCTTTGTCACCTACCTTTATTCTTTTATTATTCACATGTAATATCTCGGTAGTTTGATCTAAAACATAAATTCCATTCATGGAAACTGCCTTGCCATAAATCATATTGTGCAAAGAGAAAATACAGCTATTATTCTCTATTACAAATGAAAATCCGAGTTTGTCAAGTGCAGAAACTGAAATAATGTTTTTGGATAAACTAGGAACATAATAACAGTTATACAAAAATAACTCGAATCCACTTGGAAGCTGGATTACGTATGTTCCCTTCGAGACTGCAGCCACACGTGCTCCATTCCCGACACGCAGGTCCACCTCACCCTTGATTAGGGGTTCTTGGTTTCGGAGGCCCTGCACATGATTACATAGATGAGAACCACAACCAGTATCAAGTACCCAAGTTCCGCAACTTGCGTGGTTAATCTCAATCATGTGAATAAAAGAAGAAGAAGACATACCAACAGGGGTAACACGGCCTGCTTTAATGTCCTCGCGATACACGGGGCAGGAGCGCCTCCAATGCCCAGTCTTGTGGCAATGGTGACATTCCATGCTTGTATCCTTGCTCTTTGTCTTGCCTTGTGAGTTACTCGACTCACCAGGCCCACTCTTAGCAAATCCTGGTTTCTTGAACCTGGGCTTTCCTACTGCTAGGTCGCCCTGAGCTTTAGCCTTCCCTTTACCTTTCCCCTTACTGGAGATCATGAGAACATCCTGCTTAAGACTCCCACTCAACTTAAGATCCTTCTCAGTCTGTACGAGAAGGGAGTGGAGCTCATGGGGAGTCTTCTTCATGTCGTTCATGTAGTAGTTGGCCCTAAAGAGGGCGAACCCATCATGAAGCGAATGAAGCATGCGATCAACGATGATGTTCTCACTGATCTTGCAGTTTAGGGACTCCAGTTTCTCGATATTCTCAATCATGTTGAGAATATGTGGGCTAACAGCTTGGCCCTTCTGGAGTTTCGCCTCAAAGAAGCGACAGGTATGCTCATAAGAAACGATTCTCGGAGCCTTGGAGAATTCGTTAGTGAGCGTGGTGAAAATCTTGTTTGCACCATGGGTTATGAAGCGTCTTTGCAAATTGGATTCCATTGCATAGATGAGTACGTTCTTTATCGCACCCGCTTCCATAACGAAATCGCTATGAGCGCGAATTTCGTTGGCTCTAGCTCCAGTTCCTGGGTGTGGCGGAATGGGCTCAGTTAAGAACTTAAGCTTTCCGTCAGCAATGGCAGCATTCCGTAGTGCTGCCTCCCAGTCAGAAAAGTTTGACCCATCATTCCTCAGTCTAGTTGACTGATTCATGGAGTCCATGAAGGCTTTTAGCCAGGATTCACGTGCTAGCTTGGCACTTGGCATTGGGTCTTCACCAGCCATTTTAGTTTTACAGCAGTTTTAATGAACGTGTTCTACACTGAAAAGAAGATAAAACAAAACCATATAAGCAACTTATTGTTGTGATTTAAGTCTATATTAAATGTGAATTTAAACTCGTAGACTCATGCATTTATATAATTGATCTCCCTCAAGAATTATATAAACGATCCCAAGACTCAATTTCCGTATATTGATAAGCCCACAGTTTGGCTAATTCCAATCGTTGGAACTCTTGGTCGATAGATTTCCGTATATCTATCTATTAGTCCATCTCAGTCACTGGAATATTATCGAGTGACCATGATGTTGAGATAAAATAAATCATCTGTTCCCACTTACCCGACGTAGAAGGGGTCATATTATGCCTACCGACGAAGAAGGGATTCATGGGAGGCTGATTTATAAAGACTAATCTCAATTTTTGGTTATACGAGGAAGACCCCATCAACTTTTATTTATTCATATTAAGTGAACTAATACTAGCATTTTCGTGAATGAATTAAATAAAGTGATGGCTTTATTATGACATATGACATCTGTATTGTCACAGAAAACTAACGCGTGACCTCTACATGAGTCAGTTTTCAGGCATGATATAGGTGGTTTGGTTTTTAGGCGGAATATGATGCAAGCTATTATCGATGAAAGCGTAAAGATAAATGCAATAAACGTAAATAAAAGTCCTAGTGTGGCCTATCCTACCAAAATAAACATAAAACAACTTGGAATCCACCGTTGGACCCTAGAAGCTTGTCTTGATGTTTCATCTTGGTCCTTGCAGCGGGAGTGAGCATCCGGTCTCCGTCTTCTCTTTGGTCTTCACAAAATTACTAATTTAAATTACAAAAGTAATCCTAGATACATTCTAATTTAAATACAAAAGTAATTACATGGCAAAAACCCAAAACGGAGATTCAAGATCTCAAAATTACAAGCAAGATCGTGTCCCATCATTACGGTAACACAATCTTCTAAGGCCACACTAAGTTACAACCGTTTGCAAAAATTAAATACGTTATTGAAAGCATTCAAGGCATTCACATGACGATAAATAAAATGCATCAACTAAAACAATTTATACATGACATAATACCGTTATTATGATTAATAAATTTATACCAAACCACCTTTTAAGATTAAAATTAAGTGACTATACCGTTTTAATCACCAATTTTAATAAACATATAATCCATTGTTTTAAACTGCTTTAAAAACAATATGTATCAAACAAGGGTGAACCGTTTCACTAAATAATATACTATTTCCGTATACAGTATATTATTTTAAGCCATGTGAAAATAAGAAAACAAGTTATTTTCGAAAATAAACACCCCGAAACGAGAGCACTCGATCGAGTAACAGGGGCACTCGATCGAGTGTCAGGGTCACTCGATCGAGTGCAGCAGGGCTCGATCGAGTGGCTTATAAAATTTGCAAATCGCTGCACTTTTACATTAAAACGAGTTTATAACTTGGATTTAAAACTTGTAAATCATATATAAACAAAACAAAAGATTCACATATTGCTAAAAATATCGATTAATTAACAATATGCAAATTATAATCGAAAACAAGATCGATTTCTCACTAAAAACCCACACGCACGGGCCTGGTACGAGGGCACTCGATCGAGTGCAACAGGGACTCGATCGAGTGCCTGCGACAGAATGTACGGTTTTCAAAAAATTTTAAACTTATGAAAGACACAATTGTAAAATTTTCATGGCCTAAGGCTCTGATACCACTTGTGGGGAATAAAACGCGTATTCACCCTAAAATTGTAGGATTATAATGAAATATACAATTGCGAATATCGTCATAAGATTAAAAAGCATGAGAAAAGAAGTACAACCTTTAGTCCTCGCGCAAAAGGCCTAAGAACAGGAATTAATGCAAATTCCCTCCTATAACTTGCACCCAAGACTTAGTTTGAGACGTGGCCGCGTGTGCTAGAAATCCTCTCCAATTGCCTTGCAATATAGGGAGAGCTATTGAGTTTTAGATGTGAGATCTGAGGTATTTGAGAAAAGAATGTCTCAAAACCCTAATTTTCTTTTCAGATAATTAAACAGTGCACCAAGAGTAGTCGATATAAGGAGAAGGACTCTCCTTATATACTACTCATGGCCGGCCGAATTGGAGATATGGTAGGAGTGGGCTTTCCACTCTTACCTTATTCTAATTCGTGATTCGACCCATTTAGCTTTAAGTTGTTCGCGGGTTTTATTTATAAATCGTAACATGTTATCAGATATTAATACAGTCGATATATTAATAATGGTCTGACAAAATACGATATTGTATAATTACCTAAATTAATATAACTGTTTATATTAATACGCGAATACAATATTTAATTAAATATAACCGTTTATATTTAATTTACGAATTAATCTTGTAATCCGTATTAGCTAAAATTATTTAATCCGTATTAAATAATAATCCTCAACATCTTATTGACTAATTTAATAGTCAATACCTCTGACTAACCGTTTAGTCATATCCGGCAAAATGTGACTGTATTTTCATACCTTCACATCTCTCAAACGTGTCCTATAGGTGTGACGTATAGGGACCAGTTGACCACCGCCATCCGTATGACAATAACGTCAAACTTATCTAGCAAGCCAACCGTTATTGATAAACGTGGATCAACTGGTAATAATACAGAAGTATGCCCTTGTGATCCTTAAAGAGATTTAATAAGTCATTGTACTTAATTGTCAAGGACACCAGCCCCAACAATAATATGCGTAATCACCAACTAATACAATTATGCAAACTAATTTAATATATATAGTATTCAAATCAATTATTTAAATAATTTATTACGCATAACGAGACCGTACCCATCATGACTACATCAATTAACTTAATCAACCCGTCCTTATTACTTTTATAACTAACTTCAATTAAATAAACAAACATAGCAACTATATTCAATCTATTGATAACCGTCACATTCTTGTATAAAAATTTACTTAACAATTCTAATAATTAATAATGTGAATAATATTACTAATAATAATAATCACACTAATAATATCATTAACAATAACAAAGATGATAATATCATTAACATCAATAAAATAATAGTAGTCATAAGAATAATAATAATAGTATTATTAATAACCATACCATACAATAATAATAATAACAATAAACTAACAATAATAATGATAACATACATGATAAAGATAATAAAACAAATAATAATAATAATAATAATAATAATATTAATATCACCAAAAACAACAGCAACCCAAGACATACGAAAACTACTGTTCATACAACCACAAATCAGACCCGTGACACCGTACTTCACACCCGTACCGCCGCTAGCCTGCACCCACGACCGCCACCATCGGACCCAACCTTAACTACGTACTACATACTACAACCTCCACCCATACGTCACCACCAAAGACCACCACAGCAACCGCCACGAAGGCTTTAATTAGCCTGCGCACCCACAAACAACACTATTTTCCAGAAAACCGCCTGTACACCCCTCCTTCTCTCGTCTATATCTCTCTCCACCATGCCCCACACCACCTCTGGCCACCACCATTGTCACCACTGACACACGGTGGTTCCAGGGGTGGTCCACTCGAGCCCTATCTCCCCTCTGACACCCCACGACGCCTCCACCAAGTAGGCTGCCACAAGCTAACGTATTCACCTGTTTCGTTATCGCACGCCCCTTCCGCTGACTATTACACTATTACCGACATTAGCCACCATCTACGGCCACTCCTCCAACACCAAAGTGGTTGCCTCTACCCCAGATATCCACTCTCACTAACCTAGGCTAATCTTACCCGTTAACAAACCCACAAAGACTCGATATAGGCTGGTACCCCCAACCCCTGTTTCACGTGTCCCTGCTCTACTTAACGCCTCAAAACAGTCCCATTACGGTGGTGCTCCGGCCACCACGCGCCACCATACAACCACCCACTTAACCCACTAACACCCTACAACTACTAACCCACACTCGCATCAAACTTAAATAGAAAAAAGAACAGTTCGAAAGGCAATTAAAATGAGGAACAGAGCAACGTAAAAACGATTGAATTGTCATACAAAACGATTGCTTACTAGTTAAGGTGGCTGACGATTATGGTGAGTGGTGAAGCAGTCCTCTTGTTCTTTATAAATCTCGCGGTGGCTGCCAATCGCTTAGGGTTTTGGTATGTTGGTGTTGGGTCTTTGGTAATCGATGTTGGAAGGTAGGGTTTTTGGTAGATGGTAAGGTATGATATGTCGACAAGGGATATTCTAGAGTTATGGTAAAAGTTGGACGAGTCCAATTGTCTCATAATCGGCCCATCACGCATCTCGAGGCTATATCTCGTTCTCGAATCGTAACTTAAATAACGACACATATAACTAATTATAATAATTAGATTATGTAATTTAGTAGTAAATATTAATTAAATTAGTTTTAAGAATATAAATTATTAGCACTTATATAAGAATATAAAAAAAAGGATTTAAATATAATTACGACTTAAATAATAAGACAAGTATAAATGAGAATTAATAGGAAATAAATTTAATTAAAAATACATTATAAAGATTAAAGAAATACGAATGAAATGCCATTTTATGAAATAATCATCAAATATAAATATAAAATGATTATGAAATAAGAAATAATCGTAGAAATTCGATTTATAAAATTATTATATTTTACGTAAAATACTTTATAAACATTACATTTGAAATACTTGTATAAAACGTGGTTTGACTACCGTTGACCGAGGCTAAAATACGGAGTATTACAGTCTTCCCTCCTTAAAATGAACTTCGTCCCGAAGTTCGCCAACCCATAACGGTAACACAACACTCCACAACATAAGACAAACACTAGTAGTACATATATCCAAGCTCTAAAACGCGGAGTGTTACATTCTATCCCCCTTAAGAAACTTTGTCCCCAAAGTTCACATACGACAACACCACGTGACACTTAAAGAACCTCAACATTGACCGAAACATAAGAAATTAAAACAGCAGACTCCAAGCATGGTCAATCTCAGTCAACTAATCATAACATACCACTTAACCAGATCGTAAACCATCTAGATTTTACAATCCTATCCGCCTTAAATTATGGTTACGTCCCCGTAACCCCATTATAAAATTCTACATACAAAGCTCAAGAAAATCACCAACACAACGGTCACAATCATCCGATACGTTAAGTATTCTATACTGGGCAACTATCATCCGGCTTTTAAAGCAACAAAATATATCTGTCAATCTCATGCCACGCAATAAAACAAAGTCAAGGTAACTAACGACTATACCCTTGGAGATTTTGACACAAAATTTACACCAATATAGACATTCAACCAACTCATAGTTCAAACATAACAAATTAAAACAATTCCTATTAGAATTCATATTAAATACGTAAGATCCTGTTTATGAACAAAAGTTTTAGAAAAGACATTAGACAAAATTCCAATTAATGTATAGCATTTGTATAAATAAACTACTTTATATATAACTCACCGAAATAAATTTGATCATATTATCATGTAATAAGGTTCATATTCATATCGTATGCCTACCGTTCATGTTACTAATGTCATAACAGAGTATTACATTGTTACATCACATAATTCATATTTGATTAGACCTTTATATTTAAACTTTACCATTCCAACATTCATACATCACGTAGCAACTCCCCAAAGATCATAATTAAATAATCGTTTAGTTATTTTGCGAGCTATTATAGTTTTTAGAAGATATAGGAAATTAACTAATCATAGGAAAAAGAATCACATGCATATCTTAAGGAAATTATTTATGACAAGCTTTTCAATTCGGTTAGTCTGAACAAAACTTTACAGCACCTAGACAGAAATTTAAACAACTTGCAAAAATCACTATAAAATAACGACTCGTTAAGATTTTACGTGGCTTATCATTTTGAAAACATGAATGAATATTCTAAACAGTGGACTTGGGACTATGCACAAACAATAATCACGCTTCAAATTATTTCCTTTGCAAAAACATGGGTCAAAACAGAAAAGTACAGTAACAATCTGGCCACTGTCAACTAAAATGTTTATTTCTCTCAAAATATAATTCATATTAACATGAAACCAAAAGCATTAGAAAGCTAAATCAGAAGTTTATCAAACATAAAATTTTCACATTCATATAGAGAACACAATTTAAATGACAGCCCGTACGAACAAGATAACATACTGGAGATTTTATTACAATTTTGGTTCCTAAATAAAAAAATTGCTTCACATTATCACACTTGAACACAACAATTCTTTCTCCAAAACATGTTGACATATATTTGAAGTATTGAAATTGCATTGCACCATATTAACATGTAATTTCCATCTAGTACACGGTACCGGTAAAGGTTTCGAAACTGAAAATAGAAACAATTAAATAATTCACTAGTTTTTTTTTTTTTTTTTTTTTTTTTTTTTTATATGCATAAATAAATATGGAATTGGCATGTAAATTTAAAGAAGAACCTACCCATAACTATATAACATTCATGGCTTGAGGCAACACATTCCGCATATCACTAGACATGGATTACTATAGCATTTAAATCTGATCATTCATATTCAAATTCAAGACAATATATTACATAGTTACGATAGTCATTTAATAACCAGATATCATATGAAAATTTCTAAACACTAAAATCATATGATAATATCACTCCAATTTATTGTTCAGTAATTATACATCGATTCTCTAACTGTTCAATGCAATCATTCAGATCAATCAGCATTTCAATATCTGTCGTATTCTTCTAATGCACATCATTCATACAAGTCAAGTTTATATTACAAACTCGTATTCCAAATTTCATGTTCTCGATACTTGAAATCATATATCTCAATTAACATTCGATATCAACCTCGTGTTTAACAATACACACTACCAACGTTATTTCACATTATAACTCACCTCGTTCCTTTCCTGCGGAAATGTTAGTACAATATAAATTGGGTCTTTTCCTTTATTCTGTACTACCCACTCTCTACATCTCTCAAGGGTGACCAGGTTAGACTGAAAGGGCAAGTGGCTTGGTTTGAGGGGGCCCCTAACTCATCCCAATCATGGGGCTCCTAACAGTTACTAACCTGGGGTTCATTTTAATAGACTCTTCCTACGTTCATTATTATTCATTTGGTTTAGGCCAGAGGATCGTTCGCTCTGATACCACTTTGTAACACCCCAATTTATTTAAGAGCCTTTAGCAAGACATTCTCAAATAAATAGAGCTGTTACCATCTCGGAATGTCCGAGGTAGTGAATAACAAAGTAAAACAAACCAAAGTACTTTATATAAAACTGATTAAATTTGAACTTTTGATATTACAACTACTATGCAAAGAATAAAGTACAACTGATAACATCTAAGTATGTGATCTAATTCTAAGTAGGTACAAGCCATGTCTCTCTCCATGCCCAAGCTCCTAATCCATCTGTCTCTGACCTGTAGAATCTACTCCCCATTCCGGATCATCGTAGGTGTACACGAATACACTGTCAACCTCGCGGTTGAGTAGGATAACACAAAAATAGATAATGCAACAATTATGATATGCAAATGCAATGATATGCTCGAGCTCAATCTCAATCTCAATCGCAATCTCAAACCCGTAACACCCAGCCATACCGAACCTCCCGGCAGACTATAATCGGCCGTCGCCGAACACCAGCATAACAGCTGAGGTCACCAGGTCTAGTCCTGCAGAACTAGCCTGTGCCCAATAATATCTCATCATCTCAAATCCGTATCCGATGCATATGCCATGCTCATGAATGCAACAATAATAGTAACCATACTTATGAATGCAACAGTAATAATAATTACTCATAATCTTATACGATCCTCATATCATTCATGCTCATCATTCATATCATACACCCAACATCCATTCATAACACATAACAGTAGTATAGGGACAGTACAACCTACCTGGAAAGCAATATAGTCCCATAGCAAGCCAGCAAGTAAACAAAATATTGTCACTTCAAAATCGTCACCTAACAATATAATATACGTAATCACCAACTAATACAATTATGCAAACTAATTTAATATATATAGTATTCAAATCAATTAATTAAATAATTTATTACGCATAACGAGACCGTACCCATCATGACTACATCAATTAACTTAATCAACCCGTCCTTATTACTTTTATAACTAACTTCAATTAAATAAACAAACATAGCAACTATATTCAATCTATTGATTACCGTCACATTCTTGTATAAAAATTTACTTAACAATTCTAATAATTAATAATGTGAATAATATTACTAATAATAATAATCACACTAATAATATCATTAACAATAACAAAGATGATAATATCATTAACATCAATAAAATAATAGTAGTCATAAGAATAATAATAATAGCATTATTAATAACCATACCATACAATAATAATAATAACAATAAACTAACAATAATAATGATAACATACATGATAAAGATAATAATACAAATAATAATAATAATAATTATAGTAATATCACAAAACACAACAGCAACCCAAGACATACGAAAACTACTGTTCATACAACCACAAATCAGACCCGTGACACCGTACTTCACACCCGTACCGCCGCTAGCCTGGTCACCCACGACCGCCACCATCGGACCCAACCTTAACTACGTACTACATACTACAACCTCCACCCATACGTCACCACCAAAGACCACCACAGCAACCGCCACGAAGGCTTTAATTAGCCTGCGCACCCACAAACAACACTATTTTCCAGAAAACCGCCTGTACACCCCTCCTTCTCTCGTCTATATCTCTCTCCACCATGCCCCACAGCACCTCTGGCCACCACCATTGTCACCACTGACACACGGTGGTTCCAGGGGTGGTCCACTCGAGCCCTATCTCCCCTCTGACACCCCACAACACCTACACCAAGTAGGCTGCCACAAGCTAACGTATTCACCTGTTTCGTTATCGCACGCCCCTTCCGCTGACTATTACACTATTACCGACATTAGCCACCATCCACGGCCACTCCTCCGACACCAAAGTGGTTGCCTCTACCCCAGAAATCCACTCTCACTAACCTAGGCTAATCTTACCCGTTAACAAACCGACAAAGACTCGATATAGGCTGGTACCCCCAACCCCTGTTTCACGTGTCCCTGCTCTACTTAACGCCTCAAAACAGTCCCATTACGGTGGTGCTCCGGCCACCACGCGCCACCATACAACCACCCACTTAACCCACTAACACCCTACAACTACTAACCCACACTCGCATCAAACTTAAATAGAAAAAAGAACAATTCGAAAGGCAATTAAAATGACGAACAGAGCAACGTAAAAACGATTGAATTGTCATACAAAACGATTGCTTACTAGTTAAGGTGGCTGACGATTATGGTGAGTGGTGAAGCAGTCCTCTTGTTCTTCATAAATCTCGCGGTGGCTGCCAATCGCTTAGGGTTTTGGTATGTTGGTGTTGGGTCTTTGGTAATCGATGTTGGAAGGTAGGGTTTTTGGTAGATGGTAAGGTATGATATGTCGACAAGGGATATTCTAGAGTTATGGTAAAAGTTGGACGAGTCCAATTGTCTCATAATCGGCCCATCACGCATCTCGAGGCTATATCTCGTTCTCGAATCGTAACTTAAATAACGACACATATAACTAATTATAATAATTAGATTATGTAATTTAGTAGTAAATATTAATTAAATTAGTTTTAAGAATATAAAATTATTAGCACTTATATAAGAATATAAAAAAAAGGATTTAAATATAATTACGACTTAAATAATAAGACAAGTATAAATGAGAATTAAATATAAAATAGGAAATAAATTTAATTAAAAATACATTATAAAGATTAAAGATATACTAATGAAATGCCATTTTATGAAATAATCATCAAATATAAATATAAAATGATTATGAAATAAGAAATAATCGTAGAAATACGATTTAAGAGCCTTTAGCAAGACATTCTCAAATAAATAGAGCTGTTACCATCTCGGAATGTCCGAGGTAGTGAATAACAAAGTAAAACAAACCAAAGTACTTTATATAAAACTGATTAAATTTGAACTTTTGATATTACAACTACTATGCAAAGAATAAAGTACAACTGATACTGTGGGTTCTTTGGATTGATCACATTTACTTGAAGGGGACAGATTGGACTATTTATCAGCCTCCTCCAGACTCCAATTGGAACTGGAGGAACATTTGCAGAATCAAGGATAAGATGGCTACTGGTTTTCAGAATGGACAATGGGTCCATGGTACTACAGGTTATACTGTCAAATCTGGTTACCATTGGTTGCAGGGGTACCACCCTCCTGTATCAAGGTATAATTTGGTATGGAATCCTTGGAATGTGCCTAAGCATGCCCTGAATAGCTGGCTGGTTATGCAGGGTGGTCATAATACTAGAGAGAAACTAACAAGATTGGGTATTATTGATCATGATCAGTGTGCACTATGTGAACAGGAGACAGAAACTAATGAGCATTTGTTCCACAATTGTCCATATACGAAGTTGTTGTTGGCTGGAATAGGAGATTGGCTTCATTTGCAGTTGAAGATGTCAACTCAAGGGCAGACTAAGTTGTAGAGGAGAGTCAGTAGACTGGCTTTGAGTACCTGTTGGTACTTTACTTGGCTGCAGAGAAATGAAAGTAGACTTAATGGTCAGCTTATCAGACCTGAAGGTATCATTAAGAAGATGCAGCAGGTTATACAAGCAAGAATGAGTCAGAAGCTAGGAGAGTTCATGACTAGAAGGGATAAGGAATGGCTAGCATGTATTCAATGTATTACCTAAGTTTTCCTATAACTTTTGCTAGCTTGTAATAGTGGTTTAAGCAATATAATTACTCACATGATACCAAAAAAAAAAGTACAACTGATAACATCTAAGTATGTGATCTAATTCTAAGTAGGTTCAAGCCATGTCTCTCTACATGCCCAAGCTCCTAATCCATCTGTCTCTGACCTGTAGAATCTACTCCCCATTTCGGATCATCGTAGGTGTACACGAATACACTGTCAACCTCGCGGTTGAGTAGGATAACACAAAAATAGATAATGCAACAATTATGATATGCAAATGAAATGATATGCTCGAGCTCAATCTCAATCTCAATCGCAATCTCAAACCCGTAACACCCAGCCATACCGAACCTCCCGGCAGACTATAATCGGCCGTCGCCGAACACCAGCATAACAACTGAGGTCACCAGGTCTAGTCCTGCAGAACTAGCCTGGGCCCAATAATATCTCATCATCTCAAATCCGTATCCGATGCATATGCCATGCTCATGAATGCAACAATAATAGTAACCATACTTATGAATGCAACAGTAATAATAATTACTCATAATCTTATACGATCCTCATATCATTCATGCTCATCATTCATATCATACACCCAACATCCATTCATAACACATAACAGTAGTATAGTGACAGTACAACCTACCTGGAAAGCAATATAGTCCCATAGCAAGCCAGCAAGTAAACAAAATATTGTCACTTCAAAATCGTCACCTAACAATATAATATACGTAATCACCAACTAATACAATTATGCAAACTAATTTAATATATATAGTATTCAAATCAATTATTTAAATAATTTATTACGCATAACGAGACCGTACCCATCATGACTACATCAATTAACTTAATCAACCCGTCCTTATTACTTTTATAACTAACTTCAATTAAATAAACAAACATAGCAACTATATTCAATCTATTGATAACCGTCACATTCTTGTATAAAAATTTACTTAACAATTCTAATAATTAATAATGTGAATAATATTACTAATAATAATAATCACACTAATAATATCATTAACAATAACAAAGATGATAATATCATTAACATCAATAAAATAATAGTAGTCATAAGAATAATAATAATAGTAATATTAATAACCATACCATACAATAATAATAATAACAATAAACTAACAATAATAATGATAACATACATGATAAAGATAATAATACAAATAATAATAATAATAATAATAATAATTATAGTAATATCACCAAACACAACAGCAACCCAAGACATACGAAAACTACTGTTCATACAACCACAAATCAGACCCGTGACACCGTACTTCACACCTGTACCGCCGCTAGCCTGGTCACCCACGACCGCCACCATCGGACCCAACCTTAACTACGTACTACATACTACAACCTCCACCCATACGTCACCACCAAAGACCACCACATCAACCGCCACGATGGCTTTAATTAGCCTGCGCACCCACAAACAACACTATTTTCCAGAAAACCGCCTGTACACCTCTCCTTCTCTCGTCTATATCTCTCTTCACCATGCCCCACACCACCTCTGGCCACCACCATTGTCACAACTGACAAACGGTGGTTCCAGGGGTGGTCCACTCGAGCCCTATCTCCCCTTTGACACCCCACGACACCTCCACCAAGTAGGTTGCCACAAGCTAACGTATTCACCTGTTTCGTTATCGCACGCCCCTTCCGCTGACTATTACACTATTACCGACATTAGCCACCATCCACGACCACTCCTCCGACACCAAAGTGGTTGCGTCTACCCCAGAAATCCACTCTCACTAACCTAGACTAATCTTACCCGTTAACAAACCCACAAAGACTCGATATAGGCTGGTACCCCCCAACCCCTGTTTCACGTGTCCCTGCTCTACTTAACGCCTCAAAACAGTCCCATTACGGTGGTGCTCCGACCACCACGCGCCACCATACAACCACCCACTTAACCCACTAACACCCTACAACTATTAACCCACACTCGCATCAAACTTAAACAGAAAAAAGAACAGGTCGAAAGGCAATTAAAAGGACGAACAGAGCAACGTAAAAACGATTGAATTGTCATACAAAACGATTGCTTACTAGTTAAGGTGGCTGACGATTATGGTGAGTGGTGAAGCATTCCTCTTGTTCTTCATAAATCTCGCGGTGGCTGCCAATCGCTTAGGGTTTTGGTATGTTGGTGTTGGGTCTTTGGTAATCGATGTTGGAAGGTAGGGTTTTTGGTAGATATTAAGGTATGATATGTCGACAAGGGATATTCTAGAGTTATGGTAAAAGTTGGACGAGTCCAATTGTCTCATAATCGGCCCATCACGCATCTCGAGGCTATATCTCGTTCTCGAATCGTAACTTAAATAACGACACATATAACTAATTATAATAATTAGATTATGTAATTTAGTAGTAAATATTAATTAAATTAGTTTTAAGAATATAAAATTATTAGCACTTATATAAGAATATAAAAAAAAGGATTTAAATATAATTACGACTTAAATAATAAGACAAGTATAAATGAGAATTAAATATAAAATAGGAAATAAATTTAATTAAAAATACATTATAAAGATTAAAGAAATACTAATGAAATGCCATTTTATGAAATAATCATCAAATATAAATATAAAATGATTATGAAATAAGAAATAATCGTAGAAATACGATTTAAGAGCCTTTAGCAAGACATTCTCAAATAAATAGAGCTGTTACCATCTTGGAATGTCCGAGGTAGTGAATAACAAAGTAAAACAAACCAAGTACTTTATATAAAAAGGATTAAATTTGAACTTTTGATATTACAACTACTATGCAAAGAATAAAGTACAACTGATACTATGGGTTCTTTGGATTGATCACATTTACTTGAAGGGGACAGATTGGACTATTTATCAGCCTCCTCCAGACTCCAATTGGAACTGGATGAACATTTGTAGAATCAAGGATAAGATGGCTACTGGTTTTCAGAATGGACAATAGGTCCATGGTACTACAGGTTATACTGTCAAATCTGGTTACCATTGGTTGCAGGGGTACCACCCTTCTGTATCATGGTATAATTTGGTATGGAATCCTTGGAATGTGCCTAAGCATGCCCTGAATAGCTGGCTGGTTATGCAGGGTGGTCATAATACTAGAGAGAAACTAACAAGATTGGGTATTATTGATCATGATCAGTGTGCACTATGTGAACAGGAGACATAAACTAATGAGCATTTGTTCCACAATTGTCCATATACGAAGTTGTTATTGGCTGGAATAGGAGATTGGCTTCATTTGCAGTTGCAGATGTCAACTCAAGGGCAGACTAAGTTGTAGAGGAGAGTCAGTAGACTGGCTTTGAGTACCTGTTGGTACTTTACTTGGCAGCAGAGAAATGAAAGTAGACTTAATGGTCAGCTTATCAGACCTGAAGGTATCATTAAGAAGATGCAGCAGGTTATACAAGCAAGAATGAGTCAGAAGCTAGGAGAGTTCATGACTAGAAGGGATAAGGAATGGCTAGCATGTATTCAATGTATTACCTAAGTTTTCCTATAACTTTTGTAATTACTCACATTATACCAAAAAAAAAAAAAGTACAACTGACAACATCTAAGTATGTGATCTAATTCTAAGTAGGTACAAGCCATGTCTCTCTCCATGCCCAAGCTCCTAATCCATCTGTCTCTGACCTGTAGAATCTACTCCCCATTCCAGATCATCGTAGGTGTACACGAATACACTGTCAACCTCGCGGTTGAGTAGGATAACACAAAAATAGATAATGCAACAATTATGATATGCAAATGCAATGATATGCTCGAGCTCAATCTCAATCTCAATCGCAATCTCAAACCCGTAACACCCAGCCATACCGAACCTCCCGGCAGACTATAATCGGCCGTCGCCGAACACCAGCATAAAAACTGAGGTCACCAGGTCTAGTCCTGCAGAACTAGCCTGGGCCCAATAATATCTCATCATCTCAAATCCGTATCCGATGCATATGCCATGCTCATGAATGCAACAATAATAGTAACCATACTTATGAATGCAATAGTAATAATAATTACTCATAATCTTATACGATCCTCATATCATTCATGCTCATCATTCATATCATACACCCAACATCCATTCATAACACATAACAGTAGTATAGTGACAGTACAACCTACCTGAAAAGCAATATAGTCCCATAGCAAGGCAGCAAGTAAACAGAATATTGTCACTTCAAAATCGTCACCTAACAATATAATATACGTAATCACCAACTAATACAATTATGCAAACTAATTTAATATATATAGTATTCAAATCAATTATTTAAATAATTTATTACGCATAACGAGACCGTACCCATCATGACTACATCAATTAACTCAATCAACCCGTCCTTATTACTTTTATAACTAACTTCAATTAAATAAACAAACATAGCAACTATATTCAATCTATTGATAACCGTCACATTCTTGTATAAAAATTTACTTAACAATTCTAATAATTAATAATGTGAATAATATTACTAATAATAATAATCACACTAATAATATCATTAACAATAACAAAGATGATAATATCATTAACATCAATAAAATAATAGTAGTCATAAGAATAATAATAATAGTATTACTAATAACCATACCATACAATAATAATAATAACAATAAACTAACAATAATAATGATAACATACATGATAAAGATAATAATACAAATAATAATAATAATAATAATAATAATAATAATAATAATAGTAATATCACCAAACACAACAGCAACCCAAGACATACGAAAACTACTGTTCATACAACCACAAATCAGACCCGTGACACCGTACTTCACACCCGTACCGCCGCTAGCCTGGTCACCCACGACCGCCACCATCGGACCCAACCTTAACTACGTACTACATACTACAACCTCCACCCATACGTCACCACCAAAGACCACCACATCAACCGCCACGAAGGCTTTAATTAGCCTGCGCACCCACAAACAACACTATTTTCCAGAAAACCGCCTGTACACCTCTCCTTCTCTCGTTTATATCTCTCTCCACCATGCCCCACACCACCTCTAGCCACCACCATTGTCACCACTGACACACGGTGGTTCCAGGGGTGGTCCACTCGAGCCCTATCTCCCCTTTGACACCCCACGACACCTCCACCAAGTAGGCTGCCACAAGCTAACGTATTCACCTGTTTCGTTATCGCACGCCCCTTCCGCTGACTATTACACTATTACCGACATTAGCCACCATCCACGGCCACTCCTCCGACACCAAAGTGGTTGCCTCTACCCCAGAAATCCACTCTCACTAACCTAGGCTAATCTTACCCGTTAACAAACCCACAAAGACTCGATATAGGCTGGTACCCCCAACCCCTGTTTCACATGTCCCTGCTCTACTTAACGCCTCAAAACAGTCCCATTACGGTGGTGCTCCTACCACAACGCGCCACCATACAACCACCCACTTAAGCCACTAACACCCTACAACTACTAACCCACACTCGCATCAAACTTAAACAGAAAAAAGAACAGTTCGAAAGGCAAATAAAAGGACGAACAGAGCAACGTATAAACGATTTAATTGTTATACAAAACGATTGCTTACTAGTTAAGGTGGCTGACGATTATGGTGAGTGGTGAAGCATTCCTCTTGTTCTTCATAAATCTCGCGGTGGCTGCCAATCGCTTAGGGTTTTGGTATGTTGGTGTTGGGTCTTTGGTAATCGATGTTGGAAGGTAGGGTTTTTGGTAGATATTAAGGTATGATATGTCGACAAGGGATATTCTAGAGTTATGGTAAAAGTTGGACGAGTCCAATTGTCTCATAATCGGCCCATCACGCATCTCGAGGCTATATCTCGTTCTCGAATCGTAACTTAAATAACGACACATATAACTAATTATAATAATTAGATTATGTAATTTAGTAGTAAATATTAATTAAATTAGTTTTAAGAATATAAAATTATTAGCACTTATATAAGAATATAAAAAAAAAGATTTAAATATAATTACGACTTAAATAATAAGACAAGTATAAATGAGAATTAAATTTAAAATAGGAAATAAATTTAATTAAAAATACATTATAAAGATTAAAGAAATACGAATGAAATGCCATTTTATGAAATAATCATCAAATATAAATATAAAATGATTATGAAATAAGAAATAATTGTAGAAATACGATTTATAAAATTATAATATTTTACGTAAAATACTTTATAAACATTACATTTGAAATACTTGTATAAAACGTGGTTTGACTACCGTTGACCGAGACTAAAATATGGGGTATTACATAATCAGTTGATTAACGTTTATCGATAACGGTTGACATGCTAGAAATTTGACGTTATTGTCATACAGATGGCGGTGGTCAACTGGTCCCTAAAGGTCACACCAAGAGGATTTGTTTGAGAGATGTGATTATATGAAAATATAATTATATTGATGCCTTAAATGACTAAAAGGTTAGTCGACTAAAAGGTTAGTCAAATGTAATAATGATGCGATTATTTAATAAGATTAAATAATATTAGGAGATGTGAATTAAAAGTTAATTCATAATTTAAATATAAAATGTTATATTTAAAATGCAAGTCATAAATATACGATATTTATAAATGACATAAAATTTTAATATACGATATTAAAATTTATTAATTATACGATAATTAATTATGTCCTCCTAAAATATTTATATATATTGTATTATATTATTTTATAATAATAAATGAAAAAGCGGTTTTGTTGGTTACGATACAATTAGTTGTATCTAACTAATACATATTTATTATTATTTATTTAATACATAATTTTTTTTTGAAGGGAATACATAATTTATATATAAATAACAAAGATAACCACCATTTTGGAAGTTAACATAAAAAAAAAAAAAAAACAAAACCTTGTCATTTGGTGGAGTTTTTGGACGTGCATGTTCAAGAAAAGAAAAGAAAAGAAAGTTTCTGAAATTTCTACTTCTTAATATTATTACATAATTTATATATTAATAGTAATATATAGAAATTTAATCTAGCAACAAGTATTTGACATATTTTTTCACATTTTGGGTGCAATCAATAGGAGAATATCGATTTTGATATTTGTTCTTAGGCCGTATATTTGAAGGACCAAAGGTTATTTCTAATTCATGTTGATTATTTACATATTGCATTTGAGACGATAATTTCATATTATAAAGTTTCGTTATAATCCTTATAATTATGTCGAAATATACAAATATTTCCTACAAGTGGTATCAGAGCCAAGACCACGAAATTTTTGTAATATGATTTTTACATATATGTTGATATTATGGCATGAATTAATTTTTTTTTTTAAAAAATAATTTTTTATTACCGTACAGTTTTTTGAAAAGAAACAGCGTGTTTCTATTAAATAAATTTCGGAGGCTGTTTTTCGATATTTTTGGCAAATTCCATTTTATTATTTTGATGTTGTTAAGATGACTAATATAATAAAAGTTCATGTTTTAATTTAATTAGGATCAAATTAAAATGAAATTGGTTATTGTTCATGTTGAATAAATATAGATTATATTTGATGTAATTCAAAATAATTATGTTAAGTTGGATATTATGATAATCGATTTAATTTTAATTCAGATTTACACTTTAAATGTTAAATTGTGAATCTAGTTTTGAATTGATATTTATTAATGATTAAATATGGAACATGTTTTGCCATGAATATACATATACAAAGATGATTTAAATATGTTTAATTTGTTTTTGTTGAAATGGCCGAATTACTTTTTCTTTTTAAAAAAAAAAAAAAAAAAAAAATGTCACGGCTAGAAAGGCCTGATTTTATTTATTTATTTTTATTATTATTTTTGGCCATAATTTATAATGATAATTTGTTAATATTGTAAAATGGTTCACAATATTCATCGATGCCTATTTATTTTAAAACGGTTTAAAATAATGTTAAGTTAATTCATATTATATGATAATTTGGATTAAATATGGATTATGTATGATTTGAGTTTTGTGAGTGATTAAGGAATTGTCACATAATTTTATCATAATAATGGTGGTTTGGATAAATTTTACAACATAATTATGGAATTATGTCAAGAATGTATTATTTATAAGTTGATGTTTTGTTTTGGATTAATTGATAAAAATACTCTGAACTATGGGTGTCTTGTTCAAAATACTCCAAACTTTATTTTAACTACTAATATAACCAACTAATGCTCTCACTCGCTTTTATTATAATATATGACATGTTACATGCTAATTAAGTGAAGAAATTTCTAACCCTTCTTTAACTCGTCTTTCTCTTTTTACTTCTATGTTAATCTATTTACCTAATCACAACATTAAAAGATGCTACAACAACTTGACAAAACAACAAATTCTATTCAAAGCAAATGAGGGCATTAGTTGGTTATATTGGTAGTTAAAATAAAGTTTAGAGTATTTTGAGTAGGACACTCATAGTTCAAAGTATCCTTTTGTTTTTGATGCATGTTATGATGAATGAATATTTTACGTATTTTGCAATGGGTTGTATTTTGTAATTACTTAGTGTGGCCTTAGTTGATTATGTTTTCGTAATGAAGGAAACATAATCGTGGGATGTATTTATGAGATCTCGTATCTCCCGTTTGTATTATTTATTATAATGTTAGAAAATTAGAATGTTCATACGTTTATTTTGTAATTTTAAAGACATTATGAGAAGAGAAAGACGGAGATCAAGGATGCTCACTCCCGCTTCATGGACCAAGATGGAACATCGAGACAAGCTTCTAAGGTCCAATTATGATTGGATTCCAAAATTGTACTTTGTTTTTATTTTGGTAGATAGGCCACACTAGGGTTTTTCTCGTTGTTATTCGTTTTTATTCCGTTCATGTTTCATGACATCACATGTTTAGACATTGCATCATGTATCCGCCTAACCAAACCACCTAAAGTTGTATGAAAATTGACTCATATAGTATGCATGTTAGTTTTCATAGACATAAAGATGTCATAATTATAAGTCATCACCTCGATTTATTCACTTTGCATGCTAGATATTCGTTCACTTAAAAGGAATTAAAATTAAGTTGATGAGATCTTCCTCTAAAACAAAATTGAGACTAGTCTTTGTAGGTCAAACTGCTATGAATCCCTTCTTCATCGGTAGGCATATAGGACCTTACTCTCCATATGTCCCCTTTTACGTTGGGTAAGTAGCATGTGTTGACCTATTTGAACTCAGCATTATAGTCCGAAGAGTTTCTCGTGATTATGATGGACTAGAGATAGAATTTACGGAAATTTATCGACCAAGAATTCTAAAGGTAGAATTAGCCAAGTGGTTGGCTTATCAATTTAAAGATAATTGAGTCTTGGCATCATTTATATAATTCTTGAGGAAGGTCGATTACATAAATGCTCAAGTCTTCGCATAAAAAAATGTTTTTGCATTAGACTCATTTATTTCGATGATTATGCTTATTATATTTTTCCTTCTTTTCGCAGTGTAGAATATTTATTTTTAATAAACTGCTTGTAACAAAATGGCTGGCCATAACGATGTCCCAATGCCAAGTGCCACACTCGGGCGCGAGTCTTGGCTCAAATCTTTCATGGACCACATGAGTCCGTCGACACGACTGAAAAATGATGGGTCCAACTTTGCGGACTGGGAGGCAGCACTATGGAATGCTGCCATAGCTGACGGTAAGCTCAAGTACTTGACTGAGCCCATACCGCCTAACCCAGGTCCCAATGCACGAGCTAACGTGTCACTCGCGTATAGTGATTTCGTGATGGAAACGGGTGCGTTAAAGAACGTTCTCATATTTGCAATGGAAACCAATTTGCAGAGACGCTTCATTGCCCAGGGTGCGAAAAAGATTTTCACCACCCTTACGAACGAGTTCTCAAAGGCATCGAGAATCGCTACGTATGAGCACACCTGTCGCTTCTTTGCGGCGAAACTCCAGAGGGGCCAAGCTGTTAGCCCTCATATTCTCAATATGATTGAGAATATTGAAAAACTGGAGGCACTTGACTGCAAGATCAATGAGAGCATAGTCATTGACCGCATCCTTCATTCACTACATGAGGGGTTCGCCCTATTCAGGGCAAACTACTACATGAATGGCACGAGGAAAAGTCCTCATGAGCTCCACTCACTTCTCATACAGACCGAGAAGGACCTGAATATGAGTGGGAGCAGGAAGCAGGATGTTCTCATGATTACAGACAAGGGCAAGGGCAAGGGCAAAGCTCATGGTGACCTAAGTGTTGGGAAACCTAAGTTGAAAAGGACCAAGAGACCAATGACTAAGAGTGGACCTGGTGAGACTAGTAGCTCACAAGGTAAGACAAAGAGCAAGGGTAGTGAGGTTGAATGCCACCATTGTCACAAGATTGGGCATTGGAGGAGAAACTGCCCCACGTATCATGCTGACATCATAGCAGGCCGTGTCACTCCTGTTGGTATGTCTGCTTCTATTCATATGATTGAGATTAACCATGCAAGTTTTTGAACTTGAGTATTTGATACAGGTTGTGGTTCTCATCTGTATAATCATTTGCAGGGCCTAAGAAACATCAGACCTCTCGTTAAAGGAGATGTAGACCTGCGAGTCGGGAATGGAGCAAGAGTTGCTGCAGTCTCGATAGGGACATATGTAATCAAACTCCCTAGTGGGTTTGAATTGTATTTAAATAATTGTTACTATGTACCCTGTTTGTCTAAAAACATTATATCTGTATTCGTACTTGATAAAGACGGTTTTTCATTCTGTATTAAAGATAATAGCTGTATTTTCTCATTTAATGGAATTATTTATGGTAAAGCTGTTTCCATGAACGGTATATATATATTAGACCAAACCACAGAAATATTACATGTGAATAATAAGAAAGCTAAGGTTGGTGACAAAGATCAAACCTATCTATGGCACTGCCGTATGGGACACGTTAATGAAAAACGTGTAAAGAAGCTCATCAAGAATGGGACTATCTCCCCATTTGATTACGAATCATTTGGCACGTGTGAATCATGTCTAATCGGCAAGATGACTCGAATTTCCTTCAAAGGTGTTGGAATGCGAGCTGCAGACCTATTAGGACTCATATATACCGATGTGTGTGGGCCTATGTCCATCACCGCAAGAGATGGGTATAGATATTTTATCACTTTCACGGACGATTTGAGTAGATACGGATATGTCTACTTAATGAAGCATAAAAGTGAATCCTTTGAAAAGTTCAAAGAATTCCAGAGCAAGGTTGAGAACCAACTGGACAGAAGGATAAAGGCACTTCGATCCGATCGTGGAGGCGAATATCTTTCAAATGAGTTTGATCAACACCTTAAAAACCGTGGTATAGTATCACAATTAACTCCACCTGGAACAGCTCAATTAAATGGTATGTCCGAACGGAGAAATCGAACCTTACTTGATATGGTTCGATCCATGATGAGTCACACGGTAGTGCCTGATTCATTATGAGGTTATGCTCTTATGCCAGCTGCGCTTATACTAAACCGAAGTCCGACTAAAGCTACTGACAAGACGCCATACGAGTTATGGAAGGGAAAGGTTCCCAACTTGTCCTTTATGCGGGTTTGGGGCTGCGAGGCTTATGTCAAGTGGAGACACGAGGACAAGCTTGGCCCACGATCGGTCAAGACATACTTTATTTGTTATCCGAAAGGAATGTTTGGTCACTACTTTTATTCGCCTACCGAACAACGAGTTTTTGTTGCGGCTAGTGCAAAGTTCTTGGAGAAAGAGTTTCTTGAGAACAAACCAAGTAGTCAAACCTTCGATTTGTCGGAGATTCAAGAACCAACAACCGAGCAACCAATGGAGGAAGACGTTCCTTCTACAAGTGCTACGGTTACCGTTCCTCAGAAACCTAGGAGGTCAGGAAGAATGTCTATCCCCCCAGACAGATACATTGGTATGGTCAAGGAGGGCAATGGAAATGACATTTTACTCCTAGAGAGTAATGAACCCGCTACCTATAAAGGAGCCATGACCTGTTCCGACTCTAAGCTATGGCTAGAAGCCATGCAATCCGAGATAGACTCCATGTATGAGAATGACGTGTGGGATTTGGTTGATTTGCTTGATCAGGTACGACCTCTTCAGTGCAAATGGCTTTATAAGATAAAACATTCAGTGGAAGGACAACCAGACACCTACAAGGCAAGACTAGTGGCAAAAGGTTACACTCAAGTGCAAGGGTTGCATTATGATGAAATCTTTGCACCTGTAGTTATGCTTCGTTCTATCCGGATAATCTTAGCGATTGCCGCGTATCATGACTACGAAATATGGCAAATGGACTTGAAAACTGCCTTCTTAAATGTTTATTTGGAGGAGGACTTGTACATGGTACAGCCCGAGGGTTTCACTGATGCCAAAAATCCTAAGAAGGTATGCAAACTTAAGCCTTCCATTTATGGACTTAAGCAAGCATCACGAAGTTGGAATCATCGCTTTGACCAAGTGATAAAAGAAAATGGTTTCATACGATCTGTCGAGGAACCATGCTTATATATCAAGTCAAGTGGGAGCAAAATTGTTTTCTTGATATTGTATGTTGATGACATACTTTTGATTGGAAACGACATTCCTCTCTTATCTTCGGTGAAAGTATGGTTAAAGAACCATTTCCAGATGAATGATCTGGGTGAGGCACAACGCATTTTAGGGATCCGTATCTATAGGGATAGATCACGACGGATGTTATCATTAAGTCAGGAGTCTTATATAGATAAGATTCTTGATAGGTTCAGCATGACCAACTCCAAGAAGGGGTACCTTCCGATGACCACAGGGATGCATTTGAGTAAAACTCAGGCGCCCAAGACACTGGAAGAGAAAGAGCGCATGAGTCGTGTTCCTTATGCATCAGCAGTAGGATCGATCATGTATGCCATGATGTGCATGTTGGGAATAAAGCATGTATTCACCCTAAACTTGCAGGATTATAATGAAAAATACAGTTGTGTTTATAGTCATAAGATAATAAAAAGCATGAATAAGAAATCAACCTTTGGTCCTTGTGCGAAAGGCCTAAGAACAGGAATTAACACAAATTCCCTCCTATAACTTGCACCCAAGACTTAGAATGAGACGTGGCCGCGTGTGCTAGAAATCCTCTCCAACTGCCTTGCAATATTGGGAGAGCTATTTAGGTTTTAGATGTGAGATCTGAGGTTTTGGGAGAAGAAAACTCTCAAAACCCTAATTTTTCCTTGAGATTTGTTTAAACAGTGAAACAAGTGTCCCTGACATAAGGAGAGTCCTCCTCCTTATGTAGCTCTTTTGGCCGAAATTTCCAATAGGGTAGGAGTGGGCTTTCCACTCTTACCTTATTCAAATTTGTGATTCGACCCATTTAGCTAAACTTTATTCGCGGGTTTTGTTTATAAATCGTATGCATGTTATCAGATATTAATGCAGTCGATGTATTAATAATGGTCTGATAAAATTACGATATTGTATAATTACCCAAATTAATATAACTGTTTATATTAATTCGCGAATACAATATTTAATTAAATATATAACCGTTTATATTTAATTTACGAATTAAACATGTAATCCGTATTAGCTAAAATTATTTAATCTGTATTAAATAATAATCTCAACATCTTATTGACTAAGTTAATAGTCAATACCTCTGACTAACTGTTTAGTCTTATCCGGCAAAATGTGACTGTATTTTCATACCTTCACATCTCTCAAACGTGTCCTATAGGTGTGACGTATAGGGACCAGTTGATCACCGCCATCCGTATGACAATAACGTCAAACTTATCTAGCAAGCCAACCGCTATTGATAAACGTGGATCAACTGGTAATAATACAAAAGTATGCCCTTGTGATCCTTAAAGAGATTTAATAAGTCAGTGTACTTAATTGTCAAGGACACCAGCCCCAACAATCTCCCACTTGTCCGTACAAGGGTATGTGCAATGACGTTATCACACTACATGTGGAGGACACAAGCTCCAACAAACTCCCACTTGTCCGTACAAGTGTAGGTGCGATAACCGAATCTCATATCCTTTTAAAATTTCTCCCACTCAATGTAAGACAATTTGCAAATCCGCATTCGCAAAGGTCGTATCTCACAAGCGATCTGTATCAAGAGTGGTTTCCCCGACTAGAGAATAACTTAACTGATAAAACGAATCTGTATTCGAGCATGGCCATGCATTTCAGTTACTACTCCTCGAGTGGCCCTGAGAAATGATAAAATCCTGATAAGGGTTTGGATATTTCCCTCAACTCGAATCCTGCCGATATCGCCCAGCATGAAATAACCCAGAAAAAATCCTCTTGGCCCCTGTTACGGTGACCGTGGGAAAGAAACCAAAGTTACCCAAAATCTGTCTTAATCTCAAGAGACAGTTGAAGGTCAAAAGACTCGACTCTAAGGAACACTATGGAGGTCCTATCCACGACCAGGCACCCAATGTTATAAAACATTTAGGACTCCATAACGTTGTCACGGGGTGTCCTACGAGATATCCGTATAACTCGCCTTTGTGATTGGTCAGTCATCCACGTGACTTATGGCTCGTTGAACCCACCATCAACCAACGTCACAAAATGATTACCTGAGTTATCAGCTCAAGTGGGTAATCAAGGACCAAAACGATGTAATGTTAATCAGTTCACTTTATGGTGTTCAAAATTGGCGTACAATTCCACATGAGAAACAAAACATTTTATATCATAACAATAAGGTTGAATAGAGTACACGAGAAAATGAATTATTACATGAATTCATAAAAGAGTACTACAACTTAGGAACACATCCGATTCCCATGGAATGAATGTGCCCTTCATGCTTATCACGTGGTAATGCTTTAGTGAGAGGATCAGCTATGTTGTCATCCGTAGCGATCTTATCAATGAATATCTTCTTTTACGCGGACTCAGTCGTAGAATCTGCTGTAACACTCTGTTTAGAACTTTTCCAGCTGACAGCAGCGCCATTAAGAGTAAAAACGAATCCAGACTGAGATTTCGAGTCATCTCGATTCGTTTGGAAGCTAGCATCTGCGTAACCCGTGGCGTAGAGCGTCGAGTCGCCTCCGTAAGTCAATCCCCAATCTTTAGTCCTCCGTAGGTACTTAAGAATGTTTTTCACGGCCATCCAGTGTTGTTCACCTGGATGAGCTTGGAATCGACTTGTCATACTCAATGCATATGCAACGTCAGGACGTGTGCATATCATGGCATACATGATCGATCCTATTGCCGAAGCATAAGGAATCCGACTCATGCGCTCTTTCTCTTCCAGTGACTTAGCTTCTTGAGTCTTGCTCAAGTGAAGCCCAGGAGTCATAGGAAGGAACCCTTTCTTGGAGTTCGTCATGCTGAATCTCTCTAGAATCTTCTCTATATAAGACTCCTGACTGAGAGACAACATCCGTCGTGATCTATCCCTGTAGATACGGATGCCCAAAATTCTTTGTGCCTCTCCCAGATCTTTCATCTGGAAATGGTTTTTCAACCATGCTTTAACCGAAGATAAGAGAGGTATGTCATTCCCAATCAAGAGTATGTCGTTGACATACAGTACTAGGAATACAATCTTGCTCCCACTCGACTTGATATAGAGACATGATTCCTCGACTGATCGAATGAACCCATTCTCTTTTATCACTTGGTCGAAGCGATGATTCCAACTCCGCGATGCTTGCTTAAGTCCATAGATGGAACGCTTAAGCTTGCAAACTTTCTTAGGATGTGCTGGATCGATAAAACCCTCGGGTTGTACCATGTACAACTCTTCCTCCAAATAACCGTTTAAGAAGGCGGTTTTAACGTCCATTTGCCATATTTCATAATCATGAAATGCGGCGATCGCTAAGATAATCCGAATGGAACGTAGCATGACTACGGGTGCAAAGATCTCATCATAGTGCAAGCCTGACACTTGAGTGAAACCTTTAGCAACTAGTCTAGCCTTGTGGATATCTTGTTGTCCTTCCACGGCATGCTTTATCTTGTAAAGCCATTTGCATTGAAGGGGACGTACCTTTGCAGGTAGGTCCACAAGATCCCACACGTTGTTCTCATACATGGAGTCCATCTCGGATTGCATGGCTTCTAGCCATAGCTTTGAGTCAGAACTAGTCATGGCACCTTTATAGGTTGTGGGTTCATTACCCTCTAGGAGTAAGACGTCATCTGTATCATGTTCCTCGACCATACCTATGTATCTGTCCGGAGGAATAGAGACTCTTCCCGACCTCCTAGGTTCCTCAGGAATATCTACCGCAGCCTCGGTTGAAGGAACTGTTTCCTCCAATGGTTGCTCGGCAGTTGGTTCTTGAACCTCCGATAACTCGAAGGTTCTATTACTCGACTTGTTCTCGAGAAATTCTTTCTCTAAGAACGTCGCACTAGCCGCAACAAAAACACGTTGTTCGGTTGGCGAGTAGAAGTAAAGACCAAAAGTTCCCTTTGGATAACCTATAAAGTATGTCTTGACCGATCGCGGGCCGAGCTTATCCTCGTGTCTCCACTTGACATAAGCCTCGCAGCCCCAAACCCGTATAAAGGACAAGTTAGGGACCGTTCCCTTCCATAATTCGTATGGAGTCTTGTCAACAGCTTTAGACGGACTTCGGTTAAGTAATAGAGCGGCCGACAAAAGAGCATAGCCCCACAATGAATCAGGCACGACGGTGTGACTCATCATGGATCGAACCATATCGAGTAGAGTTCGATTTCTCCGTTCGGACACACCATTTAATTGTGGTGTTCCAGGTGGAGTCAACTGTAGCACGATGCCACAGTCTTTAAGGTGTTGATCAAACTCGTGTGAAAGATACTCACCACCACGATCAGAACGTAGTGCTTTAATCTTTCTACCCAGCTGGTTCTGCACCCGATTCTGGTATTCTTTGAACTTGTCAAAGGACTCACTTTTATGTTTCATCAAGTAGACATAGCCATTTCTACTCAAATCATCCGTGAAAGTGATGAAATACCTATAGCCTTCTCGTGCGTTGATCGACATAGGGCCACATACGTCCGTATGTATGAGTCCTAATAGGTCGGCAGCGCGCATTCCAACACCTTTGAAGGAAATACGAGTCATCTTGCCGATGAGACATGATTCACACGTGCCATATGATTCGAAATCAAAGGGCGTGATAGCTCTGTTCTGTATGAGCTGTTTTACGCGTTTCTCAATTATGTGTCCCATACGACAATGCCATAAGTAAGTTTGATCTTTGTCACCTACCTTTAATCTTTTATTATTCACATGTAATATCTCGGTGGTTTGATCTAAAACATAAATTCCATTCATGGAAACTGCCTTGCCATAAATCATATTGTGTAAGGAGAAAATACAGCTATTATTCTCTATTACAAATGAAAAACCGAGTTTGTCAAGCGCAGAAACTGAAATAATGTTTTTGGACAAACAAGGAACATAATAACAGTTATATAAAGATAACTCGAATCCACTTGGAAGCTGGATTACGTATGTTCCCCTCGAGATTGCAGCAACACGTGCTCCATTCCCGACACGCATGTCAACCTCACCCTTGATTAGGGGTTCTTGGTTTCGGAGGCCCTGCACATGATTACATAGATGAGAACCACAACCAGTATCTAGTACCCAAGTTCCGTAACTTGCATGGTTAATCTCAATCATGTGAATAAAAGAAGAAGAAGACATACCAACAGGAGTAACGCGGCCTGCCTTAATGTCCTCACGATACACGGGGCATGAGCGCCTCCAATGCCCAGTCTTGTGGGAATGGTGACATTCCATGCTAGTATCCATGCTCTTTGTTTTGCCCTGTGAGTTGCTTGACTCACCTGGCCCACTCTTAGTAAATCCTGACTTCTTAAACTTGGGCTTGCCTACTGTTAGGTTGCCCTGAGCTTTAGCTTTACCCTTACCCTTACCCTTACTGGAGATCATGAGAACATCTTGCTTCACGCTCCCACTTAATTTCAGATCCTTCTCGGTCTGTACGAGAAGGGAGTGGAGCTCATGAGGAGTCTTCTTCATGTCATTCATGTAATAGTTGGCCCTAAAGAGGGCGAACCCATCATGAAGTGAATGAAGCATTCGATCAACGATTATGTTCTCACTGATCTTGCAGTTTAGGGCCTCCAGTTTCTCGATATTCTCAATCATGTGAAAAATATGTGGGCTAACAGCTTGGCCCTTCTGGAGTTTCGCCTCAAAGAAGCGACAGGTATGCTCATAAGAAACGATTCTCGGAGCCTTTGAGAATTCATTAGTGAGCGTGGTGAAAATCTTGTTTGCACCATGGGTTATGAAGCGTCTTTGCAAATTGGATTCCATTGCATAGATGAGTACGTTCTTTATCGCACCCGCTTCCATGACGAAGTCGCTATGAGCGCGAACTTCGTTAGCTCTAGCTCCAGTTCCTGGGTGTGGCGGAATGGGCTCAGTTAAGTACTTGAGCTTTCCATCAGCAATGGCAGCATTCCGTAGTGCTGCCTCCCAGTCAGAGAAGTTTGACCCATCATTCCTCAGTCTTGTGGACTGATTCATGGAGTCCATGAAGGCTTTTAGCCAGGATTCACGTGCTAGCTTGGCACTTGGCATTGGGTCTTCACCAGCCATTTAGTTATACAGCAGTTTAATTGAACGTGTTCTAGACTGAAAAGAAGATAAAACAAAACCATATAAGCAACTCATTGTTGTGATTTAAGTCTATATTAAATTGAATTTAAACTCGTAGACTCATGCATTTATATAATTGATCTCCCTCAAGAATTATATAAATGATCCCAAGACTCAATTTCCGTATATTGATAAGCCCACAGTTTGGCTAATTCCAATCGTTGGAACTCTTGGTCGATAGATTTCCGTAAATCCTATCTATTAGTCCATCTCAGTCACTAGATAGTATCGAGTGACCATAATGTTGAGATAAAATAAATCATCTGTTCCCACTTACCCGACGTAGAAGGGGTCATATTATGCCTACCGACGAAGAAGGGATTCATGGGAGGCTGATTTATAAAGACTAGTCTCAATTTTTGGTTATACGAGGAAGACCCCATCAACTTTTATTTATTCATATTAAGTGAACTAATATCTAGCAAATGCGTGAATGAATTAAATAAAGTGATGGCTTTGCAATTGACATGTGACATCTGTATTGTCACAGAAAACTAACGCGTAACCTCTACATGAGTCAGTTTTCAGGCATGATATAGGTGGTTTGGTTTTAGGCGGAATATGATGCAAGCTATTATCGATGAAAGCATAAAGATAAATGCAATAAACGTAAATAAAAGTCCTAGTGTGGCCTATCCTACCAAAATAAACATAAAACAACTTGGAATCCACCGTTGGACCCTAGAAGCTTGTCTTGATGTTCCATCTTGGTCCTTGCAGCGGGAGTGAGCATCCGGTCTCCGTCTTTGGTCTTCACAAAATTACTAATTTAAATTACAAAAGTAGTCCTAGATACATTCTAATTTAAATACAAAAGTAATTACATGGCAAAAACACAAAACGGAGATTCAAGATCTCAAGATTACAAGCAAGACTGTGTCCCATCATTACGGTGACACAATCTTCTAAGGCCACACTAAGTTACAACCGTTTGCAAAATTAAATACGTTATTGAAAGCATTCAAGGCATTCACAAGACGATAAATAAAATGCATCAACTAAATAAAATTCATACATGACATAATACTGTTATTATGATTAATAAATTTTTACCAAACCACCTTACGGGATTAAAATTATGTGATTATACCGTTTTAATCACCCAATTTTAATAAATTTATAATCCTATTATCTTAAACCGTTTTAAAATAATATGTATCAAACGAGTGTAACAACACGACCCACCACGGTCGTAACACACCCCCAATAAGATGGGAAGTATGCCTTTGGGCTCATTATTTGTCCTCACTTAAGCCCAAAAGCACAAGGCCTTGTTACTAAGTGGTGGGTGGAAGTTATTATAAACATATCACAAGCCTCACATTCTACCGATGTGGGACAACTTTCCTCTCATACTCTTGGGGTGTTACAAACTCCCCCACTTAAAGAACACAACGTCCTCGTTGTGCCTCAAACTTGACCACAACCAGGGCCAGAATCCTCCCCCGCGAGGTGTGTGACCCGGGTACTCCCGACCACAGGCTC
The DNA here is from genome assembly GCA_029255685.2 of Silene conica. Lineage (NCBI taxonomy): Eukaryota > Viridiplantae > Streptophyta > Magnoliopsida > Caryophyllales > Caryophyllaceae > Silene > Silene conica. Next base: position 55,584,399 of record CM055313.2, read on the forward strand.
ACCACACGGTCGCAGGGTCGCTCTGATACCATTTGTAACAACACGACCCACCACGGTCGTAACACACCCCCAATAAGATGGGAAGTATGCCTTTGGGCTCATTATTTGTCCTCACTTAAGCCCAAAAGCACAAGGCCTTGTTACTAAGTGGTGGGTGGAAGTTATTATAAACATATCACAAGCCTCACATTCTACCGATGTGGGACAACTTTCCTCTCATACTCTTGGGGTGTTACACGAGGGTGAACCGTTTCACAAAATTAATAATATACTATTTCTGTATATAGTATATTACTAAAGGCCATGTGAAAATAAAACATGTTATTTTCGGAAAATAAAAAAAAAAAAACGAGTCTGTTACAGGGGTGGTCTACCGACCCAATAAACAGGTCTACCGACCACCTGGCGAAAAATTTTTTTTTTTTTTTTTTTTTTTTTGTTTTTTTTTTTTTTAAGGCAGAATGGTCGACCGACCCGAAAAACAGGTCGACCGACCACAAAACACGAAACCGAGTTTCTGAACACGATTTCTCACAAAAGATAAACTGTCGAAACAGAAAAACACGCAGGAGGCGGTCGACCGACCGCAACGGGTGGTCGATCGACCGACTTAGCGGCAGAAGACGATTTTTCAGGTTTTAAAACTTACGAAAAACACAAAGGTAAAATTTTCATGGCCTGGCTCTGATACCACTTGTGGGGAATAAAGCATGTATTCACCCTAAACTTGCAGGATTATAATGAAAAATACAGTTGTGTTTATAGTCATAAGATAATAAAAAGCATGAAAAAGAAATCAACCTTTGGTCCTTGTGCGAAAGGCCTAAGAACAGGAATTAACACAAATTCCCTCCTATAACTTGCACCCAAGACTTAGAATGAGACGTGGCCACGTGTGCTAGAAATCCTCTCCAACTGCCTTGCAATATTGGGAGAGCTATTTAGGTTTTAGATGTGAGATCTGAGGTTTTGGGAGAAGAAAACTCTCAAAACCCTAATTTTTCCTTGAGATTTGTTTAAACAGTGAAACAAGAGTCCCTGACATAAGGAGAGTCCTTCTCCTTATGTAGCTCTTTTGGCCGAAATTTCCAATAGGGTAGGAGTGGGCTTTCCACTCTTACCTTATTCAAATTTGTGATTCGACCCATTTAGCTAAACTTTATTCGCGGGTTTTGTTTATAAATCGTATGCATGTTATCAGATATTAATGCAGTCGATGTATTAATAATGGTCTGATAAAATTACGATATTGTATAATTACCCAAATTAATATAACTGTTTATATTAATTCGCGAATACAATATTTAATTAAATATATAACCGTTTATATTTAATTTACGAATTAAACATGTAATCCGTATTAGCTAAAATTGTTTAATCCGTATTAAATAATAATCTCAACATCTTATTGACTAAGTTAATAGTCAATACCTCTGACTAACTGTTTAGTCCTATCCGGCAAAATGTGACTGTATTTTCATACCTTCACATCTCTCAAACGTGTCCTATAGGTGTGACGTATAGGGACCAGTTGATCACCGCCATCCGTATGACAATAACGTCAAACTTATCTAGCAAGCCAACCGTTATTGATAAACGTGGATCAACTGGTAATAATACAAAAGTATGCCCTTGTGATCCTTAAAGAGATTTAATAAGTCATTGTACTTAATTGTCAAGGACACCAGCCCCAACAGTGCACGCGTCCAGACGTGGCATATGCATTGAGTATGACAAGTCGGTACCAAGGCAACCCAGGTGAAACACACTGGATGGCTGTTAAGAACATCCTTAAGTACTTACGAAGGACTAAGGATTGGATATTGACTTATGGAGGAGACACTAAGCTATGTGCAAACGGTTACGCAGATGCTAGTTTCCAAACGGATCGAGATGACTCAAAATCTCAATCAGGATTTGTCTTTACTCTTAATGGTGCTGCGGTCAGTTGGAAAAGTTCCAAACAAAGTGTTATAGCAGATTCTACAACTGAGTCCGAGTACTATGCCGCTTCGGAAGCTGCAAAGGAAGCTATATGGATGCGTCAGTTCTTGCAAGGACTAATTGTAGTTCCTAGTTCGAATGACCCAATCACCATCTTTTGCGATAATAGAGGTGCCATCTTCCAGGCTAAAGAGCCTAAGTCTAGCAATAAATCTAGACATGTACTTCGGAAAGCTCACATGATACGAGATTACGTGGAGCAAAAGGAGATTGCGATAGACAAGATTGCTTCGGATGACAACATCGCGGACCCTCTTACTAAGCCTTTGAAATATGATAAGCATGAAGGGCACGTTGTTTCCATGGGAATCAAGCGTGTTCCTGAGTTGTATTAGATACACATGTATGGATTGGATAAATGTATCATTTCATATACTATCAATAATATCATCGAATTATTTAATATTTTATTTTTCATGTGGTTTGTATGACAACTTTGAACGCCACAAAGTGAACTGAATTACATTATATTTGTTTTGTCCGTAATCGCCAACATGAGCTGATAACTCTGGCAATTATATTGTGAAATCGATTGATGGTGGGTTCAACGAACCATAAGTCAAAAGGTTGATTGATCGATCACATATACGAGTTATAATGATATCTCGTAGGACACCGTGACCACATAATGGAGTCCTAAATGTTTAACAACATTCGGTGCCAGGTCGTGGATTGGACGTCCATAGTTTTCCTAGAGTCGATTCTTTTGACTATCGACTGCTTATTGAGATTAAAGGCAGTTTTTGGGTGACTTTGGTTTCTTTCTCATGGTCGACCGTAACAGGCGGCTAAGTAGATTTTTATTGGGTCATTTCATACCACGCTTCTATCTGCAGGATTCGAGTTGAGGAAAATATCCAGCTTTTGTCAAAGTTTTATTACTTCTCAGGGCCACTCGAGGAGCTGTAACTGAAATGCATGGCCATGCTCGAATGATGATTCGTTTTTCAGTTAAGTTACTCTCTAGTCGAGAAAACCACTTTTTGATACTGATCACTTGTAAGATACGACATTTGCGGGGTAAGGACTTTGCAAATTGTTTTACATTGAGTGGGAGAAATTAATGGATATGAGAATCGGTTATCGCACATACACTTGTAAGGACAAGTGAGAGATTGTTGGAGCCAGTGTCCTCCACAGTTAGTGTGATAACAATATAAATATCTTACAGGTTCACAGGGTATACTTAGTATGATAATCAGTTGATTAACGTTTATCGATAACGGTTGGCTTGCTAGAAGTTTGACGTTATTGTCATACAGATGGCGGTGGTCAACTGGTTCCTAAAGGTCACACCTAGAGGATGTGTTTGAGAGATGTGATTATATGAAAATATAATTATATTGATGCCTTAAATGACTAAAAGGTTAGTTGTAACACCCCCATTTATTTAAGAGCCTTTAGCAAGACATTCTCAAATAAATAGGGTTGTTACCATCTCGGAATGTCCGAGGTAGTAACTAACAGAGTAAAACAACCCAAAGTACTTTATATAAAAACTGATTAAATTTAAACTTTTGATATTACAACTATTACGCAAAGAATAAAAGTACAACTGATAACATCATCTAAGTATGTGATCTAATTCTAAGTAGGTCTAAGCCATGTCTCTCTCCTTGCCCAAGCTCTTAGTCCATCTGTCTCTGACCTGTAGAATCTACTCCCCATTCCGGATCATCGTAGGTGTACACGAATACACTGTCAACCTCGCGGTTGAGTAGGATAACACAATAATAATGCAACAAATATGATATGCAAATGCCATTATATGATCGAGCTCAATCACAATCTCAATCTCAAACCCGAAACACCCAGCCATACCGAACCTCCCGGCAGACTATAATCGGCCGTCGCCGAACACCAGCTCAACAGCTGATAAGACACCAGGCCTGGTCTGCAGAACCACCCTGGGCTTTATATCAGAACAACATCTGATTCACATCTTTCTCAATAACCAATGCATATGCCATGCTCATGAATGCAACAATACTCTTAATCAATCATACTATTAAACAATGCAATGCTCATGCCACTAATAATAATCAACATTCAATCCAACCAATATCTTATCAATCATGCTCAGCATCCATAACACACAATTTAACACTCATTCATAACACATCATAGAGTATAGGGTCAAAGTATCCTATCTGATCAAGCAAGAACTCCGAGCACTCACGTAATCAACGGCAATCAGAAATACTCCACTTCAAACTCGTTCCCTATGAATATTACTTAATATTAATTCTCTATTTAACATAATACGTAAATTATTAATTAATTAGTCAACATCGTAAATTAACCTGTTATAGAAATAAATTAAATTAACCAACCCGTCCTTATTACTTTTATGACTAACATCAAATAAATAAACGAACATGAAAAATATAATCGAACTATAGACAACCGTCACATTCTTGTATAACATTTACTTAACAACTTATATAATTAAAAGTGTGAACAACATTACTAATAATAACAATAATCACAATATTAATAATAATTATAATAATATAATAACAATAACAATGATGATAATAATACTAATAACATTTCATGATAATAAGAATAATGATGGATGGACCAAACTAACAACAATAACATCACTAATATCAATAATATAATACTAATAGTAATAATATGATAATAATGATTTGATAGTGATTATAGTGATATGCAGAGAAAGTAAACAAAGCAAACACAACTGATTAGTTAATTAATTTTTTTTTATAAAAACTAATGAAAGTCAATCAATTAAATTAACCTGGGAACACCAACTCAAACACAGCAAACAAGAATGAAAGACAGACTCGATAACGCGACCTTATACCCCTCCCTTCGGCCTCGTGCGTTCTACTCCACGCCTCTACCACCACTAATCTGACCACCCATGACCACCACATTGGGTCCCTACCTATAGCATGGACCACCACCTACAACCATTATGTTTTAGCCACCACCAGCATCCCTCAAAAACCACCCAAAACTCTTCCTAAAACCGACTGTCCGCAGCTGCCACTACTCTGTTTTGGTTAGATGAATTACACCGCTGTTGGTGGTGTCTGCCACCACCGAACAACCACCACCATTGAACCACCATTTTCGCCTCTACCCGAGCAATCGACACCCACCAATCCGACGCGAAACCTACCCATTTACAGACCCAAGATCGAGGCACAAGCAGCCTCTCATTGCCGTGTCTCTCCCCTGTTTTTCATGTTCCTGTCAACCGTGAAAACCCACCGTGGTGACCACCACTGGCCACCACGAATGTACCCACGCGGTCAACCTCAACCCAGTAACCACCCGACATCAACCCAAGTCAGTCATATGTGCTATGGTCAGATATTCGGGGATTACTCAAATATATACATAAGACGGTCGTAAATAATAAGCGATAAACTAAGCGATAAAATGATAACACGACATACCTTATTTAAATGGCGGTTAAAATAAACAAAATGGGCTTGGAGAGGAGAAGCAGTATCACGCAAGAGAAAGGAAGAAGAAGGAGAACGTAGTTGGATATTGGAGGCAGATGAGTTAGGGTAGGTTATGTTTATGTATTAGGGTTTTTCTTAGGAAAAAAAAAAGAACTAAGACTTATTCAAATTGTGTAATTTAGTATTAGCAAACACTAATTAAATTACTTACGAGAATATAAAATTAATTAAATTAATTACGAAAATATAAAATCATTACTACGGTAGTATTTCGGTCCATATAATATGAATTATAGAAATATTAAAATATTAGTACTTACGTAAAAATATATAAAAATGGGATTTAAATACAATTACAACTTAATAAATAAAAAAATAGAAACTAAGTAGAAATGAAAAATATATATAAAATAGGATATATATTTAATTATAAATATATTACTAAAATTAAAGAAATATAAATGAAATGACATTTTACAAAATAATCATCAAATATAAAATGATTATGAAATAAGAAATAATCGTAGAAATACGATTTATAAAATAATAATAGTTTACGTAAAATACTTTATAAACATTCCGGTTGAAATACGTATATAAAACATGGTTTGACTACCGTTGACCGACGCTAAAATACGGGGTATTACAGTCTTCCCTCCTTAAAATGAACTTCGTCCCGAAGTTCACCACCCCGTAACGGTAACGAAACATCTAACAAGCACGAAACAAACACAAACAACACTTATACAGGCTTCAAGACGCGAAATGTTACATTCTACCCTCGTTAAGTAAACTTTGTCCCCAAAGTTTAACGCATAATTAAATTAAAAGGTAATTCACGAATTACAATATAATGCATAACAAAAGTAATTATGATTATCAAGTATATTCAAACAAGCACGACATATCAATTAGCCATATCAAAGATCATTAAGATTTTACAATCGTATCCTCCTTAAGACATGGTTACGTCCCCGTAACCCCATTACAAAATTTCACATCCAATGCTCAAGAAGTTTACCGAACCATAGTCACAAATCATCTGATAAGCTAATTACTCTATACTGGCAACTAGCATCCGACTTTTCAAGCAACAACACATATTTATCAATTTCATACTACGCAGTAAAACAAAACCAAGGTAATTAACACTTATATACCCTTGGAAACGTTAACACAACCTAACACATTTACACCAATGTAGCCAATCCGCTAACTCATAGTTCATACTTGACAATTTAAACCATTTCATGTTCATAAACAAAGTATGGAGACAAAATCTGTCTTACGCAGATAAGAAGAATGACATTTGACAAAAAATTAATTAATGTAATTAAACACGAGGCATTGACATATATCACGAGAGAGACACAAATCATGGGCTAGTAAGACTTACATCATTTATCATAAAACTAGTAATAAATAATTTGCAAAATAAGAGGTTTATGTCATGTGGAACAATTTCATATTTAGGCAAAATTTCATCAACATGTAGCTACAGATTCTATCAGGTTGCAAAACAATTACCATAATTATCAAACATCAGCTTTATCATCGATTATCACTTTGAAAACATTTTGAAACTTTCAAAACGATGAAGTTGTAATTAATGACAATTTATAAACACGAATCAACTGATGCTTTTACAAGTTACAGATCGAAAGCAAGACTAGCACTCCCATAATTCACATGTCAACCAGATTACTAATTCAATATATTATGATCAGGTTTAAACATAACAATATGTAGTTCACCTTGTGGCCCAACAAGAGTGTCGGTATAAATAAAACTAACTTTATATCGAGCTCACCAAAACACGTAAGGTTATACTATCATATAGTAAAGTTCATATCCATATCATATGCTTACGGTTCATGCTACTAATGTCTTATCGGAACATTACATGGTTACATCACATAATTCTTATTTGATTAAACTTTTATATGAACCTACATAACTCACAATTACAACAATCAAACATCATGCGGGGACTTTCAAAAATCATAATTAAATAACCGCCCAGACATTTTGTGAGATATTATAGTTTTTAGAAAATATAGTGAATTAACTAATCATAGGAAAAATAATCAAATGCAAAACTTAAGGGAATTATTTATAACAATTTTTACAACTCAGTTGGTCTGAACACAAACTTTACAGCAATTAAACAGAAAATTGAGCAACTTGCAAAAATCACCATTAAATAATGACTCGTTGAGATTTTACGTGGCTTATCATTTTGAAAACGTGAATGAAAATTCTAAAAAGTGGATATGGAATTATGCATAAACAATAAACACGTATTAAATGATTTCTTTTTCAAAAACATGACTCAAAACAGAATTGTGCGGTAACAATCTGACCATTGTCGATAGAACTATTTATTTCTCTCAAAATATAAGTCGTTTTAACATGAAACCAAAAGCATTGAAAAGCTAAGTCAGAAGGTTATCATAAATAAAATTTTCACATTCATATAGAAAACACATTTTAAAATGGCAGCCCGTACAAATAAGGTAACATTTTGAAAATTTATCAAACTTTTTGTTCCTTAAAAAATCACTTCACATTATCACATTTACATACAACCATTCTTCTTCCAAACATGTTGACATATCATCGAAGCATAGAAATCACGTTGCACCATATTAACATTTATTCATTATTTCAAATTGTAATTGTCATCAAGAAGGCGGTAAAACTTGCGAAACTGAAAAGTAGGATCAACTAAATAACACATAGCTATATGACATTCATGGCTTGGGGCAACACATTCCGCATATCACTAGGCATGGATCACTATAACATATAATCATAAAGTTAACAGAATTACTCAGCCATAACAAGAACTTAAACACCCAAAATCATATATAATCACGATAGTCATTTAATAAATAGATAATCGTATGAACATTTCAGAACACCAAAATCATAGGGTCATATCACTCCAACTATTGCTCAATAAATATACATCCATTCTCTTAAAATTCCAATCCAATCACTCAGATCAATCCGCATTTCAATATCAGTCGTATTCTTCTAATGCACATCATCATACAAGTCAAGCTTATATTTCAAACTCATATTCCAATTTTCATGTTCTCAATACTTGAAATCATATATCTCAATTAACATTCGATATCACCCTCATGTTTCACAATACACATTACCAACGATATTTCACATTATAACTTACCTCGTTCCTTTCCTGCGGAAACGCTAGTACAATATATATATTAGGTCTTTTCCTTTATTCTATACTACCCACGCTCTATATCTCTCAAGGTTAAACAGATTAGACTGAAAGGGCCAGTGGCTTGGTTTGAGGGGGCCCCTAACTCATTCCAATCCTGGGGCTCCTAACAGTTACCAACCTGGGGTTCATTTATTAGACTCTTCCTACGTTCATTATTATTCATTTGGTTTAGGCCTGAGGATCGTTCGCTCTGATACCACTTTGTAACACCCCCATTTATTTAAGAGCCTTTAGCAAGACATTCTCAAATAAATAGGGTTGTTATCATCTCGGAATGTCCGAGGTAGTAACTAACAGAGTAAAACAACCCAAAGTACTTTATATAAAAACTGATTAAATTTAAACTTTTGATATTACAACTATTACGCAAAGAATAAAAGTACAACTGATAACATCATCTAAGTATGTGATCTAATTCTAAGTAGGTCTAAGCCATGTCTCTCTCCTTGCCCAAGCTCTTAGTCCATCTGTCTCTGACCTGTAGAATCTACTCCCCATTCCGAATCATCGTAGGTGTACACGAATACACTGTCAACCTCGCGGTTGAGTAGGATAACACAATAATAATGCAACAAATATGATATGCAAATGCCATTATATGATCGAGCTCAATCACAATCTCAATCTCAAACCCGAAACACCCAGCCATACCGAACCTCCCGGCAGACTATAATCGGCCGTCGCCGAACACCAGCTCAACAGCTGATAAGACACCAGGCCTGGTCTGCAGAACCACCCTGGGCTTTATATCAGAACAACATCTGATTCACATCTTTCTCAATAACCAATGCATATGCCATGCTCATGAATGCAACAATACTCTTAATCAATCATACTATTAAACAATGCAATGCTCATGCCACTAATAATAATCAACATTCAATCCAACCAATATCTTATCAATCATGCTCAGCATCCATAACACACAATTTAACACTCATTCATAACACATCATAGAGTATAGGGTCAAAGTATCCTACCTGATCAAGCAAGAACTCCGAGCACTCACGTAATCAACGGCAATCAGAAATACTCCACTTCAAACTCGTTCCCTATGAATATTACTTAATATTAATTCTCTATTTAACATAATACGTAAATTATTAATTAATTAGTCAACATCGTAAATTAACCTGTTATAGAAATAAATTAAATTAACCAACCCGTCCTTATTACTTTTATGACTAACATCAAATAAATAAACGAACATGAAAAATATAATCGAACTATAGACAACCGTCACATTCTTGTATAACATTTACTTAACAACTTATATAATTAAAAGTGTGAACAACATTACTAATAATAACAATAATCACAATATTAATAATAATTATAATAATATAATAACAATAACAATGATGATAATAATACTAATAACATTTCATGATAATAAGAATAATGATGGATGGACCAAACTAACAACAATAACATCACTAATATCAATAATATAATACTAATAGTAATAATATGATAATAATGATTTGATAGTGATTATAGTGATATGCAGAGAAAGTAAACAAAGCAAACACAACTGATTAGTTAATTAATTTTTTTTTATAAAAACTAATGAAAGTCAATCAATTAAATTAACCTGGGAACACCAACTCAAACACAGCAAACAAGAATGAAAGACAGACTCGATAACGCGACCTTATACCCCTCCCTTCGGCCTCGTGCGTTCTACTCCACGCCTCTACCACCACTAATCTGACCACCCATGACCACCACATTGGGTCCCTACCTATAGCATGGACCACCACCTACAACCATTATGTTTTAGCCACCACCAGCATCCCTCAAAAACCACCCAAAACTCTTCCTAAAACCGACTGCCCGCAGCTGCCACTACTCTGTTTTGGTTAGATGAATTACACCGCTGTTGGTGGTGTCTGCCACCACCGAACAACCACCACCATTGAACCACCATTTTCGCCTCTACCCGAGCAATCGACACCCACCAATCCGACGCGAAACCTACCCATTTACAGACCCAAGATCGAGGCACAAGCAGCCTCTCATTGCCGTGTCTCTCCCCTGTTTTTCATGTTCCTGTCAACCGTGAAAACCCACCGTGGTGACCACCACTGGCCACCACGAATGTACCCACGCGGTCAACCTCAACCCAGTAACCACCCGACATCAACCCAAGTCAGTCATATGTGCTATGGTCAGATATTCGGGGATTACTCAAATATATACATAAGACGGTCGTAAATAATAAGCGATAAACTAAGCGATAAAATGATAACACGACATACCTTATTTAAATGGCGGTTAAAATAAACAAAATGGGCTTGGAGAGGAGAAGCAGTATCACGCAAGAGAAAGGAAGAAGAAGGAGAACGTAGTTGGATATTGGAGGCAGATGAGTTAGGGTAGGTTATGTTTATGTATTAGGGTTTTTCTTAGGAAAAAAAAAAGAACTAAGACTTATTCAAATTGTGTAATTTAGTATTAGCAAACACTAATTAAATTACTTACGAGAATATAAAATTAATTAAATTAATTACGAAAATATAAAATCATTACTACGGTAGTATTTCGGTCCATATAATATGAATTATAGAAATATTAAAATATTAGTACTTACGTAAAAATATATAAAAATGGGATTTAAATACAATTACAACTTAATAAATAAAAAAATAGAAACTAAGTAGAAATGAAAAATATATATAAAATAGGATATATATTTAATTATAAATATATTACTAAAATTAAAGAAATATAAATGAAATGACATTTTACAAAATAATCATCAAATATAAAATGATTATGAAATAAGAAATAATCGTAGAAGTACGATTTAAAAATAATAATAGTTTACGTAAAATACTTTATAAACATTCCGGTTGAAATACGTATATAAAACATGGTTTGACTACCGTTGACCGACGCTAAAATACGGGGTATTACAGTCTTCCCTCCTTAAAATGAACTTCGTCCCGAAGTTCACCACCCCGTAACGGTAACGAAACATCTAACAAGCACGAAACAAACACAAACAACACTTATACAGGCTTCAAGACGCGAAATGTTACATTCTACCCTCGTTAAGAAAACTTTGTCCCCAAAGTTTAACGCATAATTAAATTAAAAGGTAATTCACGAATTACAATATAATGCATAACAAAAGTAATTATGATTATCAAGTATATTCAAACAAGCACGACATATCAATTAGCCATATCAAAGATCATTAAGATTTTACAATCGTATCCTCCTTAAGACATGGTTACGTCCCCGTAACCCCATTACAAAATTTCACATCCAATGCTCAAGAAGTTTACCGAACCATAGTCACAAATCATCTGATAAGCTAATTACTCTATACTGGCAACTAGCATCCGACTTTTCAAGCAACAACACATATTTATCAATTCCATACTACGCAGTAAAACAAAACCAAGGTAATTAACACTTATATACCCTTGGAAACGTTAACACAACCTAACACATTTACACCAATGTAGCCAATCCGCTAACTCATAGTTCATACTTGACAATTTAAACCATTTCATGTTCATAAACAAAGTATGGAGACAAAATCTGTCTTACGCAGATAAGAAGAATGACATTTGACAAAAATTTAATTAACGTAATTAAACACGAGGCATTGACATATATCACGAGAGAGACACAAATCATGGGCTAGTAAGACTTACATCATTTATCATAAAACTAGTAATAAATAATTTGCAAAATAAGAGGTTTATGTCATGTGGAACAATTTCATATTTAGGCAAAATTTTATCAACATGTAGCTACAGATTCTATCAGGTTGCAAAACAATTACCATAATTATCAAACATCAGCTTTATCATCGATTATCACTTTGAAAACATTTTGAAACTTTCAAAACGATGAAGTTGTAATTAATGACAATTTATAAACACGAATCAACTGATGCTTTTACAAGTTACAGATCGAAAGCAAGACTAGCACTCCCATAATTCACATGTCAACCAGATTACTAATTCAATATATTATGATCAGGTTTAAACATAACAATATGTAGTTCACCTTGTGGCCCAACAAGAGTGTCGGTATAAATAAAACTAACTTTATATCGAGCTCACCAAAACACGTAAGGTTATACTATCATATAGTAAAGTTCATATCCATATCATATGCTTACGGTTCATGCTACTAATGTCTTATCGGAACATTACATGGTTACATCACATAATTCTTATTTGATTAAACTTTTATATGAACCTACATAACTCACAATTACAACAATCAAACATCATGCGGGGACTTTCAAAAATCATAATTAAATAACCGCCCAGACATTTTGTGAGATATTATAGTTTTTAGAAAATATAGTGAATTAACTAATCATAGGAAAAATAATCAAATGCAAAACTTAAGGGAATTATTTATAACAATTTTTACAACTCAGTTGGTCTGAACAAAAACTTTACAGCAATTAAACAGAAAATTGAGCAACTTGCAAAAATCACCATTAAATAATGACTCGTTAAGATTTTACGTGGCTTATCATTTTGAAAACGTGAATGAAAATTCTAAAAAGTGGATATGGAATTATGCATAAACAATAAACACGTATTAAATGATTTCTTTTTCAAAAACATGACTCAAAACAGAATTGTGCGGTAACAATCTGGCCATTGTCGATAGAACTATTTATTTCTCTCAAAATATAAGTCGTTTTAACATGAAACCAAAAGCATTGAAAAGCTAAGTCAGAAGGTTATCATAAATAAAATTTTCACATTCATATAGAAAACACATTTTAAAATGGCAGCCCGTACAAATAAGGTAACATTTTGAAAATTTATCAAACTTTTTGTTCCTTAAAAAATCACTTCACATTATCACATTTACATACAACCATTCTTCTTCCAAACATGTTGACATATCATCGAAGCATAGAAATCACGTTGCACCATATTAACATTTATTCATTATTTCAAATTGTAATTGTCATCAAGAAGGCGGTAAAACTTGCGAAACTGAAAAGTAGGATCAACTAAATAACACATAGCTATATGACATTCATGGCTTGGGGCAACACATTCCGCATATCACTAGGCATGGATCACTATAACATATAATCATAAAGTTAACAGAATTACTCAGCCATAACAAGAAGTTAAACACCCAAAATCATATATAATCACGATAGTCATTTAATAACTAGATAATCGTATGAACATTTCAGAACACCAAAATCATAGGGTCATATCACTCCAACTATTGCTCAATAAATATACATCCATTCTCTTAAAATTCCAATCCAATCACTCAGATCAATCCGCATTTCAATATCAGTCGTATTCTTCTAATGCACATCATCATACAAGTCAAGCTTATATTTCAAACTCATATTCCAATTTTCATGTTCTCAATACTTGAAATCATATATCTCAATTAACATTCGATATCACCCTCATGTTTCACAATACACATTACCAACGATATTTCACATTATAACTTACCTCGTTCCTTTCCTGCGGAAACGCTAGTACAATATATATATTAGGTCTTTTCCTTTATTCTATACTACCCACGCTCTATATCTCTCAAGGTTAAACAGATTAGACTGAAAGGGCCAGTGGCTTGGTTTGAGGGGGCCCCTAACTCATTCCAATCCTGGGGCTCCTAACAGTTACCAACCTGGGGTTCATTTATTAGACTCTTCCTACGTTCATTATTATTCATTTGGTTTAGGCCTGAGGATCGTTCGCTCTGATACCACTTTGTAACACCCCCATTTATTTAAGAGCCTTTAGCAAGACATTCTCAAATAAATAGGGTTGTTACCATCTCGGAATGTCCGAGGTAGTAACTAACAGAGTAAAACAACCCAAAGTACTTTATATAAAAACTGATTAAATTTAAACTTTTGATATTACAACTATTACGCAAAGAATAAAAGTACAACTGATAACATCATCTAAGTATGTGATCTAATTCTAAGTAGGTCTAAGCCATGTCTCTCTCCTTGCCCAAGCTCTTAGTCCATCTGTCTCTGACCTGTAGAATCTACTCCCCATTCCGGATCATCGTAGGTGTACACGAATACACTGTCAACCTCGCGGTTGAGTAGGATAACACAATAATAATGCAACAAATATGATATGCAAATGCCATTATATGATCGAGCTCAATCACAATCTCAATCTCAAACCCGAAACACCCAGCCATACCGAACCTCCCGGCAGACTATAATCGGCCGTCGCCGAACACCAGCTCAACAGCTGATAAGACACCAGGCCTGGTCTGCAGAACCACCCTGGGCTTTATATCAGAACAACATCTGATTCACATCTTTCTCAATAACCAATGCATATGCCATGCTCATGAATGCAACAATACTCTTAATCAATCATACTATTAAACAATGCAATGCTCATGCCACTAATAATAATCAACATTCAATCCAACCAATATCTTTATCATATCAATCATGCTCAGCATCCATAGCACACAATTTAACACTCATTCATAACACATCATAGAGTATAGGGTCAAAGTATCCTACCTGATCAAGCAACAACTCCGAGCACTCACGTAATCAACGGCAATCAGAAATACTCCACTTCAAACTCGTTCCCTATGAATATTACTTAATATTAATTCTCTATTTAACATAATACGTAAATTATTAATTAATTAGTCAACATCGTAAATTAACCTGTTATAGAAATAAATTAAATTAACCAACCCGTTCTTATTACTTTTATGACTAACTTCAAATAAATAAACGAACATGAAAAATATAATCGAACTATAGACAACCGTCACATTCTTGTATAACATTTACTTAACAACTTATATAATTAAAAGTGTGAACAACATTACTAATAATAACAATAATCACAATATTAATAATAATTGTAATAATATAATAACAATAACAATGATGATAACAATACTAATAACATTTCATGATAATAAGAATAATGATGGATGGACCAAACTAACAACAATAACATCACTAATATCAATAATATAATACTAATAGTAATAATATGATAATAATGATTTGATAGTGATTATAGTGATATGCAGAGAAAGTAAACAAAGCAAACACAACTGATTAGTTAATTAATTTTTTTTTTATAAAAACTAATGAAAGTCAATCAATTAAATTAACCTGGGAACACCAACTCAAACACAGCAAACAAGAATGAAAGACAGACTCGATAACGCGACCTTATACCCCTCCCTTCGGCCTCGTGCGTTCTACTCCACGCCTCTACCACCACTAATCTGACCACCCATGACCACCACATTGGGTCCCTACCTATAGCATGGACCACCACCTACAACCATTATGTTTTAGCCACCACCAGCATCCCTAGAAAACCACCCAAAACTATTCCTAAAACCGACTGTCCGCAACTGCCACTACTCTGTTTTGGTTAGATGAATTACACCGCTGTTGGTGGTGTCTGCCACCACCGAACAACCACCACCATTGAACCACCATTTTCGCCTCTACCCGAGCAATCGACACCCACCAATCCGACGCGAAACCTACCCATTTACAGACCCAAGATCGAGGCACAAGCAGCCTCTCATTGCCGTGTCTCTCCCCTGTTTTTCATGTTCCTGTCAACCGTGAAAACCCACCGTGGTGACCACCACTGGCCACCACGAATGTACCCACGCGGTCAACCTCAACCCAGTAACCACCCGACATCAACCCAAGTCAGTCATATGTGCTATGGTCAGATATTCGGGGATTACTCAAATATATACATAAGACGGTCGTAAATAATAAGCGATAAACTAAGCGATAAAATGATAACACGACATACCTTATTTAAATGGCGGTTAAAATAAACAAAATGGGCTTGGAGAGGAGAAGCAGTATCACGCAAGAGAAAGGAAGAAGAAGGAGAACGTAGTTGGATATTGGAGGCAGATGAGTTAGGGTAGGTTATGTTTATGTATTAGGGTTTTTCTTAGGAAAAAAAAAGAACTAAGACTTATTCAAATTGTGTAATTTAGTATTAGCAAACACTAATTAAATTACTTACGAGAATATAAAATTAATTAAATTAATTACGAAAATATAAAATCATTAGTACGGTAGTATTTCGGTCCATATAATATGAATTATAGAAATATTAAAATATTAGTACTTACGTAAAAATATATAAAAATGGGATTTAAATACAATTACAACTTAATAAATAAAAAAATAGAAACTAAGTAGAAATGAAACATATATATAAAATAGGATATATATTTAATTATAAATATATTACTAAAATTAAAGAAATATAAATGAAATGACATTTTACAAAATAATCATCAAATATAAAATGATTATGAAATAAGAAATAATCGTAGAAATACGATTTATAAAATAATAATAGTTTACGTAAAATACTTTATAAACATTCCGGTTGAAATACGTATATAAAACATGGTTTGACTACCGTTGACCGACGCTAAAATACGGGGTATTACATTAGTCGACTAAAAGGTTAGTCAAATGTAATAATTATGCGATTATTTAGTAAGATTAAATAATATTAGGAAATGTGAATTAAAAGTTAATTCATAATTTAAATATAAAATGTTATATTTAAAATGCAAGTCATAAATATACGATATTTATAAATGACATAAAATTTTAATATACGATATTAAAATTTATTAATTATACGATAATTAATTATGTCCTCCTAAAATATTTATATATATTGTATTATATTATTTTATAATAATAAATGAAAAACCGGTTTTGTTGGTTACGATACAATTAGTTTTATCTAACTAATATATATTTATTATTATTTATTTAATACATAATTTATATATAAATAACAAAGATAACCACCATTTTGGAAGTTAACATAAAAAAAAAAAACAAAACCTTGTCATTTGGTGGAGTTTTTGGACGTGCATGTTCAAGAAAAGAAAATAAATTTTCTGAATTTTCTACTTCTTATTATTACATAATTTATATATTAATAGTAATATATAGAAATTTAATCTAGCAACAAGTATTTGGCATATTTCTTCACATTTTGGGTGCAATCAATAGGAGAATATCGATTTCGATATTTGTTCTTAGGCCGTATATTTGAAGGACCAAAGGTTATTTCTAATTCATGTTGATTATTTACATATTGCATTTGAGACGATAATTTCATATTATAAAGTTTCGTTATAATCCTTATAAATTATGTCGAAATATACCGATATTTCCTACAAGCACATCTGCTAGGTGTCCATTCATACTCTACTGGGATATGATGGTGCCCTTCTCATCTTGGACTCGGATATTGCTAGGGAATTTCTGATCCGCCTGAACCTCAATCATAATTGGTGCAAATCCTAACCTAGTTCTGTTCTCAGTAGCGTCATCTCTCTTTAAGAATTTTCCAACCTTTCCTACTATCTTAGGTATGCTTGCTCCCCACAATTTGAGGGGTAATGACACGGCTGTGGCAGCCCTATCAAAAATAAACCAACTGGTCCCAACTAATGTAGTAGAGGCAGTCGGGTATCGAATCCACAGGGAGAAGGGAATTCTAAAAGTTCTTAAAAGCTTGCTAAGTAACCAAATTGGGGGAGTTTGTAAAATGTCAATAGTCTAAAGTTTTAACAGAAAAGAAACTAAACAGAGAACAACGCGATTAAACAAATAAGAGAAAAGACTAGGATCTTCGGTTCACTATGGATTAGGGCGAAAATAAGAAGTCACGAACGTGTTAAAGTCGGGGAACGGGCAGTGAAAAGGTCCTTTCGGTCCGCGATTCGCCCTAGGATAAAACTAACAAACTTTCGCTCTAATTAATCCATCCTAAAGTTCGTCGCAGGCCTACCCTAATCCAATCTTTCGATCTAGGGTTAGGGAATCCACACAGTTGATTGGATGCGTCGACTCAAACAATCAAAAGCTATTAAATGCAACGATTAAATGCAAACCCTAATTTAAAACATCCAAGACAATAATTGTAACACCCCAAGAGTATGATATGAGTTTGTGTGGAAATTTGTCCCACATCGGTAGATTGAGAGGCTTGTGATATGTTTATAATAGCTCCCACCCACCACTTAGTAACAAGATCTTGTGCTTTTGGGCTTAAGTGAGGACAAATAATGGGCCCAGAAGTGTGCACCCATCTTATTGGGGTTGTGTTACAACCGTGGTGGGTCGGGTTGTTACAAATGGTATCAGAGCGACCCTGCGACCGTGTGGTGAGCCTGTGGTCAGGAGTACCCGGGTCACACACCTAGCGGGGGAGGATTCTGGCCCTGGTTGTGGTCAAGTTTGAGGCACAACGAGGACGTTGTGTTCTTTAAGTGGGGGAGTTTGTAACACCCCAAGAGTATGATATGAGTTTGTGTGGAAATTTGTCCCACATCGGTAGATTGAGAGGCTTGTGATATGTTTATAATAGCTCCCACCCACCACTTAGTAACAAGATCTTGTGCTTTTGGGCTTAAGTGAGGACAAATAATGGGCCCAGAAGTGTGCACCCATCTTATTGGGGTTGTGTTACAACCGTGGTGGGTCGGGTTGTTACAAGCCATTATAGATGGAGGCACTGGGACTTTGACCTTTAACGTAGGAAAGCATTCTATTATATATGGCCTATCTTATAGGAAGAAGGATGCTATGACCCCATCACTTGTAATGCTATCACTTCTGAAAAGAAGTATGAGGTCATCACTACTTCTCCTACTTTATTACCTACTCCTGTACCTGTTCTTACACCTCCGCCCCAGATTGGGAGCAATATGGAGGACACTTCTATCGTGGCTAGTGCAGGAATTGGTTTGGGGAAACCCAAAGTGAAGGAAGCCATAGTCCAGAGAGGAGGAATGGGATGCCTAAGCTATAAAGAAGATGAAGACCCGGATGTCGCGGATCGGGAAGAAAAGAAAAAGAGGAGGCAGGCTGAAGAGGAGAGGTCGTCGCATATGCTTTGCGATGGCGGGAAGAAGATGTGTTTTGCTAATCAAGAGAACACCGTGGAGACTACGGCATGTCGTCAAAAGCCGTGGTCGGATATTTTCCGCATCTTTAGCGGATAGTTGTTTCAAGTTTCAGCTTTTAAGACAATTTACTTTTGTTGTGTGAGACTTTTTAATTTGGTTTGCTCATAGTTTTAGAACTTTTTCTTTTATGCTTGCGTAGTTAAGACTTTAGACCTGTTTCTGGCTTCTCGCGCATTTGTGGGCGCATATTTATTGTTTTTTCAGGTTTTACGAAGAAACGAAGACGGCTTGGACACAGAGGGGTCGACCGACCAGATACACGAGTCGGTTGACCTAGTCGCTGTATCGCTGAAATTCCTGTAGTCTGCAGGAAGGTCGGTCGACCTACTATATGGGTCGGTCGACCTACCTGTCCGTCGTAGTCTGTTCGTTTTCTTCCTCGGGAACCGTGCAACCGTTCTTTGGTACTTGGGTGGCATTGCTAGCCACCAAAACCTCTCAGCTTACGCTGGTTTGGGGTGGTTTTTCTCATACGTCTATCAATCCAGTGAGTTCTTTCCAGTTTTTCCTTAGTTTTTATTTGCATCTTGCCTTTAAATTTTCTGAAACCTTTACTTAGGCTAATGCACAATGGGGACATTGTGCGGGTTGGTTTGGGGAATGGTTTCGTGTCACATACATTGCATTTTGTCACACGTTTATTGCATTTCCGTATTGCATTGTTCTTTTCTTTATTTTCCTTATATATACAAAAATTCAAAAAAATTCAAAAAAAATGTACGTTTATTTTAGCATATAGGTCGAGTCGGAACGAAAGTATTTCAAGGATGATTTAGCTATCTTACATGTTTATGCCTTTAACTTGCCTTGTCAACTTGTTTTAGTATAAGAGTCTTTTGCATATCTACGAGTTTTTGTCAATTTGTATATCTTGAGACTTGACTTATACCTTGGCAACCTACTATACATTCTAAGGTTTAGAGCTTATTTCCTGGTTTCATTCTTAAACTAGTTGTCTAGGATGTCAGTAGTACTCCCCTTGGAACATGTTACATCAATATGCATAAACATGAACCTGAATTGCTATATACTTGTTTTACTATCTCGTTTTGTGAATCTTGATACATGCATTTGGGATCCCTTTTCTCATATTTACCAATAAGCTTCACATGGCCAAAATTGCCTTTTTATTCCCCCAAAACTACATCCCATACTTAGCCTACCCTTCCAAGCTAGTATTTGTAGCTCTTGGTCCATCTTGAGACATCTTGGTTTATATGCTATTTTGAGCAAAAAGAGAAAAGAAAGAAAGAAAAGAAAAAGAACAGAAAAATCCAGAAAAGAAAAAGAAAGAAAAGAAAAAACGAAAAAAGTCAAAACGTACAGAAACAAAGTCGACCGACCTCCTTAATGGGTCGGCCGACCCATTGACAGCATCAGAATGAAAAAAAATAATTCGTTCCAAATTCCCTTTCTTTTATATGTTATCACTCCCGTACCTCATTCAAAAATATTTGGGAGTCCTTTCTTATATAATGTGAGAGTTGTGCTACAAAAGAGCACTCTCTTAATATCAAAAGTTGTGAAATTTGTTGTTGGGAAACGGTTTTACTAGCTTGGCTACTAACCCCACATACCCAAAAACATCTTAACCACTTCTACCTTTTATCTCACATATCTTTCATTTCCTCAAGTACATGTATCTAGGCCACTTAAATGAGATTGTTGTACAAAGTTGTAGAATTCTTGTTCATGTTAGATTGCAGGCATGTTTCCATGGGTCGCAGTTAGGTGAGTGTCTCAACAAAATTACTTCTTTCTATCTTTTACATATACTCACCCTTTGCTTCATGAGTGTCTCGAGCGTACCTCGAGAGTCCATAGTATAAAGTCTCTATAGTCTCTAGTGTTGCAAGTTTGACGACACCATAACTCGTTTGCATGATTTATTTACTTTCTCATTTTGTACTTGGCATTGGTATAGGTTTACATGTAAATTTCGCTCTGAGATTGAAATCGTTCAATTAGTTAAGATCAAGTCTATTTCTTGCTTGAGGGCAAGCAAGGGTTTGGTTTGGGGAATTTGATGCGTGTCTATTTTATGATGTTTTTCATCTATTTTTACACGCATTTGGTCGCTCATTTACTATGTTTTAGCCCTTATTTCCCAACAATCGTGTACTTTCGTATTTTTATGCACTTTTGCAGATTTATGCGGAAAAGGGACGATTTAGCACCAAATTCATATCCTCGAGTCTTTTGCATAATTAAGGAATAAAGGAAAGTCAACTGGAGTCTTTATTTAAGTGCCAAGAGTCAAAGCGAGAAGAAAACCAGAGATTTTCCATGCGGATACGGTCGACCGACCTTCTATGTGGGTCGGCCGACCAGGCCTAATTTTCATAAAGTCCATAATCTTGAAGAAAGCCCAGAATTTGCTTAAGCCCGTAAAAGAGGTCGACCGACCCACCAAAGTGGTCGACCGACCTCAGCGAAGCCCAGGAACGTTTTTTCGGAAAGTAATTAGAAGTATGAGTCTTTAGGAAACTCTAAATTTCTGCCCTATATAAGCTAATCTTGTAATTAGGGTTTGAGATATCAAGTTTTATCATTGAGAGTTTTAGATTCAGTTTTCAATCCAGTTTTATTTCAGAAGAAGTTACATTCTAGTTTTATTCCGTCTTTAGTTTTGTAATCTTTCAATAATTCCCAAGCATTCAATAAAGTTTGTTCCTTTCTGCCCTAATTCCGACTTTGGTAATTACTCTTTTAATCTAGCTTTATTATTGTTCTTATTACTATTGCATTCAATTACGATAGAATTCTCAAGCTTTATTGAATCTCGCATGTTTAGATTATTTACTATGTTTACCATGCTTATTCCCATCTTTATTATCGTTTCAATTACCAT
Organism: Silene conica; assembly: GCA_029255685.2. Classification (NCBI taxonomy): domain Eukaryota; kingdom Viridiplantae; phylum Streptophyta; class Magnoliopsida; order Caryophyllales; family Caryophyllaceae; genus Silene; species Silene conica. The sequence goes on from CM055313.2 coordinate 55,606,951, forward strand.
GCATAGCTAAATTTCATATGTTAGGATGTAGGGGATGGATATGCGTAGGTAGTAGAAATTCCGAGACCGACTTGTAGCAGAGCCGTGGTCGGCCGACTCAAATAGTGTGTCGGTCGACCAAGGCGGTGGTCGGCCGACTGGAATAGCTGGTCGGTCGACCCTCTCGCGCATGAATCTTGTTTCGTCTTTCCTTGTTGACTATAATATCCTACAATGAGACTGAAAGGAGGCTTGTAGGACGTTAGTAATGACCTACCCAAGATTGAGAGATACGGGAAGGGCATTGGTTTACACCTTAAGACGGCTAGGTTGCTTAAGACTGAAAGGTATGTAACCTAGGATTTAGGATATTGTTGACACCCAATAATTGTGAGACCTAGGAACTAATAGCATAGGCCGAAAGGAGCTATTAGGTATCATAGACCGAAAGGATATGTTACAACCCCCTTACGCGACTGCAATACATGTTGACCTTAGGATTTATATTACCTTAGCTATTTATTACCCAAACATCCTAGCATCCCTTTTATATATTTTTATTCTCATCTTTTATTATTTGTTTATTTTAATCTTTGCCTTAGATATAGTAAACAACAATCAAACCCCCAAAATTTTTACCTTTAAACATTAACACTAAACAATAAACATTCCCCACCTCTCTGTGGTTCGATCCTGACTTTCACTATCTATTGTTAAAGTTAGGAATTATAAATTTTATCTTTGGTACCCTCAACGACGGGCATCAAACCTCGCGGTTGCCACCAAATCCACAAGTAACACTCGCATTGCTAAACCTCAACATGAAACTCTCAAGGCGGCACACTGTCTAGTTTCATCCTAATACCTTTAACACAAATCTCTCAACTAAATTCCAATAACGCAACCAAGGGTCCTCAAATCTCTCACCACTAATCCAAATGGAAGGGAACAAGGCTCATATGGGAGGAAATAAGATACGAACTTCAGGGACAAACGCGATACCAAACTCGAGAGTGAACACACAAGGAAAACAAGATAGGAAACTTAAGGATATGGATTCCAACAAAAGTGAAGCCAAGAGTAGAAGGAGAAGCAAGGAATGAAGGAGGAGAGACGCGATATAAAGGAACGATTACGGACATCTCCGAAGGTTTGAGTTTCTCACTATTCTCACAGGATCCTCACTCCTTACTTTCCAATTCAAATAAGTCAATTATTGGTCCTCACTGTTTCCTCAAAATGATTTATATACTATACTCCTTCAATATTCTAAACAATACGATCACCTCAATTAACTATTCCCAAAAGTTTTAGATGCCTCATCTCTATAAGTTCCTCAAATAACAGTTCAATAACACTCACAGGTTATCAAACGCATATGTTATGTCCACTTCACTACACCACTGTCCATCCTATAACAACTCTTAAATCATTAAGTCTTCGAACTTCTATCTTCCAATGAATTAATGTACCCTATCCACACACCAGAGGTACATCCTCAACCTTCCTTAAGTTCTTTTATAAGATAAACACTAAGATCCATTAAGTAACCTACGGTCGAATAACTAATCAATTTCTCCAAGTTAAATCGGAAATTCCTTCAATACTCACATACTACTACCAATAATAATTCTTATTCCTTTAACAAAAAGTATTTCCTCAATCCAATCACATCCTGAAGGTCAGGTGTTACTAACTTACCTCACTTATCCATTCATCATCATTAGTACCTTAAGCATACTCTTCCAAATCCCTTTATAACTTCAAGTATCTCGTCGAACTCCTTAAACGGTACCTTTCAATCCACTAATATTCAAAATTGAAGTATTGTTCTCAAGATTAAGTTCCACAAAATACTAAGTATGAAACTCAATTTTTAGGTAAGTGCCTTATCACTCACTTTCACTCCTCTAATTGAATAAAACAACTAGACACCTGGATTGCCAAAATATGTCTCTCGGTACCTCTTAAATTTTCCTCAAATAGCAATATATCTCAAAACACGGTTCACGGTTATCCTAGAACTAATTCCTCAAAATCCAACCAAAGGGGAAATTTACCTACAAGGTACCTCGGGGAAGCCAGCAATAAGTGTAAGTTAAAGATAAGGAAATAGATTTCAGAGTGAGATCGACATGAGTTCAAGAAGAAAGGAATGCATCAAGAGATACAGAAGAATATGATGCATAAAGAATAAGAAGAATCTTCGGGGATCCAGAAGCATCCTCCAACGGTAGCACGGATCTCCTATCTTCGGTAGTAGACACCCGTCTTGACCGCCGTAAGGATAAGTGTAAAACCCCTCGTCGCAGCGGAAAAATAAAACGTACAAACATGCCAAGATTTACGCGGAATTTAAACTTTAACATGCATGATAAAACGAGGTGAATTAAAACAAACTATACAACTGAAATGTACCAAACATAAATAAGTATATAAGTCTAAGTACGCAAAACCATAAGTATAAAAACAGCCTGGGATGGCACATCCCTACAGGCACTCAAATGTATATCCAAAAACTAGGTCTAGCTAAATGATAACGGGTAAAAAAAACCTTAAGCGCTCTCTACCATGGCGATTTGAAGGAGACTTTGACGGCGTTGACTTTTGAAGATCTTGTGCACTCTGCTTATGGATTCTTCACCATCACTACTACGCAACATAACTAATAGGAAACCTATGGCATCTAAGGACAAGGTTAGGCATGATAAGGGAACAAGGGCACCGAATGTAGAGGAGGCTGTTAAGTATAGTAGCATGTCAAAACTGGTAGGAGTTTCTCCTTTTGACTTTAATGAATATGCTGATAAGGAGCAAGCCACAGAGCAGACTGCAGCACCCACATAGGAGAATGCAGAATCAACAGATGACTCAATGGGAAAATGGTTTGATAAACATGGCAAGAAGATCATAGACATAGTGGACGATGATCAAGAAGTAATCACCATTACAGAGGAGGACATCCAGGAAGAAGTAGACTTCTGGAAATATGATGTGCATGGGTTTGTACTAGGTTCCAACCCACCATGGCCTGTGTTTGAAGGATATGTAAAGAGAATCTGGAAACACCATAAGATTGAGACCATCTCTTTCCTTCATAATGGTGTTTTCGTGGTGAGGTTTCAGAAACAAGAGATGTAGGAAGCAGTGTTAGCCGCAGGGATGCACATGTTTGACAGTAAACCTGTCATCATAAAAAAATGGCTTCCTGATGTTGATTTAGAGAAAGAAGAGGTTAAAACAGTCCCTACATGGATCAGATTGCATAAGTTACCTGATACGTGAAATTTATATAGACTTTTTTGGTCCATTTTGCACGTATTTGTCCTTTGAATCTTAGCTTTTAGCACCCTTTTTTCCTCTGAATTGTCTACTTTGTTGCATTTGTGTTCATTTCAGGCAAATGACGAAGAATAAGAGGAAATGCGCTCAAATCTCAGAAAAATCGGCATTTTCGAGACATCAAGAAAAGAAACTCTCGCCCAATCCTGTAATTCACTCGATCGACCTCCGATTCCACTCGATCGAGTGATTGTTGGTTGAAAGAAGCTCGATCGAAGACTACCTTTGATGACATCGAGGACCACTTGAAGGACACTCGATCGAGTACTAGCAATTACTCGATCGATTGACAAGGAGTAAGGAACTGCTCGATCGAGTAACACACTTACTCGATCGAGCTAGGTTGCGGAATTTCAGGGTTCGAAGGTTTCTGAAATTAGCATAAAAAGGAAAGAAAGGGAAGGAAGAAAGTATCATTTGACAGTTAGAAAAAAAAGCAGCTTTAGTAACCTAGAGCTCATAAAAACACTTTTCTTATTTTTCTCTAGAATTCTTTTAGTTTAGTTCTTTCAATTAAATTTCAAGCAATCTTTTGGGTCATCTTCCTTCTATTTTGTAGTACGGTATCCTTCTCCCTATTTTTATTTGATTCATGTTTTATTTTACCTTCTTGTTCATTATGTTGAATCGTGTTTTATGTAATTGCTTTAGTAATTCTTATGAAAATGGTTGGCTAAGTCCTTCACTAGGATTTAGGGGAATTATGGCTTAAGATTTGATTATTGTAACAACCCGACCCACCACGGTCGTAACACAAACCCAATAAGATGGGTGCACACTTTTGGGCCAATTATTTGTCCTCACTTAAGCCCAAAAGCACAAGGCCTTGTTATTAAGTGGTGGGTGGAAGCTATTATAAACATATCACAAGCCTCACATTCTACCGATGTGGGACAACTTTCCTCTCATACTCTTGGGGTGTTACAAACTCCCCCACTTAAACAACACAACGTCCTCGTTGTGCCTCAAACTTGACCGCAACCAGGGCTAGAATCCTCCCCCGCTAGGTGTGTGACCCGAGTACTCCCGACCACAGGCTCACCACACGGTCGCAGGCCGCTCTGATACCATTTGTAACAACCCGACCCACCACGGTCGTAACACACCCCCAATAAGATGGGAAGTATGCCTTTGGGCTCATTATTTGTCCTCACTTAAGCCCAAAAGCACAAGGCCTTGTTATTAAGTGGTGGGTGGAAGCTATTATAAACATATCACAAGCCTCACATTCTACCGATGTGGGACAACTTTCCTCTCATACTCTTGGGGTGTTACATGGCTCCTGCAGTGTGGAGGAAGGGTCTTCCTAGTATTATAGGTATATGGGCATCCTCTGGGATGTCCAAAACTACGAAGTAAACTGGGAAGAAAAACCTGTCTATACGCACATGGATGTTTTCCAACACCCCTACAGGTTCCATAGATGTACGATCTGCCATCTAGACAGTCATGCTGGTTACTGCAAATTCGGTCATTCCTAATTTTAAGGCAACACTTAGGGGCATGACACTATACTAGCACCTAAGTCGCATAAAGCCTTCTTCACTGGGAAAATTCCTATATTGCAGGGGACATAAAAACTACCAGGGTCCTCTAATTTGTGAGGGGCAATAACATGTGATAAAAAGCTAGATGACTCTTCAGTGAGGGCGACCGACTCAACCTTATCTAAAGACCTCTTTCTCGACAAAAGTTGTCTCATAAATTTAAGATACGAAGGAACCTGTTGGACTAATTCTAGAAACGGAACTTGAACATTTAATGAACGAATTACGTCTTTAAATTTGTCAAAAGATACCTGATCCTTCGAAGGTATGAGTCTTTCTGGGAAAGGAGGGGCTGAAGATTAAGTATTTGCAGCCCTTTTAAAAAACCTAGGGGCTTGTCACCCCGGAAAAGAAAATCCCTTAAGTTATTGGGCAATTCGGGACGAAAAGGGGCTTCTGGTTCTGCCTCGGTGGTCGGTCGACCATCTTCTTCGGTCGGTCGACCACTGTCCTGTTCAGCGAGATTTTTCGGGTTCTGCTCAGAGGTCGGTCGACCTGGCTCCTGGGTCGGTCGACCTTCCTCGCTGCTACTCGGCTGTTTTTCTTTCTCGACCCCCACTTTAGCTCCACTTCGTAGGGATATGATGTTTAGAGTCTCTTTTTTCTGGTCCGTCTTGGTCGGAAGTTGACCTGAAGCCCTAGTATCATTCTCTCCCGCAATTTGAGCAATCTGAGATTCTAACATCTTCATCCCTGCCTCTCTAGCCTGTGACTCCTTCTGAACCAACCCAATAAGATTTTGGATAAGAGTGTCTGTATTGGGTGGTGGATTTGAAGGTGGTTGAGGGTTGAAGGGTGGTTTTTGGAAACCTTGTTTATGTGGGGGGATATATGTGGAATTTTGCTGAGGTTGCATATGTTGTGGGTTAAGAACATTCTGGCTTGTCCACCTCAGGTTGGGATGGACATTATTATTATTTGGGTCATAGAAATTGTTCCCATGATAGTGTTGAAAAGCGGCACATGTCTCGTTGGATGAAGTACAGAATTTTGACACGTGCCCTTCTCCACCGCACCTCTCACAAGCAAAGGGTCCGTCTTGAACGGCGTTCACCTGATAAATTCCTCCCTTTCTCCCACTTCCTAGATCGAACCTTCCTCCAGCCTCTAATTTTTCTAACTTGGCCGTCAAGGCTTCAATTGCTGATAGGTTATACTCAGACTTCCTTTGATTACCTCTGGAAGTTCCATGTTCAGCACGGTGTACAGCAACATCTTCTATCAATTTGAGACCCTTAGTCTCTCCTGAATTATCTTGGAATCTCCCATTAGCTGCAGCATCTAGATAGGCCCTGTTGTCATCGTAAAGGCCATTGTAGAACTGGTTACAAAGAAACCATTGCTCGAATCCGTGGTGTGGTATGGATCGAACAAGTCTCTTGAACCTGTCCCACGCCTCACTAAAATCCTCATTGGGGCCCTGCTTGAAATTAGTAATCTGCGCCCTCAAAGCATTAATCTTGGATGCAGAATAGTATTTTCTGTAGAATGCTAAGGCTAGGGTGTTCCAATCCGTGACTCCCGCAGCAGTGCGGTCCAAATCTCTGTACCACTCCCTCGCAGCGTCCCTAAGAGAGAAGATAAACATGGTCTGCTTAATCTGGTCCTGCGTCACTCCTTCTGGGGGTGCAATAGAGCATATGTAATCTGTGGAGATTTCAATATGCTTTGCAGCATCCTCATTTGCCGAGCCTCCAAATTGGTTTCTTTCAACCATAGTAATATAGGCAGGCTTGGCCTCGAATGGCTTCCCAGTACCTGCAGGTAAGGTGAACCCTTTGTATCCTCATGTTTTCTTCTTCTTTTGGAAAAACTGGAAAGTAGGTAAAAGGTGGTGTTCTTGGTGAAAGTGGATTGTTGGGTGAATTTGGTTGTGAAGGTGGTGTTTTTGGTGAAGATGGTAATGATGGTTGTTCGTATATGTCTTTTTGGAACAAGGAAGATGGTGAACCTCCTTCCTGATTCGCTAGAAGTTGCTTTCTCCTTTCTCTAAGAGTCCTCTCAAGCTCGTGGTCAAGTGGTAGGAGTTCTCCTTGAACTGACCTACGCATAAGATGGAAACTACAAGAAAATGGTGAGAAGGTTTAAGGAACAAAAAGTTCCTTAAACAAAGAGAAACAAAAACAAAAACAATAAACACTGGCGTCACCTCCCCGGCAACGGCGCCAAAATTTGATGCCCGTCGTTGAGGGTACCAAAGATAAAATTTATAATTCCTAACTTTAACAATAGATAGTGAAAGTCAGGGTCGAACCACAGAGAGGTGGGGAATGTTTATTTTTTAGTGTTAATGTTTAAAGGTAACAATTTTGGGGGTTTGATTGTTGTTTACTATATCTAAGGCAAAGATTAAAATAAACAAATAATAAAAGATGAGAATCAAAATATATAAAGAGGGATGCTAGGATGTTTGGGTAATAAATAGCTAAAGTAATATAAATCCTAAGGTCAACATGTATTGCAGTCGCGTAAGGGGGTTGTAACATATCCTTTCGGTCTATGATACCTAATAGCTCCTTTCGGCCTATGCTATTAGTTCCTAGGTCTCACAATTATTGGGTGTCAACAATATCCTAAATCCTAGGTTACATACCTTTCAGTCTTAAGCAACCTAGCCGTCTTAAGGTGTAAACCAATGCCCTTCCCGTATCTCTCAATCTTGGGTAGGTCATTACTAACGTCCTACAAGCCTCCTTTCAGTCTCATTGTAGGATATTATAGTCAACAAGGAAAGACGAAACAAGATTCATGCGCGAGAGGGTCGACCGACCAGCTATTCCAGTCGGCCGACCACCGCCTTGGTCGACCGACCCACTATTTGAATCGGCCGACCACGGCTCTGCTACAAGTCGGTCTCGGAATTTCTACTACCTACGCATATTCATCCCCTACATCCTAACATATGAAATTTAGCTATGCATGGTAATTGAAACAATAATGAAGATGGGAATAAGCATGGTAAACATAGTAAATAATCTAAACATGCGAGATTCAATAAAGCTTGAGAATTCTATCGTAATTGAATGCAATAGTAATAAGAACAATAATAAAGCTTGATTAAAAGAGTAATTACCAAAGTCGGAATTAGGGCAGAAAGGAACAAACTTTATTGAATGCTTGGGAATTATTGAAAGATTACAAAACTAAAGACGGAATAAAACTAGATTGTAACTTCTTCTGAAATAAAACTGGATTGAAAACTGAATCTAAAACTCTCAATGATAAAACTTGATATCTCAAACCCTAATTACAAGATTAGCTTATATAGGGCAGAAATTTAGAGTTTCCTAAAGACTCCTACTTCTAATTACTTTCCGAAAAAACGTTCCTGGGCTTCGCTGAGGTCGGTCGACCACTTTGGTGGGTCGGTCGACCTCTTTTACGGGCTTAAGCAAATTCTGGGCTTTCTTCAAGATTATGGACTTTATGAAAATTAGGCCTGGTCGGCCGACCCATATAGAAGGTCGGTCGACCGTATCCGCATGGAAAATCTCCGGTTTTCTTCTCGCTTTGACTTTTGGCACTTAAATAAAGACTCCAGTTGACTTTCCTTTATTCCTTAATTATGCAAAAGACTCGAGGACATGAATTTGGTGCTAAATCGTCCCTTTTCCGCATAAATCTGCAAAAGTGCATAAAAATACGAAAGTACACGATTATTGGGAAATAAGGGCTAAAACATAGTAAATGAGCGACCAAATGCGTGTAAAAATAGATGAAATACATCATAAAATAGACACGCATCAAGGTTAAAGTTGATTGAATCTTTCCGAGAAAGAAGTAATGGTTGCATAGATACTGTCTGGGTGAGGATTGTTATCCTTATGGACCCTCTTGTCGAATGATCACATAATAGTAGTGAGACTTGGAAATCAAAGATTTTAGAACGTTTCTAAGAATTGAATTTGAGGAATCTGAGTTGCTGAGGGCTAAAGGTTATAGATGATTTGGTTATGATCCTAAGATGGGGAAAAGTTACAGTGTAGAAGATAACGTGTCCTTGATTTTGAGATAATGTCATGATAATGGAATGTTAATTTAGGTTTTTGGAAGTGCGTGAATCTTGGTCTAGGATCTATGCTTAGGCTTCAACCTTGAGTGAAAATCCTTAACTATAGGTAAACGGATATTAGTGGATCTAATCTATGTGGCTGACCCCATTTTCGGCGAAATTGCAAGTTAGTGTGTGTTGAATGAGAGTTTTGGAGTCCCTTATTGATGAGAAGTATCTTGTTTCGTGGATAAGTAAATGGTAAGTGAGATTGTGGAACCCTTGTGAGTTTAGAGGTTAATGGAATAATTCTCTAAAGGATGTATGAGTAATCATTGTAACGGTGTTTCGATGGTGAATTGAGTGGTTAGTACTCCCGACTCTGCAGAATTACCGTCCTCCTCGACCTTTAACCTGATTTTTTTCGTCCCTTCGATCCTTCCTTGTGTGTTTCTGTTAGTTGTGAAAACTGAAAGCTGGCGATTCTTCGTGTCAAGAGTAATAATTTGAATGGTTGTTTATGTGCTTTCTGCGACCGTTTTTGGAATGGTCCCCCTTTCTGTTAATTATAACTTCTGTCGTTTTTGAAAATATTACTGGTTTGGGAATTTGAAAATGAAAGTTGCCTTCAAAAACCATGCTTTAAGGGATGATGTGTGCATTTCATATAGACCTTTTTAGCCCTTTTAGCACACATTTGTACGCCTTTTCCGAAGTATTTTGCTACGATTTTCCCCCGAATAGTCTACTTTGGTTTGTTTCGCATTATTTGCAGGAATGAGCCGGAGCGGAGTCAAATTAGCCTTTTAATGGTCTTTCAAGCCTGCATAGGGCAGTTGGAAGCGGAACTTGCTGCCCCAAGACGCGTGAAGTAGATCTCCAAGGTTGGGAGGGTGTTCGAGGTGATGAAAGTCAGTCGATCGAGAGGTTTGTGGCTCGATCGACCAGTTCTTACAAGAAAGGATGCTCGATCGAGTACTCGCTAAGTCGATATATCTCGTTCGATTCCCATTCTCGGTCGAAATAATTGCCATGATGAAGCTCTCGATCGAGGACATTGTGTTACTCGATCGAGCTATTGCTTGAAGATTCTCCTCGATCGAGGACTTTTTCTACTCGATCGAGGAATTCGCCACCTGTTGAGCTTCCCTGTTCACGTCATCATACGTTTAACAACTTTTGTTATAAATCTAAAGGAGGCGTGAACAGAAGGGGGCATCTTCTTTTTCCAGAAAAAAAACCTAGTTACTGTTTTACTTCAGAATATTTCTTAGTCATTAGTTTTGTACTTTTCTTTTGTTTGTGGAACGGATTCTTCTTCTTCCATTCATCCTATGTTAAACAACTCCGGTATTTCGTCTTTCACTTCTATTTCAATTCGTAACAAAGTTTCTGTCATGTTTCTGTTTATACGAATCGTTGTTATAGTTGTTCCGCTTTTTGTCATGTGTAACTAATTTTCACACGAGGATTTAGGGTAGCCATGGCATAGGTTGTTTTACTAGTTTTTGATACCCGAAATTCGGTTTGTATGTATCCGTCGCATTTTGATTTTTGTTAATTGTTTGAGTCGACGCACTCAATTGACTGTTTAGAAACCCTCTTGGCCTAGATCGGAAGATTGGTTTAGGGGTAGTTCTGCGACGATTATTAGGACCATACTAATTCGGGCGGAAGCTAAGTTAGTATAGTTTTAGGGTGAATAGCGGACCAGAAGGACCTTTTCTGTACCCACAAACCGCAATTAGGGTGACCTAAATTCGTAGACCAGACCTAGCTGCCATGGTGAACCAAAAATCCTAGTGCTGCCTTTTCTTGTTTTCCCTTCTCCTTTTCACTTGTAGTTTTAGCAACAAATTTTACTAATCCCCCAATTTTGGTTACTTAAGACGGACTTAGTCAAACTATAAAATTCCTATCTCCCTGTGGATTCGATACCCGACCACCTTCACTACATTTAGTTGAGACCGGTTAGATTTTATTTTTGATAGGGTTGCGACAGCCGTGCCAAATTTTGACGCCGTTGCCGGGGAGATGGTGTATTTTATAGTTTAATCTTGTTTGTCTTTTTGTCTCAAGGAATTTATTCTTTGGGGCATTTCTTATGTTTTGTCCTAGTGTTTAGTGCTTGCAGGTATGCCCAATATCGCGAGTCATTCTGAGCCAAGTGCAAACGACTTGCCCAAGGGACTTATTCTTCCTACAACTGAGGAAGGGACATTCGGTATTCATCCGTCTTACCTACAACTTGTAGAACGGAATGTGTTTAAGGGCAAAGTAGATGAAGACCCGGCCAAACATGTTGAGCTTTTTACTGATTATTTCTCAACTATTCCACTAGTCGCCGGAGTAACCCGTGATATGGTTAAGGAATTTTTATTTCCTTTTTCCTTAGTAGACGATGCCAAAGACTAGTGGAGAGATCATGATGTGACAGCTGTCGAGGTTGTGGATTGGAATACCTTGGCAATAGCCTTCTACAGAAGATATTTTCCTCCTCAACGAACTGCTGCGTTGAGGGAGCAAATTACAAATTTTACTCAAGCCAAGACAGAAAATTTGAGTGAAGTAGGGGCTAGATTCAAAAAGCTGGTTCGCTCAGTTCCTCATCACGGATTTGAGCGTTGGTACTTGTGTACTCAATTTTACAACGGGCTGCTGATACGTGCAATTTATATAGACTTTTTAGGTCCATTTTGCACGCATCTTCATGTATTTTCCTGCGTTTTATGCGCTATTTTGCCCCTATTTTGCTTCTCTGTGTATTTCTTGTTGTTTTGCAGGAAAGTATGTACAAGTCGCGAAAACCATGCCTTTTTGTCGGAATTAAGCTATGTTTAGAAGATGGAAGTTGGAATAGGATTTACAAGCATTGGAAAGCGCCAATCATCCAAGCGAAAAGCTACTTAAGGTGCGCACAATGGAGAAAGGAAGCTAAACAAGCAAGGAAGAACTTCAATTTTCTGGTGCATACTTTGGAGAGCCATATCTAGAGTTCTACAATAGATAATCAAGTGATTCCCATTGAAGATGAAAGATTATCCTCTTAGCTTTCCAACTCCACCAAGAACGCTTGATTTGAGCGAGTAACGAAGAAATGGCAGTCGTTTGAAGTTCAGTGCGCGAAGCAGGAATTACTCGCCGAGAAGTCCTCGATCGAGTCCGTAATCCACTCGATCGAGTGGTTTTGATCTGTAATCCATTCGATCGAGTCCTTAATCACTCGATCGAGTACTGTTGGTCCTTAATCTACTCGATCGAGTGGGTTTGAAGCTCGATCGAGTAAGTCACTAATGGGCCTTGGTTTCCGTGTAGCTTTTCTAGGTTAGATTTTACCTCAACCTAATCTCTCTTATAAAAAGAGAGGAGGTCTAGGTAAAACAGGATCTCACACCACACACCAGTTTACTATTCTTCTTTTCTTTCTACAGTTCGACAACATTTTAGATTAGTTTTCTTCTTTCTTTCTTGCTTCGGACTCCGGTTTAATCTGTAATTTTTCTTCCCTTTTAATTTAATCTCTTTTGTTTTATTTCTTGTTTCTCTTATTCATTTACTACTCTTAATTAGTTTATATCATGTCTTTTTATGCATCCGTCACAATGGTTAGTATAGTCCCCAAAGCCATGTGTAGCTAATTTTCGTAATATGTTAGGATGAGGGAATCACGGTAATAATGTAATAAGATTCACATGTTTAATCTATTTTGTGACGAGGATTGTTTATAAGCAATCTAATTATAAAACCTGTTAATTGGTGCATGCATTGTTGGGAAATGTGTCCTCAACAATTGTGCGATCACGACAATGATAAAAATCATTGTCATAAATCTTATGAAATGAATATGCAAGGGACGATCCGATATTTGATATAGTCAACTGACCAACATTAATCGGTAATGATTGGCTGACTAGAGTTTGACATTACTGTCGTATGACGGTGGTGGTCAGTTGATCCCTTTAGGTCACACCTATAGGACAGACCCCTTAAATAATATATTGATCAATTGTATATGATACGAATTGATTGATCTCCTTAAAACCGTATATCGAGAAATCAGAGGTTGAATCTTAAAGTAAGATTTATATTTGAAATTGAAACGTGTCAATTGTCAAATACTAATCGATATTTTAGAAATGTCGAAATTAGAATGAAAAGGGTTAGTGGTTATAACAAATGTTGTATATCGTATTGACGATTACTATAATAACCATATTTTGAGACAGTAATTATGAATTACTAAATTAATTTGTTAAATGTGATTTAATTAATTTAGAAATAATATTTATTTGATAAATATGTATTTTAAATTAATACAATTGTATCATGTCACATAGGATGTTACATATCACACAATTTTACAAATTACAATTTGTAAAATGAAAGTCCATTTTTACACAAAAGTGGCGTGTGATGGTGTGTGTTATAAGGACTAATTTGCTTAAATTAGTGCATGCTAAAACATAATGATTGAGTAGGTATGATGCCTATGTGTAGCCATGCAAACCTAATTACTTGTGTAAGACAAGCAACCTATTTGGTCTTCCTAAACACACAAAACACACGACACACACAACTCTCAACCTCACCCTCTATATATGTGAATAGTTCACACTCTTTCATTCTAACCTTATGCTTAGTATTATTTCTAGTGTAAGAAATAAAAATCAAAATCCTCTAAAATATTATTCACATAATATTCATACTACATATTGTTGTAGTATTTTTAGTAGACTAATAAAGTGAGTATTAGTTTGCGGTTTTAAGATAACCTAATTCCGTCTCCTAGCTCGGGTTCGTTCTTCGGTGTTTAAGGGTAGGTCTTGGGTGCATCGTAAAGGAGGCAAGCTATTTTGGTTGCTTCGTGGAGGATCGTCCTAGCACTTATTTGGACCGTTTGTAAGCCCCTTTATTGTTATTGTTCCGCAAATATTATTGCATGCATAAGATCTTGAGTGATTATAAATTAATATGAGATTAATTAAAAATAAATAATTAGTAAGACTACATTATTAGGATAACAAGTATGGATCTCGTTTTCCTTCAAGTGGTATCAGAGCATTAGGTTGCTTGCATGCAACTCGTTTTTTACGTTTTTGCGAGAAAATGCGATTTTAATTAAAAGCGAATATGAGTAGTACATATAGGATATGCACGAAAATGTTAATGCATGTATACTTTCTGGTCTTAAAATAGTTTTAAGTCATTTTGATAATTTATGGAATAATATTGTTCATCATTGTTATTAAAATGTTTAATTTATGCTTAAAAATCGGTTAAAATGTTTTATTATGGGAAAAATAGCAAAATAATGTTTCTGGCCATGAATTTTAAATATGTTCTCACATGCATATAACATATTATGAATATATAATTTTCGAAATTATTGAAGGTTTTATGCATGGTTTATGATTTTTAATGGTTAAATAGTCATAAAATGAGTTAAATATGGGATAAATAGTTATATTATGAATTTAACTATAAAATTTTTTGTAGATGTCACATGCAATATTTAAAATATATGATGAAGTTTCCAGAAATTTTTTCTTTATTGCATGAATATTGATTTTTATTGTAAAAATCGTAATATTAGTGACATATTTTAGCTTAAATAGTTTAAGTTCGAATTTGACCATAAAAAATTAATATAGTGTCACATATATTATTTGTAGCATGCATGTGAATTTTGAGCTATTAATCTCGAATATTGCATGAGAAATGATTTTAATCGGTAAAATCGCGTAATATATGACACGAATTATTAAAAATAGTAAAAGTTACTTAAATGGTCCAAAAAATTCACCCATATTAGTCATATTATTTATGGTCATCAACATATTTTTATTTAGTGCCAAAAGTTTCTGAAATTTTAATTTTAATTTGAAAGGTTAAAATTGGAGATTGAGTGTTGGAAGAGTCATAATCATTATTTTTCAGATCTTAAACAGTGTGCATCTGTTTTTTCTTGCATTTTTCAGATACTTTGAGTGTCTAGGAAGATGTAAAAATTATATTGGTATTTTATTTCATAATTTTTGAAGTAGTTTTGAATTTTTCGAATTATTTTGCATGTACACGGCTATTTTACGAAATAAATAAGTATATTTCGAAAATATTTAAGTTTTAAGGATCTGAAATTTTAGAATATTTTAAGTATGTTCAAAATTTTGAATTTTGAATTTTCGAAATTTTTATGACTCGTTTGATTATTTTAATGCTATTTCCCATAAAACCGATTAAAACCGAACAATATTAAAATAAAAGTTAAGTTATTTCGAAATTTGAGTAAGACTAAATTTTGAATCCTAAAGTGTGTTAGGAAACTTAACTAAATCATGAATAGTGATTCATAGAGTGATTAGTGATTTTAAAATTGTTTAAATCACGATATTCCATAAAACCGTGTTATTACGAATAACGATATTTAAAACGTGTTTAAATAGGACGATTTGGCTTAGGTTTTGCATTTTACATAAGCATTGCATATTTAATTATTTTTTATGAATGTCATATTTTATTTACGTAATTTTGGAATTATGTAATTTTCTTAGTATGGCCTTAGATTTTAATCGATATTTCCCGTAATGTAAGGATTTATCGATTCGGTTGTAATTTAATGTGATCTCGTATCACTTTATTTTATTGTTTTATTTTATTTTATAATGTATAAAATAGATAGAAAATTTGTAATTATTTGTAATTCCGGAGATCCTTGAAGACGGTTCCATTTCGGAACGGAGTTCCGACCAAGACGGAGTTTGCCTTGGGATGTGTGCCGCGTGTGAAGTTCAAGGGACCAAAGGAGTTGGTTTCCGAATTTGTATTTTACATTTAAATTTTCTATTTTAGGAAAGGCCATACTAGGGTTTTATTTATGCTTTTAAGTTTTTATGCTTTTATTTATGCTTATCATGTTTGCATGCATAGCCAAATCGTCATTCAAACTCATGCATTTCATCGATTTTATCGACCGTGTCAATTAAATTATCGATAATTCATCGACTTAGTTCACTTAAAGGAGATAGATAATAAATTGACAAGATCTCTTACGTTATTTAAAAAAAATCGAGACATAGCCTTACCAAAAAGTAAAGAAGCCGCGAAGGATCTTCTTCATAAGGGAGTAGGCTCGGCTAAACCGGGGTGCAAACCTTATTAAGTTGGTGAAGTGGGGTAATATGATTACTTATTCTCGAAATTTGGTTGATCTCGACGAAGGTATTCGAGCCACCGTAGTGGTAATAAGTTCGGGCTAAGATAAGAATTAGTGTAATTTTATCGACCGAGAGTTCTAAAAGTAGAATTGATTAAGGAGTTAATCTACCGAGTCATATTAATGAGGGATGTATCGGCTAAACCGTGCCCAAGTTAGTATGTATTTGGGTCTCGGGATCATTTACTTAATTGGGTAATAGATCATTAAGTAGATGTTTAACTTGTTTAAAATTTACAAGTTTATTTATGAAAACGATAATTGTGTTTTAATTCCTTTATTTTATTGTAGTTCATTTCGACTTTCAATCATCAAAATGGCAAATAACGCTCCACCTCTCCCACTCGTTTCATAGCTTCGTTCCTTTATGGATCGTCGCAAGCTTGGGAAGCTCAATTAATTATAGCTTCGAAAGGTGACAATAAAATTAGTTTCCTTACCAAAGCCGCTCCTCCCGTTCCCACTACTCATTCCACGATTACGACTCGTGAGGCCTATGAAGCCTATATGAAGGAGTCGAATATTATTAAGCACACGATTATTTTCTCCATGGAGTCGGATCTCCCAAAAGAGAATGATTGTGCTAAGCACGGCAAATGAGATTTACACTAAGCTTAAGAATATGTTTTCTCAAACTCCTAGGATGTTGCTTCATGAAGTGACTTCCGCCTTATTTGAACAAAATTTGAATAAGGGTCATATTATGAGTTCTTATCTGCTCAAAAGGGTTGAGCCATCCAAAATCTTGAAAGTGCAAGGATCGGAAGTTCCAGACTATCTCATAATAGATCGAATTCTTCGCTCCTTTAATTAATATGCTTTCACAAGCGAAAAGGGAATTGGGACTTATTCGAAGTACCAAGAAGAACATGCTCGACATTGAGAAAAGGAACAAAGGGAAGTTTAAAAGGAGTGGTAGAAAAGGGAAAGGCAAGAAGGCATCCATGACCACACCATCCAAAGAGAAGACCTTTTCGAAAGGTGCTTCCACATCATTTTCAAAGGTTGAACATAAGTGCCTCTATTGCACAAAGATTGGTCATTGGAAGAGAAATTACAGGATGTACTTGGCCAACCTAAAGCTTGAAAGGTTCACGCTGTTGGTAATAATTCTCATTTAAATTCATGTTATGATATTAACTTTTGTATATGATACAAGTTGTTAATTCTAATCCATTTTCAATTGTTTTAAAGGGACTCCTTCCAAGGGCAAGGAGAAAGGAAAGGAGAACTTGAAGTTCCTTCCATGGATGGCTATGGTAGCATCCAAGATTGAAGACATAAAAGAGCATGGCTCTAAATTTTTCATTTTGATGTCTTCTTTCATTTTGCATTTTAATTTAAGAACTTTGTATTTCTTGTACGACAAGAATCTTGTTGAAACAATAGTTGTAATAGTGGTGACTTGGTTTTCAACCCAAGTCATCCTTTTGTTCTTAATTAAACATGTTTGGTTGTTTAAAATGCTCTTAGTACATAACATGAGTTGATACGATTTTCAAAGATCGTAATAAAGTACCTTGAATAGTTCACCGTACGCTAAATATGATAGGATCATTATAAAAGTAATACGACTTACTTAAAAACGAGAATTGCATCCCGTAAAATGCTTCTAAATTCAAACATAAGAACATTAGTTCATTATAAGATTTTCACCTTAAAATGAAAGTATATGTTAATGTCTCAATACTCAAATTAATTCTTTATCCAATATATTGTTGACGGGCGAAAATGCTATCCTTCTTAAATAAAGGTTATTTTAAAAGGATAGAGTGGGAGAAATTCTACGCCCGCAAACCAATGAAATAAACATAGGATCTTAGAGAAGAATCCTATAAGGAGTCCTTAAGAAGAACTCTGAAAAATTGGATAGAAGAAACTACGAGAGGACACAGAAGAAACTACGCGAGGACACAAAAGGAAATGTTCCATATGTTGTCATTAGTTCCCAGAGAGGACAAAGGGGACCGCGAGTGTTAACGGAAGGAAATCGTTTCCATGATGTTAATGTTTCTGTTTTATAAAGATAATAGAGGAGAAATCATCTCCCGTTCTCGTGATAATAAGAGATTCTTTCCATGGGAAGGAAAATGAAAAATGAAATGTTCATAGCGAGTTGAGGAAATGTTTGAAGTAAATCAAAATGAAATGTTCATTATGAGTTGACAAGATGTTTGAAGATATTACCTAAACACTATGAAGATAGTGGGAGTTATTAAACTATAAGATAGTAATATGAATTCAGTGGGAGAAAAGTTATTAAGGAAACGGAACATGCCATTAAGAAAGAGTGGTGATTCTTTAAAGGTTAAAGAATATAAGGTTTTCAATTCTAGATGATTGCATATTAAGAACATAGATCATAAGTGAGTTTATTATATGATAATGAAACGTCACCGATCAGTTAACGAGGTTTGGATTTCAATCCAAGATATGAAAATGTTAAATTCATATAACCTTGATTAAAATGCCTTAGGTTGAAACAAAACCTTATTTCGATATAAGTTTCTCGAGGAGAACTATTGGATCGAATCTAGGTTAACTACGATATGAATTCTAGTACAATATGACTGTGTTCATATGGATGACATGTCATAAGTTTTAAGAAAACAGTGGGAGCTTCCTTAAAGTAAGGAGACTCGAGTCGAGTATAAAAGACTTGAAGTGTGAATGAATAAAGATCATATTATACGAGATAATAGGAGTCATAAGGAAACCAGAATTTGTAGGTTTAAAAGATGTGAAGATAGGGTATATTCACATAATAAACCATTAATACAGATTGATTTATGATCATCAAAGATTGTTTATGTGGAGCAACAATATCGTATTGTTTGTTCGCACATAACAATCACTCTTATCGTTTGAGTTATTATTATTATTAATATTAACTCACAATTTATCCTTTGTGAAATCCAAATGGGTTGTAAGAGACAATTTGAACCCCGTAAAGTGAACTGGATTAACTTAGTATAGCCCATAGTCGCTTGTATGAGGTGACGTCTCGAAGTGACTAGAATGTGAGGCGATTGATGGCAAGTTCAAATGTCATAGAGTCATATGGGATGACTAGTCGATCACATAGGCAGACTGCAAGAAGCACTTTGTCGGGCATTTAGTGACCGCTTATAGAGTTCTGAAAATTTTATAATTATCCTGGTCGTGGCGAGAGCTACTATATTATTCACATAAGTCGATTCTTTGACTTGAGACTGTTCGCCCAAGGTGATGCAGCCTCAGATTGACTTTGATTTTATCTCTACGATCAACCGTTAAAGGGGGTCAAATGGGCTTCTTTTGGGTCATGATGGACTGTGTTAGTCGAAGGGAACAGTAGGATAGGAATTGTCCAACCCCTTGTCAGGGTTGTCTTAAATCTCAAGGCCACTCAAGAAGAAGTTTAACTGGAAATGCGTGGCCACGCTCGGAAGGTATCTATGGTAGATAATTCCGGTCAAAGCAGTTAAATCTCCAGATCGAGAAAAACCGCTCAAGATATGATCAAATGCAAGTACGACCTGGAAGACACCTTGCATTGAGTGGGAGATGACGTAATAGGACAAGAGAATTGGTGACGCACACTTGTCGAGTACAAGTGGAAGATTGTTGGGAAATGTGTCCTCAACAATTGTGCGATCACGACAATGATAAAAATCATTGTCATAAATCTTATGAAATGAATATGCAAGGGACGATCCGATATTTGATATAGTCAACTGACCAACATTAATCGGTAATGATTGGCTGACTAGAGTTTGACATTACTGTCGTATGACGGTGGTGGTCAGTTGATCCCTTTAGGTCACACCTATAGGACAGACCCCTTAAATAATATATTGATCAATTGTATATGATACGAATTGATTGATCCCCTTAAAACCGTATATCGAGAAATCAGAGGTTGAATCTTAAAGTAAGATTTATATTTGAAATTGAAACGTGTCAATTGTCAAATACTAATCGATATTTTAGAAATGTCGAAATTAGAATGAAAAGGGTTCGTGGTTATAACAAATGTTGTATATCGTATTGACGATTACTATAATAACCATATTTTGAGACAATAATTATGAATTACTAAATTAATTTGTTAAATGTGATTTAATTAATTTAGAAATAATATTTATTTGATAAATATGTATTTTAAAGTAATACAATTGTATCATGTCACATAGGATGTTACATATCACACAATTGTACAAATTACAATTTGTAAAATGAAAGTCCATTTTTACACAAAAGTGGCGTGTGATGGTGTGTGTTATAAGGACTAATTTGCTTAAATTAGTGCATGCTAAAACATAATGATTGAGTAGGTATGATGCCTATGCGTAGCCATGCAAACCTAATGGCTTGTGTAAGACAAGCAACCTATTTGGTCTTCCTAAACACACAAAACACACGACACACACAACTCTCAACCTCACCCTCTATATATGTGAATAGTTCACACTCTTTCATTCTAACCTTATGCTTATTATTATTTCTAGTGTAAGAAATAAAAATCAAAATCCTCTAAAATATTATTCACATAATATTCATACTACATATTGTTGTAGTATTTTTAGTAGACTAATAAAGTGAGTATTAGTTTACGGTTTTAAGATAACCTAATTCCGTCTCCTAGCTCGGGTTCGGTCTTCGCTGTTTAAGGGTAGGTCTTGGGTGCATCGTAAAGGAGGCAAGCTATTTTGGTTGCTTCGTGGAGGATCGTCCTAGCACTTATTTGGACCGTTTGTAAGCCCCTTTATTGTTATTGTTCCGCAAATATTATTGCATGCATAAGATCTTGAGTATAAATTAATATGAGATTAATTAAAAATAAATAATTAGTAAGACTACATTATTAGGATAACAAGTATGGATCTCGTTTTCCTTCATGCATGAGACCGGTTTATCTGTAAAACTCCGCCTGGATCGAAAGATTGGTAGAGTAGGCTTGCTTAGGACAATCTATATAACCTATCTGTGGATCGAAAGATTGACAGTGGAGTCTAGGGTGATTTCAGACCGAAAGGATATTAATCGTTCCCACCTTATCATAGAATTGACTGACTTAGCACTTTCATATTACATGAACTACCGCGGTGACCTGGATCCTAGCATATTCCCTTTTACATCGTTTAGAATCGTGTTTTTAATCATCTCCTTTTATTCTTTGTTTTCTTTTCTTGTTTAGTTAGTTTCACCAATCCAAAACCCCCGATTTTTGTGATTAAACAACTAAGAACGCATATAGATATTACCTCCCTGTGGAGATCGACCCTACTTCCGCTAGCTACCTAGTTAGTTGACTTAGGTATTTATTTTTGGTACTAAACGACGGTATCAAATTTTGGCGCCGTTGCCGGGGAGGCAATTATTTTATTTGCGTTATTTGGTTGTTTTGTTTGTGTTAGTCTTAAGGAATTTTTAATTCCTTAAGGTAGTTCTTATCTTCTCCCCTAGTGCTGTTTTGATAGGCCCTACAGGTTTTATTGACAATGCTTCGGGAGGGTCCACCTATGTTCTTTTCTACGAGGCAACAAGAGGCATTTTGCGAAAGGTGTGGTGAAGCAGGTCATATACCTGCTTATTGTTTGGCTGTAAACGAGAGAGTTCTTGTTTATAAGAGGTATAAGCAAAGAGCCTCATTTGACGAACTTTACCCACTGATGCAAGCCGCGAAACAGAAGGAACGATTACTGTTTCAGACTGAAAACACTAATCCCAATGTTCATGTTGATGTACGAGAGGAAAGACTCGATCGAGTGAATCATTCAACTCGATCGAGGGAAAATGGTGGACGATCACTCGATCGAGGTACTTCAAATTCTCGATCGAGTGATATTGTTGAGGAGGACTTCGATCGAGTTGCACCAATCACTCGATCGAGGGAAGTTGACAAAAATGTTCTCGATCGAGTAGTACCACTTATTCGATCGATTAATGAAGAGAACAAAATCACTCGATCGAGTGATATTATGGCTGGAAGTGCTCGATCGAGTACTTCATCAATGGAAAAAGATTTCATGCAGGAAGGAAACCCGGACATTAGCGAGCTGAAGTCTTTGATCGAAACCCTGACAACTCAGACTCGGGAAAAGGAAGCTTCAATTAAGCGACTTGGGTTGAAGTCTCTCAATTAGCTTCAGATTGTTCCACGAATGATTTGGTAGATCAAGTTGCACCTATTGCTCCATTGCTGAGTATTGATGAGGAAGATGATGACTTCCTGTAAAATGCCCTACCTCACTATGTCAACATTGAAAATGAAGAACAGGATTTCTCGTGGGATTCTTGCTTTGAGAATCCCATGTTTGAGGACATAATCGACATAGAAATGATGCCAAATCCCCTCTTTGACTTCATGGAAGTAAATGAGAGCATAGACGATGGAGGCATTAGCACCTTTCAATCAAACATGCTAGGTACAGGTGAATCTGCTCGATCGAGTGGTTTGGGCGAGGAAAATACTCGATCGAATAAGGTGATTGTTCGATCGAGTGATGCTGATGAGGAAAGTATTCGATCGACTGCTCTTGACCAGGAAGTTATTCGATCGAGTGATATCCAGGCTCGATCAAGTACAGTGATTGCCGTGATCAATGATTCATCACCCAAAACTGTTTTGGGTGATAATAGGAAGGTAAACGCTGATCGCTCCTATTCAATTGATGGTAATGCTATTCCTCTTGTTGTTTTTGATAGGATTTCCTTTATCCCTTCTGTCAAATCATTTTCTGCTGTTGTTTTGACACCTCCGCCCCAATCTGGGAGCAAATTGGAGGAACATTGCTTTGTTTCCTCTTATACAGGTTTGGACAGATTATTAGACCCTGGAGGAGGATTTGAACACTATGTCCCATCCAAGACGAAGCTGCGATGGAGGATCGGAAATGGTGTGGTCAATGTTGTGATGAGTCGTTGCTCTTCTGTTTCTGTACTATGGAGGCTAGTGGTGAATCTGATGACCGCTGAAGTGACTGCATTCAGTCAGAAGCCTAGTTACAGGATTTTAAACTTGTTCTAATAAAAGTCGGGTTTGCAACCCCGTGAAATTTGTAATAGGCATCGTTTTTAGACTCTTTTTATCGTGTTAGACTATCTTAGACTATCGTTATTAGCGTAGAGACAATTAGTCAGTCAGAACAATTTTAGACTGTGATACTGTGGTTTGTGTACCTTTTGGGCTGCTTTTTATGTTGGTTTTTGCAGGTGAGGAAGGTCGTACACAAAAGTAAGATGATTAAAGTGCGTACATGAGCCAAAGAGTTCGATCGAGTGACTTTTACTTCGATCGTGATAATGCGTTTCTCGATCGAGTGATCTCCTGCTGAAGTTTACTCGATCGAGTAGGCTTCTACTATAAGTCGTTCGATCGAGGTGCATAAGATTTCGATCGACTGATTTCTCATTCGATCCACTGAGTTTTACTCGATCGAGCTGCCCGACGGGATTTTTGCTCCACATCTGCCAGAACCTCACTTTTCCGTTCGGTTTGGGGAGGTCGTTGTTCCGCATCATCCCTATTCTCGCCCAAAACCTACAAAGCAACAGATAACGTTGAGTCGGGAGATGATTAGCTAGCCCCTTGAAAGCTTCTGGTTTGGGGAAGCGCGCGTTTTGTGAGTTCATATTTCCTTTTTCCATCTTTTGCATTTAGCTTTCTTTTTATACAAGTTCCTTAGTAACATGTATTAGGATGTATACCCCCTTTCCCCTTGGTTGTTATGTGCTGAGAAGACAATGAGGACATTGTCTATTTTGGTTTGGGGAGGGTAATGCATCCTTTTGCGTCTGCATTTTCATTTTGCTTGCATTCACGTCTTTTTCATGTCTTTTTTTCATGTTTGCTTCAAAAAATCAAAAAATCATAAAAAAAATTATCACGTTTAATTCTGCATATAGTCGAGTCGGATTGGAGTTATTTGATGATGATTTTGCTCTATAGTCATTTTGTTGCTATTCCTTGTATTTTTCACCACCATTTAGCAAAATCTTGTAAAGCATGCCTCGAATTTTGTCTCGAAATTTTTACTTGGACTATTAGACTTGACTTGTGTTTTGGCAATCTACTTAAAAATATGTGGTTTAGAGCTTATAACTGGTGACATCCATGACCGGTTCATCTAGGATTGAGAGTAGTTACTCCCTACATTTCATAGCATTGCATGTATATGACACTTGATTTCTTATTGCCTGGACGCATAGGTTTGTGGTTGGTATCACATGTTTGGAGAATGCTTGCAATTTTCCCCCCTTTCTCGTTTTACCCATTTTAAACTCCACATTCAGCCTAAAACTGCCAGTTGACCCATAAATTACACCCAAATGTAAGCTTACCTTGCGTCGAGCTATTTTAGTGTCGGTTTTGTGGTATATATAAATTTGCATCAGTTTTGGTTCGGTTTTCTTTTTGGAGTTGATAATTGAGAAAGTTGGAGCTCGTAACTTGGAATTGGATGGGATTCATGAAATTAGCAAAGGAAAAAAAAAAGAGAGAAGAGAAAAAGAAAGAAAAAGAATTGTATTCCCGTGTTTACTTCATATCTTTTGGGGAATTAGAATAAGCTCAATAAGCTAATCATCTTTTGCTCCAATTCAAGTTTCATTGTTTTAGTGAATTTGATGCTAAAACATGGCATCGTGTTTGTTGTAAGTAAGAAAGGCGGTTTCCCTTTTGGTTTGGATTAGGGAGCTAGCTTGACGATTTACCTCCTCTCTCCCATATTTGTTTTTGCCTCTTTTTACCCACTACCTCACTTATCCAAACTTTTGCAAGTATTCGGCATGTGATAGTCATTAATTGGTTAAAATGCGTGTGTACGGTAGCTAGAGTCCTTTGTCATATTAGTTGCAATGCATGTTTATGTTGGTCGTAGTCTAGGTGAGTGTCTATGTTTTCTTTCTCTCTTTGCACATATTATACTCACCCTTTGCTTTGTTGAGAGAAGGGTGACCCGGGAGAGTCCGAATATACAAGTCTTGCAAAGTCGAAATGTCCAAGTTGTTTTTCAAGATATGCATAAATTCGTTTGCTTTTGTATTTAGCTTTTTGGTGATTGACAATTTGCATTGAAGTAGTTAGCATTTGACTTATAGCGAGCTCTAAAATTTACTCATTTCCATTAGGTTCATAGTAGTTGCATTTAGTTTATATAGTTGCATTTAGTTTGCTTGAGGACAAGCAAAGGTTTGGTTTGGGGATATTTTATACGTAAAATTTATATAGACTTTTTAGGTCCATTTTGCACGCATATTCATGCATTTTCATGCGTTTTATGCGTTATTTTGCCCCTATTTTGCTTCTTTGTGTATTTCTTGTTGTTTTGCAGGAAAGTATGTAAAAGTCGCGAAAACCATGCCTTTTGTCGGAATTAAGCTATGTGTAGAAGATGGAAGTTGGAATAGGATTTACAAGCATTGGAAAGCGCCTATCATCCAAGCGAAAAGCTACTTAAGTTGCGCACAATGGAGAAAGGAAGCTAAACAAGCAAGGAAGAACTTCAATTTTCTGGTGCATGCTTTGGAGAGCCATATCTCGAGTTCTACAATAGATAAACAAGTGATTCCAATTGGAAATGAAATCTGATCCTCTTAGCTTTCCAACTCCACCAAGAACGCTTGATTTGAGCGAGTAACGAAGAAATGGCAGTCGTTTGAAGTTCAGTGCGCGAAGCAGGAATTACTCGCTGAGAAGTCCTCGATCGAGTCCGTAATCCACTCGATCGAGTGGTTTTGATCTTTAATCCATTCGATCAAGTCCTTAATCCATTCGATCGAGCGGTTTTGATCTTTAATCCATTCGATCGAGTCCTTAATCACTCGATCGAGTACTTTTGGTCCTTAATCTACTCGATCGAGTGGGTTTGAAGCTCGATCGAGTAAATCACTAATGGGCCTTGGTTTCCGTGTAGCTTTTCTAGGTTAGATTTTACCTCAACCTAATCTCTCTTATAAAAAGAGAGGAGGTCTAGGTAAAACAGGATCTCACACCACACACCAATTTACTATTCTTCTTTTCTTTCTACAGTTCGACAACATTTTAGATTAGTTTTCTTCTTTCTTTCTTGCTTCGGACTCCGGTTTAATCTGTAATTTTTCTTCCCTTTTAATTTAATCTCTTTTGTTTTATTTCTTGTTTCTCTTATTTATTTACTACTCTTAATTTGTTTATATCATGTCTTTTTATGCATCCGTCACAATGGTTAGTATAGTCCCCAAAGCCATGTGTAGCTAATTTTCGTAATATGTTAGGATGAGGGAATCAAGGTAATAATGTAATAAGATTCACATGTTTAGTCTATTTTGTGACGAGGTTTGTTTATAAGCAATCTAATTATAAAACCTGTTAATTAAATGCATGCATGAGACCGGTTTATCAGTAAAACTCCGCCTGGATCGAAAGATTGGTAGAGTAGGCTTGCTTAGGACAATCTATATAACCTATCTGTGGATCGAAAGATTGATAGGGGAGTCTAGGGTGATTTCAGACCGAAAGGATATTAATTGTTCCCACCTTATCATAGAATTGACTGACTTAGCACTTTCATATTACATGAACTACCGCGGTGACCTGAATCCTAGCATATTCCCTTTTACATCGTTTAGAATCGTGTTTTTAATCATCTCCTTTTATTCTTTGTTTTTTTTCTTGTTTAGTTAGTTTCTCCAATCCAAAACTCCCGATTTTTGTGATTAAACAACTAAGAACGCATATAGATGTTACCTTCCTGTGGAGATCGACCCTACTTCCGCTAGCTACCTAGTTAGTTGACTTAGGTATTTATTTTTGGTACTAAACGACGGTATCAGCTGCAATATGAGCATAGGGCAATCCTTGATGCTGCCGCGCTTGGAAGGTTCCAAGTAAATGTGGCCGACGACAAGGGTTGGCAACTAATAAAGAATATGGCTACTTACACAGCCAACTATGGGAATCCTAGGAGTGAACAACTTTAATTTCATTGCTAATGCCAACGTTGAAGAAGTACATGTGGATAAAGTGGAGAGTAAAAATCAATTTGATCAAGTTTGTGCTACGGAACTGGTATGTGGTAGATGTGGTGAAGAGGGTCATGATCCTATCTCTTGTATGGCCGAACCCGAGCGTGTTTACGCATATAGAAGATATAAGCAAGGGGTTCGTTTTCTAAGCTATATGCGGATTTAACCTCTACAAAGAACCAAACACCAGTTGATAATAGCCAAGTACTCATTACCCAAGCCGAGTACAACGATCTTAAAGCAACTATCCATGAGCAAAAGGTTGAGCAGAATTTGAGCGCGGATGCCTTCCGCGCATTACTTGAAAAATGTGAGACCTTGTTTCCCGAAAAAGACCTGGTTCTTGCGATCAATTTGAGGAGCGGTCTCAGTTATGACAGACCAATTTATAACCCAGCCAGCACAAGTGCCGAGGTGGACACAAAAGTTCCTGTAACAGACGAGGAACAACTGAGAAGGGGTCGATCGAGTGAACAATCTTCTCGATCGACCAATGTTGAAGAGTAAAGTTCTCGATCGATTGATGTTAGTGAAGGAAATCTTCGATCGACTGAATTCTCTTCTCGATCGACCGACATAGAAGCAGAAGTTGTTCGATCGAGTGAACTGACATCTCGGTTGAACAACTTGGAAGCCCAGAGTTCTCGATCGAGAGAAACTACGGAAAAAAGCTCTCGATCAAGAAGTATTGAGCCTCGATCGAGAGCCAGGCAGACTGATATCGGTAATTCAGAATTAGCAAGTGAGAGACTACCCTCCCCTGCTGTGGGGGTACCGAGGAATGATCCAGGAAAGGAGAAAGTTGGGTACCCACTTCGAATGATTAAAGCCCCCTACCCAGGTCGGCTGCGAGATACAAAGACGGAGAGGCAATTCAACAAGTTCATGGATATAGCACACGGAATACAGGTAAGCATTCCTCTTGTTGAGTAATTACCCAAGTTCCGTCTTACGCAAAATTTATGAAAGACATCATTACGCGTAAGAAGGACTTTGGAGAATTTGCTACAGTTGCTTTTATGGAAGAGTCTAGTAGCTAGATTCTAGGTAAATCCCCTCCAAAATTAAGACTCGGGTAGTTTCTCGATTTCATGTGTCATAGGGGATGTGACGATACATAGGGCGTTGTGTGACCTTGGAGCTAGTGTTAGTGTCATACCCTATTCTATCTTTTCTAAGCTTAATTTGGGTCGCCTAAAAACGACCAATATCACCCTACAGATGGCTGACAGATCTGTTAGACGGCCTTAGGTATCTTGGAAGATGTGCCTGTCAAGGTGGGCAACTTTTTCATTTCAGTGGACTTCATTGTTCTAGATATTGCTGAGGATACCCGTACCGAGATAATTCTAGGTAGACCATTTCTGTGTACAGCTGGGGCCATAATAGATGTTAGACTTGGGCGTTTGACTCTAGCGGTAGGGGATGACATGATCACATTCAATTTGTCCGAGACTTTGTCTAGACCTATGATAGAGGACACCTGTTATTCAGTAGATGTTATTGACGAGTCTTCTTATGTGGTTTGGTCGGATTCCCTAACTAAGGATCCGTTAGAGTCACTGATGTTATTAGCTGAGTGGCAAGATTATGTAGATCACGAGGAGTGGGATTCTGTGGAAGTGTTGTTCGGAGTTGCTATTGAACAGACAGAGGTGTCTGATACGATCACATTGATTAACGCCGAGTTAGAACAGGTAGAGAACCTATCACATCCATTGTGCGCAGCTGAGGTAAAGGTCCCATAGCGTAAGGCCCTTCCCTCTCAACTTAAGTATGCCTTCCTTGATAATATTGAACAATTTCCTGCTATAGTGAATGTTGCATTTGATGATGATCAGCTAACTGCTTTGTTAAGTGTCCTAAAGAAGAACATGAAAGCAATGGGCTATTCACTAGATGACATTAAGGGCATCAGCCCTGATGTCTGTATGCATAGGATAGAGCTGGAGGAAGGTCACAAACCGTGCAGACAAGGTCAGCGGAAACTAGATCCCAAGATGGAAGAGGTAGTGACAGCTGAGGTCATGAAACTACTCGATGCAGGTATAATTTATTCAGTTGGCCACTCAAAATGGGTAAGTCCTGTTCAGGTAGTGCCTAAGAAAGGAGGCACTATTGTTGTGACCAGTAAGAAGAATGAACCAATACCTACCTGACTTGTGACCGGGTGGCGGATGTGTATAGATTATAGACAGTTGAATACCGCCACTAAGAAAGATCATTTTCCCCTTCCCTTCATTGACCAGATGATAGAGAGTTTAGCTTCACATGAGTTTTTCTGCTATCTGGATGGATACTCAGGGTTCTTTCAGATCCTTATTCATCCAGATGACCAGGAAAAGACTACTTTTACTTGTCCTAAGGGTGTCTTTGCTTATCGTAGGATGCCTTTTGGTTTATGTAATGCCCCTGCCACCTTTCAAAGGTGTATGATGGGGATATTTTCAGAGTATATAGAGTCTATCATGGACGATTTCAGTGTTTATGGGAATAATTTCGAGCATTGTTTAGCTAACCTTAACAAAGTTTTGCAGCGCTGCATTGAGGTTAATCTGGTGCTAAACTGGGAGAAGTGCCACTTTATGGTTAAGGAGGGTGTAGTCCTTGGGCACTTGGTCTTCAATAGGGGTATTGAGGTAGACAGAGCAAAGGTGCAGGTGATCGAGCAATTACCCCCTCCATTTAATGTCAAAGGGGTGAAAATTTTTCTTGGTCATGCCGGGTTTTATCGCCGGTTTATCAAGGACTTCTCTAAGATTGCTAAACCGCTTACCCAATTGCTTTTGAAGGATGCTCCTTTTGTTTTTACTGATGATTGTCTTTCAGCTTTTAACACTTTGAAGCAGGCTTTGGTTTCAGCACCTATCATTCAGCCTCCATATTGGATGCTACCATTCGAGATAATGTGTGATGCCAGTGATTACGCACTAGGAGCGGTGCTAGGACAACGGAAAGACAAGGCGTTGAGTGCAATTTATTATGCGAGCCGAACTCTGGATGAGGCTCACGTCAGATATGCCATCACGGAGAAGGAGCTTTTAGCTGTTGTTTATGCTTTGGATAAGTATAGATCTTATTTATTAGGTTCTAAAGTTGTCATTTTTACTGATCATGCAGCTTTGAAGCATCCTAAACAAGAAGGAAGCTAAACCCTGTCTGCTGAGATGGATACTCCTTTTGCAGGAGTTTGATTTGGAAATAACAGTTAAGAAGGGCGCCGAAAACGTTGTAGCAGACCATCTGTCGCGTTTAACGCAACAGGGGGGAGGATGCTCTTCCCATTAACGATTCATTTGCTGATGATTCTTTATATTCTGTTAATGTTTTTTCTGTGACTTTTTTGCATTATAAAGATGGTGTTTAACCTTGGTATGCAGATTTTGCCAACTTTGTAGTTAGTCAGAAGCTGCCACCAGGCCTGTCTTATCAGCAACGGAAACGATTCCCACATGATGCACGACAATACTTCTGGGATGACCCATATCTCTTCAAAGAGTGTGCGGATGGAATCTACCGACGATGCATTCCACAGTGGGAAACACGAGCTATTCTGGAGGGGTTGTCATTCAGCTCCGAGTGGAGGGCACCACGGCCCATCACGGACCATGGCTAAGGTATTGCAATCCGGTTTTTATTGGCCTACTCTTTTTGCTGACACGAAGGTTTTTGTTTCTAGCTGTGATGCATGCCAGAGGACAGGAAATATTTCCAAGAGACATGAGATGCCACAAAATGGCATTTTAGAGGTGGAAATTTTCGATGTGTGCGTGGGGCATCGATTATCAGGGTCCATTCCCGTCTAGCCAAGGTAACAGGTATATCCTCGTGGCTGTAGATTATATGTCTAAGTGGGTGGAAGCCATTGCCACTCCCAATTGTGATGCTAAGACCGTGATTAAGCTGTTCCGTAAGATCATCTTCCCACGTTTCGGGGTTCCTAGAGTCGTCATTAGTGACCGAGGTATGCATTTTCGTGACCGAAATTTAGAAACCTTATTGTCTAAATATGGGGTCAAACATCGTCGAGGTTTAGGGTATCACCCTCAAACTAGTGGACAGGTAGAGGTCTCTAATAGGGAACTAAAGGAAATTTTGGGTAAGGTTGTGTCTAAATGAAGGAAAGATTTGAGTTCTAAATTGGAGGACACATTATGGGCATATAGGACCGCTTTTAAGACACCCATTGGTGCTTCACCGTATCGTATGGTTTACGGGAAGTCTTGTCATTTACCCGTTGAGCTAGAACATAAAGCTTGGTGGGCTGTCCGTCAGCTTAATTATGATGCTAATTTGTGTGGTGAGAAACGTTTGTTGCAGCTAGATGCGCTTGAGGAGTTTCGCTTGAACGCTTATGATAGCTTCCGTATTTACAAGGAGAAAACAAAGCGATGGCATGACAAGCGAATCATACCACAGGAATTTCAGCTCGGGCAGAAGGTGATGTTGTTTAACTCCTGGTTACGACTGTTTCCTGGGAAGCTGAGATCGCGATGGAGTGGACCATACATGGTTACCGGTGTCAACCAATTCGGTTCTGTTGAGATAGAAGGATCTGCCGGAAATCGTTTCAAGGTCAACGGTCACCAACTTAAACATTATTATGGACCGAATGATGTTGTGGGATGCGTCGAAGAGTATTTTTTCGACGAATTTCACAAGCATGTTGACTGAAGCTCGTAGGTCATGCGGGACCTCGTAAACCTGCGCTTTCCGGGAGGCAACCCGACTGTTATAGTTGTTTGTTTTGAACAAGTTTCGCTTCTTTTCTAACAGTTTTCCTTTTGTTTGTTTGGATCAGACATTTCAGAATGTGTTAAACGTTTTTATGCAGCACACCTCTCGATCGAGCGCCGGTCTTGGTCGATCGAGAGGTTCCTTTTGTGGCATTCCTTCGATCTTTTGTTGTAGGAGCTCGATCGAGGCTTTTTTTCACATAAGAAGCCGTCGGTCGAGTGATTTTTATCCTCGATCGACACCACTTTTTCTCGACCGAGCTACTTCAGGTCTAATCGACCTCCTTTTCAACCTCATCTTCTGATTCGGTTTGGGGAGCCCCTTTTGCACACTCTTTTGTAAGTTTTTCGACTCCCTTGTCCCCTTTGCATTTTCTTTTCTTTCCATTTTGTACAATGAGCGTATTGTACGGTTTGGTTTGGGGAGGTTATGTATTCATCTTGTGTCTGCATTTTAGTCTTCACGTTTAAATTTCGCAATGCATTCGTTTTTCAATTCCTTGCATTTTGAAAAAAAAAACAAAAAAAAAACACGAAACAAATTTTATTTTTGCATTTTAGTCGAGTCAGATAGGAGTATTTCAATGATGATGTAGCATTCTATAGTCAGCTATATGCCACACCGTGCCATTTCAATCTCTGTCTAGTGAGTCTTGAGCGTTATCTCGAATTTGTGTTCTGGACTCTGTGTTAAACCATTAGACTTGACTCGTAGTTTTGGCAAACCACTACACTTTCTGAGCTTTAGAGCCTTAAACTAGTGACATCCATGACCGGTTATTTTTGGACTGTGAGTAGTACTCTCTACTTTTCATGTTTTGCAAGTGTATGAGTTTTGATTTCTTATTGCCTGCACGTACCGGTTAGAGGATGGAATTACACGTTCGGAGAACTATTGCATGACCCCCTTCCTCGTTTGCCCATTTAGCTCCACTTTTAAGCCATAATTGCCTTTTGTCCTAAGCTACATCCTATATTTTGCCTACCTTTATGCCGAGCTAGGAAGTAGTCAGAGACTCCGTCATTTTGTATCAGTTTTGGCCTGTTTCTGATGTTATTGGAGTGCGTGCAAATTAAAAGGAAGTTGGAGGATTTTTGCTGAGTTTTTCTCGATCGAGAGCATTTCATGTTCGATCGAGAAGTTTTGAGAGATTATGTGCTCGATCGAGAGCTTTTTGCTCGATCGAGAATTCTGGGTATGAAAAGTCCTCGATCGACCACCATTTTTGGTCGATCGAGAGGAATGAGCAGCCACTGCCAACCGGCAAAGGAAAAAAAAAGCTCTCAAAAAAGAGAGAAAAGATAAAAAAAAAATTGAAAAAATCAAGAAAAATGGAAAATCAAATAAATCGGTTGTCAGTTGGAAAAATAATTTGGGTTGTGTGTGTTGGGAAATGTGTCCTCAAAAATAGTGCGATCACATAATTAAATCTCATGACGAGAATGCGCAAGGGATGATACGAAATTATATTAGTCAACTGACCAACATTAATCGGTAATGATTGGCTAGCTAGAGTTTGACATTACTGTCGTATGACGGTGGTGGTCAGTTGATCCCTTTAGGTCACACCTATAGGACAATTCCCTTAATTGATAAGATGATCAATGTATATTGATACGATTTGATCAATTTCCTTAAACTCGTATACCGAGAAATCAGAGGTTAAATCTTATTGTAAGATTTATGTTTAAAATTGAAACGTGTCAATTATTAAACAATGAACGATATTTTATAATGTCGTGATTGGAATGAATCGGGTTATAATTATTACAAGAGTTGTAGATCGTATTGACGATTATTATAAATGACCATTTTACATGTTAGTAATTTTGAATTACTTCTCAACTTGATAAATATGATTTATTAATTTATGAATAATATTTAGTTGATAAATATGTATGATTAAATTAAAACAATTGTTATTTTATTATATTGTGACATATTGTATGTCACATAACATACAATTGTAAAGTTGATAAAATTGTAAAATAAGGTCCATTTTAAGTGTGTGTGCCGGTTTTATGGGGCCTATTAAAGGGTTGTTTAAGTGTTAAATATACTCTTAAAAACAATGATTATAGGTTTCCTTGAGACTTAAAGCTACTAGCCACCCTAAGTGCATTGAGAAGTGAAGATGTTCCCCATTGTGGCTCCCTAATGCCGGCTACCCCATAACCAATGCAACACACAATAAAAACTTGTTTGACACAAGAAAATTCATTCATTCCTTAAGCAACATATTTTTCTAGAGAGAAAAACATACAACACCTCAAATTATTATAAGATAATATTCATACTAATTGTAGTATTGTGATAACATATTCTAATAAGTAATTAGAATTCATATTAAGGAAAATACGACTCTTGTACTAGCATACTCAAAGTTTCGGATCTTTTAAGGGGTGTCTTGGTGCATCAGTAAGGAGGTGTTCTTGTTGAATACTTGGAGGATCATCCTTGCTATTATTTGGACCGTATGTAAGGGTTCGAATCTCCGTCCTCATTTCCGCATATAACATTAGCATGCATAAGATCCAAAGTTTGTTTAATTAAAATTATGTTCGTATGACTAAAATTTTAGCTGATGGGATAACTAAACCCAACAATTGGTATCAGAGCAACTAGGTTGTTTGTATGCTTTCCGTTTAAATTTTTACGGAGTTATTAAGATAACAAAATAAAATTTGATATTTCATTTCGTATATGATATGGCGGAAATAATTTATGCATGAATACCTATTGATTCTAAAATGTTTTTAGGATATTCGGAATATATTTTGCATCAATATTGTTCTTTGGTATTTTTTATTCTCGGTTTTATTAATTTTAATGGTTAAAAATTGTTTATTTTAGGAAAAATAGTTAAAATCATCTTTTGGCCGAGATTTTTCAGTATGTTTTCACATGTATATCCTATGTTATGAATATGAATTTTTGTAAATTATGGAGTTATAATACATGGGATATGAATTTTAAATGTTAAAATGTAATAAGATGAATAAAAAAGGGTTTGTATAGTTATATTTGGAATTTGCCTATAAAAATTTATGAGTATGTCACATGCAATAATTTAAATTTATGTTAAATTTTCCAGAAATTTATCTCATATATTGCATTATTATAGATTTTTAATGTAAAAATCGGGTAATTAGTGACATTATTTCGCCTTTAATAGCTTAAGTTGGAATTTGGCCATATAACACGATGTCATATATATTATTTCAAGCATGTATAAAAATTTCGAGATTTTTATCTAATTTTATGCTTGAGAAATAATTTTAAAGGTTAAAATTGTACGATATATGACGAAAATCGTTAAAATTTGCAATAGTTGTTAAAATGGCCGGAAAATTTAACCCATATTAGTCATGTATGATATGTTCATCACCATAATTAACTTGGGAGCCAAAAGTTTTTGTTTTTTTTTAATTTTAATTTGTTAAAAAGTTGCATTTAAAATTGGATAATAAGAGTCATATTTATTAAAATTTCGGCTTATTGGGCAGTGTGTAATTTATTTTTCTGTCCATTTCATGTTCTTAAAGTGTTTTGGAAAGTGTAAAAATATTATTAGTATTTTATTTGCATTTATGAAAATTATTTATTTAATTTTTCCGACTTAAAATGCTCGTTTTACGTCTTATTTTCGAAATAAATGTTAAAACCGGATAAATACTAATATTTTAAAGTTCTGAAATTTTAAGAACATTCCAGATTTTTCAAAATTTGAATTTTGAAATTTTCGGAATTTTTATGACTCTTTTTTATTTTTATATTATTTTTCCCGTAAAACCGAGTAATACCGAACAATATTATTATAATAAGTTAAATCATGTTCAAAGTTTGAGTAAGACTAAATTTTGAAACATAAAGGAGTTGGGATGATTAACTTAAGAGTGAATTCTGATTCACATTATGCATAGTGTTGTTTAACGTTAAAACACGCAATTCCATAAAACCGAGGTATACGATATCTATTTATATAATTGATATTTAAATAGGACGGTTTGGCTTAGGGTTTGCATGATAGTTCATATATTCATAAGCATTGCATATTTTAATTATGAATGTCATGATTTTATTTACGTAATTTTGGATTATGTAATTTACTTAGTATGGCCTTAGTTTTAAATCGGTATTTCCCGTAATGTAAGGGGTTACCGATTCGGTTGTAATTTTGTGATCTCGTATCACCCAATTGTAATTTATTTCTATTTTATAATGTATAAAGTAGACTAGAAAAGTTGTAATTTTTGTAATTTCCAGAGATCCTTGAAGACGGTGCCATTCGGAAAGGAGTTCCGACCAAGACGGTGTTTACCTTGGGAAGCGTGCCTCGTGAAGTTCAAGGGACCAATCAAGGAGTTGGTTTCCGAATTTTTAATTTTATTATTTCTTTTCTAGGAAAGGCCATACTAGGGTTTATTATTTTTATGCTTTTATTTGCTTTATATATGTTTGCATGCATAGCCAAATCGTCATATATCATGTCATGCATGTCTTTCGATTTAATCGACCTAGTCAATAATTTTATCGATAATTCACCGACTTAGTTCACTTAAACGGAGATAGATAATAATTTGACTAGATCTCTTACAAATAAATATTGAGACTTAGCCTTACCAAAAAGTATGGACCCATGAATCCCTTCTTCACAAGACGTAGGCTCGGCTATACTGGGGTACTAAAATCGTCACGTTGGGTAAGTGGGGTAATAAGATTACACCTTGAAATTTGGTTGATCTCAACGAAAGTATTCGTAACCGTAGTTGCAATAAGTTCGGGCTAAAGACGATTTTTAGAAAATTGTCGACCGGGAGTTCTAAGGTAGAACCGATTAAAAGGTTAATCCACCAAATTATACCAATGCGGGTTGAATCGGCTATACCGTGCCCGGATTAGTATGGGTTTGGGTCTCGGGATTGTTTACTTAATTGGGTAAGAGATCATTAAGTAAATAAACTTGTTTAAAATTATTTACGAGTTTTAAAAATGACATTGTTTTAATTCCTTCAATTTTATTGTAGTTTAATTTTCAACATCGACAATGGCAACCAACGCTCCACCTCTCACTAACGTTTCTTGGCTTCGATCCTTTATGGATTGTTGCAAACTCGATAAGCATGGCTCAAATTTTAAGGATTGGGATGCGCAATTACTTTTGGCCGCTCAAGGTGACGATAAGACTCGTTACCTATCCGAAGCCGCTCCGACCGCTCGTTCCGCGGTCCAAACTCGTGAGGCCTATGAAGCCTACATGAAAGAGTCCTCCGCTCTTAAGAATGTGCTTATCTTCTCCATGGAGCCGGATCTCCAAAGGAGTATAATCAAGTTAACCACATCATATGAGATATACACCAAGCTTGCGACAATGTTTTCGCAAACTCCAAGGGTGATACAATATGAGGCGGCTTCCGCCTTCTTCGACATTAGCTTGAAGGAAGGGCAAAAGATAAGCCCTCATGTACTCAAACTGGTTGAGCTCGCGGAGACTTTAAAAGTGCAAGGATTTGATGTTCCCGACTCTCTCATCATTGACCGAGTTCTTCACTCTCTCAATAAGGTGAAATCGTATGCTCAATTCAGGGTGAATTTCAACATGCGAAATCAAGAGACCACATTGGATGATTTGCATAAGATGCTTGTCCAAACCGAGAGGAACATGGGACTTCATGAAAGTTCCACTAAGGATGTCTTGAACATCGAAAAGAAAGGGAAATGCAACTTCAAGAGGAATGCATTCAAAAGCAAGGGCAAGAAAACGTTCAAACCTAAACCGGCCAAAGAAAAGACCTTTTCGAAAGGCGTTTCCACCTCATCTTCAAAGGTTGAAGACAAGTGCCTTTACTGCACGAGGTTAAGTCTTAGGAAATGGAATTGCCCCAAATACTTGACCGATCTCAAAGATGGAAAGGTTCTTGCAGTAGGTTACAATTCTCGTGTACTTTCATGTTATTTTGTTAACTTTTGTATAGCAATACAAGTTGTTGACTATCACCCCTTTTAAATTGTTTTAAAGGGGCATCTTATAAAGATAAGGGCAAGTAAAAGGAAGCATGAAGTTCTTTACTTGGATGACTATGGTAGCATCCAATTGATTGAAGACTTAAGAGTTAGGCTCTAATTTTCATTATTGTCTTCTTTCATATTTTGCATTTTATTTCTAGAACAATTTACTTTCTTGTACGACAAGGATTTGAATCCTAAAACAATGGTTGTAATTTTGGATATTAGTGACTTGGTTTTCAACCCGAGTCACTACTTTTATTCTTTATCAATTACTTGATTTCTAAAATAAATTGCATACCTTGTTAAAACATGAATAATGGTGATTTATCACAAAATAAATTGATACGATCAATATAAAATATAATCAAAGTGTTGATTAAAACAGAGAACTACACCCCATGAGATACTTTCAATCAATATAAGACATCATTAGTTCATTATAAGATTTTCATTTTAAGTGAAAATGAGAATGAGTTCAACACATCTATATAACTTTTCAATCATTCAAATACATTGGATTATTCGAAAATAGCTTTCCTTATACGAATAAAGGTTATTGTTAAAAGGATAGAGTGGGAGAAAGATTTCTCGCCCGTTAACCAATGAAATAAATGTAGGTTCTTAGACAAGAATCCCACAAGGGAGTCTTAAGAAGAACCTTAAATGAAGAAACAAAGAAATTACGAGAGGACACTGAAGAAACTACGGGAGGACACTAGAGGAAATGTTCCTTATGTTCATTGTTTTAAAGAGAGGATATATGAAACCCCGTATGAAATTGGAAGGAAATCGGTTCCTTGAAATAATGATATTCTCAAAATTATAAGATAATAGAGGACAAAACATCTCAGTTCCCTCGACAGTAGTATATGTTGTATCGAAAAGTGATGTTAGGAATTCAGGTGATGTCAATTGAATGAAGATAGATCACTATAGGGATAGTGATAGTGATAATGATTCAAGTGATAAATAAAGATTTACATGCGAGAAATGAAAGGTTCATTTAAGAGATCGAGTGATATTGGTTTTAGTGGGAGCAATATTCATTAAAGAATTAAACCAACCATTTAGAGAGGATGGGTGATTCTTTAAAGTGTAAAGAATAAGAGGTTCTCAATTCTAGATGAACAAATACCTTATATCATACGATGATGGAGCTTCACGGGAAGGTTTATTATATTGATAATAAAAGGTCACCCATTAAAAATCAAAATGGTTAGATATGAATAACCTTGATGAAATAGCCAAGATGTTTGAAAATAGTAAGAGTGATGAAATCATTAATAACTACAAAATAGATTTCAGCACATGAGTGACTAGATAATTTCGAGTGATTCTTTAATCCCTCTAGTATATCAATACGTCACGAGCTATAAAGATAACAGTGGGAGCTTCCCTCAGAAAAGGGAACTCAAGATCTAGAATGAGTTCTAGATATGTGCTCAAATAAGATCATATTATATGAGATAATATGAGATGGAAGGAGACCAAAATTTATAAGTTTTAGAATCATGAATAAAAGGTTTATTCGTAAAACACTAATACAAATTGATGATCATGCATCAAATGCAATGAAATAGTAATTGACTATTTTTGCATGACAATGTCATTTGAGTTATAATTAACTCAAAATGAAAGATACTTTATCAAAATCCAAATGGGTTGTAAGAGACAATATTGAACCCCATAAAGTGAACTGGATTGACTTAGTATAGCCCATGGCCGCTTACATGAGGTGACATCTCAAAGCGACTAGAATGTGAGGCGACTGATGGCAAGTTCAAGTGCCATAGAGTCATATGTGATGACTAGTCGATCACATAGGCAGACACATAGGCAGACTGCAAGAGACACTCTGTCGGGCAAAGTGACCGCTTATAGAGTTCTGGAAATTTTATAATAGCTGGGTCGTGGCAAGAGCTGCTATAGTATTCTTATGAGTCAATTCTTAGACTAAAGACTACTCTCCCTAGATGGTACAGTTTTGGCATAACCTTGATCTATTCTCTACGACTTTTCGTAACTGGAGTCAAATGGAATTGCTTTGAGTTGTGACTGACTGTGGCTAACTAAAGGGAGTAGTACGATATAAATTGTCCACCCCTTGTCAGGGTTGTTCAAATCTCAAGGCCACTCGAGGATAAATTAACTGAAAATGCGTGGCCACGCTCGGAAGGTATCTATGGTAGATAATTATGGTCAAACAGTTATTCTCCAGATCGAGGAAACCGCTCATGATATGATCGAATGCAAGTACGACCTCAGAGAGACATCTTGCATTGAGTGGGAGATTGTAATAGGACAAGAGAATTGGTGACGCACACTTGTCGCGGACAAGTGGAAGATTGTTGGGAAATGTGTCCTCAACAATAGTGCGATCACGTAATTAAATCTCATGATGAGAATGCGCAAGGGATGATACGAAATTATATTAGTCAACTGCCCAACATTAATCGGTAATGATTGGCTAGCTAGAGTTTGACATTACTGTCGTATGACGGTGGTGGTCAGTTGATCCCTTTAGGTCACACCTATAGGACAATTCCCTTAATTTATAAGATGATCAATGTATATTGATACGATTTGATCATATTCCTTAAACTCGTATACCGAGAAATCAGAGGTTAAATCTTATTGTAAGATTTATGTTTAAAATTGAAACGTGTCAATTATTAAACAATGAACGATATTTTATAATGCCGTGATTGGAATGAATCGGGTTATAATTATTACAAGAGTTGTAGATCGTATTGACAATTATTATAAATGACCATTTGACATGTTAGTAATTTCGAATTACTTCTCAACTTGATAAAAATGATTTATTAATTTA
The DNA here is from genome assembly GCA_029255685.2 of Silene conica. Lineage (NCBI taxonomy): Eukaryota > Viridiplantae > Streptophyta > Magnoliopsida > Caryophyllales > Caryophyllaceae > Silene > Silene conica. The sequence continues at coordinate 55,647,591 of CM055313.2, forward strand.
TGAATAATATTTACTTGATAAATAAGTATGATTAAATTAAAACAATTGTTATTTTATTATATTGTGACATATTGTATGTCACATAACATACAATTGTAAAGTTGATAAAATTGTAAAATAAGGTCCATTTTAAGTGTGTGTGTGCCGGTTTTATGGGGCCTATTAAAGGGTTGTTTAAGTGTTAAATATACTCTTAAAAACAATGATTATAGGTTGCCTTGAGACTTAAAGCTACTAGCCACCCTAAGTGCATTGAGAAGTGAAGATGTTCCCCATTGTGGCTCCCTAAGGCCGGCTACCCCATAACCAATGCAACACACAATAAAAACTTGTTTGACACAAGAAAATTCATTCATTCCTTAAGCAACATATTTTTCTAGAGAGAAAAACATACAACACCTCAAATTATTATAAGATAATATTCATACAAATTGTAGTATTGTGATAACATATTCTAATAAGTAATTAGAATTCATATTAAGGAAAATCCGACTCTTGCACTAGCATACTCAAAGTTTCGGATCTTTTGAGGGGTGTCTTGGTGCATCAGTAAGGAGGTGTTCTTGTTCAATACTTGGAGGATCATCCTTGATATTATTTGGACCGTATGTAAGGGTTCGAATCTCCTCATTTCCGCATATAACATTAGCATGCATAAGATCTAAAGTTTGTTTAATTAAAATGTTAAATTAAAATTATGTTAGTATGACTAAAATTTTAGCTTATGAGATAACTAAACCTAACAGTGTGATATGTTTGCCTAGTCAAAAAAGGCATTGTGCTTATTGTATAGTCGGAAGATCGGGATGCGTGTTAATTTGGTTTGCAGGTTCTAGCTTGGCTTTAACCCTCACATATCCATACTTGTCTTGCCCCTTCTGTCCCATTTAGCCTCACTTCCCGAAATTTTTGCAATAGTTCGGCGTGTAATGGACATCGACGGTGGTTGTGCGTGTGTACGGTGCTTGAAATCTTCATTCATACTAGTCTAGCATGCATGATTTGTTGGTCGTAGTTTAGGCGAGAGTCTATACTTTCTTCCTCTCTTCTACACATATAATTTACCATTTGCTTTTTCAGAGAAGAGAGATTCCGGGAGAGTCCGAAATTATACGAGTCTTGCAAGGTCGAAAGTCTAACATGTTTTCCTTGATCTATATAAATTTGTACACTCCTTTCTGAGCTTGGCATTGATTGATTATGTGCGCAAGAGCGTTTTGCATTGACTGTAGGCAGCTTTGAGATTTACTCCCTCTCTTAGGTCATTTAGTTTGCATTTAGATTGCATTTTAGTTTGCTTGAGGACAAGCAAAGGGTTGGTTTGGGGAAGTTTGATGTGTGCATTTCATATAGACCTTTTTGGCCTTTTTAGCACACATTTTTACGCCTTTTCCGTAGTATTTTGCTACGATTTTCCCCCGAATAGTCTACTTTGGTTTGTTTCGCATTATTTGAAGGAATGAGCCTAAGCGGAGTCAAATTAGCCTTTTTATGGCCTTTCAAGCCTTCATAGGGAAGTCGGAAGGGGAACTTGCTGCCCCAAGACGTGTGAAGTAGATCTCCAAGGTTGGAAGGGTGTTCGAGGTGATGAAAGTCAGTCGATCGATAGGTTTATGGCTCGATCGACCAGTTATTACAAGAAAGGATGCTCGACCGAGTTCATTTATGCTCGATCGAGTACTCACTGAGTCGATATATCTCGTTTTAGGGATTCCCATTCTCGGTCGAAATAATTGCCATGATGAAGCTCACGATCGAGGACATTGTGTTACTCGATCGAGCTATTGCTTGAAGATTCTCCTCGATCGAGGACTTTTTCTACTCGATCGAGGAATTCACCGCCTGTTGAGCTTCCATGTTCACGTCATCATATGTTTAACAACTTTTGTTATAAATCTAAATGAGGCGTGAACAGAAGGGGGCATCTTCTTTTTCTAGAAAAAAACCTAGTTACTCTTTTACTTCATAATATTTCTTAGTCATTAGTTTTCTACTTTTCCTTTGTTTGAGGAATGGATTCTTCTTCTTCCATTCATCCTATGTTAAACAACTCCGGTATTTCGTCTTTCACTTCTATTTCACTTCTTAACAAAGTTTCTGTCATGTTTCTGTTTATAGGAATCGTTGTTATAGTTGTTCCCCTTTTTGTCATGTGTAACTAATTTTCACACTAGGATTTAGGGTAGCCATGGCATATGTTGTTTTACTAGTTTTTGATACCCGAAATTCGGTTTGTATGTATCCGTCGCATTTTGATTTCTGTTAAATGTTTGAGTCGACGCACTCATTTGAATGTTTAAAAACCCTCTTGGCCTAGATCGGAAGATTGGTTTAGGGGTAGTTCTGCGACGATTATTACGACCATACTAATTAGGGCGAAAGCTAAGTTAGTATAGTTTTAGGGTGAATAGCGGACCGGAAGGACCTTTTCTGTACCCACAAACCGCAATTAGGGTGACCTAAATTCGTAGACCAGACCTAGCTGCCATGGTGAACCAGAATCCTAGTGCTCCCTTTTCTTGTTTTCCCTTCTCCTTTGCTCTTGTATTTTTAGCGACAAATTTTACTAATCCCCAAATTTTGGTTACTTAAGACGGACTTGGTCAAACTATAAAATTCCTACTATCTCCCTGTGGATTCGATACCCGACCACCTCCACTGCATTTAGTTGAGACCGGTTAGGTTTTATTTTTGATAGGGTTGCGACAGCCGTGTCAAGGAATTTGAAACGCTTTTCGATTTGAACGATCTCCGCGTTGGTTTGATGTTAGAGCCTCTTATTGGAGACGTCCGATAACTTGTACTATACAAGTCGATGCCTGATTGTTATTGGAGACGTCCGATATTGATTTATTTTTGCTTGAAACTTGTCTCTGAATTGGAATGTTGGCTTCTTGAATGTACAACGAGTACCCCAACACTCCTTGGTGAACACTTGTACCTCGGAAATTCTTCGGAATCTTTGAAAAGAATCTAAGTTTTGCAATATCGAGATTTTAATAAACGTTTTGGTAGCTAGCACTGTCTTTTATTTATTATTTTCTGTTTTCAAGTTTCGAGGACGAAACTTCTTGAAAGGTTGGGTGATTGTAACATCCCGTATTTTTGGAATCCATACTTCAATAATTTAAATTGATTTCGGAAATTTTTATTTTATTTTAGTTAATTTGATAAATTTATTATAAGAAGAATAACTCAAGTTCCGTCTTAAGAAATTTAGTTCTTAAAACGTTAAACCTCACTTGGCATTTACGTTTCACAAAAAGCCCGACTCATTCCCGACTCAACTTAAAAATCCGACTCAATTATGTGCATAAATGAAATGAGGAAAGGAAACTTCCTCCCACCTTCCACCCATCCTCTCCAAAACAATTTAACCTACCAGCTTCTAAAATAATGGAGTAAACTCAACCTCACGAATTTCAACACTCCGGGTTCGTTATAAGTCCAAATGCGGTAATTCTTTCGCCATCGCGTCCCTTGTGACTTTCCCGTCATTTCATCTTTTAAATTTTCAGAATCGCTTCCGGGTAAAATCAGGCATGTTTTGCAATTAATTCGAAACCCATGCATTTAACTTGTTTTTTTTGTTGTTTTAAGGGGATAATCTTGAGGATTTGGAGAAGGACTCTTACTTAATCGAAGACTTGAGTGAAGAAAACGCTTAATAAGGTGACCTTGATGAGGAAACTCGTCTTTTTTCTTAAATTAAGTGGACATATGGTTTTTCTTGTTGTTTATGTGAATTGATTATGAATTTTGTGTTTAATAAGTTATGAGTAACTTATAATATGAAATTTTACATAAGAATCTTGTTAATAATGTTGATTTTCTGATTTGGATTGATAGAATTGGAAGTTCGTTGGTATTGTTGATATTACGCTGTTATTGTTGTCGTAAGTTGTTGTAGTTACTACTAGTTTGTTAAGTGTTGCTGATATTGCCTTATACCGTCGTTGTAGGCTGGTATAGTTTGGGTTTATTGTTGATACTGTAGTTATCGTTGCACTGTGTTGCTGCCGCGTGAACTACTGCTATAGCTATAGCCTTGTAGCTAATCTATATCTTTATGCCACTACTATTTCATTCCTGAATCGCCGCTAGTCCATGCTGTTGCACTTATTGCTGCTAGTCACTGAATTGGTTGTTGCGTCCTACTACTACATAATTTTACTACTCCCACTACTCTGTACTGTAATACTACTATTGTTTAGTATAGTAATATTAGTATTATTTATTATTATTTTACGTACGTACTTGCTAGCCTACTTATATTTAATTAGTTTACGTACGTGCTTGCTAACTTGTTTATGTTTAAATATAATACGTTAGAAATTGTTACGATTAGTGATGGGTTACAATTTTTATGGTAAGAAGCATGTTTAAATTAACTAAATTAGTTAAGTGACTCCGAATATTAAAAGAGATGACTCGTTAATTAATGCTCATACATGTTAATTTTTATAGAAAACGTGTCAATAAGTTGGGTAATTCTTATCGGAATAAGTTAATTAACTTATAGCAATTGTATAGACTTATTAGATATGAGTCTTAGGTTGCCAAGAACTTAATTGAAATGGGTTATTTTCCATATGCTTGTGTTGTATAATGGGTCATAAAGTAGCCTAGTAAGTTAAGTTTGTATTGAATGCAAATTGTTATGATGCGTATCAAAGTATGCCTTAAGTTAACCTCTGAATTTAATACGTGAACAAGTTGTCACATATTGGGTGATGCGTGTCTATTTTATGATGTTTTACATCTATTTTTACACGCATTTCAGAGCTTCTTTATGAGTTTTGGACTATTATTTCTCCTATTTCGTCTACTTTCGTATTTTTATGCATTATTACAGATTTATGCGGAAATAACACTACAACAAAATGGCATTTGCGCCACGATTTATGTCACGAGAATTCATAATTCGTGACCTAAATTTGCTTAGTCACGGGAAAAAAAGTCTCCTTCTTCAAAATTAATTGGTAAAAAAAATTATGTCACAGGAAAAATATATCCGTGACAAATATTTGGTTTTAGTCACGAATTAAGCCATGGCCGTGGCTAACAAATATGTTTAGCCACGAATTAAGTCACAAACGTGGCTAATAATTATTTTTAGCCACAATGTCGTGGCTAATTATGATTTATTGTCACACGTACATTACCCTTGACTAATTATTGCTCTTAGCCACACACTAAATTCTTATGGCTAATTATGATATTGCCACAAGTAAATTACCCGTGACTAATTATTGCTCTTAGCACGCACTGAATTCTTATTACCTTGGCTAATTATGATATTGCCACAGGTAAATTGCTCGTGACTATATTGCTCTTAGCCACCTATTGAATTCTTACCGTGGCTAATTATTATTTATTATCACAGGTAAATTACGACAAGCAATTTCACAACTCGTAAAAGACTATAAACAAAAGCGCTAACAGGAGGCAACCCGAGTTTCATATTCTCCTTCTTTGTAATAACTCTTTGTTTATGGGTCTTCATTTATTTCGTTTTAAGTAGTAGTTATCAATGTTTTTACCTATTTATCCTGTGTTTACAATTATTTAATTACGTCATAGGAACGTAGAATGAGGTTTTCAAGTAAAAATAAAGCGGGGAAAAGTGAAACGACGATACAACGTCGTTGTATGTAAGCAATGCCTCAAACTGCGCATCATGGGCGGACTAATTGCACGCATAAACTACTCCCATTTGTGAGCGGAGGCATCAGCTGAAGAAATCCGGCGCATTCCAAGTACGACAAGGGCACGTCTCAAGCGCACAACACGCGACAGAGATTCACACCAACTCCAATGTATACACATTAACTCCTTCACTTTTTTTCTTCCTATTTCCTGTTGTCTTCCACAAACAACCCAAGCCTATTCTTAGACTTGGCAAAAGTAAATCGAACCCGAATAACCGACAAAATTATCTGAATCGACACCTGATCGTACATCTGGAAGGTATTACTTCTGACTTCATCTGAAACCTGAATAAACCTGGACAAAACTGAACCGAACTTATAATGCCCAAATTAGTCCCAAAATCGTATGAACCTGAACTGTTTCAACCCGGATTGAAACACACCTGAACCGTTTTACCTGTATAATGATGAACGAAACTCAACTAAAACCCGAAATGACCCATATACAAACATACTGTTGCAAAGTGCAAACTACTATGGGATTGACTCCATTCTCAAACCTTTGTCTTCTCTTTCGACTTTCACAAACCATCTCCAATTGAATTCAAAAATTTGGGTATTCCTAAATCCTAACCCTAATTTCTGGAAATTCGAACCTTAATTGCAATATCTCCCACCAATTAATTCAGTTCAGTACTCCTTCACAAAGTTCGTTTATCTTAAGCTGCAATTGATTCGAAAAAATAGGGATTTCTAACCTAATTTCCGCAATATTTGGGGCGATATTTAGGTCCATCTCGTGAATCATTTCTGAGCGTTGCTCAGGTAAGTATCGTCTTTTTCAGTTTCTCTTTGACTTCATATTATTTCATTGGTCGCGCAGTACGGTGTTGGGGTCGTTGACAAATATTGTGGAGTTGTTGTTGGAGTCGTACTTGCTATCTTGTTGTTAGTTAGTGTTTAAATCAAGTCGTGGAGTTATTGGGATCGTCGTAAATCGCCATGTACTATATTGTCGCCGTTATCACAGTACTAGTCGTGAAATTGGTTGTCCTGGAGATGGTAGACTACCCATTTTGAGTTTGTTGATTACGAATATGATAAAGTAAAATGATTCACTAAACTATCCAGTCTTCAAACTCCATTTAAAATAGCAGTCCATTGATACAACTATGAACATAATTGTTATGATGTTTTTTTTTTTTCTGAAAACAACCTCTCTATTGTTACTGCATGGGCAAGGCTCCTCCTTATCTTGCCATTCATGATGTTGTAGAGTAAATCGTTTACTTGGCTGAATAAATCGTTTACAAATGGAGGCCTTCTGGTGCAAAACATCATGCTTGTTGCAGAGTATAGATAGATATGCAAAGGTCTCACGTACAGTGATTGGAGGCGAACTCAAAAAGGTTGCTCTGGTATTTGGATAAATATATTTAAATGATGATCTTTTAGTTACTGTGTAGTTTTAGTTTGCTCGAGTAGTTTGATGATTTATAGTGAATAACGATTAGGCCAATGTTATTATTTAGTAATTTTAGTTCTGTAATGGAGACCGATTACGTGCCAAAACTGTAGGGGAATGGGGCATGAAACTATGCTATGAAGGAAATGAGAGGGGAAACAGCCTAATAGTAAGGTTGTGGGCAAGTAGAGCGCTGGTCTTGCTCGAGGATCCAAGACCGTTGTTGGGGACAGTCTTTTAAGGGCGTGCTTCGACAAAATAGGAATGGAAGTCTGGTGGCTTCTGGGGTTGTTAATGCAACTCTGGATGACTCTCATTTCCCGGCGCTGGGCAAGGTGATACCTCAGGTAGCTTGCCAGGTTGTGGGGAAGAAGAAAAGAGGTTATGGGGTTCAGAGGACAAGGGCCAGGGTAGGGCAGGAGGCTGTTGTACGGTGATGGTTGCGGGTTTCATTTCTGTACAGGATTGGCCGCGTATTTCTGTTTGGATAAGATTTTTTACTAGGATGTCCTAGCTCGGGTGCATTGGATGTCTTAGGGTAGGGATGCATGAGCGTAAGAGCAGGAATGGCGTGTCTTCAGGTGATGTTTGTGTTTGATTAAATTTTGTTCACAAGTATATGTAGCAGGTGATGAAATGATGGGCTAGTGCTGCTAACTGGTGTGGCAGACTAGTTACTGGTTATGTTGCAGCAGAGCAATAGTGGTACTGATTTGCAGCAACTATGGCGTCTGTAGGCTGGGTCTGATAGTGTAATACCTCGGATATTTTGTTACGATGTTACTTTTATTACTGTCTTAAGGGTAGTATTTAAATGTTTTAATTGCTTGATATATATATAATCGTTTTATGTATACTATTTGCCACTCGTGGGGTTCGAGCTTGAGACCTTTGGGGATAGCATTGGGCCTCGAATGTCGTGCATAACACAACAGCCCAAGAATTCAAAACCCTCAAAACACACACTCCCATAGTCCCATTCATACCTTCACCCTGCCGTCATATAAGAGGTACCATCTACCTCATGCCTAACCTACTTTACACCCCAACCCTACTGCCGCCACCACAGAGAAGGGAAAGGAAGCTTGCACGGCCAGTTTAGAGCAGCCTAGAACCCCTCGTTTTGATCAGGAACTAGGTATGGTTACCTCTGTTTCGTTGGTCGTCTTTTATAGTCGTGTCTGCGTGTGTTTTGTGTTAGAGTCGAAGGGGTACTAGGTCGCCATCTTCAGTTTACGTTAACATCACGTTGCTGTTGGTAGTCAAGGGAGTCGGGTGAAGATTGTCACGGTGGGTTCAGGCGTCTGGGTCAGCGTCGAAGGGAGTGTTTGTCTTCCTGGTTGTCTCAGTCATAATGTATGCGTATTACAGGGAGAGTATTGAGGATGGTACCACCGTTGACACGGGGGAGGTCGACACGGTGGTACCACCGTGGTTTATGAGTCCGGTGTTAGAGGAGGTTTGGGAGGTGGTTTTCGGTGGTGTTAGACACTGTGACGGCGTCGACAAGGAATTCTTTAGGGGCGGCTGGAGTAATTGGGTAAGGAACCAGACCTGGGTTTGGGTCTGGTTCACCCTACTTGTGGTTCTCGAGGAGGCTGTTAGGTATCGGGGTGGTAGTAGGCAGTCGGGGGTGCGGGGTAAGGTGGGCGTTGGTGGCTCTAGAGGGTGTTAACTAGTGGTAAGGGGTACGTTTGGTCCGCGGTTTGTGTGTCGGGTTTTGGGGGCTGTTTGGGTGTTTGCATTATTATTATTATTATTATTATTAGTTATTTTAGGTTTGTGTTTATTGTAATTAATATAGGCATTAATTATTTTTTTGAACTATTTAAGAAAGTTACTTGTTTTAGAAAGTTACCATTTTTGGCAGTTACTATTTTGGGAAAGGTCTATTTTAGGAAACTTGTCTTTTTGGGAAGTTACTATAAGTAGAATACGTACTTATGTTACGGGATCTAGGGAGTCTTATTAATTATAAGCATTATGTGTTTAGGTAACGTTTTCCGCGTGGAACACTTCTAGTAGCAGTTGTTCGATTGTCCCTGTCTTTCTGCAGTTCCGAGGTAGGGGAATATATATTTGTGGTTGTGTTATGACATGATGTGTTTGTGTTGCTTATTATAAGACTGATATAATTGTTTATGAATGTATTGTAGATTGATTGATTATTATCGATTATTGTGGCACTACTACAAAAATGGTCAAAGGAACTACTAATAACAAATCGGTTGATTTTTTAACCGGTCTCTTAAGATTTGAAACCGTTGATTTTATTAAACAGGTCTCATAGAGTTGGAAATAAGAAACCAGTTTTTGTTTAAAACCGGTCTCTTAATATAAGAAACCATGGATCTCATATAACCGCTTTCATAGATATTGATAAGAAACGTGTTAGAAGTAAAACCGGTCTCTTATCAACCATAAAAAGTCTGATAATATCTGGTTTATTAACTTCACCCAACACTTTAATACATTTTTTCCCTACACGCTTCCCAAATTCCCAACTCCCAAATTGAAGTCAAATTAGGGTTTCAGAATCTTCCCTATTTCATCTCACTAGCGCAAATATTGAAATCAAATTAGGGTCTCAAAATGAAGAAACGAAGCAACGCCATTGTAGTCCTATCTTCCGACGGCGATGAAGATGATGAAACGAACAACAATGTCAAAAACATTCGCTCGCTTCGCTCAAATTCAAGGTCTAATAGTTGCAATTGGATTTCCAAATCATCGAAATCGAAAGCAAAATCGAAACCAAAAATTTCCATAGTTAAGTCAACGAACAAGAAGAAGCCGTGAATTTGTCAGTCGTTCTCCTCTCCTGTCGAATTATTTTCCACATTTGATGATGTAACTTTATTCCTACTTAGTTACTTTTATAAATGTGGACGTAGTTGTGTTATTGTTGGTTTATTGTTTTAATTGATAGAATGTGTTGATTTGCAGCTTAAATTCTTATCTGAAGATTTGGCCAAAGGTTTTGCTGGGTTTAAGGTATCTACTGGTACGTCGTAACGCAATATATTTCCTTCCCTTTCATTATATTTCCCAGCCCCATTTACTTGTATACGTTTTTTTTTTGTTTGTTCTGGATCACCCTTCATGTGTGGCAATCGTTTAGTCGGCTTAATTATGTATTCGGTTCGTTAGGATATAAACTTTCGTCTATATTATGCATCATTGTTATATTCTGGTTTAACAAACCAAACCTTGTTGAGGTGCTCGTGTCTGAAGTATAGAGGCTTTATCAATTCTGTCATTGATCCTTAATGTATATATTAACCCTCCCTTCTCCTTCCCACAATGTATATATATATATGGAGTATTTAGTTACCTTTCATTCAGTTGTTTAATAACTAGCACATTTGGGGTTTCATGTTTTTCCTAAGTGTAGGGATTCTGTAATTATTTACTTGTATCATTTTGGTTATGCAGAAATTATGGTCCAAAAGTTTTGTCGACGGATGTTAGTGGTAGCCTTTTCAGGTCAGTTTCTATTCGCTTGTCTTCTTTTTCCGTGTTTGGTATTTTGATGTTACGAGTAGGGTACTTGTCAAACTGATTTCCTTCATATGGTTTTTTTGTGCTGTGTAAGTAGGTTTGGCTTTCTGCCTTTTCCTTCTTAAATTTTTTGTTTTTCGGTAAACTCTTGTTGCTATGTGGACCTTTGTCCTCAAGTTTGTTGGTGTATATGATGCACTTACAAAGTTTGAATCATTTTTTTGTTTCATAATATGATTGATTAGTGTAGCCATTTGCATAAAGCATCCAAATCTATTTATTTGATTAGATGTACTGTGTGTGTGCAGAATAACTAATGATACTGATCAATTTACTACATTAATTGAAGGCTGGATTGTTCTCATCACAGAATAACTCATTCCTATTCTTTTAGTTTTTTCCTATAAACTTATGCGAGACGGTCTTAAGCTAATCATGTGATATTGCCAAGTAGACTATTGGTAGGGTTAGAGGATTAGTTGTACGCAAAATTATTTTGTATTAATAACATGAACAGACTGTTTCCAGATAACCCATACTAAAAATTACATCTAGAATTGCTTCGAGTGATGGCTAGTAACTAGAAATATATGTCATATACTGTGTAGTGTAGTAGTCTAGTAGATGTCATACATGCCATTAGGGACTTTATTATTAGCTTAGTTATATCATTGAGTATTTTTCTTTAGCAAGTAATCCTGGGCACTTTGAATTCTTTGGTGGTTGATTACGTGACCAGAGTCCCAGAATGACTCCCATGTTTCTGTTTTTGGGACACTGTCCTGTACGGAGGTGTTAAAGGATTCGAGGACAAGAGGTAATAGGGGTACTGGAGTGGACAGTTCGTCCGCAGTGTTGGATGCTCAATTTCCTGCTCTGGGCAAGGCTGTCTCACAGGTGGCGCAGCATGGTGCAGGGAATAAGCAACTTGGTGTTGGGATCAAGAGGAATGGAGCAAGGAAAGGGCAGGCGGATGCTGTTAAATGAGCATAAGACTGCTGCTTTGGCAGCTTCAGGTCTGTTGTAGGAATGTTATTGCAGCAGTTTCAGCAGTTGGACAGTATGAATTTGCAGGAATGCGTGTACAGGTCTGAAGTACTGAGAGCAGTTGTTGCAGGAATAAGGCAGATCAGTAGCTGTTCTGACTGTTTTTTAGCAGAAAAGGACCTACTGTTTCGTGCAGGGTTTAGAAGTGCAGTAGAGTAGCTTTGTACAGGAGCTACTGGGATTGCGGCATTCTGATGTCGCTAAAATAGACATATAGAGTCGAGTTTTGAATAAGCAAGGAATCAAGGAAGAGGAGTCATCCGAGCAGAACAACACAAAAGTCGTGCATTAGCATAGTCTTTTTGTAATTACCTAGTTTATCCTTGTAATTGACTTTGGTTTTGGATATATATTACTTACCTTTCGTAAAAAAAAAGTATAAAAAGAATGATTATGAGGTGCAATTGTATGTTTATGTATGTATTTCTTACCTATTTCCAAATATAATAGGTACGTAGTAGCAGGTGTTGTATGTAGCCGTGTTAATTTAAAAGAAAACGAGCAAAGAAACCGGTCCAAAAAAAGCAGCAGGTCGTTGTATGAAAAAGCAAAGACACCGGTTGTAGATGGACGTGGTCTCACAGTTATATACCAAAGACACCGGTTGTAGATGAGCGTGGTCTCACAGTTATATACCAAAGACACCGGTTGTAGATGAGCGTGGTCTCATAGTTATATAACAAAGACACCGGACATAATTGATAACAGGTACAAGTCAAAGAAACCAGTTGTAACATCCCGTAATTTAGGAGACCTTTAGAATAGTGCAAAGTGACATTTTAATTTACTATTAATTTATTCTAAGTTATTTTAATTTATTTTGAATTAATTGGGATTAATATAGTTTATTAAAATATAAATTTATAAAGATTTCGGATTAAAGTCGTAAAGTCGTAACTTTATATTTTTAACCATACAGTCGTCCACTTAATAAGTTATCATACAGTCGTATATATATTTAATATTTTAGTAATAATAGTTTTAATATCGGACTCGGTTTCGAAATTCGTGTCGTGTCGTGACTTGAGCAACGCCCCAGCCACGACAATCTGGCCGAGCACTGACCAAGCCATTGCCCGAGCAACAACAGCAGCAGTGCTGAGCCAAGCCAGGCAACAGCCCAAGCACAATCAGCCGTGTTGCCCAAGCACAAGTACCGTGCTCTTTCTTCCTCTATTTGCCTCATTTCCTTATCTTCATCTTCAACCTATAACATCTCAATAATTCAATCACAAAAACCCCATAAATCATTCATTACTCAACCAAATGCAATAATAATTATATTTTCGGAATCCTCTCTTCATTCCTCACCTTCTAGTAAGTTTAGATTTCATTTCCCCCAACTTATTTTAAGACAACTTTTTTTAGGGTTTCGATTTTAAGCTTATATAAGTTGTTTAATTGATTGTTTTAGGTGAAGAATATAGGGCTGGGCATGGAGACTCATTTGTGATTGAAGAAGAACCCGTTCTTGGCCTTAGGAATCTCGGTTCTTCATACTAGTATAGGATTCTTCTCTTTTTCTAATTTAAGGTAACATTTCCGAGCGCCTCGACGAATTAATGCTACAAAATTCCGTGTTTGTTGTTTGTATGTGATTTGGAAGATGAATATGATATATACATGTTGTAGGTTTGGTTCCAAAGGCGCTCTTACATTTGATTATTGTCATTTTCGTTCAAGTAATGAAGCATTAGGGACGTAGTAGTATAAACGCTTGTTGTGAGGTGTCTGTGTTATATTACTACAATTACTATGCATTACTACTGTTGTACCTACTGCACAGTCATTTCTCGTATCTGCGCAAGTCTGCCTCTACCTATCTGTTTCTGTTTCTGCGCGCTGTCACTATACGGTTTTCTGGTCTGCGCATTGGGTCTGTTCAGGTCTGTACTGGTCTATTTTCGGGTGTGATATGGTCTGTTTTCTGGTCTGTTCGGGTCTGTTTCCTTGTCTGGTTTGTGCGTCTTTTCTGCGTCTGTTCAGGTCTGATATGGTCCGTGTTCAGGTCTGTCTTTACGGGTCTGTTACGCGTCTGTTTTGGGTCTGTTTCGGTGCGTCTTTCAGGTCTGGTTGCGCCTGTTTCAGTCCGCGTTCAGGTCTGTTTTTACGGGTCTGGTTACGTCGGTTTTAGTATGTGTTCAGGTCTGTTTTTACGGGTCTGATTGGGCGTGCCTATGGCCGCTAGTTGCCGATGTTGTTAGCGTAATACGAGTTGTTTGAATTATTTAATCCTCGTTGTCTAAATTTGTTTGTTCTTGGTTGTTCGATTAGTTATTGTTGGTGTTTAGTTTAGTTAAATGTTGATTTTTTATTCACTAGGAATAGCTTCTTAAAGATGATATTTTCACATAATGGCTTAGTAATGGCACGAAAGTGATATAGATAAGACTTGAAATGGATTCATAAGGAGATTTATATTGTTTGGACGTTTTGTGCCGAAAACTGAGCTGGGCCAGATGACTGAACTACGTTCAGTCAACTAGGTTTGACCAGTCAGCCTCGATTTAACCGATGACCCGTCGCGGGACTTGGGTCGAGGGTAAACATTCGGATGCATGAAGTAAGTATGTTGCTTTAATGTTAGCTATGTTGATATTTTAGCTATTGAACATGTTATGCACTTCCATATTAAAGGTTGGTTGAATTGGATGACTTCACATGTTGGATGTTTACCCTTGCTAATATAAGATATTGGTTAATATTTGTTGATGATTGATAAGTGATTGACATTTGCTGATAAGGCATGATAACGGATAATGTTAGTTGGTTACTTGAATATATATTAGTGGTTCGGTATTATTGATATTGAGGATTTTGTTGTTGGCCAGTTGAAACTACTTATGTATAGACTATCACATGCTAGGATGGTGTCCTAGAGTCTTGTTAGGGGCTTGGTGTTGTATCCAAGTGTACTCATGTGTTGTATCATGAGTCTTAGACACGGTATCGTATCCGTGTGTCAACAGGAACGTAGCTAGCCTTGGTGTTGTATCCAAGGGTACTCATGTGTTGTATCATGAGTCTTGGCGCGGTGTCGTATCCGTGTGTCCATAGGATCGTAGCTAGCCTTGGTGTTGTATCCAAGGGTACTCATGTGTTGTATCATGAGTCTTGGCGCGGTGTTGTATCCGTGTGTCAGTTGGAACTTAGCTAGACTTGGTGTTGTATCCAAGTTTACCTATGTGTGGTATCATGAGTCGTAGACTTGGTGTTGTATCCAAGGTTACTTATGTGTGGTATCATGAGTCTTAGACATGGTGTTGTATCCGTGTATCATGGTTGGATAACTATGTTCTCTCTTGTATGTTGATTCAATGAATTATGCACAGTGAGATGCAAGCCGTTATAGTTTATAGAGTTTGGATTCGTGCCTGTTACCTGGATTCACATGATAGCATAGTATGAGTCGGTCTAGAACTCACATGCTAGGTTATATGTTGTATTTTGTTGTTGAATCACATGATAGACATATTGGCTTGGTACTTGTGTGCCTAGGCTATGTGTTGATCATATACATTTTCTTATGTTGTTCATGTTATATTAATATGGCATTTCGTGGCTGGGAGAACTCGGAGTTACTCCCCACTGACTGTGGCATTCATGTTTGTTTAAAATGCGAATGACAGGTTTGTGAAGCATACGTTGGGTATATGACGAGCTAGCGAGCGGATGACAACCTTGGGACCTTTATACGGTTTCCACTTTGTAGAGACTTGATACTTTAGTTATATACTTATTTATCTTAGGGACATATGTCTCCCTTACCTATTGGTTGTATTTATTTTTGGACCTTGTATGTTTGACACCTTTACTTGGATATCTTTATAACAGGTTTAGGTTTTGAAAATCCCGTATTTTCCTCCAAATGAACTTATTACAAACATATCCTTGCAGTTTTTACTTAGAATTTTATGTTTACTCTTCCGCTAAATATGAGGGTGTCACAGTTGGTATCAGAGCATAACTGCTCCCGACGCACGTTGTGTACCCCGATGTAAATAACTTGACCTCCAAATAATGAATTGAGAGTTGGTTAAGCTGGGTAGAATTAGGATATTATGTTGTAGTCTGTTTGTGATTGCTAGGTGTTAGGTTCTAACAAGTTTGCTTTTCTCTTGACCTGAAGATGGCTCCTCCAAGGAATGGCTATACCGCAATTCTACGAGCTCTTACGCACATCATCCAAAATCAACAAAATCAACAAGTCAATCCTACACCTGAAGCTGAAAGACGTGGTAGCTACGTCTGGGTGGCTAGCCAATTAGCAAGGAACAATACTAGAACTTATGGTGGCGAAGTTGATCCGGTGGCCCTATCTGAGTGGTTCCGGGAGATGGAGAAGAACCTTTCTTTGTATGATGTCCAAGAAGGGGACAAGGTGAAGTTGGCCTCTCACTTTTTGGTTAAGGAAGCTGATCGATGGTGGACTATGACTGGTCCTACCTCTATTCTGGAGAATGGCTTTGGTTGGGATCGATTCAAGGACTTAGTTGAGGCTAGGTTCTATCCTAAGGAGCTTAGACGTCAAAGGCTCAAGGAATTCATGGACTTGACACAAAGAGATCTCTCCGTACAAGCCTTCACTAACAAGTTTAATGATCTCGCTCATTATGCTTCTAGACTTGTCCAGAATGAGGAGGATAAGGCCTTCTTTTACTTGGACAAGCTTTCCCCGAAGCTTAAGAGTATGATTAGAAGGGATTCTACATCCTTTATCTCCATCTACGATGATGCCTTGTGGGCTGAGAGCTCCATTCAAGCCATTGATGATGAGGCTCGCGCTTCTAGGGTTGTGGTTGACTCCTCTCATCACACTTCTCATGGCAAGGGACCTTACTCTCTTGATTCTCTACTACTCGTACCTGCTTCTGGGACGAATGTGGTTCCTCCTTACCCCTCTCACTCCCTTAAGAGAAAATTTGTTCAGAGTAAACAAGTCAACCATGGTACTCTTTCTAACAACAACAAAGAACATCGCATATGTTTCCAATGTAAGAAGCCCTTACATTTCGGAGTTGGTTGCTTTAACAAACCACTTCTTTGCCACTTCTGCAAAAAGCCTGGACACCAGTATCGAGATTGTCCCGAGAGGAAGACTACTCCTACACCCACTATTCCCGAGAAACCGAAAGGACGGATTTACGTGATGACTCGTACCGAAGCTGCTGCATTTCCTGATATTCGTATTGGTGTGTTTCTAATTCTTGCCTTTCCTCCTTACTTTTGTCATCTCGTTAAATTCTTACACTTTTCATCTAAGTCTTGTGAGCTTTAGCTACTCTTTCGAGTGATCCTTTCCTCCTCTTAAGCATCTTCTGCCTTGCCCTTGACTCCTAAAATTCTTGAAACCAAAATCTTTGAGTCTAAACAGTTCCAGTCGACCATAGGTTGACCCTTAATGAGGTTAAATATCTCATGAAGTTATATTGGATGTCTTAGTCTAAGTTATCTAGAGTCACTAGATAGAGTTTGGTCATAGCTAGTCGAGTTGTTATCCTTCTTATAAAGTTTCGAACTAAAAGTTTTGAAATGATTTGATGCTTTTCACTGGTTTTAACGTCAATAAAGGTTGAGACTCGTTATTGGAGACGTCCGATAATTAGTTTTTCCATTTGTTGGTGTGAAATTTATTTTTAATGTCTTTAATTCGGAATGTCGATGTTCTTGAAAGATCTACAAGAACCCTCCGTTCCCTTGATGAGATACTATTTTCATACATACTCTTTTTGAAATTTCATTCGTGTGATTTAAAAGATCGACCTACAATAGTTACACCCTTCCTTCTTCCAAGTTTCGAGGACGAAACTTTTTAAAAGGTGGGATGATTGTAACATCCCGTAATTTAGGAGACCTTTAGAATAGTGCAAAGTGACATTTTAATTTACTATTAATTTATTCTAAGTTATTTTAATTTATTTTGAATTAATTGGGATTAATATAGTTTATTAAAATATAAATTTATAAAGATTTCGGATTAAAGTCGTAAAGTCGTAACTTTATATTTTTAACCATACAGTCGTCCACTTAATAAGTTATCATACAGTCGTATATATATTTAATATTTTAGTAATAATAGTTTTAATATTGGACTCGGTTTCGAAATTCGTGTCGTGTCGTGACTTGAGCAACGCCCCAGCCACGACAATCTGGCCGAGCACTGACCAAGCCATTGCCCGAGCAACAACAGCAGCAGTGCTGAGCCAAGCCAGGCAACAGCCCAAGCACAATCAGCCGTGTTGCCCAAGCACAAGTACCGTGCTCTTTCTTCCTCTATTTGCCTCATTTCCTTATCTTCATCTTCAACCTATAACATCTCAATAATTCAATCACAAAAACCCCATAAATCATTCATTACTCAACCAAATGCAATAATAATTATATTTTCGGAATCCTCTCTTCATTCCTCACCTTCTAGTAAGTTTAGATTTCATTTCCCCCAACTTATTTTAAGACAACTTTTTTTAGGGTTTCGATTTTAAGCTTATATAAGTTGTTTAATTGATTGTTTTAGGTGAAGAATATAGGGCTGGGCATGGAGACTCATTTGTGATTGAAGAAGAACCCGTTCTTGGCCTTAGGAATCTCGGTTCTTCATACTAGTATAGGATTCTTCTCTTTTTCTAATTTAAGGTAACATTTCCGAGCGCCTCGACGAATTAATGCTACAAAATTTCGTGTTTGTTGTTTGTATGTGATTTGGAAGATGAATATGATATATACATGTTGTAGGTTTGGTTCCAAAGGCGCTCTTACATTTGATTATTGTCATTTTCGTTCAAGTAATGAAGCATTAGGGACGTAGTAGTATAAATGCTTGTTGTGAGGTGTCTGTGTTATATTACTACAATTACTATGCATTACTACTGTTGTACCTACTGCACAGTCATTTCTCGTATCTGCGCAAGTCTGCCTCTACCTATCTGTTTCTGTTTCTGCGCGCTGTCACTATACGGTTTTCTGGTCTGCGCATTGGGTCTGTTCAGGTCTGTACTGGTCTATTTTCGGGTGTGATATGGTCTGTTTTCTGGTCTGTTCGGGTCTGTTTCCTTGTCTGGTTTGTGCGTCTTTTCTGCGTCTGTTCAGGTCTGATATGGTCCGTGTTCAGGTCTGTCTTTACGGGTCTGTTACGCGTCTGTTTTGGGTCTGTTTCGGTGCGTCTTTCAGGTCTGGTTGCGCCTGTTTCAGTCCGCGTTCAGGTCTGTTTTTACGGGTCTGGTTACGTCGGTTTTAGTATGTGTTCAGGTCTGTTTTTACGGGTCTGATTGGGCGTGCCTATGGCCGCTAGTTGCCGATGTTGTTAGCGTAATACGAGTTGTTTGAATTATTTAATCCTCGTTGTCTAAATTTGTTTGTTCTTGGTTGTTCGATTAGTTATTGTTGGTGTTTAGTTTAGTTAAATGTTGATTTTTTATTCACTAGGAATAGCTTCTTAAAGATGATATTTTCACATAATGGCTTAGTAATGGCACGAAAGTGATATAGATAAGACTTGAAATGGATTCATAAGGAGATTTATATTGTTTGGACGTTTTGTGCCGAAAACTGAGCTGGGCCAGATGACTGAACTACGTTCAGTCAACTAGGTTTGACCAGTCAGCCTCGATTTAACCGATGACCCGTCGCGGGACTTGGGTCGAGGGTAAACATTCGGATGCCTGAAGTAAGTATGTTGCTTTAATGTTAGCTATGTTGATATTTTAGCTATTGAACATGTTATGCACTTCCATATTAAAGGTTGGTTGAATTGGATGACTTCACATGTTGGATGTTTACCCTTGCTAATATAAGATATTGGTTAATATTTGTTGATGATTGATAAGTGATTGACATTTGCTGATAAGGCATGATAACGGATAATGTTAGTTGGTTACTTGAATATATATTAGTGGTTCGGTAATATTGATATTGAGGATTTTGTTGTTGGCCAGTTGAAACTCCTTATGTATAGACTATCACATGCAAGGATGGTGTCCTAGAGTCTTGTTAGGGGCTTGGTGTTGTATCCAAGTGTACTCATGTGTTGTATCATGAGTCTTAGACACGGTATCGTATCCGTGTGTCAACAGGAACGTAGCTAGCCTTGGTGTTGTATCCAAGGGTACTCATGTGTTGTATCATGAGTCTTGGCGCGGTGTCGTATCCGTGTGTCCATAGGATCGTAGCTAGCCTTGGTGTTGTATCCAAGGGTACTCATGTGTTGTATCATGAGTCTTGGCGCGGTGTTGTATCCGTGTGTCAGTTGGAACTTAGCTAGACTTGGTGTTGTATCCAAGTTTACCTATGTGTGGTATCATGAGTCGTAGACTTGGTGTTGTATCCAAGGTTACTTATGTGTGGTATCATGAGTCTTAGACATGGTGTTGTATCCGTGTATCATGGTTGGATAACTATGTTCTCTCTTGTATGTTGATTCTATGAATTATGCACAGTGAGATGCAAGCCGTTATAGTTTATAGAGTTTGGATTCGTGCCTGTTACCTGGATTCACATGATAGCATAGTATGAGTCGGTCTAGAACTCACATGCTAGGTTATATGTTGTATTTTGTTGTTGAATCACATGATAGACATATTGGCTTGGTACTTGTGTGCCTAGGCTATGTGTTGATCATATACATTTTCTTATGTTGTTCATGTTATATTAATATGGCATTTCGTGGCTGGGAGAACTCGGAGTTACTCCCCACTGACTGTGGCATTCATGTTTGTTTAAAATGCGAATGACAGGTTTGTGAAGCATACGTTGGGTATATGACGAGCTAGCGAGCGGATGACACCCAAGCACAATCAGCCGTGTTGCCCAAGCACAAGTACCGTGCTCTTTCTTCCTCTATTTGCCTCATTTCCTTATCTTCATCTTCAACCTATAACATCTCAATAATTCAATCACAAAAACCCCATAAATCATTCATTACTCAACCAAATGCAATAATAATTATATTTTCGGAATCCTCTCTTCATTCCTCACCTTCTAGTAAGTTTAGATTTCATTTCCCCCAACTTATTTTAAGACAACTTTTTTTAGGGTTTCGATTTTAAGCTTATATAAGTTGTTTAATTGATTGTTTTAGGTGAAGAATATAGGGCTGGGCATGGAGACTCATTTGTGATTGAAGAAGAACCCGTTCTTGGCCTTAGGAATCTCGGTTCTTCATACTAGTATAGCATTCTTCTCTTTTTCTAATTTAAGGTAACATTTCCGAGCGCCTCGACGAATTAATGCTACAAAATTTCGTGTTTGTTGTTTGTATGTGATTTGGAAGATGAATATGATATATACATGTTGTAGGTTTGGTTCCAAAGGCGCTCTTACATTTGATTATTGTCATTTTCGTTCAAGTAATGAAGCATTAGGGATGTAGTAGTATAAATGCTTGTTGTGAGGTGTCTGTGTTATATTACTACAATTACTATGCATTACTACTGTTGTACCTACTGCACAGTCATTTCTCGTATCTGCGCAAGTCTGCCTCTACCTATCTGTTTCTGTTTCTGCGCGCTGTCACTATACGGTTTTCTGGTCTGCGCATTGGGTCTGTTCAGGTCTGTACTGGTCTATTTTCGGGTGTGATATGGTCTGTTTTCTGGTCTATTTTTGGGTCTGTCTTCAGGTCTGTTCGGGTCTGTTTCCTGGTCTGGTTTGTGCGTCTTTTCTGCGTCTGTTCAGGTCTGATATGGTCCGTGTTCAGGTCTGTCTTTACGGGTCTGTTACGCGTCTGTTTTGGGTCTGTTTTGGTGCGTCTTTCAAGTCTGGTTGCGCCTGTTTCAGTCCGCGTTCAGGTCTGTTTTTACGGGTCTGGTTACGTCGGTTTTAGTATGTGTTCAGGTCTGTTTTTACGGGTCTGATTGGGCGTGCCTATGGCCGCTAGTTGCCGATGTTGTTAGCGTAATACGAGTTGTTTGAATTATTTAATCCTCGTTGTCTAAATTTGTTTGTTCTTGGTTGTTCGATTAGTTATTGTTGGTGTTTAGTTTAGTTAAATGTTGATTTTTTATTCACTAGGAATAGCTTCTTAAAGATGATATTTTCACATAATGGCTTAGTAATGGCACGAAAGTGATATAGATAAGACTTGAAATGGATTCATAAGGAGATTTATATTGTTTGGACATTTTGTGCCGAAAACTAAGCTGGGCCAGATGACTGAACTACGTTCAGTCAACTAGGTTTGACCAGTCAGCCTCGATTTAACCGATGACCCGTCGCGGGACTTGGGTCGAGGGTAAACATTCGGATGCATGAAGTAAGTATGTTGCTTTAATGTTAGCTATGTTGATATTTTAGCTATTGAACATGTTATGCACTTCCATATTAAAGGTTGGTTGAATTGGATGACTTCACATGTTGGATGTTTACCCTTGCTAATATAAGATATTGGTTAATATTTGTTGATGATTGATAAGTGATTGACATTTGCTGATAAGGCATGATAACGGATAATGTTAGTTGGTTACTTGAATATATATTAGTGGTTCGGTATTATTGATATTGAGGATTTTGTTGTTGGCCAGTTGAAACTACTTATGTATAGACTATCACATGCTAGGATGGTGTCCTAGAGTCTTGTTAGGGGCTTGGTGTTGTATCCAAGTGTACTCATGTGTTGTATCATGAGTCTTAGACACGGTATCGTATCCGTGTGTCAACAGGAACGTAGCTAGCCTTGGTGTTGTATCCAAGGGTACTCATGTGTTGTATCATGAGTCTTGGCGCGGTGTCGTATCCGTGTGTCCATAGGATCGTAGCTAGCCTTGGTGTTGTATCCAAGGGTACTCATGTGTTGTATCATGAGTCTTGGCGCGGTGTTGTATCCGTGTGTCAGTTGGAACTTAGCTAGACTTGGTGTTGTATCCAAGTTTACCTATGTGTGGTATCATGAGTCGTAGACTTGGTGTTGTATCCAAGGTTACTTATGTGTGGTATCATGAGTCTTAGACATGGTGTTGTATCCGTGTATCATGGTTGGATAACTATGTTCTCTCTTGTATGTTGATTCTATGAATTATGCACAGTGAGATGCAAGCCGTTATAGTTTATAGAGTTTGGATTCGTGCCTGTTACCTGGATTCACATGATAGCATAGTATGAGTCGGTCTAGAACTCACATGCTAGGTTATATGTTGTATTTTGTTGTTGAATCACATGATAGACATATTGGCTTGGTACTTGTGTGCCTAGGCTATGTGTTGATCATATACATTTTCTTATGTTGTTCATGTTATATTAATATGGCATTTCGTGGCTGGGAGAACTCGGAGTTACTCCCCACTGACTGTGGCATTCGTGTTTGTTTAAAATGCGAATGACAGGTTTGTGAAGCATACGTTGGGTATATGACGAGCTAGCGAGCGGATGACAACCTTGGGACCTTTATACGGTTTCCACTTTGTAGAGACTTGATACTTTAGTTATATACTTATTTATCTTAGGGACATATGTCTCCCTTACCTATTGGTTGTATTTATTTTTGGACCTTGTATGTTTGACACCTTTACTTGGATATCTTTATAACAGGTTTAGGTTTTGAAAATCCCGTATTTTCCTCCAAATGAACTTATTACAAACATATCCTTGCAGTTTTTACTTAGAATTTTATGTTTACTCTTCCGCTAAATATGAGGGTGTCACACCAGTTATTAATAAAAACAAGTATCTTTAAGGGTTAGATAAGACACCGGTTTTTCCAACAGGTTTCTTAACCAAAGACACCTATGACCTAGACACCAGTTATAAACAGGTGTCTAAGGCCTTTTTCAACAGGTTTCTTTGGCCTTTTTTGTAGTAGTGTGGAGAACGGGACTTATGAAATGGGTCTTGTGATACGGATTTTGTGATATAGGACTTGTGATATGGGACTTGTGATATGGCCATGGAAGGTGTGGTGGTGGAGGTGAAGTGAAGGATGTGGAGATGGAGGGAATTTGTATTATGTTATCTCATGTCTTAACTATATTACCTACTCAACCTCGTGTTGACCCTGTGTGTATTGTATGTGTCTGTGTTGATCCAATTTATTGGGGAGCAGAATGACAGGTCTTAGACTCATGGAAGCTGGAAGGGGGGAGAGGCTATGGGTCAGACCTGTCTAGTGCTAGCTCACGTTATTTAGTCTTTTCACCTTGTCTGGACTTTTGTTTTATTTTCATGAGACATTTGTAATACTTTTGAGACACCTTGTTTTAACATTTAAATTATTTAATAAAGTACTGCGTTTCTTCCCTTTGTTATCTACTACCTCGGTTATCCGAGATGGTAACACCCTTGGTTATTTGGGGAGTCCTAGTCCAGGTCCCTAAATAAATGGGGGTGTTACAAAGTGGTATCAGAGCAAGCAGTGTGTCGATCTTCAGGAGGATACCAATCTGGGGGTTACCGTACTCCAACTTTGGGGTACAGTGGGTCCCGCATGAATGCCTCAGGTAGTGGAGGATATCGTACTCCTATGTCGGGTTATGGGGGAAGTACGAGATCTGGTACTAGCAACAACTACCAGAAGAGCTATAACAACTATCAAAACCGTTCTCACCAAAACCAGTACAACGGGAGTGGCAGTAATCAGAAGATCGGCCGAAGGAAACCAACAGTCGGAAGCAGCCACTACTAGCCAGAGCGGGGTGAAGACTAGTGGCAAACTCTTTGCCATGGAGAAACAGGCTGCCAAAGATGATGCACATGTCGTGACTGGTACTTTTCTCGTGAACCTTAAACCTACGTTTGTACTTTTCGATTCCGGAGCTACCTATTCTTTTGTGTCTAGAGAGCATGCTAGGGTGTTAGAGCTTGACATCTATGATTGGATTGAGGATTCAGTAACAATACCATCTGGGGAATCTATGTCATGTAATAGAGTCTATAGGAGTGTGCCCATCAAGATTGGGGAGGTAGTTTTCCATTGCGATCTTATCGAATTTCCATTGGGGAACTTTGAGGTAATTCTAGGGATGGATTGGCTGGGGAAATATCGAGCTTTTATAGACTGTTACCAAAAGAAGATTTCTCTGAAGGGACCTAAGGGAGTGAGGGTGACTTATAGGGGATTCGTGGTTAAACTTAAGGTCAAATTCATATCTGTTAATACCCTTAAGTCTAGTCTGAGAAAGGGGGATAGTTTGATCTTGTGTCAAATGTGGAATTGTGAGGCGGAGGCTTCGAAGGTTAGCGAGATACCTGTGGTGAGGGAGTTTGAGGGAGTGTTTCGGGATGATGCGTCATGGTTGCCACCAAGGAGAGAGGTCGACTTTTCTATCGATCTACAGCCAGGAGCAGGGCCCATATCAAAATCACCTTACCGTATGTGACCAAAGGAGATTGATGAATTAAAGAAACAATTGGATGAATTGGCTGAAAAGGGATTCATCCGACCTAGTGTGTCACCCTGGGGAGCACCAGTGCTGTTTGTGAAGAAGAAAGATGGGAGTCTGAGGCTTTGCATTGACTATCGAGAGCTGAACAATGTGACCGTTAAGAATCGTTACCCCTTGCCTAGAATTGATGATCTGTTCGACCAGTTTAGTGGAGCCGGAGTTTTCTCAAAGATTGATATGAGATCGGGTTATCACCAATTGAGGATTAGAGACGAGGACATTCCCAAGACCGCTTTTAGAACAAGGTATGGCCACTACGAATTCGTGGTTATGCCGTTTGGGTTGACTAATGCACCAGCAGTTTTCATGGATTTGATGAACCGGGTATTCAGTCCGTACCTGGATAAGTTCGTGGTTGTGTTTATCGACGACATCTTAGTGTATTCCAAGAGTGAGGAAGAGCACGAAGAGCACCTAAGAGCCGTACTGAAGACTTTAGAGGAGAATGAGTTGTATGCCAAGTTAAGTAAGTGCGAGTTCTGGCTAAAGAAAGTTGATTTCCTGGGTCATGTGATTTCCAAGGAAGGGGTGTCTGTGGACCCTAGTAAGATCGAAGCTGTGACCAGATGGCAAAACCCGAAGAATGTGGGTGAGATCCGAAGTTTCTTGGGATTGGCTGGGTATTACAGGAGGTTCGTCAAAGATTTCTCAAAGATAGCTAAGTCGTTGACAACGTTGATGAGGAAGGAGAACCGTTTCGTCTGGGATGAGAGTTGTGAGAAGGCATTCTTAAATCTTAAGGAACGCTTGACAACAGCTCCTATCCTTGCCTTACATGATGGGAGTGATAATTTCGAAGTTTTTACTGATGCTTCTAAGCATGGACTGGGGTGTGTATTAATGCAGAATGGGAGAGTGATAGCGTATGCTTCCTGTTAATTGAAGACCTACGAGGAGAATTACCCTACCTATGATTTGGAGTTGGGAGTCGTGGTCTTTGAACTGAAACTGTGGCGCCATAACCTTTACGGAGCCACATTTAAGGTGTTTTCTGACCACAAGAGCTTGAAGTACATCTATACCCAGCGGGAGTTGAATATGAGGCAAAGGAGGTGGATAGAGTTGATTGGTGACTACGATATGCAAATTATCTACCATGAGGGCAAGGCTAATGTGGTTGTCGATGCCTTGAGTAGAAAATATGTTCACGCAGTGAGTAGTGCCAGATCAAGGGTGAGACTGCATAGTGAGTTGGGAGAAATGGGAATTTACATTATTCGGAAAGTGGATGCTCTTAGTGATCTGACACTGGAGCCAGAGTCGTATGGAGAAATCAGAGAATTGTAAAAAGAAGATTTGAGGATCTAGAAGCGGCGAGGAATGATCGAGGGAAGTGGTAATGAGACCGAGTCCAAATTTAGTGTCCATTCATACGGTAGCCTGAGATTCAGTGGGAGATGGTGTGTTCCGGATAATGATGAGTTGAAGAAGAAGATTCTCACTGAAGCTCACGCTACGCCATACTTTGTTCAGCCAAGGGGTGATAAATTAAACAAATATATCAAGAAGACGTTTTGGTGGCCCAATATGAAGAAGGAGGTTGTCGAGTTTGTGTCGCGGTTTCTGACGTGTCAGAGGGTAAAGGGTGAGCATAAGAGACCTCAAGGAAAGATCCAGCCACTGGATGTACCTGAGTGGAAATGGGAGAATATTTATATGGATTTCATCGTGGGGTTGCCTCGAACTCAAAAGGGCAACAACATGATCTGGGTAATTGTGGATAGGTTGACCAAGTCCGCTCACTTTATTCCAATGAAAGACACCTGGAGTAAGGCTGAGTTGGCAAAGTCATATGTGCAGAATGTGGTCAAGTTGCATGATGTTCCCAAAGATATTGTTTCCGATCGCGACTCGAGATTTATCTCTAGATTCTGGCAAGAGCTGCAGTCCGCTGTAGGCACGCAGTTGAAGATGAGTACGGCTTTTCATCCAGCTACAGATGGTCAGACGGAGAGAACCATTCAGACTTTGGAGGATATGCTGAGAGCTTGTGTGCTAGAATTTGGGGGATCATGGGAAGAGCGATTGGGATTGATAGAGTTCTCATATAATAACAGCTACCACGCTAGCATTGGTATGGCTCCTTTTGAGGCTCTGTATGGGAGGAAGTGTCAGAGTCCTGTATGTTGGGATGATCGAGTTGATGTCGTGGTTCTAGGTCCGGAGATGATCCAGGAGATGATTGAGCAAGTCCATATAATCAGACAGAAAATGAGGGCTGCCCAGGATAGACAGAACAGTTACGCAGATCTCAAGAGGAGTGACATTTCCATTGAGGCAGGAGAGAAAGTACTACTGAAGGTATCTCCAATGAAGGGTGTGATGAGGTTCGGAAAGTGTGGCAAGCTGAGTCATAAGTTTATTGGCCCATTTGAGATTTTGGACAGGGTTGGGGAGGTGGCATACCGATTAGCTTTACCTCTAGCCCTATCCAAGGTCCATAATGTGTTCCATGTGTCTCAATTAAGAAAGTATGTAAGTGATCCATCGCATGTTTTGCGCCACGAGGTGATTGAGGTGGATGAGCAGTTGTCCTATGTTGAGACTCCCAAGGAGATTCTGGATAGGAAAGTGCGAAAGACTCGGAATGGGGAAACAAAGTTGGTGAAAGTTCTGTGGACCAACCATAATATGGAAGAAGCTACTTGGGAGGCTGAGGCGTCCATGAGAGAGCGTTATCCACATCTGTTTGACTGAGGTAAGTTATGGGCACATAACTCTTATTTAAGGGGGGTAGAATGTAACATTTCGTGCCTTGTCGTGTTTCGGCTTTATTTTATGTTTTGGTTTGAGTTCGTTGCGAGGTGAGTATGGGTGAACTTCGGGACGAAGTCCATTTTAAGGGGGAAGACTATAATACCTCGGATATTTTGTTACGATGTTACTTTTATTATTGTCGTAAGGGTAGTATTTAAATGTTTTAATTGTTTGATATATATATATAATCGTTTTATGTATACTATTTGCCACTCGTGGGGTTCGAGCTTGAGACCTTTGGGGATAGCATTGGGCCTCGAATGTCCTACATAACCCAACAGCCCACGAATTCAAAACCCTCAAAACACACACTCCAATTCACACCCTCACCCTACTTTACACCCCAACCCTACTACCGCTACCACAGAGAAGGGAAAGGAAGCTTACACGGCCAGTTTAGAGCAGCATAGAACCCCTCGTTTTGATCAGGAACCAGGTATGGTTACCTCTGTTTTGTTGGTCGTCTTTTATAGTCGTTTCTGCGTGTGTTTTGTGTTAGAGTCGAAGGTTTACTAGGTCGCCATCTTCAGTTTACGTTAACATCACGTTGTTGCTGGTAGTCAAGGGAGTCGGGTGAAGGTTGTCACGGTGGGTTCAGGCGTCTGCGTCAGCGTCGAAGGGAGTGTTAGTCTCCCTGGTTGTCTCAGTCATAATGTATGCATATTACAGGGAGAGTATTGGGGGTGGTACCACCGTTGACTCGGGGGAGGTCGACACGGTGGTACCACCGTGGTTTATGAGTCCGGTGTCAGGGGGTTTGGGAGGTGGTTTTGGTTGGTGTTAGACACTGTGACGGCGTCGACAGGGAATTCTTTAGCGGCGGCTGGAGTAATTGTGTAAGGAACCAGACCTGGGTTATGGTCTGGTTCACCCTACTGGTGGTTGTCGAGGAGGCTGTTAGGTGTCGGGGTGGTAGTAGGCAGTCGGGGGTGCGAGGTATGGTGGTTGCTGGTGGCTGTTGAGGGTGTTATCCGGTGGTGAGGGTTGCGTTTGGTCCGCGGGTTGTGTGTCGGGTTTTGGGGCTATTTGGGTGTTTGTATTATTATTATTATTATTATTATTATTATTATTATTATTATTATTATTATTATTATTATTGTTGTTGTTGTTGTTATTATTAGTTATTTTTGGTTTGTGTTAATTGTTATTAATGTAGGCATTAATTATATTTTGAACTATTTAAGAAAGTCACTTGTTTTAGAAAGTTGCCATTTTTGGCAGTTACTATTTTGGGAAAGGTCTATTTTAGGAAACTTGTCTTATTGGGAAGTTACTATAAGTAGAATACGTACTTATGTTACGGGATCTAGGGAGTCTTATTAATTATATGCATTATGTGTTTAGGTAACGTTTTCCGCGTGGAAAACTTCTAGTGGCAGTTGTTCGATTGCCGCTGTCTTTCTGCAGTTTCGAGGTAGGGTAATATATATCTGTGGTTGTGTTATGACACGATGTGTGTGTGTTGCTTATTATAAGATAGATATAATTGTTTATGAATGTATTGTAGATTGATTGATTATTATCGATTATTGTGGAGAACGGGACTTATGAAATGGGTCTTGTGATACGGGTCTTGTGATATGGGACTTGTGATATGGCCATGGAAGGTGTGGTGGTGGAGGTGAAGTGAAGGATGTGGAGATGGAGGGAATTTGTATTATGTTATCTCATGTCTTAACTATATTACCTACTCAACCTCGTGTTGACCCTATGTGTTTTGTATGTGTCTGTGTTGATCCAATTTATTGGGGAGCAGAATGACAGGTCTTAGAACTCATGGAAGCTGGAAGGGAGGAGAGGCTATGGATCAGACCTGTCTAGTGCTAGCTCACGTTATTTAGTCTTTTCACCTTGTCTGGACTTTTGTTTTATTTTCGTGAGACATTTGTAATACTTTTCAGACACCTTGCTTTAACATTTAAATTACTTAATAAAGTACTGCGTTTCTTCCCTTTGTTGTCTACTACCTCGGTTATCCGAGATGGTAACACCCTTGGTTATTTGGGGAGTCCTAGTCCAGGTCCCTAAATAAATGGGGGTGTTACAGATAGAGGCAGAGCTGCTGGTCGGTTGATACATGCTGATTAGAGTGTCCCTGAGGCGGATCAAATAGCTGAGTAGTTTGGCCGAGCTATAGCGTAGTTTTTGTTTTGATATAGAACACCCTTGTAATTTTGACTTTTGTTTTGATATATACTACTTACCTTTCACAAAAAAAAAGAAAAATTATTTTTGGAGCTTGTAGTTCTGACAATGATCTTTTAAGTTGTAGTTCTGATTAGGCCAATGTTATTTATTTTGAGTTCACTATTCAGATTCTTCTTGTTCTTATTCATTCCCTATCTTGTGTTGCAGTAACATTGTAGCTTTGGGACTAGCAAATGTATTTGAGGGACTTCTTATTCTTGTTCACAATGTAAGTCAAATATTTATGTTTCATTAGTATGGTGCCAGGCTTCGTAATCATGATTAAGAACAGAAGGATTGATTAAATGAATAAGAACTGAAAGATTGATTAAACGGAGAAAGGGAGACACTATTGAACGTCAATTTCCTTTTTTTTTTGCATACTCCATCCAGCTGCTGTCAAAGAAGCTATAGAGACACTGCAAAGTAAAATGTTAATGCGTTCGTGCTTGATCTTCGAGATATTCGAGATAATAGGTGAAAGTTTTTCATTCATATATCCTTTTACTATAAAATACAAAAGTAAATTGCTGCTAGACTGACACGCATTACTTTGCAGTAGTGGTCTCTTCCCTGAGGGCATTGAGATAACCAAAATATGGTAGGAATTTAAATTTTATAGAAATCGTTAGTATATCTACATTTATTATGATGTCTGTGAGTTTCTTTACTGACTGCTAATAACATTACAAATCTGTGTTTTCATTATGTTTTCACATGCACGAGTATGGAATAGGAATGAGATTTGAGCAGGGATTTAAAAGTTATAGGAGTATGGGTGTACTGTGGGAAACAGAAGGTTGAGGACAGGTGGGTGAGGGAACTCGCAGACTGTGTTAAAAGCTTTTGTCTTAAGAGTTTGTTTATCCAAAAAATGTGCCTTTTTTCCGGTTTTATCTTCTTTGAGGCTGTAGGCAAGATAGGTATATAAGATTTTTCTTCTCTACTTTTGAGAACTACTGATTTTATCTGCGATATTCAGGATGAAGAAAGGAGTTATTGTGTACATTTATGATAGCCGTGGTGTTCGTGATATATATGGCGTTGATGGAAACATTGCTCTAGCACCTTCAGAACCTCTTGTTGTTCTGGTACTCAACTTCTTTAATGATGTTTGCATCTGTGTTTGATTATTGTCATGTTGTAGTAACAAGCATTTCAAGGTGTCGGTTGTTGAGTCTTATGTTATTGAGTCTTATGTTATTCGTCTTCTTTTCTGAAACAGACTTATCTACTGCCCATATTCACGCATTGCAGAGATTCAATGCGTGCAAAAAGCACTCCGTTCCAGCATCTACATACCTAAATCCTGAAAACAATTTCTTATTAATGTTCCGTCTGATTTCAGGTGCCTCGGAATTTCCATGATTCGCTTCTGATTGGCTTGTTTAATTTTCTTATCATTGTGACACTGTCCAATGCAGTTGTGCCTTCGCCATTGCAGGTTAGTTTATTTGATCTCTTCTACTTTGAATTTTCTTGAACACTGACAATATATTATTTGAGCATGCAATGCAATGTTCTCCTTGTTTTCGAATTTAACATAGTTGTTTGGTTTTAATTCTACAACAATCAATGGAATGAACTATGGAATGAACTGCCAAAAAGTGATAAGGGTAAAGTGAAGGTCAAGGAGTACGACTTGCTAAGGTGGCAAAGGAGGAATTTCGCCACTGTCTGTTTTGGATTAATTTATGAAGTTGGAAAGGATAATCATACGGCTAAGTACGAATTTGAGAGTGGAGTCAATGGAATATTATTTTTGTTGATAAATTGGTTGGTTAAAGTTCGTTTGGTAATTGACTTTGAATAATCGGTTAATTGTATAAAGATTATCGTTGTTAAGATTAATG
The DNA here is from genome assembly GCA_029255685.2 of Silene conica. NCBI lineage: Eukaryota > Viridiplantae > Streptophyta > Magnoliopsida > Caryophyllales > Caryophyllaceae > Silene > Silene conica. The sequence continues at coordinate 55,679,419 of CM055313.2, forward strand.
TATTGGGCAATGATATTGTAATTTATTTATTTTTATAGAAAATAAAGTTATAGACATCGGTTCTTTGGATTTCTGATGCCCATGGTCTTGAATAGACATCGTATTTTTTTAAATATCTGTTTCGTGACTAGTATCTTTAGCCACGATAAATTTTGTAGTTTTCAATATTTAGCCACGAGAGTCTCTCTTTTGTCACGTTATTAATTCATGGCCAATAATATTTAGCCACGCTTTTTTTTAATTTGGACACAATATTAACTTGTGAATAAAACAATTTTAGTCACGGGAAAACTGTTTAGCCACGCTATTTTAGTCACGGGGAATATCGTGGCAAAGTTGCTAATTTTAGCCACGTTGCAGTTTTTCTCGTGGCTAAAACTTTGCCACGGCCACATGGGCCATGACTAATTTCCCGTGGCAAAACTGTATAGTCACGGGAATTTAGCACTTGCGCCATGTTTTTAAACGTGACGCAAGTGCCATTTTGTTGTAGTGTAAGCCGAATTCAAGTCAAACCCGTTCTCAAGTGATTTGCATGGCTAAGGGTACGAAGGAATGAAGAAGGAACGGAGTGTGGTGCACGTTTGAAAGACCGAAGGACTGATTTAAGAAGTAATAAGAGCTGATACACCAGCTATATCAGTCGACCGACCGAGCACATTGGTTGGTCGACCAAAATACCTGACGAGGATTTTTTAGAAGTTTTATTTCCAAGATCAAGAACTTGAGGAAGCCCGACAGTTGGTCGACTGACCAGCACCATCGGTCGGTCGACCACAAGCCCTATTTCGGAATAATCAGAAACAAGGCAAAGCCCATGAACCTGATTAGGTTTAAGCTGAAACTTGAGAGATTATTATAAAAGCTGATCTCTAAGCTTTAGACTAATCATTATTATTTTATCAAGCCCTAATCTAGTTTACTACTTATCAATTCTTAGTTTAGTTTACAATAAAAGTTCTTTATTTTTCTTTGTTCATTAGTTTTAGAATACTTTTGCAACAATTAGTTTCCACGCGACGTTTCAATAATATTCAATCTTTCAGTTCTTATTCAATCCTTATTACGGTAATCTACTTTCTAATTCAGTTTATTTATTTTTAGTTTAGTATTACACCGGATAGTTAGAATCCCAAACCTTGCTATTGTTAATTGCATATTTGTTATCGTCTTAATCATAATGTTTACCGTTTTTATTGTTGAATTTACTGTTTTCATTAGTATCATGAGTAGCTAAACCTTCACATGTTAGGATGTAGGCGAATTATAGTGTAGATGGCGTAGTTTACGACAACCCGTAACAGTGTTTGGTCGACCGACTGGCTTCTCCAGTCGGTCGACTGAACAGGTTGGTTGATCGACCGGATTAGCTGGTCGGTCGACCGACTTCGTGTATGATCAGACCTGTTTTGATATGTTAAGTGCAATATCTAACAATGAGACCGAAGAGAGACTTCTTAGATGCTTAGTAATGACCAACCCGGGGATCGAAAGATAAGGGAAGGGCATTAGTTAATGTTTTAAGACAGCTAAGTTACTAAGACCGAAGGGTTTGTGACTTAGACATTTGGAATCACCTATAATGTTGATAACCAGTATATGTGAGACCTAGGGACTAATAGTATAGGCCGAAAGGAACTATTAGTTAACATAGACCGAAAGGATTTGTTATGCCCCTTACACGACTATTTTACATGTGGACCTAGACCGTTTGCCATCATAGCTATAGTAACCTGATCATCCTAACATCTCTTTTATCATCTTTTTCACATCTTAGTTTAAGTTTCGTTCTTATTTTATTTATTAGACTTAGTTGAAATCAAACACAAACACAAAACCCCCTAATGTTACCCTAAGACCTAAACACCTAGAACAGTTAACACTCCCAACCTCCATGTGGTTCGACCCTGACTTACTCTATCTATTGTTTAAGTTTGGAAATATAAATTTTATTTTTGACACCCACAACGACGGGTATCAAATTTTGGCGCCGTTGTCGGGGAGGTAGCGCTAGTGTTAATTGTTTTTTGTTTTTGGTCTTATTTCTGTGTTTAAGGAACTTTTGTTTCTTAAACCGTTCTCACTTTTTCTTGTATTTTTCATCTTATGCGCAGGTCTCGAGCAAGATTGCCACGAGGACACCATGTCAACTTCCGTCTCAACCCGACCAGAAAAAAGAAACCCTAAATATCATCACGCTGAGGAGTGGGGCGAAACTTGACGGTCCCAAGGCTGGAAAGAAAGAATATCAGAAAAAGAAGGGAGCTGATAACAGTGCTTCTGGTCGACCGACCACTGACACCAGTCGGTCGACCAGTGTCGAGGTTCCTGTGGCTGTTCCAGTACCTACTGGAAATTCAGAAGAAGCATAGAGTGGTCGATCGACCGAGGTCAGTGGTCGCCCGACCACAACACCTGACGAGGCAGACTCTTTTCGTCCATAAATGCCTGAAAATCTAAGGCAATTCTTGTTCCAAAGCGAGAATGCCCCAAGATTCCTAAGGAGAGCTGCAAACGCTGAGAGCTCAACTCCACCTCCATATCCAGAGCGACTCATACCCACAAAAGAACAGGTATCCTTCGATAAGTTTAAGGATGTCATTAGGAGTCTAAATGTTCAAGTACCTTTCTTAGAACAAGTTCAACAAGTTCCCACGTACATGAAATTTATGAGACAACTGTTAACTAGGAAGAGGTCTTTAGACAAGGTTGAGTCGGTAGCTTTAACGGAAGAGTCATCGAGTTTCCTTATCCATGTCATAGCCCCTCATAAGCTAGAGAACCCAGACAGTTTTTCTGTCCCCTGTAACATTGGTACCTTCCCCATTAAGAAGGCACTATGTGACTTAGGGGCTAGCATTAGTGTCATGCCCTTGAGTCTGGCTAAGATGTTAGGAATGACCGCATTCACTGTGACTAGCATGACGGTCGAAATGGCCGACCGTACTTCTGTTGAACCAGTAGGGATGCTAGAAAACATACCTGTGAGAATCGATATGTTTTTCTTCCCTGTTGACTTTGTAGTCCTAGACATTCCTGAGGATGCCCACATACCTATCATAACAGAAAGAAAGATGTTATGACCCCCATCACATGTAATATTGTGTCTTCCAAAAAGAAGTATGTGGTCATTACTGATTTTTCTACTTTAGAGCCTACACCTATTCCTGTGATAACACCTCCGCCCCAGATTGGGAGCAAAATGGAGGAACTTGTTGTTTTACCCATTGCAGGAACTGGTTTGGGGAAGGAGGAGGAACAACGAGTTGAGTCAGCCGTTAAGGAGCTGATTGTTCAAAGAGGAGGTCTAGGACTCGTAAGATATGGAACGGATGAGGAGCTAGACGAAGTGGATAAAGATGACCAAGAAAAGAAGAATGCTAGAGTGGCGAACCGTCACGTATGCTATGTGACGGGGTGGAGACGTGCTTAGCCATCACAACAAGCACAGTGGAGGCTACCTCATGTAGCCAAAAGCCATGGTCCAAGATTTTCCACATTTTCAGCAGATGATTGCTTTTATTTCAGCCTTCTCAAGACCCTTTTACTGTTTTTAAGACTCTTTCCTTGTTTTTGCTTTTAGACTTAGACATTTTTTGCTTTTGTTGCTTTGTTTTAAGACTATAGACTTGGTACTCTTGGGTATTGCACAAGTTTTGGGCGCGTATAATGTGTTTACAGGTTTGAGAAAGAAAAATTAACTCAATTCATTGAGTTAATTAAGAGAAGAGAAAAACGAGCACTGTACAGAAGGAGTGGTCGACCGACCAGAAACACCAGTCGGTCGACCAGTGACTGCAGTACAGAAGCTATTGTTCACCAAGCAACGGTCGGTCGACCAGATTCCATGGTCAGTCGACCGCCACTGCTGCTACTGCCTGTCTCAGTAACCTCGGGAAGCGTGCAAGCAAGCCTAGAGAGTCTCTCTCTCTATCCTTTCTTTTATGCTCTTATTTTCTCTTCCACTTTCATGTCTTGTAATTCTCATTTATCGTCCAAACACAATTAATCTCCAAAAAAGGTTGTGTCTTTTACCTTCTCAGGTCTATAAGGTGGCACCGATGGCTACCGAAACCTCCTAGCTCACACTAGTTTGGGGAGGTTTCCGTTCGCGCATATATTCCGTGAGTTCCTTCCATGTTCCTTCCTTTGTTTTATTTTAACGCCAACTCCCGTTTTCCTTTAATTCTTTGCTTATGCTATTACACAACGGGACATTGTGTGATTTGGTTTGGGAAAGGGTTTTGCGTCACATTCATGTTTTTACTGTATTTCAGTTTCACTTTTATTGCATTTTTGTTTTGCATTGTTGTTTCTTTTTCCTTGCATATACACAAAAAATAAAAAAAAATTGAAAATTTTCGAAATTTTCAAAAAATGCACGTTTATTTTAGCATATAGGTCGAGTCGAAATGATAGTATTTCAATGACGACTTTGCATTTTCATATGTTTATGCCTAAGCCTTACTTGTCAACATGTTTTAGTAGTAGAATCACATGCATAATCTACGAGTTTTTGTCAAACTAGTCGTTAGTCTTGAGACTTGACTTTGAATTTGGCAAACAACAACACATTCTGAGTTTTTAGAGCCTTTTTACTGGTGTCATTTATGCCCAGTTGTTTAGGATGTGAGTAGTGCTCCATTTGAGACATGTTACATCAATATGCATAAACATGAACGTATCTACTTTATACCTATATGCTATTTAGTTTGGTGATTTTTGACACGTGCAATTGAGGTCCCATTTTCTACTCTTACTCAAAAGCTTCACATAGCCAAATATGTCTTTTTGTCCCATAAGCTATCCCATACTTGGCCTACCCTATCCAAGCTAGTATTTGTGGTCACGGGAACGCTTGAGGTCATATTTGGTTGTTATGCTCTCATTTGAGAAAGAAGGAAAAGAAAAAGAAAAAAGAAAGAAAAGAAAAGAAAAAGGAAAATAGAAAAACAGAAAGAAAAATCGGAAAAAATCTACTGCACATCAGTCGACCGACCGAAGTCCTTGGTCGGTCGACCAAATATCAGTAATTAGAAAAGAATCGCAGTTATTCAAAGTTCCATTCTTTAGCGATTTTTGCTCTCATGTTTAATTCATATCTTTTGGGGAGTTGTTTTCCTAAATTTATGAGATTTGTGCTTCAAAAAATAGCACCTTGTTTATTTATTTTGGGTTCAAAATGTCGAAATCTTTGTTGTTTGGATCTCGTAGTTTGCTAGCTTGGCTACTTAAACTCCACATATCCAAACCATCTTAGCCTTTCTTACCCATTACCTCACGTATCCTTTCTTTTCCTTAGCATGTGTCAAAGTCATTACATTGGTATGTATATGCACGGTTTTAGAGATTGTTTTCATGTTAGATTGCAGGCATGTTCTCGTGGGTCGAAGTTAGGTGAGTGTCATTAAAAAGTTACTTCTTTCTATCTTTCACATAAACTCATACCTTTGCTTCTTGTGTGATTTGAGCGACCCACGAGAGTCCATTGTGATAAGTCTTTATGGTTAATTGATTAGCAAGTTTGACAACTCGATAACTCGTTTGTATGATTCATTTCCTAGTTACTTGTTGACTTGGCATTAAATTGGTTTAGGCTTTACGTTTGCATTTCGCTCTGAGATTGAAATTGTTCTATTAGTCTAAGATCGAGTCTATTTCTTGCTTGACGACAATCAAGAGTTTGGTTTGGGGAATTTGATGCGTGTCTATTTTATGATGTTTTACATCTATTTTTACACGCATTTCAAAGCTTATTTATGAGTTTTGGACTATTATTTCTCCTATTTCGTCTACTTTCGTATTTTTATGCATTATTGCAGATTTATGCGAGAATAAGCCGAATTCAAGTCAAACCCATCCTCAAGTGATTTGCATGGCTAAGGGTACGAAGGAATGAAGAAGGAACGGAGTCTAGTGCACGTTTAAAAGACCGAAGGACTGATTTAAGAAGCAATAAGAGCTGATACACCAGGTATATCAGTCGACCGACCGAGCACACTGGTCGGTCGACCAAAATACCTGACGAGGATTTTTCAGAAGTTATATTTCCAAGATCAGGAAGTTGAGGAAGCTCGACAGTTGGTCGACCGACCAACACCACCGGTCGGTCGACCACAAGCCCTATTTCGGAAAAATCAGAAACAAGGCAAAGCCCATGAACGTGATTAGGTTTAGGCAGAAACTTGAGAGATTATTATAAAAGCTAATCTCTAAGCTTTAGACTAACCATTATTTTTTTTATCAAGCCCTAATCTAGTTTACTACTTATCAATTCTTAGTTTAGTTTATAATAAAAGTTCTTTATTTTTCTTTGTTCATTACGTTTAGAATACGTTTGCAACAATCAGTTTCCACACGACGTTTTAATAATATTCAATCTTTCAGTTCTTATTCCATCCTTGTTCCGGTAATCTACTTTCTAATTCACTTTATTCATTTTTTGTTTAGTATTACACCGGATAGTTAGAATCCCAAACTTTGTTATTGTTAATTGCATATTTTTTATCGTCTTAATCATAATGTTTACCGTTGTTATTGTTGAATTTACTGTTTTCATTAGTATCATGAGTAGCTAAACCTTCACATGTTAGGATGTAGGCGAATTATAGTGTATATGGCGTAGTTTAGGGTAACCCGTAACAATGTTTGGTCGACCGACTGGTTTCTCTGGTCGGTCGACTGAAAAGGTTGGTCGATCGACCAGATTAGCTGGTCGGTCGACCGACGTCGTGTATGATCAGCCTTTTTTGCTATGTTAAGTGCAATATCTAACAATGAGACCGAAGGGAGACTTGTTAGATGCTTTGTAATGACCAACCCGGGGATCGAAAGATAAGGGAAGGGCATTAGTTAACATTTTAAGACAGCTAATTTACTAAGACCGAATGGTATGTGACTTAGACATTAGGAATCACCTATAATGTTGACAACTAAAATATGTGAGACCTAGGGACTAATAGTATAGGCCGAAAGGAACTATTACATAGACCGAAAGGATTTGTTATGCCCCTTACACGACTATTTTGCATGTAGACCTAGACCGTTTGCCATCATAACTATAGTAACCCGATAATCCTAACATCTCTTTTATCATCTTTTTCACATCTTATTTTCAGTTTCGTTCTTATTTTATTTACTAGACTTAGTTGAAATCAAACACAAACACAAAACCCCCTATTGTTACCCTAAGACCGAAAGACCTAGAACAGTTAGCACTCCCAACCTCCTTGTGGTTCGACCCTGATTTACTCTATCTATAGTTTAAGTTTGGAAATATAAATTTTATCTTTGACACCCACAACGACGGGTATCATTAGGGCATGCCTTAAGTTGGCCTCTGAGCCCAATATGTGTATGGATGTTGTGTCTGAGATATGTCTTAAGTTGGTCTCTGAGTTTATACACGTTTTATGTGACTATGTCAGTCTATGCCTTAAGTTGGCCTCTGAGTCTGACATATAGAGCGGTTCTATGTTGGGGTAGCTATGGTGTTGATACCGTTCCCGATGTGTAATCGTTTGGATGCTAGTCTATGCTTAAGTTGGCCTCTGAGTCTAGTGTCTTGGTGTGCAGTAAAGGAGTATGTCTTAAGTTGGCCTCTGAGTCCTTTACTTTTTGAGTGACTTGGATGCTAGTCTATGCCTTAAGTTGGCCTCTGAGTCTAGTGTCAGGCCGAGTAGTGAAGGAGTATGCCTTCAGTTGGTCTCTTAGTCCTTTGCTTGTTAAAGTGAATTAGTATTTAGTTATGCGTTACGATGTCGCCTCTGAACCTCTTACTGGTGAAAGGTGTGGTATTTGGTTATACCTTGAGTTGGCCTCTGAACATCTTATTTGTGAAATGTGTAGTATTTGGTTATGCGTTAAGATGTTGCCTCTGAACCTCTTACTGCTGAAATGTGTGGTATTTGGTTATGCCTTAAGTTAACATCTCAACCTCTTACTTGTGAAATGTGTGGTATTTGGTTATGCATTAAGATATCGCCTCTGAACCTCTTACTTGTGAAATGTGTGGTATTTGGTTATGCCTTGAGTTGGCCTCTGAACCTCTTACTTGTGAAATGTGTAGTATTTGGCTATGTCTTAAGATTTGACCGCTGAACCATTCATAGAAAGTGAATATGTATACATGCTTATAAGAGTGATGTAAATGAGTATGGCATGATTAAGTTGGATGTTAAGTGAACTTGTGATAGTTATTCATGCGTAGCGTACTTCTCATAATATGGTTTATGTTGGAGTATGTATGGTTGACAATATGATTATATGTTATGTGTGTAAAACCCCCAGTTGCAGCGGAAAAGTAAAACATACAAACATGCCAAAATATACGCGGAATTTAAACTTTAACATGCATGATAAGAACAAGGTGAATTAAACGAAACTACACATACGGAAATAAAACAACAAGAGATAAGTATATAAGTCTAAGTACAAAACCAAAGATACAAAAACTGCAGCCTGGGATAGCATATCCCAACAGGCACTCAATGTATAACAAAAGTCTAGGTCTAGCTAAACGATAGAGTGTATGTCATCGATGGTAGGATTATCGCTCGCTAGCCTCAGTAACCCTCCAGCAACCAACATGTACCTACATACATGAAAACATGTACGCCACAATCAGTGGGGAGTGACTAAAATTCTCCTAGCCACCTATTGTTAGCAACACGTAACACATAAGAACATCCATCATACTCCAACATTACAATATGCGAAGTATAAATATATCATCCTTCATATCAACATGCATCACTATGCATAAGCCCTTAACTAACTTCGGAAACTATTTGAGGCGAGAGCCAGTCTCCCTTCAGGTTGCCCGGCCGGGGGGTCTTTCTCCTCAAACCATTTCCGAACTTAGAATAAGAGTCGTCCAATGCCTTGGACGAACAATACTCAAATGATAAACAATACTCTTAAATAACAACCATTCAGCAACATCTGACACTGTACCCCAACTCAGGCAAGCAGATGCAAAAAGCAGTATCTAGAACTAACCCCAACTCAGGAAAGAACTAAACACAATCAGCAGTGCCCAAGCCACACCCCAACTCTGTTAGACTTGGTACACAAGGTCAGCTAGCATTCAACCGTGAACCCTAACTCAGGCACGAATGGATACCGGTCAGCTAATAATGGTTCAATGACCCAACTTAGCCATAACCATTACCTTTCTTAGTGAATCAGGATCCCAACTCAGACCTGACTCACCACGGTCATACAAACTCATAGAGAAACAGAAGTCCCATTTCTGACATATCCCAATGCATCATCCATACGCGTAACGGTCCAGAGGTCCCAACTCAGACATGTCCGCCAAGCCACATACACGCACATATCAAACTAGAGGTCTCGACTCAGACAAAGATTAACATGCAACAAACATCAGTACATATTGTATTCTAGGGGTCCCGACTCAAACATATTCCGATATGTACCACAACCATACTAAGTTCTAATCTTACTGACTTCTAATCAACACTTAATTGACCCCAGGAACTAAGTCGAGGGAGAGCCGGTTTCCCATTCGGTTTCCCGGCCGGGGGGTCTCTATCCTCACTCCATTCCCGGACCCAATATAGTGCCGCCCGAACCTCGGGGACCTCAAACACACATACAAGTCACACGGAAGAAGTCTCAAGCAAACCAGATGAACCGATCATAAGATAAACACTTTTAAATGAGAATAGGGGCTCTCAGCCGGTGCCAGACCGTCTGCCGGTCAGCCGGCTGGGAGTCCCTTCCCATATGCAGCCTATGTTTAAAAACCAACAGGAAAGGATCCGCAGCCGGTGGACAAGCTGCCAGCCACCCGGCTGCCGGCCACCCGGCTGGGAATCCTACCCCATGCTAACACACACTACAGCTTTTCCAAAAGAGGGAGGGGATCCTTAGCCGGTCTACCGGCCGCCGGCCTACCGGCTAGGGATCCTCTTCCCTAGCTTACTTTTCGAAAATACAAAACCATTAGGGACTCTAAGCCGGTGGACCGGCGGCCCGCCACCCGGCTAAGAGCCCTATTCACATTTCCCCAAATACGCAAAACACACTATAACTACCTCTCAGCCGGTCGACCGGCTGCCGGTCGGCCTACCGGCTCAGAGTCCCTGCACGCATATTTCGCCATTTTCGACATCAATAAACAATCCAATCCTTCATCAAATCATCTTAAACATGATTCTAAACAACAACAACTCAACAGTCCCAGCATGTTTATAGCATCAAACAAGTATAAAAAACATATAAACAATATCAAATTCATGGATTCACATCAAAATCCCCAAATTAAACCATCTTTATGTATACTCCCGAAATCAACCCATATGATTATTTTAACACAAATTTCCAACAACAATCAGAATAATAATCATACTAAAGATGTTTGCAACCTATTTCATGCTTCTAATCAAAAGAACACATAAAAAACCACAACAAGTATGCTAATATAACAAATAGGCTGAGTAAGCTCATTATCGTCACCTTAAGCGTCTTGTGCTCCAATTTCTTCCACCACAACGTAAGAATCAACCTCGGGATCGCCCAAGCCAACTCCTAAGAACATAAAAACGTAAATTAGGAGCTTAAAACGAATTAGGGCAAAAACAGCCCGGAAGTGGAAGTTCGAGAAATGAAAAATAAAAGTGATAGAAGAACGGAAATTGCGAGAGGAATCCGAATATGTAAACATTACCTTGATTCGAGTTGAAATGAACCTTTAGATGATCTTTGAGAAGCTTTTCAAAGAAGAGAACAATGGAGGTTTTGGTTTACTGTGTTTATGTTTTGAGGGAAATGAGATGTCGTAAGGAGAAGGAAAGGAATAGTCCTTTTATTTAAGTGAGTCGGGTTTCCTTAATTAAGTTAAACGGAAACCTTAAGACGGATATGTCAAGTGAACTAAACATCTTAAGATAAAAGCAATCTTAAGACGGAACTTAACGGAAATTCTTAAAATAAAACTTACGAAATATTATTAAAATAATATTAAATACCGAAAATACTTTTAAATTATTAAAATATTCTTTTACGAAAATACGGGATGTTACAATCTTCCAAACTTTCAAAAAGTTTCGTCCTCGAAACTTGAACAAAGAAAAGTCTAAGAAAATACCTCAATCAAAAAGGGTCGGATGCGTAGCGCGCATCGAAGCCTCTGTCTCCCAAGTCTGCTCTTCCACATCGCCACAACGCCATAGGATCTTCACTAGGGGCACCACCTTGCTCCTCAGCTTTCGGTCCTGATGATCAAGGATCTTCACGGGACGCTCTTCAAACGCAAGGTTGAGCTCAAGATTATCGATCTTCGTCTAAAGAACGTGACTAGGGTCACTGACATACTTGAGGAGCTGTGAAACATGAAAGACACTATGCACTTTGCCCAAACTCGGAGGCAAATCCAACCTATATGCAACGACACCAATCTTCTTCACGATCTCATACGGTCCAATGTGCTTAGGGCTCAACTTGCCCTTAACACCAAACCTCTTCACCCCCTTCATCGGAGAAACCCTGAGAAACACTCTGTCACCAGCCTCAAACTCAAGCGATCTTCGACGAACATCGGCGTAGGATTTCTGCCGGTCCTGAGCGGCCTTCATCCTACCTTGAATCATCTGAACAGGATGAATGGTCGCAGCTAACTGATCAGGTCCTAAGTCATGAACGTCACTCGACTGATCCCAACAGATCGGGCTACGGCATTTCCTACTATAAAGCGCCTCATATGGAGCCATCTTGATCGACGAATGATAACTGCTGTTGTACGAGAACTCGTCCAGCGGTAAACTCTGGTCCCAAGACATCTGAAATTTAAGTGCACAGGCACGCAAAAGATCCTCTAAAGTCTGTATGGTCCTCTCATACTGACCATCTGTAGCAGCATGAAAAGTCGTGCTCATCAACAGACGACTACCCATGGCCTCCTAAAGAGCTTTCTAGAACCTCGAGCAAAAACGCGGATCTCTGTCTGAAACGATCTCTCTCAGAACCCCATGATAGCGAACGATCTCTGCAATGTAAGCCTTAGCAAGGCGATCCATATCCTAAGTCTCTCGAATCGGTATGAACCTAGCATACTTAGTCAACCTGTCAACTACTACCCAAATAGCATCCTTACCGCCAACGGTATTCGGTAGAGCGGTCACAAAGTCCATAGAAATGCACTCCCATTTCCACTGAGGAACATGGAGCGGCTGTAGCAGACCACCAGGTCTCTTGTGCTCAATCTTCATTTGTTGACAAGTCAAACATCGACTCACGTAATCCAAGATGTCCTTCTTCATTCTAGGCCACCAAAATAAGAGCCTAAGATCCTTATGCATCTTCTCACCACCAGGATGAATCGAATAAGGAGTCATATGAGCCTCATCCAATACTCTCTTCCTCAAGCTAGGAGCATCGGGAACATATATTCGGCCTCGGAAACGAAGAAAACTGTCAGAATAAATCACTAAGTCCTTAGCCTCACTACTAGCAATCTTAGCCTCAAATTTCCTGAAAGTCACATCGGTAGGCAAACTCTTACGAATCTCCTAATACAAAGTCGCCTCAGCAGTCATCGCATCTAACCAATTGAATCCACTACCAATCATCTCAATCCTCAACTTACGGAACTCAGAACAAAGCTCATCGGGCAACATTCGAATAGCGCTCAACGAATGAGAAGTCCTGCGGCTAAGCACATAAGCAACAACATTATCCTTACCCTCATGATACAACAACTCGATGTCGTAATCCTTCACTAACTCTAGCCAACGACGCTGCCTCATATTAAGATCCTTCTGAGTGAAAATGTACTTCAAGCTCTTATGGTCAGTGAAAATACAACAATGCGAACCAGTAAGATAATGACGCCACATATTCAAGGCATGAACAACGGCGGCTAACTCAACATCATGCGTAGGATAGTTCACCTCATGAACACGCAACTGCCTGGAGGAATAAGCTATCCCCTTCCCACTATGCATCAGCACACAACCTAGTCCAAGCATAGCAGCATCACAGTAGACATCAAAATCAATCCCAATCTCTGGAAGAGTAAGCACGGGAGCGGTCATCAATCTAGTCTTCAGTTCCTGAAACGAACTCTCACACTTATCAGTCCACACAAATTTGGTCTCTTTCTTCAGCAACTGGGTCATCGGACGAGCAAGTCTAGAAAAGTCCTCTACGAACCGTCGGTAGTAACCTACTAACCCAAGGAAACTACAGATCTCTCCCACATCTTTGGGACTCTCCCAATCAACAACTGCCTCTATCTTAGAGGGTTCAACCATAACACCCTCACTGGAGATAACATGTCTCTAGAAAGGCAACCTAAGACAACCAGATCTTACACTTTGAAAACTTAGCGAACCATTTCTGGCGGCGCAGAATCCCAAGTATCAAGCGAAGATGTTTGGCATGCTCAGCATCAGTCTTCGAATAAATCAGAATATCATCTATGAACACCACAACACAAGTGTCCAAGTACTCGCTGAAGGTCCTCTTCATCTGATCCATGAATATCGCAGGAGCATTGGTCAACCCAAATGGCATGACCACAAACTCAAAGTGTCCATATCTGGTACTGAAAGCAGTCTTTGCAATGTCGGGCTCTCGAACTGGAATCTGGTGATACCCTGACCGTGGATCAATCTTGGAAAATATGGAGGCACCACGAAGCTGATCAAATAGGTCATCAATCCTAGGTAGAGGATATCAGTTCTTCACCGTAACCCTGTTCAATTCCCTGTAGTTGATACACAATCTCATCGATTCATCCTTCTTCTTGACAAAAAGCACTGGAGCACCCCAAGGAGAAGCACTCAGTCGAATCAATCCCTTCTCAATCATCTCTTCCAATTGCTGCTTCAGTTCTTTCAATTCAGGCGGAGCCATCCAATATGGAGCCTTAAATATAGGTCTAGTACCAGGCACAAGCTCGATAGTAAACTCGACATCTCTCTCAGGCAGTATACCCGACAACTCTTCTAGAAACACATCTGGAAACTCTCGAACAATGGCTACATCTTCAAGCTTCGGTAGCGACGGCTTCGCGGCTGAAACAATACACAGGAAGGCTTGGCAACCCTTCCTTAGAAGATAGGAAGCATTCATAGAAGAAATGACGCGAACACCCTTTCGGGGGCGAGTTCTCTTATCGGAAACACGAACTCCTGTAGAACTCGTCAAGCAGATTTTCTGGTCACGGCACTCGAACCGAGCGTGGTACCGCGACAACCAATCCATACCGAGGATAATGTGAAATTCCTTGAGAGGAAATCTCAGTAAGTTTGCTGGAAATGTGGCACAACCAATCACAATGGGTACATCCTTATGGGAAGAAGAGTAGGAGAAAACGTCTCCGGAAGGCAATGAGATAGAAGTCTCCCCAACATCAGAAGACTCCAGAGCTAGTCTATCGGCGAACTGAGTCGATATGAAAGACAATGAAGCACCAGTATCAAATAAGATCAAGCACTCAGCGCCAAGGACAAAAAATATACCAGCAATGATATCAGGATTGGCCTCAGCCTCTGCTCTAGTCATGAAAAAAATCTTCCCCTTTGCTTTGCTCCCTCGAGTAGCTGCAGCAGCAGTGGCAGCCTTGCCAACAGCAGTGTTCCTCTCCGGACACTCAAAAGATCTATGCCCAAATCCGTTACAAGTGTAGCACCTGTATGCTTGTCTGTAGCAGTCAAAACCAGGATGAGAAGGTTTACCACAACGGTTACAAGTACCCGTCTTAGCCTCAATGTGAACAATGGTCTTAGCGACCGGAGCGACAAACCTCTCAAACCTCTTCTTCTGAGAAGTAGCAGGTGCAGTAGATAGAACAAAAGGTCGCTTGCCCTGATAAGTAGATCTCTGGTGCGAACAAGCACTAGCAGCAACAGCACGAGTCTCGGCTTCATTAGCCTTAATTGAGCTCTCAGCCCAAATGGCATCGTCGTACACCTCAATAAAGGAAGTAGAATCTTTGTGAATCATACTCTTAATGCGGGGTCGTAGCTTCCCTCTGTAGAAGTACATCCTCTCGGACTCATCCCTCACGAATCGAGAAGCAAAGTGAGCTAACTGATTAAACTTGTCTATGAACTCTTGCACTGTCATCTTCCCTTGCTTAAGATCCATGAACTCTTTCTGCCTTTGCGAACGAAGCTCCTTTGGGTAGAAGCGAGCCTCAATCTTCTCTTTGAACATGTCCCAATCAAACATCGGATCAAGGAGGAAACTTTGACCAGTAAGAGTCCACCATCGGTCAGCCTCAAGTGTCAAAAAGTGAGCGGCTAAACGCACCCTATCCTCCCTAACAACTGAGTACAACGAGAAGCTCTTCTCCAAATCTCTGAACCATTTCGATAAGGCAACTGGATCCACTTCACCATCGTAAGTCTTAGCATAACTCCTAGACATCTGGGAGGCAATCCAGGAGAAGCCACCAAGTCTGTTAGCATCATTACCATGCGGAGGAGGAGGAGCAGCTTCAGCCTGAGTCCGTTGGTTCTCAAGAACCTGAAGAAGCGCTTGCATTATAGTATTCTTTGCATTCGTAGTTCTCACCATCCTTCAAAAGAGAAACATGTGTTAGCTTAGCAATTAGCATTCACAAACAGACTACAATAAGAAGTCCTTAAATCTACCTCATCTCTCATTCGTTATTCAATTATATGGTCAAGTTAAGGTTGGGGGTCACATGAGTGCGTCGGGAGCAATAACGCTCTAATACCAACTGTAAAACCCCTGGTCGCAGCGGAAAAGTAAAATATACAAACATGCCAAATTTTACAAGGAATTTAAACTTTAACATGCATGATAAGAACGAGGTGAATTAAACAAAACTATACATGCGGAAATAAAACAACAATAGATAAGTATATAAGTCTAAGTACAAAACCAAAGATACAAAAACTTCAGCCTGGGATAGCATATCCCAACAGGCACTCAATGTATAGCAAAAGTCTAGCTCTAGCTAAACAATAGAGTGTATGTCATCGATGGTAGGATCATCGCTCGCTAGCCTCAGTAACCCTTCAGCAACCAACATGTACCTACATACATGAAAACATGTACGCCACAATCAGTGGGAGTGACTAGAGTTCTCCTAGCCACTTATTGTTAGCAACACGTAACACATAAGAACATCCATCATACTCCAACATTACAATATGCGAAGTATAAATATATCATCCTTCATATCAACATGCATCACTATGCATAAGCCCTTAACTAACTTCGGAAACTATTTGAGGCGAGAGTCGGTCTCCCTTCCGGTTACCCGGCCGGGGGGTCTTTCTCCTCAAACCATTTCCAAACTCAGAATAAGAGTCGTCCAATGCCTTGGACGAACAATACTCAAATGATAAACAATACTCTTAAATAACAACCATTCAACAACATATGACACTGTACCCCAACTCAGGCAAGCAGATGCAAAAACCAGTATCTAGAACTAACCCCAACTCAGGAAAGAACTAAACACAATCAGCAGTGCCCAAGCCACACCCCAACTCAGGTAGACTTGTTACACAAGGTCAGCTAGCATTCATCCGTGAACCCCAACTTATGCACGAATGGATACCGGTCAGCTAATAATGGTTCAATGACCCAACTCAGCCATAACCATTACCCTTCGTAGTGAATCAGGATCCCAACTCAGACCTGACTCACCACGGTCATACAAACTCATAGAGGAATAGAGGTCCCAACTCAGACATATCCCAATGCATCATCCATACACGTATCGGTCCAGAGGTCCCAACTCATACATGTCCGCCACGCCACATACACGCACATATCAAACTAGAGGTCCCGACTCATACATAGCTTGACATGCAATAAACATTAGTACATATCTTACTCTAGAGGTCCCGACTCAGATATATTCCGATATGTACCACAACCATACTAAGTTCTAATCTCACTGACTTCTAATCAACACTTAATTTACCCCAGGAACTAAGTCGAGGGAGATCCGGTTTCCTTTCGGTTTCCCGGCCGGGGGGTCTCTATCCTCACTCCATTCCCGAACCCAATATAGTGTCGCCCGAACCTCGGGGACGTCAAGCACTCATGCAAGTCACGCGGAAGAAGTCTCAAGCAAACCGAATGAACCGATAATAAGATAAACACTTTTAAATGAGACCAGGGGCTCTCAGCCGGTGCCAAACCGTCTGCCCGTCAGCCGGCTGGGAGTCCCTTCCCATGTGCTGTAACATCCCGTATTTTCGTAAAGGAATATTTTAATAATTTAAAGTGATTTCCGGAATTTAATAATATTTTAAAAATAGTCGTAATTTACATTTTTAAGATTTCCGTTAAGTTCCGTCTTAAAATCATTTAATCTTAAGATGCTTTGTTCATTTAGTAATATCCCGTCTTAAATTCCGCTTCACTTAAATAAAGCAAACCCGACTCAAGTGAATGTGAAAGGACAACCTAATAACCCTACATAAACCATCCATCGACATCTTCATTCCATCTTATTTCATTTCACTGTAAACCAACAAAACTTCATTTCTCTATTTCTTCAAAGCTTTAAAAGACGATCTCGTACCCTTCCTAAACTCGTATCAAGGTAAATTTTATATTTTCGGAATCCTCTCGAGATTTTCAATCTTTCAATCTCTTTCAATTTCAGTTTCTTTCACTTTTATTTTTGGGTTGTTTTGACCCAATTCCGTTTCTAGCTTTTAATTACCGTTTATATGGTTGTAGGAGTTGGATTAGAGGATCCCGAGGTCGACTCTTACGTGATTGAAGAAGACTTTGGAGCTTAAACCGCTAAAAAGTGACTAATATGAGTAACCCGACCTAATTTGTTAAAGTAGCATGCTTGTTGTGATTTTGGATGTGTTCTTGTGTTTAGGAACATGTTTAGGCTTGCTTTGATCTTCTTAATGCTTCTTATGATGTTATTGTGGAAGAATTATGTTGAAATCATGGTTTAAGTGGCAATTGTGAGTATACATGGAGATCGGTAGAATTTGGGATTGTTGTTGTTATGCTTAATTAAATGCTCGATTTTGTTCAAAGATCATATATGAGATACATTTTGGATTGTTATGGTTGTTGATACCCGCCGTTGTGGGTATCAAAGATAAGATTTATAATTTCCTAGCTTTGACTATAGATAGTGAAAGTCAGGGTCGAACCACAAGGAGGTGGGGAATGTTTATTGTTTAAAGTCAATGTTTAAAGGTAACAAGTTGGGGGTTTGATTGGTTGTTACTAAGACTAAATAAAATAAAGACAGGAATAAGACGAAAATATAAAGATAAAACTATAGTAAAACGAATGCTAGGATGTTCGGGTAATAAGGAGCTACGATGGTATAAAGTCTAAGTTAACATGTATTGCAGTTGCGTAAGGGGTTTAACATATCCTTTCGGTCTATGATACCTAATAGCTCCTTTCGGCCTATGCTATTAGTTCCTAGGTCTCACAAATATTGGGTGTCAACAATAAGGGTGTATCCTAATTCCTAGGTCACATACCTTTCAGTCTTAAGTAACCTAGCCGTCTTAAAGCGTTAACCAATGCCCTCCCCATATCTTTCAATATTGGGTAAGTCATTACTAACATCCTATAAGTCTCCCTTCAACCTCATTATAGGGTATTATAATTAACGAAACAAAACGAACTGAAAACATGCGCGGGTTCAGTCGACCGACCAACTAACCCAGTCGGCCGACCAACTACCTCAGTCGACCGACCAGTTAAGCTGGTCGGCCGACCAGAAGTCTGCTACAGGTCGATTCGGGGGTTATACCATCTCCCTAAATTACTCCCTACATCCTAACATATGCAATTAGCTACTCATGACTACTGTAACAACGATAATAACGGTAGATAAAACAGAATTCATAACTAAGAATAACATAAACATGCGATAAACAATTAAGGTTTCGGGATTCTACCTAACCGGATTCTAGCAATTCTATAACGATAACAATTGATAAACTGAAATCAAAAGAGGATTACCGCGATTAGGAATTAAGGCAGACGAAAGATCTTAATTATTTCCGTGGAACGAATGTTTGAACAATAAACTAAAACTTAAAGAACATTAACTTTTATTGTGATTTCGGAATTTGACTAAGGAATAAGATGTTAAAACTCAGTAAAAACTAGATGTCCAATCCCTAATCACGTATTAGGTTTAAATAGAGATTACAAAGGTGATTATCATTAACCTAATCTGTGTATGGGCTTTGCGGAAATTCTTCTGAAACTGCGCATTGGTCGACCGACCAGGTGATGCGGTCGGTCGACCGGTTATCGGGCCCAATGGACTTCAATCTTCTTAAGTTGAATTCTGACTTCGAAGTAGCAGGTGTTGTGGTCGACCGACCAGGTGATTCAGTCGATCGACCAGTCTTCCTGCGCAGCAGCCTTAAATTCGTCTCAATTTGATATTTTGGTCCTCGGGTTGCACTTTAGGTTGACTCTTCCTCGTTCCTTGGTTATGTAAAAATCCCGAGGGTAGAAATTTGGTATAAAAACGCCTCTTTTTCGCATAATTCTGCAAAAGAGCATAAAAATACGAAAGTAGACGATTGTTAGGAAATAAAGGCTAAAACATCGTAAATGAGCGCCAAAATGCGTGTTAAAATAGATGTAAAACACCATAAAATATACACGCATCAAATTCCCCAAACCAAACCTTGCTTGCCCTTAAGCAAGAATTACACTCGATCTTAAACTAATGGATCAATTTCAATCTCAGAGCGAAATTTACTTGTAAGCTTAAACCAATGCCAAGTAACAAAATGAGAAAGTATTCAAATCATGCAACGAGTTATGGGGTTGTCAAACTAGCAAAACTAGAGACTATAGAGACTTTATACCATGGACTCTCGCGGGTCGCTCAAATCACACAATAATTATAGGGAGAGTGTATGTAGAAGATAGAAAGAAGTATATTGTAAAGACACTCACCTAACTTCGACCCATGAAAACATGCCTGCAATCTAACATGAAAAAAAAATCTACGACCATGTAAAAACGTACTCATTAAGTGACTCGGATACATGCAATTGAGGTAATGAAGAATATGTGAGGCGAAAGGTAAAAGAGGTTAAGATGCTTTTGGACAGGTGAGGTTATTAGCCGAGCTAGTAAAACCGAGTTCCAACAACATGTTTCACGACTTTCAACATTAATAAAGTGCTATTTTTGTACCACAACTCTCACAATGTATAAAAGAAAGGACTCCCAAATACTTCGAATGAAGTACGTGAGTGATAAAATGTAAAAGAAAGGAATTTTCAGAACGAATTTTAACTTCTGTTTCTGTCAGTTGGTCGACCGACCAATAGGGACGGTCGGTCGACTGACTTGCAGGTTTCTTTTAATTTTTTTTTTCGTTTTTCTTTCTTTCTTTTTCTGAATTTTTCTGTTCTTTTACTTTTTCCTTTTTTTTCTTTCTTCCTTTCCTTTCTCTTTTTGCTCAAGGTGACATATAAACCAAAATGCCTCAAAAAATATTCCAATGACCACAAATACTAGCTTGGAAGGGTAGGCTAAGTATATGATGTAGTTTTGGGGGATAGAAAGGCAATTTTGGCTATGTAAGGCTTATGGGTAAATAAGAGGAAAGGGGTCTCAAATGCACGTACCAAGACTTCACAAAACGAGATAGTAAACAAGTATATAGCAATTCATGTTGATGTTTATGCATATTGATGTAACATGTTCCAAGGGGAGTACTACTCACATCCTAGACAACTGGTTTAAGAATGAAACCAGGAATAAAGCTCTAAAACTCGGAATTTAAAGTAGATTGTCAAGGTATAAGTCAAGTCTTAAGAAAACAAGTTGACAAAAACTCGTAGGTATGCATATGACTCTTATACTAAAACAAGTTGACAAGGCATGGCAAAGGCATAAACATGTAAGATAGCAAAGATCATCATTGAAATAATCTCGTTCCGACTCGACCTATATGCTAAAATAAACGTGCATTTTTTTGAAATTTTTGAATTTTTTCATTTTTTTGGATTTTTCTTTTGTATATGCAAGGAAAGAAATAAAGACAAGAACGAATGCAAGACAAAATGCAATAAACGTGTGACAGAAATGCAATGGAACAATGCATGTGACACACAACCATTCCCCAAACCAAACCGCACAATGTCCCCATTGTGCATTAGCCTAAGTGAAGGTTTATGAAAAATAAAGAAAAGTGCGAAAAGATAAAAACCAAGAAAACATGGAAAGAACTCACCGGATTTTTAAAGAGCGATGGAAACCTCCCCAAACCAGCGTAAGCTAGGAGGTTTCGGTGGCTAGCAGTGCCACTCCAAGTACCTTAAAATGTCAAACGAAGAAAGACCTTTTTCGTGGATTAATACGTTTTGGGTGCTAGATAATGGTTTTAAGGTTTGAACGAAAGAAAGCGAAATGGAAGCATGAAGGAAAGAATAGGGAAAAGTGTTGGGGCTGGTGTCCTTGACAATTAAGTACAATGACTTATTAAATCTCTTTAAGGATCACAAGGGCATATTTCAGTATTATTACCAGTTGATCCACGTTTATCAATAACGATTGGCTTGCTAGATAAGTTTGACGTTATTGTCATACGGATGGCGGTGATCAACTGGTCCCTATACGTCACACCTATAGGACACGTTTGAGAGATGTGAAGGTATGAAAATACAATCACATTTATGCCGGATACGACTAAACAGTTAGTCAGAGGTATTGACTATTAAATCAGTCAATAAGATGTTGAGATTATTATTTATTTAATACGGATTAAATAATTTTAGCTAATACGGATTACATGATTAATTCGTAAATTAAATATAAACGGTTATATTTAATTAAATATTATATTCGCGTATTAATATAAACAGTTATATTAATTTGGGTAATTATACGATATCGTAATTTTATCATACCGTTATTAACACATCGACTGCATTAATATCTGATAACACGTATGCGATTTATAATAAAAATCCCGCAAATAATATTTAGCAAATTGGGTCGAATCACGCAAAGGAATAAGGTAAGAGTGGAGAAAGCCCACTCTCACCCCACCCAATTCGGCCGAACCCCATATGCTACAAAAGGAGAGTCTTTCTCCTTATGTTAGTAACTGTTGAATCATAATTCTCACAATTAGGGTTTTGAGAGCATTCTTCTCCCAAAACTCAGATCTCACATCTAAAACCTCAATAACTCTCCCCATATTGCAAGGCAATTGGAGAGTACTTTCTAGCACACGCGGCATCATCTCAAACAAATTCTTGGGTGCAAGTTATAGGAGGGAATTTACTTTAATTCCTGTTCTTAGACCTATTCAAGCAAGGACCCAAGGTTGTATTCTTTTTCATGTTTTTATTTATCTTATGACAATAATCACAACTGTAATTTTCATTATAATCCTGCAAGTTTAGGGCGAATACATGCTTTATTCCCCACAAAACGAACTCCCCTATTGCGTTTGCACGCTTCCCAAGAATTCACGAACAGGCTGCAACAGGTGAACTGGTCGATCAACCCTTCTCTCTGGTCGACCAACCAGATGGTAGATTACATTGCATTCTGGTCTGCTGTAATAGCCGGAATTTTTATTTCGTTTTATTTATTTATCTTGATTTTTATTGGATGTCGATGTCGATGGGTTATAATAAAAGCGATATAATATTGGTGGACGAGGTTTTTTACGTGTTGTATTTAAAGTCGTGTATACGAATACTTAACAAAACCGTATTTGAATTATGTTATTTAAGTATTGGGATGCGTAAAGGGCCGACCCATACACGAAGAATACCATCTATGGGCCCAGGGTTGCGTGCCAAGTATGACCCATCACACGTTTTACACTTCTGAAAACAGAATTTCAGAATACCCCCTCCCTGCCGCCTTATATATACTAGACCTAGACCTACTTTTACCCTAAACGACACACAACACACACATCTATACGACAGCCGCCGCATCAGAGAGTAGAAAGGAGTGGTTCACACAGTGGTTAGGGTGGTCTAGGGTTCTTCGATCTCGCTGATAATAGGGTATGTGCAACCGTACTCTGCTCTTTTCCTGTTTTCGTGTTATTGCTCTAAATTCTAATCTCGTTTGTAATTACATCACATGTTTATAATCTCGTGTTTTAGTATTTCTATAATCTGTGCTATGCAAGTTATACGTTTCAACCATCATCAGGACGTCTTTATTATTTTAAGATCTTTGTTTAGGGGGTTTCATTTCTGGGTTTGGTTAATTCTGGGTTTGTTAATTCGTTTAGTGTCATCGAAAACAGAGTATATGAACGGGGGTGTTTTAATTTGAATTCGACCCATCTTCTGTCAGTTTGCATTCTGGGTTTTGGCGTGGGTGGCATGGTCGTAGTATAGGGAGTCGATAGGTGGTGGTTGTGGTCGGTCGTGATGTCTCACGGTGGAGAACATAGGCTGTCATGATGCATAGGTTAGGGTTGTTGTCGCACTGTCTGGGTTTTGGTTGCAGCGGTATGGGTGTTAGACTAGGTCGCTGCGACTGGTACCCTCACCATTGGAAGCACCATGACTCAGTGGGGAGTCTGGTGGTGCTTGGGGTGAAGGTGGCAGTCGTGGTTGGTATCACCAATTGGTTTTTGACACGGTGGTTAGGCTAGAAAACACGGGGTCAGGGACTGTTGCTGCGTCTTTTTACGAAAGGGGTTGCTAGGCTGTTTTGTGTACTACGTAATTGATGCTCTATTTTTGGGTGGTAAATTATTACTAATATTAAATGATGATAATGTTTGTTAATTTTGGTATGAATTGTATGGTATATATGGTATATAAGTGATAAAATTATTGTTGTTATTTTTATTAAGTATTAGTATTGTTATTGTTACTATGGTTTGATATTGTTATTTGGGTTAATGATTACATGATAGTGGTTTTACTAGCTTTCTAAATGTGGTTAGTGATTTTATGGGTGTTAATGGCTTTATTATGGCTTTAAATTGATATGACAAGTATGTAATAATAAGTATGTAGGAGCATTGTTATTAGTTATAATAGTAATGGTGTATGCACATATATTAAGTTAGTAATAATTGATTAATTGGTTATAAGCTGTATTTGGTAAGTTATACTTAGTAAGTCTATAATTAGCAAGTAAATGTCATGTAAGCTTATATATTGGTTACGAGCAATTGGTTGTATGAATACGAATTTAATATTAAGTAAATTTATAGGAACGGAATTTGAGGTGGAATATTACTAAGACGGTGGTTTCTTATTCCAGACTTGTTATTCCAGGTAGGTTACACTGGTGTTTATTCTGTATTGAGTTATGTGTGGATGTGCATTGTACGTGATGAATGCAAGTATGAGTATTGAGCATGATATTTATTTATTTTAGTTTTGTATTCATAAGCGTGACACATGCATTGGTTACTGAGTAAGATATGGATCAGATATTGTTCTAATGTAAAGCCCAGGGTGGTTCTGCAGACCAGGCCTGGTATCTTATCAGCTGTTGAGCTGGTGTTCGGTGACGACCGAGTATATTCTGCCGGGAGGTTCGGTATGGCTTGGTGCAAGGGTGTGAGAATGAGATTTTGATTGAGCTCGAGCATGTCATAAGCATTTGCATATCATTATACGTTGCATTACTTATTATTGTGTTATCCTACTCAACCGCGAGGTTGACAGTGTATTCGTGTTCACCTACAATGATCCGGAATGGGGAGTAGATCTTTCAGGTCAGAGACAGGTGGACTAGGACTGGGAATGGAAGAGAGATATGGACTATACCTACCTAGCTACTAGATCACTTAGCTTTTTCATAGTTGAACATTTATTTTATTTCAGTTGTTTTAAGTCTTTTGGACTATGCCTTGTAATAGTTATCAGTTTAATCATTTATATTTAAAGTACTGTGTTTCTTCACTGTGAATATCTACTACCCTGGTTTATCCAGGATGGTAACGGTCCTATTTACTCTGGAAGTCCTAGTTCAGGCTCCTAGGTAAATGGGGGTGTTACAAAGTGGTATCAGAGCGAACGATCCTCAGACCTAAACTAAAATGAAAATAATGAACATAGGAGTGTCTAAATAAAATGAACCCCAGGCTAGTAACAGTTAGGAGCCCCTAGGAGTTGGGATGAGTTAGGGGCCCCCTCAAACCAAACCACTGGCCCTTCAGTCTAACCTGGTTACCTTGAGAGTTGCAGAGTGTAGGTAGTTTTGGAAAGACTCAAGGCAGATATATATATACACATATATGTATGTTGTATTAACATTTCAGCGCTAAAGGAATGAGGTAATTTATAATGTGAAGGATGAGTATATATGTATACTGTGAAACATGAAAGTGAAGTTACATGATGAGTGACATGAATATGTTGTTATTTCCAAGCATTGAGAACATGAGTTTATATCTTAGTTTTGAATATGAGTGTGATTTGTATGAATATACGCATGCGGTTATATGATCGCTAAGCCTATAGGTAGAATTAAATTATTTGTGGTGACAAGTACCAATCAAAGGCATGATAAGAAGTTTCATGATAAACTACATATAGGACCTAGGATGGGATGGTATATGACCTAGGATACTTATGTATTTGTTAAACTTATGTAGCAAAATGCATCCCAGGAGAGAACCCAACGCTGCTAACGTATCACAAGAGGAATTCGATCGCCTACTAGCTATGAACGCCTCTCTCTTAGCTAGGATTGGGGCAAATACTCAATCGGATGCAACCAAGATGAGCAATAATATTTCTAGGCATAACCCCACCAAGTACGATGGGGAAGGAGCACTAAGTTTGCTTGCGGAATGGTGCCGACAGTTCGAGAGTATCTTCGAACTGTTGCCTGTGCCAGAATCGATGAAGGTGGACCAAGTTGTATTCTATCTGAAGGGTACAGCTAGGTTATGGTGGAATAACAATAAAGAAGAGATTAAGGCAGCTCCAGAAGAGATCGGTCAGAATATGTACGCTGGGAAGGGTTCAAGGGGATTTTATCCTCTAAGTTCATGCCAGAGCATGTGAAAGGGAAGCTGAGAGCTGAGTTCGATTCTTTCAAGATGACCGAAGGGATGACTATGGAAGCATATCACAGTAAGTTTATGCAGCTGACAGAGAATGTAGCTGACCTGGGCTAAACGTCGGAGATGTTAGCTGCTAGGTTTGAGAAGGGGCTAA
This sequence comes from Silene conica, assembly GCA_029255685.2. Classification (NCBI taxonomy): domain Eukaryota; kingdom Viridiplantae; phylum Streptophyta; class Magnoliopsida; order Caryophyllales; family Caryophyllaceae; genus Silene; species Silene conica. The sequence continues at coordinate 55,705,557 of CM055313.2, forward strand.
CCATTGAAATCAAGAGAAGTTTACCAGCAACTAAGCCCACGACTGTGGAAGATATATATGAGAGGACTGGCCAGGTAGAAAGAATCGCTGATATGCTTAAGGAAGAGGAGAAGGCCAAGGGTGACAAGAGGAAAACAGAATCTGGGGCCGAAAGCTCAGGGAATAAAAAACCAAATAATCAGTATCGGTCTTTCTTCTCTAGCAATGCATCCGGGGGTAATGGGAATCGAGTCGGGAATCGCTCTATGTCTGGAACAAGTGGTGCCAACCCTACATGTAACACCCCGATATTCCCCATGTCATAAATTTAAAGATTTAATTCAAATTCAAGAATAATTTATATTTTATTAAATTTCGTAAATATATTTTAGTAATATGAGTATTTCATTTTAAAGCTTCTTAATTTAAAATAACATTTCGAGTTTTATAAATTTAAGTTTCGGTTTTAATTTTCAAAAATGGCAAGTATGTAGGATAATTTCACGAGTTATGAGTTATTTGCATAATTGGTTCCGTCTCGAGTAATAATAGACTTGAGATGTTATTTCCACCTTAGTTAGCCAATCCGAGTCCATCCCGACTCATTAAATGAATCCCGAGTCATTTCCGACTCAAAACCCCTTATAACCCCTATTGTTATGTTTCCTCATCAACCCATTCATTCCCTTCATCCTCTTCAACAAACACCAAAACCCCAACCTCCATTGTTGGTGTTTTTTCATGAACACAAATCCGGCTCTACCGCCTTCGTTTCTTGCTCAAATTCCGAGTCATTTATAGGTATGTTCTCCTCTTTTTCTCCTCCTTCTTTTGACACAATCAATTCCTAGTCTTGTTGTGTTTTCTGAAAACCCGTCTTTCTAGGGTTACGTGTTTAATTCGTTTTTCTTATTGTTTGTTGGTGAGAATGGATGTTTGGACTTCAATGAAGGATTCTTTGAAGATTTGAAGAGCTTTAAAGGTAACTTTGAGAGGTTACTCGACTTTGAGTCAAAAATCGATTATGTGTGGTTGTTGTTGATTTAATTTCTGAAATTATGAAGTATTGTGTTGATTATTTTGTTGTTCAATTGAATGATATGAGTTTCTAGTTGATTAGTAGTAATGAAGGATGGATTTTGGTTGTGTTTAGGGGATAAATTGATATCTGTCTCATGCCCTTGTGTTCATAGCAATAATGCGTTTTTGGATCGATTGAATCCATGTCGAGTGCGATAATTGTGCTCCTTATTAATTGTTTACACATGAATAATGATATGCCCATGAATGTATAAGATTACATGTTGATAATGCCGCTTGAGTCATGTATAAACCCGTCTTAAATTGTTGCATAAGTATTGGAACGAATGGAGCATTGTACGAAACTCTTGCACGAAGAGCTGGCCACCCGTGTTTGGCGCAGCCTGCGGCCCCAAGCGCAGGCCTTCGGCCAGGCCAAAGCGCAGCCTGCGGCCTACACGGCAGACTGCGCTTTTCACTGGGTTTGCGCGTTTTGGTTGGGCTGTTTTGAGGCTGTTTCGGGGGGGTTGTTCGGGGCTGTTTTCGGGCAGTTTTAAGGGCTGTTTAGGGGCTGTTTTGAGGCTTGTTTTGGGGCTGTTTTTAAAGTTGATTCGGGGCAGTTTCGGGGCTGTTTCGAGGGGCTGTTTCGGGGCTGTTTCGAGGGGCTCTTCGGGGCTGTTTTGCGCGGGCTGTTTTGGATTGTTTTTGCTCGATTGTTTTAACGTTTGTCGTGTGTTGTTATATGATAAAAATACCTAGTTTATAGTATATGAATATATTATATGAGTTTCGTAAATTATACTTCCGTTAGCCTTATGTTAATCGACCATATGCTTAGTAATAAAAAGCTACTCATCGTGTTGTTGCTCGTTCGGGCATTTGTTGAGTATGTTAAATCATTATAAAACTTCTATTAGAGTGTATACAATTATCATTTATGATTCATGACTCGAATTACGTATATTCTTCATGTTAATTCACATACTTACGACATGAACTTGTCATCAATGCTAGTTATTTTATTTCCCGAATGAAATGTAAACTTGTGCATGAGACTCGTCACATGAATTCTCTTTATTGTATTACTCATGCGGGTAAAATGTTTGGATGCTTCCGTTGTTGTTGCATGGTTGAATACTTAAGCCGTTTTAGTAGCTAAATTGAGGAGGAAGACCCCCCGGCCGGGCAACCGGAAGGGAAACCGGCTCCCGCTTCAAGTTAGCTTCTCAAAACTAGCTTAAGTGTTTTCTTGATTGATTTGAAGCTCACATGTTCTAAATGGGTTAGTTAACGGTTATGTTAGCTCGAGTAGTAATGTCAACGGTTATGTTGTCTTACTTATATTGTGATAACGGTTATGTTATCTCAAGTTGGGTCGGGTAACGGTTATGTTACCTTGCATGTGTTTGGATGACGGTTATGTCATTCCAAGTTGTGTTGGTGACGGTTATGTCACCTTGTTTGTGAATAGATAGCGGTGGTACGATTTGTGTATCATTGTAATGAACTAATGCCACCCCGGTTATGGGTTTTATCTATGTTCGGGATTGGTCGGTGTCCGTGATTATGCGTCCCGGTCCCCGTGTGTCGTTCGGTGTAGGTTATTACATCGAGAGGTCTGGCCAGGTATTAGGCATATAGTTGTCGGTTATGCACTATACATAGAGTCGGTGTCGTGGTTATGCGTCCCGATAGCTAGTGTCGTGGCTATGCGACCTAGCGGTCAGTGATAACGGTTATGTTCCCTGACGGCGTTCATTCTATTCTTGTATGTTTTGTGATTGGCCATGCCAACTAGTGTTTGCCTCTGAGTCAATTACTTGCTTGTTGTTTGTGTGAATGAACATACAATTAAGTGTTGGCCGCTGAGTCATTCACTTGGTTGATTATCCGTTGGTATAGTTCACATGATGACCTTGTTTGTAGTTCACATGTTGGTTCATGCTTGACCATGTTTGTCATATTTGAATATGTCATATTTGAGTATTTCGCTTTGTATATCTATGTTCATATGTATATGTTGTGTTGTATTACCGTTTACGTGTTTTCTGACAAAAAGTGGCTGGGAGAACCTCGAGTTACTCCCCACTGACTGTGGCGTACATGTTTCATGTATGTAGGTTGGTGCTGTTTGGGGAAGACGTGTGGCTAGCGAGCATTGTTGATTAGTCGACAATTACCTATATTCGTTTAGCTTAGATTTAATTATGTTGCTAACAAGGGATACCTTATCCCTTGTAAACTTTCATTTATCTTGCATCAGTTATACCTTTTCTTTAGTTTCAATCTTCCGGATGTTGTTTTGATATTCCGCGATTTAGTTTATTTATTTATGTCGAAAGTTTTTAAAATACCATTTTTCCGCTGCAAGTTGCTTGTTTATTTTTATGTAATATCGCGGGGTGTCACACTACATGTTTCAAGTGTGGGAAAATTGGGCACAAGCAATCCAATTGTTGGTCGGGAACACAAAGTGCTGGGAACAGTTACCATAGAGGCAATCAGAGTGGTGGATTCAGAACACCAAATGCAAGCTACTCAAACAACAACAGATCCGGAGGTAACAGCTACCAGCGGAATTTCAGCAACTACAATAACCAGAACCGCTACCAAGGAAACTAGAGTAGTGGTAATGGTAATTTCCAGAAGACCCTGGCAGAGGCTAGTACTCAGAGTGGAGCAGGATCCATGAACCAAAGTGGGGCTAAGAAAAGTGGGCCTCTGTTCATGATGGGCAAGGAGGCTGCGGAGGAGGATGCACATGTTGTTACTGGTACATTTCTAGTACATTCCTTTCCTACTTTCGTTTTATTTGATTCTGGTGCATCGCATTCTTTCATATATGCGAAGCATGCTAGGGCTATAGGACTCGATGTATATAGTAGTATAGCTAATTCTGTAACCATACCATCTGGGGAGTCCATAGCTTGTAATAGAGTTTACACCAATGTAATGATCTAAGTAGGAGATGTGAGTTTTGAGTCGAACTTGATAGAGTTTCCTTTAGGTGGCTTTGAGGTGATACTGGGGATGGATTGGCTGAAAAAGTATAAGGCCTACATTGATTGCTACCAAGGGAAGATCACCTTGAGGGGACCTAAAGGAGTGAGGTGTCCTACAAAGGATATTCTGTGAAACCTAAACTGAAGTTGATAACTATCAATGCGCTGAAGACCTGCATAAAGAGGGGTGATGAGATGCTGTTGTGCCATGTGAGAGATCTGACTGCAGAGAAACCCCAAGCCAGTGAGATCGATGTTGTAAGGGATTTTGAAGATGTATTTCCCGAAGAGATTCCTGGGTTGCCGCCAAAGAGGGACTTAGACTTTGGCATTGACCTGAAACCTGGAGCTGAGCCAATTTCTAAAGCACCTTATCACATGGGACCTAAAGAATTGGAAGAACTGACGAAGCGATTGGATGATCTCGCCAACAAGGGGTATGTGAGACCTAGTGTGTCACCTTGGGGAGCGCCTGTGTTGTTCGTTAAGAAGAAGGATGGAACCATGAGGCTGTGTGTGGACTACAGGGAGCTGAATAATGTGACGATAAAGAATAAGTATCCTTTACCTCGCATCGATGATCTTTTTGACCAGTTGAGTGGGGCTGGTGTATTTTCCAAGATCGATTTGAGGTCAGGGTACCATCAGCTGAGAATCAAGGATGCAGATATACACAAGACTGCGTTCAGATCAAGGTATGGGCATTATGAATTCGTGGTGATGCCGTTTGGTTTGACTAATGCACCTGCTGTTTTCATGGATTTGATGAACAGAGTGTTTAGTCCTTATCTGGACCAGTTTGTGATGGTGTTTATCGATGACATCTTGGTGTATTCGAAGAATAGACAAGAGCATGCTAAACATTTGAGCTTGGTGTTACAGACTTTGAGAGATCATCAATTGTATGCCAAGTTGAGTAAGTGCGAATTCTGGCTCGAGAAAGTTGCTTTTCTAGGCCATGTGGTGTCTAAGGAGGGTGTATCTGTCGACCCTAGCAAGATTGAAGCCGTATCGAAATGGGAGCGACCAAGGAATGTGGCTGACATTAGTAGTTTCTTGGGTTTGGCTGGTTATTACAGGAGGTTCGTGAAAGATTTTTCGAAGATAGCTAAACCGATGACTTCGTTGATGCGGAAAGAGAATAGATTCGTCTGGGATGAGAGTTGTGAGGAGGCATTCTTAGATCTGAAGGAGCGTCTTACTACAGCTCCTATCCTTACTTTGCCAGAAGGGAGTGAAAATTTTGAAGTCTATACAGATGCTTCTAAGAAGGGTTTGGGATGTGTGCTGATGCATAACGGGAGAGTGATTGCTTATGCTTCTAGGCAGTTGAAGCCTTATGAGGAGAATTATCCGACGCATGATCTGGAGCTGGGAGTAGTAGTTTTTTCACTTAAGTTGTGGCGATATTATCTTTATGGAGCTACATTCAAAGTGTATTCTGATCATAAGAGCCTGAAGTATATCTATACTCAGAGGGAATTAAACATGCGCCAGAGGAGATAGATCGAGCTTATTGGAGATTACGATATGGAGATTCTGTACAAGGAAGGAAAGGCTAATGTTGTGGCTGATGCATTGAGTAGGAAGTCTATTCACGCTCTATGCACAGCTATGTCCAGACTGAGTATGTATCGTGAGTTGGGACAGATGGGAATCGCAGTGATAAGGAAGGGTGAGACCATGGGGGATTTGACGATCGAGCCTGAGTTATATTCCGAGATTCGAGAAAGACAGAAGAGTGATCCTAGAATTCAGAAGTGGCGTGAGGCAGTGAGCAAAGCTAGTGAAGCAGAGCCATATTCTAAGTTCGAGGTTCACAGGGATGATAGTTTGAGGTTCGATGGGAGATGGTGTGTGCCTGAAGATATGAGGAACTAAAGAGAAATATTATGATTGAAGCTCATTCTACACCTTATTCCGTTCATCCTGGAGGGGATAAGTTGTACAAGGACCTGAAGAAAGCTTTTTGGTGGCCAAAGATGAAGCAAGAGGTAGCTGAGTTTGTTTCTCGTTGCTTGGTATGCCAGAAGGTCAAAGGGGAGCATAAGAGGCCGCAAGGGAAGTTGTAACCTCTGGACGTACCTGAGTGGAAGTGGGAAAGCATTTCCATGGATTTTATTGTGCGCTTACCGAGGACTTCTAAGGGAAATGACATGATTTGGGTGATTGTAGATAGGTTGACTAAGTCAGCCCATTTCATACCGATGAAGGAGACTTGGAGTAAAGCTGAATTGGCCAAGGCTTACGTTAAGCATGTGGTAAAACTTCCTGGTGTCCCTAAGGACATTGTTTCTGATCGTGATTCCAGGTTCATCTCTAAGTTCTGGCAGGAGTTACAGACATTGATGGGAACTACTTTGAAGATGAGTACTGCATTCCATCTAGCAACTGATGGTCATACTGAGAGGACTATCCAGACACTGGAGGATATGCTGAGGGCTTGTGTGCTAGAGTTCGGGGGATCTTGGGAAGATAGACTTGACTTGATAGAGTTTTCATATAACAACAGCTATCATGCTAGCATTGGGATGGCTCCTTTTGAGGCATTATATGGGAGGAAGTGTAGGAGTCCAGTTTGCTGGGATGACCGAGCTGATACTGTGACTTTGGGACCTGAGATGATTCAGGAGATAATAGCACAAGTCCAGGTGATCCGTCAGAAGATGAGAGCTGCCCAAGATAGACAAAACAGTTATGCGGATCTAAAGAGGAGTGACATCACCTTTGAGGCAGGAGAGAAAGTTCTACTGAAAGTGTCACCTATGAGAAGAGTGATGCGGTTTGGCAAGAGGGGCAAGTTGAGCCAGAAATTCATTGGACCATTCGATATTTTGGAGCGTGTTGGTGAGGTAGCTTATCGATTAGCTCTACCTCCAGCTTTAGCCAGGGTGCACAATGTGTTCCATGTATCGCAACTGAGGAGGTATATTAGTGATCCTTCGCATATCCTTGACCACGAGGCTATTGAGGTTGATGAACAATTGACCTATGAGGAGAGACCCAAGGAGATCCTTGACAGAAAGGTGAGGAAAACCAGGAATGGAGAGACCACGCTCGTAAAGGTACTGTGGACTAATCATAACGACGAGGAGGCTACTTGGGAGACTGAGGTTTCGATGAGGGAAAAGTATCCTGAACTGTTTACTTGAGGTATGTTACGAGGACGTAACCTTCTTTTTAGGAGGGTAGAATGTGACAATCCGTGTTTTAAAGTACTTTTATTAGCTTCTAATGTTATATGGTGTCACTTTATGTGTTCGCTACATACTTTATTGATCAGTTGTGTTGACCTTGGGATGGTGAACTTCGGGACGAAGTTCATTTTAAGGGGGGAAGACTGTAATACTCCGCATTTTTATTTCGTTTTATTTATTTATCTTGATTTTTATTGGATGTCGATGTCGATGGGTTATAATAAAAGCGATATAATATTGGTGGACGAGGTGTTTTATGTGTTGTATTTAAAGTCGTGTATGCGAATACTTAACAAAACCGTATTTGAATTATGTTATTTAAGTATTGGGATGCGTAAAGGGCCGACCCATACACGAAGAATACCATCTATGGGCCTAGGGTTGCGTGCCAAGTATGACCCATCACACGTTTTACACTTCTGAAAACAGAATTTCAGAATACCCCCTCCCTGCCGCCTTATATATACTAGACCTAGACCTACTTTTACCCTAAGCGACACACAACACACACATCTATACGACAGCCGCCGCATCAGAGAGTGGAAAGGAGTGGTTCACACGGTGGTTAGGGTGGTCTAGAGTTCTTCGATCTCGCTGATAATAGGGTATGTGCAACCGTACTCTGCTCTTTTCCTGTTTTCGTGTTATTGCTCTAAATTCTAATCTCGTTTGTAATTACATCACATGTTTATAATCTCGTGTTTTAGTATTTCTATAATCTGTGCTATGCAAGTTATACGTTTCAACCATCACCAGGACGTCTTTATTATTTTAAGATCTTCGTTTAGGGGGTTTCATTTCTGGGTTTGGTTAATTCTGGGTTTGTTAATTCGTTTAGTGTCATCGAAAACAGAGTATATGAACGGGGGTGTTTTAATTTGAATTCGACCCATCTTCTGTAAGTTTGCATTCTGGGTTTTGGCGTGGGGGGCATGGTCGCAGTATAGGGAGTCGATAGGTGGTGGTTGTGGCCGGTCGTGATGTCTCACGGTGGAGAACATAGGCTGTCATGATGCATAGGTTAGGGTTGTTGTCGCACTGTCTGGGTTTTGGTTGCAGCGGTATGGGTGTTAGACTAGGTGGCTGCGACTGGTACCCTCACCATTGGAACCACCAGGACTCAGTGGGGAGTCTGGTGGTGCTTGGGGTGAAGGTGGCAGTCGTGGTTGGTATCACCAATTGGTTTTTGACACGGTGGTTAGGCTAGAAAACACGGGGTCAGGGACTGTTGCTGCGTCTTTTTACGAAAGGGGTTGCTAAGCTGTTTTGTGTACTACGTAATTGATGCTCTATTTTTGGGTGGTAAATTATTACTAATATTAAATAATGATAATGTTTGTTAATTTTAGTATGAATTGTATGGTATATATGGTATATAAGTGATAAAATTATTGTTGTTATTTTTATTAAGTATTAGTATTGTTATTGTTACTATGGTTTGATATTGTTATTTGGGTTAATGATTACATGATAGTGGTTTTACTAGCTTTCTAAATGTGGTTAGTGATTTTTTGGGTGTTAATGGCTTTATTATGGCTTTAAATTGATATGACAAGTATGTAATGATAAGTATGTAGGAGCATTGTTATTAGTTATAATAGTAATGGTGTATGCACATATATTAAGTTAGTAATAATTGATTAATTGGTTATAAGCTATATTTGGTAAGTTATACTTAGTCAGTCTATAATTAGCAAGTAAATGTCATGTAAGCTTATATATTGGTTACGAGCAATTGGTTGTATGAATACGAATTTAATATTAAGTAAATTTATAGGAACGGAATTTGAGGTGGAATATTACTAAGACGGTGGTTTCTTATTCCAGACTTGTTATTCCAAGTAGGTTACACTGGTGTTTATTCTGTATTGAGTTATGTGTGGATGTGCATTGTACGTGATGAATGCAAGTATGAGTATTGAGCATGATATTTATTTATTTTAGTGTTGCATTCATAAGCGTGACACATGCATTGGTTACTGAGTAAGATATGGATCAGATATTGTTCTAATGTAAAGCCCAGGGTGGTTCTGCAGACCAGGCCTGGTATCTTATCAGCTGTTGAGCTGGTGTTCGGTGACGACCGAGTATATTCTGCCGGGAGGTTCGGTATGGCTTGGTGCAAGGGTGTGAGAATGAGATTTTGATTGAGCTCGGGCATGTCATAAGCATTTGCATATCATTATACGTTGCATTACTTATTATTGTGTTATCCTACTCAACCGCGAGGTTGACAGTGTATTCGTGTTCACCTACAATGATCCGGAATGGGGAGTAGATCTTTCAGGTCAGAGACAGGTGGACTAGGACTGGGAATGGAAGAGAGATATGGACTATACCTACCTAGCTACTAGATCACTTAGCTTTTTCATAGTTGAACATTTATTTTATTTCAGTTGTTTTGGAAGTCTTTTGGACTATGCCTTGTAATAGTTATCAGTTTAATCATTTATATTTAAAGTACTGTGTTTCTTCACTGTGAATATCTACTACCCTGGTTTATCCAGGATGGTAACGGTCCTATTTACTCTGGAAGTCCTAGTTCAGGCTCCTAGGTAAATGGGGGTGTTACATCTGCAGGTGTCTGGTCGACCGACTGATGGTGGAGGTCGGTCGACCGGATTTCCTGTACAGTGGCCTTCTTCTTCTTGAAATTAACTTGTATTAACCAAGTTAACCTTCCCCAAACCTGAAAAATATTATACATGCGCCCAGAACATGCGCAGAAATCCAGAATCCAAGTCTAAATGTCTTAACGACTCAACAAAAGCAAAAAAATGTCTAAAAACCAAAGCAAACAAAACTAAAAAGTCTCAACAAAACTGAAAATTGTCTTAAGCATAAAAAACTTGAAAAATTCATCCGCGAAAGATGCGGAAAATCTCGGACCACGGCTTTTGGCTATATGTCGTAGTCTCCACCGTGTTTGTTTGAATTGCCAAACACGTCTCCTCTCCGTCACAAAGCATATGTGACGGAACCCTCTTCTTCTCTTCTTTTCTTCTCTTCTTGTCCTCTTCATCCACTATATCTGGATCATCATCCTCTATGTAGCTCAAGATCCCGAGTCCTCCTCTCTGCACAACGACCTCCTTGACTAAGGGCTTCCCCAAACCGCTACCTGCAATAGGCAAAACAAAAGCATCCTCCATATTGCTCCCAATCTGGGGCGGAGGTGTGAAAACAGGAATGGGTGTGGGTTTTAAGATAGGAGAAGTGGTGATGACCTCATACTTCTTTTCAGAAGTAATATCATTACAAGTAACAGGGGTCATAGCGTCATTCTTCCTATAGGACAACCCAAAAATGATGGAGTGTTTCCCGATCTTGAAGGTCAAGGTTCCACTCCCTACGTCGATGATTGCTCCCGCAGTATGCAAGAAGGGTCTTCCTAGGATAATAGGTATATGGGCATCCTCGTGGATGTCCAAAACTACAAAGTCAACTGGGAAGAAGAATCTGTCAATGCGCACAGGGATGTTTTCCAACACCCCTATGGGTTCCATAGACGTACGGTCAGCCATTTGCACCGTCATACTAGTCATGGCGAAGGTGGTCATTCCTAGTTTTAAGGCCACACTTAAGGGCATGACACTAATGCTAGCCCCCAAGTCACACAAGGCCTTCTTGACTGGGAAGGTCCCTATATTGCAAGGTACAGAAAAACTCCCTGGGTCCTCTAACTTATGAGGTGCAATGACATGGGACAGAAAACTAGAGGATTCCTCAGTAAGTGCTACAGACTCTACCTTATCTAGAGACCGCTTTCGGGTTAAAAGCTATCTCATAAACTTTAAGTATGAAGGAACCTGTTGAACTAATTCTAAAAATTGTACTTGTACATTGAGCGAACGAATAACATCTTTGAATTTGTCGAAGGATACCTGTTCCTTCGTGGGTAGAAGTCGCTCCGGATATGGAGGAGTAGAGCTCTTAGCATTTGCGGCTCTTCTTAAGAATTTGGGGGTCTTGTCACCCCGAAACAGGAATTCCCTTAGGTTATCAGACATCTCGGGCCTAAAGGAATCCGCCTGTTCAGCTACCTCGATCGGTCGACCATCATCTTCGGTCGGTCGACCATCTCCCTGCTCTGCAGAATTTCCAGAAGTTACTGGAATCACATCCGTGGTCGACCGACTGGCATCAGTGGTCGGTCGACCAATATTACTGCTACTCGGATCCTGCTTTTTCTCCTTTCCTTTCCCACCAGCTTTCTCGCCTCCAACTTTGGCCCCGCTCCGCAAATAAATGATGTTAAGGGTCTCCTTTTTCTGGTCCGTCTTGGTCGGAAGTTGACCCGGGACCCGTGTATCGTTCTTGCTCGCAATTAGAGCAATCTGAGACTCCAACATTTTCATTCCCGCCTCTCGCGCATGTGACTCCTTCTGGACCAACCCGATAAGATTTTTGATTAAGGCATCCGTATTGGGTGGTGGGTTTGAAGGTGGTTGAGGAACGAAAGGTGATTTTTGGAAGTTTTGTTTATGCGGAAGGACGTATGCTTGGTTTTGGTTTTGTTGTTGATGTTGTGGGTTAAGGACGTTTTGACTCGTCCATCTCATGTGTAGGTGGACACTGTTGTTGTTAGGGTCCTAAAAATTGTTTTCGCGGTAGTGTTGGAAAGCTGCGCACGTCTTATTAGAAGAAGTACAAAACTTTGAAACGTGACCCTCTCCTCCGCATCGCTCACAAATAAACGGCCCGTCAAAAACTGCATTTACTTGGTACATTCCGCCCTTACTCCCACTACCAACCTCAAACTTACTGCCACTTACCTCAAGCTTGTCTAGTTTGGCCATTAGAGCCTCAATAGCCGCAACATTCGACTCGGCTTTCATTTGGTTACCACGGGAAGTCCCGTGTTCAGCCTGATGTACTGCGAAATCCTCAATAATCTTGAGACCCTTGGTCTCTCCCGAATTCTCCTGGAATCTTCCGTTGGCAGCGGCATCTAGGTAGGCCCGGTTATCATCATAAAGGCCGTTATAGAACTGGTTACATAGAAACCACTGTTCGAATCCATGGTGAGGTATGGATCGAACGAGGTTCTTGAACCTAGTCCAAGCCTCACTGAAATCTTCCGAAGCTCCTTGTTTGAAGCTAGTAATCTGTGCTCTCAAGGCATTAGTCTTGGCCGCGGAATAGTATTTCCGATAGAAGGCCAAGGCTAATGTGTTCCAGTCGGTCACTCCCGCAGCAGTGCGGTCTAAGTCTCGGTACCACTCCCTCGTCGAGTCTCGGAGGGAAAAGATGAACATCGTCTGCCTAATCTGGTCTTGGGTTACTCCATCTGGGGGCGCGATAGAGCATATATAATCTGTGAATATTTCTATATGCTTAGCCGCATCCTCATTAGCTGCGCCCCCGAACTGATTTTTCTCCACCATGCAGATGTAAGATGGTTTGGCCTCGAATGGTTTCCTCGTGCCCGCAGGTAGAGTAAACCCTTTGTAAAGGTCCTTCACCTACGGCATGGAGTGACTTGCGATGCTTGCTTCTTCAGTCATCTTTTCCTCTTCTTCAAGGTTTTGGAAGTAGGTGTTTATGGGTGTTGTGGGTGTAGGTGGATTGTGAGGTGATTGTGGTTGATTTGTGTGAGGGTGATTTGGTGGTGATGGTGGTTGATCAAAGATGTCTTCTTGGAATAAAGAAGATGCCGAACCTACTTCTTTATTCTGCAAGACGAGTTTCTTCTTTGCTCTAAGGTTCCTCTCAAGCTCAAGGTCTAGTGGTAGGAGTTCTCCTTGAACTGACATGCGCATAAGATGAAAACTACAGGAAAAGAGTGAGAAAGGTTTAAGGAACAAAGTTCCTTAAACACAAAAAACAAAAACAGAAAACAATAAACACTGGCGTCACCTCCCCGGCAACGGCGCCAAAATTTGATACCCGTCGTTGTGGGTATCAAAGATAAGATTTATAATTTCCTAGCTTTGACTATAGATAGTGAAAGTCAGGGTCGAACCACAAGGAGGTGGGGAATGTTTATTGTTTAAAGTCAATGTTTAAAGGTAACAAGTTGGGGGTTTGATTGGTTGTTACTAAGACTAAATAATATAAAGACAGGAATAAGACGAAAATATAAAGATAAAACTATGGTAAAACGAATGCTAGGATGTTCGGGTGATAAAGAGCTACGATGGTATAAAGTCTAAGTCAACATGTATTGCAGTTGCGTAAGGGGTGTAACATATCCTTTCGGTCTATGATACCTAATAGCTCCTTTCGGCCTATGTTATTAGTTCCTAGGTCTCACAAATATTGGGTGTCAACAATAAGGGTGATTCCTAATTCCTAGGTCACATACCTTTTAGTCTTAAGTAACCTAGCCGTCTTAAAGCGTTAACCAATGCCCTCCCCGTATCTTTCAGTCTTGGGTAAGTCATTACTAACATCCTATAAGTCTCCGTTCAACCTCATTATAGGGTATTATAATTAACGAAACAAAACGAACTGAAAACATGCGCGGGTTCAGTCGACCGACCAACTAACCCAGTCGGCCGACCAACTACTTCAGTCGACCGACCAGTTAAGCTGGTCGGCCGACCAGAAGTCTGCTACAGGTCGATTCGGGGGTTATACCATCTCCCTAAATTACTCCCTACATCCTAACATATGCAATTAGCTACTCATGACTATTGTAACAACGATAATAACGGTAGATAAAACAGAATTCATAACTAAGAATAACATAAACATGCGATAAACAATTAAGGTTTCGGGATTCTACCTAACCGGATTCTAGAAATTATATAACGATAACAATTGATAAACTGAAATCAAAAGAGGATTACCGCGATTAGGAATTAAGGCAGAAGAAAGATCTTAATTATTTCCGTGGAACGAATGTTTGAACAATAAACTAAAACTTAAAGAACAGTAACTTTTATTGTGATTTCGGAATTTGACTAAGGAATAAGATGCTAAAACTCAGTAAAAACTAGATGTCCAATCCCTAATCACGTATTAGGTTTAAATAGAGATTACAAAGGTGAGTATCATTAACCTAATCTGTGTATGGGCTTTGCGGAAATTCTTCTAAAACTGCGCATTGGTCGACCGACCAGGTGATGCGGTCGGTCGACCGGTTATCGGGCCCAATGGACTTCAGTCTTCTTAAGTTGAATTCTGACTTCGAAGTAGCAGGTGTTGTGGCCGACCGACCAGGTGATTCAGTCGATCGACCAGTCTTCCTGTACAGCAGCCTTAAATTCGTCTCAATTTGATCTTTTGGTCCTCGGGTTGCGCTTTAGGTTGACTCTTCCTCGTTCCTTGGTTATGTAAAAATCCCGAGGGTAGAAATTTGGTATAAAATCGCCTCTTTTTCGCATAATTCTGCAAAAGAGCATAAAAATACGAAAGTAGACGATTGTTGGGAAATAAAGGCTAAAACATCGTAAATGAGCGCCAAAATGCGTGTTAAAATAGATGTAAAACATCATAAAATATACACGCATCAGTTGTTATGTGCTGATAGTATAGGTTTTATACTAGAAATCATGGTTTAGAAGTGTTTGTCGAAGGATAGAATGAATTGACGAATTGTAGGAAATGCGAGTGAGCAACCTGGCCCATGCTTGGGTGCAGGCTGCGCCACCCCATGCGCAGGCTGCACAGCCCAGGCGCAGCTGTGCACCCCCTTGCGCAGGCTGCGCAAAAACCGCTGTAACTTTCTTCTCGTTTAATTGTTTTTCGAGCTGTTTTGGGGCCTTGTTTCCCAATTGTTTTTAGGATGTGTTAAGTGATGTTTGGTGGTATATATACTTGGTTTTAAATGTATATTGGAGCTAGGAAATTCATCATAAGAAGGTGGTTATCCGTCTCGAGTCGATTGCTTGTTTAATTGTTTTTCGAGCTGTTTTGGGGGCTTGTTTCCCAATTGTTTTTAGGATGTTTTAAGTGATGTTTGGTGGTATATATACTTGTTTTTAAATGTATATTGGAGCTGGGAAATTCATCATAAGAAGCGTGGTTATCCGTCTCGAGTCGATTGCTCGTTTAATTGTTTTTTGAGCTGTTTTGGGGGCTTGTTTCCCAATTGTTTTTAGGATGTTTTTAGGATGTTTTAAGTGATGTTTGGTGGTATATATACTTGGTTTTAAATGTATATTGGAGCTAGGAAAGTCATCATAAGAAGCGTGGTTATCCGTCCCGAGTCGATTAGTTCATAGGGAATTGATTACGGAATTGTGCATGGAGATTGTTAACTTTTAGGGATTTTCTTGTGAAGAGACTAAGCATATTTTAATCATGTTGTGAGGCTCATATAGTTGGTTTGAGTTCTATATTTATTTAATATGAGACCCTCAGCCAGTGGACCGGCCGCCTGTGGCCAACCGGATGGGAGCCCCAATTAGCTATGTTTGCTTCATAACTTTTGATTCTCAAGTCGGATTTCGTTGATTCTTTTTCCGTATGCTTCGTATGTGTGTTTGATGTCCCCGGAGTTCGGGCGGCACTATATTGGGTTCGGGAATGGAGTGAGGATAGAGACCCCCCAGTCGGGCAACCGAAAGGGAAACCGGCTCTCCCTCGACTTGTTCCTGGGGTCAATTAAGTGTCGATTGAATGTTTATCAAGAGTAGATCGTTTATCAGTTAAGTTTGTTGTAGTCCCAGGAATTGGGCGACATTTATGTTGGGTTCGGGAATGGATGTAACATCCCGTATTTTCATAAAATATATTTTAAGGGTTTTAATTATTTTAAGTAATAAAATAATATTTTAATAATTTATTGGGAAAGTGTTTTAAATAAATAGTAAGATCCGTCTTAAGAACCTTAAGTCCTTAAGACGAATACAAACTTGGCAACTTGAATTCATAACTTAAAACCCGTTCATTCCAACCCGTTATCATATAAACGGAAAGGACAATTATAAACCCCTAAAATCTCAAGTGTGTCGACATATTGGTCTTCATCAAAAACAAAACACTGTAAACTTATTTTCTCAAATCCTCCTTAAATCTTCATCTTCTTTTCCAAATTCCGTCATCATCCGTTCACCGAATCAAGGTAATAAATACATTTTCGGAATCCTCATCGAATTTGCAAGCCATTTGTCACTTCCGTTTTTCATTTCCTCCAATTCGAAAATTGGGCTGTTTTTATGGAATTCGTCTTTGAGTCCTTAAAATCCGTTTTTCGTGATGTAGGTGAGGGCTTAGAAGACCCGGACGTGGATAGCTTCGTTGTTGAGGAGGAGCTTTGAGCGGAATTGCTTTTAAGGTGACGATAATGAGAAACTCGGCCTTATTGTATATATTAGCACTTTTCTTGTTTGAATTGGTTTAAGTTTCTGAATTTCAATGTTATTGTTGTTGTTTGAACTTAGTAACATGATAGGAATGTTCACATATGATGATTACATGCTTGGATGATGTTTCATATGCTTATTGTTTAGTTTTCAGAAATTTATGCTTAAGACGGATACAAATCATATTCTTATTGAGGATTGTTTGTGGGATTAATTGCTGGTAGTTAGTGTATTTGATGATTTTATGTAATGGGTAAACATTGTATGTTGCTAATTTAGAAGTCTTGAATCGAATTGTGAAGTTTTGGTTAGGATGAGAAATGCGATTTTTGCGTACAGAAGACTCTGAGCCGGTAGGCTGACCGGCAGCCGGTCGGCCGGCTTAGAGTCAATGTGTTAAATTTTGAATGTTCAGAAATCTGAGGAAGGTTTCTGAGCCGGTCAGTCGGCCGCCGGTCGACCGGCTCAGGATCCTTCTTGGGTATTTTCGAGTCTTGCAAAGGCTTGGGAAGTGACTCCCAGCCGGCAGGCCGGCAGCCGGTACACCGGCTGAGAGTCACTCCTCGTGTTTAAAATTTGAAGTTTGGCTATTGGGGAAGGGACTCCCAGCCGGCTCGCCGGCGGACGGTCCACCGGCTGAGAGCCTCTTCTCTTGTTTTTCAGACGGTTGTTAGGCATGGGAAGGGACTCCCAGCCGGTGGACCGGCAGACGGTCTGGGACCGGCTGAGAGCCCCTGTTCCCATTGTTTTGTGTATAACTTTCAAAGGCTTATTCGGTTTTGATTGAAACTCGTTCCTTGTACCTTTGATGTGTGTTTGAGGTCCCCGGAGGATGGGCGACACTATATTGGGTTCGGGAATGGAGAGAGGATAGAGACCCCCCGGTCGGGTAACCGAAAGGGAAACCGGCTCTCCCTCAACTTAGTTCCCGGGATCAATTAAGTGTTGATTAGAAGTTAAGAAAGTAGAACGATAGATTAGTTCATAGACTTTGATGATATTGTATTGATGCGTATTAAGTTATGCCTTAAGCTGACCTCTGAACTTAATACGTGAGTTGGTTGTCATATATGGGGATATGCCTTAAGTTGGCCTCTGAGCTCTATATGGGTATGAGTGTCGTGTCTGGGATATGCCTTAAGCTGGCCTCTGAGCCCATACATGTTTGATTGTGATCGCGTTGGAACATGCTTTAAGTTGGCCTCTGAGTCTGACGAGTACAGCAGCTGCACAACGGGGTAGCTACGGAACTGACACCTTGCCCGGAATGCAGATGTTTGATGCTAGGACATGCCTTAAGCTGGCCTCTGAGTCTAGTATCTTGTGATGTAGTGAAGGGACATGCCTTAAGCTGGCCTCTGAGTCCTTTACTTTTGGGTGCTAGTCTATGCCTTAAGTTGGCCTCTGAGTCTAGTGTCTTGTTGATTGGCAGGTCCATGTCTTAAGTTGGCCTTTGAGTCCTTGCTTGCTGAATGATTGGTATTTAGGTTATGTCTTAAGTTGACCTCTGAACCTTATACTTGCTGAATGATTGGTATTTAGGTTATGTCTTAAGTTGACCTCTGAACCTTATACTTGCTTAATGTAATTGGTAGGTAGGTTATGTCTTAAGTTGACCTCTGAACCTTATACTTGCTGAATGATTGGTATTTAGGTTATGTCTTAAGTTGACCTCTGAACCTTATACTTGCTGAATGTAATTGGTAGGTAGGTTATGTCTTAAGTTGACCGTTGAACCTTATACTTGCTGAGTTTATCTGCTTGCCTAGAGTTGGTATAGTGTCAGATATAGATGTTGATGTTTATGAGATAACTGTTGACGTTGATGAGTATGATACTTGACTTTGTTATTGTTCATCCAAGGCATTGGAGGACTCTTTAGTCAGTTTCGTAAATGGTTTGGACTGAAAGACCCCCCGACCGGGCAACCGGTAGGGAAACCGGCTCTCCTTCCAAAAAGTTTCCGAAGTTGGTTGAGAGCCGTGCATTAGTGATTGCATGATAGTTGGTGATCAGTTATTGAGATATTGTTATACTTCACATGTTTATATATGTTGGAGTGTTCTGTTTGTATTGCTTGTTACGTGTCGTTACAAAAGGTGGCTAGGAGAACTCTAGTCACTCCCCATTGATTGTGGCGTACATGTTTTCATGTATATAGGTACATGTAGGTTGGACAGGGTTGGATGAGAGCTAGCGAGTGATGATCCACTTGTCATCATATGACTTACACTTACGAGTAGCTAGACTCTAGTTTGATACAGTTGTTATCTTTTGGTGCCTGTACGGATGTTCCATCCCAGGCTTTGTATATATTTGGTTTCCGTACTTAGAACTGTTATACTTATCTATTTTGTTTATATCAGTTTCAGTTTCAGTTTCAGTTTTAGTTCACCTCGCATGTTGTTTATGTTTAAAAAGTTCCGCTGCATTTTTAGTACTTTGTATGTTTTATATTTCCGCTTTCGCGATGGGTTTTACAATGGATTTGAGGAGAAAGACCCCTCGGCCGGGCAACCGGAAGGGAGACCGGCTCTCGCGTCAAATTAGCTTCCGAAGTCAACTAAGTGTTTATGGGTTGTTTTTAAGTATTTGATTTGTGGTATAGTGAGAATCCTCCCTTAGAGATTTGGTTGTTGAACCACTTAGTGGTTGGTTCGTTGTGTTAGCTTCGTGTGAACCACTTAGTGGTTGGTTCCTTCTTCGTGCGAACCCCTTAGTGGGTGGTTCTTTTTTCGTGTGAACCACATAGTGGTTGGTTTTAGCTTCGTGGTCGAACCCCTTTGTCGGTGGCTCTTTCTCTTTGTCGAACCCCTACGTGGGTGGTTCTTTCTCCTTGTTGAACCCCTTTCGTGGCTGGTTCCTTGTTCTGTGGTTAAACCCCTTTTGTGGTTGGTTCGTGTGCGATTTGTGTTTAGCTTGCCTGAGTCGGGGTATAGTGCTAGAATTTGATGAATGATTTGTGTATAGTTGCCTGAGTTGAGGTACTGTGTTATATACTGCCGATACGTGTTTAGATGTGTTTAGATATACCTGAGTTGCGGTTTGCTATCTATTTGCATGAGTATGTTATAAAGAGCTATTGATGGAGTACTTCACATGATTGTTTATGTTGGAGTATGATGCTTGTATCTATATGTCTCTGTGTTGTATGACATTAGTTGGCTATGAGAGCTCTAGTCACTCCCCACTGACTGTGGCGCACATGTTGTATGTGTGTAGGTACTTGATGCTGTTTGCAAGGGGGATACGTTGAGGCTAGCGAGCGATTATCCTTCATCGTCACGACTTTACCCATTCGTTAGCTAGACCTCAGATTTATGTTTAAGTATTGGATGTTTGTAGGGATATGCTATCCCGGGCTGTTTTTGTATTGTACTTAAATTCTTATTTATGTTATGTCTTCCGCATGTTTAGTATTGTTAAAGCACCTCGCATGTTTTATTTATCTTGTCAAAAGTTTTTAAATCCATGCATTTTTCATGCATTTTGTATGTCTATATTTCTGCTGCCGCGAGGGGTTTTAATGTAAAACCCCTCGCGAAAGCGGAAATAGTAAACATACAAAGTACTAAAAATGCAGCGGAATTAAAACTTTTTAACATAACTATACATGCGAGGAAGTTCTACTACAAAACTGAAACATATATAAGTACATAAGTGTAATATAAAAGCAGCCCGGGATGGCACATCCCTACAGGCACTCAAGAACTGAAATGTGAATCTAAAGTCTAGCTAACGTAAAAGTGTAGGTCAATCGATGAAGGATCATCGCTCGTTAGCTCCATGCAACCCCTCTGCCAACCTGTCATGTACCTACATACATGTAAACATGTGCGCCACAATCAGTGGGAAGTGACTACAGTTCTCTTAGCCATCTTTTGTAACGACACGTAACACATAAGCAAAACCACATTCTCCAACATATATAAAACATGTGAAGCATATAAATCTCAATATCTGAATCTCAAGTCAACATGCAAATACTATACAAGGCTCTCAACCAACTTCGGAAACTATTTGGAAGGAGAGCCGGTTTCCCTTCCGGTTGCCCGGCTGGGGAGTCTTTCAGTCCAAACCATTTACGAAACTAGCCAAAGAGTCATCCAATGCCTTGGATGAACAATTCTATAAATCAAAACACTATAACCATCAACATCAACAACTACACCTGACACTGTACCAAAACTAGGCAAGTAGATGCAAAACAACAAGTATAAAGGTTCAGCGGTCAACTTAAGACATAACCTAAATACCAAATAATCAACAAGTATAAAGGTTCAGAGGCGACATCTTAACGCATAACCTAGATACCAAATAATCAGCAAGTATAAAGGTTCAGAGACGACATCTTAACGCATAACCTAGATACCAATTTCACAATAAAAAGCAAGGACTGAGAGGCCAACTTAAGGCATAGACCTGCTAAACAACAAGACACTAGACTCAAAGGCGACAACTCAACGCTTGGACTAGCATCCCATAAGTAAAGAACTCAGAGGCCAACTTAAGGCATGTCCCTTTACTGCATCACAAGACACTAGACTCAGAGGCCAGCTTAAGGCATGTTCTAGCATCAACATCTGCACTCCGGGTAAGGTATTACATCCTGACTGCCCCGTTGTGCAGTTGCTCTACTCGTCAGACTGAAAGGCCAACTTAAGGCATGTTCCGACGCGATCACAAATAAACATGTCTGGGCTCAGAGGCAACATCTCAACGCATACCCCAGACACGACAACCATACACATATAGGGCTCAGAGGCCAGCTTAAGGCATACCCC
Source organism: Silene conica (assembly GCA_029255685.2). Lineage (NCBI taxonomy): Eukaryota > Viridiplantae > Streptophyta > Magnoliopsida > Caryophyllales > Caryophyllaceae > Silene > Silene conica. Next base: position 55,726,793 of record CM055313.2, read on the forward strand.
TATATATGACAACTAGCTCACGTATTAAGCTCAGAGGCCGGCTTAAGGCTTACCTTAATACGCATCAATACAATATCATCCAACTACATTAACTAAACCTTTAGTTCTTATCTCTTATACTTCTAACCAACACTTAATTGATCCCGGGAACTAAGTTGAGGGAGAGCCGGTTTCCCTTTCGGTTACCCGACCGGGAGGGTCTCTATCCTCTCTCCATTCCCGAACCCAATATAGTGTCGCCCATCCTCCGAGGACCTCAAACACACATACAAGGTACACGGAACGAATCTCAAACAAAACCGATCAACCGATCAAAAGATAAGTCAATTTAAAGTAAACAGGGGCTCCCATCCGGTCAGTGGCAGGCGGTCGGTTGACCGTCTGGAAACCCGTCTTCCTACACTTCCTTGAAAATCAAATACCACGAATAAGGGCCCTCAGCTGGTCGGCAGGCAGCCGGCCTACCGGATGGGGAACCCATTCCCTCAAAATTTATTTTACGCAACACAATACAAAGGGGCTCCCAGCCGGTCACCAGGCAGCCGACCTACCGGCTGGGCACCCAAGTCCCCTACAATTCAAAACACGCGAAAAACCTCATAAAGCACTCCCAGCCGGTCGACCGGCGGCCGGTCGGTCGACCGGCTCAGAGTTTCTGAGCCTAAAAATCGTAAAACGCAATATACTCAAACTTTTATGAAATCGATACAACAACTCCAAAATCGCTACCAAGAAACAATTCCCAGCATACATAAGACTTATAAAACTCAATAGCAAGCATCAATTTCCACCATTAAAGCATAATAGAATCATATCTTATATTCGTCTTAAGGATGCAATTTCTGAAAATCAACCTATAAGCATGTGAAACACAATCAAAGCATATGAACATCATACTTGTGTATTCCTAGCATGATTCTAAGTCCAAACGACAACCACAATGTACAAAATCAGAAACTTTCATCATCAAACATCAAGAAATGTTATTTTAACAAATAAAGGCCGAGTTTCTCATTATCGTCACCTCTAAAGCGATTATGCTCCTAGCTCCTCTTCAATCACGACACTAACCACCTCGGGATCTTCTAAACCCTCTCCTACAACAAGAAAAACGATTATTAGAAGCTAGAAACGGAATTTACCAAAAACAGTCCCTTTTTCAAGTTGAACGAAAATGAAATTGAAAGAGACGGATGTCTTGGAAATTTCGCAAGGATTCCGAAAATGTATAAAATACCTTGATTCAGATTCGGGAAGGGCTCTGAAAATTGATTCAAAGATTGAAAAGTGAGGGAGAAAAGGAGAACTTATGAAACAGTGTTCTTATTTTTCAAGGAGATGAAATGTCGACATATGCATTGGGATTAGGGTTTTAAGTAGTCCTTTTCCCTAAAATGAAACGGGTTATTTGATGTGAACGGGTTTTATGAGTCGGGTTTAACTTGCCAAGTTATTACGTCTTAAGGACTTAAGGTTCTTAAGACGGATCTTAACGGAAGATTAAAATTTAACTTAACAATTTATATTGAAACATTATTTTATTCCGTAAAATAATTTAAAACCTTTAAAATATAATTTACGAAAGTACGGGATGTTACATTTACAGTTGGTATCAGAGCGTTATCGCTCCCGACGCACTCATGTAATCCCCAAACATAACTTGACCAAAAACTTGAATAATGAATGAGAGATTGGGTAGATATAAGGACAAGTGGTAGGCTGTTTGTGCTTGTTAGTTGTTAAGGTAACACCGTTTTCTCTTTTGAAGGATGGTGAGACCCTCAGCTGCGGAGAATACTATAATGCAAGCACTTCTGCAAGTCCTAGAGAACCAGAAGGTTCAGGCCGAAGTTGTCCCTCCTCCTCCTCCGCCTGGTAACGACGATGCTAACAGACCTAGTGGCTTCTCCTGGATTGCCTCTCAGATGGCTAGGAGCCATGCTAAGGCCTACGGCGGTGAAGTTGACCCAGTTGCCTTATCAGAGTGGTTTAGAGATATGGAGAAGAGCTTCTCCATGTACTCAGTTGTTAGGGAGGATAGGGTACGTTTAGCTGCTCACATCCTGACGCATGAGGTAGACCGTTGGTGGCTTCTTACTGGTCCAAGTTTCCTCCTTGACCTTTTGGTTTATTGGGACGCGTTCAAAAACAAGATAGGGACCCGCTTCTACCCTAAGGAGCTTCATTCGCAAAGATTGAAAGAGTTCATGGATCTCAAACAAGCAAAGATGACAGTGCAAGAGTTCACAGACAAGTATAATCAGTTGGCTCACTTTGCTTCTCGATTCGTAAGGGATGAATCCGAGAGAGTCTACTTCTACAGAGGGAAGCTAAGTCCTCGCATCGAGAGTATGATTCGCAGAGATTCTACTTCTTTCGTGGAGGTTTACAACGATGTCATTTGGGCAGAGGGATCGGTTAAGGCTATAGACGAGGAGATCCAAGCCCTCTCCCTACCTAGTTTTTCACCAGCTTGCCCTCAAGGCAAGAGACCCTGTACTTCTTCACCATCTTCTCCCCGTGCAAACAAGATGCAGTTGGTGCATTCAGGTGGACTTTCTACCCTAGCTACTGCTTTCAGAGGCAAAGGACCCCAGGGTACCGAACGACGTCAAAAACATCGCTCTGTCACGAGTCGCTTTAGCATACCGCGTTTGTGCTATCATTGTAGGAAGCCCAGACACCTAGCTGTTGGATGCCTTGAGAAGGACGCTGCGCTGCCGACATTGCCACTGCCGCTGTCCAAAGACCGAAGGCCAAGGGTACCATGTTCATGATGAGTCGTGTTGCAGCCGAGACTTGCCCTCAATTGATCACTGGTAAGTCTTCATCGTTGATGTTTCCCTTCTATCTTCTAAGACCCCAAGGTCGTGTTCTTATTCTTCTCGTGTACCTTCGTTCTTGAATTCTCTTCCATCTTACCTTGGAAACTACTTACATGGCTTCCTTGCTCGACCCTACATCTGATACTTACCCTCCCATGGCTCATGTGAGGTAACTTGCTTTAATGGACTTTGAGGAATTTCCTTAGGATAACCGCAAACCGTGTTTTGAGACATGTTGATGTTTGAGGAAAACCTAGGAAGCATTGTGAGACATGTTTGGTGACCCTAGTTCTATGTGTTTACCAATTGGAAGACTGAGAGTGAATGATGAAGTACTTACGCTAAGTGGGATTTTTGTACATGGCTTTCTGTGGAGCTTAGGTATGAGAACCCTGTGAATCGTGAGTATTAGTAGATTTGGAAGTACCATTTTAGGATTTAAGTAAGATCCTTGGAGGCCTAGATGATTTAGAGGAACGTGCTTTAGATAATGATGATGTCAAATAGATGAATGAGGTAAGTTAATGATACTTAATCCCGAGGAGATACTGGAATGTAGAGAGAACCATATATTTGAGGAACGAGAGTTATTTGTAACGGGTGAGAGCGTTGAGACCGTTACGATTTGATTTGTGGAATTGACTGAGTGTTCAAACTTAAGTTATTTGGTGGATCTCAACGTTTACCTAGGGAAGTACTTGGTGAAACTGGATGATGCGCCACTGTTAGGTGGACAGTTGGAGTAACTTGTTGGGAAATGGAAGTCGTTGACTTAATAATAAAGTGGGAAATAATATACAGCTGTCATTTGAGGAATCTTAGAATTCGAATATCCAGACCTTATGGAATGTTTTGAACTGGAATTATGGTAACCTGCGTATTTTGAGGAATTTTGGTATAGTATGACACCGTGAGTGTATCATAATAAAAGATTTGTCATTCAAGTGTTACTTGAGGATTTGGGAGTTGTGATTTCCTAAAGCCTTGTTGCGAATATTCATGTTATAGTGATGAGTCTGAACTTAAGGATGTCAGCTTATCCCTAGAAATCGAGTTTAGAGGTTCAGGACCGCTTGTGAAAGGTTGTACGAGGAGCGATGTGATAAAGGCTCCATTTTGGTTAGAGCAGTTTTGAGTTGTTTGAGGAAAGGTTTTATCAAAACTGTAGTCAGAGTACTTGATTTGGGAAGAGATAGATGAGAACCTTGTGAGAATTTCGAGAAACCCGAGCTTGTGGAATCATTTGTTCGAAATCATAATCCCTCATCCCTTGCACCGGTTCTCTTTCGTACTCCTGTAAATTCGCTAAGCTGCCTTTCTTCCGGTCAATCGTAACTTGTTGGACTTTTACAACTTTACTCTTTTTGAAGATTTGGAAATAAAAGTTTATTTTCGAAAGGGTTTTCGTTAAAGGATATGAGTAATTTTTCAACTTTGATAGGTTCCAGTGATAACTTACGAGAAAACCTGGCTTTAAAGAGTTACATGCTTTGCAATTTGATTAATTTCAGCGTCGAATTGCCATTTGAACTCGTTATCGGAGATGTCTGATAACCGGTACTATGCTTATCGACATCGGATTGATCTAAATTTTGGATTTTAATTGATTTAATTTTGGGACTTATCTCAGATTTGGAATGTCGGGCTCTTAAATGTACAACGAGAACCCCAACGACCATTGACGAAGACTTGTGCCTTGGAAATTGGTTTCGAAATCTGTGAAAGAAACCTAAGTTTTGAATATCAAGTTCAGTGGAAATTTTGATTTTTGACGTTGTCCTTGTAACTGCTTTCAAGTTTCGAGGACGAAACTTTTTGATAGATGGGGTGATTGTAACATCCCGTATTTTCGTAAAGGAATATTTTAATAATTTAAAGTGATTTCCGGAATTTAATAATATTTTAATAATAGTCGTAATTTACATTTTTAAGATTTCCGTTAAGTTCCGTCTTAAAATCATTTAATCTTAAGATGCCTTGTTCATTTAGTAATATCCCGTCTTAAATTCCGCTTCACTTAAATAAAGCAAACCCGACTCAAGTGAATGTGAAAGGACAACCTAAAAACCCTACATAAACCATCCATCGACATCTTCATTCCATCTTATTTCATTTCACTGTAAACCAACAAAACTCCATTTCTCTTTTTTCTTCAAAGCTTCAAAACACGATCTCGTACCCTTCCTAAACTCGTATCAAGGTAAATTTTATATTTTCGGAATCCTATCGAGAATGAATTGAAGAATTGCAGGAAATGCGAGTGAGCAACCTGGCCCGTGCTTGGGCGCAAGCTGCGCCACCCCATGCGCAGGCTGTGCAGCCCAGGCGCAGGCTGCGCAAAAACCGCTGTAACTTTCTGCTCGTTTAATTGTTTTTCGAGCTGTTTTGAGGGCTTGTTTCCCAATTGCTTTTAGGATGTTTTAAGTGATGTTTGGTGGTATATATAATTGGTTTTAAATGTATATTGGAGCTGGGAAAGTCATCATAAGAAGCGTGGTTATCCGTCTCGAGTCGATTGCTCGTTTAATTGTTTTTCGAGCTGTTTTGGGGGCTTGTTTCCCAATTGTTTTTAGGATGTTTTAAGTGATGTTTGGTGGTATATATACTTGGTTTTAAATGTATATTGGAGCTAGGAAAGTCATCATAAGAAGCATGGTTATCCGTCTCGAGTCGATTAGTTCATAGGGAATTGATTACGGAATTGTGCATGAAGATTGTTAACTTTTAGGGATTTTCTTGTGAAGAGTCTAAGCATATTTTAATCATGTTGGGAGGCTCATATATTTGGTTTGAGATGTATATTTATTTAATATGAGACTCTCAGCCAGTGGACCGGCCGCCTGTGGCCAACCGGCTGGGAGCCCTAATTAGCTATGTTTGCTTCATAACTTTTGATTCTCAAGTCGGATTTCGTTGATTCTTTTTCCGTATGCTTCGTATGTGTGTTTGATGTCCCCGGAGTTCGGGCGGCACTATGTTGGGTTCGAGAATGGAGTGAGGATAGAGACCCCCCGGTCGGGTAACCGAAAGGGAAATTGGCTCTCCCTCGACTTAGTTCCTGGGGTCAATTAAGTGTCGATTGAATGTTTATCAAGAGTAGATCGTTTATCAGTTAAGTTTGTTGTAGTCCCAGGAATTGGGCGACATTTATGTTGGGTTCGATAATGGATTTGAAGAGAAAGACCCCCCGGCCGGGCAACCGGAAGGGGGACCGGATCTCGCCTCAAATTAGCTTCCGAAGTCAACTAAGTGTTGATGGGTTGTTTTTAAGTATTTGATTTGTGGTATAGTGAGAAGCCTCCCTTGGAGATTTGGTTGTTGAACCACTTAGTGGTTGGTTCGTTGTGTTAGCTTCGTGTGAACCACTTAGTGGTTGGTTCCTTCATCGTGCGAACCCCTTAGTGGGTGGTTCTTTCTTCGTGTGAACCACTTAGTGGTTGGTTTTAGCTTCGTGGTCGAACCCCTTCGTGGGTGGTTCTTTCTCTTTGTCGAACCCCTTCGTGGGTGGTTCTTTCTCCTTGTTGAACCCCTTTCGTGGCTGGTTCCTTGTTCTGTGGTTGAACCCCTTTGTGGTTGGTTCGTGTGCGATTTGTGTTTAGCTTGCCTGAGTCGGGGTATAGTGCTAGAGTTTGATGAATGATTTGTATATAATTGCCTGAGTTGAGGTACTGTGTTATATACTGCCGATACGTGTTTAGATGTGTTTAGATATACCTGAGTTGCGGTTTGCTATCTATTTGCATGAGTATGTTACAAAGAGCTATTGATGAAGTACTTCACATGATTGTTTATGTTGGAGTATGATGCTTGTATTTTATATGTCTCTGTGTTGTATGACATTAGGTGGCTGTGAGAGCTCTAGTCACTCCCAACTTACTGTGGCGCACATATTGTATGTGTGTAGGTACTTGATGCTGTTTGCAAGGGGGATACATTGAGGCTAGCGAGCGATGATCCTTCATCGTCACAACTTTAGCCATTCGTTAGCTAGACCTTAGATTTATGTTTCAGTATTGGATGCCTGTAGGGATATGCTATCCCGAGCTGCTTTTGTATTGTACTTAAATTCTTATTTATGTTATGTCTTCCGCATGTTTAGTATTGTTAAAGCACCTCACATGTTTTATTTATCTTGTCAAAAGTTTTTAAATCCATGCATTTTTCATGCATTTTGTATATTTTTATTTCCGCTGCCGCGAGGGGTTTTACATGTGCAGCCTATCCTCAGCCGGTGGACCGGCTGCCGGGCACCCGGCTGGGAATCCTACCCCATGCCAACACTACAGCTTTTCCAAAAGAGGGAGGGGATCCTTAACCGGCCCACCGGCCTCCGGCCTACCGGCTAGGAATCCTCTTCCCTAGCTTACTTTTCGAAAATACACAACCATTAGGGACTCTAAGCGGGTGGATCGGCGGCCGGCCACCCGGCTAAGAGCCCTATTCACATTCTCTTAAAATACGCAAAACACACTATGACTACCTCTCAGCCGGTCGGCCGGCTGCCGGTCGGCCTACCGGCTCAGAGTTCCTGCATGCATATTTCGCCATTTTCGACATTAATAAACAATCCAATCCTTCATCAAATCATCCAAAACATGATTCTAAACAACAACTCAGCAGTCCCAGCATGTTTATAGCATCAAACAAGTATAAGAAACATATAAACAATATCAAATTCATGGATTCACATCAAAATCCCCAAATTAAACCCATCTTTATGCATACTCCCGAAATCAACCCATATGATGATTTCAACACAAATTTCCAACAACAATCAGAATAATAATCATACTAAAGATGTTTGCAACCTATTTAATGCTTCTAATCAAAAGAACACATCAAAAACCACAAAAAGTATGCTAATATAACAAATAGGCCGAGTAAGCTCATTATCGTCATCTCAAGCGTCTTGTGCTCCAATTTCTTCCTCCACAGCGTAAGAATCAACCTCGGGATCTTCCAAGCCAACTCTTAAGAACATAAAAACGTAAATTAGGAGCTTAAAACGAATTAGGGCAAAAAGAGCCCGGGAACGGAACTTCGAGAAATGAAAAAATAAAAGTGATAGGAAGAACGGAAATTGCGAGAGGAATCCGAATATGTAAACATTACCTTGATTCGAGTTGAAATGAACCTTTAGATGATCTTTTAGAAGCTTTTCAAAGATGAGAACAATGGAGGTTTTGGTTTACTGTGTTTATGTTTTGAGGGGAAATGAGATGTTGAAAGCAGAAGGAAAGGAGTTGTCCTTTTATTTAAGTGAGTCGGGTTTCCTTAATTAAGTGAAGCGGAAACCTTAAGACGAATATGCCAAGTGAACTAAACATCTTAAGATAAAAGAAATCTTAAGACGGAACTTAACGAAAATTCTGAAAATAAAACTTACGAAATATTATTAAAATAATATTAAATACCGAAAATACTTTTAAATTATTAAAACATTCTTTTACGAAAATACAGGATGTTACAATGTGTTTATGACAACAAGTGGCTGGGAGAACCTCTAGTCACTCCCCACTGACTGTGGCGTACATGTTTCATGTATGTAGGTTGGTGCAGCTTGTACAGGGTGATACACGAGGCTAGCGAGCGATGATCCTTCATCGATTTGACATTCACCTCTATCGTGTAGCTAGACCTTCTTTTTGACATTACAGTTTTGTGCCTGTAGGGATATCTTATCTAAGTTTTATTTCTTCCGCATTTCAGTTATCGTATTACACCTAGCATGTTTGTTTAATTATGTCTAAAGTTTTAAATTCGCGCAAAATTTCATGCATTTGTATGTTTTACTTTCCGCTGCCGCGAGGGGTTTTACACGTTTATCGTCCAGATTGCATGTCATAATTTACTAGACTTTGCCATAAAATGGATCAAATATTCGGTTTAAGGTTGAGTCGGAAATTTTAACATCATTAATTAATTGTAATGCATGATTACTACTTTTGAACGGGTTACAAAAATAATCATAATGAGTACGCTGATTTTGCTATCTTAATAACTATTATTGGTATAACTAACTGGCAAATTCAGTGAGTAACCTAGGATAAAGTGAGATTCAAAAGGATGACAAAAATGAACAAAATATTTTCTAAACTAAAAGAAGGTTAAATAGGATGGTGAAAATATTAGCTATACTATAAAATTATAGGTTAAATTTTTAAATGATTTTATATAAACTCGTGCAACTTTGCATGAGTTTAAACTAGTTTACATATAAAATATAAACATAGTCGGTTTTTCAATAATTGATTCCAAATTCTTCTATGTTGGTCCCATATTTATTGTTTTTTTTACTTTAAATTTTTTTATGTAATAACGTGAACTCATGATTAAAATGTTTTTTTGCTTTTATATAAAACATAAAATTAAAGTAGTTTTGTTGGTATCGTTTGGCAAAGAAATTTCAACTCCCCCTTGTAAAAGAAATTCCAAGTTGTTTTTTTAGGTGCTAAAAAGAAATTCCAAGTTGAACAAGAGTCGTTCACACATGACGCATCTAGTAAGTAGCAACCGCACCCCTTGTCTAGTTTCTCCTCCTCATTCCTCATTCCTCATTCCTCATTCCTCATTTTTGTACTCAAAATTATTAACTTTATTATTATAAAAATAAAATTAATAGAGAAATCTCAACACAAATTAAAAAGTGAGTTATTCATCCGTTGGATCTTCCTGAAACTCGGAGATCAGATCACACAGTAATCAAGAGAGAGACAGAGGAAGAGGAAGAGGGAGAAGAACAACAACTTACACACTCCATTTTCATCACTTCTCCATCGCAACTTGCTCTTCTCCTCTTTCCCATTTTACCCAATTATATTATTATATTATTATATTAAATGGAAGGGAGATGAAACCTCAGTGATTAAATAGTCTTTGATCTGCTTATCAGAGTCTTATTTGGAGGTGGGTTTGTGTTTTTTTACCTTTGCAAATAGCTTATAGATTTGGGATTATTTTTGTATTTTGTTTGGTACCCACTTGGATTCTATGGCTTAATTTTGTAAAGTTGTGTGCTTTTTGTTGTGGGTATGTTTCTTTTTTGTTTAAATTGTTGTTTTGCTCTTTATATTCTTCACTTACTAACCTACAGCTTGATTTGTTTGGATTCTCAGGGTTTTGACATTTCTTTAATTAGTTTTTTGTTACATCATATTCTGCTTTTCATCTTTATGCTCTCATTTTAATGTAGGATGTCTTTAATTAGTTTTGATCAGTGCCATTCTATATACTGTTTAGTTTTGTTGATGGGTTTCTTTGATAGTCTGTCAATATGCGTATTACTCCCTTTTATTCAACTGATTCTTTACGTTTGTTCAAAATTTGCCTCACAAGAAAGAAAAGAAAATGCAAAGAATAGGTTGTACTGGAGGGTGTACTTGTTATTACTTTGTTTGTTGATTTCGGTATTTGCGTTAGTAATTTAGTATGGTATGATGGAGAAATTATTGAGAGAGGAACATGTAGAATGCTGATAGGTATAATGGTACTTACCAAGAGTAATGCTACACATTGGTTTTTCAGTCATTTTTGAGGGCTTGCAATTTCTTGTTTTTTTGGTGGAATGGAGGTATGCTAGAGACCAGAGTTATTATTGTTCTTGTATAAGGGAGGGCGTAAAAGTTATGCAGAACATTGGGAAGGGCACTTTGACCACATTGGTTATTCGGTCTGTGTTTGAGGGCTCAAACTTTCTTGGTTTCTGGAAATTTGGATGACTGGTCCAAACTGGTTTGCAGGTTCATTCTGCAGCTTGTTTCGGTTTAAACCAAAAAAAAAAAAAAAAAAATAATAATAATAAAATGGGCACATCAATGTTGGCTGATCACTGTGTTTACAACTGTTAATATACTTAGTTTGTTTGGAACTTACTTGAATGCTATCATGCTTAGTGATTTAGAAGATTTGTAACAAAATAGAGTTGTTGCATGATGAATGGACCTTCTCTTTTCGTCTAGGGAGTTACTAACATTTGCCACCGTAGCGCAATATCCTTACTGCCTAGCCTCCTTCAATCTGTTAATATAAAATCTTGAACATGTAACTGAATGGCCGGAAGCACGAATCTTTAATGTTCTTTTGGTAACATTTTTGTATGTCCTCAGGGAACGCATTTTTAACGAAAGTGGTTGATTTAGAGAAGTGGCATGTTCTTTGAAATCATGGACAAAATTCTCAGCCACAGGCGCGTAACATTTCATGCTCCTATTTATTGAGTAAAATGGTATTCAACAGAATTTCAGAGATCATATCATACGCATCAAACCGCCTGTCAACACGGCAATCTTCTCCAATTCCATACATGCAAGCTGGACTCTCTCCTCCAAAAAACTCAGATGAATTTCACAGTCAGGTGAACAACATGCGGTTGTCTGCATCATTACAAGATTTTTCACAATATCGCCAGTTACACCTAGAGAATGGTGAACGAATAGTTGGAAGTGACAATGCTCATGCAAAGCCTCCTCATTCCTTTCATAATGATTTGTCCAGTTCTAGTTTTTCAAAGGATAAAGTTCCTCGGATAAGTCCAGTCTTGCCAAGAAAGTGGATGAGAATATTGACGATTCTTCTTTGCCTGTTCTTCTTTGGTTTTCTCATTTTTGTTCTAGGTCAGTTTTTGTACTCATTATGGTCTGCTGGAGCTTCTAAGTATTATGTTGTGCTTGATTGTGGGAGTACTGGGACTCGGGTGTACATATATCAGGCCTCGGTCGCTCACAAGAAAAATAGCAATCTACCCATTGCTTTGACATCATTTTCAGGGACATACACAAAGCCAAAGGGCCAAACTGGGCGGGCTTATAATCGTATGGAGACAGAGCCTGGGCTTGATAAATTGGTGCGCAACTCTACTGGGCTGAAGACTGCATTAAAGCCACTTCTTCGGTGGGCCGCGAAACAGATCCCAAAGGGTTCACATCAGACCACCTCTCTTTTTCTTTATGCTACTGCTGGTGTTCGTAGGTTGCCAACTCAAGACTCTGACTGGCTTCTTAATCATTCTTGGGCCGTGCTAAAAAGTTCCCCTTTTGTTTGCCAAAGGGAATGGGTCAAGATTATAAGTGGCATGGAGGAAGCCTATTATGGATGGATAGCTCTAAATTATGAAACTGGAATTTTGGGAGCCATGCCAAAAAAGCCAACTTTTGGGGCCCTTGATTTGGGTGGTTCATCCCTGCAAGTAACGTTTGAAAGCAAGGAACCTGTCCACAATAAAACTAACTTAAATCTGAGCATTGGACCTGTGAAACATCATCTAAGTGCATATTCTCTGTCGGGTTATGGGTTAAACGATGCCTTTGACAAATCTGTTGTTCATCTTTTGAAAGGGTTGCCAAAAGTTAGTAAAGAAAATTTTGCTCGTGGTAATGTAGAAATTAGACATCCGTGTTTACATACTGGCTATAAAAGTCAATACTTCTGCTCACAGTGTGCTTCTATAATGCAAGAAGCAGGGAGTCCTCGTTATGGTGAGAAAGACACAGGCAAAAGAGGCAAAGCTGGAGTTCCAGTTTGGCTTATTGGATCACCAAATTGGGCTGAGTGCAGTGCACTTGCCAAGGTTGCTGTCAATTTATCAGAATGGTCCGATCTAAGCCCCGGACTCGATTGTGACGTCCAGCCTTGCGCTCTTGCTGAAGAACACCCTCATCCTCGCGGGCAATTCTATGCAATGTCAGGTTTCTTTGTTGTCTATCGTTTTTTCAACTTAACTGCAGAAGCAACTCTTGATGACATTTTGGACAACGGGCGTCAGTTTTGCGAAAAAAATTGGGAAGTTGCCTTTAAGAGTGTTCCTTCACAACCCTTCATTGAGCAGTACTGCTTTAGGGCACCTTACATTGTTTCATTGCTAAGGGAAGGGTTGCACATAACGGATGGTCAGATTGCAGTTGGCTCGGGTGGCACCACTTGGGCACAAGGGGTTGCTCTTGTGGAAGCTGGCAAGGCTTTTGCATCTGGAACAGATATTCATACTTTTGAACTATTTCAGATGAAGATAGATCCTATGATTCTTTTCGCTCTCTTACTGATATCATCATTCCTATTGGTTTGTGCCTTGTCGTTTGTTGGAAATTGCCGCCCAAGATATTTTCGCCGATCAAACCTTCCAATTTTCAGGCATAATAGTGCACCCTCTCTTGCTTCCCCTTTCCGGTTCCAGGGTTGGAGCCCCATAAGTTCAGGTAAGATACGGAAGTTTTAGATGTTTGAAATTTTACACCTTGCGACAAATGCATGCGGTATTAAACATCTGCTACAAAGTATTGAAGAAAAACTTTAGCAAATTGTCTACATTAGAAACTGTGTCACTATTTGTGGACAATAAACTGTATGAGATAGAATGGCGTAATGATGTTTGACCTTCCCAATTAGTTTTTATGTTCGAACCCTTGCCTCCATTTTCCCTCCAGTTTCTGACTAAACAAGGGTTTGTTAATGATCCTTCCATTTAAGCAAAAGGATAAAAGGATAGACTGAGCCATCTTATTTTCATTGTTTACAATGGCTTCTATTATTTTCTTATGACAGGTGAGTTTCTTCGTCTTAAGATATGACTGAATTAATATATTTGTTTTCTAGGAGATGCGAGGGTAAAAACACCACTGAGTCCAACAACTGTTGGTGGTCAAGAGAGCCCCTTTGGTCCACGTTCTTGGTTTGGGGGCAACAACATTCAGCTATCTGACTCTTCTCCATATACAACAGCAAGTGGTGTTTCACATAGTATTTCATCCGGTAATTTAGGACAAATGATATTTGACAGCAATGGAATGGGTTCCATGTGGAGCCCACATAGAAGTCAGATGCGTCTCCAAAGTCGGCGATCACAGTCTCGGGAGGACCTCATTTCTTCTCTGGCTGATGCTCATATTGCAATGGTTTAGTTCTTCACAAGATCCAGGTATGGCATCAATGTTTATCTTTCAGATTGACAGTCATTTTGGTAAACAATGTGAATTGTTGGGAACATGTGAAGTTTATGACTAGCCATCAAAACGGCCGAATTGGAAATATTGGGTGCTTAATCTGCATTCATTGATAGTCATTTTTAATATCTAATTGTTTGATAGTCAAAATAAACTTGATACAACCTATCAACACGTTTTGCTTCTAGACTTCTAGTAAAGGGTTCCTCACAATTATGTCACTCAACCCCAAAATAGTGTGTAACCAAGGCATTGTTGTTCATAACTTAGTTTTTTTGTATTATTGCCTTTAGTATTCAAACAGGGAAATTCAGTACCATCAGGATCAAGTGGGAATGTAATAGAAGAGTGTTGAAGATGAGATGTTTTGAGTTTTGACCAACTGATCCACTGTCCACTAGCTACACAAAGGCAGCATTGGCTCGACAAAAGCGTACACTGAAGCTGGAAGGAGTTGGGGGAATTTTTCGATCTGCTAACCCTAAGTTCCTGTTATTTTTGTTATACGTAGTAGTGTTTATTTCTCATATTAGGTTCATAGAGGTGACTTCCTACTGAATTTTTGCTGTTAACTGAAGTTGAAAGTCGATTGCATAGAGGATTCTTTCTGGTAATGGGTTCAGAGTAAATACAGAATATATATACAAAACAATTTTTTATTAATGCTAATGAGTTATATACCACGGTCATTGTACTAGTATTAGTAACTTATTACGGAGTACTCCTAACTCCCAAGCCCAGCACTATCATTTAAGTTAATTGATATTGCAGATGTGTACCAAATAATTGTTAATACTATGTATTTATAAGTTAGAACTGACTTGGCTAGCTTTTACACTTCATTTTGTACTTCTGAAATGCTAGTATAAACCTATATAGAACCACCTCGAGGTCTATGGAAAATATGCATGCAATGGGTAATTTGAAAAATAATCTCCTCTCAACCTCGGCTAGCAGTTGAAATTCCACAAATTCTCATTTGTGACGGCATTATCCGTCGTAAGCTTGCGACGGGTCAAATAAAAGTCATCTAAGGAGATAAAAGACAAATTCTTTGTTATTCCCTTTGTACTTTTACTCTTGTCTTATCTAATCAAGTGGGTATACTTGCGTTGCAAGCTTGTGACGGATATACCCATCACAAGAGAGACCTATTGTTGAAATTCACTGTGCAATTATGACTGGCCTAGATAGATGATGAGACTCATGCCTGTGATCTACAAGGCAGTGAGTGATGAGGTGATGATTGATCTGATGGTTTTTATAAACATCTGCAAGTAGAAACTCTTTACTGACCAACCAATAGAGAATGGCAAGCCATAAATCTACAAGGATATTGAAAGTTGCACTGGCAAAAGAAAGGGTCACTTCCTCACCTGATACAAGTGAACGACCAACCTTCGTAGAGCACAATTAGGATATGTTTGGATAGGAAAAAAAATGAGAAAAACGGAGGAGAGGGAGGAGGGAAAAAAAAGGGAAAGAAGGGAAGGGGAGGAGAGGGAGAATGGAGGAGGTGAACAACCAACCTTCGTAGAGCACAATTAGGATATGTTTGGATAGGAAAAAAAATGAGAAAAACGGAGGAGAGGGAGGAGGGAAAAAAAAGGGAAAGAAGGGAAGGGGAGGGGAGGGAGAATGGAGGAGGTGATTTTCCCTCCAAATCTTGCCTATGATGGAGGGGAAATAAATTGGCTTAGAGAAGGGAAAGGAGGGATCCATTTTCCCTTCCCTCCAAATCCTTTCACCCCATTTTCCTAAATAAACAATGGATTTCACATCCTTTCAATTCCCTCCCCTCTCTTTCCCGCGAAATTCCTCAATCCAAACACACCCTTAAGGTCTCCCCAAGAGAGAAAAAAAAACTTCGTAAATATAAATGGTAATCCTCATATATTTTCCCTAGACAAGATGTAATACCCAGATAGTTTGAGACCCGCAAATAAACTGTGGGATGCGTGAGAGGATCCACGGACTCGACAAGTGGCTACTCATGAGTAAGGGTTGATCGTACACGAGACCAAGTAAAACCTAGACTAGACATAGTAAAAGTGCAGTGGACAGAGTATGTTCCACTCGACCCAGTACGCCAAGTACTCAACCAAGTACGTTGAGTACTCGACGGGGTGGATTGCACTCAAGCGAGGGGACTCCTCACTCGACCGAATGCAGCTGCACAATATGCGATATAAACTATGTCGAGATATTATTTCCCCTAACCCTACTTCATTTCCCCTTATCTCTCTTCAACTCCAAACCATCTCCCTTCTATTTAAAACCATCCTAAACACCTTCTTATGTTGTAGTTTTTGTATTACAAAAGATTACAACTAGTAACTAATACAACACAAAGGCACAAAAACAGAAATGAAAACAATATAAGACGGTATATTACACCCAATCGAATCACGCTAAACACGCTTTCCTTAGAGTATTTCGACCCTATTAGCCTTTGAGTATCACGAAATGTCTGTAAGATAAGACGATTTTTCTTTGTCTAAGGCAAGAACAAAGAACAATTAACAATAAGAGAGGTTTTTGTTTTACTTAATTTTTCGTCAAAACAAAAGAATAGTCAGTGACATTAGTTCCTGAAAAATAAAACATGTCAGGGACTTTTTCACATTTTGTATATATATGTGAAAGAAGGATAAGAATGTCGGTTGTTTATACAACCAAGCATTAGCAATCATTAGCAATCATGATAACCGCAGATGATAACTTCCATGCATTAGTATGTAATGTCACGCATAACTCGTAATTCGGGGTCGTAATAATTCTTATTTTTGCTTATTCGAATTTCACTAAGTATAAAATATACTTTCGCCCCGTGTATATAATCCTGATAGGGGACATAATATATACTACGACAACACTATTAAATAGTGTCCCTTATCGATTATACATGAACTCGATATACGATTATATAAGTATACACTCCGTATTCCCGACTCACATTATATCCATTATGAGCTCAAACCGTTTTGACATAAGAAACCCGAATGCACTTAAATGAACTTGTGATCAATATCACTAACATTCCTCCCCCATTTAAGTGTATCCCTTGTTTCCAATTTAAACAACAAAGTAAGCAAATCTATGCATAAATGAAAGTGTCCCGACGATTGAACTTCCACATTAGTATATTACACATTCCAAATATTCGAGAATCAAGGTGTCCCATGGAATGAACCTTTCAACCCATATTGAATACATGAAGATAACATACACATAGACTCAATAAACTCTTATAGTTACAAACTTGACACTATTGACCGCCTTGTGTCCATATCCTTTCATGAGAGTATAAGAAGCCAAGTCCAAGCCTCTTGAAGCGGCTACACTTCACGCTCACATAGGTAAATCTTTCATCGTGCACCTGCAAAATGCATATTGTCAAAGATTTTATTAAGAAGTTTTTAAACTTCAACCTCTTGTCATGCAGGTCATGCACATACCTTTCGGGATTATAACATGTGCCTCAATCTTCCACAATAAGCCTTCCACATTGAACTTAGCCTCTAAAATATGTTAGAGGGAAGTTGGGTATCTTATCATAAAGATCTAGATGGACTTTAAACCCATACCGATTACCGAATTTAAAACCAAGTCTTTAGCTAATCCCTTCATCAAGTGATCAGCTAAATTATAATGTGTTCTCACGAAATCAACGGAAATAATCTCATGAGTAATTAACTCACGCACCGCGCTCTGTCTAACACCTAGGTGTCTAGACTTTCCGTTGTAAACTTCACTATAAGCCTTAGCTAAAGTAGCTGAACTATCACAATGGATAGAGATAGGAGGAATAGGTCTTGGCCAAACCGGAATTTCATAAACCAAATTTCTTAACCATTCCGCCTCTTTACCGGCCGCAGCTAAAGTAATGAATTCCGACTCCATAGTCGAACTTGTTATACAAGTTTGCTTCTTAGAAGCCCATGAGATAGCTCCTCCACCAAGCAAGAACACACATCCACTAGTAGATGAATGATCCTCCATGTTGGTGATCTAACTAGCATCGGAATATCCTTCTAAAACCGAAGGAAATACGACATAGTTCAAACCATAATCCATGGTTTGTTTCAAATACCTCACTACACGTTTTACCGCAATCCAATGCTCAAGACTAGGATTACTTGTGTATCTACTCAACTTGCCAACGACAAAGGCGATATCTGGTCTTGTGCTTGTCATAGCATACATCAAACACCCAATCACTTAAGAGTACTCAAGTTGTGAAATAGCTTCACCTTTATTAGGCATAAGCTTAACACTAGGATCCATTGGAGTGTTAACCGGAGAACAATTTGCATGATTAAATTTCTTTAACACTTTCTCAATGTAGTGAGATTGTGTCAACGAGAATCCCATGTTCTCACGCTTGATCTTTATACCAAGTATCACATCCGCCTCACCCATGTCTTTCATGGCAAAACTTGATAACAAAAAGGCCTTAGTAAGGTCTA
Organism: Silene conica; assembly: GCA_029255685.2. Taxonomy (NCBI): domain Eukaryota; kingdom Viridiplantae; phylum Streptophyta; class Magnoliopsida; order Caryophyllales; family Caryophyllaceae; genus Silene; species Silene conica. The sequence goes on from CM055313.2 coordinate 55,745,021, forward strand.
CTTGACTTTGGTTGGTACCAAAGATCAACATGTCATTCACATATAGACAAATAATGACTCCATTACCATTGTCATCAAATTTGCTATACACACATTTATCCGACTGATTTAATCTATACCCATTAGATAGAACAACCTCATCAAACTTGTGATGCCATTTTTAGGAGCTTGTTTAAGCCCATAAAATGATTTGATTAACTTACAAACCTTATGCTTATTACCTGGCATAATAAATCTTTCCGGTTGTTTCATATACACCTCCTCTTTTAGCTCACCATTCAAGAACGCCGTCTTGACATCCATTTGATGGATCACTAGATTATTAATTGCAGCAAGAGCAATCAACAATCTAGTAGTAGTAATGCGAGCTACGGGAGCATAGGTATCGAAATAATCAATCTCTTCCTTTTGTCTAAAGCCTTGGATAACCAATCTAGCTTTAAACTTGTCGATAGAACCATCAACTTTCATCTTCTTTTTGAAGATCAACTTGCAACCCAATGGTTTACAACCACGAGGTAAATCCGCAAGCACCCAAGTGTTATTTCCCATTATGGAATCCATTTCATCATTCACAGCCTCTTTCCAAAAGGAAGAGTCATGAGACCTCATTGCCTCATCAAATGTCTTAGGGTCCTCATCAATGTGAAAACAATATGGATAATAGTTTTCACATCTATCCCTTGAACCTTCAACCAAATAGGTATGAAAATCAAGACCAAAGGATTTAGCAATCCTTTTCCTCTTACTCCTAAGAATTCCAGGTGTTACTTCTTGAGTTGTGACATTTTAACTTCCCTCAATAGCTTCACTAGAACTAGGTACTAGATCCTTTGGCTTCGGCATTGATGAGAAACGACTTTCATCAAATATCGCATCCCTTGACTTAATTACGGTGTGAACCGAAACAGAATCATTAGGTTCAATTACATAGAACCTATAAGCCTTTGAATGCGCAACATATCCAATGAATATGCAATCGATGCCCCTTTCCCCAAGGTTTTAATCTTGGGATCGGGTAGTTTTACAACAGTCCGACAACCCCAAACTCGAAGATAATTCAAGCTTGGTTTCTTTTTGTACCAAAGTTCATATGGAGTGTCTTTATTCTTTTTATTAGGAATCCTATTTAACAAATAGCAAGCCGTCAACATGGCTTCACCCCAAAATCCGTCACTCAAACCCGCGTAAGACAACATGGAATTAACCATTTCTTTTAGGACTCCATTTAATTGTGGTGTATAGGGAGGAGACACTTTATGAATGATACCACTTGACTCAAAATACAATGGGTCATAATATTCACCACCTCTATCAGAACGCAATCTTTTAATCAAAATCGATTGTTGCAATTTCACTTCATTTTTAAAAACCTTAAACTTATCAATTGTCTCATCTTTAGCATGGAGTAAATATATGTAACAAAATCGACTATAGTCATCAATAAAAGTCACTACATATTATTTACCACCTAAAGATGGATAATTGCGAAAATCACATAAATCACTATGAATAAGTGCAAGCACATGTAAGATCCTAGATACATTACCAAATGATTGCCTTGTGATTTTTGTCAGCATACAAGTATTACACTTATTAATGTTCATCTTAAAAGATGGAATTAGACCATCTTTAGACATAGATTCCAATCTTTTATAATGTACATGTCCTAGTCTCACATGCTAAAGATATGAAGTATCATCCATAGAGGAAGCAATAAATATAGAATTTTCATTTGGAACAACATTCAACATAAACATGCCATTGTAATAATAACCAAATCCAATAAACACACCATGCTTAGATAAAACATACTTATTAGATTCATACACCTGTTTATAGCCAAATTTACATAAACAACTACCGGATACAAGGTTTTTTCTAATTCCGGGTACATGCAATACATTATTTAATTTTTACAACATTTCCAGAGCTAAATTCCAACACCACCATGCCACGACCAACAATAGGAGCGATAGACTCGTTGCCCATATAAAGAACGGACCCATCCTTCACTAGTTCATAATCCTTGAACCAATGTCCTTGCAAACATAATTGGTTGCACCAGAGTCTATCCACCATGCCACTATATCATCCTGCACATAAAATGTGGGGAATAAAACATGTATTCGCCCTTTAACTGCAGAATTATAACGAAACTTACAATTGTGATTATAGTCATAAGATAAGGAAAAACAACATGAAAAGGAGTACAACCTTAGGTCCTTGCGCGATTGACCTAATAACAGGAATTAAAGTAAATTCCCTCTTATAACTTGCACCCAAGACTTTGATTGAGACGATGCCGCGTGTATTAGAAAATACTCTCCAATTGCCTTGCAATATGGGGAGAGCTTTTGTGAGTATTGATGTGAGATCTGAGTTTTGGGAGAAGGATGCTCTCAAAAACCCTAATTCTGTGAGAATAATAATTACCAGTAGTTGACAAAAGGAGAATTACTCTCCTTTTGTAACCTACACGGCCGAAATTTCGAGTAGGGTAAGAGTGGGCTTTCCACTCTTACCTTATTCTAATTCGTGATTCGATCCGTTTTGCTAAATATGATTCGCGGGATTAAATTATAAATCGCACACATGTCATCAGATATTAATGCAGTAGATACATTAATAATGGTCTGATAAAATTACGATATTGTATAATTAGCCAGATTAATATAACTATTTATATTAATACGCGAATTCAATATTTAATTAAATATAACCGTTTATATTTAATTTTACGAATTAATCTTGTAATCCGTATTAGCTAAAATTTATTTAATCCGTATTAAATAATAATCTCAACATCTTATTGACTAATTTAATAGTCAATACCTCTGACTAACTGTTTAGTCGTATCCGGCATAAATGTGACTGTATTTTCTTACCTTCACATCTCTCAAACGTGTCCTATAGGTGTGACGTATAGGGACCAGTTGATCACCGCCATCCGTATGACAATAACGTCAAACTTATCTAGCAAGCCAACGTTATTCATAAACGTGGATCAACTGATAATAATACTGAAGTATGCCCTTATGATCCTTTAAGAGATTTAACAAGTCATTGTACTAACTGTCAAGGACACCAGCCCCAACAATCTCCCACTTGTCCGTACAAGGGTATGTGCAATGACGTTATCGCACTACATTTGGAGGACACAAGCTCCAACAAACTCCCACTTGCCCGTACAAGTGTAGGTGCGATAACCGATTCTCATATCCTTTTAAAATTTCTCCCACTCAATGTAAGACAATTTGCAAATCCGTATTCGCAAAGGTCGTATCTCACAAGCGATATGTATCAAGAGTGGTTTCCCCGACTAGAGAGTAACTTAACTGATAAAACGAATCTGTATTCGAGCATGACCATGAATTTCAGTTACTACTCCTCGAGTGGCCCTGAGAAATGATAAAATCCTGATAAGGGTTTGGATATTTCCCTCAACTCGAATCCTGCAGATGTAAGCGCAGCATGAAATAACCCAGAAAAAATCCTCTTGGCCCCTGTTACGGAAGACCGTGGGAAAGAAACCAAAGTTACCCAAAATCTGCCTTAATCTCAAGAGACAGTTGAAAGTCAAAAGACTCGACTCCAAGGAACACTATGGAGGTCCTATCCACGACCTGACACCCAATGTTATAAAACATTTAGGACTCCATAACGTTGTCACGGGGTGTCCTACGAGATATCCGTATAACTCGTCTTTGTGATTGGTCAGTCAACTGTTTGACTTATGGCTCGTTGAACCCACCATCAATCAACGTCACAAAATGATTACCTGAGTTATCAGCTCAAGTGGGTAATCAAAGACTAAAACGATGTAATGTTAATCAGTTCACTTTGTGGTGTTCAAAATTGGCGTACAATTCCACATGAAAAACAAAACATTAAATATCATAACAATGAGGTTGTAATAGAGTACACAAGAAAATGAATTATAACATGAATTCATAAAAGAGTACTACAACTTAGGAACACATCTAATTCCCATGGAATTAATGTGCCCTTCATGCTTATCACGTAGTAATGCTTTCGTGAGAGGATCCGCTATGTTGTCATCCGTAGCGATCTTATCAATAAATATCTCCTTTTGCTCCACGTAATCTCTGATTAAATGAGCTTTCCGTTGTACATGTCTAGCTTTGTTGCTAGACTTGTGCTCCTTAGCTTGGAAGATGACACCTTTATTGTCACAATAAACGGTGATCAGGTCATTCGAACTAGGCACTACTGATAGTCCTTGTAAGAATTGACGCATCCATATTGCTTCCTTAGCTGGTTCCGAAGCGGCATAGTACTCAGACTCAGTTGTAGAATCTGCTGTAACACTTTGTTTAGAACTTTTCCAACTGACAGCAGCGCCATTAAGAGTAAAAACGAACCCATACTGAGATTTCGAGTCGTCTCGATCCGTTTGGAAGCTAGCATCTGCGTAACCCGTGGTGCAGAGCGTCAAGTCGCCTCCATAAGTCAATCCCCAATCTTTAGTCCTCCGTAGGTACTTAAGAATGTTTTTCACGGCCATCCAGTGTTGTTCACCTGGATGAGCTTGGAATCGGCTTGTCATACTCAATGCATATGCAACGTCTGGACGTGTGCATATCATGGCATACATGATCGATCCTATTGCCGAAGCATAAGGAATCCGACTCATGCGCTCTTTCTCTTCCAATGTCTTAGCTTCTTGAGTTTTGCTCAAGTGAAGCCCAGTAGCCATAGGAAGGAACCCTTTCTTGGAGTTCGTCATGCTGAATCTCTCTAGAATCTTATCTATGTAAGACTCCTGACTGAGAGATAACATCCGTCGTGATCTATCCATGTAGATACGTGATGGCCGGTTTTTGTCGTCAATTCCGGCACCAAAAACAATTTGTAAACTCCTAAATTAAGTAGTATAATTTAGGGTCGACCCCAAATGATGGTGGGGTTAGGCTATAAATCTCGTTTAAGTTCTAGTTTAGTCGGAAAACAAGATTGATTTGTATTCTAAATTCTAAACTAACAACATAAATTAAGTGAACAACTAAGTAAACACAATGAGAGAAAGGTCTAGGGTCTCGGGGTCACTCAAGTAGGAGGGGTCTAGTCTAAGTCGAATAGAAGGAATAACGGAGGGTGAAGGCTAGGTGTGTCCCTATCTCTCGATATGAAACGACCCTTGGGTCAAGTCTAGTTGAACTCTCGTTCTAACTAATCTCAACCCACTTATCTAGTACGATCCAACTAAGCCCGACTCTCGCCGCAAGCAAGTCTAACCAAACACAAGGAGAGCCGAACTCTCGTCCAAGCAATCCGACAACATGTTCAAAGCAAAAGATAAGAGCCAACATCTATGAAAATGGGAAGGCCTCGGGTATGGTTCGGCCAAGTCGGGGTTTGCGCCAAGGGGATCCTATTTCACCATATTTGTTCCTTTTTTGTGCAGATGCGTTTTCTTATTTAAATAAGAAGGCGGTAACACTGGGAAGAATTCATGGAGTTAGGGTATGTCGAGGGGCACCGAGTATATCTCACTTATTTTTTGCAGATGATAGTATACTGTAATACTCCGTATTTTACTATTTTATTTTAAATATTTAATAATTGTTTTGACGTGTTTGGTAATATTTGATTACTTTATATTCGATAACTAATTTATCGAATACGTGTCTTTATATTTTATATGTTAATAGTGTAGTGTCGGGTTTGAGTGATAATTTATATATCGTGTTTTAAGTACACGATTGGGCCTCGACTTACTTACTACTAAACATCCCACATCAAAATAATTACAATTCTAAAACACGTTCAGCACTAGTCTCAGGTCGTCTGATAAAACCCTTTCCCCAACCCTACTTTTGACCTAATCAACACTCAACTCACTAGCAACCTTGCTGCCGCCACACCTGGGTATACAATGGAGGGTTTGACACGGTGGTTGAAGGGTCCTAGGGTCCATCGTTTGCACCAGAAAGAGGGTAAGTCACCACTGTTCTTTGGTTCGCATTCTGTTTCCTTCTCGTTTGATTCCAAATTGGTAGTCGTGTATACTGTGGTAGTTATGGTTGTTTGTCTAAGACCAATCTAGGATGTTAGTAGTTGTGTTTTGGGCCATAGGGATGCCGCCGTTGACCACCTAGGACCACCAGGGGTGGTTGTTTTGTCGCTTGTCACACACGTTTCTGGGATTTCTCAGAACAGAGTTAAGAGCGAGTGGTTTTTGCGTGGGGATTCGAACTCGTTTCTGGGTGCGTTTGTTGTTGGTGTTGGAACATCTGGATAGGTGATAGTCTGGAGGTTCGAAGGGTGGTTAGCACGGTGGTGGGTAGTAGTTTAACACGGTTTCTATGACGGGTTTTGGACAGGGAGTTGAGTCACGTGTTTCATAATCTGTCTGTGGTGCTGGGTTGTGTTGGTTGTTAACGGTTGTTGCTAGGGCGTCGACGGTGGCCACCTGATTCCCTGGAACCACCACGGTGCAGAGGTGACTCCGGTGGTGCCATTGGTGAAGTCGGTGGTTCCAGTGGGTGTCGGTAGGGGGTGTTTGACAGGGGTGTAGCACGTTGTTTCGGTCTGTTTTCGCGAGTTATGGGGGGGCTGTTCGTTGGCGTGTCAATGCTCTTGTTGTTAGTGTTTGGAAGACCCATTTATTTTGATTAGTAGTAGTATGCTTATTATTATTATTATTATGATTATTATTATTATTATTATTACTATTCTTATTCTTATTATTATTATTATTGTTTTAGTAACTCTTAATAACATTATTGTCATTGTTATGTTTGGTATTATTAGTAGTAATAACAATATCATTGGTTGTTCGTTCATGTTAGTCAAAGTTGGTGAGTCGGGGAAATTTATGAGTTATGAAGTTTCTATTTTGGGAAGGTTCTATTTATGGAAAGTTTCCATTTATGGAAGGTTTCTAATAATTAGTAAGTTATGGTTATTTATATTGTTGTTGTGTTGATGTCGTAATAGTTCAATGTTTGAATTACGTTATAATTATTAAGTTTATAATTAGTAATGATGATGACATGTCCATGAGAGTATGTTATGATCAATATTAATTGTATTATTGTTATTATGTAATTCACATTAATATTGGAAGTGTATAAGTATGTTATTTATTGATGGGTGGATTGTAAGTCTATAATTAGTAAGTTAATTGACAAGTGATGATTTATATGAATAAGGAGTTCATGATAATTGATGTGAGTTTGGATAGGGTCAAGTAATTTTAGTAATGCGATTGTATGGGTAGAAATTGATATTCAATGCTAATTATAGGAACTGAGTTCGGTTGTTCAAGGTGGAACATTTCTAGCAGCTGTTCGGTTGTCCATCCGCAATTGAGGTAGGGGAAGTATATTATGATTCATGTTATGACATGAAATGTGTAAGTGATGCTTATTATGAGTTGATATAATTGATTATTACTGTACTGTGGATTGTATTATTATTATTGATCACTGTGGAGATCGGGAGGTGTGAAAAAGGTCTGTGATTGGTGCGGAGATAAAGGGTCTGTGATTGGTGCGGAGATAAAGGGTCTGTGATTGGTGCGGAGAAAAAGGGTCTGTGATTGGTGCGGAGATAAAGGGTCTGTGATTGGTGTGGAGAATTATGGGTCTTGTGATTCGGAGTGGAGAAGCTCGACTTTCTATTTATAGTAATGTGGTTTATTTACAGTTTTTCTCTAGTCAACCTCGCGGTTGACCCTGTGTATTCGTGTGACACCTACGATGATCCGGAATAGGGAGTAGATTTTACAGGTCAGTGACAGATGAACCAGGAGCTGGGACGGGAATGTGAGATGCGGACTTGAGACCGACTTAGATCTACATCACATATAGAATAGTCGTCAGTTGTTCTTTTAATTTCTATGTAATTTCTGTAATAACAAAAGTTTAAATTTAATCAGTTTTTATATAAAGTACTTTGGTTTGATTTCTTTGTTATTCACTACCTCGGATATTCCGAGATGGTAACAGCTCTACTTATTTGAGAATGTCTTGCTAAAGGCTCTTAAATAAATGGGGGTGTTACAAAGTGGTATCAGAGCGAACGATCCTCAGGCCTAAACCAAATGAATAAAAATGAACGTAGGAAGAGTCTAATAAAATGAACCCCGAGATGAAACTGATAGTAGCCCCAAAAAGGAACGGGATGAGTTAGGGGCCCCCTCACACCAGACCTGGGCCCTTTCGGTTCTGTCTCGGGAACCCTATGAGAGTAATTGAAGAGTGGGGTAGACTATATAGTGACCTTGTTATACTGTACTAACGTCCTTACAAGAGAGGAATGAGGTAAGTGATACATGAGTTACGGTTAATAATGTGGGTTGAAAGTTATGATTGAATTAAAATTTGAAGAGTATGGATGTGTAAATGTTGAGCAATAGCTAAGAGGGATGTGATCATATGATTTTTGGTGTTTGAAGCGTACATGTGATTATCTAATTATTAAATGATTACCGTAACTAGGTTGTATATTGTTGGTATTTGGATATGAATGACCAGACTTATATGTATTAGTAATCCATGTCTAGTGATATGCGGAATGTGTTGCCTCAAGCCATGAATGATATATAAATATGTGTTACAATGGTATATACATGCAATGTACAAATTTTGAGTAATTAGTTGGTTCTACTTCCAGCTTAGAAATCTTAACGTGTTCTAGATGACAGTTACAGTTTGAGTGATGAATACATGTTAATATGGTAGTGTTTATGCCTCAATAATATGTCAACGTATTATGGAAGTAAAATGGTTGAGCTTCGTAGTAGAATGTGAAGTTATAAAAGAACTAAAATTTTTGATAAGTTTTCAAAATGTTACCTCGCTTGCAAAAGCTGTCATCCAAAATGTGTTCTCTATACGAGTATGAAAATTTTATGTATGATAAGCCATGTAGATCTTAACGAGTCGTTATTTAATTGTGATTTGTTTACAAGTGCTGCAGCATGCTTATTGGTGAAATTATGGGTTAGATAAGTTTTATATAAAAGTTCAATCAATTGTGGATTATGTGATGTAACCACGTCACACCCTGTTATGGCTCTAGTAACATGAACAATAGTCATATGATAAGAATATGGACCTTACTACGTGGTAATGTAACCTTGCTTATTTCGTTGGGTTTTATATAAAATGGTTTCAATTATACGGACGTTCCTACTTTCTATTGTTATGACCTCAAAATAATTATGTGATGTTCCTATGTGATGTTAAAATCATGTTGATCAGAGAGGAGTCTTGACAAGTGGTAGAATGGAATTTAACTAGTAAGATTATTAGCACGATGTCATGAGTAAAAGTTATATAGCAATTTAATTGTTATAATTAATGGTGGTTATTTTGAACAACGTGAACCTTGTTGCTATTCTTTCGTATATTAAAGGTACATCTTTGTCCAGTTCCCTGATGTAATAGCCTATGACTCCGTCATGTATACTGTTGCGCCATAAAATGAATTGCATATTACTATGTTCGAAATCTGATCGCGATGTATGGAGTTATTAGTTAGCTTGACATGTGATTTAGCATTGTGCATTCGTTTACTTTTATCGTTAAATTTCATGATCTGTGAGCTATAATTTGTGAGAACAACGTTTTAGTAAAGAAGAGTCAGAATGTCTCCGTGCAGTTTCAAGTCCGATCTGTAGTTGAAAAATAGCCCTTTGCTTGTGTTTATAATTGTCACAAACTACCATTTCAGCGTTTCAAAAGTTTTTCCAAAGGTTTCAAAGGTTTTAAATTTGTATTTCAAGATGATGAATAACCATGATGACGCTTGATCTTTTAATAATTGTAGTAATTGTTTGCAATATGACAGATTCTGTACTTACGTGTTGGAGAACGCCTGCTCGGATACTTATTTGTTGCGCGTTATATGAACTCTTATATTACAAGACATGTATTTTTTTTATTAGTCTCATGATAGATGATGTAAGTTGAGTTATACCTAAGTGATCTGGTTAACTTATAAATACCTAGATATGCTAAACGGTCTCGTTAGTCCATGATTTGTACATATTTTGTGAAACATGTCAATGCCCCATGTTTAATTATGTTCATTAAAATTTTGATCTATGTCTGTTCCTAAAATATGGTTTTGCTTCTAAAATATGATTATGAACTATAAGCTTCTTGTTTGTTTACATTGTTGTTAATATATTAAATTTGTGAGAAATTTCAAGGGTATGCAAATGTTACCTATTTCGATTCTGTTTTACTGCGTAACTCGATTCCTACAGACCCTAATACTCTTGTTATTGCTGAAGGGTATATGACTACATGATACTTGCTATGGGCCTCTTTTGTGTACTTCTTGAGTGGTATATTAGTAATTGTCCTTTTATTTTTGTAGTTAAAAATTCTCCAATTATAAGATAATTCTTTTGTTTGTGAGATGGATAAGCTTTTGGTAATTGATTATTTTGTGTTATGTGTAATAGTTCTGTATTGGACTCGTCTGGTATAGTGTACAAGCTCTTGTTTCATGAGTTGTGGAATTGTAAGTGTACATACAAACGTGTCGATGAATTGGTTAACATACGCACATTGTCATGTTCATTAGCTGTTGGGCTAGAGTTTGGTGGGATAGAGTTGCTCGTGATCTTGGGACAAAGACCATGGTTGATTTTATACTGAGATTGAGCTTGCAGTTTAGTGTCTTATTGAGTGGTCGCATTCTTTGACCTTGACTTGTGGGTGAGTAACTTAGATTTATTTTCCTTAAATTTTGAGCAGTTCCTCTAAGGGAATATTTGATAGTATTGATATTGAAATCGAGATGAGAATTGGTCATTGGCACCGAGTTATAAGTTATCTGGCCGTAGTGCCATATGGTGTGTATGGTCCAGTGTGACCTTGATGATTGAGTTGTAGTATGAGTTTGAAATCGATATTAAGATGAGGCACTGATTCGCGGTTTTATTCCGCCAGTTCACTCACCCTTGCCCTTGGTCTTAGATTCGACAATGATAGTACAATACTTGGTTACTTAGAGTGAGTTTTTTTTTTTTGGGTAAGACGGAGTAATGTGCTGGGAATTCTTATAATAGGGTTACGAGGACGTAACCATGTTTTAAGGAGGATAGGATTGTAAAATCTTGGTGATTTACGTTATGGCTAGTTGTTATAGCATGTAAAGTTGATATGTCGTGATTGTTCGAATATACTGATAATCCGGTTTACTTCTGTTATGCTTTATAATGTGATTCGTGAAGTACTCTCTAACTTATTTATACGTTAAACTTTGGGGACTAAGTTTTCTTTTACTGGGGTACAATGTAACATTTCGTGTTTCATTTTCGTGTTAAAGTATTTTGATCAGTTTCGATATGATGGGGTATCACACTTTGAATAACCAAATATTCCTAGTGAACTTTTTGTTGACCCCGGGATGTGAACTTCGGGACGAAGTTCATTTTAAGGGACGAAGACTGTAATACTTCGTATTTTACTATTTTATTTTAAATATTTAATAATTGTTTTGACGTGTTTGGTAATATTTGATTACTTTATATTCGATAACTAATTTATCGAATACGTGTCTTTATATTTTATATGTTAATAGTGTAGTGTCGGGTTTGAGTGATAATTTATATATCGTGTTTTAAGTACACGATTGGGCCTCGACTTACTTACTACTAAACAGCCCACATCAAAATAATTACAATTCTAAAACACGTTCAGCACTAGTCTCAGGTCGTCTGATAAAACCCTTTCCCCAACCCTACTTTTGACCTAATCAACACTCAACTCACTAGCAACCTTGCTGCCGCCACACCTGGGTATACAATGGAGGGTTTGACACGGTGGTTGAAGGGTCCTAGGGTCCATCGTTTGCACCAGAAAGAGGGTAAGTCACCACTGTTCTTTGGTTCGTATTCTGTTTCCTTCTCGTTTGATTCCAAATTGGTAGTCGTGTATACTTTGGTAGTTATGGTTGTTTGTCTAAGACCAATCTAGGATGTTAGTAGTTGTGTTTTGGGCCATAGGGATGCCGCCGTTGACCACCTAGGACCACCAGGGGTGGTTGTTTTGTCGCTTGTCACACACGTTTCTGGGATTTCTCAGAACAGAGTTAAGAGCGAGTGGTTTTTGCGTGGGGATTCGAACTCGTTTCTGGGTGCGTTTGTTGTTGGTGTTGGAACATCTGGATAGGTGATAGTCTGGAGGTTCGAAGGGTGGTTAGCACGGTGGTAGGTAGTAGTTTAATACGGTTTCTATGACGGGTTTTGGACAGGGAGTTGAGTCACGTGTTTCATAATCTGTCTGTGGTGCTGGGTTGTGTTGGTTGTTAACGGTTGTTGCTAGGGCGTCGACGGTGGCCACCTGATTCCCTGGAACCACCACGGTGCAGAGGTGACTCCGGTGGTGCCATTGGTGAAGTCGGTGGTTGCAGTGGGTGTCGGTAGGGGGTGTTTGACAGGGGTGTAGCACGTTGTTTCGGTCTGTTTTCGCGAGTTATGGGGGGGCTGTTCGTTGGCGTGTCAATGCTCTTGTTGTTAGTGTTTGGAAGACCCATTTATTTTGATTCGTAGTAGTATGCTTATTATTATTATTATTATTATTATTATTATTATGATTATTATTATTATTATTACTATTCTTATTCTTATTATTATTATTGTTTTAGTAACTCTTAATAACATTATTGTCATTGTTATGTTTGGTATTATTAGTAGTAATAACAATATCATTGGTTGTTCGTTCATGTTAGTCAAAGTTGGTGAGTCGGGGAAATTTATGAGTTATGAAGTTTCTATTTTGGGAAGGTTCTATTTATGGAAAGTTTCCATTTATGGAAGGTTTCTAATAATTAGTAAGTTATGGTTATTTATATTGTTGTTGTGTTGATGTCGTAATAGTTCAATGTTTGAATTACGTTATAATTATTAAGTTTATAATTAGTAATGATGATGACATGTCCATGAGAGTATGTTATGATCAATATTAATTGTATTATTGTTATTGTGTAATTCACATTAATATTGGAAGTGTATAAGTATGTTATTTATTGATGGGTGGATTGTAAGTCTATAATTAGTAAGTTAATTGACAAGTGATGATTTATATGAATAAGGAGTTCATGATAATTGATGTGAGTTTGGATAGGGTCAAGTAATTTTAGTAATGCGATTGTATGGGTAGAAATTGATATTCAATGCTAATTATAGGAACTGAGTTCGGTTGTTCAAGGTGGAACATTTCTAGCAGCTGTTCGGTTGTCCATCCGCAATTGAGGTAGGGGAAGTATATTATGATTCATGTTATGACATGAAATGTGTAAGTGATGCTTATTATGAGTTGATATAATTGATTATTACTGTACTGTGGATTGTATTATTATTATTGATCACTGTGGAGATCGGGAGGTGTGAAAAGGGTCTGTGATTGGTGCGGAGATAAAGGGTCTGTGATTGGTGCGGAGATAAAGGGTCTGTGATTGGTGCGGAGATAAAGGGTCTGTGATTGGTGCGGAGATAAAGGGTCTGTGATTGGTGTGGAGAATTATGGGTCTTGTGATTCGGAGTGGAGAAGCTCGACTTTCTATTTATAGTAATGTGGTTTATTTACAGTTTTTCTCTAGTCAACCTCGCGGTTGACCCTGTGTATTCGTGTGACACCTACGATGATCCGGAATAGGGAGTAGATTTTACAGGTCAGTGACAGATGAACCAGGAGCTGGGACGGGAATGTGAGATGCGGACTTGAGACCGACTTAGATCTACATCACATATAGAATAGTCGTCAGTTGTTCTTTTAATTTCTATGTAATTTCTGTAATAACAAAAGTTTAAATTTAATCAGTTTTTATATAAAGTACTTTGGTTTGATTTCTTTGTTATTCACTACCTCGGATATTCCGAGATGGTAACAGCTCTACTTATTTGAGAATGTCTTGCTAAAGGCTCTTAAATAAATGGGGGTGTTACATATACTTTTTGCGAGAGCAACTTTGAGAGAATGCTCAACTATTGCTGAGATTATCAGTAGCTATGAGGGAGCGTCCGGTCAGAAAATTAACTATTCAAAGTCAGAAGTTGTTTTTAGTAAAAAGGTATTACCATCTGTGAGAACGACATTAATCGAGGCCCTCGGGGTGCGTGAGGTTACAAGGCATGAGAAGTATCTAGGGCTACCTACAATTATCGGGAGGTCGAAGAGAGCTATTTTTGAGTGTCTTAAGGAGCGAATTTGGAAAAAAATGAGAGGGTGGAAGGAAAAAATGTTGTCAAAATCGGGGAAGGAGATTCTTATCAAGGCGGTAGCTCAGGCCATACCGACTTATATGATGAGTTTATTTGCCATTCCGGGAGGGTTAATTGAAGAGCTCCATGCGATTTTGGCAAGGTTTTGGTGGGGAACAACGGACTCAAACCGTAAAATTCATTGGTGGAGATGGGAACGGCTATGTGCTCCGAAGGCTAAGGGAGGCATGGGATTTAGAGACCTTCGCGTATTCAATCAAGCACTTCTTGCTAAACAAATATGGCGACTCTTAATTAACCCTACGTCTCTAGTTGGACGAGTTATGAAGGCTCGTTATTACAGGAACTCTGATGTTCTTGATCCTCGGAGGGGGTACGATCCAAGTTTTGTGTGGCGTAGTTTATGGGGGGCAAAAGCACTTCTGAAGGACGGGTTGAGGTGGCGGGTTGGGAATGGGCAGCTAATTAACTTATGGGAGGAGGCTTGGCTACCAGGGGATAAGGGTGGTAGAAAACCGACACCTAATCTGGAAGCATAATCGTCTTTATGGGTTGCAGATTTAATTGATGCAGAGCTAGGAGTGTGGCGTGTTGCAGCGATTAGGGAGGTGTTGACAGACGAAGAGGCCCAGCTGGTTCTTGATATTCCGTTAAGTCGTAGATTGCCGAGTGATCATTTGTACTGGTGGCCGCAGAAAAACGGGGAGTACACGGTGAAGTCGGGTTATTGGATGGGAATGGGGGCCTACAATACTACGGTGGAGCAGGGGTCTGATAGTAGTATTTGGAAACCTCTCTGGTAAATTAATGTCCCTCCAAAACTGCTATACTTTCTGTGGCGGGCTTGTTCGGGAATGCTTGCGGTTAAGGCTAGTCTGTTTCATAGACACTGTGGGACAAGCGCTGTGTGTGGGGTGTGCAATGAGGCTGAGGAGACGGTCAATCACGCATTGTTCCAATGTGCCTGGACTGCTAGCTTTTGGGATTCAAGCGGGTTTCGAAATCTGCTGCATAATGTGCAAAACATCACTTTTGTGGACTGGTTGCAGGGGGCTTTGGAGCAAGTTGATAAGGAGGAATTGGGGCGGCTACTAGCTCTTTTGTGGGCTATATGGACGATTTGCAACAACCGTGTTTTTGAGGAAGAGCCGTGTAATCCGGAGGTGGTGATTATGGGTTTCATTCGTATGGTGCAAGAGTATCAAGGGCTGGCCAATTCCTTGAGAGAGCACAGGGTGACGAATGACTCTACTGGGCACCAGGAATGGTCTTGTCCAGTGGCAGGGGTGATTAAAATTAATACGGACGCGGCTATTTTTGAAGACGGTACTATAGGGCTTGGTGCGGTGGCTCGTGATTGGCATGGGAATGTCCGAATGGTGGTTAGCAAGAGGGTTAGGGCGAGATGGGTAGTAGATCAAGCGGAAGCCCAAGCTATTCTCGCGGGTTTAGATGCAGCAAAAGCTCAAGGTTGGCTGAGTATTTGTGTTGAAACCGATTCTCTTAACATCGCTCGTGCAGTTCGGGATAGCGTGGAGGTTCGTAGTCCGGTTGGGCTGAGCGTTACTGATTTGTGTGCAGCTATTCGGTCTATTGATTGGCACGGTATTTCTCATGTGAGGCGAGAGGGGAATACGGTAGCTCATCTATGTGCTAGACTTTGCGTTTCGGAAGGAGAACGTGTGTTTGTTTCTGATGTACCCGAGTCCGTCCTGTGTTTGGCGGAGCTTGACTTATCTTAATAAATTTCGTTGTTTTTCCCGCAAAAAAGAAAACATGTAAACAATTGAAATAAGATGAAATTAAGATAAGAAATATACCAACTTAAATTAAAGGAGGAAACTTGGATTGAAATATGGAGGATGAATGTCTTCTTGTCTTCCAAAATTACAACCCAAACAATTGTCTAATTTGAATAAACTAAAGACTAATTAAATTAATTACTAAAGAAAGATTGAAGGAAATGAAAGAAGGAAAATTACTTGAACTAGGGTTCTTACATATTTGAGAGGCTAATTTTCTAGTCTAATGGTAGTTTAATCTAAGATAGTTCTAAATTGTGAATACTTGTCCCTCTTACAAATGAGAGAAGAGTCTTATATATGACTCCCTCTAATTCCAAAATTAAAGGGACTAATTACAAATAACAAAAGTAATAAAATAGATACTAATAATACTACTAATAATACTAGTACTAATAATAATAAGAATAATCCTAATCATACTATACGTACTACACTACTACAGCTAATAATTATAATAATAATTAATAAATAATAATAACAATAACAATAATAAGAACAAACGCAATAGTATCACGCGACAAAACGACCCAACGCAGCAGCATGTATGTCCCCGCCGGCTCGCCGGTGGAGCACCGGCTGACAACCTTCTGGAACAAAAGGGAGTAAATTGATGGTGGTGGGGGCCGGTGAGAAGAGCGGCAGCCGGGTACCCGTCTCAGAGCAAAAACAGGGGAAGTGCAGCGCGCGCGGGACAAGAAGACTTAGCCGTGGCTGCTACCTTGGTGGTCGGCGGTGGTCGTATATGGTAGTTATGAGGAGCTGGATGTGAGGGGATGTAGGTGGCGGTGATGGGTGGCTGATATGGTGGCCGGAGGTGGCTCAAGGTTGGTCGCGGGAAAAGGGTTGTGATTTGAATGTTTGTGGACAGGGGGTATAAGGGAGGTCGTGGTGGCTGGAATATTGATCATTGGTGGTTATGAGGAGTTGGGTTGTAAAGTTGGAAGTATAGGGTGGCCAATGGTGGTTATTGGTAGCTGCCATGGTGGCCAGAGGTGGTATCTGATGTTGAGCAAAGACCGTCGCAGGTTACAGCTGCTCCTTTACTTAGTTTATTTTTCATACTTGGCAAATTTTGTTTGTGGACAAGGAAGGTTGAGGGGATCGTGGTGGCTGCCCTGGTGGTTGGTGGTGGTCATGGGTGATATGGTTGTGAAGGTGGAAGTATGGGGTAGCCAATGGTGGTAAGCGGTGGCTGTTACGGTGGCCGGAAGCCATATTAGATACTCAGCAAAGACCGTCGCATATTTGGCTGATAGCTTGATATTTGCGTCTAAATTCTACACTTGCTTGTTTTTTCAAGACTTGGCCATTTCAATTCATAATACCGTCTTACACTTCCGCCTCACTTTCCCTTCTCACATTCATGTCTCACTTTCCGCCTCACATTGGCATTAAATTAATAAAATAATAATAATAATAATAATAATAATATTATGCATAAATACAAATAAATAATATATATAAATACGACTAATTATTATAAATTAGTAAATAAATGAGCTTATTAGACAATTAAGCACACAAAATCGAGTCAGAATAAGGTATAAATGAGGGGGTAAAACAGTACCAAAATACTACTCATCAAATATCCCCACACTTAAACCTTACTCGTCCTCGAGTAAGCTCGTAAATTAAACTAAGACACTTAATATAAAAGGACTAGCTACACTAATAAAATCCGATGGTAGGCAATTAACGGGCCTCCTCCGTCCCTTCAACTCACACCGAATGGCAATGAGGTATGCATCCCTTGCAAGGCAAGTGGGGGCTTGCGAGAAAATTTTGACACATCAAACAATTAAGCACAAGTCAACACATAAGATGCATCACAAAAGAGAAAAGTCGCTTTCTTCATCTAAGCGACAAAAATCAACTAAAAGAGAACAAATTCAAAATCATAAACTCCCTCACAAATACTAATTCAACAAGTCACTAAGACAAAAAGGATGACAACAAAACACCACCAAATAATGCTAAACTAGGCAACTTTCATAACCACTATCCAAATACTTTCGTCAAGGGCGATCGGATGGAATGGAATGATAATCCCCGCGATGTTATGAGGCAAAAGATACAACAAGTCTAGATTCTTTACATAGTAAAGGTCATGGGTCGTCCCAAGATCGACAAGATGGCATGGCAAAATTGGTTTTTTGGAGTGAAATGCTCAAATCAATGCAAAATGGTGGATTTCATTCAAAGCTTGACCTCATTCGATTTTTCATTTCTTTTTGATTTCATGAGTAAGATGGGGTTTGTCCCTCGCGTGCTAATGTCCTTTGCTTTCGCCAATCGCTTACTAGGCAACCGGTTAACCTCTAGACAATAGCTTATCGGGGTGACTATCACTCTGTCTTTGGCGGTCGAATTCACAACCAAGTGGGAAGCCAATTCAATGGCTACCCTCCAAAGCACATCGAAGTGGTACGCCTCCATCAAAACAACATGTTTTTATTCTTTTTCAACAACTTTTTTTTCGAGGTTTCTTTTTCATTCAAAACATTTCCACATCTTAAAATCATTCAAAAGAGCATTCCAAATTTATTCATGAAAATTATTTTTGGGTTGCCAAACCGTCAAGTCTAACAAGGTCACCAAGACAAGATAATCAAAACCATTTCGCATCTCGGGGTTGGATAAGGTGACTCACGTGCAAACCCTTGACTCGGCATTGGATCATGGTTTGAAAGATACTAGCAAAGCATAACCTAGGGTGTTTCAAAACCATTCTAAAAGGCAAAGTCACAAGTAGAAAAATTATTTGCTATGGCCTAAACGATTTTGTCAATGTTCCCAATTAGGCATTTTCAAAACATTTTTCCTAAATGCAACTATATGCCATGAATGCAACTAATATAAACATGTTATAATGCAAATGAGTCTACCAACTATATGCCAAGCAAAACTAATGCATCTCCTAACAACACAAAAGCACACAATCCACACAACAATCTCCACAATATACTCCACATCCTCCATATACAAGCCCATCCTCCTCAATTGTAACAAAAGAATGAAAATGAGAGTGAAATAGGGGTTGGAGCGATCATACCATGACGTCTTCACAATGCAAAACGGTGCTCAAGTAAATGTTGCCTATGCGAAAGGAGAGAAAACAAGCAAAAGTATATACAATTCTACACTAATAAGATAAAGACATGTTTTTGAATTTTTGAATTTTTTTGAAATTTACAAGAATATATACAAGTAAGCGCAAAAATGTGCAATATATACAAAAAGGATATTTCTCCTCCCCACACTTAAGATTCACATCGTCCTCGATGTGACCTAAGTAGGAAGAAGAATAGAAAAATTGAAATAACATGTTTTTGTATTTTAGCTTTTGAAAAATAAAATGAACATATTTTTGGAATTTTGATTTTTGAAAATTAAAATACATGTTTTTGGGTTTTTGAATAATGCAATTTCCTCCTCACACTTATTTATTTACATGATTTCCAAATGGAAATAAATGTGTGGAGGAAATTGAGAAAATAAAATACATATTTTTGTATTTTTGGAAAAAATTTCAAAAAGAAAAAGAGCATTAAAAAAAGCTTGGGTTGCCTCCCAAGAAGCGCGGTTTTAAGAAAACCGCCAAAACTACAATAAAAAACATCGACTAACCGGGATCCCACAATCTATGGGCAAGGCCACTCGTTGCCTTCACTCTATCAAAATAGCTCTCATCCTTGAGCACCTTCCAAATTTCTCGATTTTGATCATTCTCCTCATCATTTTCAAACTCAACTTCACAAAATATTTCCTCCTTGTTCGGAGGAGAATGATCAAAACGAACGAGTAAGGGACAATCAACAACATAAGAGACATGATTAGTCTCCTTGTGCCCCGCTTCATCTTTCCACCCTTCCATGTCAAATACAAATTTCTCCAAGTGGGAGGGGGAAACATCACAAGCATCAATTGTATAAGGGAGGGGGGTTTCAACCAACTTACCCATGCAAACTTTATCAAGTAAAGGAGCATCATACTCCTCATCAACATACATGATTTCAAGTAAGGGGGCATAAGAAATGAGTTCAATGTCATCGGTGGGTATAAGGTACTCATCCTCACCGCAAAGAGGTGCCTCAAATTTCTCCAAGTGAGGGTCGAGTAAAAGCATCTACTAATTCATTAACCAAGCTAGGAATATAAACATCCTCAAGACAAGGGGTGAGTAATTCGATTTCCTCAAGCACATAATTCTTATTCCAATTCGTATCAAGAGAATCACAAGTTATAGTTACACACTCCTTGTCATAAGGTTCATCAACAACCTCATATTCCTCACGAGAACTCCCCTCTAGGACAACATCCTCAACATCCCCCACTTTCCCGGGATTCACATCAAATGTAACACACTCCAACTCAATCAAATACATGTCATTTTGAGAGCAATTGGAATCATGTATGTCATAGTCATCATCAAACCTCATGAATTCGAACTCACTACCATTGTTAGTGGTTTCAAAGTTCTCATTTTGCGGTGTAAATTCGTATTCAAGAGGTGAAGTTGGAGAGGAAGGGTATTGTGGCCATTCTTCCCTAGGTGGATGCATTGTGTTTAAGTCATTCACATTCAATGGAAAACAAGTATATGAAGTACAAACACGAAATGTATGTCCTACTCCTCCACATGTCGCACAAGTAGAATAGAAATCATTTACACCATGCATATTCATAGGAAGTGGGGAAAAGTGATAAGAAAGGACATCATGCATATCATCATTCCTAGCCAAACGCTCTTTATAGACTAACTCACATTGGAAGGCCATGATTTCTACAAAATTCCAAAATTCTCGGCAATTCATGTAAAAGACTCGGTCACAACTCATATAATTTGCTAAATTGCGGGTCTCAAAATTCATGCCTTCACATAGAATGCAAAGGGCCTCGAAAGTAGTAAGAGAATAACCACAAGAGTTAGCATGACGGACACAATCATCGAACCGATAAAGATAATCATGGAATTGTTCACCTTCATATTGACAAATATTGAAAGAAGACATGTTTTTTTTTTTTTTTGAAAGCAAATAAAAGACTAGACCTAAAACTCAACAAAAACCTATATCTAACAAAGCACCATCCCCGGCAACAGCGCCATTTTATTGGCCGGTTTTTGTCGTCAATTCCGGCATCAAAAACAATTTGTAAACTCCTAAATTAAGTAGTATAATTTAGGGTCGAACCCAAAGGATGGTGGGGTTAGGCTATAAATCTCGTTTAAGTTCTAGTTTAGTCGGAAAACAAGATTGATTTGTATTCTAAATTCTAAACTAACAACATAAATTAAGTGAACAACTAAGTAAACACAATGAGAGAAAAGTCTAGGGTCTCGGGGTCACTCAAGTAGGAGGGGTCTAGTCTAAGTCGAATGAAGGAATAACGGAGGGTGAAGGCTAGGTGTGTCCCTATCTCTCGATATGAAACGACCCTTGGGTCAAGTATAGTTGAACTCTCGTCCTAACTAATCTCAACCCACTTATCTAGTACGATCCAACTAAGCCCGACTCTCGCCGCAAGCAAGTCTAACCAAACACAAGGAGAGCCGAACTCTCGTCCAAGCAATCCGACAACATGTTCAAAGCAAAAGATAAGAGACCAACATCCAACGAAATATGTAAACAATTGAAGCTATGAACATGGGTATTTTGTCTAGGCAAAGCATAAACACTATACTAACTAGTCTTAAACTCTCGTTTCGAAGAATAGTTAATAATAAGAGTGGAATTACTCAAGCTCTCACTTGGGCATTTCCACAAACACCTTGTGTGCAAAATATTAAAGACGAATTACCCATAACGATTAGCATTCAAAACACGACTCAAATCCGACCCACTAATCCCACACGAGGTTCCCTTTAACCCTAGATTAATCTACTCACACATGATAAACATAAATAACACAATACTAACTATGTTTTACATAGTTAGTAACAAGATTAAATAAACAATGTAAGATGAAATAGAAAACATGTAAACAATTGAAATAAGATGAAATTAAGGTAAGAAATATACCAATTTAAATTAAAGGAGGAAACTTGGATTGAAATATGGAGGATGAATGTCTTCTTGTCTTCCAAAATTACAACCCAAACAATTGTCTAATTTGAATAAACTAAAGACTAATTAAATTAATTACTAAAGAAAGATGTTTTTTGATGGCTTACCTCCATCAAAAATATTCTCTCTCCAAATTCTCTCTCTAAAAAACAAAACCTAAACCCTAATTCAACCTTTTGGGGGCTGCCGTCTACCTTTTTTGGTGGAGGTAAGCCCCAAATTTTCCGTTTTCGTTCTTCTTTAATTTGTTTTACGCTAATAACCTCTTGCCTCTCCTTTATTGGAGAATTGTTCTCACCTTTGTGTGAGTTTTGTTCTCACCTTTTGGTGAGTTTTGTCCTCATCTTTTGGTGAGTTTTTCCTCTCTAGTTCAAGATTTAAGTGGAAGATCGGCGCTTTCATTGTTGATCCTATGGAGATTAAACTGCTGTCAGATTGCTCGTTACAAACCTTTTGGTCAAAAGAACTTGATTCTTGTCAATGCCCTAGAAAATTTGGAGACCCTCTTGTGAAAAGCCGCAGAAGGCGATATGTTAGAGGATGTGCAGAAGCGTCTCATGAGCCCATCAAGTTTAGAAATTTTCTGTTGATCGAGAATTTAGTTTATTTGATTTTAATCGTTTTGTATCCTGTTATTCTTGACATATGTTGTAACTACCATGAGACTTTTGATTAATGAAACGATTTTTTCCTTCAAAAAAAATTACTAAAGAAAGATTGAAGGAAATGAAAGAAGGAAAATTACTTGAACTAGGGTTATTACATATTTGAGAGGCTAATTTTATAGTCTAATGGTAGTTTAATCTAAGATAGTTCTAAATTGTGAATACTTGTCCCTCTTACAAATGAGAGAAGAGTCTTATATATGACTCCCTCTAATTCCAAAATTAAAGGGACTAATTACAAATAACAAAAGTAATAAAATAGATACTAATAATACTACTAATAATACTAGTACTAATAATAATAAGAATAATCCTAATCATACTATACCTACTACACTACTACAGCTAATAATAATAATAATAATTAATAAATAATAAGAACAATAATAAGAACAAAAGCAACAGTATCACGCGACAAAACGTTCCAACGCAGCAGCATGTATGTCCCCGCCGGCTCGCCGGCGGCCGGTGGAGCACCGGCTGACAACCTTCTGGAACAAAAGGGAGTAAATTGAGGGTGGTGGGAGCCGGTGAGAAGAGCGGCAGCCGAGTACCCGTCTCAGAGCAAAAACAGGGGAAGTGCAGCGCGCGCGGGACAAGAAGACTTAGCCGTGGCTGCTACCTTGGTGGTCGGCGGTGGGCGTATATGGTAGTTATGAGGAGCTGGATGTGAGGGGATGTAGGTGGCGGTGATGGGTGGTTGATATGGTGGCCGGAGGTGGCTCAAAGTTGGTCGCGAGAAAAGGGTTGTGATTTGAATGTTTGTGGACAGGGGGTATAAGGGAGGTCGTGGTGGCTGGAATATTGATCATTGGTGGTTATGAGGAGTTGGGTTGTAAAGTTGGAAGTATAGGGTGGCCAATGGTGGTTCTTGGTGGCTGCCATGGTGGCCAGAGGTGGTATCTGATGTTGAGCAAAGACCGTCGCAGGTTACAGCTGCTCCTTTATTTAGTTTATTTTTCATACTTGGCAAATTTTGTTTGTGGACAAGGAAAGTTGAGGGGATCGTGGTGGCTGCCCTGGTGGTTGGTGGTGGTCATGGGTGATATGGTTGTGAAGGTGGAAGTATGGGGTAGCCAATGGTGGTAAGCGGTGGCTGTTACGGTGGCCGGAAGCCATATTAGATACTCAGCAAAGACCGTCGCATATTTGGCTGATAGCTTGATATTTGCGTCTAAATTCTACACTTGCTTGTTTTTTCAAGACTTGGCCATTTCAATTCATAATACCGTCTTACACTTCCGCCTCACTTTCCCTTCTCACATTCATGTCTCACTTTCCGCCTCACATTGGCATTAAATTAACAAAATAATAATAATAATAATAATATTATGCATAAATACAAATAAATAATATATATAAATACGACTAATTATTATAAATTAGTAAATAAATGAGCTTATTAGACAATTAAGCACACAAAATCGAGTCAAAATAAGGTATAAATGAGGGGGTAAAACAGTACCAAAATACTAATCATCAAATATCCCCACACTTAAACCTTACTCGTCCTCGAGTAAGCTCGTAAATTAAACTAAGACAC
This sequence comes from Silene conica, assembly GCA_029255685.2. Classification (NCBI taxonomy): domain Eukaryota; kingdom Viridiplantae; phylum Streptophyta; class Magnoliopsida; order Caryophyllales; family Caryophyllaceae; genus Silene; species Silene conica. Next base: position 55,769,308 of record CM055313.2, read on the forward strand.
TTAATATAAAAGGACTAGCTACACTAATAAAATCCGATGGTAGGCAATTAACGGGCCTCCTCCGTCCCTTCAACTCACACCGAAATGCAATGAGGTATGCATCCCTTGCAAGGCAAGTGGGGGCTTGCGAGAAAATTTTGACACATCAAACAATTAAGCACAAGTCAACACATAAGATGCATCACAAAAGAGAAAAGTCGCTTTCCTCATCTAAGCGACGAAAATCAACTAAAAGTGAACAAATTCAAAATCATAAACTCCCTCACAAATACTAATTCAACAAGTCACTAAGACAAAAAGGATGACAACAAAACACCACCAAATAATGCTAAACTAGACAACTTTCATAACCACTATCCAAATACTTTCGTCAAGGGCGATCGGATGGAATGGAATGATAATCCCCGCGATGTTATGAGGCAAAAGATACAACAAGTCTAGATTCTTCACATAGTAAAGGTCATGGGTCGTCCCAAGATCGACAAGATGGCATGGCAAAATTGGTTTTTTGGAGTGAAATGCTCAAATCAATGCAAAATGGTGGATTTCATTCAAAGCTTGACCTCATTCGATTTTTCATTTCTTTTTCATTTCATGAGTAAGATGGGGTTTGTCCCTCGCGTGCTAATGTCCTTTGCTTTCGCCAATCGTTTACTAGGCAACCGGTTAACCTCTAGAGAATAGCTTATCGGGGTGACAATCACTCTGTCTTTGGGTGGTCGAATTCACAACCAAGTGGGAAGCCAATTCAATGGCTACCCTCCAAAGCACATCGAAGTGGTACGCCTCCATCAAAACAACATGTTTTTATTCTTTTTCAACAACATGTTTTTATTCTTTTTCAATTCATAATACCGTCTTCCACTTCCGCCTCACTTTCCCTTCTCACATTCCTGTCTCACTTTCCGCCTCACATTGGCATTAAATTAACAAAATAATAATAATAATACTAATATTATGCATAAATACAAATAAATAATATATATATAAACTAATACGACTAATTATTATAAATTAGTAAATAAACGAGCTTATTAGACAATTAAGCACACCAAATCGAGTCAGAATAAGGTATAAATGAGGGGTAAAACAGTACCAAAATACTACTCATCAATACGGATGCCCAAAATTCTTTGTGCCTCCCCCAGATCTTTCATCTGGAAATGGTTTTTCAACCATGCTTTAACCGAAGATAGGAGAGGTATGTCATTCCCAATTAGGAGTATGTCATCAACATACAATACTAGGAAAACAATCTTGCTCCCACTCGACTTGATATAGAGACATGGTTCCTCGACTGATCGAATGAACCCATTCTCTTTTATCACTTGGTTGAAGCGATGATTCCAACTCTGTGATGCTTGCTTAAGTCCATAGATGGTACGCTTAAGCTTGCAAACCTTCTTAGGATGTTCTGGATCAATGAAACTCTCGGGTTGTACCATGTACAACTCTTCCTCCAAATAACCGTTTAAGAAGGCGGTTTTAACGTCCATTTGCCAGATTTCATAACCGTGAAATGCGGCGATCGCTAAGATAATCCGAATGGAACGCAGCATGACTACGGGTGCAAAGATCTCATCGTAGTGCAAGTCTGGCACTTGGGTGAAACATTTAGCAACTAGTCTTGCCTTGTGGATATCTTGTTGTCCTTCCATGGCATGCTTTATCTTGTAAAGCCATTTGCATTGAAGGGGGCGTACCTTTGCAGGTAGGTCCACAAGATCCCACACGTTGTTCTCATACATGGAGTCCATCTCGGATTGCATGGCTTCTAGCCATAGCTTTGAGTCAAAACTAGTCATGGCACCTTTATAGGTTGTGGGTTCATTACCCTCTAGGAGTAAGATATCATCTATGTCATGTTCCTCGACCATACCAATGTATCTGTCCGGAGGAATAGAGACTCTTCCTCAGGAATATCTACCGCAGCCGATGTTGAAGGAACTATTTCCTCCAATGGTTGCTCGGTAGTTGGTTCTTGAATCTCCGATAGATCGAAGGTTCTATTAATCGACTTGTTCTCGAGAAATTCTTTCTCTAAGAACGTCGCACTAGCCGCAACAAAAACACGTTGTTCGGTTGGCGAGTAGAAGTAATGACCAAAAGTTCCTTTTGGATAGCCAATAAAGTATGTCTTGACCGATCGCGGGCCGAGCTTATCCTCGTGTCTCCAGTTGACATAAGCCTCGCAGCCCCAAACCCGAATAAAGGACAAGTTAGGGACCGTTCCCTTCCATAACTCGTATGGGGTCTTGTCAACAGCTTTAGACGGACTTCGGTTAAGTATTAGAGCGGCTGACAAAAGAGCATAGCCCCATAATGAATCAGGCACAACAGTGTGACTCATCATGGATCGAACCATATCTAGTAGAGTTCGATTTCTCCGTTCGGACGCACCATTTAATTGTGGTGTTCCAGGTGGAGTCAACTGTAGAACGATGCCACAGTCTTTAAGGTGCTGATCAAACTCGTGAGAAAGATACTCGCCACCACGATCAGATCGAAGTGCTTTAATCTTTCTTCCCAGTTGGTTCTGTACCCGATTCTGGTATTCTTTGTGTTGGGAAATGTGTCCTCAACAATAGTGCGATCACGTAATTAAATCTCATGACGAGAATGCGCAAGGGATGATACGATTTTATATTAGTCAACTGACCAACATTAATCGGTAATGATTGGCTAGCTAAAGTTTGACAATACTGTCGTATGACGGTGGTGGTCCGTTGATCACTTTAGGTCACACCTTTAGGACAATTCCCTTAATTGATAAAGTGATCAAATGTATATTGATACGATTTGATCATATTCCTTAAACTCGTATATCGAGAAATTAGAGGTTAAATCTTAATGTAAGATTTTTGCTTAAAATTGAAATGTGTCAATTGTTAAACTTTGAACGATATTTTATAATATCGTAATTAGAATGAATTGGGTTATAATAAATACAAAGGTTGTAAATCGTATTGACGATAATTATAAAATGTCATTTTACAATTGTAATTTCGAATTACTTGCTAATTAATAAATATGATTTATTTGTGAACAATATTTATAAGATAAATATTTATATGTTTTATTTAAATGTTCTAAAACATTTTATATCTTAATAACATATGAGATGTCACACCTTGTACAAATTGTAAAATGAAATCCATATTATGGATTAAGGGTGCCGGTTTTAGGTGAGGATGGTTAATGGCATGATTAGGGTTTATTAGTGTAAATAAACATAATCATTAAAGGTGTCTTGAAAGACTACCTATAGCCACCCTAAGATGCCTTGAGAAGAGAAGTTGTCCCTTGTTGCTCTTCCCTAAGGCCGGCTACCCCCCTCCCCATGCTCCTTGTGTAAATTGTTTAACAAGCTAGTGCATGTGTGTTATATAATAAACACAAAACCCTCATTCATATTCTCTCTTAGCCGAAAAATTCACATAAGAAGAGAGAATTTTTCAACCTCTAAATATATATTATAAGATAATAATATCATACTATTTTGTAGTATTGAAATAATATTCTAATTAGAGAGATTAGAATAAGTTTAAGGAGAAACCGGTTTTGTGCTAGCTTGTTCAAGATCTCGGTTGATTAAGGGATTGTCTTGGTGCATCCAAATGAGGTATTCTTATTTGGGTACTAGGAGGATCATCCTTGCCATTCATTCGGACCGTATGTAAGGGTTCGAGAACTCTCTTATTTCCGCATTTTAGCATGCTTAAGATCACTTATAATATGTTAATTAAAGGGTTAATTAAAAGATTATGTTAGTATGACTAAAGATTAGTTTATGAGTAACTAATAAAACCTAACAATTGGTATCAGAGCAATAGGTTGTTTGCATGCTTTCCGTTTACGTTTTTACGGAGTTATAGTGATAACAATATAAAACTTGAAATTTTCGTTTGATATAAGATATGCACGAAATTAATTTAGCATGAATACCTACTGTTTTCTAAAATGTTTTAGAATATTTGGAATATATTTTGCATGAATATTGATTAATAGTATATTAAATCTCGGTTTTTATAAAGTTTTAATGGTTAAAGTCGTTTATTTTGGAACAAAAAAAAAAAAAAAAATAGCAAAAATCATCTTTTGGCCGAGATTTTTCAGTATGTTATCACATGTATTTTCTATGATATGAATATGATTTTTCGTAAATTATGGACTTATAAAACGTGTGATATGAATTTTAAGTGTTAAAATGCAATAAGATGAATAAAAATGGCTTAAAATAGTTATATTATGAATTTGACTATATAAAATTATGAGGATGTCACATGCAATATTTAAAAGTTATCTTGAATTTTCCAGAAATTTATCTCAAATATTGCAATATTATAGATTTTTAATGTAAAAATCGGGTAATTAGTGACATAATTTCGACTTTAATAGTTTAAGTTGGAATTTGGCCATAAAATTTAACACGATGTCATATATAATATTTCAAGCATGTATAAAATTTTCGAGAATTTTATCTTATTTTATGCTTGAGAAATAATTTTAAATGTTAAAATCGTACGATATATGACGAAAATCGTTAAAATTTGCAATAGTTGTTAAAATGGCCGAAACATTGAACCCATATTAGTCATATATGATATGTTCATCATGAAAATTTTCTTCGGAGCCAAAAGTTTCAGATTTGATTTAATTTTAATTTGTTAAAAGTAGCATTTAAAATTGAATATTTAGAGTCATCATTAAAAATTTCGGCTATGGGGCTATGTGCCATTTAATTTTCTGTCCATTTTGTGTTCTTAAAATGTTTTGGAAGGTATAAAAATATTATTAGTTTTTAATTTGCATTTATGAAGTTAATTATTGAATTTTCCGACTTAAATTGCTCGTTTTACGTCTTATTTACGAAATAATGTTAAAACCGTATAAATACTAATATTTTAATATTCTGAAAATTTTAAGAACATTCTGGATTTTTCAAAATTTGAACTTTGAATTTTCGAAATTTTTATGACTCTTTTGGTTTTTATATTATTTTTCCCGTAAAACCGAGTAATACCGATCAATATTGAAATATATTAAGTTAAGTCATGTTCAAAGTTTGAGTGAGACTAAATTTTGAAACCTATAAGAGTTAGGATGATTAACTTAAGGATGAAAACCGTTTCATATAATGCATAGTGTTGTTAAACGTTAAAACACGCGATTCCATAAACCAAGGTTTGCGATAACTATTTAAATAAGTGTTTTAAATAGGACGATTTGGCTTAGGATTTGCATGATAGTTCATATATTTATAAGCATTGCATATTTTATATTATGAATGTCATGATTTATTTTTACGTAATTTTGGGAATTATGTAATTTACTTAGTATGGCCTTAGTTTTTAAATCGGTATTTCCCGTAATGAAAGGGGTTACCGATTCGGTTGTAATTTTGTGATCTCGTATCACCCAATTGTAATTTATTTCTATTTTATATTGTATAAAGTAGACTAGAAAAGTTGTAATATTTGTAAAATTCCGGAGTTCCTTGAAGACGGTGGCATTCGGAAAGGAGTTCCGACAAGACGGTGTTTACCTCGAAGTGCGTGCCGCGTGAAGTTCAAGGGACCAAAGGAGTTGGTTTCCGAATTTGTACTTTTATTATTTCTTTTCTAGGAAAGGCCATACTAGGGTTTATTTTATGCTTTTATTTGCTTTTATATGTTTGCATGCATAGCCAAATCGTCATACATCGTATCATGCATTTTTCGACCTAGTCGACCTAGTCTTTTATTTTATCGATAATTCACCGACTTAGTTCACTTAAACGGAGATAGATAATAATTTGACTAGATCTCTTACAAATAAATATTGAGACTTAGCCTTACCAAAAAGTACGGACCCATGAATCCCTTCTTCACAAGAAGGTAGGCTCGGCTACACCGGGGTACTAAAATTGTCACGTTGGGTAAGTGGGGTAATAAGATTACACCTTGAAATTTGGTTGATCTCAACGAAAGTATTCGTAACCGTAGTTGCAATAAGTTCGGGCTAAAGATAATTTTAAGAAAATTGTCGACCGAGAGTTCTAAGAGTAGAACCGATTAAAGGGTTAATCCACCAAATTATACCGATACGGGTTGAATCGGCTACACCGTGCCCGGATTAGTATGGGTTTGGGTCTCGGGATTGTTTACTTGATTGGGTAAGAGATCATTAAGTAAATATATATAACTAAACTTGTTAAAGTTTCTAGTTTAAATTATGAATTTTAAAAATGATGTTGTTTTTCCTTTTATTATTGTAGTTTAATTTTCAATAACATCAATGGCAACCAACGCTCCACCTCTCACTAACATATCATGGCTTCGATCCTTTATGGATCGTTGCAAACTCGATAAGCATGGTTCAAACTTTAAGGATTGGGATGCGCAATTACTTTTGGCTGCTCAAGGTGATGATAAGAGTCGTTACCTATCCGAAGCCGCTCCGACCGCTCCGACCGCTCGTTCGTCGGCCCAAACTCGTGAGGCCTATGAAGCCTACATGAAAGAGTCCTCCGCTCTTAAAAATGTGCTCATCTTCTCCATGGAGCCGGATCTCCAAAGGAGTATGATTAAGTTGACCACATCATATGAAATTTACACCAAGCTTGCGACCATGTTTTCGCAAACTCCAAGGGTGATTCAATATGAGGCGGCTTCCGCCTTCTTTGACATTACATTCAAGGAAGGGCAAAAGATAAGCCCTCATGTGCTCAAACTCGTTGAGCTAGCGGAGACTCTAAAAGCTCAAGATGTTGATGTTCCCGACTCTCTTATTATTGACCGAGTTCTTCACTCGCTCAATAAGGTTAAGGCGTATGCTCAATTCCGGGTGAATTTTAATATGCGAAACCAAGAGACCACGTTGGATGAGTTGCATAAGATGCTCGTCCAAGCCGAAAGGGACATGGGACTTCATGAAAGTTCCACCAAAGATGTTTTGAACATCGAAAAGAAAGGGAAAACGAGCTTCAAAAGGAATGCCTCTAAAGGCAAGGGCAAGAAAACGTTCAAGCCCAAGGCGACCAAAGAGAAGACCTTTTCGAAAGGCGCTTCCACCTCGTCTTCAAAAGAGCAAGACAAGTGCCACTATTGCACGAGGATCGCTCATTGGAAGCGTAATTGTCCCAAATACTTAAGCGATCTCAAAAATGGGAAAGCTACCGCCGTAGGTAATAATTCTCGTTTAAATTCATGTCATTTATCAACTTATGTATAATGATACAAGTGTGTTGATATTTACCCTTTTTAATTGTTTTAAAGGGGCGCCTCCTAATAATGATAAGGGCAAGGAGAATGAAGCATGAAGTTCCTTACTTGGATGGCTATGGTAGCATCCAAATTGATCGAAGACTTGAAGAGCTACCCTCTAATTTTCATATCGTCTTCTTTCATATTTTGCATTTTATTTTGGAACAATTTACTTTCTTGTAAGACAAGGATTAAAATCCTAAAACAATGGTTGTAATTTTGGATATTAGTGACTTGGTTTTCAACCCGAGTCACTACTTTTGTTCTTAATCAATGTTTTGATTTATCAAATAAATTGCATGCCTTGTTAAAACATGAATAATAGTGATCTTATCACGCAATAAATATTGATACGATCAAGTATAATATAATCAAAGAGTTGATTAAAACTGAGAACTACACCCCATGAGATACTTTCAATCAAAATGAGACAATATTAGTTCATTATAAGATTTTCCTTTTAAGTGAAAATGAGAATGTATTCATCATACCATAAACTTATATACATTGGTACGATCGAAATAAGCTATCCTTGTACAAATAAGGGTTATTTTAAAGGATAGAGTGGGAGAAAAAATATTCGACCTACAAACCAATGATATAACTGTAGGATCTTAGTGAAGATTCCTGAAAGGGTTCTTAAGAAGAAACCTAAATAAGATAACAAAAAACTACGAGAGGACACTCGAAGAAAGGTACACTGAAGAAACTACGGGAGGACACTCGAAGAAAGGTTCTTTGTGTTCATTGTTTAATTGTACAAAGTATGAATTCGGAAGGAAGATCGGCTCCATGAGATAGTGATTTTTCAAAGATTATAAGATAATAGAGGAGAAATCATCTATCTATTCGGAGGCAAGACCAATTCCTTGAAATAATGATTTTTCTATGATTATAAGATAATAGAGGAGAAATCATCTCAGTCCCCTCGAAAGTAGTTTATGTTGTGTCAGAAGGTATGATCTGAAAAGATGGATCACTATAGAGATAGTGATAATAATTCAAGTAATAGTTTAACATGCGAGAAATGAAATGTTCATTTAAGATATCGAGAGATATTGTTTTCAGTGGGAGCAATATTCATTAAAGAATTGAAACCTACCATTTAGAGAGAATGGGTGATTCTTTAAGAGTAAAGAATAAGAGGTACTCAATTTAGATGAATAAAATAATTTGTATCATATGATGATGGAGTTTTAAAGGGAAAGTTTATTATATGGATAATAAAAGGTCGCCCATTAGAAGTTAGAATGGTTGGATACATTATTCATAACGATGAATGAAACCATTATCAAATAGCCAAGATGAGTGAAAATTATTAGAATGATGAAATCATAAATAGACTACAATATAGATTTCAGTACATAAGTGACTATAGAGAGTGATTTTTAATCCCTCCAGTATATCGATACGTCACAAGTTATAAGATAACAGTGGGAGCTTTCCTCTGGAAAGGAAACTCAAAATCTAGAAAGAGTTCTAGATATGTACTCAAATAGAATCATATTATACGGGATAATATGAGAATAAAGGAGACCAAAATTTGTAAGTTTTGCAATCATGAATAAAGGTTATTCGCAAAACACTAATAAAAATAGATGATTGTGCATCAAATGCAATGTAATAGTATTGACTATTGTTGCATGACAACATCATTTGAGTTATAATTAACTCAAAGTAAAAGATACTTTGTCAGAATCCAAATGGGTTGTAAGAGACAATATTGAACCCCATAAGTGAACTGGATTGACTTAGTATGGCCCCTAGCCGCTTACATGAGGTGACATCTCAAAGCGACTAGAGTGTGAGGCGATTGATGGCAAGTTCAAGTGCCATAGAGTCATATGTGATGACTAGTCGATCACATAGGCAGACTGTAAGGGACACTCTGTCGGGCAATGTGACCGCTTATAGAGTTCTGGAAATTTTATAGCCGGGTCATGGCGAGAGCTGCTATAGTATTCTTGTGAGTCAATTCTTAGACTAAAGACTACTCTCCCAAGATGGTACAGTTTAGGCATAGCCTTGATCCGTTCTCTACGACTTTTCATAACTGGAGTCAAATGGGACTGCTTCAGGCTGTGACTGACTGTGACTAGTCAAAGGAAGTAGTGCGATAGAAATTGTCCACCCCTTGTCAGGGTTGTTCAAATCTCAAGGCCACTCGAGGAGAAGTTAACTGGAAATGTGTTGCCACGCTCGGAAGGTATCTATGGTAGATAATACCGGTCAAACAGTTATTCTCCAGATCGAGGAAACCATTCATGATATGATCAAATGCAAGTACGACCTCAGAGAGACATCTTGCATTGAGTGGGAGATTGTAATAGGACAAGAGAATTGGTGACGCACACTTGTCGAGGACAAGTGGGAGATTGTTGGGAAATGTGTCCTCAACAATAGTGCGATCACGTAATTAAATCTCATGATGAGAATGCGCAAGGGATGATACGATTTTATATTAGTCAACTGACCAACATTAATCGGTAATGATTAGCTAGCTAGAGTTTGACATTACTGTCGTATGACGGCGGTGGTCAGTTGATCCCTTTAGGTCACACCTTTAGGACAATTCCCTTAATTGATAAAGTGATCAAATGTATATTGATACGATTTGATCATATTCCTTAAACTCGTATATCGAGAAATTAGAGGTTAAATCTTAATGTAAGATTTTTGTTTAAAATTGAAATGTGTCAATTGTTAAACATTGAACGATATTTTATAATATCGTAATTAGAATGAATTGGGTTATAATAAATACAAAGGTTGTAAATCGTATTGACGATAATTATAAAATGTCATTTTACAATTGTAATTTCGAATTACTTGCTAATTAATAAATATGATTTATTTGTGAACAATATTTATAAGATAAATATTTATATGTTTTAAATGTTCTAAAACATTTTATATCTTAATAACATATGAGATGTCACACCTTGTACAAATTGTACAATTGACAAATTGTAAAATGAAATCCATATTATGGATTAAGGGTGCCGGTTTTAGGTGAGGATGGTTAATGGCATGATTAGGGTTTATTAGTGTAAATAAACATAATCATTAAAGGTGTCTTGAAAGACTACCTATAGCCACCCTAAGATGCCTTGAGAAGAGAAGTTGTCCCTTGTTGCTCTTCCCTAAGGCCGGCTACCCCCCTCCCCATGCTCCTTGTGTAAATTGTTTAACAAGCTAGTGCATGTGTGTTATATAATAAACACAAAACCCTCATTCATATTCTCTCTTAGCCGAAAAATTCACATAAGAAGAGAGAATTTTTCAACCTCTAAATATATATTATAAGATAATAATATCATACTATTTTGTAGTATTGAAATAATATTCTAATTAGAGAGATTAGAATAAGTTTAAGGAGAAACCGGTTTTGTGCTAGCTTGTTCAAGATCTCGGTTGATTAAGGGATTGTCTTGGTGCATCCAAAGGAGGTATTCTTATTTGGGTACTAGGAGGATCATCCTTGCCATTCATTCGGACCGTATGTAAGGGTTCGAGAACTCTCTTATTTCCGCATTTTAGCATGCTTAAGATCACTTATAATATGTTAATTAAAGGGTTAATTAAAAGATTATGTTAGTATGACTAAAGATTAGTTTATGAGTAACTAATAAAACCTAACACTTTGAACTTGTCAAAGGATTCACTTTTATGTTTCATTAAGTAGACATAGCCATATCTACTCAAATCATCTGTGAAAGTGATGAAATACCTATAGGCTTCTCGTGCGTTGATCGACATAGGGCCACATACATCCGTATGTATGAGTCCTAATAGGTCGGCAGCGCGCATTCCAACACCTTTGAAGGAAATACGAGTCATCTTACCGATGAGACATGATTCACACGTGCCATATGATTCGAAATCAAAGGCCGAGATAGCTCCATTCTGTATGAGCTGTTTTACGCGTTTCTCATTTATATGTCCCATACGGCAGTGCCATAGGTAAGTTTGATCTTTGTCACCTACCTTTAATCTCTTGTTATTCACATGTAATATTTCGGTGGTTTGATCTAAAACATAAATTTGATTCATGGAAACTGCCTTGCCATAAATCATATTGTGTAACGAGAAAATACAGCTATTATTCTCTATTACAAATGAAAAACCGAGTTTGTCAAGTGCAGAAACATAAATAATGTTTTTGGATAAACTAGGAACATAATAACAGTTATACAAATATAACTCGAATCCACTTGGAAGCTGGATCACGTATGTTCCCATCGAGACTGGAGCAACTCGTGCTCCATTCCCGACACGCAGGTCAACCTCACCCTTGATGAGGGGTTCTTGGTTTCGGAGGCCCTGCACATGATTACATAGATGAGAACCACAACCAGTATCTAGTACCCAAGTTCCGTAACTTGTATGGTTAATCTCAATCATGTGAATAAAAGAAGAAGAAGAAGACATACCAACAGGAGTAACGCGGCCTGCCTTAATGTCCTCACGATACACGGAGTACGTGCGCCTCCAATGCCCAGTCTTGTCGCAATGGTGGCATTCCATGCTAGTATCCTTACTCTTTGTCTTGCCCTGTGAGTTGCTCGACTCACCGGGCCCACTCTTAGCAAATCCTGGTTTCTTGAACTTAGGCTTACCTACCGGTAGGTCGCCTTGAGCTTTAGCTTTCCCCTTACCTTTACCCTTATTGGAGATCATGAGAATATCCTGCTTCACGCTCCCACTTAATTTCAGATCCTTCTCGGTCTGTACGAGAAGGGAGTGGAGCTCATGAGGAGTCTTCTTCATGTTGTTCATGTAATAGTTGGCCCTAAAGAGGGCGAACCCATCATGAAGCGAATGAAGCATTCGATCAACGATTATGTTCTCACTGATCTTCCAGTTTAGGGCCTCCAGTTTCTCGATATTCTCAATCATGTTGAGAATATGTGGGCTAACAGCTTGGCCCTTCTGGAGTTTCGCTTCAAAGAAGCGACAGGTATGCTCATAAGAAACGATTCTCGGAGCTTTCGAGAATTCGTTAGTGAGCGTGGTGAAAATCTTGTTAGCACCATGGGAGATGAAGCGTCTTTGCAAATTGGAATCCATTGCATAGATCAGTACGTTTTTTATCGCACCCGCTACCATGACGAAGTCGCTATGAGCGCGAACTTCGTTAGCTCTAGCTCCAGTTCTTGGGTGTGCCGGAATAGGCTCAGTCAAGTACTTGAGCTTTCCGTCAGCAATGGCAGCATTCCGTAACGCTGCCTCCCAGTCAGAGAAGTTTGACCCATCATTCCTCAGTCTAGTAGAAAAATTCATGGAGTCCATGAAGGCTTTAAGCCAGGATTCACGTGCTAGCTTGGCACTTGGCATTGGGTCTTCACCAGCCATTTGTTATTTAGCAGTTTAAAATTGATCGTGTTCTACACTGAAAAGAAGATAAAAACAACACCATATAAGCAACTCATCGTTGTGATTTAAGTCTATTTTAAATTGAATTTAAACTCATAGACTCATGCATTTATATAATTGATCTCCCTCAAGAATTATATAAACGATCCCAAGACTCAATTTCCGTAAATTGATAAGCCCACAGCTTGGCTAATTCCACCGTTGGAACTCTTGGTCGATAGATTTCCGTAAATCTCATCTTTTAGTCCATCATAGTCGCTAGATAGTATCTAGTGACCACAATGTTGAGATAAAATAAATCATCTGTTCCCACTTACCCGACGTAGAAGGGGTCATAGTATGCCTACCGACGAAGAAGGGATTCATGGGAGTCTGATTTATAAAGACTAGTCTCAATTTTTGGTTATACGAGGAAGACCCCATCAACTTATATTTATCCATTTTAAGTGAACTAATAACTAGCATATACGTGAATGAATGAAATAAAGTGATGGCTTTGCAGGTGACACGTGACATCTGTATTGTCACAGAAAACTAACGCGTAACCTCTACATGAGTCAGTTTTCAGGCATGTTATAGGTGGTTTGGTTTTCGGCGAATATGATGCAAGCTATTATCGATGAAAGCATAAAATAAATGCAATAAACGTAAATAAAAGTCCTAATGTGGCCTATCCTACCAAAATAAACATAAAAACAACTTGGAATCCACCGTTGGACCCTAGAAGCTTGTCTTGATGTTCCATCTTGGTCTTTGCAGCGGGAGTGAGCATCCGGTCTCCGTCTTTGGTCTTCACAAAATTACTAATTTAAATTACAAATATAATCCTATTTACATTCTAATTTAAATACAAAAGTAATTACATGGCAAAAACCAAAACGGAGATACTAGATCTCAAATTACAAACAAGACCGTGTTCCATCATTACGGTAACACAATCTTCTAAGGCCACACTAAGTTACAACCGTTTGCAAAATTAAATACGTTATAAAAAGCATTCATAGGCATTCACAGGACGATAAATAAAATGCATCAACTAAAATAAATTCATTCATGACATAATACCGTTATTATGTTTAATAAATTTTACCAAACCACCTTATGAGATTAAAATTACGTGATCATACCGTTTTAATCACATTAATCTTAATGATAATTATAATCCATTATCTTAAACTGTTTTAAAATAATATGTATCATACGAGAGTGAACCGTTTCACAAAAGTTAAGATACTATTTCCGTATATAGTATATTACTATTGGCCAAGGGAAAATAAAACAAGTTATTTTCGAAAATCAACTGCCAGAAACAAGAACACTCGATCGAGCAACAGGGGCACTCGATCGAGTATCAGTGCCACTCGATCGAGTGACGGGTTAAAAGCATAAACGCTGCACTTTTAAAACCAAAACAAGTATTTAATCCTTGATTTAAAAACGTGTAAATCAATAATAAACAACAACAAAAGATTCACATATTGTTAAAAATATCGATTAATCAACAATATGTAAATAAGAATCGAAAACTAGATCGATTACAACCCAAAAACACACGCACGAAACATGGTACGGAGTCACTCGATCGAGTGCAACAGTGACTCGATCGAGTGACATGGCAAAAGTCACAATTTTCAATTTTTAAAACCTTATGAAAAAAAAACACAAATGTAAAATATTTCATGGCCTTGGCTCTGATACCACTTGTGGGGAATAAAACATGTATTCGCCCTTTAATTGCAGGATTATAACGAAACTTACAATTGTGATTATAGTCATAAGATAAGGAAAAACAACATGAAAAGGAGTACAACCTTAGGTCCTTGCGCGATTGGCCTAAGAACAAGAATTAAAGTAAATTCCCTCCTATAACTTGCACACAAGACTTTGATTGAGACGATGCCGCGTGTGCTAGAAAATACTCTCCAATTGCCTTGCAATATGGGGAGAGCTTTTGTGAGTTTTGATGTGAGATTTGTGTTTTGGGAGAAGGATGCTCTCAAAAACCCTAATTCTGTGAGAATAATAATTACCAGTAGTTGACAAAAGGAGAATTACTCTCCTTTTGTAACCTACACGGCCGAAATTTCGAGTAGGGTAAGAGTGGGCTTTCCACTCTTACCTTATTCTAATTCGTGATTCGATCCGTTTTGCTAAATATGATTCGTGGGATTAAATTATAAATCGCACACATGTCATCAGATATTAATGCAGTCGATACATTAATAATGGTCTGATAAAATTACGATATTGTATAATAAGCCAGATTAATATAACTGTTTATATTAATACGCGAATTCAATATTTAATTAAATATAACCGTTTATATTTAATTTTACTAATTAATCATGTAATCCGTATTAGCTAAAATTTATTTAATCCGTATTAAATAATAATCTCAACATCTTATTGACTAATTTAATAGTCAATACTTCTGACTAACTGTTTAGTCGTATCCGGCATAATTGTGACTGTATTTTCATACCTTCACATCTCTCAAACGTGTCCTATAGGTGTGACGTATAGGGACCAGTTGATCACCGCCATCCGTATGACAATAACGTCAAACTTATCTAGCAAGCCAACTATTATTGATAAACGTGGATCAACTGATAATAATACTGAAGTATGCCTTTGTGATCCTTTAAGAGATTTAATAAGTCATTGTACTAACTGTCAAGGACACCAGCCCCAACATAAAATGCTTCAGAAATTAGTGGTACATAATTCACAACTGAACTAAAACCATAGTCTAAAATCTGACCTTGATTAGTGGGTGGACCTTGGTCATTAGACCTTTGTCCTCTTTGGCTAGTACTTGCACCCTTGTTCTTTTTGTGCTTCCTAACCTTGAAATTTGCTTTCAAATGCCCGGTCTTTCCACAAATCCAACAAGCACCTTTTGGTGCGTTGTTAGACTCGTCATTGGTGTTGTTAAAAGAGGGTTTTTTACCCTTAAACTTGTTATTGAAACCCTCTCCCTTTTCCATCATATTGACAGAAGAAGATCCCATCATAACATCCTTACCTTTACCCTTGCCATTATCTTGCGCCCTTAGAGATTCCTCTATACGCAAATGGCTACCAAGTTGAACAAGAGACAACTCTTCCTTTTTATGTTTCAACATATGCTTAAAATCCTTCCAAGAAGGAGGCAACTTGTCTATAATGCTAGACACCGAGATAGATTCATTCATCTCCATTTTATGTTGTGCAAATTGTCCCGAAATTCGGAGCAATTCATTGTATTGTTCCATAACCGGTCTAGCATCAACCATTTTATAATTCATAAAATCTCCAACAAGAAATTTCTTACTAGAAGCATCCTCATCCATATATTTCGTCTCAAGTTGATTCCATAAATTTTTAGCGGACTCTACATTTTGATAAATGTCAAAAAGAGAATCGGACATACCGTTCAAGATGTGACCGCGATATATGTAGTCATCATTTTCCCACTTGTTTTTCTTTCGTTGAATTTCCGCAAGAGTTTCATCCCCAACAATCTCCGGCATGGGAGTACTCAACACATACACAACCTTCAAAGCGGTGAGAAGGAAGTGCATCTTTTTTTGCCAACGACGGAAATCAACAACCTCAAATTTCTCCAACTTTCCAAACTTGCTAGTCATCTCTTTGACTGAATCCATTTCCAATATAGCAAATACTCTAAGAATGTTGTAGTTTTTGTATTACAAAAGATTACAAACTAGTAACTAATACAAAACAAAGGCACAAAAATAGAAATGAAAACAATATAAGACGGTATATTACACCCAATCGAATCACGTTAAACACGCTTTCCTTAGAGTATTTCGACCCTATTAGCCTTTGAGTATCACGAAATCTCTGTAGGATAAGACGATTTTTTTGTCTAAGGCAACAACAAAGAACAATTAACAATAAGAGAGGTTTTTGTTTTACTTAATTTTTCGTCAAAACAAAAGAATAGTCAGTGACATTAGTTTCTGAAAAACTTTTTCACATTTTGTATATATATGTGAAAGAAGGATAAGAATTTCGGTTGTTTATACAACCAAGCATTAGCAATCATTAGCAATCATGATAACCGCCGATGATAACTTCCATGCATTAGTATGTAATGTCACGCATAACTCGTAACTCGTGGTCGTAATAATTCTTATTTTTGCTTATTCGAATTTCACTAAGTATAAAATATACTTTCGCCCCGAGTATATAATCCTGATAGGGGACATAATATATACTACGACAACACTATTAAATAGTGTCCCTTATCGATTATATACATGAACTCGATATACGATTATATAAGTATACACTCCGTATTCCCGACTCACATTATATCCATTATGAGCTCAAACCGTTTTGACATAAGAAACCCGAATGCACTTAAATGAACTTGTGATCAATATCACTAACATCTTATGGGATTTAAGATTGGTTTAGAGGATTGTTCACATTATTTTTCATTCCTTCCACCTTGTAAGTTGAGATATGCCTTTCTCCAATTAGTATAAGCCCTACCTTTTGACGATTTTCTTACGAGTAATTAATTAAGTAATTAGTAAGTTAAAATGGAAAATTAATGGGTAATAGTGAGGAGTTTTGCATTGTATTATAGTGTAGGATGTATTATAATAGTATTGTGTGGTTTATTTAGGATAAGACGGTCTTATGAGACGGAATCGTATTGGATTCAAGTAGCTTATGAAGATTGCTAAAATGTAGGTTAATCCTACTCAGTTTCAATAATATCAATGTGTTATGTCTTGTAATGTCGTAATTAGTCACGTTGTTATGACATTTGCATTATAACATGTTTAGTGGTTAGTTGCATTATTAAGGGAGTGATTATAATCGTTGAGTTGCATTATAACATGTATAAGGGAATGGGTGTTAATCTCTTGTTACTAGCATAATTGTACCATATTATTATGCTGTGAATAATTGATGCTTAGTCTCATAAGGTGAGTGAAAATATAATGTAATATGAGAATGAATAATTGATGATGTAACATCAAACTACCAAGGAGCCTTAACTAAACCCTCCGTAGCAAATAAGCGTGCTACATCTCGGTTGTCTGAGACAAGTATATATCAAATAGACCATAAGCGAACAATTACTATAGTATTAATAAGTGTGAAAGATACAACGATATTACAAACGATAAGTCAAAGGCTATCCTACACTCACTAGTAGAAAAACATTGATTTGTTGCGCTCCATTTGCGGCGTTTTTACTAAATAGCAGCAAATAGAAATTGAATTTAATGAATCTTTAAAAAATACACAATGTTATTTGAGGCGTTTATTAAAAAAGCGCCGCAAATAGAGATTATGAGGCGTTTTAACATAAAGCGGAACAAATAAGATAACTAAAGAAAAAAACAAGTACATACCCCTCACTCAGTCATCCTTTTCAAAGAGTCACTCGAAATCCTTAGTTTTATTTCATTATTTCTTTCCCCCTTATCCCGTCAGGTTTGTACACCGACAGACGACTCCGTCAGAGCGCCACCTGAGACACGCTCGCCAGTAGAGACTTTCCAAACACGCATGCCCACACAAGATGCGTTAGATCTCGTCGACTCGACATTCCCCCATTGTGGCGGATGTCACCATACCTCCCTCACCACAGGCAGTGTCTTCCTTTCAATCTCTCCTTGAATAATAGGCAGAATTACTCTCTTGAATGATTTAGTTTCTTTTTGAAATCCGTGAATGATTTAATTTAATTTTTAGGGTTTCTGGGTGATTCAAAATTAGTATGTTAGTAATGGTACTTTAGATATGAAATGATAAATTATATGCTTATAGCATAATTGTTGTTGTATTTGGCTTCACTTATGCTTAATTATCATTTCATAACAAAGATAGCATCATTAGCATCTACTTATACCGATTGGAATTGTGGCAAAATTGTCCCGACGCCTTTCTGGTGAGTCATGTTCAGCTATCAGTCTCACAACCACTTGGTCTGTGTATCATGTAGTCCGATGTTTTTTCACTATGTCATTTGATGTTGTGATCTATAAGCGTAGTAACTATGGACTTTTAGAATAGAGCCATGGTTAAACTGTTCCAAGATAATTAATCAAGCTACAAGAGATGTCTTTTTTTATGAAAGTAATACATATTGCAGCAAAAAAGACTTCATAGTGGTTAATACCGTGTTGAATATGTGATAGGGGTAGTAATTAATTTGATCTCGTTAACAGCTAGCTATTGTTTTGTTTCAATTTCATTTGTTCTCGTTAACAGCTAGCTATTATGGGCTAACAGAGTAATTAAAGATCAGTGCTTGTAGCTCTAACTCTTGCCATTGTGCCATGCTGAACAGAGTAAATAATAATGTCTCCTATATTTTACTCTTGATCTTATTTTTTTTTGTTATTGTGACATCACAAGGGAATATAGTGGTGAAGGATTTCGATATTGCGGCGTCACTTTTTTGATCCTACTTTACATTTCCAGTTTCAGCCTAACACCCATTGATCACCTGATAATACAAATTCATCTCAGATGACACTGGCTTACAACCTTTCAGTATAGTTTTTTTTTACAGCTCCTTTCAATATAGTTGGATTGATCCTTAATTTACTATTACATATTGTGATAAGTTGATCTTTCATTGGTACTTTAAAAGATTGGGAGTTGTCCTCTTACCTATGTTGACATCAACTTTTCCTATACCTGGACTGTTCGCAGACCCAAGACATTCCCTTGGAAGCGTGATTTGCTCGAAGAGAGTCTTGCAGCTGCTGGATTACCCGGGATGGAAAGCGGCACAAAGTTATTCATATCCAACTTAGCTTTTGGAATTAGTAATAATGATATAAGGGTACTGCTTGATCCATATAGTCGTAGTCTTTAATTTTTAGAAGCTTTGAGATTAGAATCAAGCTTGAATTACTTTTTCATTTTGTATTTTAGTGCCATTGTAATTAGTTTTTTGAGTTATATTGTATATATGTGGGTTATTTCAATTTATGTATGAATTTAGAATAATTATAAAAATTTTGTAAGATTGTCTTCTTGAGAAATATATTTGAGAGTTATTACATTTAAATTTGATTTGTTTGGCTCATTTGTTTCCAAAAAAAAAATTTGCAATTTTTTTATCATTACCTATTTGCTGTGTTTTTTTTTAAAAAAAAAACACCGCAAATAGCTATTCTATTTGCTGCACTTTTTTGAAAAAAACGCCGCAAATAGAATAGCTATTTGAGGCGTTTTAGAAACGCCGCAAATAACATTCCTATTTGCGCCCCCTCCCTCCCCTCATGTTTGCTGCTACATGAAAAACGTTGCGAAAGAGCTGTTTTTTGGAGCAGCAAAAAAGTGTTTTGTACTAGTGACTGGACTAATTAAGCTACAACTATCACTGCCAATCAAAATAAACTCATCGTCGGACCAAGCTCGCAACATCTAGCAAACTAGGTAAATAATTTCACTATACAAAGCGGGAATTTCTCGGGTATTACATTGCGTACTCGACCGAGTACCTCACACTAGGTAGATAATCTTACTATACGAGAGATACTTATATCAATTTCCTTTCGTCTTTCACCAAGGTTATCCTAAAGATCTATCTATGGTCAAGAGTCGGTCAACTGCCTCCAGACTACGGGTATTACAGATGAAATGAGCATGTTGACAAGTTGAGATTCATATGGCATGAGATGGTTTGCATATTGTATCATATGTAATTGTAGTGGATATTTGTGATACTCCTCCTTTTCTGCATTTAGCGTACTCGGTCGAGTAGGCTATACTTGTCTGGGTATGGTTGTTGGGTGTCGAAGTCAGGCTACTGACTTATGTCACTCGACCGAGTCTATGTGGTACTCGGTCGAGTATTGTTTGCACTCGACAAAGTATTCGATCGGGAATTGTGTTTCATGCGGTTTCGATTCGTATGTTTAGGGAGTACATAAACCTTTTTCGTCAGTTTATTTCTTTCAACCATATTTTATCAACCCTAAGCTACTCCCTAAACATCCAAATCATCTACCGGGCAAGCTTTTACAAGTGTCGATTGTCAAGTCTCGTCGTGAGTCCGTATAGCAAGTTTTAAGTCTCTAAGGTTGTCCTTCTCGTTTTGTGTCGGTTAAGGGTGTTTTTGATGATGCTTATAGAAGTATTGATAGGTCACAATGTGTATTGTTGCTAGGTGAAGATTCCTAGAGGAGCAGTTTATATCTGATTGCTAAGAAGGTAGGATTTTCTCTACTCAAAGTATGCATGTTGTTGGTATTGTTAATTGTGACGGTGTATTGTATATTGTGTTTAAGATTACTGTTGATTGATATTGTGAGACATGTTGAGAAATAGTCTCACTCCCTTCTTTGCCTCTTGTGACTCCCACCGCAAGGGGATATGCACATTAATGACTTAGGTTGACTCGTAGCGATGACCGGGAATTTTGGTGGCATGACTACGATCTACCACAGGCAGGGTAGGATTACCTGTTGCGATGGGAACCCGGCTGCTTGTTGCGATGAAAGTTTTGTGGTTTTGAAGTTTGGCTTGTGTGTTATTGTATTGGTATTTTATGTTAGTTATTGAGTGTATATACTGACCCCTTATGTGTTGTGTAACTTGCGGTGATCCATGGGGGAATAATGAGAAAATGTTTAGCAGTCTTGAGGTGCTTGTTTGCGGGACTGGAGGGGCATCGACGAGTTTATCATCTTAACTTCCGTTGTTATTTCTAGTTTGTTAGACTTGGTTTGCAATAACTTTCATTATATTAAGGGTTTTTGACTTTTGTAATTTTGAGTTTCACGGTTAATGTCTCAATTATTATGATGCTCTTTTATGGTAATTTTGATGTACATTAGCTCGGGCAACTGAGATGGTAACACCTCCATTCATGATACGAATTCTTAACAAAGTAATCGTCCGCGGAAGCTTCTAGAACCTTTAAGAACAATCAAGAATGAAAACAGTATAATAGATGTATGTATGGAACGATCTTGATGAATCTTGAATGAATATGATGGTAATGATGAACGTTGGGGGTGTTAATGGTGGACGTCAATGGGGATGATGGTGGCCGTCGATGGTGGTGATGGATGTATTTGTGACGGTCTTAAGGTGAATCCTTAAGATAGAAGGATATTTGCTTGACCTAGATCTATAGGTAAAACAATGGTGAATTACTCCCTAGACCTATAGTTTGTAATTCTTTTTTTTTTTTTTTGGTTAAATGTAAAAAATATATTAAGGTAACGAAAAATTTGAGAAGGTTAGCCCTTCTCTACATCGCCTCATTACATCATCAATCTATCTATCCATGCCTTATCTCTGTGAGGGATATGGCCTTTACAACGATTAACAATTTTAAAACACGTCTCATCCTTAATTATTTTGCACAAAATGGCTGGTCGTAGTATCGTTAACTCCACCCTCGCCTTATTGCGTTGTAGCCAAATATGGTATACTGTGGCATTCAGAATTCCAATCAACAATCCTCTTCTTAACTTGGATCCTCTCCTGGTCAATCTCCATTCCGTCACATTCATGGTAGGGATCTGGACTCCTGTCCATGCGCTTATACTCTGTAGCACCTGTGTACTGTAACTACAAGTGAAGAAAAGATGGGGAATTTGCTCAATATCAGTCCCACATAAACAACATTCTGCACTCTGTACAATGCCAATTCTCAGCAATTTGGCCCGTGTATTCAGAGCCGCGTGATGGTACAGCCAATTCACAAAAGTATGTTTAGTTGTTGTCCAATCATTCCAAATCAAATTTGTCCACTGTAACTTAGGATTGGAAGGCCTCAGTTGTTCATAAATGTTACTGACAGAGTAATGGTTTTGGTCTGCAGCAAAAGCATTTGTACAAGTGTGTAGCAGGTCTTTCGTCTTGCAAACTTTTTTCCAAGTCCAGGATACATCTAGGGGAGGATTATATCCCTGCCAATTCTGCTCTTTGAGGTATATATGGTTAACCCAGTGCACCCACAACTTCTCTGGTTTAGCTATAGTTTGTAATTCTTGCTAATATCTGAAACGCGACAAATACTAGGTTTGGATCAACACGCGATGAGTCCGGAAATTATAAAAGCCATATAATTTGAAAGAAACTTGTTTATTAATAATCTTGAATTCTAATATATAAAGAACAACGATGCCTATTTATAGTAAGGCACCCGTCCATCTACTCGGCTAATATAGCCTCGAATCCTCCTTGAAATAGGAGTCCTAATTCTATCCTATTAGATCAAACTTGATCTTTATTAAATAAACTAAATAAAATCAGACTGTAACTAACTTAGTCACAACCCTAACTAATCCTAACTAACTTATAACAACTTAGTAACTAACTTGTAACAACTTAGTAACTAACTTCTAACAACCTAACAACTTGTAACAAACTAATCATAACCAACTTATAACTAATTTGTAACAAAATAAATATTAAACCCTAAATTATGAATGCTAACACACGCTTGACTTATGCTGTGCAACCTTCCATGCTCACGACCACCACTAGCTCCGTCGTGACCCTGCCCTCCTGCCGCAATGCCTCCACCGTTATCCTCCCCTACCTTCACCACAAGCTCATCTCCTAAGATTGGTTCATCAATATTTTTATCATCCCCTCCTCCTTTAAAAGGAATTTTCCTCAATTATACTAAACCGTCATCATCCAAATACCTAGAGATGTCTCCAACGTTGAAAGTAGCATGTACCCCATATCCTCCTGGCAACTCGACCTTGTAGGCATTATCATTGACCCGAGTAAAATTATTTTGTATGGTCCCTCTGCTCGTGGCATTAGCTTATTCTTCCTTTTCCCTGGAAACTGTTCCTTCCTTAGATGTACCCATTGTAACAGCCCGTATTTTTATAAAACCTATTTTAAGGGTTTTAATTATTTTTAAGTAATAAAATAATATTTTAATAATATATCGGAAAAGTATTTTAATAAATAGTAAGATCCGTCTTAAGAACCTTAAGTCCTTACGACGAATACAAACTTGGCAACTTGAATCTTTAACTAAAAACCCGTTCATCCAAACCCGTTTTCATTTAAACGGAAAGGACAACCCATAAACCCTCCTAAACCCATTGTGTCGACATAATTGTCATCCTCAAAACAAAACAACTGACATTTCTCATTTCACAAAACCTCCATAATTCTTCATCTTCTTTTCCATTTTTCTTCATCATCCGTTCACCGAATCAAGGTAATAAATACATTTTCGGAATCCTCATCGAATTTGTAAGCCATATATCACTTCCGCTTTTCATTTCCTTTCACGCGAAAATTGGGCTGTTTTCTTAAGAATCGTCTTTTAGGCTTTAAAAACCGTTTTGCTTGTTGTAGGAGAAGGCTTAGAGGATCCTAAGGAAGTTGGTGGCAAGATTGAAAAGGAGCTAGGAGCTTAATCGCTAAGAAGGTGTCGATAATCAGAAACTCGGCCTTATTGTGAATTGAAGAGTCTATTGATATGATATACTCAAGAAGGGGGGGGTTGAATTGAGTATGCCTTCTTTTTAAAATCTTCTTCGATGTATGCGTAGTTGTATGATGATCGTTGAGTAGAGCAATAATAAAGTAGAGACAAGATATTTTTGAAGTGGTTCAGTCTCACACTCTGAGACCTACGTCCACTATTCTCGATTAATAAAATTAGTACCAACTCTGGATTACAATTTTATCAACCCTACTCGTGCGACTTTGATGTTAGTCACAACTCAATCTAGATACCGTTAAATATCTAGCTACGACAAATACCGTTAAATATTTGTCTTACAATGAGTACCGCTAAATACTCAATCTATCTTACGTGAATAAGATAAAGTCTTCAATAGTTTCTTGGTATCACAATCTTGAATGAAAAAGATCAATGCTTGAGCACTTGAATCTTGAATCGGATTTGACAATTAAAGCTCGAATATTGAAGAAACACGATCGGCGGTTTTCTCTTGATTTGCGTGTATGTGTGTTGTGTATTTCGTCTAGATTAATGTGTCATAGGTAGTCTATTTATATAGAATATGTATCTAGGTAAAACCCTAGATGATTTAGGAATATTACTTAAACTAGAATACTAGTCTTTTAGTAATATTACCTTAAATCTAATCTTAATATATTTAGGAAAGATTTAATAATATACTATATGTATTATATAAGGAAACACTTTCCTAATTCATATTTAGGAAAGATCTTTATATAATAAACAATTAGTATCCATATTAAATCAACTTCCTAAACCATGTCAAAGATAATAAAATATATTACCAAAATATAATCTTAGTTTGTTTAGGACATTAAATAAATACATAATATTTATTTAAATAATCCCTTCACAACTTATAGAAACGTGACATACAACACGTTTTCCAAAGTCGAAAACAAACTATATCTAGACTATATATTTTTGACAATTAAAATCATATAAAAATCTTTAGTTTATTTTAGTAATAAATAATTATCTCATAAGATATTTATTTATTTCTTATTTAACTAAAAGATATTTTATATAATCCTATTAAGATTAATAATTCTATATTTAAATAGAATACCTATTTAAACATTAATATCTCACGACACAAATTAGGAAACAATTGTTTCAACTAAAACACATAAATCTCGATCATTTCTTCATGATATAGAGTTATAGCTACTGGCTATAACTAGAACCAATCTTGTACTAAAGTTATAATTGATAATTATAACTTTACTTCTTTATGCGCACTTGTGATCTTCTATCAATCTTCGACTTAGTCAATTTGTTGACTAATATGCTTGAATCTTTTACACTTGATTGATTAGATCTTGTTACTAAATTTCTGTACACTTAGCACACGATTATACATACGAGTATATAATATATAAATATCTAAACTTGTCATTATCAAAACATAAACATATATACTATATATATATATTTGAATATATGGTTCAACAAATTCCCCCTTTTTGATGATGGCAAGTCTCTCTTAGATTTCGTGTCTAAGTGTATGTTCCCCCTCAATATAATAAGGGTCATTCATAGCAAGGAGTCACTTAGGGTTTTTATCTTCTATCTATCCCATATCCTTTAAGGACCCTAAGAGACAATGAATTACGACAAGGAGCAAGCTTAGGCACATTCTAATCTAAGTCGCATATTTCCCCCTCTTGACATCATCGAAAAGATGAGAACAAAGACATGAAACGACTAGAATAATACACTACGAAACATAAGCAAGCACATAACGAGTCGAAATAATATGAACATAGAAATATCACATAACCACATACGGAATGTTAAAAATATACACAATCAATCCGAAGTATTAAGCCAATGGGCCGAATGAAAATAGGCTAGTGTTACAAAGAAAGCTGGGCCGGCTTAAGAGATAGGTTCCTGCAAAAGGTAACATATGAGATGGGCCAAGGAATAAGATAGGCAATTGGGCCACATCAAAAACAATAATAGAGTTTGTTAAACTTAGGAAATCCGAGAGATAGGCAAAAAAAAACAAGGGATAAGGCCTCGGATTCCTTGTTGGGCTAGGTTAGGTATTGGGCCACAAAAGCTAAGATTGTTTATAAGTCCACCGGACTTAGAGCAAAAAGAAAACAGCAACACCACCAACAACGTAATCCAAGACGAACAGGAATGGATACGGATCATCAAGAACGAGAGCTTGAACCCGGATTTTTTGCATATGGGTTCACATAATCGGGTCGGGTGCGATACTCAAGCGACTCCAGCCTATCCAAACAACTTGCTACGTTTCTTCCCTGAGCATTTAACGCGATTTCAAAGTTGAGCACTTTGAGAGATAGTGCTTTGACGGCCTCGAGAGCTTGAGATGCGTCTTCCCGTAACAACCCGTGATCCCTTACCATCGCTCCTCCCTGAGTCGTAATGAACGAAAGTCGATCACTAATGCTAAGTAATTCCGAGCACACAACTGATACCTCTGAGCCAATTTTAACTAGGTGTTTATCAACCTTGTTCATCCATTCGTGAACATTAGCCTCAAAATCACGTCCTCTCTTCTTCCCACTACCTCCTGCCTCGCCATTGCACTTCTGTCCTTCACACAATCCAATGAGCTTATCCATCTTTGCCTCAAGGTTAGCAAGCAATGGAGACGAATTCGGAACAGGCTCCTGACCAACATTCTTTCCAAACGAGAGATCATCCCCTTCAAAACATATCCCCATTAGTTTTAATACCCGATCATTCATCTTGTCACGAGGTTTGATTCCAAAACTCAAGTCATCAACAACTCCCTTCTTAAACAGAAGCTCAGACACCCACATCCCATAAGGAATGTCGAGTGTAGAGCAGGGTTTCTCCTTCACAAGAACACTCGAAATTTGCAAGATTTTGTTATAAACAAGCGAAGCCAAGTCAATCTTGACACCTTCTAACCAATTGTACAATACCACTGCCTCAATACTCGAAAGTTTATCCCTTCCCCCTCTTCGTGGTAAGACTGTGTTCCACAAATAATTGATAAACAATTTCAGTTTTGGGGAGAAGGTTACAGTTAACAGGGGACTAGTCTCCGTTGCAGATTCATCAAAATACCTCTTAATATCCATCTTTTGTATTTTTGAAACCCCATTCCACTCCTTCCTAGGGTCAACAACCAAACCTCTATGATCAATCTTAAAGATCTCACAGAAATCAGAGACAGAGACCACGACATCTTTACCATTAACAATAGCATGTAACCCTTCATCACAACCTTTTACTGACGCAAAGAATTGAACAAGTTCGATTGGAAAGATCAACCCAGAGAAATTACTAACGAATTCCCAACCCTGAAACTTCAAGAAGTCTTTAAAGAACGACAAAGATTTCGTATTTTCAACCCAAGACTCGGGATAATATCGACCCCCATGAATAGCATAAGGTAAAATACGTTCAATTAACATACCTTCTTGCTTAGTCATGCGCACCTTCTCAAGACCCTCCCTAGTTGCTTCAACTGAATACTCGGAAAACAGAGGACGCGGGTTTTGAGAGTGAGAACCCATTTCATGCATGTTATCAGGAATGGACGGAGATTGTCGGTTGAGTTTCCTTCGTTTGCCTTTGTCAGATGGTGGTTCAGAGGTGGCTAAGGGTGTTGGTGAAGGTGGGGGTGACGGAGTGGGAGAAGGAGGTGAAGGTTTCTTTTGTTGTGATCGGGTGGCGCGTGATGGAGGCATGGTGGTGATAAAAATGGTATTTTGAGTTGGGTTGTTTGTCGGAGATTTTGGTAGATTTTAATGGCGATGGAGGTTTTGGAGGTTTAGGAGTTTGGGGGTGGTAAAAGAAAGTGAATAAGGAAGTAAATGGTGGTAAGTTTGAGGGAGATAGGTTGGTTGGGTTAATTATTGAAGTGGGGTTGAAAGTCAAAAGCTAGGTAAATAGGTTGGGGTACGTGGCAGTGGGGAGTGTAGAGTGAGATGTGGCATGGTGGGGCTAATTCACACGGTTTGTGTGACTATAAGAGGTAAGTTTTGTTTATTTTGTAATATTTGTGTATTATAATTTGTATAATATGTTAAAACGTATATGTAGGTAAATTATAATATGTGACGTAATATTATGTGAGATCGATTGTGTACACATTCATATGTAAATCGTATAATATAACTATAAACACAAAATTTATCATCGAATATATACATACACATGCAGCGGAGTATACGGACACAGTCATATAATCTCATCTAAACCGTAGTCAATCATTGGGTTATTTTTGCTTTTAAGATTTGATTATGTGCCACCGATTAAACCAATTTCCAATCGCAAAGTCTCAAAGCGTTCTCTAGCCAATGGTTTAGTGAAGATATCTGCCCACTGTTTTTCCGTACTACAAAATTCCAATTTTATATTTTTCTTTTCAACATGGTCTCTAAGGAAATGATGTCTAATCTCAATATGTTTAGTTCTCGAGTGTTGGGCTGGGTTTTTAGATATAATTATAGCACTCGTATTATCACATAAGATAGGCACACATCCAACATCAACACCATAATCATGTAACTGTTGCTTTAACCATAAAAGTTGAGAACATACCAGTGCGGCTGCAATATATTCTGCTTCAGCAGTTGAGAGAGCGACAGAATTTTGTTTCTTGGATCCCCAAGATATAA
This sequence comes from Silene conica, assembly GCA_029255685.2. Classification (NCBI taxonomy): domain Eukaryota; kingdom Viridiplantae; phylum Streptophyta; class Magnoliopsida; order Caryophyllales; family Caryophyllaceae; genus Silene; species Silene conica. The sequence continues at coordinate 55,798,017 of CM055313.2, forward strand.
TACAAGGACCTACAAAGGTGGCAAGTCCCGAGGTACTTTTTCTGTCTAATGAACATCCTGCATAATCCGCATCTGAATATCCTACTAGGTTAAAGTTACAGTCCATAGGATACCATAGATATAATTTTGAGGTTCCGATTAGGTATCTTAGAATTCTCTTAACTGCAATCATATGTGATTCTTTTGGTGCAGATTGGAATCTCGCACAAACACAAACACTAAACATTATATCTGGACGACTTGCTGTAAGATAAAGAAGTGAGCCAATCATACCTCGATAAGTGGTTTCATCTACAGACTTACCATCTTCGTCTTTGGTTAACTTCTTATCTGTGACCATTGGAGTAGGCATTGCATGAGAGGTTTCCATTCCAAATTTCTTTAGTAACTCCTTGACGTATTTTTGTTGATGAACTTTGATTCCTTCTTCAGTTTGTTGTATTTGAAGTCCAAGGAAGAACTTTAGTTCTCCCATCATACTCATCTCGAATTCAGAAGTCATCAACTCAGAGAAGTACTTGCACAACTTTTTATTAGTTGAGCCAAAAATAATATCGTCAACATAGATCTGAACAACTAGTAGATCTGAGTTTTCGCTTTTAAGAAATAGGGTTTTATCCACAAATCCTCTCTTGAATCCACTCTCCAATAGGAACTTTGATAATCTGTCGTACCATGCTCTAGGTGCTTGTTTTAGACCATAGAGAGCTTTGTCCAATTTGAATACATGATCCTTGAGTTTGCTATCAGGAAATCCAGGAGGTTGTTCAACAAAAACTTCTTCTTGGAGATAGCCATTAAGAAATGCAGTCTTAACGTCCATCTGAAATAGCTTCATTCCCTTGTGTGCTGCAAATGCAATGAGTAGTCTTATTGCCTCAAGACGAGCAACAGGAGCAAAGGTTTCGTCATAATCGATCCCTTCCTGTTGGTTGTATCCTTGAACCACTAGTCTGGCCTTATTTCGCACAATGACTCCAGTGTCATCCAATTTGTTTCTGAATACCCATCTAGTTCCAATGACAGTTCTGTCCTTAGGTCGAGGAACAAGATGCCAAACTTTGTTTCTTTCAAATTGCTGGAGTTCTTCTTGCATGGCAACTATCCAGTCTGGTTCTGCGAGAGCTTCCTTGATATTTGAAGGTTCAATGGTGGAGAGAAAGGAATAGAATGAGCAAAAGTTGTTTAAGCTCCTTCGAGTTTGAACTCCATCTGTTAGGCTTCCTATGACATTGTCCAATGGATGAGAGCCTTTGTATCTCCAGTTCCTTGATTGATCATTTGCATTCCCTGAACTTGACTCGGGATCTTGACTTGTTCCCCCTGAATCCAAACCTGGGTTTATAGTAGGGTCAGGTATAACTCTGGCCTCTTCCCTTTGGTTTTGATTCAAAGTTACAGCTTCATTAGCTGTAACTCTGGGTTCCGAGTCATTGGTTTGAGAGTTATCTACAGTATCATCAACTGTAGTTTCATCTCTCGTACCATTTTCTCCCAAATTGAGTTCGTCATGCATTCCTTGAGGTTCTCCTTCTTCAATTTCCATTTCAGGAGGATCTTCCCTTGATAACCTGAAATCAGGTTCGTCTAGGTTTTCCTCTATATCCTGTAATGGCTTATCGAAGGCATTATTCTCATCAAAGATAACATGAATACTTTCCTCTATGCATAAAGTACGTTTGTTAAAAACTTTGTAGGCTTTACTATGATCTGAATATCCTATAAAGATTGCTTCATCACTTCTAGGGTCGAATTTGCTTAATCTGTTTTTACCATTGTTGTGAACAAAGCATTTACTACCAAAGCATCTTAAATGAGATATGTTTGGTTTACGACCTCGAAGAAGTTCATAAGGTGTCTTTTTAAGGATAGGTCTAATCATAGCACGGTTGTGAATATAGCAAGCTGTACTTATAGCCTCAGCCCAAAAGTTTCTAGGTAGGCCACTACAAAGAAGCATTGTTCGAGCCATGTCTTCTAGGGTTCTGTTCATTCGTTCTACGACTCCATTTTGTTGTGGGGTTCTAGGGGCCGAGAAGTTATGACCAACACCATTGGTTTTACAGAACTCAATAAAAGCATGATTGTCGAACTCAGTTCCATGATCAGTACGGATTGTTACTAGGTTTGATTTATATTTGTTTTGGACAAGTTTCATAAGACTAACAAATTCATCGAAAGTTTCGTCTTTAGAGTGAAGAAATATTGGCCAAACAAATCTAGAGTAATCATCAACTAGAACGAAAACGTACCTGGAACCACCTCTGCTTCTTACCTTCATAGGGCCACATAGATCCATGTGTACTAGTTCAAGAGCTTGTTCTGTGCTTACCACTCTTTTTGGCTTAAAGGATGATCTGACGTGTTTACATCGTGCACATGTGTCACACATCTTTTCTTGATCAAATTTGATCTTTGGAAGACCTTCGACCAAGTCCCATCTTTTTAGCTTACTTAGAATAGGTGAGCTTATATGACCAAATCTCTTGTGCCATAGACATGGATCATCTAACGTAACTTTCATGCATGATAGAGAATCAGTAGGTACAACATTTAAATCAATCATATAAACATTTTTCATCCTGTGACCTTCAAGTATCACTTTACTGGTGCCTTCTAAGATTATACGACATATATCTGAATGGAAAACTACTTTGTTTCCTTTGTCACACAATTGAGATATACTAATAAGATTGTGTTTGAGACCACTTACAAGATATACATCATTTATAGCATGAGAGGATGAAATACCTATCTTACCAATTCCGATGATCTTTCCCTTTTTGTTATCACCGAATGTGACTTTACCTCCGTCAAAAGGTTTTAGGGTTTGGAATAGGTTTACGTCGCCTGTCATATGTCTTGAGCATCCACTGTCGAGATACCATAGGTTATTTTCCTTGGCGACAAACTGCACAAATGATTTTAAAGACAGGATTTAGGTACCCAAGCATACTTGGGTCCTTTGTTGTTAGTAATCACAAATACATCTTCCTTTTTAACCCAGACTTGTCTTACATAGGTCTTTCTATATCGGGAGTAGTTGGGTTTTGATGTTCTTGTGTAGGTCTTGGTTTGGACCTTTGGTGACCAATTTTTGTGTGTTGTTTGAGGAGTTTGTTTGGTTCTATTTTTCTTTTCTTCATAGTCAAATGTCATGTCATAGAACCATCTGTGGTCAATATTTCTTTCCTCGGTTTTATCATTATCATTATCAGAGACAGAATTAGTGTCGCTTGGAATTCCTAAGGATTTAACAAACTTAACTCCGGTTTTAAAATCTTGTGCGTGTTTTACACAGTTTTCTCGGAGGTGTCCAGTATGACCACAATAAGTGCATATTAAATACTCAGGAAGGTCGGCATATTTCCTTCTTCTAAAGTCTCTATCTGTTGGACTTTGTTTACACTTTGAGTGATCCCTTCTTCCATAACATTCGTGACCTAAACCCATCTTCATGTTGTTGTCGGATTGTTCAGTTAGGAAGTTTAGAACGTTAGTGCTTCCTTCCCACTTATCGTGAACTTTCCGAGCATGAAGAAGGAGGTCTTTCAAGGAGTCTATTTCTTTCTTACATTCACTGTGGTCAGTGTTGCTAGACTCTTTTAGGTTTTGAATGTCTTTATGGAAGTCAGACACAATTTTGGCATGTTCTTTCTTGATTTTAGATATACTGAATTCTAGATCCATGATTTTGCTTTCGAGAATCTCAACTTCTTCTTGATGAGTCTCATCTTCGACCATAGTCGAGGATTCTGACTTAAGCCGTTCATTAACCTTTCTTAATTCTGAAGTTATAGCTTCATTAGCTATAACTTTAGATTGAAGCTCTTTAATGTTGAGTTTTAGTTTTGAGGTTATAGCTTCATTAGCTATAACTTTAGACTCAAGAACCTTTTTCTCAGACATAACTGTTTCCAACTTAGCATTTGCTTCAATGCTTATTTTGGATTTCAGTTTCTTAGCTTTGGCTTTCAGAAGTTGATTTTCCTCAGCAATATCGAGGATCTGCTCTTTCAAGTCATCTAACTCAAGATTTTGTTCATGACATTGGTCTAGGGTTTTCTCAAAATATTTAATTAGCATAGCCTTAGATAAGTTTTTAACTTGACTTTTGAGTTGAAGGAAATTTACCTCTTCGTCGTCGTCGTCTGAGTCTGATTCTCCAAGGAGACACATATTCGATGCGTCATCTTCATCATTGTCGCTTGAGATTAGATCTAGGCTGACGTTGCTTAGGCATAGGTTTGCTACCTCTTCTTCTTCAGAGTCTTCGTCATCTTCAGATTCTAATTCTCCCCAGCATGACGCAAGCATTACTTTCTTAAATTCTGTCTTGGTCTTTTCTCTTTTTGACTTGTCTTTGATTTTGTCCCAACTTGGACAATCTTTGATCATGTGGTCTTGTTGTCCACACTTGAAACATCCTCTTTTGAAGAATGTTTGTTTGGTGTCAGTTTTCTTTTTGTCGAACGTTTTGTTGTTAGGGTTTTTGTATCTACCCTTGAAAACTGCTTTCTTAAATCGTCTAGCGAATAGAACTGTTTCATCTTCAAGTTCTTCTTCGCTTACTTCGCTTGTGGAGGCTTGTAAAGCGACTCCCTTTCCTTTGGGATCATCATCGTTTTTATTTAGAATGATCTCGTGAGCCATTAAGGATCCAATCAATTCTTGGTAAGTGATTTTAGATAAATCACGTGCTTCCTCTATGGCCGTGACCTTAGGTTGCCACTTTTTGGTGAGACTCCTAAGAATCTTACGAATGATATCCTCAGAATCGATCTTTTTGCCAAGGTTCCGCAGTTCATTAATAATACAAGAAAATCGTGCAGACATGCTATCAATAGATTCATTCTTTTCCATATTGAAAAGTTCATATCTTTGAACGAGCAAGTCTATACGATGTTTCCTGACTGCGGATGTTCCTTCATAAGCAAGTTCGAGACTATCCCATATTTCCTTAGCGGAACTACAGGATGAGAATCTATCGAATTCTGAGGTTATCATACCGTTCTGTAGGAGGCTCATGGCCTTAGAGTTTTTCTCTGCAATTTTGTAGTCACTTTCCACATAATCGCTTTCCATTTTTTCGTAGGTTGTTCCATTTGCGGCGGCGACCAAGATCTTCTTTGGTCCAGTTTGGATGATCTTCCAACATTCCCAATCACAACCCTTGATGTAATGAGTCATCATATTTTTCCATAAGCTATAGTTTTTGCCATCGAAGATAGGGCACTTGAGATGCTTGGAATCCATTGATGAAGGAGTATATAATATAAAATCAATAGAAGGATCAAAACTCACGCGGCTAGGCGATCAAGAGCACGAGGCTCTGATACCAATTGAAGAGTCTATTGATATGATATACTCAAGAAGGGGGGGGTTGAATTGAGTATGCCTTCTTTTTAAAATCTTCTTCGATGTATGCGTAGTTGTATGATGATCGTTGAGTAGAGCAATAATAAAGTAGAGACAAGATATTTTTGAAGTGGTTCAGTCTCACACTCTGAGACCTACGTCCACTATTCTCGATTAATAAAATTAGTACCAACTCTGGATTACAATTTTATCAACCCTACTCGTGCGACTTTGATGTTAGTCACAACTCAATCTAGATACCGTTAAATATCTAGCTACGACAAATACCGTTAAATATTTGTCTTACAATGAGTACCGCTAAATACTCAATCTATCTTACGTGAATAAGATAAAGTCTTCAATAGTTTCTTGGTATCACAATCTTGAATGAAAAAGATCAATGCTTGAGCACTTGAATCTTGAATCGGATTTGACAATTAAAGCTCGAATATTGAAGAAACACGATCGGCGGTTTTCTCTTGATTTGCGTGTATGTGTGTTGTGTATTTCGTCTAGATTAATGTGTCATAGGTAGTCTATTTATATAGAATATGTATCTAGGTAAAACCCTAGATGATTTAGGAATATTACTTAAACTAGAATACTAGTCTTTTAGTAATATTACCTTAAATCTAATCTTAATATATTTAGGAAAGATTTAATAATATACTATATGTATTATATAAGGAAACACTTTCCTAATTCATATTTAGGAAAGATCTTTATATAATAAACAATTAGTATCCATATTAAATCAACTTCCTAAACCATGTCAAAGATAATAAAATATATTACCAAAATATAATCTTAGTTTGTTTAGGACATTAAATAAATACATAATATTTATTTAAATAATCCCTTCACAACTTATAGAAACGTGACATACAACACGTTTTCCAAAGTCGAAAACAAACTATATCTAGACTATATATTTTTGACAATTAAAATCATATAAAAATCTTTAGTTTATTTTAGTAATAAATAATTATCTCATAAGATATTTATTTATTTCTTATTTAACTAAAAGATATTTTATATAATCCTATTAAGATTAATAATTCTATATTTAAATAGAATACCTATTTAAACATTAATATCTCACGACACAAATTAGGAAACAATTGTTTCAACTAAAACACATAAATCTCGATCATTTCTTCATGATATAGAGTTATAGCTACTGGCTATAACTAGAACCAATCTTGTACTAAAGTTATAATTGATAATTATAACTTTACTTCTTTATGCGCACTTGTGATCTTCTATCAATCTTCGACTTAGTCAATTTGTTGACTAATATGCTTGAATCTTTTACACTTGATTGATTAGATCTTGTTACTAAATTTCTGTACACTTAGCACACGATTATACATACGAGTATATAATATATAAATATCTAAACTTGTCATTATCAAAACATAAACATATATACTATATATATATATTTGAATATATGGTTCAACATGAATATTAGCACTTTTGATGATTAAGATGATTTTAGTTTCTGAAATTTCATATGATTATTGTTGTTTAAACTTAGTAACATGTTAAGAATGTTCTTACTTGATGATTACATGCCTTGGTGATGTTACATATGTTTATTGTTAAGTTTTTCAGAAATTCATGTTTTGCGACGGATACAAATCATGATCTTATTAAGGATTGTTTGTGGGTTTAATTGCTGGTAGTTAGTATGTTTAATGATTATATTTGATGAGTAAACAATTGTTGTTGCAATTTTAGAAGTATGGTATCGAATTGATGATGTTTTAGGACTTACTGTAAAACGCGATTTCTACTCAGGAATCCTAAGCCGGTCGACCGACCGGCCGCCGGTCGACCGGCTGGGAGTGTTTGTCATTTTTTTGGCGTAAATTGGGAATTATGTAATTGGGGTGCCCAGCCGGTAGGCCGGCTGCCTGCCGACCGGCTGAGAGTCTTACTTAGTTGCATTTCGTAGTTTAAAACTGAAGAATTTGGGTTCCCCAGCCGGTGGGTCGGCTGCCTGCCGACCGGCTGAGGGCCCTTGTGCATTGTTTTTGTTTTCAACGTAAAGAAAGAAGGAAAGTGAAGTTGGGTTACCAGCCGGTGGGCCGGCTGCCTGCCGACCGGCTGGGGACCCCTGTAGCTTGTTTTATTTCGTAATTCGTTTGTAACTTTTAAACGGTTGATCGGTTTTGATTGAAACTCGTTCCTAGTTCCTTTGATACATGTTTGAGGTCCCCGGAGGATGGGCGACACTATATTGGGTTCGGGAATGGAGTGAGGATAGAGACCCCCCGGTCGAGTAACCGAAAGGGGAAACCGGCTCTCCCTCGTCTTAGTTCCCGGGATCAATTAAGTGTTGTTTAGTGGTTTAAGAAGTTAGAGCTATAGGTTAGTTTCTATCTTTGGATGTTAATGGTTGAGTTGTATGTCGTGTGATGGGATATGTGTTAAGTTCACCTCTGGACCCATTGCGTGTTTTTTATGTCGCGTGATGGGATATGTGTTAAGTTCACCTCTGGACCCATTACGTGTTTTACTTGTGGCGTGTCAGGATATGTGTTAAGTTCACCTCTGGACCTGACACGTGATCGGTTGTCGTACACGGGATATGTGTTAAGTTCACCTCTGGACCCGGTGTGCGATAGTTGTGTATTGGGATATGTGTTAAGTTCACCTTTGGACCCAATACTTGTTTGTAGCATTGGGATATGTGTTAAGTTCACCTCTGGACCCTTTGCTTATGGATGATTAGGGATATGTGTTAAGTTCACCTCTAGACCCTTTTCTTGAATTGTATGTTTAGGGATATGTGTTAAGTTCACCTCTGGACCCTTTTCTTGAATTGCATGTTGGGATATGTGTTAAGTTCACCTCTGAACCCGACATTGTTTGGTAGTGGGATATGTGTTGAGTTCACCTCTGGACCCATTGTTAGTGTTTATTGATGTTTGTATCTGCTTGCCTTGAGATTGGTACAGTGTCAGATATGCATGATGAAGTTAATGATTGTTTTACTTAAGTTATAGTTTATTCATCCAAGGCATTGGATGACTCTTTGATCGGTTTCATAAATAGTTGGACTGAAAGACCCCCCGACTGGGTAACCAGTAGGGAAACCGGCTCTCCTTCCAAACGGTTTATGAAGTTGGTTGAGAGCCGTGCAATAGTGATTGCAGTTATTGAGATATTGTTATACTTCACATGTTTATATATGTTGGAGTGTTCTGTTTGCTTTACTTGTTACGTGTCGTTACAAAAGGTGGCTAGGAGAACTCTAGTCACTCCCCACTGATTGTGGCGTACATGTTTTCATGTTTGTAGGTACATGCAGGTTGGACGGGGTTCACTTGAGAGCTAGCGAGTGATGATCCTTTTCATCATATGACTTACACTTCATCGATTAGCTAGACTCTTAGTTTTGATACATTTCATGTTTTGGTGCCTGTAGGGGTGTTCCATCCCAGGCTTTGTATATATTTGGTTTTCGTACTTAGAACCGTTATACTTATCTTTTGTTTATATCAGTTTCAGTTTACGTTTCAGTTTTTAATTCACCTGGCATGATATTTATGTTTAAAAAAGTTTTAAATTCCGCTGCATTTTTAGTACTTTGTGTGTTTATATTTCCGCTTTCGCGAGGGGTTTTACAGTTGGTATCAGAGCATTATTGCTCCCGACGCACTCACGTGACCCCCAACCTTAACTTGACCAAATAAACAAATAATGAATGAGAGATGGGGTAGATCTAAGGAATTATATTGTAGTCTGTCTGTGCCTTGTTAGGAATACGTCTAATCGTTTACTCTCTTATGATTGAAGAATGACAGAGCCAACTAATGACGAGAATTCTGAGACGCAAGCCCTCATTCAAACTCTTCAGGATTGCATAGCTATGTCGTCTATGCCTTCTTCTTCATTTCAAACCTTGGGAAGTAACCAACCTGGAGGATTGGCTTGGATTATCACCCAGATGTGGAGGAATGCAGCTAAGACATTCGACGGAGAGACCAGTGCTGCGACCCTCACCGCTTGGTTCTTTGACATGGAAAGGAACTTCATGATTTATGATGTTCAACCTGAGGATCAGACCCGAGTAGCATCTCAGTCCTTAGTTCGTGAGGCTAGGAGTTGGTGGTTGACGATCAGTGCTCCTGCTACTCGTGACCCTACTTTCACTTGGAGTCGTTTCAAGACTCTTCTTGGCATGAGGTTTTACCACAGGGACATACGTCAAGATAAGATGACCGAGTTCATGAACCTTCGCCAAGGAACCCTTTCTGTTCAAGCTTTCACCAATCGATTTGAGGAGCTAATCCACTTTGTCCCACAGCTAGTTGAGAGAGAGGAAGACAAAGCTTACCTGTTTCGGATCAAGCTTAATGCTGAGACTAGGAGTGTAGCCAGTGGTGACCCGACTTCTTACTTCCAGAGTTACTACGGTGTCTTGCGAGCAGAGGGCCCTTACCAGATCTATTGTGAAGAAGCTAGAGCCTTCTTTCCTCCTCCACCGCCTTTGCATAGATGCCGAAGCGGGAAACCTCTTAGCCCTCTTGCCCCCTCTCCTCTTGGAAAAAGGAAGCGTCCCCAGAAGAACAAGAAGTCCCAGAGAGCTAAGACTTCTCAAGCCCGAGACATGAGCCTCCCATCGGACGTTCCCCTAAAGTGCTTCAAGTGCCGCAAGGATCTTCATCCTAGAGTTAACTATGACGGTGACCCTTACTTATGCTACTCCTGCAAGAAGCTAGGGCATCGCTCCTTCGAGTGCCCCGAGAAGGATGTAGCCAGTGACAGAGCTATCACTATTGACCCAGAGGCTGAGACCAGTGGAGCTAGAGCTGTTCAGCTTCAGGCTGAGACTGGAGTTCACCCTGACCCACCTACTGGTATGTGCATGCTTACCATCCTATTTATGGTTAAGATACTGGTAGCTGTTAATATCTTAGTCTCTTTCCTTAGACTTTCCTTGACATTCCTTGAGGACTATCTGCATGTTCTCTTGAATTCACCTAGTAGCTTGCTTATCCTGAAACACCTTGTGCGGTAACCTACCATAGACAGACTTGGGGAATTTCTTGAGGACAATTGTAGACCATGACTGAGAGAGTGTTGTTATTTGAGGAGTGATCTAAGGAGCTGATGGAATGTGTTATGTTGATCTAGGTGCCTATTTGTTACTAATTTGAAGAGTAAGTGAATGATGAGATAACTGTGCTAGGTAGAGTGTTATACACGACTTTAATGGAACTTAGGTGTGAGAATCTTGCTAAGTCATGGGTAATTGTAAGTTTGGAATATCCATTTGAGGATCTAGAGGAACTTAGAGTAAAGATTAATTTCGAGGAATATGCTTAAAGTAGATGTTGTCTGATAAGTGAATGAGGTAAGTTAATGATGTTTGAACTTGAGGAACGAGAGTTGTTAGTAACGGTGTGAGAACATTGGAACCTTTACAAGAACTTGTGGAATTGACTGAGTGGTTGATCTTAAGTTACTTAATTGATCTTGGTACTATCTAACGAAGGACTTAAAGGAAATCTAGGATACATCATCAGTTTGAGAATGAATGATTCATTGAGAGATGTAAGTCCGGAAACGCGTTGATTTGGGTATGGTTATTTGTGGACCGTGATACAAGTATAGTAGATATATCACATGAGTTGGGTAGTCTGAGAGTTTGATTGAATTGTCATTTGGGAACTATCTGAGATGGGTTATCTAAACTTTTGAGCAATAAATCATCGAAAGGATAATGTTGCTTTAGACTTCGAGGAACTTTGAGATCGGAATCATTTTGAGGAACTAGTCATGAGGGCCAGTCATAGACTTGTTGGACTTGGAAGTTACTGCCTTAGTGAAACCTTACCTTGAAACGTTCGTTTATGGTAATAGATGACTTTGGAGAACTTAGAAATTTGAAGTACCCCCCTTGAATGAATTTGATGGAACTGAACTACGTAGGACTAAAGGATATAAGTAATTTTGGTCATGGCCTGTCTGATGGAGAAAAGCCATAGTGTGGAAGTTTGGTGTTCTAACTTCAGAATTCGATGTTTTGGATGACAGAATTCAGATTTAGACTTAGGAAGTGCGTAAACCTTGGTCCGAGGTATGTTTGTTAGACTTCCACCTTGAGTGAGAGATCCTTAACCCTTTTAGAACAGATTGTGGTAAACTAAGAGAGAGTTTGGAAACCTTCTGGTAGAGGAATACCTCGTTTTGTGGATGAGAGAAGGGTAAGAGGAACCGTGAGACCATTGCGAGTATCGGGATCACTAGAAACGTCTCCCTGGGATATACTGGAGATCGTTGTAACGATGTTTTGACTATGGATCGAGCGGTTAGTGTATCCATGTTTGGCAAAGGTTACCGTCTTCTTTAACCTTCGACTTGATTGTTCCGTTCCTTCAATCCCCCTTTTTGTGTTCTTACAGCCGCGAGGCTTGAAACCCCTAATCCTTCGTGTTGAAAATAAGCTCTGTGACTGTTTCCGCGCTCTCAAACGTCTGTGTAGAAACTTGTTCCCCAATTGTTGACCTTAAGTTCACTGTTTTTGGAAAAAGCTTAATGGTTTTGAGAAATTGAAATTTGTTTCCTCTTCCGTTAGAAGTAACTTTTCGTCACTGTTGCAATTTTATGTTCCAAAAATTTGAGAAAAAGGTTAATTTTGAAGGAAACTTGATTTTGAAGAACAGAACATTTTACAATTTGGCAGACTTCAGCGTTGATTGCCACTAGAACGTGTTATTGGAGACGTCTGATAACTCGTACTTTGCTCATCAACACCGAATCGACCTAAATTTCGAATTTTGACTGATTTAATTTTGGGACTTGTCTCAGATTTGGAATGTCGGACTCTTGAATACGTAACGAGAATCTCAATATCCATTGACAAGACTTGTACCTTGAAACCTTTTCTATTTGAAACCTTTTTGAAAGATAAAGTTTTGGGTTATCTTGACCCGTATGGTTCAATTTGAAAGTTATAGTTGTTTTCGTACTTAGTTCTGCCTTCGAGTTTCGAGGACGAAACTTTTTGAAGATTGGGTGATTGTAACAGCCCGTATTTTTATAAAACCTATTTTAAGGGTTTTAATTATTTTTAAGTAATAAAATAATATTTTAATAATTTATCGGAAAAGTATTTTAATAAATAGTAAGATCCGTCTTAAGAACCTTAAATCCTTAAGACGAATACAAACTTGGCAACTTGAATCTTTAACTAAAAACCCGTTCATCCAAACCCGTTTTCATTTAAACGGAAAGGACAACCCATAAACCCTCCTAAACCCATTGTGTCGACATAATTGTCATCCTCAAAACAAAACAACTGACATTTCTCATTTCACAAAACCTCCATAATTCTTCATCTTCTTTTCCATTTTTCTTCATCATCCGTTCACCGAATCAAGATAATAAATACATTTTCGGAATCCTCATCGAATTTGCAAGCCATCTATCACTTCCGTTTTTCATTTCCTTTCACGCGAAAATTGGGCTGTTTTCTTAAGAATCGTCTTTTAGGCTTTAAAAACCGTTTTGCTTGTTGTAGGAGAAGGCTTAGAGGATCCTAAGGAAGTTGGTGGCAAGATTGAAAAGGATCTAGGAGCTTAATCGCTAAGAAGGTGTCGATAATGAGAAACTCGGCCTTATTGTGAATATTAGCACTTTTGATGATTAAGATGATTTTAGTTTCTGAAATTTCATATGATTATTGTTGTTTAAACTTAGTAACATGTTAGGAATGTTCTTACTTGATGATTACATGCCTTGGTGATGTTACATATGTTTATTGTTAAGTTTTTCAGAAATTCATGTTTTGCGACGGATACAAATCATGATCTTATTAAGGATTGTTTGTGGGTTTAATTGTTGGTAGTTAGTATGTTTAATGATTATATTTGATGAGTAAACAATTGTTGTTGCAATTTTAGAAGTATGGTATCGAATTGATGATGTTTTAGGACTTACTGTAAAACGCGATTTCTGCTCAGGAATCCTGAGCCGGTCGACCGACCGGCCGCCGGTCGACCGGCTGGGAGTGTTTGTCATTGTTTTGGCGTAAATTGGGAATTATGTAATTGGGGTGCCCAGCCGGTAGGCCGGCTGCCTGCCGACCGGCTGGGAGTCCTACTTAGTTGCATTTCGTCGTTTAAAACTGAAGAATTTGGGTTTCCCAGCCGGTGGGCCGGCTGCCTGCCGACCGGCTGAGGGCCCTTGTGCATTGTTTTTGTTTTCAGCGTAAAGAAAGAAGGAAAGTGAAGTTGGGTTACCAGCCGGTGGGCCGGCTGCCTGCCGACCGGCTGGGGACCCCTGTAGCTTGTTTTATTTCGTAATTCGTTTGTAACTTTTAAACGGTTGATCGGTTTTGATTGAAACTCGTTCCTTGTACTTTTGATACATGTTTGAGGTCCCCGGAGGATGGGCGACACTATATTGGGTTCGGGAATGGAGTGAGGATAGAGACCCCCCGGTCGGGTAACCGAAAGGGAAACCGACTCTCCCTCGTCTTAGTTCCCGGGATCAATTAAGTGTTGTTTAGTGGTTTAAGAAGTTAGAGCTATAGGTTAGTTTCTATCTTTGGATGTTAATGGTTGAGTTGTATGTCGTGTGATGGGATATGTGTTAAGTTCACCTCTGGACCCATTGCGTGTTTTTTATGTCGCGTGATGGGATATGTGTTAAGTTCACCTCTGGACCCATTACGTGTTTTGCTTGTGGCGTGTCAGGATATGTGTTAAGTTCACCTCTGGACCTGACACGTGATCGGTTGTCGTACACGGGATATATGTTAAGTTCACCTCTGGACCCGGAGTGCGATAGCTGTGTATTGGGATATGTGTTAAGTTCACCTCTGGACCCAATACTTGTTTGTAGCATTGGGATATGTGTTAAGTTCACCTCTGGACCCTTTGCTTATGGATGATTAGGGATATGTGTTAAGTTCACCTCTAGACCCTTTTCTTGAATTGTATGTTAAGGGATATGTGTTAAGTTCACCTCTGGACCCTTTACTTGAATTGCATGTTGGGATATGTGTTAAGTTCACCTCTGGACCCGACATTGTTTGGTAGTGGGATATGTGTTGAGTTCACCTCTGGACCCATTGTTAGTGTTTATTGATGTTTGTATCTGCTTGCCTTGAGATTGGTACAGTGTCAGATATGCATGATGAAGTTAATGATTGTTTTACTTAAGTTATAGTTTGTTCATCCAAGGCATTGGATGACTCTTTGATCGGTTTCATAAATAGTTGGACTGAAAGACCCCCGACTGGGTAACCAGTAGGGAAACCGGCTCTCCTTCCAAACGGTTTATGAAGTTGGTTGAGAGCCGTACATTAGTGATTGCATGATAGTTGATGATCAGTTATTGAGATATTGTTATACTTCACATGTTTATATATGTTGGAGTATTCTGTTTGCTTTACTTGTTACGTGTCGTTACAAAAGGTGGCTAGGAGAACTCTAGTCACTCCCCACTGATTGTGGCGTACATGTTTTCATGTATGTAGGTACATGCAGGTTGGACGGGGTTCACTTGAGAGTTAGCGAGTGATGATCCTTTTCATCATATGACTTACACTTCATCGATTAGCTAGACTCTTAGTTTTGATACATTTCATGTTTTGGTGCCTGTAGGGGTGTTCCATCCCAGGCTTTGTATATATTTGGTTTTCGTACTTAGAACCGTTATACTTATCTTTTGTTTATATCAGTTTCAGTTTACGTTTCAGTTTTTAATTCACCTCGCATGATATTTATGTTTAAAAAAGTTTTAAATTCCACTGCATTTTTAGTACTTTGTGTGTTTATATTTCCGCTTTCGCGAGGGGTTTTACACCCAAACAAAATCTCCGGGTTCGAACAACTTTGCCCTCAGATGCTTATTAGACTTCCGTTTATAAGCTTCATTAACTGTTTCAATTCTTGCCCGTACCTGTTCATGCAATTTGATCATAGATTTTAGTTTGGACTCCGCATCTTTGTGAACCAACTCGTCCTTAGGCAACGGAATTAGATCCAATTGTAAATATGGATTGATCCCATAAACTACTTCAAATGGTGAGTGCTTTGTAGTAAAAGTTGGCGACCTATTATAGGCGAATTCTGCGTGGGCTAACTTAATATCCCAATCCTTCTGTGTTTTTCTCACCAACCCTCTTAAGATTGTCCCTAAGATCCGATTGGTAACCTCCGTCTGCCCATCCGTTTGGGGATTATGGGATGTACTAAACAATAACTTAGTTCCTACCTTCCTCCACAAAGTATTCCAGAAATAGCTCAAGAATTTGGAATCCCTATCCGATACAATCGTTCTTGGCACCCCATGTAAACGAACTATCTCACGATAATAGAGATCAGCCACGTTACTAGCATCATCGGTTTTGTGATAAGATACAAAATGCGCCATCTTTGAAAACCTATCTACCACAACCATGATTGCATCCTTCCCCCTTTGAGTACGAGGTAAAGCTACAATAAAATCCATCGATACATCCTCCCACGGCCTGTTTGGTACGGGTAATGGTGTGTACTCCCCGGCTTAAAAGTACTCTTGGCTAAGTAATATGTCACGCATCTCCCAACCACCCTCGTTACATCGCCTAACATCTTGGGCCAAAAGAAATGCTCCCGCAACACCTCCAACGTCTTTTGAATACCAAAGTGCCCGGCCAACCCTCCTCCATGAGACTCGCGCACCAATAATTCTCGGACCGGATGCCTTGGGACACACAAACAGTTACCTTTGAATAGGAATCCTTCTTGCAATGAAACTCCCCCATGGTTCCCCTTTTACAGCCCCGAAACAACTCTCCAAAGTCACCATCCTCCTCATAGTAATCCTTGAGGATTTCGAACCCTAACAACCTTACTCCTAATGTAGATTATAACGTGTACCTCCGAGACAACGCATCAGCCACCACGTTACTCTTCCCATCCTTATATTTAGAAGAAAAGTGAAAGGATTGTAAAAACTCGACCCACTTAGCATGCCTTGGATTAAGTTTCTGCTGCCCATGGATATACTTTAAAGATTCATGATCCGAATGAAGTACAAAGTGACTTGGTCTAAGGTAATGACTCCAATGCATAAGAGCACGAACAATGGCATATAATTCTTTGTCATAGGTAGAATAGTTCAACCTTGCCCCATTAAGCTTCTCCGAAAAATATGCAATAGGCTGTTTACCTTGAACTAGAACCGCTCCTATACCCACTCCGCTTGCATCACACTCTACTTCGAACGGTTTTTGGTACTGGCCACGATTCCATGGCTTGGATTTTGGTTTGATCCACCGAAACCCCTTCCTTGGATACCACATACCCTAAAAACACAACACTCTCCACCAAGAAGGTACACTTCTCTAACTTTCCAAACAACTTCTTCTCCCTCAAAGTTTCGAATACCAATCTCAAGTGCATTAGATAATCATTAATAAACTTATAACAACTTAGTAACTAACTTGTAACAACCTAACAACTTGTAACAAACTAATCATAACCACCTTATAACTAATTTGTAACAAACTAAATATTAAACCCTAAATTATGAATGCTAACACACGCTTGACTAAGGTCGTGCAACCTTCCATGCTCATGACCACCACTAGCTCCGCCGTGACCCTGCCCTCCTGCCGCCGTACCTCCACCGTTATCCTCCCCTTCCTTCAACACTAGCTCATCTCCTAAGATTGGATCATCAATATTTGGATCAATTCGCAAAGGAAGACTTTGGCAAAGCTCTTTGGCAAATGGGGGTGTTATAATATTGGAGGATGTAGTGGTGATATGGTTGTTATTGAGGAGACTTACGGCGGTTGGGGGACCGCGTTATGCTTGGGTCGTCTCTTGGGCTTCTCACCCCAAGAAGGATGTGCACATTAATGATTTGAGTACGGAAGGACTCGTGTGGTTTCACGACGCGTAGCATGGGTCGGTTAGTGCCCGGACTCGGTACCATGGGTATGTCCCAAATACGTCTTTTACGAGTTGCGATCCAGTTGTTTGGTGGGCAGTGCTGCGATGTCGTGATCTGGTTGTGGGTACGTCTGGGCGTGTTGGTGGCAGAGTGGTAATGATTGAAGACTTGTGTTCATACATTCATTATTGCATTTCTTGCTCATGCCCATTGTCCTTGATTATTTGTATTGTCAGTATATCATCGAAACTGACGTTAGTTGGTTGTATTAACTGTCACCTATTTTCGGGTGCTCTGTGTCAAACCATATATGATATTTCTGATCATACAAATAATTTGATTTACAGGTTTAGAGATGTCATGAATTTGCCGCACTACGGGATTAGGGTTGAGCATTTGGCCACTTAGTAGATGTTTAGACTTAGTTGAGCTATATTTCATCATTCATGTTGCATAAAATGTTTTTTGATTGTATTTTCAATTTCACTGCCTGAAAAAATCTTCAAATTACTTCAAACTACCTTGGTCGAGTAAGACGAGGTGTTAGACATGTGGCCTATGAATCTATGATACATAGGAAAAATACTGTCATTATATGTTGTGGCCTATGAATCTATGATACATAGGAAAAAAGCTGTCATATGTAGACCTTGTAAGAGAATAATATATACATTTGAATATTTGATCTATCCACTAAAAAGGTATCAATCGTAGTCCTTCAGAACGAAACAGTGCCAAAAATCCATGAAAAAGATGCCTATTTGCTGCTACTACATGGAAAAGAATGTGGCTTCCCTAACTACAGCAAATATAAACCTATTCCAGTGTTAACTTAGTACTCATTTCAACGTCTCCGGGAAATTAACACTCTCCATGAGAGAGAAGCTTACTATTTTTTGTGCTCCTAGAGCAAAATTCTAGAGCTGAAAGGGTTTCAAATTTTCAATGCTGCTCGCTCATAAGGTCATTATAATTCTGTTTTGGTCTCGTCACTCTGTGAAGAGAACAGCCACCCAAACAACAATGATAACTTACTAGGCGCAGGTTTGTGAACTGGAGGTTCTTCATGTTGTTCCTTCACAGTGCAGATGTCGTGATAATCGACCTTCATGTGAGGCTGGTATATTTTTTCCTGAAAGATAACATAACGGCTTAATCGCTGAGAGATAAGGCAACAAACAATGTATGGCAAAATCTAACTGAAGCAAAAGCTACCTTGAAATCTTCAAATGGACAGAAATCTGAGTTCTCACAACCCTGTTATATGTTGGCAGTATCAAATGTTATTATGGCAAGAAAGAATAATACAGAGTATAAAACTACACAATCTATATGATAAACTTTGCTAATCACTGGCAGCTGGAGACTAGCAAGTAAAGTATCAAAAGTCAGTTAGATCTCCTAATAATAAATCACCTTTGATGTCTTTCATGAGAAAGAGATGGAAGTTCTGATTCATTTTACATACCCACATAGAAAGTAATCACTCTTGATTTAACAGGCAAGTAACATCTGGATATTAAAACTACACATTGCAATAACTGCTTTTATACCACTTTGAAGAAATTTTATAGTGTTCGTAAATGTTAATAGGATTAAACTAGTCTCCAACCAGACAGAAAGAGAGGCAAAAACCTCATTCCCTTTGAAAAGAATCTTCATGAACATCTTTACGTGACTCGACTTTTTCTCTTTTATTTTATTCCTGCAAGACAATATGTTGTGACTCGGAGTCACCCACAAAATCTTACCGGTAATGGTACAGGATGTTCATTGTGAAGTACATGCACAAAATACTTGTTTGCTTCTTGGGCCGGGCAACTATAAAGTACAAGCATATTGTTTCCACCAAATGGAGCCACAGCACTGCCCCTCCAATTTCGCTTTTTGGGTGGTCTTGGAGGGAGCTCTAGAGGCTCTTCTCTTTGTATTTGATTGTATTCTGAAAGCACTCAAACAAACCAACAATTCATGTCCCCTCCGATTAGCTAAGGACTTCTATTCAAGTAGAATAATAAAGAGAATTGAGAGATTATTATCTCACCAGATCCCTGGAGAAATAAACCAAGCAGGCATGAGAATGGAACTACAGTCTCAGCATGAGCAAACCGAAGCCTTGCCTTCTCATAACTCCCACTTGGAAGTTCTTCTGCATGACAAGGTATGGGATTTATAGTAACTAGGAGCATGCTGACATTAAAAAATAATCTAACTGGCTGCAAGGTTGCAAGCCTTGCAACCAATTATCATACAATCTATAGATCTATGACATCATTGAAACAAAACCATTAAAACTTTACGCTTGTCTTGAACATGATGACATAATTAGTAACCATTTTAGCTATAGATAATCAGAAATAAGGCAACTAGTCAATATTAGCAATTAAAACTTCAATAAGTTAACATCAATCAGGAGTAGACAAAGTTACTAAGTAGTTCCGATTCATTAGCAAAGACTGAAGCAATTCAAATTGCGCTAGTGTAAGTGTCATCACCTCAATTTCACACGTATTCGTAAAATGGAATACATGGCTATTGGATATAAGTCATATAACTCAGCTGACAAATTGTTGAGTATTATCATTAATTCAATTCAGCGTCTTTATCAGAAAAAACAACGAAAACGTGGCTGACAATGCCAATGACATGGAAGAAATAAAAAGGTCAGAACGAAACGACACAAGCAAAACCTTCATCGTACCTTCATTAGCCTTGATAGCAACCTCCATGGACTCAACAACATCTTTTAACAAAGGCAGTCCCATGCGATAATTCACAGATTTTCCATACCCTTTTAGTATAAATGCTTCCAGATCATCAGTCCATTCCAGCAAAGAAAGCTATAAATTAAAAATTCATGATTAACAGCAGCCATGTAGAAGGAAAAAGTCGAGAAAATTCCCACATGAGAAGGCAAAGCATAATTAACATTTAACAGAGACAAATCACTGTCAGGTGGAAGTTATGAATGAACATATTCTGTGTTTCTTAACAGATGTTCTCATATTTCGAGACATTCGCTTTCTTTTCAACATCTCTAACTGTATGAGTAAATATATGAAACAATGTTCAGCATTGACAACTTCCACCTTATTTATTTATTTATTTCGAGACACTCACTTTCTTTTTAACATCTCTTAAACTATATGAAACGTATACTCTTATGAACATTTTTCATAACGAATTAATTGTTCTTTCCTCAAAGTGCCTTTTTTGTAGAATCACAGGTCAAAGACTGACCTCGAAAATGAAAATGGCATATAAAGACATAGTACAAGTAGACTGGTAGTTTGGTGTTCAAATGCCAAAAGAACTCAGTGTGTCATTCCAATATTTAAACAACACAGAATTAAGAATAAACAGAGGTCTTTACAGTAGTCAAATCACTCAAATGTAACAGACCAATGTTGTAGGTTTAGAACAAATGATTTACACACCTCAATGGTATTGAAAAGACTGCAAGCCTGATTAGTTATGTCCAGTAAGGATGCCTCCTGCATTGCAAATGTCATCAATAAACAGCGGGAACAATTGCTGTGTAACATACACATCAGCATTAGGGCTTGGAAGAATAAAAACCTGCTTGCACAAAAACCAGAGGGAAGAAATGTCTTGTCTACTAAAATTCAGTCCATAACGTCCAGACAAGGCATATGTAATTTCATCAAAAACAGGCTCCTTTAACTTCTCAACTGCAGGCTCCTCACTCTTCCTGTAGTTCTACAATTGCAGGTCGAGGATGAAGTTATGCAAGGCTTAAAATATCCAAACGAAGTATTAAATTGTACAAAAGTGTGGACATATAAGGATTGTAAAATTAACCAATGAAGCATCATAAAGCTATACTTATATATGATACTCTGAGGAAGAGACAAAACAAGATTAACGCCAAAAGACTCAACATAGCACCAGCGAAAACAAGCCAGTACGTAAACTCAAATCTGAAAAAAAAAAAAAGAAAAAAAATGCACTTTCTCTGTCAGTCTTGAAGGAGAAGTAACATAAGCCACACTACCAGTCACAAATTAATTACTGAAAAATTTCATGTTTTTCACAGCCCAAATCATGAAATTCATGTTTTTCAACGTACTAGGAAAGAAGTGACCAACTTTCATTATGGTTCATCCGTACTCGGGTTTGTGTTGTTACAGTGATGTAACAGTTGCGTACACAATACACCAAGACAAAGTTAATTAAGATATGTCATAACTCATAAGTAGGTTGTACAAATCATGTAAGCTAGGTGTAAACTAAATAAGAGTAGTATGCAATGTGTAAATAGTAGTAATAGGTGTAAGCTTGTTCCTAGACTAGATGTAGGCAAAGATAAATGTCACACTAAAGAGTGCAACGTGGATAATGCATGATCATGTATGCACTTGAAGTAGTATAGATAAACAAGTTTGGTGCCTAACAAACCAAACTAAGTTAGTCTTTGAATATTTCCTCCATAAAAAATTCATTACTCTTGTAATAAAAATATTGTTCATAATAAAAGTCTTTATCTTATTTCAAGTAAACAAATTTGATCCTAATAAACCTCCTTTGTGGTTGTACTTACTATGTGTTCGTAATCTTGGTATCAGAGTCATGGCAGTCTAAGATTTGGCTCTTATCTTCCTAAAATGTTTTAAATAATAATGAGTTATTCCCTCTACCTTAAGTATAGAGAAGTATGCTCTGTGGTTGCCACTTTGTAGATCTTTCACAACAGAAAATCTCATGCTAGGAGAAGTAAGGTATAAAGAAATAAATATGTTCTTTAAAGCTTGTACCTTGAGACAGAAAGTTTAAAATAACATGTTGTCTCGGTTTAGTACTTTAAAGAACACCAAAATTAGTTTCTTAATACCACCATATCATCTTAACAGAGGAGGAATACTCATTATAATTTGAACCTTTAAAGGTAAGATAAGAAATAAGACATTCTGTTATGGTTACTGGTTTCATATCAAAAATATGGAAAACACCTCTAATATCTTAGCACCTTCTTTTTCTCGCAAGTCAAATGTTAGTAAAGTAGATTATCTTTATGAAGTAGAATATGTAGATGAAAAAAGCAAAGTTTCTATTATTCAACTTCCTTTGCTAAACCCCTATCGCGCCTTCAAAAAACCAAATTCTTCCTTTCCCAAAGTAATCAAACAAGTACTTGGCCCACACAAAAATACAGCTAAGAAATTGTTCAGGCCTCAAAACTAGAACAACACTTTTTTCCGGCTACGGAAGCAAAGCAAATGATTCCTTCTGACTTAATGAAGCAATGTTTCGTTCTTGGAGAACGAATGGTTATGCTCACCTTCATTATGGAGCAGTATGTTTAGCACCGACTCTCCATGGTAGAAAAGGACTTCCTGTTGTTGCGTGTATAGCCCTGTTGCGTGTATAGCCCTATGTAATACCAACATGTATGTATTGCAACCACCCAACAACACTTAATGCAGGTACTGTATTTATCACCCTGTTCCCAAATTTCAATATGGCTTTAAAAGACCCACAAATTCTCCAAAATCTCCAAATCCAATTACAAATAACTAGAACCCCACAAATTGTAGACAAATATGCTGCAACTTTACATCACCAGATGCCATATAGGGTCCAAAATCATGCAATGGATCTCAGTATTCCTAGTATTCCTAGAGATACAAATGATGCCAGTTAAAATCACAACATAATCCTTCATGTATTCATATCCCCCAAAAAAGGAGCTCATCAAACTTCTCCCAGAGTCTTGGATTACTCATTATGAAAAAATTCATGACATCAATAAACAATCCATAGATTCCAAAATCACAAAACAAAAAGATGACAGCATTGAGATATTTTTCAAAAAAGAACCCAATGAAAAATCTTGCCCACAAATTTTCTACACTGGAATAAATACAATTACTCTGCTCCTCATCCCGATGAAACAAAATGAGAGTTATCTTAATGTTCCTATCCAATCTTTTAACTCTCTTGGAGATCCAATACACGTATTTAAAGATGAGACATGTCACAAGTTTTTTCATATCTGTGATTGTGAAAATTGCTTAATGATGGACTCAAATGAAGATAATTATCCAAAGAAGAAAAACAAAAACAAAAAATTTTCCCAACAAATCAACAACAACAACATCAGAACCTTAGTCCCAAAATGTTTTGGGGTCAGCTGACATGAATCATCCTTTGGAACCGTCATGAGTTAACTCTCATCTCAACAAGAGAAAAAAGAAAGAAAAGAAAAAAAAAACGGAAGTGGAGTGAAACAAAGAAATGAAAGGCAAAGGGGTTTTATAGATTTTAAATCGAACTTATCACATGTATAAAAACCCAAAACAATAAATCAAGGATAAAGTTTAAAGTGATTTTGAGAAATGAAGTAAAATTTAATATAAGAGTTTTGGGGGAAAAAGTGTAACAAAATCAAAAAGAAAAATTTTTTTAGAAAACTTAATAAAAATATCAAAGGCTAGAAGTCCACATGTATCATATCCCTCCATAGTGCCCTCTCCATCACCATTCCCTCCTGAAGCCCGAGAAATCTCATATCGTGCTCAATCACTCTTCGCCAAGTTTGTTTAGGTCTCCCTCTACCCCTAGCAACTTGTTCTGCACCCCAGGTCTCCAACCTCCTAACCGGTGCGTCCATAGGTCTCCTTCTCACATGGCCAAACCATCTTAGTCGGTTTTCCATCATCTTGTCCTCTATTGGGGCCACTTTTACCTTCTCTCTAATCACTTCATTCCTTAACCGGTCTTTCCTTGTATGGCCGCACATCCACCTCAACATACGCATCTCTGCCACACTCATCTTATGAATGTGACATTGCTTCACGGCCCAACACTCCGAGCCGTAAAGTAAGGCAGGTCTAATTGTCGTACGATAAAATTTCCCCTTTAATCTTTGGGGCATACCCTTATCGCACAAAAACCCCGTAGCACTTTTCCATTTCATCCCTCCCGCTTTTCTGTGGGACACATCTCCGTCTAACTCTCCATCTTTTTGGATAATAGATCCAAGATATCTAAAGGAATCTGACCCCTCAACAACATTTCCATCGAAAATAATGCTCCCCACCGCCGTTGATCTCGGCCCCGCAAATTGACACCTCACATACTCGGTCTTACTCCTACTTAGCCTAAACCCACGAGTCTCCAACGTATGCCTCCATAATTCCAACTTTCTCTCAACCCCCTCTTTCGTCTCATCTATCAACACAATATCATCCGCAAACATCATACACCAAGGGATCTCGTCCTGAATATCCCTTGTCAACTCATCCATAACTATAGCAAAGAGAAAGGGACTAAGCGCGGAACCTTGATGCACACCAATGGTAATGGGGAATTCTTTCGTTCTCCCAACATTGGTTCTAACACTTGTACTAGCTCCCTCATACATGTCCTTTATGAGGTCGATATATTTTCTTGACACACTCTTTCTCGCCAAAGCCCACCAAAGTATTTCTCTCGGGACCATATCATATGTCTTCTCTAAATCAATAAAAACCATATGCAGGTCTTTCTTCCTCTCCTGATGGTGTTCCATCAACTGTCTCATGATAAAAATTGCATCCATAGTCGATCTCCCAGGCATAAAACCAAATTGATTTTCCGAGATATCTACACATTTCCTAAGCCTCTGCTCGATTATCCTCTCCCATAATTTCATCGTATGACTCATAAGTTTAATTCCCCGATAATTGGAACACTCTTGAACATCACCTTTATTCTTATACAAAGGGACTAGAGTGCTTCGTCTCCAAGCTAAAGGCATCTTGTTACCCCTCCAAATCTTGTTGAAGAGCAATGTTAACCACTCAATGCCCTTCTCCCCCCAAACACCTCCAAACTTCTATGGGTATACCATCCGGCCCCTCTGCCTTCTTTGACCTCATCTTCCTTAATGCCTTCCGAACTTCACTCTTTTGTATTCTACGCACAAATTCCCGATTAATCATGCTTGGCATTACTTGTATATCTCCAAAACCTTGCTCCCGAGGTCCATTGAATAGAGTATCAAAATAAGAACTCCACCTAGCCTTTATTTCGTTATCCTGAACGAGTACCTTGTCGTTCATATCTTTCACATATCTAACTCTCCCAATATCCTTCGTCTTTCGGTCTCTTATGCGAGCCAGTTTATAGATATCCTTCTCACCTTCTCTCGAGTCCAACCTCGCATACACCTCTTGGTTAACTTTGGCCCTCGCATCGCGCACTGCCTTTTTAGCGGCTCGGTTAGCCTCCTTGTACTTTGCCAAATTCTCATCACTCCTGCATTTCCCCAAAACCTTATAACATTCACGTTTTGTCTTTATCGCTTGTCTCACGTCATCGTTTCACCAAGATGTATCCTTACTTGATGGTCTATTACCCTTAAACTCCCCTAACACCCCCTTCGCCACATCCTTTACCACAAGCTCCAATTTATCCCACGATGCATCTACTTCTTGCTCCTTGCAATCCGACCAAATGTTGTTCCCTCCGACCTTATCCACAAACGCTTGTTGGTTTTCCCCTTGTAGCTTCCACCACTTGATTCGTGCCTCACGACTACCTTTCTCTTCCTGAAGTCTTTCCCAACAAATCCTTAAAGAAAAATATGAGTCAGGTGATTCCAGTGTTGATCTTTTAGGAGAACCAAGGGAAAAAACTTTTGAGTATTATGTACAAGTATTCCAAATCAGAAAAGCCTACCGATCCACCAAAAGAAATCCCTACATGTTCTATGTTTGGTCCATCCTCGTCCCAAGACAAACTTTCCACCAACAGAGTGGGAAGAAGAAAATACCAAACATTCTTAGAAAATCAAAAATTCAGTCACCAAAAATCCAGTTGGTTCAACAAAACAGATAAGTGGTGCGGAAGCAACCTTAAACTGGCTATCGGAAAATGCACGAGCACAAAACAATCTGTTGCAACAGCTAGATAAAAAGGTAACAATCATGGATCTTGTAATAAAAGAGATACATCAAAAAATCTCTTTATTACACCAACAACTCTTGCAGCTTGCAACAACAGTTTCCATAGCATCATCGATTATTTCTCAAAAAGAATCTGAATTGAAATCACTAAAAGCTCAATTGTCCTCCTTACAAAATCCATCAACAAGACCACCTGAGATGTCTTGTGATATATTCACCCCATACCCAGTTTATACACGACCCTTTGAAAAACATCCACAACCCCTTCCTATATTATCTCCAGAATCAGACCCTTTTAGAAGAAAGACATGTAATAAAAAAAGAGGCAATCCACCACAAGTGATGGAGAAAAAACATCTAAAATAACTCAAACTGAATCTTCAGCCACACAATGTCGAGAAGATGCCTCACAATTCATGATGGAATATCACAACCCCATCTCCTCTCTTCTAACCAATTTGGCAAAACCCAAAACAAAGAAGCCTACGTCTCAAAGCTCAGTAGACGAGGTTTTGATGCCCGAATTCATGATGGCTGAACCTACTCTAGTGGAGGAAGTTGTTGAAAGTGATACTTTGCAGGGGAGCAAGAACCGCGGGAACCCTAAAGGTCAGGATATAAAAGGACATGGTTTCTCCTTTAATAATAATCCACCTTCAAAATGGAGAGACAAGATCTATGAAATGCAAGTCTGGTGTACCGAACAACTCCTTTACCCTGGAGCTAGCCTTGCAACGGTAGTAGACAAGCTAGTCTCTAGATTTTATGTCGTCTGTGCCAATAGTGGATTAGTTTTGGAACCTATCGACAATTGCAAATTCGACAATCCTCCTTAGTTGACGCTTTCATTGCAAACATTCACAATGAATTTCTGGGTGCATGGGATAATTACACAACTCAAGCAAGAGAAGAATTCCTTAGTATGAATTGTTGTTCATTCATGCGAAAAGATTTTGAACGACATTTCGAAAGAATGTCCAAGCGCTTTTATGCTCTTTGAGGCGTGGATGATGTAAATCTCAAACAAGCTTATTTAAACTCTTTTCCAAAGCCATTGGGAAACGAAACCGCTAGACAATTCTCCCTCAAGAACATACCCTTAAGTACTTACACTGGGAGAACTTTATCAAAGATCACTTGCAGCCCTTGAAAAACTATGTAAGCATCAGAAGTTTTTCAAGCAATTGCAAGAACAAGGAAAGCTTCTAGGAAAAGCATGTGACCACCCAGAACTCTCCATCAAGTGCAAACCTCAAAAATGTGGACGTACATCCTCGGAAGGAAGAAAACACGGGATGTACAAAAAGAAATGGAAGAAAAAGTTTTCACAATTATCCAAAAATAGGAAATGAAATTTTTTCAGAAAGAAAAAACAGAGAGGATTCAAGAAGTCTGATCGCTTATCTGCAAAAAAAAGGGCATTATGCAAAAGATTTCCCAGACAAAGAAAGAGAAATAATCTTGTGGAATATTTAGCACAAATTGAAGATATTGATAATGCTGACATCGAGTCCATTTTGTCCCTCGATGATGAAGCAACAGATGAAACCATTTTGGCAATGGGAATGGAATTTGGAGAAGATTCATCTGAAGACTCGGACCAAAACTCTGACAACGATGAAGGTATTACGAACACATAGTAAGTACAACCACAAAGGAGGTTTATTAGGATCAAACTTGTTTACTTGAAATAAGATAAAGCCTTTTATTATGAACAAGATTTTTATTACAGGATTAATAGATTTTTTATGGAGGAAATATTCAAAGACTAACTTAGTTTGGTTTGTTAGGCAACAAGCTTGTCTATATTTATACTACTTCAAGTGGATACATGATAAGCATGCATTATCCACGTTGCACTTTTTAGTGTGACACTTATCTTTGCCTACATCTAATCTAGTAACAAGTTTACACCTATTACTACTATTTACACATTGCATACTATTATTTAGTTTACACCTAACTTACATGATTAGTACAACCTACTTATGACATATCTTAATTAACTTTGTCTTTCTTTTACTGCGTGTCCCCGCCATTTTTATGATGAAAGGTTGCATACATCATACGCCTGACACGAGACCCCACCATTTTTTGTTGGAAAGGAGTGACCACAACTTCTTTCGACTAACTTCATAAAATGGTAAAAGTAGACATCTGGTAGCATAACACACACGAGAAAAGTTATTCTAGCTTACTGTCTCATCATCAACCTTTTCGTCTTCAAACTCAAAGCTATTCTACAAAATGTTGGCAACTACCAACAATGAGAGCATAAACCCACCTTATAATTTTGGCAAGTATCAAAGAATCTCAGCAATATATCACTTGCGCGAGTTTCAGTACTAACAGCAAAAGCCCGATGCTTCCCTGGACCAAGGGTTCCTCTCCCATTAAACAGACCCATTGCAAATGCCACAGCGCTAGCAGACGCTCGAGGAACCTACACTTTTGATGAAATTAGTTAAGCATCATTATCAGTAAATCTGGAAAAGTAAAATCCAGCGAAGACGACAGCAAGGCGAATGATACCTAAGACTCTTAAGAGGGCCCAAGTATTACCTGAGTTGCTTTAATAGCATATACATCTGGGTGGTAATTCTCGTTCAACAAATTTGGGAACTTCTCTCGAACTCTCATACCAAGATCATAAAGTTCTTCCTCTCCCTTGACAATCAATTCTCCTCCATTTACCTTTCCTTTCCAAGGAGATGTCCAACCAAACAACCAAGAAGGAACTCTATCTAACGACAGCTTGCGTTCTTTTACATTCTCAATAAGCAATTCCATGGAAGTTGCCAACCTGTCCAGTTCTCTCATGCGTTTCTTAGTAGGCGCCCTTGTTCCATGCCTTGCCTGTGAAATGTGAATATAACATAGATTAAATTTAAAACACATCATTTTCCCAAATACATATACATCATAAAATTTAAAAGTTAACAGTTCAAATGGCAACAGAGCCAATAGCCTAACATAAATATTGGATTTGCAAAAATGATATGGCACAAATCGCGTTTATTCCACCAAAAATCAATCACACAAATTGCAAATAGCATGCCTAATTCTTAGTTCTTATAGAGAAACAGATGTAGTCAAACCATGAATTACTACTCCCTTCGTCTCAATCATATGTTTGCCTTTGGTTTTGGACTTTTGGTAAAAAGACTAAGAAAGAGGAGGGCACCATTTTGTAGATATAATAGTTGGATGACAAGTGGATCAAGATGAGGTGGATTCATGGATGATCAAATAACACATGAAAAACATCCCTAAATTAGAAATGTAAACAAATGAGTGAGACCTCCAAAATGGAATAGGTAAACAAACGACTGGGATGGAGGGAGTATTTCTATAAATCTAATAGAGGCTCCTTCTAAGACAAGATGTTCAAATGATCCACTAAACTCCTACTACGCTGAGACTAAACTTTCGCTGCCCGTCATCCCATGCGGAAAGACACTTAGACACTCATTTTCGGCAAAAACCATGAATCGTATTCAACAAAATTGTATACAATACTCGCAAACAAACCTTGAGTACCACACACTCGAGTCTTTGTTGATAACTCCTAATGACACTATCAAAAACATTGAGGCAGCTCGTTCCAATCCCACTTCTCCTTAACTATGTCTCTACCGGCATTTGCACGCCATATGGGCTAAAAAAACAAAGATGTTCTCCCCATGAAACTCATAAGGCAACTCAACGTATTTAAGTGGGCCAAACAACGATTTAAATTTTAGTTAGTTAGTCCATACTCCCATCGTAACCCCAAGTCGGAAAACCTATTGTTAGGAACCATTGATTGAGCCTCAACCATCATCTTAAATTCAAGTTCTTCTCACATGGTAGCAGAGCCTGATAAAGCAACGCAGTCCCACAGGTCCCAAGTTCTAATCCTTGGGAGCCTCTAAAATCTCACAAGATAAATTAGCACATGGCATAAGAAGGCTTGTGCATTTTCAACTCTTTAAACCCAAAGGGCGTTCGAGTGAGGAGCGTGTGGTATAAGAACCATTGATGGGTCTCAATCATCCCCTTAAGGTTTGGTTAAAACGGTCTTCTCGCACCCACCATAATTCCACTAATTCTTACAATGCACGTAGTTATAAATTATTTTCATCCCACGGTTCACCGAACAAATTATTCAATAGATATGTCTTTCCCATTTCATTTCCATACATTGGTCAAAAAATCTCCTCGTATGAAAATCAAATAAATGGAAGGCGTATATTATAATCAGACGCTAAAATTTGCAATGCAGCCGAAAATCAACAAATATAATTAATTTGAACAATAGTGAAACACAGTAGTTCACTTCCTGATAAAAATTATCGGCAATAAAGCGAATTACCACAAGATTGAGATGAATAGGAGTACAACCATCAGGTATACTAGCAGGAACGAAGGAATTGTCAGCAATATCTTTGACCGCGCCATATCTGCTCGCACTCAGTATCGGAATCAAATTAGGATTAATAATAATAATCAGATGAAGAAGAAATTAAAGCGAAAAGGGAGACCTGGAAACAGTGGAGAGATGCATGCGAACATCGAACGGTTCGTCAGCGATCAATCGAGCAGAGAGGGAAAATGGAAGATTAATAAGTAGAACAATAAGTAAGGATATCATGACAATGGCGGACATTTTTGTCTTCGTTTCCATTCTTCTTCGACGTTCGTCAATTTTCCTTTGAATTTCTCTCTCCCTTGCCGTCTCGCATACGTATAGTTTGTTCAGCACGGCCAACGCACGTGTATTTTCGAGTTTTGTTTTTCTTTTGTGATAAGATAAGGAAATTAGAACGATTATCTTTACCTTTCACTCCTTTCGAATGAGTAAGGTAAGTTGAAGTCACTCACCTTTAACCCACCTCAAAAGAGTTTGACGGAGCCATGAAGTCAGCAACCTTGTTGGATTCACGGAAGCCATGTTTAATTATCACCTCATCGAAAAGATGAAGATCAAGTTTCACATCTTTGATAATACTAGAAATTTCTCACGTGATTTGCCAAGTGCTACGGGGAGTTAATAACACACAAATTATCACTCTCCACAATTAACTTAGAAATTCCTAAGTGTTTAGCGGCTAAAATCTTTTAAGGCGAGTGCTTCTGCGACAATTAGGGGTGTGCACCGGTCCAGAACCGGACCGGAACCGGAATGGTTAAATTGGGAGGACCTAAGACCGACCCGGATTGAAAAATATGAAGACCTGGACCGGACCTGTAAATTTCGGTCTTGGACCTGTTGGACCGATGAGGACCGGTTAGGACCGGTTCATAATCTGGGCTACAAACTGGAAAATTGTCACAGGCTGATAACTGCGCAAAACTATTTGTACCTTTACCTTCTTTGTAAATTAAACTTAAAACAACCAAAAAGTTCATTGAACATTTAAAAACGACATAATTGTCCATTTGTCCATCTAAGTGCTAAAGTCCATTGTTTAACCATCAATACACAACCGAAATGTCCATTGTTCAATAATTATTACATCACTAAAAGTCCAAAACGACCTAATCAATCAAGAGCCTCCGGGTATGTTGATGCAAAAGCTTCTACTTCCATTCCAAGATTTCAAGTCACGAAAACCATTTCATCCTCAACCTTTAACTTCTCAAAGTCTGTCAAAAAAAGTGGATTAGGGAAATGATTATAGGCTGCCGGGTTTACGAGTAATGCTAAATGATCAGCCATTTTCAAGTAGAACTCAACAATCAGAAATCAAATGCCCATGCATTCTGCATTCTATCTGGACTTGGAGAAACATGTGCAAAAACAGAATTCAGATTGATACACACAAACAGAAATAACAATCAGCAGTCAGCACTACTGACAAATTCTGGCTTACAAAATCGGGAATTGATTTGCTAGTGTCAAGAAGGATTTCACCAAAAAAACAAAGAAATAGGCCATCTTACCTAGCTCTGTCCAATTTCTCAAGTTCTTCCAAATTCTTTCCATATCAAGTTTTGTTTCACGGAGCGATGCTCGAATCCAATCTTGCGTACATATCTGAGCTTGAACCATCTAACATAATTCAAATCAAGAAAAACCCATAGTAATTCATTAGTAAGTAAACATGATTAAATTGTAAGCAACCTTATTGATTAAAAATAAAAGTTTACCTTTGGTGTCAAAGAGCTTCTAAATGGATCAAGAGTGCGCCCTCCTGAACTAAATGCAGATTCTGAGGCCACGGTAGATATAGGCATAGCTAAAATATCTCTAGCCATATGAGCTAAAATTGGAAATCGAAAGGCATTTTTTCTCCACCAAGCTAATATATCCTTCTCTTCATCCTCACCCTTTTGCTCACTCAAGTAGCGATCAAACTCACTTCTAACAAGACGATTTGACCCACTCATTTGTCTCTTAACTTGTTCCTCAATATTACTCATATATCTTAATGTTGTCCGTGAACCACTCGATGACATATTAGACATAGGCTCATTGATTTCACCATTATCACCGGTCACAGGCGCATAGATGCGCCTTACTCATCAAACATGTCATATGCAAACTGTTTTACTTTTTTCAGCCAACAACTCACCTTTTGTTTTTCCATACATACCACATAAAGCAATACTCACCCCAAGAAATTTGAAACTTCGGTCTAAAATCACAGCCAAATAAATAAGCATGTTCGTTTTCTCCACATCACCCCAATATTTGTCAAACTTTAATTTCATTTGGACAGCCATATCCTTAAACTCAAGATCCTCATTAACCAACCAATCATTAAGTAAATCATATGTGCGGCCAATTTGAAAGAAAAGAGAGTTACTTGTCACATATAGAGAACCTGAGATACGGTTAATCAAATCGTAGAACTCTTTTAGAAAATCAACCAGTTTATCAACTTTATCCCAATCCTCATCAACAATGGGACCCAAGTTTTGAGGTTCCAAAATAGCAGGAAGTCCAATCCTACCAAAAACATCTTTATACTTTAATGCTCTATCCAACATGTCGTAAGTTGAATTCCATCTCGTAGGAACGTCAAGAGACAATGCTAACTCACAGTCAATTTTACACTTCTCTACTTGTTCTCTAAACAAGACAATTCTAGCTGGAGAATTTTTAACATATTTTACCGTACCTCTTATCTTGTCTATGTATGTCCCATGATCTTTTCGACCGTCCCAAACAATAAGATTAAGAATGTGAGCTATGCATCTCATATGCAAATACTTTCCTTCACTATCCCACCATTTTTTTTCACAACTTTTTTTCAAATAAGCACATGCTACGTCATTTGAACTTGCATTATCAACTGTGACGGTAAAAAGTTTATGTCCTAAATCTCATGTATTCAAACAACCTTCAACAGCCTTTCCAATAGCCTCCCCTTTCTGGCTTGAAATTGGACAAAAGTTCAAAATTCTTTTTTGTAGTCGCCAATTGTTATCGATAAAATGCGGGTAAGACACACATAATTAATCCTTTGAATAGAAGTCCAAGTATCAGTGGTCACACATGCCCTTTGACAATTGTTTTTAAGAAAAGCTTTGAGACTTGCCCTCTCATCAAGATAAAGTTGGTAACAATCTTTTGCAATAGTGGTACGAGAAGGGA
The DNA here is from genome assembly GCA_029255685.2 of Silene conica. Lineage (NCBI taxonomy): Eukaryota > Viridiplantae > Streptophyta > Magnoliopsida > Caryophyllales > Caryophyllaceae > Silene > Silene conica. The sequence continues at coordinate 55,831,773 of CM055313.2, forward strand.
TGTGAAAGGCATGCATAACAATAGACATAAAATATCTAAACCCAGGCCTCTCTACAAATCTATATGGCAACTCACCAAGTATGATCATGTAGATTAATGCTTTTCTAACATCTTCCATACTAACTTCTTTAGTCCTTAATCTAACTTCATGCTCACTACCATTAATAGGGTCAAAGGCCAAATAAGATTGTTTACCTTTACTTTTATTGGCTGGATTTTTTGAGCAAGCTGACCAATGTTTACCAACATTTTTAGACCCATTTATGGAGGAATCAGCTGCAAAAGTGGCAGTTTCACAGAAGTTACATTCTGCCCTTAGACAATCATTATCATCTAAATCTCAGTGTAGTCCGGCCAATAAGTTGCCCTCCTTTTATTTTTTCGAATGATATATCGACGACCATTCTTTAGTTTTTTTGTTGGGTGAGGCTTGTAACTTCCACTAAATGCGCGCTTTGATTGCGACCCCATTGACTGTTCTGGCATTTCATCTGTTAGGTTTTATTAGTTACTCATAAACTAATCTTTTAGTCATACTAACATAATCTTTTAATTAACCCTTTAATTAACATATTATAATGATCTTATGCATGCTAAAACAAGCGGAAATAAGAGAGTTTTCGAACCCTTACACACGGTCCGAAAGTATGGCAAGGATGATCCTCCTAGTACCCAAATAAGAATACCTCCTTTGGATGCACCAAGACAACCCTTAACCAACTGAGATCTTGAACAAGCTAGCACAAAACCGGTTTCTCCTTAAACTTATTCTAATCTCTCTAATTAGAATTTAAATACTAATATTATAACTTTTATTATTAGTATTATTATTATTTCACAATAATAATTTAGAGGATTTTGTTATTTTTCTCACTCTTAGAAAATATACAAGCATTAGGAATAGAATGAATTTGTGAGCATGCCACCATATTTATTTAGGTGTGGTTAGGGTTTTGTGGGTGGCCGGGTTCATGGGGAAGAACAAGGAGGACATTCACCCTTTTCTAAGTCATTACGGTGGCCATAGGTATTAGTTCCAAGGTCACCTTAATGATTATGTTTGTTGGGTAATTAACATAATAATACCCACATAAAACACCCCATAAATGAGCCTTATAAAACCGGCACATACACATGTAAAATGGACCTTATTTTACAAATTTATCAACCTTACAATTTCAAGTTATGTGACATACAATATGTCAAAATATAACAATTGTTTTAATTTAATCATACATATTTATCAAATAAATATTATTCATAAATTAATAAATCTCATTTATCAAGTTAACAAGTAATTCGAAATTACTAAATGTAAAATGGTCACTTATAATAATCGTCAACACGATTTACAACTTTTGTAATAATTATAACCCAATTCATTCTAATTACGATATTATAAAATATCGTTTAATGTTTAACAATTGACACGTTTCAATTTTAAACATAAATCTTACATTAAGATTTAACCTCTAATTTCTCGATATACGAGTTTAAGGAATATGATCAAATCGTATCAATATACATTTGATCACTTTATCAATTAAGGGAATTGTCCTAAAGGTGTGACCTAAAGGGATCAACTGACCACCACCGTCATACGACAGTAATGTCAAACTCTAGCTAGCCAATCATTACCGATTAATGTTGGTCAGTTGACTAATATAAAATCGTATCATCCCTTGCGTATTCTCGTTATGAGATTTAATTACGTGATCGCACTATTGTTGAGGACACATTTCCCAACAATCTCCCACTTGTCCTCGACAAGTGTGCGTCACCAATTCTCTTGTCCTATTACAATCTCCCACTCAATGCAATATGTCTCTCTGAGGTCGTACTTGCATTCGATCATATCATGAGTGGTTTCCTCGATCTGGAGAATAACTGTTTGACCGGAATTATCTACCATAGATACCTTCCGAGCGTGGCCACGCATTTCCAGTTAACTTCTCCTCGAGTGGCCCTGAGATTTGAACAACCCTCACAAGGGGTGGACAATTTCTATCGCACTACTTCCTTTGACTAGTCACAGTCAGTCACAGCCTGAAGCAGTCCCATTTGACTCCAGTTACGAAAAGTCGTAGAGAACGGATCAAGGCTATGCCTAAACTGTACCATCTTGGGAGAGTAGTCTTTAGTCTAAGAATTAACTCACAAGAATACTATAGCAGCTCTCGCCACGACCCGGCTATAAAATTTCCAGAACTTTATAAGCGGTCACATTGCCCGACAGAGTGTCTCTTACAGTCTGCCTATGTGATCGACTAGTCATCACATATGGCTCTATGGCATTTGAACTTGCCATCAATCGCCTCACACTCTAGTCGCTTTGAGACGTCACCTCATGTAAGCGGCTAGGGACCATACTAAGTCAATCCAGTTCACTTATGGGGTTCAAAATTGTCTCTTACAACCCATTTGGATCCTGACAAAGTATCTTTCTCTCTGAGTTAATCATAACTCAAATGATGTTGTCATGCAACAATAGTCAATACTATTGCATTGCATTTGATGCACAATCATCTATTTGTATTAGTTTTTTGCGAATAACCTTTATTCATGATTGCAAAACTTTCAAATTTTGGTCTCCTTTATTCTCATATCATCCCGTATAATATGATTCTATTTAAGTACATATCTAGAACTCTTTCTAGATTTTGAGTTTCCTTTCCAGAGGAAAGCTCCCACTGTTATCTTATAACTTGTGACGTATCGATATACTGGAGGGATTAAGGAATCACTCTCTTTAGTCACTTATGTACTGAAATTTACATTGTAGTCTATTTATGATTTCATCATTCTAATAATTTTCACTCATCTTGGCTATTTGATAATGGTTTCATTCATCGTTATGAATAATGTATCCAACCATTCTAACTTCTAGTGGGCGACCTTTTATTATCCATATAATAAAACTTCCCATTAAAATTCCATCATCATATGATACAAATTACTTTATTCATCTAAATTGAGTACCTCTTATTCTTTACTCTTAAAGAATCACCCATTCTCTCTAAATGGTAGGTTTCAATTCTTTAATGAATATTCCTCCCACTGAAAACAATATCTCTCGATATCTTAAATGAACCTTTCATTTCTCGCATGTTAAACTATTACTCGAATTATTATCACTATCTCTATATTAAACCATCTTTTCAGATCATACCTTCTGACACAACATAAACTACTTTCGAGGGGACTGAGATGATTTCTCCTCTATTATCTTATAATCATAGAAGAATCATTATTTCAAGGAATCGGTCTTGCCTCCGAATAGATAGATGATTTCTCCTCTATTATCTTATAATCTTTGAAAAATCACTATCTCATGGAGCCGATCTTCCTTCCGAATTCATACGGGGTTTCCCACTGAAACAATGAACACAAAGAACCTTTCTTCGAGTGTCCTCCCGTAGTTTCTTCAGTGTACCTTTCTTCGAGTGTCCTCCCGTAGTTTCTTTTGTTATCTTATTTAGGTTTCTTCTTAAGAACCCTTTCAGGAATCTTCTCTAAGATCCTATAGTTATATCATTGGTTTGTAGTTCGAGCATTTTCTCCCACTCTATCCTTTAAAATAACCCTTATTTGTACAAGGATAGCTTATTTCGATCGAACCAATGTATATAAGTTTATGGTATGATGAATACATTCTCATTTTTACTTAAAATGAAAATCTTATAATGAACTAATATTGTCTCATTTTGATTGAAAGTATCTCACGGGGTGTAGTTCTCCGTTTTAATCAACACTTTGATTATATTATATTGATCGTATCAATGTTTATTTCGTGATAAAATCACCATTATTCATGTTTTAACAAGGCATGCAATTTATTTGATAAATCAAAACATTGATTAAGAACAAAAGTAGTGACTCGGGTTGAAAACCAAGTCACTAATATCCAAAATTACAACCATTGTTTTAGGATTTTAATCCTTGTCTTAAAAGAAAGTAAATTGTTCCAAAATAAAATGCAAAATATGAAAGAAGACGATATGAAAATTAGAGGCTAGCTCTTCAAGTCTTCGATCAATTTGGATGCTACCATAGCCATCCAAGTAAGGAACTTCATGCTTCCTTCTCCTTGCCCTTATCGTTATTAGGAGGCGCCCCTTTAAAACAATTAAAAAGGGTAAATATCAACACATTTGTATCATTATACATAAGTTGATAAATGACATGAATTTAAACGAGAATTATTACCTACGGCGGTTGCCTTCCCATTTTTGAGATCGCTTAAGTATTTGGGGCAATTTCGCTTTCAATGACCGATCCTCGTGCAATAATGGCACTTGTCTTGCTCTTTTGAAGACGAGGTGGAAGCGCCTTTCGAAAAGGTCTTTTCTTTGGTCGCCTTGGGCTTGAACGTTTTCTTGCCCTTGCCTTTAGAGGCATTCATTTTGAAGCTCGTTTTCCCTTTCTTTTCGATGTTCAAAACATCCTTGGTGGAACTTTCATGAAGTCCCATGTCCCTTTCGGCTTGGACTAGCATCTTATGCAACTCGTCCAACGTGGTCTCTTGGTTTCGCATGTTAAAATTCACCCGGAATTGAGCATACGCTTTAACCTTATTGAGCGAGTGAAGAACTCGGTCAATAATAAGAGAGTCGGGAACATCAACATCTTGAGCTTTTAGAGTCTCCGCGAGCTCAACGAGTTTGAGTACATGAGGGCTTATCTTTTGCCCTTCCTTGAATGTAATGTCAAAGAAGGCGGAAGCCGCCTCATATTGAATCACCCTTGGAGTTTGCGAAAACATGGTCGCAAGCTTGGTGTATATTTCATACGATGTGGTCAACTTTATCATACTCCTTTGGAGATCTGGCTCCATGGAGAAGATGAGCACATTTTTAAGAGCGGAGGACTCTTTCATTTAGGCTTCATAGGCCTCACGAGTTCCGACCGCGGAACGAGCGGTTGGAGCGGGAGGAGCGGCTTCGGATAGGTAACGACTCTTATCGTCACCTTGAGCGGCCAAAAGTAATTGCGCATCCCAATCCTTAAAGTTTGAACCATGCTTATCGAGTTTGCAACGATCCATAAAGGATCGAAGCCATGATACGTTAGTGAGAGGTGGAGCGTTGGTTGCCATTGATGATGTTGAAAATTAAACTACAATAATAAAAGGAAAAACAACATCATTTTAAAATTCGTAATTTAAACTAGAAACTTTAACAAGTTTAGTTATATATTTACTTAATGATCTCTTACCCAATTAAGTAAACAATCCCGAGACCCAAACCCATACTAATCCGGGCACGGTGTAGCCGATTCAACCCGTATCGGTATAATTCGGTGGATTAACTCTTTAATCGGTTCTACTCTTAGAACTCTCGGTCGACAATTTTCTTAAAATTATCTTTAGCCCGAACTTATTGCAACTACGGTTACGAATACTTTCGTTGAGATCAACCAAATTTCAAGGTGTAATCTTATTACCCCACTTACCCAACGTGACAATTTTAGTACCCCGGTGTAGCCGAGCCTACATTCTTGTTAAGAAGGGATTCATGGGTCCGTACTTTTTGGTAAGGCTAAGTCTCAATATTTATATGTAAGAAATCTAGTCAAATTATTATCTATCTCCGTTTAAGTGAACTAAGTCGGTGAATTATCGATAAAATAAAAGACTAGGTCGACTAGGTCGAAACATGCATGATACGATGTATGACGATTTGGCTATGCATGCAAACATATAAAAGCAAATAAAAGCATAAAGATAAACCCTAGTATGACCTTTCCTAGAAAAGAAATAATAAAGTACAAATTCGGAAACCAATTCCTTTGGTTCCTTGAACTTCACGCGGCACGCACTTCGAGGTAAACACCGTCTTGTCGGAACTCCTTTCCGAATGGCACCGTCTTCAAGGAACTCCGGATAATACAAAAATTACAACTTTTCTAGTCTACTTTATACATTATAAAATAGAAATAAATTACAATTGGGTGATACGAGATCACAAAATTACAACCGAATCGGTAACCCCTTACATTACGGGAAATACCGATTTAAAACTAAGGCCATACTAAGTAAATTACATAATTCCGAAAATTACGTAAATAAAATCATGACATTCATAATTAAAATATGCAATGCTTATGAAAATATGAAATAACATGCAAACCCTAAGCCAAATCCTCCTATTTAAAACACTTATTTAAATAGTATCGAAAACCTCGGTTTATGGAATCGCGTGATTTAACGATTAACAACACTATGCATTATATGAAACGGTTTTCATCCTTAAGTTAATCATCCTAACTCGCACAGGATTCAAAATTTAGTCTTACTCAAACTTTGAACATGACTTAACTTAATATATTTTAATATTGTTCGGTATTACTCGGTTTTACGGGAAAAATAATATAAAAACCAAAGAGTCATAAAAATTTCGAAAACTCAAAATTCAAATTTTGAAAAATCCAGAATGTTCTTAAAATTTTCAGAATCTTAAAATATTAGTATTTATACGGTTTTAACATTATTTCGTAAATAAGACGTAAAACAAGCATTTTAAGTCGGAAAATTTAATAATTAACTTCATAAATGCAAATAAAATACTAATAAAATTTTTACACTTTCCAAAACACTTTAAGAACACAAAATGGACAGAAAAATAAATTACACTCTGCCCAAGAGCTGAAACTTTAATTAAAAGACTCTTATTATTTTAATTTTAAATGCAACTTTTCAACAATTAAAATTAAATTAAATCAGAAACTTTTGGCTCCCAAGAAAATTTCAGTGATGAACATATCATATATTACTATTATGGGTCAAATTTTTCGGCCATTTTAACAACTATTGCAAATTTTAACGATTTTCGTCATATATCGTACGATTTTAACCTTTAAAATTATTTCTCAAGCATAAAATAAGATAAAATTCTCGAAAATTTTATACATGATGGAAATAATATATATGACATCGTGTTAAATTTTTATGGCCAAATTTCAACTTAAACTATTAAAGTCGAAATTATGTCACTAATTACCCGATTTTTACATTAAAAATCTATAATATTGCAATATTTGAGATAAATTTCTGGAAAATTCAACATAACTTTTAAATATTGCATGTGACATTCTCATAAATTTTTATAGTCAAATTCATAATATAACTATTTTAACCCATTTTTATTCATCTTATTGCATTTTGACACTTAAAATTCATATCACACGTTTTATAAGTCCATAATTTACGAAAAATCATATTCATATTATAGAAAATACATGTGATAACATACTGAAAAAACTCGGCCAAAAGATGATTTTAGCTATTTTTCCCAAAATAAACGATTTTAACCATTAAAACTTTATAAAATCCGAGATTTAATATACCATTAATCAATATTCATGCAAAATATATTCCAAATATTCTAAAACATTTTGAAAACAGTAGGTATTCATGCTAAATTAATTTCGTGCATATCTTATATCAAACGAAAATTTCAAGTTTTATATTGTTATCACTATAACTCCGTAAAAACGTAAACGGAAAGCATGCAAACAACCTATTGCTCTGATACCAATTGTTAGGTTTTATTAGTTACTCATAAACTAATCTTTTAGTCATACTAACATAATCTTTTAATTAACCCTTTAATTAACATATTATAATGATCTTATGCATGCTAAAACAAGCGGAAATAAGAGAGTTTTCGAACCCTTACACACGGTCCGAAAGTATGGCAAGGATGATCCTCCTAGTACCCAAATAAGAATACCTCCTTTGGATGCACCAAGACAACCCTTAACCAACCGAGATCTTGAACAAGCTAGCACAAAACCGGTTTCTCCTTAAACTTATTCTAATCTCTCTAATTAGAATATAAATACTAATATTATAACTTTTATTATTAGTATTATTATTATCTCACAATAATAATTTAGAGGATTTTGTTATTTTTCTCACTCTTAGAAAATATACAAGCATTAGGAATAGAATGAATTTGTGAGCATGCCACCATATTTATTTAGGTGTGGTTAGGGTTTTGTGGGTGGCCGGGTTCATGGGGAAGAACAAGGGGGACATTCACCCTTTTCTAAGTCATTAGGGTGGCCATAGGTATTAGTTCCAAGGTCACCTTAATGATTATGTTTGTTGGGTAATTAACATAATAATACCCACATAAAACACCCCATAAATGAGCCTTATAAAACCGGCACATACACATGTAAAATGGACCTTATTTTACAAATTTATCAACCTTACAATTTCAAGTTATTTGACATACAATATGTCAAAATATAACAATTGTTTTAATTTAATCATACATATTTATCAAATAAATATTATTCATAAATTAATGAATCTCATTTATCAAGTTGACAAGTAATTCGAAATTACTAAATGTAAAATGGTCACTTATAATAATCGTCAACACGATTTACAACTTTTGTAATAATTATAACCCAATTCATTCTAATTACGATATTATAAAATATCGTTTAATGTTTAACAATTGACACGTTTCAATTTTAAACATAAATCTTACATTAAGATTTAACCTCTAATTTCTCGATATACGAGTTTAAGGAATATGATCAAATCGTATCAATATACATTTGATCACTTTATCAATTAAGGGAATTGTCCTAAAGGTGTGACCTAAGAGGATCAACTGACCACCATCGTCATACGACAGTAATGTCAAACTCTAGCTAGCCAATCATTACCGATTAATGTTGGTCAGTTGACTAATATAAAATCGTATCATCCCTTGCGTATTCTCGTTATGAGATTTAATTACGTGATCACACTATTGTTGAGGACACATTTCCCAACATCGTCATCTGAAACATCCACAGTTGGACAATTTGTTGCTTCATCAGATGGCAAACCGTGATTGAGAGACTTGGATTGGGAGCCCGACATTATCTATTGATTGAAAGGATAAAATTCAGATTAGTTATAAACTTATAATTATAATAACCAAAACTTTCATAAGTTACTAAATAAACAAAACAGGAAAAAAGGAGTATACATTGCAAGAGTTTTGAGTCGACGCCGTGATGGGAAAATGATGATGCTCCTACCTCCTAGACAGTCTCGGACTCTCGGTAATGTTATTCCATATTTCCAGTTCAGATTTATAATCTCTGCATCATTACTCATTAGAGTTAACATTGATTAAAATAAGATTTACTTGGAGTTAATAATGATGATATCAGTGTTAGCATTAAAACAGAAAGATGGGGAAAATGAAGGCTTACATAGCAGCAACAGTGAAAAGAATAAGGAAAATGAGTGAAAGTGCATAGCAAACTCGAGAATATCCATATGGCGCTTTTTTTACAACAACAATAGTACAGGCAGGAACATATCAGAGACAACCCAAAGATCACAAACCACACCGCTGCAAGAGTAATAACAATAGTCTAGGTATATTTCTAAATCAAACATAACCCTTAATCAATTCCTGCACTCAAAATATATATACAAACATGGATGGTCTCAGGAAAAAAAATGATAAGACAGCAAAGAAGATAACACGACAACATATTATGATTGAATTAATAGGCGATTTCAATTTCGAAGTTAAATCATCACAAATAAAGACTACTAATACATTTCCTCTTACCACAGATCTGAAAGCTAAATAAACCAGTAGTAAGGAAAACTTATGAGTGGAGGGGATGTTTCGGCAGGAGACGAAGGAGTTGTTGGTGTAGGAGTGGGAATGGGCGTGTGAGGTGGGGATAGGGGGTTGAGTAAGGTATGGGGTTGTTGTGTAATTTGGTCGTAGACCAGAGGGTTTGGGGTAGTATGAGTGGGGCTAAGGAAGTCGTAGGTTGTGGGGTGAGTGTGAGGTGATTCCGTGAATGGGAAAACGGTTTCGTCGAAGATGACATGGCGAGACACATAAATACGACCCCTAGCTAAATCAAGACATCGATAGCCACGTTGATTCGGTGGATAACCAATGAAGACACATTTGATTGATTTTGGGGCAAGTTTATGAGGGCGAGTGGATGAGACATTTGGGTAACACGCACAACCGAAGATGCGGAGGTGATCGTAGGAGGGATTTTTGTGAAATAAAGCTGAGGTAGGGGAGCGGAATTGGAGAGTGGAGGTGGGTAAAATATTGTGTAGATAAGTGGCGACATGAAGGGCATCAACCCAATATTGGTGACGGTATAGAGCCTTGATGTAGAATGACAAGTATTATTTCATTGAGGCGTCGGATCATACGTTCGGCTTTGCCATTTTGTGGGGAGGTTTGAGGACATGAGAAACGAAAAACGAGGCCAGTTTGGTGTGCAAAATTATGGAACGTGCTGTTATTGAATTCGCGGCCCATGTCGCATTGGAAGGCTTTGATTTTGCAATTAAATTGGGTTTGAACTAATGTGTTAAATTGTCGGAATTTATCGAAAACTTCAGGTTTAAATTTCAGTGCATAAATCCAAACAAAATTAGTGAAATTGTCAATGAGAACCATATAATATTTGTGGCCTTGTTTGCTTAAAATGGGGGAGGTCCATAGCTCACAATGAATGATGTCGAAGGGTGCAATGGTGGTGGAAAAAGAGTCATAAAAGGGAAGCCTCTTATTTTTGCTAATTTGACAGGAAACACAAAGTTCAGAAGTATGTTTTTGATTACAAGCAATACGACTCTGAGACTTTAACAAACCTAAAATAGAAGCCCCGGGATGTCCGAGACGGGAATGCCAAATATCATAACCATGAGTAAGAAGAGCTTGTGGTTGACACGGGGTGGGGCGTGGTTGACTTGATGTAGGGACGGTGGACACATGGTACAGTTCGCCGTCACTGTCACTCCGCAAAATCGTTGTCCCAGTCGGAATATCCTTCACAGAAAAGCCAAACGGGTCAAATTCAACACTTACATTATTATCCTTTGTGAATTGGCGAACGGATATTAGATTTTTAATAATGTTTGGTGTATGTAGGACATTATGCAAATGAAGGGTGCGGCTGGTAGTGTTTATATTTGAAGTTCCAGAACCCAAAACTGGTATGCTGTTGCCGTTTCCGACGTAGATAGAACGAATTTTACTCGAATTAAGGGGAGTATTAATCATACCTGGGTCAGCCGTGAGATGTGAGGATGCTCCTGTATCCATGAACCAAGGGTCGACATGATTTTGCACAGAGAGAGCTTGGAAAGATTGGCTTAAATCAGTGGGTTGAGCAGCCTCTGATTCGGTGACATATGCTTGTCCCTGAGTTCGACTCGGTTGCCCTTTGTAATAGGATGAACGTGGTTGTGGGGCAGCTTGTGAGGGCCAGGGCGTGGTCCATCCGGGGTAAGTAGGGTATGGGCATGGTGGGGGGGGGGGGGGGGGTCCAGGGATAGGGGTAGGGTGACTGTGTAGGCCACGGGGAAGGCTGATTTTGAGGTGGGGTGGTGGGTTGTTGTCGCTGTTGGTTGTTATTGTTGCGGTAATTATTGTTACGACGGTTAGAACGATTATTATTGTTGTTATTGTAGTTGGTCTGGCGTGGGGGACCGGTTGGGGTGGCCTTAGGGGTAGGGTCAGTCCACGGTTCAGACGAAGGGGCGGAGGGTGCGACTAGGGCTGTAGGGGCTTGGTCATTATCGCGACCAGAGGTGCGGTGTTGTTCAAGTTCGAGCATGCTTTGCGCAGTTTCGAAATTAGGAAGAGTTTGATTTATGTAAGATGCAACAGTGTTATATTCACTAGGGAGGCCACATACCAGTTGTATGACAAGGCGGCGGTCGGTGACGGCGGCGTCGACATCTTTGAGCATCCCGGCGATCTCACGGAGGCGTTGGCAGTAAGCCTCGAGGGAGGGCATATTGGCGAGACGGAGTGTTGTGAATTCCTGCTCGAGAGCAGCAACGCGTGCTCCTTTATTGTTATTGAAAATGTTCTCGACTCGCACCCAAGCCTGTCGAGCCGTGGACTCATCTTCAAGCACACGAGGAAGAAGATCGTCGCTTAATGTCCCGTAAATCCATTGCAACACGTGAGCATCAACTTCCTGCCAAGATTCGTAGGATGCATCGGTTTCAGCGGGTTTGGGTGTACCATCGATATGTGCCAAAACTTTGTATCCACGGGCATGAAGTTTGAATAAACGGACCCAAGATGCGTATCTGACCTTGCTGCCATCAAGGACACGAACTTTGTGTTGAATGTTGGACACGGTGAACACTGGATGTAAGCCGGGTTTGGGGGAAGGAGGAGTATCATTGGTCATGATATGAGTTTTATGCGTGAGGCAATTTCGAAAAAAAGCCGAACACAGTCAGAATCGAGAAGAGATCGAGAGCTCTTCTAAACTTCTGATACCATGTTAATTATCATAATCCTTGAAATGGGATGTATCTCTTATTCGAATATATAGTAAAGATACATAGTACAAAGTCAACTATTTAGTGCTACAATCAAGGGATTCCTTTCCTAAGTTAGATGAGCTAATTATGACTAAATTATTGACAGAATATTTACAATTATGACTTGACAAATATGATGGATATTTGTCTAACACTTATATATATATATATATATATATATATATATATATATATATATATATATATATATATATATATATTAAGATTTAAGATTACCAAATTTTCATTGTTCAAATTAATTAAAATATGATAGTGAGGAATGAAGATGAACTTACAGCTTGATATCCAACGGCCAGAAGTCCAGAACCCAGAATATATTAGCGCAACCAACAATCCAACATAAATATTGTAAGAGTCGATGATTTTCTAGGGTCTTTATTGAAAGAAGGAGATTGAAGTAGAAGAAAGGAGTATCAGAGAAGAAGGAGAAGGAGCGGCGACGGAGTAGGGATTTATGTTAATGAGAATGAGTGAATGAGGCAAGTTATTTTAACCTAGCCCAACAGCGAAAGCCCAGTTATCACTACAAAAAAACACGGTGTTAAAGCTAAAATCCATCAGAAAAAGCGCATTTCTGACGGATTTTCCGTCAGAAAATTCCGTGCCAAAATTTCGTCACGAAAATCAAGTTTCTGGCCGATTTTCCGTCAACACTGTATTTGTGACGGATTTCTGACGGTTTACCGGTGGTATAACAAAAATAGAAGTCAATGTATTTTTGACTTTTTCTGACAGATATTCCGTCAGAAATTCACTTTTTGTGACGGAGAATCCGTCAGAAAAGTCAAAATTTCTGACGGAAAATCCGTCGGAAATGTGGTTTGTTGTTGACATTTCTGACCGATTTTCCGTCAGAAATTAAGTCAAATTTTGACTTTTTCTGACCGAATTTCCGTCAGAATTTGAGGCTGTGTAAGCTGGAAACAGCAGCCTGCTGTCCAGCCCAATGCCATAGCATTGTTCATATTTACAATCTCAAAATCACTAAATCCTGCAAAACATTCATCATTTCATCATCCGTCAAACGGAGATTTATTTCCAAGTCGACCGCTAAGCGGGAATTAACAACAATTAACCAACAACAAAGAAAAAACATGAGAAAGAACTTGAATTACATAAAAGAGTCTTCATAATTCATACACCAACATAAAATATGTTCGAAAGTTAATAAGTCATAATCTAAAATTTACTACACATGATAAACTACCCTAAGTGGTAGGAGGATCAATTGGCATGTTACATCCAAAGCCATGAGGGTCGTCTGAGAAGTCGTCGCGTTGGTGAGTATTTGGCATACCTGAGCACGACTGAGTGGAAAAGTGGGTCTGCCAATCACTCCAAGCTTTTTTCATTTCTGTTAGTTCCTCTTGCATTTGTTTTTGAGTATCTTGAGTGCTTTGAACTTGTTCTTTGAGACGCATATTCTCAGTTTGAATCTGAGTAAACATGCTTGGTTGATAAGAACAATTATCAACAATTAATAACTAAGAATTAACAATTACTTCCTCCATTCAAATCCAAATTGTATTTATGCATTATGCACAAATTTTAAGAGTTTATTAAATTTATGTTTGAAAGTACAATGGGAAATGTGTATGTTATTTTTTTATTGTTTGTGGTGAAGTAATGGTGGGTCATTTGATGGCATTTTGGGTAAATAATTGATATTTATAAGGATACTTTAGTAATTTTGTTGGCTTTATTAGGAAATGTGTAGTTTGGATATGAATGGATTAAAATGGAATAGGTGTAGTTTGGATATGAATGGAGGAAGTATCAAATAACTATTCAAAATTAACAACTAACAACGAACTGTCATCATCAACAACAACAACAACAATTAACAATTCAAGTAACAAGACTAACAATTATTTACAATAAACAACACCAACAACAACAAATTATTAGCAACTATCCTAGGTCAATTTCTCTATCTAACCGGCTATTATCCTAGGTCATTTTTTCTATCTAATTGGCATTATCTTAGATCAAATTTGCTAACTAATTAAACCTAAAACAATTACAGTAACTTTACCAAACTAACCAATTTTTTTAAAAACTAATTAAGTAATAAACATAAACAATTACCTAATTAATTTTGCAAGGTGGTGGTGACGCACGGCCGTAGTGGTGGTGGTTGTCACGGTGGTGGTGGTTGTCACACTGCAATATACAAAAAAATCAATTACGAATTGAAATAAAACGAAAACAAAACTGTAAATTAAAGAAAAAAACATAAATACATTACCTATTATGCAAGGTGGAGTTGATAGTGTGGTGGTGGTTGTCTTTATGGTGGGATTTTTAGGGGAAAAACGGAATTTTGGGGAGAAAATGGAAATGGCGAACGTTTTTTGGGCGAAGAAACTAAGGCAGAATGACTGCGGGTTTTGATTTCTGAAACAATTAAAAAAAAATCCTGACGGAAAATCTGAAACAATTAAAAAAATTCTATTTTGACGGAAAATCGGTCAGTAATACCTATTATGACGGAAAATCGGTCAGTAATTCCCTTCTGACCGATTTTCGGTCAAAAAAAATATTTTACTTTTTAGAAAAAGCTGACTTGTATGTGTCAGTCCAATTGCTGACCGAAAATCCGTCAGAAATTATTTCTGACCGAAAATCCGTCAGAAATTATTTCTGACCGAAAATCCGTCAGAAATTGCCTCTAATATTTCGCGGATTCCCTAATTTTTTTCGCGATCTTTTATGTTGACGGATTTTTGACGAATTATCCGTCAAAAAATATTTCTGACCGAAAATCCGTCAGAAATTGGTCTGTACTCCTAAATTTCTGACGGACTGTATAATCCGTCAGGAATTCGGTCAGTACACTGTGTTTTTTATTAGTGTATAATTTATGAATCTGGAATTTTTTTAAAAAAAAACAAAATATGCCTGAACTGGTCTAACCGGTCTGACCCGGTAAAAACCGGGTTCAACCCGGACCGACCCTGAAACCGGAATTGAGGAAAACTTAGGACCGAAGACCGGACCTGAATTTTATGGTTCCGGTTCCGGTCTGCTCAAACCGGTCCGGTCCGGTCCAAAATTCTGGTCCGACCCGGATCTTGCACAGGCCTAGCGACAATAATACTATTAAATCCACACTTTTTTGCTCCTAACAACACGACTTCACCATTATGATCTCTTATACAATATCCTCACGTAGCTTTATTGTCATCTATTCTCGATCCGTCAAAATTTAGCTTTAGAAAACCATTTCTAGGTTTCTCCCACCAGATTTCCTTCTTACTAGAAGTGTTTCTAACAGACTTTACTTTCTCAAGATTGTTGAGATCTTTATGTCTAGTTTCGTTCCAGGCCTTAATGCTATTATTACATAACGTAATAAATTTGTTTATATTGAAATTAACATTATTAAAGATAATATCATTTCTATAAAACCATGCATTCCACCAAACAAAAATGATCTTAACGAAATCATTTTGTGAAATTAAGTCTTTTAGATAATTAAGCTTCATTAGAAAACTTTGACTTGCAATATTATCATAATTTGATAAAAAGTTATTGTAGCTAGTAATGTTTATTTCTTGGATAATTTACCCAATCAAAGGACATTCGTAAAAGATATGATCTTTATTTTCACTAGGATAGTTATACAAAATGCAATGAGGTGGGACATTAATATGACTTTTGAGAAGTCTATCTTTCGTTGGGAGGCCGTCAACACATGATTTCCAAAGAAAAAGTTTTCAATTTTGGTGGAATATTCAATTTCCAAACCCACTGAAAATTACATTTGTCATAAGCGTGATCGAACAAACCTTGCGCTAACCAAGTTGCTGTTTTTGTAGAGAAATTTTCATCCACCGACAACCCCCATATGAGGGTATCTGGAATATCATTATGTGCCAGTGGAATGTTAGTAATCTGATTCACAATATCGTTATTTAACAAATTGGCTAATTTACAATCATTCCATTGTTTGTCAGAGGTTATGAAATCTTTAACCAAAAGATTAAGATCACGGCTACTATCATCATCACTCGTAATACTGGTAAGTGGGTGCGAGAAAACTCAATTATCAGACCAAAACTTAAAATTGCTACCATTACCTACCTGCCATCTCAATCCTTTTCTAAAGAGAGTCCGAAGACTCATAAGCTTACGCCATTGCCAAGAAGAGACTGAGTTAGGCTTATGATCAAATAGTGAACAATTTCTCAAGTATTTTTTTGTTATCACTCTAACCCATATACTTTCCTTATCCATAAGGATTTTCCATAGAAGTTTCATCTGAAGGGTTTTATTAGCGGCTTCAGAAGGTTTTATTCCCAATCCACCAATCGATTTCGGTAAGCAAACTTTATGCCAACCAATCAAACAAGGGGAGCGTTGTGAAACATTCTTATTCCAAAGAAAGTCTATGTTAATCTTATCTAATCTCTTGTGGATTGATGAGGGAAGAAGAAAGCTTTGCATTTGAAAAGTTCCCTTCGAGACTAAATTAACATTGATCAGAACTAGTCTACCTGCTTGTGATAAAGAATTTGCTTTTCATTTCGATAACATGGTGCAAGAAGATTGAATAATACTTTCGAAAGTATTTTTAATTACTCTGCTATCTATTATAGGACATCCTAAATACTTACCCAAATGAGCTTCCTCGTTGATACGGAGAATATCTCTAAAGGATTCTCGTTGAGGTCGCTCAATATTTCTAGTGCATTGAAAAGTGGATTTGTCAAAACTAACAAATTGTCCTGAAATTGTGCAAAATTTATCTAAAATAGACTTAATGGTTCTACAACTTTGATTAGAGGCTTTAGCGAAAATGATCGTATCATCCGCAAAAGTGAGAAAAGGGATTTTCTCAATCCCAGATGCAATTCTAATACCAATATCACTAGAATTAAGATCACTATTCTTTTGCAGAGATCTTGCTAAACTCTCGGCGCACGTAATAAATATATACGGCGAGAGTGGGTCTCCCTGTCTAATACATCGGGTGGGTCTAAAAACGTCTCCCGGTTTTCCATTTACTAACACTGAGAACGAGACAATTTTTATACATTCCATAATCCAAGAAGTCCATTTGACATTAAAATTCATTTGCTTAAAGGTTTCCACAATAAAGATCCATTCTAGGCGATCGTATGCTTTCTCCATATCAAGCTTAATAGCAATCCAACCCCCTTTGCCTTTTTTCACGTTTAAACGAGTTAAAAATCTCGTGGGCAAGAAGAATATTATCTTGAATAAAGCGATTAGGTGTAAAGGCCCCTTGAAACGGGTGGATTATCTTATGTAAGACACTGCGAAGACGAGTAGCTAAGATTTTCGAAATAATTTTTTAGATTGTTGAACTAAGGCTAATAGGTCGAAAATGATTTGCGGTTTGAGGATTATCAATTTTAGGAATTAAAGCTATGAAAGTATGATTTATTTCTTTTAGTAATTTTCCTGAATGGAAAAAAGCTAACACTGCTTTAGTTACCGAATTTCCTACAATATCCCAATATTTTTGAAAAAAATCTATAGGATATCCATCGGGACCTGGAGCTTTATTTGCGGCTAAACTAAACACAGTTTGTTTAACCTGTTCCACACTAATATTACTTGTGATACCCGTCGTTGTGGGTGTCAAAGATAAAATTTAGAGTTCCAAACTTAACCTATAGATAAAGTCAGAGTCGAACCACAAGGAGGTTGAGAGTGCCAATTGTTCTAGGTCTTAAGTCTTTAGGGTAACAAAAAGGGGTTTTGATGTTTGTTTTAGTTTTCAACTAAGTCTAGTAAATTAAAACAAGAACAAGACTAAAAATAAGATGTGAAAAACTATGATAAAAGAGATGTTAGGATGATTGGGTCGTTATAGCTACGATGGCATATGGTCTAGGTCAACATGCATTGTAGTCGTGTAAGGGGTATAACAAATCCTTTCGGTCTATGTTATCTAATAGCTCCTTTCGGCCTATGCTATTAGTTCCTAGGTCTCACAAATATTGGGTGTCAACAATATAGGTGATTCCTAATGTCTAGGTCACATACCCTTCGGTCTTAGTAACCTAGCTGTCTTAAAACGTTAACTAATTGTAAAACCCCTCGTCGCAGCGGAAATAAAACATACAAAACATGCCAAAATTTAAGCGGAATTTAAACTTTAACATGCATAAAAACGAGGTGAATTAAAACTAAAACTGAAACAACTGATATAAACAAACATAGATAAGTATAAGTACTGAAAGTAAAATATATACAAACAGCCTGGGATGGCACATCCCTACAGGCACTCAAAAACTGATATGTAACTAGAGTCTAGCTAACGTAATCGGGTAAAGTCAATCGATGAATAAGGGATCATCGCTCGCTAGTTCCATGCAATCCTCTGCCAACCATCCTGTCATGTACCTACATACATGTAAACATGTACGCCACAATAAGTGGGGAGTGACTAGAGTTCTCCTAGCCACCTTTTGTAACGACACGTAACACATAAATGCACAACATACTCCAACATATATAACATGTGAAGCATATAAATCTCGATATCTCAAACTTATATCAACATGCAAATACTATGCAAGGCTCTCAACCAACTTCGGAAACTATTTGGAAGGAGAGCCGATTTCCCTTCCGGTTCCCCGGCCGGGGGGTCTTTCAGTCCAAACCATTTACGAAACTAGCTAAAGAGCCATCCAATGCCTTGGATGAACAGTTCTAAATATTCATAACACTCTATCTATCACAACCAATCAGCAACATCTGACACTGTACCCCAACTCAGGCAAGCAGATGCAATTCAGCAGTATCTAACACCTACCGCAACTCAGGCAAGCACTAGACACAAATCAGCAGTGTCCGAGTCACACCCCAGCTCAGGTTAGACTTGGTACACAAATCAGCAAACATACACCCGTAGCCGCAACTCAGGCACGGATGGATACCAATCAGCTAATAATGGTTCATAACGCAACTCAGTCAGAACCATTACTCTTCGTAATGAAATTGGAGTCCCAACTCAGACCCGACCCACTACGGTCACACAAACTCACGATAGGGCAGAGGTCGCAACTCAGACATTTCCCTACCGCATCATCCATACACGAGACAGACCGTACGTCGCAACTCAATCTAGGCCGTCACGCCACAAACACTCACATGTCAAACTAGAGGATTGCAACTCAGTGTTGGGGCTGGTGTCCTTGACAATTAAGTACAATGACTTACTAAATCTCTTTAAGGATCACAAGGGCATACTTCAGTATTATTATCAGTTGATCCACGTTTATCAATAACGGTTGACTTGCTAGATAAGTTTGACGTTATTGTCATACGGATGACGGTGATCAACTGGTCCCTGTACGTCACACCTATAGGACACGTTTGAGAGATGTGAAGGTATGATAATACAGTCACATTTATGCCGGATATGACTAAACAGTTAGTCAGAGGTATTGACTATTAAATTAGTCAATAAGATGTTGAGATTATTATTTATACGGATTAAATAATTTTAGCTAATACGGATTACATGATTAATTCGTAATATTAAATATAAGCAGTTATATTTAATTAAATATTGATTTCGCGTATTAATATAAACAGTTATATTAATTTAGGTAATTATACAATATCGTAATTTTTTCAGACCATTATTAATACATCGACTGCATTAATATCTGATAACACGTATGCGATTTATAATAAAAATCCCGCAAATAATATTTAGCAAAACGGGTCGAATCACGCAAAGGAATAAGGTAAGAGTGGAGAAAGCCCACTCTCACCCCAATTCGGCCGACCCATACGAGTACTACATAAGGAGAGTCCTTCTCCTTATGTCAGGTACTGGTAATTCATAAATCTCACAATTAGGGTTTTTGAGAGCATTCTTCTCCCAAAAACTCAGATCTCACATCTAAAACCTCAAAAACCTCTCCCCATATTGCAAGGCAATTGGAGAGTATTTTCTAGCACACGCGGCATCATCTCAATCAAGTCTTGGGTGCAAGTTATAGGAGGGAATTTACTTTAATTCCTGTTCTTAGGCCAATTCAAGCAAGGACCCAAGGTTGTATTCTTTTCATGTTTTTATTTATCTTATGACCATATTCACAATTGTAAATTTCATTATAATCCTTCAAGTTTAGGGCGAATACATGCTATATTCCCCACAAGTGGTATCAGAGCCAAGGCCATGAAATTTTTACTTTTGTGTTTTTCATAAGTTTTATTTAAAATTTTGAAAAAATCGTTTCTGTCGCTGTGTCGGTCGGTCGACCCCTAGATGCGGTCGGTCGACCGCCTCCCGCATAGGTTTTCTGTTTTTCGGCAGTCTCTTTTTTGCATAATCGATCTTGTTTTCGATTCCTGTTTACATAATGTTAATTAATCGATATTCTTGACAATATGTGTACCCTAATTGCTGTTAATTTTGATTTACTCGTTTTAATTAAAGATAAAAAGTAAAAACTTGTTTTAATTTCAAAAGTGCAGCGTTTTGCGTTTACAGAAACTCATTTTTACTGTTTAGTGGTCGGTCGACCTGGTTTATGGGTCGGTCAACCTATTCTGCTGTTGCAGAAAATTTTGTTTTCGTCCGGAGGTCGGTCGACCCCGTGTTGAGGTCGGTCGACCTCGCCCATGTAACAGACGTCGTTTTATTTTTTTTTCGAAAATAACCTGTTTTATTTTCCAATGGCCTTTAGTAATATACTATATACGGAAATAGTATATTATTAATTTTGTGAAACGGTTCACCCTCGTTTGATA
Organism: Silene conica; assembly: GCA_029255685.2. Lineage (NCBI taxonomy): Eukaryota > Viridiplantae > Streptophyta > Magnoliopsida > Caryophyllales > Caryophyllaceae > Silene > Silene conica. Next base: position 55,852,873 of record CM055313.2, read on the forward strand.
CATATTATTTTAAAACGGTTTAAGATAATGGATTATAAATTTATTAAAATTGGGTGATTAAAACGGTATAATCGCATAATTTTAATCCCGTAAGGTGGTTTGGTAAAATTTGTTAAATCATAATTACAGTATTATGTCATGAATGAATTTTAATTTTAGTTGATGCATTTTATTTATCGTCTTGTTGAATGCCTTTTGAATGCTTTCTATAACGTATTTAATTTTGCAAACGGTTGTAACTTAGTGTGGCCTTAGAAGATTGTGTCACCGTAATGATGGGACACAGTCTTGCTTGTAATTTTGAGATCTTGAATCTCCGTTTTGGGTTTTTGCCATGTAATTATTTTTGTATTTAAATTAGAATGTAAATAGGGTTATATTTGTAATTTAAATTAGTAATTTTGTGAAGACCAAAGACGGAGACCGGATGCTCACTCCCGCTGAAAGGACCAAGATGGAACATCAAGACAAGCTTCTAGGGTCCAACGGTGGATTCCAAGTTGTTTTTTTGTTCTTTTTGGTAGGATAGGCAACAGTAGGATTTTTATTTACGTTTATCGCATTTATTTTATGCTTTCATCGATAATAGCTTGTACATATTCCGCCTAAAACCAAACCACCTATAACTTGCCTGAAAACTGACTCATCTAGAGGTTACGCGTTAGTTTTCTGTGACTATACAGATGTCACATGTCAATTGCAAAGCCATCACTTTATTTCATTCATTCACACATATGCTAGATATTAGTTCACTTAAAATTGATAAATATGAGTTGATGGGGTCTTCCTCGTATAACCTAAAATTGAGAATAGTCTTTATAAATCAGACTCCCATGAATCCCTTCTTCGTCGGTAGGCATAATATGACCCCTTCTACGTCGGGTAAGTGGGAACAGATGATTTATTTTATCTCAACATCATGGTCACTCGATACTATCTAGCGACTGAGATGGACTAATAGATAGTATTTACGGAAATCTATCGACCAAGAGTTCCAACGGTGGAATTAACCAAACTGTGGGCTTATCAATATACGGAAATCGAATCTTGGGATCGTTTATATAATTCTTGAGGGAGATCAATTATATAAATGCATGAGTCTACGAGTTTAAATATAATTTAAAATAGACTTAAATCACAACAATGAGTTGCTTATATGGTTTTGTTTTATCTTCTTTTCAGTGTAGAACACGTTCAAATTAAACTGCTGTATAACTAATGGCTGGTGAAGACCCAATGCCAAGTGCCAAGCTAGCACGTGAATCCTGGCTAAAAGGCTTCATGGACTCCATGAATCAGTCTACTAGACTGAGGAATGATGGGTCAAATTTCTCCGATTGGGAGGCAGCACTACGGAATGCTGCCATTGCTGACGGAAAGCTTAAGTACTTAACTGAGCCCATTCTGGCACACCCAGGAACTGGAGCTAAAGCTAACGAAGTTCGCGCTCATAGCGACTTCGTCATGGAAGCGGGTGCGATAAAGAACGTACTCATCTATGCAATGGAATCCAATTTGCAAAGACGCTTCATAGCCCATGGTGCAAACAAGATTTTCACCACGCTCACTAACGAATTCTCAAAAGCTCCGAGGATCGTTTCTTATGAGCATACCTGTCGCTTCTTTGAGGCGAAACTCCAGAAGGGCCAAGCTGTTAGCCCACATATTCTTCACATGATTGAGAATATCGAGAAACTGGAGGCCCTAAACTGCAAGATCAGTGAGAACATAATCGTTGATCGAATACTTCATTCGCTTCATGATGGGTTCGCCCTCTTCAGGGCCAACTATTATATGAACGACATGAAGAAGACTCCTCATGATCTCCACTCCCTTCTCGTACAGACCGAGAAGGATCTGAAATTAAGTGGGAGCGTGAAGCAGGATGTTCTCATGATCTCCAGCAAGGGTAAGGGTAAGGGAAAAGCTAAAGCTCAGGGCGACTTAACAGTAGGCAAGCCCAAGTTTAAGAAGTCAGGATTTACTAAGAGTGGGCCAGGTGAGTCGAGCAACTCACAGGGCAAGACATAGAGCAAGGATACTAGCATGGAATGTCACCATTGCCACAAGACTGGGCATTGGAGGCGCTCATGCCCCGTTTATGGAGAGGACATCAAAGCATGCCATGTTACTCCTGTTGGTATGTCTTCTTCTTCTTCTTTTATTCACATGATTGAGATTAACCATGCAAGTTACGGAACTTGGGTACTAGATACTGGTTGTGGTTCTCTTTTATGTAATCATGTACAGGGCCTCCGAAATCAAAAACCCCTAATCAAGGGTGAGGTTGACCTGCGTGTTGGGAATGGAGCACGTGTTGCTGCAGTCTCGAGGGGAACATACGTGATCCAGCTTCCAAGTGGATTCGAGTTATCTTTATATAACTGCTATTATGTTCCTTGTTTGTCCAAAAACATTATTTCAGTTTCTGCGCTTGACAAACTTGGTTTTTCATTTGTAATAGAAAATAACAGTTGTGTTTTCTCATTACACAATATGATTTATGGCAAGGCAGTTTCCATGAATGGAATTTATGTTTTAGATCAAACCACCGAGATATTACATGTGAATAATAAGCGATTAAAGGTAGGTGACAAAGATCAAACTTATCTATGGCATTGTCGTATGTGACAAATAAATGAGAAACGCGTAAAACAGCTCATACAGAATGGAGCTATCTCGGCCTTTGATTTCGAATCATATGGCACGTGTGAATCATGTCTCATCGGTAAGATGACTCGTATTTCCTTCAAATGTGTTGGAATGCGCGCTGCCGACCTATTAGGACTCATACATACGGACGTATGTGGCCCTATGTCGATCAACGCACGAGAAGGCTATATGTATTTCATCACTTTCACGGATGATTTGAGTAGATATGGCTATGTCTACTTGATGAAACATAAAAGTGAATCCTTTGACAAGTTCAAAGAATACCAGAATCGGGTACAGAACCAGCTGGGAAGAAAGATTAAAGCACTACGTTCTGATCGTGGTGGTGAGTATCTTTCACACGAGTTTGATCAACACCTTAAAGACTGTGGCATCGTGCTACAGTTGACTCCACTTGGAACACCACAATTAAATGGTGTGTCCGAACGGAGAAATCGAACTCTACTCGATATGGTTCGATCCATGATGAGTCACACCGTTGTGCCTGATTTATTGTGGGGCTATGCTCTTTTGTCGGCCGCTCTAGTACTTAACCGAAGTCCGTCTAAAGCTGTTGACAAGACTCCATACGAATTATGGAAGGGAACAGTCCCTAACTTGTCCTTTATTCGGGTTTGGGGCTGCGAGGCTTATGTCAAGTGGAGACACGAGGATAAGCTCGGCCCGCGATCGGTCAAGACATACTTTATAGGCTATCCAAAGGGAACTTTTGGTCATTACTTCAACTCGCCAACCGAACATCGTGTTTTTGGTGCGGCTAGTGCGACGTTCTTAGAGAAAGAATTTCTCGAGAACAAGTCGAGTAATAGAACCTTTGATTTATCGGAGGTTCAAGAACCAACTACCGAGCAACCATTGGAGGAAATAGTTCCTTCAACCGAGGCTGCGGTAGATATTCCTGAGGAACCTAGGAGGTCGGGAAGAGTCTCCATTCCTCCGGACAGATACATTGGTATGGTCGAGGAACATGATATGGATGACGTCTTACTCCTAGAGGGTAATGAACCCACAACCTATAAAGGTGCCATGACCAGTTCTGACTCAAAGCTATGGCTAGAAGCCATGAAATCCGAGATGGACTCCATGTATGAGAACAACGTGTGGGATCTTGTGGACCTACCTGCAAAGGTACGTCCCCTTCAATGCAAATGGCTTTACAAAATAAAGCATGCCGTGGAAGGTAAACAAGATATCCATAAGGCAAGACTAGTTGCTAAAGGTTTCACCCAAGTGCCAGGCTTGCACTACGAAGAGATCTTTGCACCCGTAGTCATGCTACGTTCCATTCGGATTATCTTAGCGATCGCCGCATTTCACGATTATGAAATATGGCAAATGGACGTTAAAACCGCCTTCTTAAACGGTTATTTGGAGGAAGAGTTGTACATGGTACAACCCGAGGGTTTTATTGATCCAGAAAATCCTAAGAAGGTTTGCAAGCTTAAGCGTTCCATCTATGGACTTAAGCAAGCATCACGGAGTTGGAATCATCGCTTCGACCAAGTGATAAAAGAGAATGGGTTTATTCGATCAGTCGAGGAACCATGTCTCTATATCAAGTCGAGTGGGAACAAGATTGTCTTCCTAGTACTGTATGTCGATGACATACTCTTGATTGGGAACGACATACCTCTCCTTTCTTCGGTTAAAGCATGGTTGAAAAACCATTTCCAGATGAAAGATTTGGGAGAGGCACAAAGAATTTTGGGCACCCGTATCTACAGGGATAGATCACGACGGATGTTGTCTCTCAGTCAGAAGTCTTACATAGATAAGATTCTGGAGAGATTCAGCATGACGAACTCCAAGAAAGGGTTCCTTTCTATGACTACTGGGCTTCACTTGAGCAAGACTCAAGAAGCTGAGACATTGGAAGAGAAGGAGCGCATGAGTCGGATTCCTTATGCTTCGGCAATAGGATCGATCATGTATGCCATGATATGCACACGTCCAGACGTTGCATATGCATTGAGTATGACAAGCCGATTCCAAGCTCATCCAGGTGAACAACACTAGATGGCCGTGAAAAACATTCTTAAGTACCTACGGAGGATTAAAGATTGGGGATTGACTTACGGAGGCGACTCGACGCTCTGCGCCACGGGTTACGCAGATGCTAGCTTCCAAACGGATCGAGACGACTCGAAATCTCAGTTTGGATTTGTTTTTACTCTTAATGGCGCTGCTGTCAGCTGGAAAAGTTCTAAACAGAGTGTTACAGCAGATTCTACTACTGAGTCCGAGTACTATTGTAATACCTCGAAATTTTGTTTATAATATTTCGTAATTATTTTGACGGGATTTGAACGATATATTCGATAAGTAAATTATCGAATAAATGTCGTTATATTCTATATTATTAGTAAAGGGTCGAGCATATCGTCTATATTATAAGTCACGGGTTTTGACTCGAGTTTAATGTTATAAGTTTTATATTATATTTTATAGAACTAATAATTTTACGTAGTATATCGTCTGAGCTAATAATATTTCGGTTTTACGTGTTATATTATATTCATCATACCGCTTTGAGGTTGGTTCATATTATTTAAGACGAAACTCGTTTTGGTAATAGGTCAAGCCCACCTCACGTTTTAACCCTAAACCCAATAAACCCTAAACCCAAATGTGACGTAGGAGTTACTTCCTACTTTGTAAAACCACGACCCCAACCCCCTAAACCCTAATATCCGTTCAACCTACCCTCTTGTGTTGGCAACGACAGCAGCCAGAACGAGAAAGAGAGAGAGTGAGAGAGAGGCGGCGTCGGTGGTGTTTAGGGGCGTTTTCAGGGAGCTTTCGAGTCCATTTCAGACAAGCGTAAGGTATGGTTCCGTCGTCCTCTTTCGTTTTGCCTTATTTTGTATCTGTCGTGGTAAGTCGTCTATGGAGTCGAGTCGTGGTGGGGACTAAGGTTGGTTACTGGGGTGAGGGAGAGTGCTTTGGTGGTGGTTTTGATGTCAGTGGTGGTTGTCGGAGTTGCGCACACAGTAGGTTTCGTGCTTAGGGTCGGTTGCGAGTAAGGGAATTTGGTGGTACCACTGTTGACTCGAGGGAGGTCGACACGGTGGTAACACGGTGGTCGCCTGGGTCCGTCAGGGGTTGCGATAGTGGTGGTTATGGGTAGTGTTTGGGTTGCTAGTGGTGTCGACAGGGAATCGTTTCAGGCGTTTACAAATTGTGGTTGTGTGTAGAACGGCGGGAGTCGAAGGGATTACTGGGTGTCGGTGGTGAGGTAGCCGCGTGTGGTGGTTGTCGACAGGGGTGGTGGTGTTACGTGGGAGTAAAGGACTGGTTTCGTTTCCGCGAGGTTCATGAATTGGTTGTAATGGTGGCCGTGTAATTTGGTCCCTGTATTGCCTATTACTACAAATATTATTATTATATATCTTTACTACAAATAATGATATTATTATTATTATTATTATTATTATTATTATTATTAATAATTAGTATTATGGTTGTTATGAGTGAATTATTTTATTAACCATGTTTAAGTTGAGATATTACTACTAAGTTTTAAAAGCCGTCTTTCGTTCTTTTATTAATTCGTTATCGCGTAGTTGAAGTTTACTAGTCGGGAAACCTATACGTTTAGGAAGTTTCTATTTGTGGAAACTTTCCTTTTAAAGGGTTTCTATTTTTGGAAACTTTCCATTTATGGAAGGTTTCTATTTATAGAAAGTGTAAGTTGTTTTGGGGTTCGGGAAGGTTTTAATTCGTTACATATACATGTTTAGGTAGCGAGTTTCATGTGGAACGCTTCTAACGAGCTTGGACGTATCTACATTTCCTGCTATTTCAGGTAGGGGAATACTACATATATGAGATGTGTAATCTGTTTATTGGTTGATATTAACTATGTTCATCTGTATTGTTATATGATTGGTATATTGTGATATATAATTCTGTGATACGATATGGTGCGAAGATAAAGGGTCTGTGTTTGGTGCGGAGATAAAGGGTCTGTGTTTGGTGCGGAGATAAAGGGTCTGTGTTTGGTGCGGAGATGAAGGGTCTGTGTTTGGTGCGGAGATAAAGGGTCTGTGTTTGGTGCGGAGGTAAAGGGTCTGTGATTGGTGCGGAGAAAAGGGTCTGTGATTCGGAGTGGAGAAGTTCAACTTTCTATTTATAGTAATGTGGTTTGTTTACAGTTTTTCTCTACTCAACCTCGTGGTTGACCCTGTGTATTCGTGATCACCTGTGATGAACCAATTATTGGGGAGCAGATTGACAGGTGTTGAGACTATGGGAGCTAGGGGAAGAGAGAAGCTTGGATCCGGACCTGCCTAGAGTCTAGATCACCATAGTAGTTACTTATGAGTTGTACTTTTGTTTTATCAAGACAGTTTGTTTAATCCAGTTGTATAAACTTGTTCTTTGAGATAACTTATCAATTTAAAGTACTGTTTATCTTCCTTTGTATCTACTGCCTCGGGAAACCGAGATGGTAACATCCTTATTTATCTAGGGAGTCCTAGTACAGGCCCTTAAATAAATGGGGGTGTTACAAAGTGGTATCAGAGCGAACGATCCTCAGGCCTAAATCAAATGAATAACAATGAACGTAGGAAGAGTCAAATAAAATGAGCCCGAGACGAAACGGTTAGGAGCCCCAAAAAGGAACGGGATGAGTTAGGGGCCCCCTCACACCAAACCTGGGCCCTTTCTGTTCTGTCTCGGGAACCCAATGAGAGTAATTGAAGAGTGGGGTAGATTATATAGTGACCTAGTTATCTTGTAATAACGTTCTTGCAGGAGAAGTAATGAGGTAAGTTATGATGTGAAATATGGTTGGTAATATATACTGCGAATCATGAGATTGATGTTGAATGTTGATTGAGATATACTATTTCTGGTATTGAGAACAAGAGTTTTTGAATATGAGCTTTACTTGTATATGGTGATATGCATGCGACTATATGATCCTTGAACCGTTAGGTAGAGATATAGTATAATGATATGTGTAATGAGTTGATGAGCTATAGCTACCTAAAATGATAGATGTAGGAGAGATATGATCATGATTGACTGGAATGGTTAGTAGAGCAAACTATGCTATGTCGTCATAGGATGTGGAACCAAGTTAAGTCTTATGGGTAAAGCTAGTAGACCGAACCGGATGTCGGGCCCGTTGATAATTGTCTGTACTATTCTATGTGTGTATACACTTCTTATTGGCATGCCTTATACTTTGCAAGAGTTTACTGATGGGCATACTAGGCAAATGTGATCGGAATTTGAGATTAATGATTTTATTATTTTACTAATTGCTGTAGCAATCCCTGTCTAGTGATATGCGGAATGTGTTGCCCCAAGCCATAAATGACATGTAGTTATGTGTTACATTCGTATATATGTGTACAAGTATTGAGTATTTGGTTGGTTTCTCGAAAACTTGACTGTGCTCTAGATGACGATTAAAGTTGGAATGAGGAATGAATATTAATATGGTGCAATGTCCATGCTTTAAATGATATGTCAACGCATTTTGGAAGATGAACGATTGAGTTTCGAAGTAGTAATGTGAATTGTAATGGAACCAAAATTTTAAATAAACTTTTAGAATGTTACCTTGTTTGTACGGACTGTCATATTAAATGTACTCCATATTTGAGTATGAAAGTTTATGTATGATAACCCCTTGAGTTGGGTTTACAGTGCTTTTGTTTTATGTTAATAGGAGTTATATTTTGAGAGAAATAAATCTTTTAGTTGACAGTGGTCAGATTGTTACTGCACAGTCCCGTTTTTGCCCATCTTTATGTAAAAGAAATCATTTAAAACTTGGTTATTGTTATGTATAAATCCAACCCTACTGTTCAGAATATGTATTCGCGTTTTCAAAATGATATGCCATGTAAAGTCGTAACGAGCCACTATTTAATTGTGATTTTTGCAAGTTGCCGAATTTTCTGTTGAATTGCTGTAAAGTTCTTGTCCAGACCGATTGAGTTATGGAAATGGTATTAAATAATTTCCTTGAGATATGCATTCGATTCTTTTCCTATGATTAGCTAGTCCTTTATATTTTCTAAAAGCTATGATCGCTCGCACGTTAGCTATGCTGTTATTTAATTATGATTTGGTAAGTTGTTGCGTAATGTTTAATTGTTGAAATCGTGAGATATAAAAGTTTCATATAAAATTTTAATCAAATGTGATTTATGTGATGTGACCACGTGATATCCTGATATGACATTAGTAACTTGAATAATAGGCGTATGCATGGTATGAGTATGAATCCTCACTATATGATAGTGTAACCTTGTTTATTTCGTCAAGTTTAATATAGAATTGTTTCAATTATATGTCAAATTTTACGACCTCAAAATAACTATGTGCTACTCGTATGTGATGTCAAAAGCATGTTTATCTGAGAGGAGTCTTGCCAAGTGGCAGAATGAAATTTAACTGGTCAGTTATCAGCATGATATAGTAATCTAATAGTTATACGTAATTGTGACTATTTGATTAATGTGAATGTGGTTGATGTTCTTTCGGATGTTGATGGTTTATCACTGTCTAGTTTCCTGTGATTATAATCTTTATAACTTTTCCTAGTATATTGTTATACCATATAGTGAGTTGCATATTGTTATATTTAGAATCTGATCACGATGTGTAAGTTATTAATTGTTGGCATACGATTTATGGAAGTATTAGCCTTGTGATTGTTACTTATATCGTTAAAATTTTCATAATTCATGAGTGAAAAGAACCATGACTTAATAAAGAAGAGACATAATACCTCAGTGTAGCCTTGTTGCAAGCTGTAACTTGTGAAATTTTCTTTGACACATAATTATATTGTCACAAACAACCCTTTCAATGTTTCAAACATTTCAAAATATTTTCAAAATGATAAACCAGGTTCAAGCTTGATGTTTGATAATTATGGTGATTGGTTGCAAAATGACAATCCTGTAGCTATGTGTAGATGAGATCCTGCTTGAGTGTTTAATAGCTGCGCATTGTATAAAACCCTTATTGTGCAAGTCATATATAATAATAGCCTCATGATAAATGATGTAATATGAGTGGGTGGAAATGTAGCTAAGTGATTTGGTTAACTAATTGATATCTGGGGATGCTAAACGATCTTGTGAGTCTATGAGTTATGTATGTCTTGGGAAATATGTCAATGTTCCATGTTTAATTACGCTAATTAATTTTGCACTATGTCTTTTCCAAAATATGATTTGCTTCTATAATATGATTATGAGCATGAAACATTTAATTTGTCAAGCATGAACTATAAGCTTCTTAATTGTTTACATTGTTGTTGGTATATTAAATTTGTGATAAATTTCAAGGGTGTATGAGTGTTATCTATTCCGAATCTGTTTTACTGCGTAACACGATCCTACCGACCCTAATACTTTATTATTGTTCGAGGTTATATGTTATATGATAATTGATATGAGTCTCTTTTGAGTACTGATTTGAGTTGAATATTAGTAGTTGTCCTTTTATTTTGGATAGTTAAAATTTTCTATTGATGTGATAATTCTTTTGTTTGTGAGATGGGAAAACTTTTAGTAATTGATGAGTCTGAGTTATGTACAAGTTCTTGTTTTATGGCATACACGTCCTTATTTTATGAATAGTGGAATGATAAGTACATATACAAGTATGTCAACGAACTTGGGAGGTAAGTACTGAGGAGATTGAGTTACTCGTGAGTTTAGAACAAAGGTCATGGTTGGTTTTGTTTTGAGTTTGAGATCGCAGTACAGTGTTTTATCAAGTTGTCGCATTCTTGTGGAATATTTGATAATATCGATATTGAAATCGAGATGAGAATTGGTCATTGGTACTGAGTTATGAGTTTGAAATCGATATTGAGATGAAGTATTGATTCGCAGTTTTATTCCGTCAGTTCACTCACCCTCGTCCTTGGTCTTAGACTCGACGATGAGAATATGATACGTGGTTACTTGGAATAAGTTTTTATGAGATAAAATAATGAGTGAGATGGAGTAATGAGCTGGGATTTATTATAATGAAGTTACGGGGACGTAACCATGTTTTTTTATGGAGGATAGGATTGTAAAATCTTAATGATTTATGATATGGCTAGTTTCGGACTATTCTTTGATAAAGTTATACGTTAAACCTTGGGGACAAAGTTTTCGTAACGAGGGTAGAATGTAACATTTCGTGTTTCAAAGTACCTTTATTAGTTTTGTAGTTATGTATGTGGTGTCACATGTTTAGTGAACAGTTTGTTGACCACGGGATGGTGAACTTCGGGACGAAGTTCATTTTACGGAGGGAAGACTGTAATACCTCGAAATTTTGTTTATAATATTTCGTAATTATTTTGACGGGATTTGAACGATATATTCGATAAGTAAATTATCGAATAAATGTCGTTATATTTTATATTATTAGTAAAGGGTCGAGCATATCGTCTATATTATAAGTCACGGGTTTTGACTCGAGTTTAATGTTATAAGTTTTATATTATATTTTATAGAACTAATAATTTTACGTAGTATATCGTCTGAGCTAATAATATTTCGGTTTTACGTGTTATATTATATTCATCATACCGCTTTGAGGTTGGTTCATATTATTTAAGACGAAACTCGTTTTGGTAATAGGTCAAGCCCACCTCACGTTTTAATCCTAAACCCAATAAACCCTAAACCCAAATGTGACGTAGGAGTTACTTCCTACTTTGTAAAACCACGACCCCAACCCCCTAAACCCTAATATCCGTTCAACCTACCCTCTTGTGTTGGCAACGACAGCAGCCAGAACGAGAAAGAGAGAGAGTGAGAGAGAGGCGGCGTCGGTGGTGTTTAGGGGCGTTTTCAGGGAGCTTTCGAGTCCATTTCAGACAAGCGTAAGGTATGGTTCCGTCGTCCTCTTTCGTTTTGCCTTATTTTGTATCTGTCGTGGTAAGTCGTCTATGGAGTCGAGTCGTGGTGGGGACTAAGGTTGGTTACTGGGGTGAGGGAGAGTGCTTTGGTGGTGGTTTTGATGTCAGTGGTGGTTGTCGGAGTTGCGCACACAGTAGGTTTCGTGCTTAGGGTCGGTTGCGAGTAAGGGAATTTGATGGTACCACTGTTGACTCGAGGGAGGTCGACACGGTGGTAACACGGTGGTCGCCTGGGTCCGTCAGGGGTTGCGATAGTGGTGGTTATGGGTAGTGTTTGGGTTGCTAGTGGTGTCGACAGGGAATCGTTTCAGGCGTTTACAAATTGTGGTTGTGTGTAGAACGGCGGGAGTCGAAGGGATTACTGGGTGTCGGTGGTGAGGTAGCCGCGTGTGGTGGTTGTCGACAGGGGTGGTGGTGTTACGTGGGAGTAAAGGACTGGTTTCGTTTCCGCGAGGTTCATGAATTGGTTGTAATGGTGGCCGTGTAATTTGGTCCCTGTATTGCCTATTACTACAAATATTATTATTATATATCTTTACTACAAATAATGATATTATTATTATTATTATTATTATTATTATTATTATTAATAATTAGTATTATGGTTGTTATGAGTGAATTATTTTATTAACCATGTTTAAGTTGAGATATTACTACTAAGTTTTAAAAGCCGTCTTTCGTTCTTTTATTAATTCGTTATCGCGTAGTTGAAGTTTACTAGTCGGGAAACCTATACGTTTAGGAAGTTTCTATTTGTGGAAACTTTCCTTTTAAAGGGTTTCTATTTTTGGAAACTTTCCATTTATGGAAGGTTTCTATTTATAGAAAGTGTAAGTTGTTTTGGGGTTCGGGAAGGTTTTAATTCGTTACATATACATGTTTAGGTAGCGAGTTTCATGTGGAACGCTTCTAACGAGCTTGGACGTATCTACATTTCCTGCTATTTCAGGTAGGGGAATACTACATATATGAGATGTGTAATCTGTTTATTGGTTGATATTAACTATGTTCATCTGTATTGTTATATGATTGGTATATTGTGATATATAATTCTGTGATACGATATGGTGCGAAGATAAAGGGTCTGTGTTTGGTGCGGAGATAAAGGGTCTGTGTTTGGTGCGGAGATAAAGGGTCTGTGTTTGGTGCGGAGATGAAGGGTCTGTGTTTGGTGCGGAGATAAAGGGTCTGTGTTTGGTGCGGAGGTAAAGGGTCTGTGATTGGTGCGGAGAAAAGGGTCTGTGATTCGGAGTGGAGAAGTTCAACTTTCTATTTATAGTAATGTGGTTTGTTTACAGTTTTTCTCTACTCAACCTCGTGGTTGACCCTGTGTATTCGTGATCACCTGTGATGAACCAATTATTGGGGAGCAGATTGACAGGTGTTGAGACTATGGGAGCTAGGGGAAGAGAGAAGCTTGGATCCGGACCTGCCTAGAGTCTAGATCACCATAGTAGTTACTTATGAGTTGTACTTTTGTTTTATCAAGACAGTTTGTTTACTCCAGTTGTATAAACTTGTTCTTTGAGATAACTTATCAATTTAAAGTACTGTTTATCTTCCTTTGTATCTACTGCCTCGGGAAACCGAGATGGTAACATCCTTATTTATCTAGGGAGTCCTAGTACAGGCCCTTAAATAAATGGGGGTGTTACAACTATGCCGCCTCGGAAGCAGCTAAGGAAGCAATATGGATGCGTCAATTCTTACAAGGACTCTCAGTAGTGCCTAGTTCGAATGACCCAATCACCGTTTATTGTGATAATAAAGGTGCCATCTTCCAAGCTAAGGAGCATAAGTCTAGCAACAAGGCTAGACATGTACAACGGAAAGCTCATCTAATCAGAGATTACGTGGAGCAAAAGGAGATATTTATTGATAAGATCGCTACGGATGACAACATAGCTGATCCTCTCACAAAAGCATTACCACGTGATAAACATGAAAGGGCACATCCATTCTATGGGAATTGGATGTGTTCCTAAGTTGTAGTACGCTTTTTTGAATTCTTGTAATAATTCATTTTCTCGTGTACTCTATTCAACCTCATTGTTATGATATATAATGTTTTGTTTTTCATGTGGAATTGTACGCCAATTTTGAACACCACAAAATGAACTGAATTACATTACATCGTTTTAGTCCTTGATTACCCACTTGAGCTGATAACTCAGGTAATCATTTTGTGACGTTGGTTGATGGTGGGTTCAACGAGCCATAAGTCACACGGATGACTGACCAATCACAAAGGCGAGTTATACGGATATCTCGTAAGACACCCCGTGACAACGTTATGGAATCCTAAATGTTTTATCACATTGGGTGCCAGGTCGTGGATAGGACCTCCATAGTGTTCCTTAGAGTCGAGTCTTTTGACTTTCAACTGTCTCTTGAGATTAAGGCAGATTTTGGGTAACTTTGGTTTCTTTCACACGGTCATCGTAACAGGGGCCAAGAGGATTTTTTCTGGGTTATTTCATGCTGCGCGAACATCGGCAGGATTCGAGTTGAGGGAAATATCCAAACCCTTATCAGGATTTTATCATTTCTCAGGGCCACTCGATGAGTAGTAACTGAAATGCATGGCCATGCTCGAATACAAATTCGTTTTATCAGTTAAGTTACTCTCTAGTCGGGGAAACCACTCTTGATACAGATCGCTTGTGAGATACGACCTTTGCGAATGCGGATTTGCAAATTGTCTTACATTGAGTGGGAGAAATTTTAAAAGGATATGAGAATCAGTTATCGCACCTACACTTGTACGGACAAGTGGGAGTTTGTTGGAGCTTGTGTCCTCCACATGTAGTGTGATAACGTCATTGCACATACCCTTGTACGGACAAGTGGGAGGTTGTTGGGGCTGGTGTCCTTGACAATTAAGTACAATGACTTACTAAATCTCTTTAAGGATCACAAGGGCATACTTCAGTATTATTATCAGTTGATCCACGTTTATCAATAACGGTTGGCTTGCTAGATAAGTTTGACGTTATCGTCATACGGATGGTGGTGATCAACTGGTCCCTATACGTCACACCTATAGGACACGTTTGAGAGATGTGAAGGTATGAAAATACAGTCACATTTATGCCGGATACGACTAAAGAGTTAGTCAGAGGTATTGACTTTTAAATTAGTCAATAAGATGTTGAGATTATTATTTATACGGATTAAATAATTTTAGTTAATACAGATTACATGATTAATTCGTAAAATTAAATATAAGCAGTTATATTTAATTAAATATTGATTTCGCGTATTAATATAAACAGTTATATTAATTTGGGTAATTATACAATATCGTAATTTTATCAGACCATTATTAATACATCGACTGCATTAATATCTGATAACACGTATGCGATTTATAATAAAAATCCCGCAAATAATATTTAGCAAAACGGGTCGAATCACGCAAAGGAATAAGGTAAGAGTGGAGAAAGCCCACTCTCACCCCAATTCGGCCGACCCACACGAGTACTACATAAGGAGAGTCCTTCTCCTTATGTCAGGTACTGGTAATTCATAAATCTCACAATTAGGGTTTTTGAGAGCATTCTTCTCCCAAAAACTCAGATCTCACATCTAAAACCTCAAAAACCTCTCCCCATATTGCAAGGCAATTGGAGAGTATTTTCTAGCACACGCGGCATCATCTCAATCAAGTCTTGGGTGCAAGTTATAGGAGGGAATTTACTTTAATTCCTGTTCTTAGGCCAATTCAAGCAAGGACCCAAGGTTGTATTCTTTTCATGTTTTTATTTATCTTATGACCATATTCACAATTGTAAATTTCATTATAATCCTTCAAATTTAGGGCGAATACATGCTATATTCCCCACAACCTCAGACCATAGCTTGACACGCATCAAACATCAGTATATATCGTACTCTAACGGTCCCAACTCAGACGTATTTCGATATATACTACAACCATATCCTTAGCCTTAGTCCTTCTAGACTTCTAACAACACCTAATTGACCCCGGGAACTAAGTTGAGGGAGAGCCGGTTTCCCTTTCGGTTACCCGACCGGGGGGTCTCTATCCTCTCTCCATTCCCGAACCCAATAGAGTGCCGCCCGAACATCGGGGACCTCGTACACACATAAGCATATAAGAGATAACCAAGTTCAACAACCACTATGAACAACCTAAGACTTTCCTTCTACAAGTCTAAGGGTTCCTATACATCTAACTAAGTCTACTAGGTCTCATCAACAACCTAAGATAAAGACTAACTTAGATAAGACACAACATTCTTAACATTGCTTATCAACTACCCAATAGCATTAGGAGATAACTAACTTTAGCTAAGAAACAACATTCTAAAACGTTGCTTACTAACTACCCATTACCATTAAGTATGAACATAACAATATGTGATAATTAAACATGCTAACAATTTATAAGTAAACCTTACAACAAACAATTGCGAAAGGATCAACATTAGGCAAACAGTTAACCACAAGGCTAAACCTTACCTAGCTCAAACATACATTTAAAACCAAGTAATTATATTCATAAGCATCACCTAAACATCACTTGAACAATTGGGAAACAAGCCCCCAAAAGAATCATGAAACAATTAAAGAAAACAAAGTTACAGCGGTATTGCGCAGCTTGCGCAATGGGGTTGCATAGCTGCGCCTCAATTGCGCAGTCTGCGCCCAAGTATGCGCAGCCTGCGCCCCTACACGGGCAGGCTCAATTCGCGATTTTCCTACACTTTGTCAATTCCTTCAAACTTTCGACAAATTATTTTACAGTATGATTTCAAGCCTCAAATCTATCCTACCAGCACATATAATCCCATAACAATCCCAAGTATGTCTCAAACACGATTTTTGAACAATTAGAACACGAATTACGATTAACCTTTGTATTCGTCTTAAGAACTTAAAATCTGAAACATGAACATATCAAGCATAAGAACATCAAATACTCCAATTAAATCATGTGGGAACATATAAAACACATTCCTAATCATAAACCTAAACTTAAACATCATCAACAACCTCAAAATCAGAAACTTTAAGCAAGAACACAACACAAAGAATGATATTTTAACAAATAGGCCGAGTAACTCGTAATTGTCACCTCAAAAGCGATTATGCTCCAAAATCTTCTTCTATAACAAAGCTATCAACTTCTGGATCCTCTAAGCCAACCCCTATAACAAAGAAAACGGGTTTTAGAAGCTTAAAACGGATATTACTCAAAACAACGTCCTTTTCGAGTTAGAGGAAATCGAAATTGAAAGAGATAGATGGCTTGGAAATCTCATAAGGATTCCGAAAATGTAAGACTTACCGCGATTCGAGTTCGGGAAGGCTTTGAAATGTCGATTTTAAGCTTGAAAGAAAAAGGAAAAATGGAGGAGAAGAGAAGGAGTGGAAATGTGTTTGTGAAGATGAAGAATGTCGACATAAGGGTTTATGGTGGGGTTTAAGTAGTCCTTTTTCCTTATTTTGAGTCGGGTTACTTGTTTGCGAAACGGATTTAAGTCGGGTTTGATTTAAGCCAAGTTAACATCTTAAGAACTTAAGGATATTCTTAAGACGGATCTTAACGGAAATATTTAAATTAAATTTACGACTTATTATTAAAATATTATTATATTCAGTAAAGTAATTTAAAATCCTTAAAATATTATTTACGAAAATACGGGATGTTACAATCACCCCAACTTTCAAAAAGTTTCGTCCTCGAAACTTGAACGAAGATAAATCTAAGTAACTATACCTCAATCGAAAAGAGAACGATGCGTAGCGCGCATCGAAGTCTCTGTCTCCCAAGTCTGCTCCTCAACGTCGCCACAACGCCAAAGGATCTTCACTAGGGGCACCACCTTGCTCCTCAGCTTCCGGTCCTGACGATCCAAAATCTTCACGGGACGCTCCTCGAAAACAAGACTCGGCTCTAGGTTATCGATCTCTCTCTGAAGCACGTGACTAGGGTCACTGACGTACTTGCGGAGCTGTGAAACATGAAAGACACTATGAACCTTGCCCAAACTAGGAGGCAAGTCCAATCTGTAGGCAGCAGCACCAATCTTCTTTAGAATCTCGAACGACCCAATATACTTAGGACTCAATTTGCCCTTGACACCAAATCTCTTGACACCTTTCATCGGGGAAACACGAAGGAACACTCTGTCACCTACCTCAAACTCAAGAGGTCTTCGACGAACGTCTGCATAGGATTTCTACCGATCTTGTGTGGCCTTCATCCTACCTCTGATAAGCTGAACGTGATCCAGTACCATAAGGCCCCTCAATTCCCTAAACTGCAGCATGAGAGTTCCTCATCTGGAGGAATTTCCGAGATTGGTGAGAGTCAATGATTCAATCATTGGCTACACAAATGTCCAAATCCGACCAAGCCAATAACGCAACAATCAAAATGCTTGAGTCACAGATAGCCCAACTTGCTGCAAATCAATCCGTAAGACAACCGGGACAATTGCCTTCCCAGTCCGAAAAGAAAAAAGAAACTCTCCACATGGTGACCCTAAGGTCTGGAAATACATATTCTGATGTCAAAGCTACTGATCCTACTGTTTTGGTTAATGTTTCAGGTACGAAAAACGAGAAAAGAGTTGCTGGTACCGATGAAGTTCTCGATCGAGAGGATTCTGCCTCTCGATCGAGAAGTTTTTCTAGAGAATCGTTCGATCGAGAACAATCACCTTCTCGATCGAATACTTTGCCTGAAGGAAGTGTTCGAACGACCACTATGGAAGAAGAAACCGCTCGATCGAGAAAGGATGAAGGTCGATCGAGGGGTTTGGAAGCTGAAGATGTTCGATCGAGACCTCCCAACCAAAGAATTATCAATAATACACTAGTCTGTGACACCCATAAGCCCAATTCCGATGAGCACGTTCGTTTCCCGGGACGTTTGAGAAAAGCGAAAAAGACAGAGCCAGAGTTCGCTCAATTCGGTCAAGTTATACAAGGTTTGAATGGCACTTTCCTTTCCTTGACTTGGTTAAGAAGGTACCATCTTATCTAAAGTTCATGAAAGAAATCTTATTGCGTAAGCGTTTAGTGGGTGAGATAGAGACCGTCGCGTTTTTGGAGGAGTGCTCTGCACACCTTTAACACCGGACCCTGACCAAACTGTCAGACCCGGGGAGTTTCTCTATACCGTGCCACATCGGACTACACTTCATTGATAGAGGTTTATGTGATTTAGGCGCTAGTGTTAGCGTGATGCCAATGTCCTTAGCTAATAGGTTGGGATTCACACAGTTTCATTGCACTAATATGTCAGTTCAGATGGCCAATCGATCGTTGACTCGACCATTAGGAGTACTAGAGGACATTCTCGTAAAAATTGGACGTTTCTTTATTCCAATCGACTTTGTTGTTCTCGATAGACCTGAAGATTCGTACACACCTACCATTTTAGGACGACCATTTTTACATACGGCTCAAGCTATTGTGGATGTCGGATTGCGCACGTTGACTTTTAATGTCGGGGGTGAGGAATTAGTTTTTGCCCAACCTGCGACCCATAAGAGACCCATGCGTATCTTCGAGTGCAATGCCATTCATGCTCTAGATTCTGACCCAACTCCTATGGATGAAACACCCTCCGACCCTATGGTTATCGGTGAGCCCCTCGTACCATTAATTTTCCTGTAACACTAACACCTTCGCCTTGTGTAGAGAGCAAGAAGAAGGTTCGTATTTCTGTGTTTAAATGTACAGGACAAGCTTGGGGGGCCTTAGCACTTGAGCCAAGCACGCAGAACGAGAAAAGCATGGCAACTTTGTGTTAGGTTCTTATACCTATTTAGTCATACTAATATTAATTATCTTATAATTAGTAGATCTTATGCATGCTTAACAAAATATATGTCGAGATATATGAGGAAAAACAAGCTCCCTTACATTGATAATCTCGGCTAATATAGGGCACAAGTGAAGTCACCTTCTTCACTTGTTCTTGAGCTTATCACACGGATGATCCTCCTTGACCCTTCAAAGAGATGATGGCCTCCAAAAGATGAACACCAAGACACACTACTCACAATATTTGTATGTTATTTTGCTAGAATGAACACACAAACTATCTAGATTGAGAAGGAGGCTCACGGTTAGGGTTTTTCAAGAAAGGAATTATTTTTCTTTCTTTTTCTTTTGTTCTCTCTAAACAACCAAAACCCTAAGTGAAGTGTGAATGAATGAGATAGTGTGAAGAACCAAAGAACAAAACCCTCTTTTGCTCTCTCATTTGGTTCGGCCGTGAGCCATGGGTAGAGTGCCCAATGGTTGGCACCTCTACATCATACAATGTTTCCCATGCTTGCCTTCACATTTAATCTCTTGTCTTTCTAATGTTCCTATAATAAAATGTGTATATTTGTTTGTGTGTGTGTGATCACATGGTCCATGTCACACAATGGACCCATACGAACATTAGTTAGAATAACATAATTTACGTAGTTTATAGTTTAACATTTAAACTCTTTATCGTAAATTATAAGTAGTTATAAGTAATTAACTAATTACTTATAATAAATCTCATTTATCAAGTTGACAAGTAATTCGAAATTACTAAATGTAAAATGGTCACTTATAATAATCGTCAACACGATTTACAACTTTTGTAATAATTATAACCCAATTCATTCTAATTACGATATTATAAAATATCGTTTATTTGTTTAACAATTGACACGTTTCAATTTTAAACATAAATCTTACAACAAGATTTAACCTCTGATTTCTCGATATACGAGTTTAAGGAATATGATCAAATCGTATCAATATACATTTGATCACTTTATCAATTAAGGGAATTGTCCTAAAGGTGTGACCTAAAGGGATCAACTGGTCACCACCGTCATTACGACAGTAATGTCAAACTCTAGCAAGCCAATCATTACCGATTAATGTTGACCAGTTGACTTATGATAAAGAATCATCCCATGAATATTCTTTTATAGAGATTTGTCAATTTAATATATAATTGACGTGATCACATTATTGTCGAGGACACTTACTCCAACAATCTCCCACTTGTCCTCACAAGTGTGGATCACCGATTCTCTTGTTCTATTACATCATCTCCCACTCAATGCAAGGTGTCTTACAGGTCGTACTTGCACGTGATCAAATCAATAGTGGTTTTTCTCGATATGGAGCGTAACTGTTAGACCGGAATTATCTACCATAGATAGTCTCCGAGCGTGGCCACGCATTTCCAGTTCACTACTCCTCGAGTGGCCTTGAGATTTAAGATAACCCTGACAAGGAGCAGAACAATTCCTTTCCAACTGTTCTCCTTGGCCAACATCATCCATTGTGACCCAAAATATATCCATTTGACCCCTTTTAAGGAAGATCGTAGAATATAAATTAAAGTCATTCTGAATAATGTTACCTCTAGAGCAACCAGTCTCTAGTCAAAGAATCGACTCATAAGAATATATATAGTAGCTCTTGCCACGACCAGGCTCCATTGAATTCTAAAGAACTCTATAAGCGGTCACTGCCCGACACAAGTGTACCTTACAGTTTGTCTATATGATCGACTAGTCATCCCTTATGACTCTATGGTGTCAGAACTCACCATCGATCACATCATAATCTAGTCACTTCGAGACGTCACCTCATATAAGTGACTAGGGGCAATACTAAGTTAATCCAGTTCACTTCTACAGGGTTCAGCAATTGTCTTACAATCCTGTTTGGATTTAACAAAGTATATATAAGATAAACAAGTTGTATAAAACTTTAAATGATGAACGAGATTATCTTATATGAACGTAAAAACAACATTTTTCATTTCATATCGTATAATCGGTTACACATTGGGTAAACCCTTAAGACCCATAGAACGTGCATGAGAATCATGCTTAGCTTGCGACAAGGGTTTGGTTAAAGGATCAGCCACATTATCGTCTGTCCCAACCTTACATATCGCTATTTCCTTCCTATCAATGAAATCCCGAATTACATGATATTTTCTTGGTACATGCCTAAATTTATTACTAGACTTCGGCTCCTTAGCCCGAAAGACAGCACCACTGTTATCACAGTACAGGGTGATAGGATCTTCAGCATTTGGAACTACCCTTAGTCCCTCGATAAATTGCCTTATCCATACTGCCTCCTTAGCAGCTTCTGATACTGCAATGTACTCTGCTTCCGTTGTAGAATCCGCAACGACTGGTGCTTTGAAGCTCTTCCAACTAATGGCACCACCATTCAAGATAAAGACAAATCCAGCCTGGGATTTAAAATCGTCTTTATTTGTTTGGAAGCTTGCATTTGTGTAACCCTTTACACACAAATCTTCTTCCCCTCCAAACACTAAGTATGAATCCTTAGTTCTTCTCAAGTACTTAAGGATGTTCTTGACTGCAATCCAGTGACTTTCACCTGGATTTGCTTGATATCTACTAGTCATGCTCAAGGCATATGAGACATCAGGACGAGTGCATATCATGGCGTACATGATAGATCCCACGGCGGAAGCATAAGGGATCATTTTCATGCGTTCAACATCCTTGGGCTCTGTGGGTGATTGAGACTTCCTCAATATAATGCCACTTCCCATGGGGATAAACCCTCTCTTGGAATTTCCCATGCTGAACCGTCGAAGAATCTTATCGATATAAGGTTCTTGACTTAGTGCCAATATCCTCTTGGATCTATCTCTATAGATCCGGATACCTAATATGCATTGTGCATTTCCAAGATCTTTCATCTGAAAATGGTTACCTAACCATCCTTTCACTGATGAAAGCATTGGAACATCATTTCCAATGAGTAGTATGTCATCCACATACAAGATTAGGAATACAACATTGCTCCCACTGAATTTCATATATAAACAAGGTTCCTCGACACTTCGAGTGAAACCATTTTCTTTTATGACTTCATTGAAGCGATGATTCCAACTCCTCGATGCTTGCTTAAGACCATAGATGGATCTCTTAAGCTTGCATACCTTGTTAGGATTTTTAGGATCTTCAAAACCCTCAGGTTGTATCATATACACATCCTCCTTCAAATGCCCATTTAAGAAGGCGGTTTTGACGTCCATTTGCCACACTTCATAGTCATGAAACGCGGCAATCGCTAACATTATCCTAATGGATCTTAGCATGGCTACCGGAGCAAAGGTCTCATCATAATGAAGACCGTGAACTTGGGAAATCCCTTAGCTACTAGCCTAGCTTTATAGACATCATCATGTCCTTCTATGCCATTCTTCACCTTGAAAATCCACTTGCATTGGAGAGGTCTCATCTCCTTTGTCAAGTCTACCAAGTCCCACACTTGGTTTTGATGCATAGAATCCATCTCGGATACCATGGCCTCTTGCCATTTGGCGGAGTCGGGACTAGAGATTGCAGCTTTGTAAGTGGTAGGCTCATCACTTTCCAAAAGTAATACGTCTAGGCTACCATCTTCCTCAATTAGTCCAACATACCTATCAGGTTGATGTGGGACCCTACTCGACCTCCTGGGTGGAATAGGTACCGAAGCGGATGAAGAAGGAACATCTTCATCTGTCTCAGCTTCAGTTTGTGGCTCTTGAACTTCTCGAACTTCATTAAGTTCAAAATTTCTCCCACTCTGTCTCTTAGAAATAAACTCCTTTTCTAAGAAGACAGCCTCAGAAGACACAAACACTTTGTTTTCATGAGGTTTGTAGAAGTGGTAGCCACGTGAGGTGGTTGGATAACCAACAAATATGCATTTTTCGGATCTTGGTGCGAGTTTGTCATCGTTCTTAGACTTGACATAAGCATCGCATCCCCATATCTTCATATAGGATAAGTTAGGAACCTTTCCTTTCCACATCTCATATGGAGTCTTATCGGTCACTTTCGTTGGACTATTGTTCAACGATTTGATGGCTGTGAGGATCGCAAATCCCCAAAATGAATTAGGTAAATCAGTTTGGCTCATCATTGATCGGACCATATCCAATAAGGTTCGATTCCTCCTTTCTGCCACACCATTAAGTTGTGGTGTTCCTGGAGGTGAAAGTTGTGACACAATGCCACATTCTTTCAGATGTGAATCAAATTCATTGCTAAGATATTCACCACCACGATCGGATCGTAATGTTTTAATCTTTCTATCGAGTTGGTTCTCTACTTCATTCTGAAATTCTTTAAATTTATTAAAAGCTTCACTTTTATGTTTCATTAAGTAGATATACCCATACCTACTTAAATGATCGGTGAAGGTGATGAAATAGTCATAATTGCCTCTAGCGGTGATTGATAGTGGTCCGCATACATCCGTATGTATTAGTCCCAATAACTCACTGGCTGGTGTCCCTTTACCACTAAAGGGGTTACGAGTCATCTTTCCTAGAAGGCAAGCTTTGCATGTACCATAAGATTCATATTCGAATGGTTTAATTATATTGGTCTTTACCAATCTTTTAATGCGATTTTCATTTATGTGACCAAGTCGACAATGCCAAACATACGATTCATTTGGATCACTTGTCTTAATCCTTTTGTTATTAACGTTGTAGACATTATTAGACGAGTCGGAAGTTTCCAAAACATAGATTCCATTAATTGAATTGGCACGGCCAACTACCATGTCATTCTTAGGAATTACACAACAATTGTCTTTAATGGAAAAATTATATCCCTCAATGTCTAACATTGCAACAGAAATAATGTTTTTGGAAAGAGACGGTACAAAATAACAATTATTAAGTTTTAGCTCGTATCCAGTCGTCAAGGCAAGAGTGCAAGTTCCTTTTGAAGTGGCCGCTACCCGAGCTCCATTTCCAAGTCGGAGATCCATATCACCCTTGTCCACCTTCTCCACTTCTCTTAAACCCTGCAAACGATTACAAAGGTGAGAACCACATCCGGTATCCAATACCCATGATGTGTTGGATGTAAAATTTATGTCAATAACAAAAATTTCAGATTTGGAATTACCTAACGGAATCACAAGACCTTCTTGGATATGACGTAAGTACTTGGGGCAATTCCTCCTCCAATGGCCCATGACACTACAATAGTGGCATCGCCCTTTTTCTAACTTTCTCTTCTTCTTCTTATTCTTTGCAAGACATTTCTTGCTAGAACTCCCACTGGGTTCATCAAAAGCCCTTTCTTTCAAGTACAAGGCATCCAATTCTTCATTTAGCTCATCTATATAAGCCGTGTCAAGAAGTGGTCCCCTTTTGGGAGGTGGGAAAGAAGTAATAAAGTTAACATTGCCATCCGGACCCGTTCCGAAATGAACTTCTCTAGTAGTATCAATGTTGTTTTGGTTGCAAATATCGTCGAAAACATTGTGACAAGAATCAATAGTGATAGGGTTGAATGAATCCATTGCGATAAAATAACTACAAAAACGGAAACGAAGGAAAAATTAACGTTCATCATTTGAATACTTGTTAAACATTTTAAACAAGTTAAGTATTTACTTAACGATCTCTTACACAATTAAGTAAATAAACCCGAGACCCAAACCCATACTAATCCGGGCACGGTGTAGCCGATTCAACCCGTATAGGTATAATTTGGTGGATTAACCCTTTAATCGGTTCTACTCTTAGAACTCTTGGTCGACAATTTTCTTAAAATTATCTTTAGCCCGAACTTATTGCAACTACGGTTACGAATACTTTCGTTGAGATCGACCAAATTTCAAGGTGTAATCTTTATTACCCCCACTTACCCAACGTGACAATTTTAGTACCCCGGTTTAGCCGAGCCTACATGTTTGTGAAGAAGGGATTCATGGGTCCATACTCTTTGGTAAGGCTAAGTCTCAATATTTTATACGTAAGACATCTTATCAATTATTATCTATCTCCTTTTAAATGAACTAATTAGGTGAATTATTGATAATAAAATGATACGTTGAAGACCCGATACTCGATATGCATGACATGTTAATGGCGATTTGGCAATGCATGCAACATATGAAAACAAAATAAAGCAAACGATAAATTCCTAGTATGGCCTTTTCTAGAAAAGAAATAATAAAAGTACAAATTCGGAAACCAACTCCTTTGGTCCCTTGATCTTGACGAGGCACGCAAATCGAGGCAAACACCGTCTTGATTGGAACTCCTTTCCGTATGGCACCGTCTTCAAGGTTCTCCGGAAATTACAAGAATTACAACTTTTCTAGTCTACTTTATACATTATAAAATAGAAATAAATTACAATTGGGTGATACGAGATCACAAAATTACAACCGAATCGGTAACCCCTTACATTACGGGAAATACCGATTTATAAACTAAGGCCATACTAGAATAATTACAAGATTCAAAATAATGCAATATAATATGACATTCATAAGAAAAACGCAGCAATATATATATGTTATGAATATGTTCATTTTAATGCCAAATCGCCCTAATAACTTATTATGTCGAAATTAATCCGGTTTTATGAGATTTTAGCATTTTTAACTCTTTTAAAATGCATAAATTAAAACATAAACAACTTATGTTCTAAATAATATCCCAACACATTTTAGGATTCAAAATTAGTCATAAATAATTTTGATAATAATTAACACTTTAATTATATTAATATTGTTCATAATGCCTTTAAAAGCATAACATTTACGAATTAAATCCAAACAAATATAAAATTTCGAAATTTTGGATTTTATTTTCACTAACATTCTGAAAATATTACTTTAATATTTATAATGTAAAAATATTGTTCATTTTATTCGAAATTTAACTCGAAATATCATATATTAATGGCCAAAATTACCTCTTAATACGGTTTTAACAATAAAATCGTAAAACATGCTATACAAAATCATATTGTACCAAATTTTACATACATTAAGTAAAATAAGCATGTGAGGTCGTGTGAAAATTACAAGGCTAGAAACATTTTCTTTCTATTTTAATCATTTAACTCGATTTTATCATAAAAATTCATATTAAACGATTAAAATCAATACTATGAACAATATATTAAATCTCATAAATTATCAATATAACCTAAAACAATTTAGGACCAGATTTAATTTACATGCCAAAATGTCGAGTGATATATATGAGTCTTTATATATATAGTTTTGTTTTAAGTCTCAAAACTCGGAAAAACTAAAAACCGATTAAGCATGCAACAACACGAGCTCTGATACCAATTGTTAGGTTCTTATACCTATTTAGTCATACTAATATTAATTATCTTATAATTAGTAGATCTTATGCATGCTTAACAAAATATATGTCGAGATATATGAGGAAAAACAAGCTCCCTTACATTGATAATCTCGGCTAATATAGGGCACAAGTGACGTCACCTTCTTCACTTGTTCTTGAGCTTATGACACGGATGATCCTCCTTGAACCTTCAAAGAGATGATGGCCTCCAAAAGATGAACACCAAGACACACTACTCACAATATTTGTATGTTATTTTGCTAGAATGAACACACAAACTATCTAGATTGAGAAGGAGGCTCACGGTTAGGGTTTTTGAAGAAAGGAATTATTTTTCTTTCTTTTTCTTTTGTTCTCTCTAAACAACCAAAACCCTAAGTGAAGTGTGAATGAATGAGATAGTGTGAAGAACCAAAGAACAAAACCCTCTTTTGCTCTCTCATTTGGTTCGGCCGTGAGCCATGGGTAGAGTGCCCAATGGTTGGCACCTCTACATCATACAATGTTTCCCATGCTTGCCTTCACATTTAATCTCTTGTCTTTCTAATGTTCCTATAATAAAATGTGTATGTTTGTTTGTGTGTGTGTGATCACACGGTCCATGTCACACAATGGACCCATACGAACATTAGTTAGAATAACATAATTTACGTAGTTTGTAGTTTAACATTTAAACTCTTTATCGTAAATTATAAGTAGTTATAAGTTATTAACTAATTACTTATAATATATTTAGTTACTACAACAATTGTAGCTTTAAATAATTCATTCAACAAACTTTACGTTTCATAAACATCAATCACTAAAACAATTTATAATCTTATTATAAATTATCTCCTTATTTTATTTATAATCTAGAAATGAACTAACTCGTATCATATACAGTTATTTCATTTATTGTTGAGAGAGTTGTCTTAAAGGTGTGACCTAAAGGGATCAACTGGTCACCACCGTCATTACGACAGTAATGTCAAACTCTAGCAAGCCAATCATTACCGATTAATGTTGACCAGTTGACTTATGATAAAGAATCATCCCATGAATATTCTTTTATAGAGATTTGTCAATTTAATATATAATTGACGTGATCACATTATTGTCGAGGACACTTACTCAAACACTTTGTTCAAGGAGCATAAGATGGAACGAAAATCAGAGAGCGATTCCCCAGTTTGGCGTAGGAAAGTGGAAGTTGACAATGTTGAAAGCAACTCATCAAATTAAAGGCCTAAGGATGGCCAAGTACAATTCATGGAACATTAGCCGGGTTTTCAACCCCGTGCCAGTTGTAATAGATAATTTTATTCTTTGGATTTTGAGTTTTTGAACTTGTTTTGGATTTGTTTTTTTAGGACATCCGTACTGAGACACTAGTAGTTAGTTTAGACTCTTTTGGTAGACTCTGAACAAATTTTGTGATTTTTGGAATACTGTATTTTGAAATTTTTGCAGGTACACTGAGCCGCACCCAACAGAAATAGATCTAAGTGCGTGCCCAGCTAAAAATCTGCTCGACCGAGAGGATTTTCTTCTCGATCGAGCATTTTGGAGAAAAGAAGTTCTCGATCGAGGGATTTATTCCTCGATAGAGAGAAAGGGAGATCAAAGGTCAGATTACTCTCGATCGAGAAGTCATTGTTCTCGATCGAGAAGATTCCGGGTAAAAAGGTCTCGATCGAGAGGAAATTTCTCTCGATCGAGTATCTTATCGGTATATAAACTCAAATTTTCTCCCTTTTCTCCTTCATTTCCCTCGATCAAAATATTTTGTTCTTCCCCAATTTTTTTCGAATTTTTGGCCAAATCTGCAAAATTAGTTACTTTTAGCCCAAATAGATCACTACATTGTTTGACCCATAATCTTGTTACTTCAATTTCGTCAAAAGCCCTTTCAAAAAAACCTCATTTTGTGTTTAATTTGAGTTTTCGGCAATTTAGGGTTTGGGGATTCGAAATTTTCGAATATTTGGTTTTTGTTTCGATTATTTACAGATTACTGGGTATTAACATCATCAAGTAAGTATTCCTTCTCTCCTTTTCTTTATTCCACACCCCCATTCCCATTATTTTCGAATTTTAGGGTGTTTAGGATTAGGGAGCTTGGAATTCGAATTTTACATGCTCATTTCGGTTTTTTTTACTTGATTGATTGTAGTTATGGACTCCGTTAACAACACCCCTGCTCCCAAACTTACTGTCGAGGCTATTGTCTCGAGTGTCGTGCAAGATATAATAGAGAAACACTCTGTTGCTAGTACCGAGCTCACGGAGCAGCCTCCTGCTGCCAATACTGGTGTTGAGACGGTGTCTACTGATACCGTCATTGTTCTTAGGGATGAGGTTGTTATTGGTTCACTAACTACCGAGGGTACTGTTGCTTCTGTGGCAACTTCTGGTGCCCCTGTTTTGGTGGAAGATGCGGAGTCGGAATCGGAGGGTGATTCCGAAGAGGATGAGACAGATTCTGATGAGGATGCCGATCGTCCGCGTCCTGTGTTTTCATTACTTGCTGCGAGTGCGACCCCAAGGTACCCTAACCCTCGTCTAGCACCTCTAGTTTGTCGTCCTCAGCCTACCACAACCACGACTACTCCTAGGCCTCCTGTGTCCACCACTCCGAGAACTCCTACCGTTTCTACTGAGCTTGCTACTATTTCTGGGGCCACTACTGTCGAGCCCCAAGCTTCTGAGGCCATTGTTGTCGAGCCTCGTGTTGTTGAGCCCACCTCATCGAGGGCTATTGTTACTACTGGAGGGACAGACCTCGCTCCTTTTCCAGGACGACTCGAGGTACGTTTTATTTCCGCAGATCACCGCACTAGGTTATCTGCTCTTTTATCTGTTCCCCTCACCCCGACCCGTTTCCTCGCGCGTACTGACCTAGAGACTCTAGGCATTTTTGAGGAGGTTTGTAGTTTACTGAACGGGACGGGGATGTTAGGTTTGATAGGGATGGGGGAGCTCACCTTAGATCGCCCTACTTACGAGTTCTTTAGCTCATTCACCTTTGACCCTAACCGCTATAGGCAAGACCACCGCAGCCCCTGCATTTCTTTTCGACTCCTAAACGAGTCGCATGACTGGACCTTGGGGCAGTTTGGGGAGGCATTAGGCCTCGTTAGTGATGGACTTATAGAGCCTCCTAGGAAGCTTGTTCCTCAGCTATGGGTTGCCCTTTCTCACACATCGTTCTCTTCTCGGAAGGGAGCCCATGTCCATCTCCCTGCCCCTCGTTACTTCTTCAGACTCTTAGAGAGACACTCTTTGGGCGACCTGAGCCCAATAACATCACCAACAATGAGCTTGCGATTTTGGCTGGGTACCTGAACATTGATTCACGTAACCCGTTTGTTCTTAACATTTCTTACTTAGTCGCTCAGTATTGGGGTGGTATTGGGAAGAAGGTCAAGACTGTCGCGGTCTGTGACGGATTGGTCACTAGGATCCTCCGCCGCCTTTACCCTGGCTACCTTGAGACCACCAGATTGGTGGGAGAGATTGGCCATCTCGACATTGAGGCCATGCATGTTTTTAGATGGTTAGATGGCATGGCGTGTAAGATCTGTGGCTTCTGTTGGAGGAGGTGTCCTCAATAGTGCGTTGACATAATTAAAACTCATTTGAATGAAACACAACTGGAAATTTTACTCTTTTATAGTCGACTGATCAACATTTACCGATAATGATTGGCTGTCTAGAGTTTGACACTATCGTCATATGATGGTGGTGATCAGTTGAACCCTTAAGGTCATATCTTTAGGAAATTCCGTCTCAATGGAATAAGTAATTAATATCGTATTGGATGCGACTTAATTAAAGACTGGAAATTTGGAAATGATTTTAGGTGACGAATATTATTATAATGGGATTATAATAATAATGGTCAAAGTAATAAAATTGTTTTATTACACGTTTATTTACTCGTTTTGGAAACGATTAAATTGAGATTGAACACGGTTGATCGTAAAGTTACAAAGAGTAATAAAATCATTTCTAAAATTAATAATATTAAGAGTAATAGTGTTATAATTTCTAGTATACTAATTCAATTTTTCTAGTAACAAAAATTGTTTTGGTTTGAGAACGGTTCCTTGATAAGAGCTTTTGGAGACGGTTTCAATATAAGCCGTTGCAAGGGTAATTCGGTTCATAGAAGACTCACTAATAGGTGATTATTGAGTATAAACCTTCTAAAACCAATGTAAGGAAATTCTTACTACTTATGTAATCATCATGCATGCATAAGATCTAATTAAGTTTTTATGACTAAACTTAAAGAAACAAAACTCATATAAGATATGAGTATAAAATATGAAATTCCATTTCTAACAAGTGGTATCAGAGCATTACGGTTGCATGCATGATCAGATTCATGTTTTGTGTTAATTAGATTAACACAAGTATTTCGAAAATATTGTGTTTTATTATGATAAATCACAAAATTATTTTGCATGTTAAAGATTCTGGTTCTAAAATGGATTTAGGACATAAAAATAATTTTATGGATTTTTATTGTTCATTTTATATTTATTTGTATATTATTGAAGTTTAAATCGGTTTAAACAACAAATAATGGGAAAAATAGTTAAACTTAGTTTCTGGCCGAGATTTTTTGATATGTTCTTACATGCATATTTTGTATGTTGTATAAAATGTTTCGTAACAAATGAAGTTATTATGCATGGATTATGATTTTTATGAGATAAATAGTCATAATATGAGTTAAAATGAGCATAGGAGGTTATATTTCGAATATGACCTTGAAAATTTTATGAGATGTCACATGCAATATATACAGTACCTATAAAAATTTTGAGATTTTCGTACTTATTTTGAATGATTTATGATTTTTAGAGTAAAAATCATATAAATAGTGACTAATTTCGACTTTAATAACTAGAGTTGAAATTTTGCCATAAAAATTTTACACAATGTCACATGCAATATTTACAGAATGAATAAAAATTGTGAGAATTTGTTCTCAAATAATGCATGATTTATGATTTTAATGGTTAAAATCGGCTATATAATGACTTATTGTGTTAAAAATAGTTAATCTTAAAATTATGGCATAACATTTTACCCATAGATGTCTTATATGATAGGAACGTCAGATCAAAAATTTGAATGTCAAAAATTTTCTTTTTTTTATGATTGTTAATTTTTATGAGTTAATTGTTAACAATCGTAATTCTTGAGTGATAAAATAAAATTTTGAGCATGGCCTCATATTTTTGGTCATTTACAGATTCTAAAAGGTATTTTAGGATGACTAAAAATTTATAGCAATTTTATTGCAAGTTTTTATATTTAAATTGGATTTTTAAACTTAAAAACGCATTTTATACGATTTATTTAAGAAATAAACTAAATCCTTTTGCATGAGGCCATTTTATTAACTTCTGAAAATTTAGAAATTTCCAGAATGTTTAAAAATTTTAAATTTTAAATTTCGAATTTTTGTTGACCCATTTGGCCAATTTCCTTTATTTTTTTCCCGTAAATACGAATAATTTATGAACAATAATGCAAAATCGAGTTGAATCATGATCAAAATTAGTAGGGACTAAATTTTGATTCTTAAAGTGTATTAGGATGATTAACTTGAACATAAATGAGATTTATGTGATTTTGGTGATTTTAATAATTAAAATCACGCATATCCGTAAAAACCGTAAACAAATATGAGATATTTGCTCCTAGTAAAGGCGATTTGGCATTAAAAAATTTAGCATGTGCATACATATTTTAATATTGCATTTTATTTAATATGAATGTCATATTTGAATGTTTTATATAATTTGGAATGATGTAATTTTCTTAGTATGGCCTTAGTTTTAATCAATATTAGCCGTAATCAGAGGGAATATTGATTTGGTTGTAATTTATGTGATCTCGTATCACGGGTTTTGTAATTTAATTTAAATTTCAGTTTTACAATAGAGTAGTTGTATTATTTTATTGTAATTCCGGAGATCCAAAAGATGGTGCCATACGGAAAGGAGTTCCGACAAGACGGTGTTTTCTTGGAAGCGTGCCTTTGAAGTTCAAGGGACCAAGGAGTTGGTTTCCGAATTTGTAATAGTTAATTAGTTGACATGGCCTTGATTCCTTCTTTGGCACGAGTTTCATGTAAGCAGTGCGGCAAAGCCTAGGGCAACCTCATCGCTGTGTGCTGATTGTGGTAGTTCAGGCTGTACTTTGTCAAATTAACATATTTAATCGTCTAAGTTAACTGTTGATTAAGGACCCATTTGAAACCCAATTCCAGAAGTTCCGTTAGTTCCACATCTAGCATGAGGAAAGCGTCCTCATCAACTAGTATTGCTGATTACCTAAGTTCAATTTTTGGAGGTAGTGGTATTATTTGATGAAGCTGTCTGGATTTTTCATGATTTAGTTTGTCCAAGTGCTATTTCCCTTGATATTATTGTGTGCTTGTCTTTCCTACTAAAGTTCCTTCAACTTCTGGGGATTTTCGAGAAGTCGATGGGGAAACTAAGGATCAACAGATCGACGGAGAGCCCGACTGGAATGCTATCAGCGAACAAAAGAGCGCGTTGTATGTACTTAATATCTAGACCTCACCAATTCTCATCAGTTGTCACATGTATAATGAATAGACATCATAGAAGTTAATAGTCAAAATTACATCCTTCAACTCATTTCAATATTAAGCGGTTCATATATTGGTGACATTCACCAGTTCATTAGACAACATAGTAATATAAGTAATTTTTGTTTATGCTAGCTTTAAATGATAGCAGATCAAGTATATAGTACTATTCTGGCCTGTCAAAACTATAGTGTAAGTGATAATTGTTCTTTTCCGCATCTCAGTGCAGCTATGTTTACCTTGCTGTTTTCCTATATTAATGTTCATGTTTCCTATTTGATAACCGGTGTTACACTGAAGTAGTTCCATAGTTGTACCGATTGAGTTGGGATTAACTTAAGTGGCCTTCTTGTATTTGACAAGTTGTTCATGTTGCTGCTCAGTATGGAGAAACAATTTTGGACCATATTATTGCAAGATACAATGCCGATTTTGATGCTCTGGATAATAATGGGAGAAGCCCTCTGCACCGGGTATGTTTTTTTTCTCTGAATTAACTCTTATATTAATTTGGAAAAGTAGACTTTTTTCTTAATGTGGCATATTTTCCTCCACACCCAGCTAGTGTCTTGCTTTGGCTTATACTTCAGTCGGGGGGGTTAAATTTTATACTATATGTAGAATCTGCTGATATGAGAAAAAGCAGCTTCCCTAAATGGGTCAGAGGATTCGACTACTATATTGATATGCCATCCTCTTGAATTTCTGTTTTCTGTTTGTATTTCTTTACCTGAGCTGTATCTTTTTGGTTTAAGGGGGAGAGGAAGACTTTATTTTATTACAAACTAATCTATCTAAAGTCAGATTAATTGAATGGAAACTGTCTCTCAATTATTGGTTGAACCACCAGCAACTAGGTAATCATCGTAATATTCATATTGAATAAATCGTAATTTATTTCTAATGACGCTTGTATAATTTTCTACTTTTTTGGTATAGGTGTTTCAGTTGCTTTTCTTTGTACTTGGGTGTACAAACATGGAGCAAACAAGTTTACATGCGAAGAATATGCCATTAGATTTAATATTTACGAGCATTAAATGAGCTTGGATTATGTTTTTTTTTTCTTTTTGCGGACATGTATTTCACATTACTTATTTTTAGTGTTTTATTAGCTGTTATAAAAGACAAGGATGCTACGTTTTATGTAATCGACAATAAGGTTTTATTCCATTTTTACGAGCATATGCGTTATCTACCGCTTAATTAATAATGTGTTAGCCACGAAAACTATAAAATTTGCCACAATAATATTTGTGCAATTATTTTTCAGCCACAAGAGTATTTTGCCACGTTATTGTTTCGTGGCTAGTAATGTTTGGCCACGGGAATTTTATTATTCAGACACAATAATATTTGTGGCCAAAAATATTTAGTCAAGTGACTCACTTTTGCCACGTTACTGTTTCGTGACTAGTATCTTTAGCCACAATAAATTTTGTGGCTGTCAATATTTAGCCACAAAAGTCTCTCTTTTGTCACGTTATTATTTCGTGGCAATAATATTTAGCCATGATTTTTTTTAATTTGGCCACAATATTAACTTGTGACTAAAACAATTTTAGCCACGAGAAAATTGTTTAGCCACGGAGAATATCGTGGCAAAGTTGCTAATTTTAGCCACGTTGCAGTTTTTCCCGTGGCTAAAATTTTGTCACGGCCACTTGGGTCACGACTAGACCTGTCAAACTGGTCGAACGGGCGGGTTGCGGGTCGGGTAGATACGGTTCGGGTAAAATACGGGTCGGGTGAATTTCGGGTCGGGTAAAATACGGGTCAAGTCTATACGGGTTCCGGGTCGGGTTCGGGTTAAAATACGGGTCAATCAACATCTTTTCCTCGCATTTTTTAAAACTTATTTTATATCGTAATTCCTACCCTTTATACGTTTTTATCCTCTTGCTCGTCTTAGTTAACTTAATTGTCACCATTTTTGCCCTCACCACCAACATCACCATCGTTATCATCATCATCATCCTTACTAACTCGCTAAGTACGATAATGAGACTCAAATAAGTTAACAATGATGACGTGACATGTGATCTGAGGTGATGAAGTGGAAGTGTTGACGCGAAGTGCGGTTCAGTTCGACGTAATACGGTGAAAGTGACGGTATGACACATATTTTGAGGTGATGATATGGCATGTGGTTCTAGGCAATTATGTGGAATGAGGTGTAAGTGATAGTGTGGCACACATTTCGATGTAATGACGTGACATGTGGTCCGTCGAAATAATGAGGTGACAGTGCTAACGTGGAATGTAACTTGACGTACTATACTAAAAGTGACGACGTGACACACACTTCGATGTGATGACGTGGCATGTGGTTCGAGGTGATGAGTTGGCGCTGCTGACGTGGAATGCAATTCGACGTACTACGGTGAAAGTGACGGTGTGACACACACTTTGAGGTGATGACGTGGCATGTTGTTTGAGGTGATGACGTGACATACCGCATATATATACATATTTCTCCTCAAAAATTTATAAGTCATCAATACTTATTTGACATTGTATATTTTAAAAACGATATATTGTCTTGACCCAACGATCAACCCGCTGCGGGTCGGGTTTTGACCCGCTGTTTACGGGTGAAAACGGGTTTGGGTATCTTTCGGGTTCAGGTTGAAAAAACCGGGTCATTTACGGGTTATTTGCGGGTCGGGTTACGGTCGGTTTTCGGGTCGGGTCAGGTTTTGACAGGTCTAGTCACGACTGATTTCCCGTGGCAAAACTGTATAGTCACAGGAATTTAGCACTTGCGCCATGTTTTTAAACGTGGCGCAAGTGCCATTTTGTTGTAGTGAACATCTTATACATATGAACATGTATATAAATTCATAAACAATCATATATGCATATCCAAACGTAATCAACATGATCAATGCATGAGCGATAAACCAAAACATGTGATAACAGCATGAATCAACATGTGTAACAAAATTAAAGCCAACATATGAGATACTATTACAATCAAGGAGACATCCAAGCAAAGAACATATCGTTAGAGCGTATAACCACTGCCTCTGACATACCAGAGTGTATAACCACTGCCTCTGGCTACTGGAGCGTATAACCACTGCCTCCAGTTACTAAGCATACAACTATCTGACAACATAGGAATAGAATGAACGCCGTCAGAGCGTATAACCACTGCCTATGACATACCAGAGCGTATAACCACTGCCTCTGGCTACTCGAGCGTATAACCACTGCCTCTAGCTACAGAGTGTATAACCACTCCCTCCGAATACTATGTATAGCGTATAACCACTGCCTATATGCCTAAGACCTGGCCAGACCTCTCGATGTAATGCCTTACACCGAACGACACACAAGGACCGAAGCGTATAACCACTGCCTCCGACCAATCCCGAACATAGATAAATTCTCATTGCATGGGTGGCGTTAGTTCATTACAGTAATACACAAATCGTACCACCACTATCTTTTCACATGTCCAGGCAACATAAACGTCGCCAACACAATTTTAGGATAACATAACCGTCACCTACACAAGCTTAGGATAGCATAACCGTTAACCCACTTATTTAAACATACATGAGTCAACAAATGATGAATAAAACAACACTTATATTCGTTCCATGCCGAAAGAGAACACACGGAATTGAATAATGAAACAAAAGTCCTAAACGCATTTCACATTACAGGTGTCCTCTGCCGTAAAATTCATAATTAATTCAAATAAAATGGAAATGATACAAGGACAATTGGGTCGGATTTATAAGAATTTTATCTACAATATTTGTCCAATAAACATTTTCAAAATACGAACTTAACATGGGGTTATTGTCTGATCTTTACAGTGTGTGAGAAATAGTCACACAAAATGTATTGATTTATAAAACGGGTTTAAAAAATCATTTTGGGGCAAAGCAAACTCCTAACATCATTTAAACTCTTCAAATTATAATTATTGAAAAGGACCAGAATAGTTTCAAAGTATAAAAATGGTTTTCGACACAATCTTTGAGCTACTGTCCATTCTGCGAGTATTTCAGCGCAAAGTTCGTAAATAATTTATTGTGAACAAACAACAAGCAAAAAATTACGACATTTTAGAGGTAGATTCTACACTTAAAATAAACAGGGGTCTATTCTCAACATTTGCAAATATGGATACTCTAAGATGTCGAAATAAATTGTACAAGACAATGGACAGATTTGTCAAGGTGCTGAAACTTTATCAAATAGCTAAAGTAAACCAAGCATTATCAACTTGAAAGACTATCAAACTAATCATCCTCAAAGATCACAACCTCATTTAACAATACAATTCTTAATGAATTTCCAACTAGAATATCATCCAACACAACCATGCAAAATAAAATTCATCCAAACATATGATTTATGAACTAAATCATGTCACTATTTAACCAAACATAATTCTAGTATACTAAACATTACTAGCATATAGAACACATGCAAACATAGACGATAAGTCGAGTAACCCATAACCGTACCTTTTAGTCTAAACTCTCGTCAATCTCGTATGTATCGCCCTCCGGACCACATGACTCGAATCCTACAAACAAAAGGAGATGTTAAAAACGGAAGTATCTAGCTTGGGTCAAAGCTTGGATTTCGAAATTAGTAAGGAAGAGGAGGAGATGAAAACTTCTTATTTATACAGTAGGAGAGGAGAAAAATGGCGCGGGAATCGTCGAAAACGGATAAGAAACGAAGATTTTACGACCGTTTTACGGTTGAGGTGCACAACAATGGTGTTCTTCTTGTTTTTGTGTTTTGTGAGCTTTTTCTGAAAAAAAAATGAAGGATTTGAAGAAGAAGGAAGGAGGAGATTGACCTTGGGCAACAAGGCAAAGTTTCATACTTAGCCAAGTGTCCCAAAGGACATGTGGAAAAGAGTAAAGAGTAAGCAACGAGCGAGTGTTTGTTAGCGGATGGTCCGTGACAGCCTTTCGTATTGTCGGCATAATTTCCTCCACAGAACTCGTAATGAGGTGTTTTCGGTGGCGTTGGAAAGCTAATAAAAATAGATAAAACTTTTATTTTATAAGCAAGAGCTAAATATGCCTTTAAAATATCTCAAAATTAGTAACAAGGACAGAGTAGTTGTTCGTAGTTTAAGGAGTATAGGTTTAAGACGGGCATTTTAAAATATCGTTGTCAAAAACGATAAAATTTAGATGGGAATATTATTTATAGGATCATAATTAATATTAAAATAGGATTTTAATAATATAAGATAACTTGGAATTTATCGGGGTGTTACAATCTTCCCTCATTTTAAAAAGTTTCGTCCTCGAAACTTGAAGAAGAAAGGGTTATTACCTAGATGAACAAATACGGATACTTGACTTGCATGGAAGCTTTTGTCTCCCACGTCTCTTCCTCCACTTCACCGCATCTCCAAAGCACTTTCACCAAAGGCACTACCTTGCTTCTTAACTTTTTATCTTTACGATCCAAAATTCTCCAAGGTCGCTCTTCAAAGGCGAGATTCGGCTCTAGATCGGGAATCTCGTGATGAAGAATATGGCTCGGATCGCTCACATACTTTCGAAGTTGCGAAACATGAAAAACATTATGAACCTTGCCCAAATTAGGTGGCAAGTCCAAGCGGTAAGCGACATCACCAATTCTTTTCATTATCTCGTATGGTCCAATGTACTTAGGGATTAATTTTCCTTTGACCCCAAATCGCTTAATTCCTTTCATTGGTGAAACCTTAAGGAAAACACGGTCACCCACATCAAACTCCAACGGTCGGCGACGGATATCGGCATAGGATTTCTGACGATCTTGGGCGGCTTTCATCCTTCCACGAATTAACTGGACATGATCAACGGTCTCAGCTAACTGCTCGGGTCCTAAACCACGAACATCACTCGATTGATCCCAACAAATCGGGCTACGACACTTCCTACCGTAAAGAGCTTCATAGGGAGCCATCTTGATCGAAGCACGGTAACTATTGTTGTACGAAAATTCAACCAAAGGTAAGCATTTCTCCCAACTAGCTTGGAAATCTAATGCACATGCACGAAGTAAGTCCTCAAGGGTCTGAATCGTCCTCTCAGTCTGACCATCAGTCGCGGCGTAAAACGCTGTACTCATCAACAAACGACTACCCATACCCTCCTAGAGGGCCTTCCAGAACCTCGAACAAAAACGGGGATCACGGTCTGAAACAATGTCCTTCGGGACACCATGGTATCTCACAATCTCATCCACGTAAGCCTTTGCAAGCTTGTCCAAGTTCCATGTTTCTTTAATCGGGATGAATCTAGCACACTTAGTCGAACGATCAACTATCACCCAAACGGCATCCTTGCCTCCAACGGTCTTCGGTAACGCCATTACAAAGTCCATAGATATTGATTCCCATTTCCCTAACGGAATTTCCAAAGGTTGCAACAATCCACCAGGTCTCTTGTGCTCAATCTTGACTCTTTGACAGGTCAAACACTTTCCCACATACTCTACAACATCGCTCTTCATCCTAGGCCGCCAAAACTGGAGCTTCAAGTCATTATGCATCTTGTCACCTCCTGGATGAATAGAATACGGGGATAAATGAGCTTCATCTAGAACCTTCTTTCTCAAGGCGAAAACATCAGGGACATACAAACGGCCACAAAATCTGAGGTAACCGCTAGCATCTACCTCGAAATCTTTCGCTTCACCACTGGCTATCTTAGCTTGGAACTTCTTAAAGGTCGCACCTCGTCCAAATTATCTCGAATCTCGCGGTAAAGTACAGGCTCAGCAGAAATAGCACCCAAATAGTCGAACCCTCTCTCAACGAACTCCAGGTTTAACTTCTGGAACTCAACACAAAGTTCATCGGACAGAACACGAACGACGCTCAAGGTATGAGTCGTCTTCCTACTAAGGGCATCGGCCACAACATTAGCCTTACCTTCGTGATAAAGCATCTCCACGTCGTAATCCTTAACCAACTCTAACCAACGACGCTGTCTCATATTAAGGTCCTTTTGGGTAAAGATATACCTCAAACTCTTATGGTCAGTGTAGATTCGACAATGAGATCCAATAAGGTAATGTATCCATATCTTCAAGGCATGCACAACAGCAGCTAACTCAAGATCATGGGTCGGATAGTTCACCTCGTGAACTATCAGCTGTCTCGAGGCATAAGCCACCACTTTCCGGTTTTGCATCAATACACAACCTAAACCCATCTTTGAAGCATCGCAGAAGACATCAAAGTCAACACCTTCCTCGGGCAAGGTCAACACGGGCGCGGTAGTCAACCTAGTCTTCAACTCTTGGAACGCTTCCTCACAACTCTCGGACCACAGAAACTTGGTTTCTTTCTTTAAAAGCTGAGTCATAGGCCTAGCCAACTTGGAAAAATCCTTAACAAATCGACGGTAGTAACCGGCTAAACCCGAAAAGCTACGAATTTCACCGACATCTTTCGGACTCTTCCAATCCACGACAGCCTCAATCTTCGATGGGTCCACCATCACACCCTCACTCGAAATTACATCACCAAGGAATTACACTCTCACACTTAGAAAACTTGGCATACCACTTCTGGCTACGAAGAATCCCTAGGACAATGCGAAGATGTTCAGCATGGTCCTCTTCGGTCTTGGAGTAGATCAAGATATCATCAATAAACACTACCACACACTTGTCAAGGTACTCACGAAAGGTACGGTTCATCTGGTCCATGAAGATGGCAGGAGCATTGGTTAGACCAAATGGCATAACTTTAAACTCGTAATGTCCATAACGAGTACTAAAAGCAGTCTTGGCTATATCGGTGTCTCGAACGGCGATCTGGTGATAACCCGATCTCAAATCAATCTTCGAGAAGCAAGTAGCACCACGAAGCTGATTAAACAAGTCTTCAATCCTCGGCAACGGGTACTTATTCTTTATGGTAACACGATTTCAACTCTCGGTAGTCAATGCATGCAAAGTCTCATGGAACCATCCTTCTTTTTCACGAACAAAACTGGAGCACCCCCAGGTGAGGCACTAGGACGAATGAATCCTTTCTCAATCATATCCTCAAGTTGCTTCTTCAATTCCTTAAGTTCAGGAGGAGCCATGCGATAAGGAGCTTTTGTGATCGGTGCGGTTTCGGGCACCAACTCAATCGAGAACTCTACATCTCTCTCAGGAGGAATCCCGGGCAACTCATCCGGGAACACATCAGCGAAGTCGCGAACAACGAGCACTGCATCAAGCTTTGGCAGAGCAACATCGGTAGAAGAAACAACACACAAGAAGGTTTGACAACCTTTCCTTATTAGATTGGAGGCTTTCATAGAAGAGATAAGGTGAATTCCTTCACGGGGACGAGTTCCCTTATATGAGACACGGATTCCAAGAGGACTTTTTAGACACAACTTTTGATCTCGGCATTCGAACCTAGCATGATAGCGGGAAAGCCAATCCATGCCAAGTATGATGTCAAACTCTTCGAGTGGAAACGGAGAAGGTTTGAGGGAAAAAGCCACATTAGCGATCATGATAGGAACATCCATGTATGAAGATGAACAAGAGATGATTTCTCCAGATGGTAAGGAAATAGAAGTCTCCTTACAAGGTGTAGACTTAAGGTTGAGTCTATCCGAACACTTGGTTGATATAAATGACAGAGACACACTGGTATCGAATAAAATAAGGCAAGTAAGATTATGTACGGAAAACATACCGGCAATTATATCGGGGTGAGCCTCGGCCTCGGCTCGGCTCATGACAAAGATGGTAACCTTGGGCTTGGTCTTGAAAGGAGTAGGATCTTTCTTTTAGGGGCAATCCTTAGCAGAATGGCCTGGCTTCTTGCAAATGTAGCAAAGGAGAGGTTGAGCCT
This sequence comes from Silene conica, assembly GCA_029255685.2. NCBI lineage: Eukaryota > Viridiplantae > Streptophyta > Magnoliopsida > Caryophyllales > Caryophyllaceae > Silene > Silene conica. The sequence goes on from CM055313.2 coordinate 55,895,042, forward strand.
CACAATCAAATCCCGGATGCCATGAAGCATTGCATCGGAAACAAACACGGCTCTGAGAAGGAGTAGCCTTGCTGGATTGAGGACGAGAGGCTTGGTTGTTAGGCACAAACCTCCGCTTGTTGAAATTGGAAGTAGAAGATGGAGGCACATAAGGCCTTTTTACGTGGTAAGACGGACGGGAAGAAGTATGAGTAGAGAAAGACTTGATCTCATCTTCAATCGACTTGATGGAAGTCTCTGCCCAAATAGCATCATCGTAGACCGCCACAAAGGAGGTAGAGTCGCGGCGCACCATACTTGTTATCTTCGGAGAAAGCTTGTTTTTGTAGAAGTACACCTTGTCATCTTCCTCCTTGACCAAATTGGTTGTAAAATGAGCAAGTTCATTGAATTTGTCGGTGAAGGCTTGCACCGATAGCTTTCCTTGCCGGAAGTCCATGAATTCCTTCATCCTTTGTTGCTTCAGCTCATTAAGGTAGAACCTAGTCTCCACCATTGCCTTGAAACAGTTCCAATCGAAAGTCGGGTCAAGGGTCACTGTCGGACTTGTCATTGTCCACCATCTATCGGCCTCACGGACTAAGAAGTGAGAGGCAAGCTTGACTTTATCATGATTCGGCACATCATACATCGAGAAACCCTTTTCCATCTCACGAAACCACTCGGTAAGATCCACGAGGTCGACTTCTCCACCATAAGCTTTGGTGTTGTTCCTTGATAATTGGCTTGCGACCCAAGCAAAGCCACCTTGACGGTTAGCATCATTCCTAGGAGGAGTAGCCAGATGACTATTGAGTTGCTCTTGGTGGTTTTGTTGATTATGAAGGACTTGCAAAAGAGCTTGCATGATAGCATTTTCGGAGTTTGTCGGCCTCACCATCCTTCTATAATGCAAGAGCAAACGGGTTACCATAACAATTAACAATCACATAAAGACTACAATCTTAGGTCCTTAATGTCTACCCAATCTCTCACTTATTATTCAAGTTTTGGTCAAGTTATGGTTGGGGGAAAACAAGTGTGTGCGTCGGGAGCAACTTAGGCTCTGATACCAACTGTGAATCCCCGCGATTTAGCGGAAAAATAAACATAAAATGATACGAAAAATACGAGGTTTTTAAAACTTTTCTTGCAGAAATAAATAACTGACATGCGAAGGTTCAAACTAAAATAAAAGTGCGGAAATAAAATAAACCATATTAGTTATACAAACATAGTAAAGAGTGTACGGGAAAATATATCCCACGAATAAAAACATAACGTAAGGTAGTCTAGCGATACGAAGTGAAACTAAATTCCAAGGGTAAGTGCTCGCTAGCCACACGTCTTCCCCAAACAGCACTAACCTACATTCAAGAAACATAAACGCTGCAGTCAGTGGGAAGTAACTCAGGGTTCTCCCAGCCACTTTACGTCAGAAAACATGTAAACAGTAATACAAAACATCTTATACATATGAACATGTATATAAATTCAGAAAACAATCATATATGCATTTCCAAACGTAATCAACATGATCAATGCATGAGCGATAAACCAAAACATGTGAAAACAACATGAATCAACATGTGTAACAAAATTAAAGCCAACATATGAGATAATATCATAATCAAGGAAACATCCAAGCAAAGAACATATCGTCAGAGCGTATAACCACTGCCTCTGACATACCAGAGCGTATAACCAATTCCTCTGGCTACTGGAGCGTATAACCATTGCCTCCAGTTACTAAGCATACAACTATCTGACAACATAAGAATAGAATGAACGCCGTCAGAGCGTATAACCACTGCCTCTGACATACCAGAGCGTATAGCCACTGCCTCTGGCTACTACAGCGTATAACCACTGCCTCCAGCTACGGAGCGTATAACCACAGCCTCCGAATACTAAGTATAGCGTATAACCACTGCTTATATGCCTAAAACCTGGCCAGAACTCTCAATGTAATGCCTTACACCGAACGACACACGGGGACCAGAGCGTATAACCACTGCCTCTGACCAATCCCGAACATAGATAAATTCTCATTGCATGGGTAGCATTAGTTCATTACAGTGATACACAAGTCGTACCACCGCTATCTATTCACATGTCAAGACAACATAACCGTCGCCAACACAATTTTAGGATAACATAATCGTCACCTACACAAGCTTAAGATAGCATAACCGTTAACCCACTAATTTAAACATACATGAGCCAACAAATGATGAATAAAACAACACTTATATTCGTTCCATGCCGAAAGAGAACACACGGAATTGAATAATGAAACAAAAGTTCTAAACACATTTCACATTACAGCTATCCTCTGCCGTAAAATTCATAATTAATTCAAATAAAATGGAAATGATACAAGGACAATTGGGTCGGATTTATAAGACTTTTATCTACAATATTTGTGCAATAAACATTTTCAAAATACGAACTTAACAGGGGGTTATTGTCTGATCTTTACAGTGTGTGAGAAATAGTCACACAAAATGTATTGATTCATAAAACGGGTTTAACAAATCATTTTGGGGCAAAGCAAACTCCTAACATCATTTAAAATCTTCAAATTATAATTATTGAAAAGGACCAGAATAGTTTCAAGGTGCTGAAACTTTATCAAATAGTCAAAGTAAACCAAACATTATCAACTTGAAAGACTATCAAACTAATCATCCTCAAAGATCACAACCTCATTTAACAATACAATTCTTAATGAATTTCCAACTAGAATATCATCCAACACAACCATGCAAAATAAAATTCATCCAAACATATGATTTATGAACTAAATCATGTCACTATTTAACCAAACATAATTCTAGTATACTAAACATTACTAGCATATAGAACACGTGCAAACATAGACGATAAGTCGAGTAACCCATAACCGTTACCTTTTAGTCTAAACTCTCGTCAATCTCGTATGTATCGCCCTCCGGACCACTTGACTCGAATCCTACAAACAAAAGAAGATGTTAAAAACGGAAGTATCTAGCTTGGGTCAAAGCTTGGATTTCGAAATTAGTAAGGAAGAGGAGGAGATGAAAACTTCTTATTTAGACAATAGGAGAGGAGAAAAATGGCGTGGGAATCGTCGAAAACGGATAAGAAACGAAGATTTTACGACCGTTTTACGGTTGAGGTGCACAACAATGGTGTTCTTCTTGTTTTTGTGTTTTGTGAGCTTTTTCTGAAAAAAAAATGAAGGATTTGAAGAAGAAGGAAGGAGGAGATTGACCTTGGGCAACAAGGCAAAGTTTCATACTTAGCCAAGTGTCCCAAAGGACATGTGGAAAAGAGTAAAGAGTAAGCAACGAGCGAGTGTTTGTTAGCGGATGGTCCGTGACAGCCTTTCGTATTGTCGGCATAAGTTCCTCCACAGAACTCGTAATGAGGTGTTTTCGGTGGCGTTGGAAAGCTAATAAAAATAGATAAAACTTTTATTTTATAAGCAAGAGCTAAATATGCCTTTAAAATATCTCAAAATTAGTAACAAGGACAGAGTAGTTGTTCGTAGTTTAAGGAGTATAGGTTTAAGACGGGCATTTTAAAATATCGTTGTCAAAAACGATAAAATTTAGATGGGAATATTATTTATAGGATCATACTTATTATTAAAATAGGATTTTAATAATATAAGATAACTTGAAATTTATCGGGGTGTTACAACTGTGTCTAGCCGAGTGCGTCCACCACCACACTTGTACCTTATTGACATCCCTACTGCTAGCCATATGCAACCTCCCTCACCTCCACCATCGACTTGGGAGGCCGGATTGAGTTCAAGGGCTCGCTATGTTTCACCCTCAGGTTCCCTTTACCTCCCTGATGCGTGTCTATTTTATGATGTTTTACATCTATTTTTACACGCATTTTATGGCTCATTTACAATGTTTTAGCCTTTATTTCCCAACAATTGTCTACTTTCGTATTTTTTTGCTCTTTTGCAGAATTATGTGGAAAAGAGGCGATTTCAGGCCAAATTGCTACCCTCGGGATTTTTGCATAACCAAGATAACCAAGAAACGAGGAGGAAACAACACCAAAGCGCGAACCAAGGACCATAGGATCAATTTAAGACGAATTCAAGGCTGACACACAGGAAAACCGGCCGACTGACCGACTGCCCTGGTCGGTCGACCAAAGTACCTGTTATCTCAAACCCATAATTCAACTTACGAAGACTGAAAGCTAATGGGCCCGATAATCGGTCGACCGACCGAGGCGCAGTTTCAGAAAGTTTTCCGCAAAAGCCCGTGAAGGATTAGGTTAATAAGAAGACGCCTTTGTAATTCCTATTTAAGCCTAATTCGTGTTTAGGGTAAAGCATCTAGTTTTTCACCATCTAATCTTTCATCTAATCTCTTAATCCAGTTTTAGCATCTAGTTTCAATATCAGCTTCTTTAGTTTAGTATTGTTCTTACTTTGATTCAACAATTGTTCCACGGATTCAATAAAGTTCTTCCTTTCTGCTCTAATCTCGTTTCGTGGTAATTCTCTCTTAATTTCAGTTTTATTATTGTTATTTCAATAGAATTGCTAGCATCCGGTTTAGTGTAGAATCCCAAAACCTTATTGTTTATCGCATGTTTATGTTATTGTTTGCTATGAATTCCATTTTCTCTATCGTTATTATCGTTATTGTTGTAGTTATGAGTAGCTAAACCCCCATGTTAGGATGTAGGTGATTAATTTGCGTAGATGGTATAAAATCAGAATCGACCTTTAGCAGACCTCGGTCGACCGACTGGCTTAACTGGTCGGTCGACTGAGGTGGTTGGTCGACCGACTGGGTTAGCTGGTCGGTCGACTGACTTCGCGCATGTTTTCCGCCTGTTTTGTTTCGTTAATTATAATACCCTATAATGAGACTGAAAGGAGACTTATAGGATGTTAGTAATGACTTACCCAAGATTGAAAGATACGGGAAGGGCATTGGTTAACGCTTTAAGACGGCTAGGTTACTATGGCTGAAAGGTATGTGACCTAGAATTTAGGAATCACCCTTATTGTTGACACCCAATATTTGTGAGACCTAGGAACTAATAGCATAGGCCGAAAGGAGGTATTAGGTAACATAGACCGAGAGAATTTGTTACACCCCTTACGCGACTGTAATACATGTTGACTTAGAATTTATACCATCGTAGCTTTTATGACCCGAACATTCTAGCACTCTTTTATCATAAGTTTTGTCTTTATCTAAATTTTGTTTATCTTGTCTTTATTCTATTAGACCTAGTGACAACCAAACAAACAAACCCCCAACTTTGTTACCCTAAAACATTAACATAGAACAATAAACATTCCCCACCTCCTTGTGGTTCGACCCTTGACTTTCACTATCTAGTTAAAGTTTAGGAATATAAATTTTATCTTTGACGCCCTCAACGACGAGTGTCACTCCCGCAGGCTGGGTGAGGAGGCTCCTCATTCTTCCCCTCACGAGCACCTTTATGGCTATGCTGCTTTAGATGTCCCTTCGTTCCCCGATCCTCCTGTTTACCCTGATAATTATGTTTCACCTCCTTCTTCTGTGACCCCCACTACCTATGATCAGGGGGTCCACAAGGCTCCTTTTCTTGATATGTGTGGGCAGTGGCACAAATCAAGCTTAACCAGTCCTTGACGTATTTTCCCATTTATGAGCACAACGCCCGACGAGGACGGTTATCACCAGCTGGGTGGCCACACCCGTACTGCTATAGGTGACATCCGTCGTTGAGGGTGCCAAAGTTAAAATTTATAAACCTTAGCTTTAACTAGATAGTGAAAGTCAAGGGTCGAACCACAAGGAGGTGGGGAATGTTTATTGTTCTAAGTCAATGTTTTAAGGTAATAAGTTGGGGGTTTGATTGGTTTGATTATTGCTAAGTCTAATAAAATAAAGACAAGATAAAATGAAAGTAAGATAAGAATAAAACTTATGGTAAAAGAATGTTAGGATGATTCGGTTCATAAAAGCTCCGACGGTATAAAGTCTAGGTCAACATGTATTGCAGTCGCGTAAAGGGTGTAACAAATCCTCTCGGTCTTATGTTACCTAATAGCTCCTTTCGGCCTATGCTATTAGTTTCTAGGTCTCAAGAATATTGGTTGTCAACAATAAGGGTGATTCCTAAAGTCTAGGTCACATACCTTTCAGTCTAGGTCATCCCTAACGTTTTAGCCACACTTAAGGGCATAACACTAATGCTATCCCCCAAGTCACATAGGGCCTTCTTAACTGGGAAGGTGCCTATGTTACAAGGAACGGAAAAACTACTTGGTTCTTCTAACTTGTGTGGTGCAATTACATGAGAAAGAAAACTAGAGGACACTTCAGTAAGGGCTACTGACTCAACTTTGTCTAAAGACCGCTTCCTGTTCAAGAGTTGTCTCATAAATTTTAAATAAGGCGGGACTTGTTGGACTAACTCGAAAAGGGACTTGAACATGAAGACAACAGATTACATCCTTAAATTTCTCAAAGGATACCTGTTCCTTCGTTGGTAGTAGTCTTTCTGGGTAAGGAGGAGTAGAGCTCTCAGTATGTACAGCTCTCTTCAAGAAGTTCGGGGTACTATCACCCCGGAAAAGGAATTGCCTTAGGTTTCCAGGCATCTCAGGCCTGTACGGTTTTGGTTCTTCAGCTGGTGTGGTCGGTCGACCACCCTTCTCGGTCGGTCGACCGCTCTCTAGCATCTCAGAATTTCCAGTAGCTACTGGAACACCTTCTGTGGTCGACCGACTGACATCAGTGGTCGGTTCACCTTCTGTACTGCTACTTGCACTCAGCTTTTTCTGTTTCACTTTCTCCAAGGCCTTATCACCTCCCACCTTCGCTCCACTTCGCAAAGAGATGATATTCAAAGTCTCTTTATTCTGGTCTGTCTTGGTCGGAAGTTGACCCGGAGCCCTTGTGTTGTTATTGCTCGCGATTTGAGCAATTTGAGACTCAAGCATTTTCATTCCAGCCTCCCTTGTCTGCGACTCCTTATGAACCAACCTAATGAGGTTTTGGATCAAGGCATCGGTATTTTGTGGCGGGTTTGAAGGTTGTTGCTGGACAAAGGGTGGCTTTTGGAAATTTTGCTTAGGTGGTGGAATGTAGGCTTGATTTTGTTGTTGTTGTGGAGGTTGTAGGTTTAGGACATTTTGACTTGTCCATCTCAAGTGAGGGTGGATGTTGTTATTATTGGGATCATAAAAATTATTCCGGCGGTAATGTTGGAAGGCTGCGCATGTTTCATTTGGAGATGTACAGAATTTTGAAACATGGCCTTCCCCTCCGCATTGCTCACAAGTGAATGGCCCATCCGAAACGGCATTCACTTGGTAAATCCCACCTTTGCTTCCTCCACCTACCTCAAACTTATCCAATCTACCCATAAGAGCCTCAATAGCCGCGACCAAAGACTCGGCCTTCATTTGATTTCCACGAGAAGTCCCGTGTTCGGCTCTATGTACTGCGACAATAATCTTGAGACCTTTGGTCTCCCCAGAATTCTCCTGAAATCTCCCATTCGTTGTAGCGTCGAGATAGGCTCGGTTGTCATCATACAACCCATTGTAGAACTGGTTGCAAAGAAACCACTGTTCGAACCCATGATGAGGGATGGATCGAACGAGTCTCTGGAACCGAGTCCAAGCTTGACTGAAATCTTCACTAGCCCCTTGCTTGAAACTTGTAATTTGGGCTCTCAAGGCGTTAGTCTTTGACGCGGAATAGTATTTCCGGTAAAAGGCTAATGCCAAAGTATTCCAGTCAGTAACTCCCGCAGCAGTGCGGTCAAGATCCCTATACTAGTCCCATGCCGAGTCTCGAAGGGAAAAGATGAACATAGTCTGCTTTATTTGGTCTTGAATCACCCCATATGGTGGCGCGATGGAACACATATATAGTCGGTAAATATCTTTATATGTTTCGCCGCATCCTCATTTGTCGCCCCCCCAAATTGGTTTTTCTCCACCATGGAGATATAGGATGGTTTGGCTTCGAAGGGTTTCCCCGTGCCTGCAGGTAATGTGAACCCCTTATAAAGGTCCTTTACTTGCGGCATTGAGTGACTCGCAATACTAGCTTCGTCAGTCAGATATTGTCTTCTTTGTCGGGTTTTGTAAAGTAGGTATTTGTAAGTGATGTGGGTGTGGGTGGATTATTTGGTGAATGTGGTTGATTTGGTGAGTGAAGGTGATTTGGTGATGGTGGTTGGTCGAATAAGTCTTCTTGGAATAAAGAAGATGGAGAACCTCCTTTGTTATTCTGTTGAAAAAACTTCTTCTTTGCTCTTAGCGTCCTCTCAAGTTCTAGGTTAAGTGGAAGGAGTTCTCCTTGCACTGACTTGCGCATAAGATGGAAACTACAAGAAAAGAGTGAGAAAGGTTTAAGGAAAAAAGTTCCTTAAACACAAAAAAAAAACAATAACAATAAACACTGGCGTCACCTCCCCGGCAACGGCGCCAAAATTTGACACCCGTCATTGAGGGTGGCAAAGATAAAATTTATAAACCTTAGCATTAACTAGATAGTGAAAGTCAAGGGTCGAACCACAAGGAGGTGGGGAATGTTTATTGTTCTAAGTCAATGTTTTAAGGTAATAAGTTGGGGGTTTGATCGGTTTGATTATTGCTAAGTTTAATAAAATAAAGACAAAATAAACGAAAGCAAGATAAGAATAAAACTTATGGTAAAAGAATGTTAGGATGATTCGGTTCATAAAAGCTACGATGGTATAAAGTCTAGGTCAACATGTATTACAGTCGCGTAAGGGGTGTAACAAATCCTCTCGGTCTTATGTTACCTAATAGCTCCTTTTGGCCTATGCTATTAGTTCCTAGGTCTCACGAATATTGGGTGTCAACAATAAGGGTGATTCCTAAAGTCTAGGTCACATACCTTTCAGTCTTAGTAACCTAGCCGTCTTAAAACGTTAACTAATGCCCTTCCCGTATCTTTCAATCTTGGGTAAGTCATTACTAACATCCTACAAGTCTCCTTTCGGTCTCGTCATAGGTTATTATAATTAACGAAACAAAACAGGTCTGAAACATACGCGAGGTTGGTCGACCGACCAACTAGTTCAGTCGATCGACCAACTACCCCAGTCGACCGACCAGTTAAGGCGGTCGGCCGACCAGAGGTCTGCTACTGGTCGTCTGATTTATACCATCTACGCAAATATTCACCTACATCCTAACATATGGGTTTAGCTACTCATAACTACGGTAAAAACAATAATAACAATTATAAAAACAGAATTCATAGCAATCAAAACGATAAGCATGCAATTAACAACAAGGTTTCGGGATTCTAAACTAACCGGATACTAGCAATCTTATGAAAAAGCAATAAAAACTGAATGTAAATAAGAATTACCGAGTAGGGAATTAGGGCAGAAAGAATTGCTTATTGAATTACGTGGAACGAATTGTTTGAATGAACGAACTAAGAACAATGCTAAAAACTAAAGAAAACAGTAACTTTATTGAGATTTCAGAACTATACTAAGGGATTAGAAGGTAGATAATCTGATCATTTAGCCTAATGACGGATTAGCGTTTTTATAAGCCTTTTTCAAGTCTTCCTCTTTGACCTAATTCCATCACGGGCTTTTGCGAGTTTTCTGAAGTCTGCGCTGTGGCCGACCGACCTGGAGTCTCGGTCGGTCGACCGATTATCGGGCCCAAGAGGTCTTCTGATTTCGTATTCTGAATTCTGAACTTGAGATATCAGGTACTTTGGTCGACCGACCATGGGACTCGGTCGGTCGACCGGTTCTCCTGAGTGTTAGCTCTTGAAATCTTTTTAAGTCGGTCTCGTGGTCCTTGGTTTGCGCATTGGTTGTTGTTTCCTCCTCGTTCCTTGGTTCCTTTAGCTATGCAAAATTCCCGAGGGTAGCATTTGGCGCGAAATTACCTCTTTTCCGCATAATTATGCAAAATAGCATAAAAATACGAAAGTAGACAAATGTTGGGAAATAAAGGCTAAAACTCGTAAATGAGCTCTAAAATGCGTGTAAAAATAGATGTAAAACATCATAAAATAGACACGCATCAATAGGTATCCAGAGGGGGTTATCCTGTAGAGGAGGAGGAAAAGGAGGACACGGATGAGCTGGCGCGATACCGAGAGGAGAGGGCATCCCGCACTCATGCACGCCACATTGAGGATCTCGATTATGACGAGGATGAGGATTAGTTGCCAGATGGTTTGGGGATGTCTTGATACAAGTTGTGAGTACCTTTTCTCCTTTAGTTCTTTTCTTTTCTCATATAGTCCTTAGATTTAGTAGATCATGTGTCTCGTCCCCATACCTCCTGTTGTTGTGATGCTGTTAAGTACAACGAGGGTGTTGTACGAGTTTGGTTTGGGGAGGGCATATGCTTCATTTCATTTCTTCATATGTTTCGTTGCATTTATGTTTGCACGTTCAGTATCCGCTTGCAATTTCACTTTAAAAAAAAGAAAAAAAAAACTCACGTTTACTTTTGCATACTAGAACGAGTCGTTTAGGAGTTTCTCAGTGCTGTTAAACCATCAGAAAACTCAAACTAGGTATTTGATTCACATCTTTTAGCAAGTCCTTTGGCATTTTCTCGAATCTCATTTCAAAAGCATGTTGGACAAGTAGACTGGAATTGATAGTCTGGCAACCTACAATAACTTTCTAAGGAATTAGAGCCTACAACCGGTGACATTCATGACCGGTTCATCTAGAAAAGTGAGTAGTTACTCCTTATGAGACATGTAACATCAATTTGCATAAACATGAGTTCGGTCTTCTTTATACCTGTATGCATTCGGGTTTGCGGTTTGTTGATACATGTGGTAGAGGTTCCCTTTTATTCATTTTACCCATAAGCTTCACAAAGCCAAATTTGCCTATTTTTTATCCCATATAGCTACAATCCATGCTTTTACCCACCCTAGCCGAGCTAGTAATGGTAGCATTTTGGGAATGTGTTGTTTTGCAAGTTGGTTACCTTATCTTGTCATAAGAAGAATGGGTGAAAAGAAAGAAAAAAAAGTCATCGGTGAAAGTTGAAGAAATCAACTGACGATTTTCTACTCCCGTGCTTTTATATCATATCTTATGAGGAGTTGATAGTTTTTGTGGTATTGAGAGTTGGATGCATCCTATTTACATCGTGTGAATTGATAGTACATGTCTAGAACTCATTCTAGATTTTGAGTTTCTTTCCCTGAAAGAAGCTCCCATTGTTATCTTATAACTCGTGACGTATTGATATGTTAGAGGGATCAACTTATCGCTCTAAAGTACCTAGTCACTTATGTACTGAAATCTATTTTGTAGTTATTCATGTTTTCACTATCAGTTCTCCTCGAGAACCCATCATTTTCATTTATCTTGGCTATTAATCAAAAGTTTTTAGGTTGTATGAATCACCACGTGATTCTATATTCATCAATATGAATAATTTATCCAACCTTTTTGATTTCTAATGGGTGACGTTTCATTATCAATATAATAAACTTTCCCGTGAAGCTCCATCATCCTATGATGTTCAACATTTTATTCATCTAGAATTGAAAGCCTCTTATTCTTTACACTCTAAAGAATCACCATTCTCTCTAAATGGTAGGTTCAATTCTCTAATGAATATTGCTCCCACTAAAATCAATATCACTCTCTCTATAGTGATCGACTTTTAATCAATCAATATCATTTCTTAAATGAACCTTTCATTTCTCGTCTTCGTTTCCTCGAAACGAAACATGACATGATATTACTTTGCTCCCACTTGAACCGGTATCACTATCCCTATAGTGATCTACTTCCTCTCAATCAATATATATCATTTCTTAAATGAACTTTTTATTTCTTGTCTTTGTTTCCTATAACCGGACATGACATGATATTCCCTTATAACTACCATCTAGAGAACTGAGATGATTTCTCCTCTATTATCTTATAATTTGAGAAATATCATTATTAAGGAAGCGTTTTCCTTTTGATTTCATACGGGGTTTCTTTTATCTTCTCTAAGAAAAAATGACATAAGGAACATTTCATTTCGTGTCCTCCCGTAGTTTCTTCAGTGTCCTCCCGTAGTTTCTTCTATTTATTCATTTAGGGTTCTTCAAAAGCATCCCAATGTAGGATTCTTCTCTAAGACCCCACATTTATAGCATTGGTTTGCGGGTGAAATATTTTCTCCCAGTCTATCCTTTAAAATAACTTTTATTTATATAAGGATAGCAATTTCCCTATAACCAATGTATATGAATGTTGAAAAGTTTTTAGGGGTGATAAATTAATTCTCATTTTCACTTAAAATGATCATCTTATAATGAACTAATTATATTTCGTTTTGATTGATAGTTTCTCATGTGGTGTAGTTCTCCGTTTTAAATTAATCAACACTTTGATTCTTTATATTGATCGTATCAATGTTATTGTACAATGAAGGTTTCATGGTACTTCTTTAGTGATTTATTAAGGTCACATTAACTCATGTTTTACAAGGCATGCAATTTATTTTAGGAATCAACAATTTGATTAAGAAAAAAAGGAGTGACTTGGGTTGAAAACCAAGTCACTAATATCCAAAATACAACCATTGTTTAGGATTTAAATCCTTGTCTTACAAGAAAAGTAATTGTTCTTGAAAATTAAAATGCATAAATGAAAGAAGACGGTAATGAAAATTAGAGCCAAGGTCTTCAAGTCTTGAATCACTTGGATGCTACCATAGCCATCCATGTAAGGAACATCAAGCTTCTTTTTCCTTGCCTTTGTCATTAGGAGGTGCCGCTTTAAAACAATTAAAAAGGTGATAGTCAACAACTTGTATCACCATACAAAAGTTGACAAAACAACATGAATTTTAAGCGAGAATTATTACCTACGGCGAGAGCCTTTCCATTTTTGAGATCGGTCAAGTATTTGGGGCAATTTCGTTTCCAATGCCCTAACCTCGTGCAATAATGGCACTTGTCTTTAGCCTTTGAAGATGAGGTGGAAGCACCTTTCGAAAAGGTCTTCACTTTAGACGGATTGGACTTGAATGTTTTCTTGCCCTTGCCATTGAAGGCACTCCTCTTGAATTTTCCTTTTCCCTTCTTCTCGATGTTCAAAACATCCTTAGTAGAACTTTCATTGAGTCCCATGTCCCTCTCCGCTTGGACGAGAATCTTATGCAATTCGTCCAACGTGGTTTCTTGATTTCGCATGTTAAAGTTCACCCGGAACTGAGCATACAATTTCACCTTATTGAGAGAGTGAAGAACTCGGTCAATGGTGAGGGAGTCGGGAACTTCAACTCCTTGCAACTTGAGGGTTTCCGCTAACTCAACCAATTTGAGAACATGAGGGCTAACCTTTTGCCCTTCCTTCAAACAAATGTCGAAGAAGGCGGAGGCCGCCTCATATTGAATCACCCTTGGAGTTTGCGAAAACATAGTCGCAAGTTTGGTGTAAATCTCATATGACGTGCTTAGCTTGATCATACTCCTTTGGAGATCCGGCTCCATAGAGAAGATAAGCACATTCTTGAGAGCGGGGGACTCTTTCATGTAGGCTTCATAAGCCTCACGAGTCGGAGCCGCGGAGCGAGCTGTCGGAGCGGGAGGAGCGGCCTCGGTAAGGTAACGAGTCTTATCGTCACCTTGAGCGACCAAAACCAGTTGCGCATCCCAATCCTTAAAATTGGAACCATGCTTATCGAGTTTGCAACGATCCATGAAGGATCGAAGCCATAATACATTAGTGAGAGGTGGAGCGTTGGTGGCCATTGATGATGTTTGAAAATTAAACTACAAATAAAAATGAAGGAGCTAAAAACAACATCATTTATATTTAAAACTCGAAAATATATTAAAAGTGTTTAGCATTTACTTAATGACCTCTTACCCAACTAAGCAAACGATTCCGAGACCCAAATCTATACTAATTCGGGCACGGTGTAGCCGATTCATCCGTTATTGATATAATTTGGTGGATTAACTCCTTAATCGGTTCTACCTTAGAACTCTCGGTCGATAATTTTACTTTAAATTGTCTTTAGCCCGAACTTATTGCAACTACGGTTACGAATACCTTCGTTGAGACCGACCAAATTTCAAGGTGTAATCATATTACCCCACTTACCCAACGTAACAAGTTTAGTACCCCGGTGTAGCCGAGCCCACTTTCTTATGAAGAAGGGAGTCATGGGTCTTTACTCTTTGGTAAGGCTAAGTCTCAATATTTATAATGTAAGAGATCTAGTCAATTCATTATCTATCTCCGTTTAAGTGAACTAAGTCGGTGAATTACCGACAAATTTAATTGACTAGGTCGATGTACTCGAATAAAAATGCATGACATGATATGACGATTTGGCTATGCATGCAAACACATAAAGCAAAATAAAGGCATAAAACTTAAAGCATAAGTAACCCTAGTATGGCCTTCCTAGAAAAGAAAGTAATAAAAGTACAAATTTGGAAACCAACTCCTTGGTCCCTTGAACTTCACAAGGCACGCATCCCAAGGCAATCACCGTCTTGGTCGGAACTCCTTTCCGAAATGCACCATCTTCAAGGCTCTCCGGAAATTACAAAAATTACAAATTTTCTATCTACTTTATACATTATAAAATAGAATAAACAATAAATAAAGTGATACGAGATCACATTAATTACATCCGAATCAATAACCCCTTACATTACGAGAATTATCGATTAAAACTAAGGCCATACTAAGTAAATTACATAATCCCAAAATTACGTAAATAAAATTATGACAATCATAATGAAATATGCAATGCTTATGTATATGAACTAACATGCAAATCCTAAGCCAAATCGTCCTAATAAATATCATTTAAATATAGTTATCGTATAACTCGGCTTTATGGAATTGCGTGTTTTTTAACGTTTAAAATCACTTAGCATCTCGTGAATCGATATTCACACTTAATTTAATCATCCTAAATTAAATCATTTAGGTTTCAAAATTTAGTTTTACTCAAATTTTGAACATCACATAAATTATTTTTAAAATATTGTTCGGAATTAATCGGTTTTGCGGGAAAAATAATATAAAATTCTAAAAGAGTCATAAAATTTCAAAAAATTCAAAATTCAAATTTTGAACATTCTAGAATTTTCTTAAAATTTCAGAACTTTAAAAATATTAGTATTTAAACGATATTATCATTTATGACATAATTAAGACGAAAAAACGCGTATTTTGAGTCGGAAATTCATTAATTACCTCCATAAAAGCATTTAAAATACTAATAATATTTTTACACTTTCCAAAACACTTAAGGAACTGAAATGGACAGAAAATTTAAAGAACACACTGCCCAATATCCGAAATTAACACAAAATGGCTCTTATTATTCAATTTTTAACTTTAACAATTAACAATTAAAAATTAAATATGCAAAAACTTTTGGCTCCCAAGAAAAAATATGGTGATGAACATATCAAATATGACTTTCATGGGTTAAATTTTTCGGCCATTTTAACAACTTTTGCTATATTTAACAAGGAAAATTTAACAAATATAATCCCAACTATCACTCATTTTCTCAAAATAATCTCAACTATCAATATTCCCACAATAATCTCAACTTTCATACCACCCTTCTCAAAATAATCCCAACTATCAATATTCCAGCATTAACACTCTACTTACAAGACTTAATAAAAAAACACTACATTGTTTTGAGAAGGGTTGTATGAAAGTTGGGATTATTGCGAGAATATTGATAATTGAGATTATTGTGAGAAGAAGCGTGATAGTTGGGATTATATTTGTTAAATTTTCCATTTAACAATTTATGTCATATAATGTACAATTTTAACCATTAAAATTATTTCACAAGCAAAACATGAAATAAAAATCTCGAAATTTTTATACATGCTGGAAATAATATATATGACATTGTGTAAAAAATTTGATGGCCTAATTCCAACTCCAACTATTTAAGTCGAAATTATGTCACTATTATCCGATTTTTACACTAAAAATCAATAATCATGCAATATATGATAAAAATTTCTGGAAAATTTAAGATACATTTTAATATTTCATGTGACATACTTAAAAATTTTTATAGTTAAATTCGCAATATAACTATATAAAACCCATTTATTCTCATTTTATGCCATTTTAACATTTAAAATTCATAAACCATGCATTTTAACTCCAATATTTACGAAAATTCATATTCATAACATAGGAAATACTTGTGAGACCATACAAAAAAATCTCGGCCAAAAAGTATGAATAGCTATTTTTCCCAAAAATAATTCATTTTAACCGATTTAAAATGACAAGAACCGAATTAATTATACATATGAACAATATATATCAAAAAAAAACATTCCAAATAATCTAAAACACTTTTAGGGCCAGTAGGTATTCATGCAATAAAATTTTCGGCCATATCAAATATGATATTAAAATTTCAATTTTATTTTGTTATCAAATAACTTCGTAAAAATTATGACGAAAAGCATGCAAGCAACCATTTTGCTCTGATACCAATTGTTAGGTTCTTTTGTCATACACGCCCTAAAATTAGTCTTACTAATATGAGATTGCTAATTAACATTTTAATTAGGTTAAACAAGATCTTATGCATGCTTATAATGATGAGGAATAATGGAGTCGGATACTTACAATCCGACGAGAATGGCAAGAATGATCCTCCAACCCTTAGTACCCAAAGTAGGATACCTTCTCCAAGATGCACCCAAGACAAAGCCTTAAGAACCAAAACTTGTAGTAGCTAGGTTAAGAATCGGTTTTCCTTATATGTGTTCTAATCTCTTATTAGAACTAATGAAATCTAATACTACAACTATTATAGTATTAGAAATATTATCTTATAATATTTTAGAGGTTATTGAATGATTTTCTCTCTAGAAATTTTTGCTTAGGATTAGAAGAAATGAACTTGTGAGTAAATCACAAGTTATAAGGGGTTTGTATTGGTATTGGGGTGGTCGGCCATGGGAACACTCAAAGGGGAACATTTTCCCTTTCCCATGCTCTTAGGGTGGCTCTAGGCTTGAGTTCTCAAGGCACCCATTTAATCATTTTGTCTTAGGGTAATTAAGATGCTATAAACACACCTTAACCACCCCCCCCCCCCCAAACCGTCACATTTTAAGATAAAATGGACATCCATTTTATGTTTGTCATTTTGTACAATTTTACATTTGTGACATACATTATGTCACAATGTTATAAATAATAATTGTTTTAATTTAAAATATATATTTATCAAATAAATATTATTTACAAATTAAATAAATCACATTTAACAAATTGACTAGTAATTCATAATTACTAATATAAAATGGTTATTATATCAATCTTCAATACGATTTACAATACTTGTAATAATATATAACCCAATTCATTCTAATTACGATATTTCATAAATGTCGTTTATTGTTTGATAAATGACACGTTTCAATTTCAAACATAAATCTTATATTAAGATTTAACCTCTGATTTCTCGATATACGAGTTTAAGGAATCTGATCAACTCGTATCAATATACATTTGACCAGTTTATCAATTAAGGGAATTGTCCTATAGGTGTGACCTAAAGGGATCAACTGACCACCACCGTCATACGACAGTAATGTCAAACTTTAGCTAGCCAATCATTACCGATTAATGTTGGTCAGTTGACTATATAATTTTGTATCATCCCTTGCGCATTCTCGTCATGAGATTTAATTATGTGATCGCACTATTGTTGAGGACATAATTCCCAACACATTAAAGTGTTGGAATGCATACGTACGGTTGGAGAGACCTTATTCATGTTAGATTGCATGCATGTTCTTATAGGTCGTAGTTAGGTGAGTGATCTTGATTCTTCACATCTTGCACTATATATTGCCTTGTGTCTATGTGAGTGGTTGAGCGACCCGTGAGAGTCCAGTTTAGAGAATCTTGCAAAGTCCAAAGTCCAACCGCTTTATGAAGCATGTTTAGATTCGTTTGCCTTAGGATTTGACAGTTAGAGGTGATTATTCAGTTGGTTTAGATGTTGAGTTGACTATTTACTTATTCGTTTTTAACTCCTATCTCTTTAGTCTTTGTTCATTACACTTTTTGCTTGGGGACAAGCAAAGGTTCGGTTTGGGGAGGTTTGATGCATGTCATTCTTATAGTCTTTTTAGACTTCTTTAGCATGCATTTCCATGCTTTATTGGTAGTTATTTACTTCATTTTTACTCCGAATAGAATACTTTGAGTTCTCTTGTGTTAATTGTAGGAATGTACTCAAAAGTACGTAACCGAAGCCAAAAACTGCCCCCGAAGCATCATTTAGAAGGTCATGAGAATCAGAACCCACATCATGTCATCTTGGGATGCGTAAAGTCTGTTTGGGAGTGCGTTTTGAAGTTCAACAGTTCGATGAAGTTGTCAAGTTGGTCGATCGACCATATATGGTCGATAGCTAATTCGATCAACTGATTTCCTGGTCGATCGACCAGAGGCTGGTCGATCGACCTCTTTTTGATCTCCGAGGCCCACTTTAACCTAAGCCCATTAGGTTATCAGATGTTAGTCAGTTAATGACGTTTATAAGGAGTAGACTGCAGCTTGTATAGGGGATCTATCTTTCACTTTACTCTGTCACTTTACTTTTCATCAGATAATTTTTTAGTCAGTAGCTTTCACTTTATTTCTCCTTCAACTTGTAAGATGTAATCTTCCGGAATTCTGTACTGAACGCTTTTTGGATTATTGGTAATCTTATTTCTTTGCTCTTATTTTCTCTTGTCATTATTTATCTCTACTTATCTCGCGATCATGATTTCCCCTTTAGTTGTTTCTTTCATTTCGATTGTTAATCCCTCTATGCATAGCTAATTTCCATGACTATGATATAGGTGATCCAATGTAATTGTGACGAACCTTGATTAGGTTTAGACTAGTTCATAATTGTAAGTCTCTGTTGTTAATTGTAGCATTTATTAGCGATTAGTCAATTAATGTGCTTGATTGATTAGTTGATTTGGTAAAACCCCGACCTAAGATCGAAAGCCTGGTGAGAGTTAGACATGTTACAAACATTAGAGTTCCCTAGTAAGTTGCAAGAGCCCGCTAAAAGCATTGTAGGGCGAATAGATAGCGATCCGAGAGGACCTTTTCACTACCCCTTAGACCGATAATTGCGATTAATCTACGACCTATACCTCAATCGTTACACTTTCAAGGGTGAACCGACTATCCTAGTTTGCTCTCCCTTATATTTTTAGAGTCCTTTCTTTTACGCTCTTTATTTCTCTCTTTCCTTTACTACTTTTAGTTTAATCAAAATAAACAACCAAAACCCCCATATTCGGTTACTTCGACGGACTTTAGCTTAGCAATTAGAATTTATATATGTCTCCCTGTGGATACGATACCGACTTCCTTGCTACATTAGTTAGGCCAATTGGTTATTTTTGATAGGGTTGCGACAGCCATGTCAGGAGTCTAGGGTGATTTGAGACCGAAAGAAGATAATCGCTACCCACCTTATCAAAGACTTTACTGACCTAGTATTTTCCGATTGCATGAACGATCGCGGTTACCCGATACCTGACATACCCATTTTCTATCAATTCAATTTTATAATCTTTCTTGTTTTATTGTTCCTTTGTTTTAAGTAGTTAAGTAAATCAAACATAAAACCCCCAGTTGTGACTGAGACAGACCGAATTAAACAGATAACTAACAACTTAGCCTCCCTGTGGAGATCGACCCTACTTACCGCTGACTTCTATTAGTAGTACTTAGGTATGTATTTTTGGTACTAAACGATTGTATCAAATTTTGGCACCGTTGCCAGGGAGGCGGCACTTTTATCTGTTTTACTTTGTTTGTCTTTCGCCTCAAGGGAATGCTGAGTACCTTTAGGTTGTTCTTATCTTTTTCTTTAGTGCTGTTTTGATAGGCCTAAAGGTTCATTAGACGGGCTACGGAGGGAGATTATCGAAGGGAAGGCTTGAGTACCTTCAATCCCTTTGCCAAGATGACGTCTGTTTCCCGACTGATTGCTCAGTTTGAAGCCCAAGCTAAAAAATCCGCTAATTGGGAGAGGAAGGAATCTTAGGGTTCTGGTAATTACTACACTACTCCTACGCCACAACCGGTGCTGCAACAGATGATAAGCTGATCAAGGTAACAAGAGAGAAAACTCCTTTTTTTTCGGTCCCTTGTACCACACGACCAAAACTCTTCTTATAGGGTTTTGGTTTGTGTTGGTATTGTACTTCTATTAGGAAACCTCCTTATATTATAATATTCTAAGTCAGTTTACTTGAAACCTCCTTATATTATAATATTCTAAGTTAGTTTCCTTATTGCGTATTTCCTTAAAACATCATAAATATTTTAATAATTTTCGCTGTACAATTATAATTCTCGGAGAACATTAATTAATTATCTTATAATTATTTAGCCCAATTATATTATTCTAAAATATCATATATTAAAATATAATTAATAAATATAACATTTATATATATTTGTTAGAATTAACATTTAATTCATTTCTCCTAATTATTATTTAATCATATTAAATGTTTATCATCTACTTAACTACATTTAGCTAAGTTTAGCATTTACGTAATTATATCAATATATAATCACATTTCTTAGTACTATCCTATATGTGTGACCTTTAGGGATCAGCTGATTATCGCCATCATATGACAGTAATGTCAAACTTCTAGTGAGTCAATCGTTACCGATAAACGTTAACCAACTGATTAATATACTAAGTATCCTGTGTGATCCTGTATAAGATTTATTCAAATAATCACACACTGTGGAGGACATTTACTCCAACAGAACTTCCTTCAGCGGGGGTGATTTTTGACTTCAACTTCCAAGCAAATGTACCATCTTCGGTATTGTATTCCACCTTGTAATCCTTTGAGCTTTTCTGAACAACGTTTGAATTCTCGGCTTTCCTCTTTGATGCACCATCTTTTGAACACGACTCTCCAGGTGCCAAAGGTAATGCTCCCCATCCATATATTGGATCTCCATCTTTCGTCGTGCCCGTTTCTGTAGAAGTAAACACAATAGACTTGTCCTCCAAATCGCTCCCAAGTTGTGGGGGAGGTGTCAAAGCAATAACATTTATATTATTTTCTACAGAAGGGATAGCATGGCATGGTACGATATGCATGAGGCCTCCATGGGTGTTAGACTGTGAAAACGTCAAATCCTCTCAACCAACCTGGAATATCAGTGTCCTAGTCCCAACATCTATAACCGCTTGCGCAATATGCAAGAACGGTCTTCCCAAAACGATGGGAGTGTGCGTATCCTCAGGTATATCTAACACGACAGATTTAACGGGAATATATAACTTCCCTATCTGCACAGGTATGTCCTCTAGAACCCCTAATGGCCGCGACAGTGACCGACCAACCATCTGAACTGTCATGTTAGTGCACTGAAACTTGGTAAAACCTAACCTCTTAGCCAAAGATAATGGTAAAACGCGCGCTCACACTGGCTCCTAGGTCACACAACGCATTATCAATAAGATGGGTCCCTATATGACACGTAATAGAAAAACTGCCAGGATCAGACAACTTTGATGGACTTTTATTCTGAAGAAATGCAGAACACTCTTCAGTCAAAGCCACCTTTTCAACAACATCAACTGGCCTCTTACGCAATAAATTTCACGCTTAAATTTTTAGTAAGAAGGTACCTTAATTAGTAACTCGGCAAATGAAACGTTCACCTTCAAGTCGCGCAAGATATCAACAAATCTTATAAACTCTTTCTCTGTCTTGGCCCGTAACAATTTACTAGGAAATTGAGCATAAGCCTCAGAAGCTTTCTCCTCACGTCCGTCCTTATCTCTTTTCGATCGAGGATATTTCCCACTCGATTGATCATTTTCATTTTAAAAACCTATCGATCGAGCAGATGAAGTAGCTCGATCGATTGAATTACCATCAGAACTGCTCGATCGAGGAAAAGCACCCTCTCGATCGAGCTGTTTTTCTCCAATTTAACTCGATTGAGCAATATCAACTGCTCGATCGATAACTTCACCAGCGACATTATTGGTTATCTTGGAATTCGTGCAATTCGCACCAGAAATAGTAACATCAGGTCCGTCATATGTGAGACCGCTCCTCAAATTTATCATGTTGAGCGTCTCATTCTTCTTCTCGGTTTGCGATGGTAATTGACCCGGTTGCCTAATGGATTGCTTCGAAGTTAATTAAGCAATTTGGGACTCAAAAAGCTTACTCGACGCATCCTTAGCTTGATCACTCTTCTGCATTTGAATGGCGAACGATTGGATCACGGATTTGAGCTCACCAATATCTGAATTCCCTCTAGAGGATGATGAACTACCTTGCCGCGGCTGGAATGACTGAGGTTTCTGAAATTTTTGCTGAGCTCTGTGTGGTGGAATATAATTCTGTTGTTGTTGCTGCGGCGGAGGAGTAGGATTCAGAACGTTCTGACTTGTCCATCTCAAGTTAGGATGAACGTTACCTTGATTATACTAGCCACCTCCTTGTCGGTATTGCTGAAAAGAACAAACATGTTCCTTCTCAGCAAAACAGTCCATAAATGTTTGTCCCGTTACACCACATCTTTCGCAAGTAACAACATCTTCTCTTTACAAAAGATGGACAGTTTGTTGGTTTCCCGCAGCTTGCTTTTCCCATTGGTCAAATCTGGCATTCAGTTTATCCAATTTAGCATCAACACCATCAGAATTGATGTTAGCTAGGGTCCTTGCCCCACTTCTGGGATTCCCATATTTATAATAGTTGGCCGTTTCCTCAATCGTATTCCAGCCCTTATCATCATCAATCTCCTTCTGGAATCTCTCATCAGCAACATCCAAAATGGCACGCTAATCATCATACAATCCTTTATAAAACTGGTTACTCAAGAACCATGGCTTAAACCCATGGCGAGGAACAAATCTCACCACCTTCTTGAATTTATCCCAAGCTTCAAATAAACTCTCATTTGCGGTCTGCTTGAAATTGGTGATCTGACCTCTCAGTGCTTTGGTTCTCTGCGGCGGATAATATTTCTGGTGAAAAGCAAGAGCCAAAGACTCCCAATCAGTTACTCCCGCTACATCTCTATCCAGATCAATCAACCACTCCCTAGCTCCTTCAGACAAACAAAAAGGAAACAACACCTCCTTAATCTTATCATGAGTAATTCCCCTAGAAGTAGGGATGGTAGAACAATAATCAGTAAAGATCTCCATGTGCTTCCTCGGATCCTCTCCAGCAACACCCCTATACATGTTCCTCTTGACCAGATTAAAATATGATGGGTGAATATCAAAGGTAATTTTCATCCTCATCAGTAGTAAGCTTGAAACCTTTGGGGATAGAATCAGCAGTTGGTTCCGAATGACTAGCAATGTTCGACATCATCACATGTGTGGTAAATTCCACAGAAATATCCTCCTCGAAAGTATAACTGCCGAACTGGTCAGAAGTATTCAAATCTTCCTTCTGGCAAAGTCTTTTCAACTCTCTTTCTCTGCAACGAAGGGTTCTCCTAGGTTCAAGATCAGCTCCAACTAATTCGTTCAAACCTAAAAGACCTGGGCATAAACGAAACTAAAGAGAGAGAAATAAGAACGGTTTTAAGGAATTAAAAATTCCTTAAGACTAAACACAAGCTAAATAATGCAAATAAAATAATTGTCTGCCCGACAACGACGCCAAAATTTTATGCGTGTCGTGATACACCAAAAATAATAAACCTAAGTCTATTAACTAATAGCTAACGGAAGTAGTGTCGAATCCCACAAGGAGGTAATATTTATATAGAATCTAGTTGGTTGGTCACAAATTGGGGGGGGGGGGGGGGGGCGGTGTTTAAATGATTTTTGTCTAATCTAAAAAGAGGATTTGAAGAGAGAGATTAAAAAGAGAATTAAAGAAGGAAATTAATAAGTTTAAACAGAGGAGAAATAAATATGTCAGGAATCGGGTCACAATGATATTACACTAACGGATTGACTAGGTTGGTCAGTCTTTACTAAGGAGGGTAGTGATTATCTCGTTTTGGTCTCAAATCAACCTAGAGTCCCCTAAATAGCTTTCACCCTATTAGGTTCAGTCTATCATTCTTAAGCAAGTCCACTCTTCCAATCTTTCGATCTAGGTCATGTTTAACTAAGTAAATTGGTCTCTTGCATGCACTCAATTGACTAGTTTTACAGTTCAATTGCTATCAAACAACCCTTATGTTGTAGTTTTGTATTACAAATATTACACACTAGTAACTAATACAAACAAAGGCACTAAAACAGAAATGAAAACAATATAAGACGGTATATTATACCCAATCAAATCACGTTAAACACGTTTTCCTTAGAGTATTTCGACCCTATTGCCTTTGGGTTGCACGAAATCTCTGTAGGATAAGACAATTCCTTAGTCTTAAGGTAAGAACTAAGAACAATTAAACAATAAGAAAATTTTGTCTTTTACTTTGTTAATGTTAGAAATAAATTTCAGAAAATATGTCAGAGAGTATCGTTCACATTCTGATTTTTTTGTATATATATCATGTACGTAGACTTACATGGCAATGCAAGAGGATAAGATAATATTAAAACAATGCATGTAATTCATAACTGCCGAATCTGACAACATGACATTAATTATATGCAAACTCATCACGAATAAAAATAAGGATGTAACCCTAATCGGGGGTGCCAACCCCGATCGGGAACATGATCTTTCTCATATTTTTCATTCGTATTTCGCTAAGTATAAAATATACTTTCACCCCGAGCATATAACCCCGATAGGGGACAAATATATACTACGACAACAATTTACGGTATCGTCCCTTATTGTTACATCCCGCATTTTCGTAAACAATATTTTAATAATTTTTAAATTAATATACGGAATAAAATAATATTTGAATATAAAATGTTAAGTTATTTTTAAATCTTCCGTTAAGATCCGTCTTAAGAAACCTTATGTCCTTAAGATGTTAATAACTTGGCATGTCTTTAACCCGACTAAAAACCCGTTCACAAACAAGTGACCCAATTCATTTAAGAAAGGACAATACATAAACCCTAAACAAAATCATTCCATCGCCATCTCAAAACACAAACACTATTTCATCCATTTCTTCATTTCTCCTTTTCCTTTCCAGCTTAAGATCAACTTTTCAAGCTATTCCTAAACCCGAATCAAGGTAAGTCATATATTTTCAAAATCCTTGCGAAATTTCCAAGACATCTATCTCTTTTAATTTCGATTTCGTCCAACCCGAAAAAGACGCTGTTTTGGCTTCTTTCCGTTCTAGGGTTCTAAAAACCATTTTCTTTGTTGTAGGAGCGGATTTAGAGGATCTTGAGGTCGATAGCTTCATTGTTGAAGAGGATCTAAGATCATAAAACGCTTTTGAGGTGACGATTATGAGAAACTCAGCCTTTTTGTTAAATAAGCACATTTCTTGTTCATGCTTGTTGTAGTTTCTGATTTTCATAGCCATTGTTGTTGTTTCGGACTTAGAAACATTTTAGGGTTTAGTCTTAAATGATATTCACATGATTGGTTTGGTGTTCATATGATTATTTGCTCATTTTCAGTTTTGATATCCTTAAGACGAATACTAGTGGTGATCTTAATATGGTCTTGTTGTTGAAATTAATGCTTGCTATTGCATCCCATATGTGTTATATATGCTGGGTAGTATTTACTTGTTGTGAATTTTGGGAATTGGTATCGATTCAATCGAATTTGTGGTTTCCTGTAAGATGCGATTTTAGGCTCAGGGACTCTGAGCCGGTCGACCGACCGGCAGCCGGTCGACCGGCTGAGAGTGCATTTAGGTTGTTTTGCGTGTTTTTGAGGATTGAGCTAAAGGGGTGCTCAGCCGGTAGGCCGGCCGCCTGTCGACCGGCTGAGGCACCTTGTCCTTTGTATTTTCGTATAGAATGAGGAATAGGGAGATGATCTCCCAGCCGGGTAGCCGGCGGCCGGTCGACCGGCTGGGGATCCTTCCTCATAGGTCGTTGTTTTAAAGGCTGTTATGGTGAATAGGTTGTCAGCCGGCTGACCGGCAGCATGTCTGCGACCGGCTGAGGACCCCTTTCACTTTAAAATCGTTTTATCTTTTTATCGGCTAGTCCGATTTGTTTGAGACTCGTTCCGTATGCCTTGTATGTGTGTTTGAGGTCCCCGGAGGATGGGCGACACTATATTGGGTTCGGGAATGGAGAGAGGATAGAGAGCCCCCGGTCGGGTAACCGAAAGGAAAACCGACTCTCCCTCAACTTAGTTCCCGAGATCAATTAAGTGTTGTTTAGAAGTCTAGAAGATTAGAACTAAGGATCTTGTTGTAGTTTATATTATAATATGTCTGAGTTGGGACCATTAGAGTACGATATATATATATATATATGCTGATGTATTGATGCGTATTAAGGTATGCCTTAAGTTGACCTCTGAGCTTAATACGTGAACTAGTTGCCATATATGGGGATATGCCTTAAGTTGGCCTCTGAGCCCTATATGTGTTTTTCCTGTCGTGTCTGAGATATGCCTTAAGTTGGCCTCTGAGCTCAGACATGTTATTTTGTGATCGCGTCAGTCTATGCCTTAAGTTGGCCTCTGAGTCTGACGAGTAGAGTAGTTGTACAACGGGGTAGCTAGGGTGTTGATGCCTTGCCCGGAGTACAGTTGTTGATGCTAGAGTATGCCTTAAGCTGGCCTCTGAGTCTAGTGTCTTGTGATGTAGTAAGGGAGTATGCCTTAAGCTGGCCTCTGAGTTCCTTACTTGTGATTGTGAATCCGGATGCTAGTCTATGCCTTAAGTTGGCCTCTGAGTCTGGTGTCTTGTTGTTTAGCAAGGTCTATGCCTTAAGTTGGCCGCTGAGTCCTTGTCTGTGAAAGTGAATTGGTATCTAGGTTATGTCTTGAGTTTACCGCTGAGCCTTTATACCTGCTGATTTGCATCTGCTTGCCTGAGTTGGGGTACAGTGTCAGATGTTGCTGATTGATTGTGATAGATAGAGTGTTGATTTATAGAACTGTTCATCCAAGGCATTGGATGACTCTTGGGCTAGTTTCGTAAATGGTTTGGATTGAAAGACCCCCGGCCGGGAAACCAGAAGGGAAACCGGCTCTCCTTCCAAATTGTTTCCGAAGTTGGTTGAGAGCCTTGCATAAGTATTTGCATGTTGACTTGAGATTCAGAGATGGAGATTTATATGCTTCACATGTTTTATATATGTTGGAGTGTGTTGCGTATTTCTGTGTTACGTGTCGTTACAAAAGGTGGCTAGGAGAACTCTAGTCACTCCCCACTGATTGTGGCGTACATGTTTATATGTATGTAGGTACATGACAGGTGGTTGGTAGAGGGTTGCATGGAGCTAGCGAGCGATGATTCTATTCTTCGATTGACTTACACTTTTACGTTAGCTAGACTCTAGACTTTCATTTCAGTTTTTGAGTGCCTGTAGGGATGTGCCATCCCAGGCTGTTGTATATATTTTACTTTTAGTACTTAGACAGTTATACTTATCTATGTTTCTGTTTATATCAGTTGTTTCAGTTTTAGTTTTAATTCACCTCGTTTTTATGCATGTTAAAGTTTAAATTCCGCGTAAATTTTGGCATGTTGTATGTTTTATTTTTCCGCTGCGACGGGGGGTTTTACACTTATCCACTTTAACCATGAACTCGATCATTCCGATTATATGAGCGTACACTCTGTACTCCCCTACTCACATTATATCGATTTCAAGCTCAAACCGATTCTAACACGAAAACCTGAATACACTTAAATGACCTTGGTATTAAAATCACTAACATTCCTCCCCCATTTAAGTGTATCCCTTGTTTCCAAATAAAATAACAAAGTAAACAAATCTATGAATAAATGAAAGTGTCCAAGGATTGAACTTCCACATTAGTACAATATATATTCCAAATATTCGAGAATCAAGGTGTGCCACGGATTGAAACTTTCTACCCATATTGAATACATGAAGATAACATACACATAGACTCAAATAAAGTCTTCAAGTTACAAGCTTGACACCATTGACCGCCTTGTGTCCATATCCTTTCATGAGAGTATAAGAAGCCAAGTATGGGCCTCTTGAAGAGGCCACACTTCACACTCACATAGGTGAATCTTTCATCGTGCACCTGAAAAATGCACTTTGTCAAAGATTTCATTAAGAAGTGTTAACTTCAGCCTCTTGTCATGCAGGTCATGCACATACCTTTCGGGATTATAACATGTGCCTCAATCTTCCACAATAAGCCTTCCGTATTGAACTTAGCCTCTAAAATATGTTAGAGGAAAGTTGGGTATCTTATCATAAAGATCTAGATGGACTTTAAACCCATCCTGATTACCGACTTTAAAACCAAATCCTTAGCTAATCCTTGTTCAAGTGATCAGCTAAATTATTATATGTTCTCATGAAATCAACGGAAATAATCCCATGAGTAATCAACTCACACATCGCGCTATGTCCAACACCAAGATGTCTAGACTTTCCGTTGTAAACTTCACTATAGGCCTTAGCTAAAGTAGCTGAACTATCACAATGGATAGAGATAGGAGGAATAGGTCTTGGCCAAACCAGAATTTCATAAACCAAATTCCTTAACCATTCTGCCTCTTTACCGGCCGCATCTAAAGCAATCAATTCCGACTCCATAGTCGAACTTGTTATACAATTTTGCTTCTTAGAAGCCCAAGAGATAACTCCTCCACCAAGCAAGAACACCCATCCACTAGTAGATGTATTATCCTCCAAGTTGGTGATCCAACTAGCATCGGAATACCCTTCTAAAACCGAAGGAATTCCGACATAGTTCAAACCATAATCCATGGTTTGTTTCAAGTATCTCAATACATGTTTCATCGCAACCTAATGCTCAAGGCTAGGATTACTCGTGTATCTACTCAATTTGCCAACGGCAAAGGCGATATTTGGTCTTGTGCTTTTCATAGCATACATTAAACACTCAATCACTTGAGAGTACTCAAGTTATGAAATAGCTTCACCTTTATTAGGCATAAGCTTAACACTAGGATCCATTGAAGTGTTAACCGGAGAACAATTTCCATGATTAAATTTCTTTAACTCTTTCTCAATGCAATGAGATTGTGTCAACGACAATCCCATGTTCTCACGCTTGATCTTTATACGATGTATCACATCCGCCTCACTCATGTCTTTCATGGCAACACTTGATGACAGAAAGGCCTTAGTAAGGTCTACTTGACTTTGGTT
Source organism: Silene conica (assembly GCA_029255685.2). Lineage (NCBI taxonomy): Eukaryota > Viridiplantae > Streptophyta > Magnoliopsida > Caryophyllales > Caryophyllaceae > Silene > Silene conica. The sequence goes on from CM055313.2 coordinate 55,924,293, forward strand.
GGTACCAAAGATCAACATGTCAGCCACATATAGCCAAATAATGACTCCATTACCGTTGTCATTAAATTTTCTATAGACACATTTATCAGACTGATTTAGTCTATACCCATTAGATACAACAACCTCATCAAACTTTTGATACCATTGTTTAGGAGCTTGTTTAATTCCATACAATGATTTGATTAACTTACAAACCTTATCCTCATTACCGGGCATAATAAATCCTTCTGGTTGTTTCATATACACCTCCCCTTTAAGCTCACCATTCAAGAACGCCGTCTTGACATACATTTTATGGATCACTAGATTATTAATTGCAGCAAGAGCAATCAACAATCTAATAGTAGTAATGCGAGCTACGGGAGCATAGGTATCGAAATAATCAATCCCTTTTTTTGTCTAAAGCCTTGGATAACCAATCTAGCCTTAAAATTGTCGATAGAACCATCAACTTTCATCTTCTTTTTGAAGATCCACTTGTAACCTAATGGTTTACAACCACAAGGTAAATCCGCAAGCACCCAAGTGTTATTACCCATTATGGAATCCATTTCATCATTCACAACCTCTTTCCAAAAGGAAGAGTCATGAGACCTCATTGCCTCATCAAATGTCTTAGGGTCCTCATCAATGTGAAAACAATATGGATAATAGTTTTCACATCAATCCCTTGAGCCTTCAACCAAATATGTATGAAAATCGGGACCAAAGGATTTAGCAATCCTTTTTTCTCTTACTCCTACGAATTTCAGGTGTTACTTCTTGAGTTGTGACATTTTCACTTCTCATAATAGCTCCACTAGAACTAGGTACTAGATCCTTTGGCTTCGGCATTGACGAGAAACGACTCTCATCAAATATCGCATCCCTTGACTCAATTACGGTGTGAACCGAAACAGAATCATTAGGTTCAATTACATAGAACCTATAAGCCTTTGAATGCACAGCATATCCAATGAATATGCAATCGATGACTCTTTCCCCCAAGGTTTTAATCTTGGGATCGGGTAATCTTACAACAGCCTAACAACCCCAAACTCGAAGATAATTCAAGCTTGGTTTCTTTTTGTACCAAAGTTCATATGGAGTGTCCTTATTCCTTTTGTTAGGAATCCTATTTAACAAATAGCAAGCCGTCAACATGCCTTCACCCCAAAATCTGTCACATAAACCCGAGTAAGACAACATGGAATTAACCATTTCTTTTAGTACTCTATTCTTTCTTTCTGCTACACTATTTAATTGTGGTGTATAGGGAGGAGACACTTTATGAATGATATATACCACTTAACTAAAAATACAATGGGTCATAATATTCACCACCTCTATCAGAATGCAAATTTTTAATCAAAACCGATTGTTGCAACTCCACTTCATTTTTAAAAACCTTAAACTTATCAACTGTCTCATATTTAGGATGGAGTAAATATATGTAACAAAACCGACTATAGTCATCAATAAAAGTCACTACATAGTTTTTACCACCTAGAGACGGATAATTACGAAAATCACATAAATCACTATATAATTGTTCAAGCACATGTGAGATCCTAGACACATTACCAAATGATTGCCTTGTGATTTTTATCAACATACAAGTATTACACTTATTATTAATGTTCATGTCAAAAGATGGAATTAGACCATCTTTAGACATAGTTTCCAATCTTTTATTATGTACATGTCCTAGTCTCACATGCCAAAGATATGAAGTAGCGTCCATAGAGGAAGCAATAAATATGGAACTTTCATTTGGAACAACAGTCAAGATAAACATGCCATTACAAAAATAAGCAAATCCAATGAACAAACCATGCTTACATAAAACATACTTATTAGATTCATACACTTGTTTATAACCAAGTTTGCATAAACAACTACCGAATACAAGGTTCTTTCTAATTCCGGTTATATGTAATACATTATTTAAATTTACAATATTTCCGGAACTAAATTCCAACACCACTGTGCCACGACCAATAATAGGAGCGGTAGACTCGTTGCCCATATAAAGAACGGATCCATCCTTCACTAGCTCATAATCCTTGAACCAATGTCGATCCTTATAAACATGATTGGTTGCACCCGAGTCTATCCACCATGCCACTTCATAATCCTGCACATAAAATGCTTCAGAAATTAGTGGTACATAATTCACAACCAAACTAAAACCATAGTCTAAAATATGACCTTGATTAGTGGGTGAACCTTGGTCATTAGACCCTTGTCCTCTTTGGCTAGTACTTGCACCCTTATTCTTTTTATGCTTCTTAACCTTGCAATTTCCTTTCAAATGCCCGATCTTTCCATAAATCCAACAAGCACCCTTTGGTGCCTTGTTGGACTCATCATTGGTGTTTTTAAAAGAGCATTTTTTTACCCTTAAACTTGTTATTGGAACCATCTCCCTTTTCCATCATATTGACAGAAGAAGATCCCATAACATCCTTCCCTTTACCCTTGCCACTATATTGCACCCTTAGATATTATTCCTCTATGCGCAAATGGCTACCAAGTTGAATAAGACTCAACCCTTCCATTTTATGTTTAAGCATGTGTAACAACCCGACCTACCACCGTCGTAACGCAAACCCAATAAGATGGGTGCACACTTTTGGGCCCATTATTTGTCCTCACTTAAGCTCAAAAGCACAAGGCCTTGTTACTAAGTGGTGGGTGGGAGCTATTATAAACATATCACAAGTCTCTCAATCTACCGATGTGGGACAAATTTCCACACAAACTCATATCATACTCTTGGGGTGTTACAAACTCCCCCACTTAAAGAACACAACGTCCTCGTTGTGCCTCAAACTTGACCACAACCAGGGCCAGAATCCTCCCCCGCTAGGTGTGTGACCCGGGTACTCCCGACCACAGGCTCATCACACGGTCGCAGGGTCGCTCTGATACCATTTTGTAACACCCCCATTTATTTAAAGGCCTGTACTAGGACTCCTTAGATAAATAAGGGTGTCACCCTCTCGGTTTCCCGAGGTAGTAGATACATAGGGAAGATAAACAGTACTTTAATTAGAAGTTAAACTCATAACATGTTCTTAACAACTGAATCCAAACTGTCTTATAAAATGAAAATAAAACTCATGCTAAACTGACTAAGGTGATCTAGACTCTAGTCTGGTCCGGGTCCGAGCTCTTCCTGTTAGGAAATGTGTCCTCAACAATAGTGCGATCACGTAATTAAATCTCATGACGAGAATGCACAAGGGATGATACGAATTATTAGTCAACTGACCAACATTAATCGGTAATGATTGGCTAGCTAGAGTTTGACATTACTGTCGTATGACGGTGATGGTCAGTTGATCCCTTTAGGTCACACCTTTAGGACAATTCCCTTAATTGATAAATTGATCAAATGTATATTGATACGATTTGATCATATTCCTTAAACTCGTATATCGAGAAATTAGAGGTTAAATCTTAATGTAAGATTTATGTTTAAAATTGAAATGTGTCAATTGTTAAACAGTAAACGATATTTTATTATATCGAAATTAGAATGAATTGGGTTATAATTATTACAAAGGTTGTAAATCGTATTGACGATAATTGTAAATAATCATTTTATAATTGTAATTTCGAATTACTTGTCAATTAATAAATATGATTTATTTGATACAATATTTATACGATAAATATTTATATGTTTTGTATAATTGTAATTTTATTACCTTATGACATATAAGATGTCACACATTGTACAAATTATACAATTGACAAGTTTATAAAATGAAATCCATTTTATGGATTAAGTGGGACGGATAAATGGAGGTGGTTATGTGGATGATTAGTGTGTTTAATACACCATAATCATTATGCTTAGACAAAGGCCTTGGAAACACTACCTAAGCAACCCTAAGAAGCATGGGTAAGAGAAGTTGTCTCCCCTTTTGCTCTTCTCCATATCCGGCCAACACACAACCCAAGCACCACTTGTTTTATATGTGTGTTGCTCACAAAATCAATTCATTCCTAATGTTAGATAATTTTTCTAAGTGTAGAAATCAAATAAAATCTCTCACCCTAGCCGAAAAATCACAAGTGAAGAGAGAATTTTTCCAACCTCTAATTACATATTATAAGATAATATATACATACTATTTAGTAGTATTGAAAGAATATTCTAATAAGAGAGATTAGAATAAGTTTAAGGAGAAACCGGTTTTGTAACTAGCTTGTTCAAGTCTCGGTTGATTGAGGGGTTGTCTTGGTGCATCCAAAGGAGGTATTCTATTTTGGGTACTTGGAGGATCATCCTTGCTAAACATTTGGATCGTGTGTAAGGGTTCAAATACTCTCCTTATTTCCGCATTATTAGCATGCATAAGATCGTTTTAACATGTAAATTAATATGTTAATCACAAGGTTAGTTTAGTATGACTAAAATTAGTTTATGAACAACTAATAGAACCTAACAATTGGTATCAGAGCAATAGGTTGTTTGCATGCTTTCCGTTTATGTTTTTACGGAGTTATAGAGATAACAAAATAAAACTTGAAATTTTCGTTTAATATATGATATGCACGAAATAAATTTGGCATGAATACCTACTGTTTTCTAAAATGTTTTAGAATAATTGGAATAATTTTTGCATGAATATTGACTTATGGTATATTAAATCTTGGTTTATATAAAGTTTTAATGGTTAAAATCGTTTATTTTGGGAAAATTAGCAAAAATCATCTTTTGGCCGAGATTTTTCAGTATGTTATCACATGTATTTTCTATAATATGAATATGAATTTTCGGAAATTATGGACTTATAAATCGTGTGATATGAATTTTAAGTGTTAAAATGCAATAAGATGAATAAAAATGGGTTAAAATAGTTATATTATGAATTTGACTATAAAATTTTATGAGGATGTCACATGCAATATTTAAAATTTATGTTGAATTTTCCAGAAATTTATCTCAAATATTGCAATATTATAGATTTTTAATGTAAAAATCGGGTAATTAGTGACATAATTTCGACTTTAATAGTTTAAGTTGGAATTTGGCCATAAAGATTTAACACAATGTCATATATATTATTTCCAGCATGTATAAAATTTTCGAGAATTTTATCATATTTTATGCTTGAGAAATAATTTTAAAGGTTAAAATCGTACGATATATGACGAAAATCGTTAAAATTTGCAAATGTTGTTAAAATGGCCGAAATATGTAACCCATATTAGTCATATATGATATGTTCATCTTGGAAATTATCTTGGGAGCCAAAAGTTTCAGATTTAGTTTGATTTGATTTAATTTTATTTTGTTAAAAGTAGCATTTAAAATTAAAATAATAAGAGTCTTTAATTTAAAGTTTCGGCTTGGGCAGTGTGTAATTTATTTTTCCTGTCCATTTTGTGTTCTTAAAGTGTTTTGGAAAGTGTAAGAATTTTATTAGTATTTTATTTGCATTTATGGAGTTAATTATTGAATTTTCCGACTTAAATTGCTCGTTTTACGTCTTATTTACGAAATAATGTTAAAACCGTATAAAATACTAATATTTTAACTTTCTGAAAATTTTAAGAACATTCTGGATTTTTCAAAATTTGAATTTTGAATTTACTAAATTTTTATGACTCTTTTGGATTTTATATTATTTTTCCCGTAAAACCGAGTAATACCGATCAATATTGATATATATTAAGTTAAGTCATGTTCAAAGTTTGAGTAAGACTAAAATTTGAATCCTATGCGAGTTAGGATGATTAACTTAAGGATGAAAACCGTTTCATATAATGCATAGTGTTGTTAACCGTTAAAACACGCGATTCCATAAACCGAGGTTTGCGATAACTATTTAAATAAGTATTTTAAATAGGACGATTTGGCTTAGGGTTTGCATGTTAATTCATATTTATATAAGCATTGCATATTTTATATTATGAATGTCATGATTTATTTTTACGTAATTTTGGGAATTATGTAATTTACTTAGTATGGCCTTAGTTTTAATCGGTATTTCCCGTAATGTAAGGGGTTACCGATTCGGTTGTAATTTTGTGATCTCGTATCACCCAATTGTAATTTATTTCTATTTTATAATGTATAAAGTAGACTAGAAAAGTTGTAATATTTGTAAAATCCGGAGTTCCTTGAAGACGGTGCCATTCGGAAAGGAGTTCCGATCAAGACGGTGTTTACCTCGAAGTGCGTGCCGCGTGAAGTTCAAGGGACCAAAGGAGTTGGTTTCCGAATTTTTACTTTGTTATTTATTTTCTAGGAAAGGCCATACTAGGATTTATTTATGCTTTTATTTTTGCTTTTTATATGTTTGCATGCATAGCCAAATCGTCATACATCCTATCATGCATGTTTCGACCTAGTCGACCTAGTCTTTTATTTTATCGATAATTCACCGACTTAGTTCACTTAAACGGAGATAGATAATAATTTGACTAGATCTCTTACAAATAAATATTGAGACTTAGCCTTACCAAAAAGTACGGACCCATGAATCCCTTCTTCACAAGAACGTAGGCTCGGCTACACCGGGGTACTAAAATTGTCACGTTGGGTAAGTGGGGTAATAAGATTACACCTTGAAATTTGTTTGATCTCAACGAAAGTATTCGTAACCGTAGTTGAAATAAGTTCGGGCTAAAGATAATTTTAAGAAAATTGTCGACCGAGAGTTCTAAGAGTAGAACCGATTAAGGAGTTAATCCACCAAATTATACCAATACGGGTTGAATCGGCTACACCGTGCCCGGATTAGTATGGGTTTGGGTCTCGGGATTGTTTACTTAATTGGGTAAGAGATCATTAAGTAAATATATAACTAAACTTATTAAAGTTTCTAGTTTAAATTACGAAATTTAAAATGATGTTGTTTTCCTTTTATTGTAGTTTAATCTTTCGACAACATCGATGGCAACCAACGCTCCACCTCTCACTAACGTATCATGGCTTCGATCATTTATGGATCGTTGCAAACTCCATAAGCATGGTTCCAATTTTAAGGATTGGGATGCGCAATTACTTTTGGCCGCTCAAGGTGACGATAAGAGTCGTTACCTATCCGAAGCCGCTCCTCCCGCTCCAACCGCTCGATCCGCGGTCGGAACTCGTGAGGCCTATGAAGCCTACATGAAAGAGTCCTCCGCTCTTAAAAATGTGCTCATCTTCTCCATGGAGCCGGATCTCCAAAGGAGTATGATAAAGTTGACCACATCGTATGAAATATGCACCAAGCTTGCGACCATGTTTTCGCAAACTCCAAGGGTGATTCAATATGAGGCGGCTTCCGCCTTCTTTGACATTACTTTCAAGGAAGGGCAAAAGATAAGCCCTCATGTGCTCAAACTCGTTGAGCTCGCGGAGACTCTAAAAGCTCAAAATGTTGATGTTCCCGACTCTCTAATTATTGACCGAGTTCTTCACTCGCTCAATAAGGTTAAGGCGTATGCTCAATTCCGGGTGAATTTCAATATGCGAAACCAAGAGACCACGTTGGAAGAGTTGCATAAGATGCTCGTCCAAGCCGAAAGGGACATGGGACTTCATGAAAGTTCCACCAAAGATGTTTTGAACATTGAAAGGAAAGGGAAAACAAGCTTCAAGAGGAATGCCTCTAAAGGCAAGGGCAAGAAAACGTTCAAGCCCAAGGCGACCAAAGAAAAGACCTTTTCGAAAGGCGCTTCCACCTCGTCTTCAAAAGAGCAAGACAAGTGCCATTATTGCATGAGGATCGGTCATTGGAAGCGAAATTGCCCCAAATACTTAAGCGATCTCAAAAATGGGAAGGCAACCGCCGTAGGTAATAATTCTCGTTATGATTCATGTCATTTATCAACTTATGTATAGTGATACAAATGTGTTGATGTTTACCCTTTTTAATTGTTTTAAAGGGCCACCCCCTAATAATGATAAGGGCAAGGAGAAGGAAGCTTGAAGTTCCTTACTTGGATGGCTATGGTAGCATCCAAATTGATCGAAGACTTGAAGAGCTAGGCTCTAATTTTCATATCGTCTTCTTTCATATTTTGCATTTTATTTTGGAACAATTTACTTTCTTGTAAGACAATGATTAAAATCCTAAAAACAATGGTTGTAATTTTGGATAGTAGTGACTTGGTTTTCAACCCGAGTCACTACTTTTGTTCTTAATCAATGTTTTGATTTATCAAATAAATTGCATACCTTGTTAAAACATGAATAATAGTGATCTAATCACGCAATAAATATTGATACGATCAAGTATAAGATAATCAAAGTGTTGATTAAAACGGAGAACTACACCCCATGAGATACTTTCAATCAAAATGAGACTATATTAGTTCATTATAAGATTTTCATTTTAAGTGAAAATGAGAATGTACTCATCACACCTATAAAACTTCAAACATTCATATGCATTGAAATAGCTATCCTTATACGAATAAAGGTTATTGTTAGAAGGATAGAGTGGGAGAAAATATTTCGCTCGCAAACCCAATGATAAAAAAAAATAAAGGATCTTAGAGAAGATTCCTTCTTGAGGAGTCTTAAGAAGAGCCCTAAATGATTTGAAGAAACTACGAGAGGACACTGAAGAAACTACGGGAGGACACTCGAAGAAAGGTTCTTTATGTTCATTGTTTCAAAGAGAGGAGACATGAAACCCCGTATGAAATCGGAAGGAAAACGGTTCCTTAATAAATGATTTTTCTAAGTTTATAAGATAAAAGAGAAGAAATCATCTCAATCCTCTCAAGTTAGTTATATAGAAATTATCATGTCATTTTCGTCTCGAGGAAACGAAGACATGATAAGAAGGTAATGATTGATTGAATGGAAACAGATCACTATAGGGATAGTGATAGTGATAATGATTCAAGTAATAGTTTAACATGCGAGAAATGAAAGGTTCATTTAAGATATCGAGAGATATTGATTTTAGTGGGAGCGATATTCATCAAAGAATTGAAACCTACCATTTAGAGAGAATGGGTGATTCTTTAAGAGTAAAGAATAAGAGGTACTCAATTTAGATGAATAAAATAATTTGTATCATATGATGATGGAGTTTTAAAAGGGAAGGTTTATTATATGGATAATAAAAGGTAGCCCATTAGAAATTAGAATGGTTGGATACGTTATTCATAATGATGAATAAAACCATTATCAAATAGCCAAGATGAATGAAAATTATTAGAATGATGAAATCATATATAAACTACAATATAGGTTCAGTACATAAGTGACTGTAGAGAGTGATTTTTAATCCCTCCAGTATATCGATACGTCACAAGTTATAAGATAACAGTGGGAGCTTTCCTCCGAAAAGGAAACTCAAAATCTAGAAAGAGTTCTAGATATGTACTCAAATAGAATCATATTATACGGGATAATATGAGAATGAAGGATACCAAAATTTGTAAGTTTTGCAATCATGAATAAAAGGTTTATTTGCAAAACACTAATACAAATAGATGATTGTGCATCAAAAAGCAATGTAATAGTGTTGACTATTGTTGCATGACAACATCATTTGAGTTATGATTAACTCAAAATGAAAGATACTTTGTCAGAATCCAAATGGGTTGTATGAAACAATATTGAACCCCATAAGTGAACTGGATTGACTTAGTATGGCCCCTAGCCGCTTACATGAGGTGACATCTCGAAGCGACTAGAGTGTGAGGCGATTGATGGCAAGTTCAAGTGCCATAGAGTCATATGTGATGACTAGTCGATCACATAGGCAGACTGTAAGAGACACTCTGTCGGGCAATGTGACCGCTTATAGAGTTCTGGAAATTTTATAGCCGGGTCGTGGCGAGAGCTGCTATAGTATTCTTGTGAGTCAATTCTTAGAATAAAGACTACTCTCCCAAGATGGTACATTTTAGGCATAACCTTGATCCATTCTCTACGACTTTTCGTAACTGGAGTCAAATGGGATTGTTTTGGGTTGTGACTGACTGTGACTAGTTGAAGGAAGTAGTGCGATAGAAATTGTCCACCCCTTGTCAGGGTTGTTCAAATCTCAGGGCCACTCGAGGAGAAGTTAACTGTAAATGCGTGGCCACGCTCGGAAGGTATCTATGGTAGATAATTCCGGTCAAACAGTTATTCTCCAGATCGAGGAAACCACTCATGATATGATCGAATGCAAGTACGACGTCAGAGAGACATCTTGCATTGAGTGGGAGATTGTAATAGGACAAGAGAATTGGTAACGCACACTTGTCGAGGACAAGTGGGAGATTGTTGGGAAATGTGTCCTCAACAATAGTGCGATCACGTAATTAAATCTCATGACGAGAATGCGCAAGGGATGATACGAATTATTAGTCAACTGACCAACATTAATCGGTAATGATTGGCTAGCTAGAGTTTGACATTACTGTCGTATGACGGTGATGGTCAGTTGATCCCTTTAGGTCACATCTTTAGGACAATTCCCTTAATTGATAAATTGATCAAATGTATATTGATACGATTTGATCATATTCCTTAAACTCGTATATCGAGAAATTAGAGGTTAAATCTTAATGTAAGATTTATGTTTAAAATTGAAATGTGTCAATTGTTAAACAGTAAACGATATTTTATTATATCGAAATTAGAATGAATTGGGTTATAATTATTACAAAGGTTGTAAATCGTATTGACGATAATTGTAAATAATCATTTTATAATTGTAATTTCGAATTACTTGTCAATTAATAAATATGATTTATTTGATACAATATTTATACGATAAATATTTATATGTTTTGTATAATTGTAATTTTATTACCTTATGACATATAAGATGTCACACATTGTACAAATTATACAATTGACAAGTTTATAAAATGAAATCCATTTTATGGATTAAGTGGGACGGATAAATGGAGGTGGTTATGTGGATGATTAGTGTGTTTAATACACCATAATCATTATGCTTAGACAAAGGCCTTGGAAACACTACCTAAGCAACCCTAAGAAGCATGGGTAAGAGAAGTTGTCTCCCCTTTTGCTCTTCTCCATATCCGGCCAACACACAACCCAAGCACCACTTGTTTTATATGTGTGTTGCTCACAAAATCAATTCATTCCTAATGTTAGATAATTTTTCTAAGTGTAGAAATCAAATAAAATCTCTCACCCTAGCCGAAAAATCACAAGTGAAGAGAGAATTTTTCCAACCTCTAATTACATATTATAAGATAATATATACATACTATTTAGTAGTATTGAAAGAATATTCTAATAAGAGAGATTAGAATAAGTTTAAGGAGAAACCGGTTTTGTAACTAGCTTGTTCAAGTCTCGGTTGATTGAGGGGTTGTCTTGGTGCATCCAAAGGAGGTATTCTATTTTGGGTACTTGGAGGATCATCCTTGCTAAACATTTGGACCGTGTGTAAGGGTTCAAATACTCTCCTTATTTCCGCATTATTAGCATGCATAAGATCGTTTTAACATGTAAATTAATATGTTAATCACAAGGTTAGTTTAGTATGACTAAAATTAGTTTATGAGCAACTAATAGAACCTAACACTTCCTTCCCATAGCTCCCCTTAGTCTCAGCCACCTGTCAATCTGCTCCCCAATAAATTGGTTCATCACAGGTGATTACGAATACACAGGGTCAACCACGAGGTTGAGTAGGGGAAAATAAATCAACGAACTTATAATATATATATATATATATATATATATATATATATATATATATATATATATATATATATATATATTGGGATCAATCATCCCTTAACTCCGCACCGATCCAACACCAAATAAACTCCGCACCGATCCAACGCCAAATAAACTCCGCACCGATCACAAGACCCTTTATCTCCGCACCAATCACAGACCCTTTATCTCCGCACCAATCACAGACCCTTTATCTCCGCACCAATCACAGACTCTTTATCTCCGCGCCAATCACAGACCCTTTATCTCCTCGTACACACATCACAGAATGATATAAATAACACAATATACGATCACATGATAATAAATAGCAAGCATGCTGGATATCCAATAAGAACAGATTACACATCATTGTGATATCAAATAAGAACAGATTACACATCATCGTATACCAGTAGTTTCCCTACCTCAAATAGCAGGTATGCAGGTAAGTCCAAGGCTTGCTAGAAATATTCCACGCGAAACCCGCTACCTAAACACATATACATAATGAATAAATAATCCTCCCGAATCCCGTAACAACCAATACTTACTATAATTAGAAACCTTCCATAAATGGAAAGTTTCCAAAAATAGAAACCCACTATAAATGGAAAGTTTCCATAAATAGAAACTTCCCTAACTTAATCATTTTTTCCCGACTCATAAACTTCAACTATCCAATAACGAATATACGACTATTATTAAATTAGTAGTAAAATACTAACACCAAAATAATTTTAATAATAATAATAATGATAATAATAATAATAATAATAATAATAATAAACCATTAACTAATACTAACCATGCTTGTGTAATAAGTATATAAAAAAAACATTAACTACTTGATACTAATCACGACAATCTCACGCAACTCAAACGAAACCAACCGTACAAACAGCCCACATACCCCGCCTTTGAAAACCCCGAGAACCCCTGTCAACCACAACCTGCAGCACCGACATCAGCCACTGACTTCCTCGCCGGCACCACCAGGCTCGTCCCTGAGCCACGGTGGTTCCAGGGAGGAGGCCAGGGCTCGTCGACTACCACCACCAGCAGCAATTTCATGCCACAAACCCAGCAACACCACAAAATATCCCAGTTTCACCATATACGACACCTAACGAAACCCACCACCATAACAGACACGACCACCCTCAACCACTGTGACGACCACCATCCATCTCTTCTGACTGCAACCAACCGAATAAATCATTTACCCATAACAATCGTAACCCGTAACTTAATCGAAATCCATTGCAAATACTCATGTTCAGTCGGTATTCTGATAACGGTTTAGACACTGATTCAGCCACCCCCTTTAAACCACTCATTCTGACGGTCACGGCGGTCAACGACGACCACGCTAGGGTTCAAACATAACTACTACACACCCTACATAACCCCTATACCAACACATGAACGATAACCTACATAAATAACACAAACAGGCTGTACGAAACAGAGAGGAAGCAACAGGTACGAAGATGGTGTCGAACATACTTACTTTTTGGTGAGAACGAACCGCCTTCCACCACCCAAACCCACCGTGTGAACCTCCTTTCTCATTCCCTGATGTGACGGCAGTAGATCTATGTGAGGGTGAGAGGTGCTAAAAGCTAGGGTTAGGTTTTCGAGACTGGTTTATATATGGTGGCTGATAGGATTTGTTGGTTTTCTTTTTATTTGTTTAGCTTTGAACGTGTAAGGTGATTGTGTCGAGTTGGGCCATTCAGCCTTTGGCACGCATTTCGAGGCCCAAATAACATCAACACATGGATCGATGACTAATTACCCATACCGACATATACTTATAACATATAAAATATAAAACGCGATTATTTACCATATATGGCAACAGCGGAACAAGAGTCGATGTGATAATATTCTTGTCAGGCCTACTAGAGTTGCTAAGATGATTAAGCAGGAGATTATTTGTTTAGTTAAAAATCGTATGCATTGTAATTTAAGCTCTCGTGATCAGGCTTTCGTGCAGAGCCTGTTCTAGATCTTACTTGTAACTCTCTTTTATATATAATACTTACCCTTTACCAAAAAAAAAAAATATAAAACGCGTATTCGATAATTAATTGTCGAATATAACTAATTAAATATTATCAAACACGTTCAAGTAAATATTAAAATAGGATATAATAAAAAATAAGGAGTATTACAGTCTTCCTTCCTTAAAATGAACTTCGTCCCGAAGTTCGCCATCCCGTGACCAACAAGCTGGTCATTAAGCGCATAACGAACCCCAAATATAGCATCATACAACATCTCAAGTACTCTTAAACACGAAATGTTACATTCTACCCTCGTTAAGAAAACTTTGTCCCCAAAGTTTAGCGTATAACTAAATTAAAGGATATATCACAAAACACAAAACATTACTATGAACAGAAGTAATCAGGATCATCAAATTTAAACAATCACCATAACCCACATAGACATGTCATAACCACTTGCCATATCATAAAATCATTACGATTTTACAATCCTATCCTCCTTAAGACATGGTTACGTCCCCGTAACCTCATTATAAAAATCTCAGCTCATAAACAGTCTTACGCATTACTTTACTCATACCATCTTACCTCAAGTAACCAAGTATCGCACTCGTCGTCGAATCTCAGACCAAAGACAAGGGGTGAGTGAACCAACGGAATAGACACGCAATCAATACTTCCATTTCAATGTTGATTTCAAACCCGGCCAGAATATGACTCAATAAAGAAGGTCACACTTGACCGAAAGCACACGGTGGCACAACGGCCTAATAACTCATAACTCCAACCAGCAACAATTCTCATCAAAAGAAAATATTAACAACCGACATAAAAGAACAAATACTAATATTCAACTCAAATAACTACTCGTGAGAAACTCATAGCAATAATCACGTAAACATATATAACCTCGAGCAATGACAAGAGTATTAGGATAGATAGAAACCGTGTTACGTAGTAAAACAGATTCAGAGTAGCCAACACTTACATATCACTGAAATTTTTAACACAAAGTCCATATATTCACAACAGCGTAAACAACCCAGAGCTCATAGTCCATACTTGACCGTTTAAAACATTTCATGTTCGTAAACATATTATAGAAAAGGCATAGGATGAAATTTATTAACATAATCAAACATGGAGCATTGACATATCTCACAGGACATACACCATTCATAGACTCACAAGACCGTATAACATTTCCAGGTATTAAATAGTTATCAAGATCACTTAGGTATAACTCAACTTACATCATTTATCATGAGACTAATAAAATACATGTCTTACAACATAAAGGTTTATATAAAGCGCAACAATTGAGCATTCGGGCATGCTTTCATCAACCGTAAGTAAAGAATTTGTCATATTGCAAACAATTATCATAATTATTAAAGGATCAAGCGTCATCATGGGTAATCATCACTTTGAGAACATTTTTGAAACTTTTGAAACATTGAAGCGGTAATTTGTGACAATTTATAAACACGAATTAAAGACAAATTTTACAAGTTATAGATCGAATCAAGACTACACGGAGACATTCTGACTCTCCTTTACTAAAACATCGGTCTTGTAGTTCATGAATTATGAAAACAAAATTAACGATAAAAGTAAACGAATTCACCAGACTGGTACTTCCATAAACCATATGTCAACAATTGATATTTCAACACATCGTGATCAGGTCGTAATATACAATATGCAATTCACTGTTTGGTATAATAACATGCTTGAAAAGTTATAAAGATTATAATCACAGGGAACTAGACAGAGATAAACCATCAATATTTGAAAGAACATCAACAAGATTTACATTGTTCAAATAATCACAATCACATATAACCATGAGATTACTATATCATGCTAATAGGCTTACCAGTTAAGTTTCATTCTGCCACTTGACAAGACTCTCCTCAGGTAATCATACTTTTGACATCACATACGAGCAACACATAATTATTTTGAGGTCGTTATACTAGACACATAATTGGAAACGATTCTATAATAAACTTAACGAAATAAACAAGGTTACGCTATCATATAGTGAGGATTCATACTCATACCATACGCCTACTGTTCATGTTATTAAGGCCAAATCAGGATGTCACATGGTCACATCACATAATTCGCATTTGATTAAACTTTTATATGAAACTTTCATACCTCACAGCTTTACCTACTAAACATTCTGCAGCTACTTACAAGAATCATAAATAAATAACAGTTGATTAATGTAAGAATTAACTAATCGTAGGAAAAGAATTGAAAGCATATCTCAAGGGAATTATTTAATACCATATTCATAACTCAATCGGTCTGAACAGGAACTTCACAGCAATTAACAGAAAATTAGGCAACTCGCAGGATTCACAATTAATTAACGACTCATTAAGATTTTGCATGGCCTATCATCTTGAAGACGTAAGGGCATATTCTGAACAGTAGAGGTGGATTTATGCATAAACAATAACCAAGTTTTAAATGATTTCTTTCACAACAGGATGGTCAAACGAGACTGTGCAGTAACAATCTAACCACTGTCAACTAAAAGATTTAATTCACTCAAAATATAACTCCTATTAACATGAAACTAGCAGCATTGTAACACCAACTCAGGAGGTTGTCATACATAAACTTTTCATACTCAAATATAGAACACATTTAAGATGGCATCCTGTACAAACAAGGTAACATCCAGGAAACTTATTAAAACAATTTGGTTCTTTTACAACTTCACATCGCTTGTACAGTATTAACATTCATTTCTTATTACCACGATACTCGTTATCTGGGTCACGGTAACGATTTCAAAACTGAAAGTAGGATCAACTAAATAACTTGATTGTTATACATGTGTATCTAAAGGAATTAGTTTCTACTAAGGCATAATCATAACTTATCCAGGTACGGAATTATAACTAGAAGCTACTATGAGGTCTCATATTTATTACGAACTTCACATCAACTTTAAATGCGTATAGTAGGCATAAAATCTTAAGTACGATATATGCAACACATATCTATATACATTCATAGCTTGGGCAATATATTCCGCATATCACTAAATATGGATCACTATAGCACATGCTAATAAGATCAACAGAATTACTCATCCTTACAAGAAGTTAAACCTCAAAATCATGTAATAACGATAGTCATTTAAATAACAGATAATCGTATGAACACTTCCAAAATATCAAAATCATATGATCACGTCACTCTAATCATGGTCCAACCAATACCACTTCGAACTCTGATAATTTCAGTTCACTTATCCATATCAATCCACAGTTCATATCACACATATCCTTAATCAGAACTCACATATGACTTACCTCATTCTTCTCCTGCAAGGACGTTAGCACAATATAACCAGGTCATTACATAGCCTACCCCACTCTTCAATTACTCTCTTTGGGTTCCCGAGACAGAATAGAAAGGGCCCAGGTTTGGTGTGAGGGGGCCCCTAACTCATCCCGTTCCTTTTTGGGGCTCCTATCAGTCCCATCTCGGGGTTCATTTTATTTGACTCTTCCTATATTCATTATTATTCATTTGGTTTAGGCATAACCCCTGTCAACCACCACCTGCAGCACCGACATCAGCCACTGACTTCCTCGCCGGCACCACCAGGCTCGTCCCTGATCCACGGTGGTTCCAAGGAGGAGGCCAGGGCTCGTCGACTACCACCACCAGCAGCAATTTCGTGCCACAAACCCAGCAACACCACAAAATATCCCAGTTTCACCATATACGACACCTAACGAAACCCACCACCATAACAGACACGACCACCCTCAACCACTGTGACGACCACCATCCATCTCTTCTGACTGCAGCCAACTGAATAAATCATTTACCCATAACAATCATAACCCGTAACTTAATCGAAATCCATTGCAAATACTCATGTTCAGTCGGTATTCTGATAACGGTTTAGACACTGATTCAGCCACCCCCTTTAAACCACTCATTCTGACGGTCACCACGGTCAACGACGACCACGCTAGGGTTCAAACATAACTACTACACACCCTACATAACCCCTATACCAACACATGAACGATAACCTACATAAATAACACAAACAGGCTGTACGAAATAGAGAGGAAGCAACAGGTACGAAGATGGTGTCGAACATACTTACTTTTTGGTGAGAACGAACTGCCTTCCACCACCCAAACCCACCGTGTGAACCTCCTTTCTCATTCCCTGATGTGACGGCAGTAGATCTATGTGAGGGTGAGAGGTGCTAAAAGCTAGGGTTAGGTTTTCGAGACTGGTTTATATATGGTGGCTGATAGGATTTGTTGGTTTTCTTTTTATTTGTTTAGCTTTGAACGTGTAAGGTGATTGTTTCGAGTTGGGCCATTCAGCCTTTGGCACGCATTTCGAGGCCCAAATAACATCAACACATGCATCGATGACTAATTACCCATACCGACATATACTTATAACATATAAAATATAAAACGCGTATTCGATAATTAATTGTCGAATATAACTAATTAAATATTATCAAACACGTTCAAGTAAATATTAAAATAGGATATAATAAAAAAATAAGGAGTATTACAGTCTTCCTTCCTTAAAATGAACTTCGTCTCGAAGTTCGCCATCCCGTGACCAACAAGCTGGTCATTAAGCGCATAACGAACCCAAAATATAGCATCATACAACATCTCAAGTACTCTTAAACACGAAATGTTACAGCATGTGTTTAAAATCCTTCCACGAAGGAGGCAACTTGTCTATGATACTAGACACCGAAAAAGATTCATCCATTTCCATCTTATGTTGTGCAAATTGTCTCGAAATTCGGAGCAATTCATTGTATTGTTCCATTACCGGTCTAGCAATAACCATTTTATAATTCATGAAATTTCCAACAAGAAACTTCTTACTAGAAGCATCCCCATCGATGTACTTAGATTCAGGTTAATTCCATAAATCTTTAGCAGACTCTACATTTTGATAAATGTCAAAAAGAGAGTCGGACATATCGTTGAAGGTGTGACCGCGACATATGTAGTCATCATTTTTCCACTTGTTTCTTTTTCGTTGAATTCCCGCAAGAGTTTCATCCCTAACAATCTCTGGCATGGGAGTACTCAACACAAATACAACCTTCAAATCGGTGAGAACGAAGTGCATCTTCTTTTGCCAACGACGAAAATCAACACCCTCAAATTTCTCCAACTTTCCAAACTTGCTAGTCATCTCTTTGATTGAATCCATTTCCAAAAGGGTCGAAATACTCTAAGAATGTTATAGTTTTGTATTACAAATATTACACACTAGTAATAACTAATACAAACAAAGGCACTAAAACAGAAATGAAAACAATATAAGACGGTATATTACACCCAATCGAATTACGTTAAACACGTTTTCGTTAGAGTATTTCGACCCAATTGCTTTTGGGTTGCACAAAATCCCGGTAGGATAAGACGATTACTTAGTCTTAAGGCAAGAACTAAGAAGAATTAAACAATAAGAAATTTTTGTCTTTTACTTTGTTAATGTCAGAAATAAATTTCAGAAAATGTGTCAGAGAGTATCGTTCACATTCTGATTTTTATGTATATATATGATCTTGCACGTAGACTTACATTGCAATGCAAGAGGATAAGATAATATTAAACCAATGTATGTAATTGATAACTGCCAAATCTGTCAGCATGACATTAATTATATGCAAAGTCATCACGAATAAAAATAAGGATGTAACCCCAATCGGGGGCGCCAACCCCAATCGAGGACGTGATCTTTCTCATTTTTCTCATTCAAATTTCTATATTCGCTAAGTATAAAATATACTTTCACCCCGAACATATAACCCCGATAGGGGACATAATATACTACGACAACACTTTACGATAGTGTCCCTTATCCACTTTAACCATGAACTCGATCATTCCAATTATATGAGCGTACACTCCGTACTCCCCTACTCACATTATATCGATTCCGAGCTCAAACCGATTCTGACACGAAAACCCGAAAACACTTAAATGACCTTTTGATTAAAATCACTAACACCTTATCGCAGTACTAACTAAACATACCAATCCTACCACTTTACTACCATGGTTTCCCTCATCTCAACATATAAAAGAATTAGCTACGCATGGCTAAGGGATCTAAATTAACAATTATGATGGGAATAGAATAAGACATAACGAAGGATATAAATAAACTAATTGTGAGAAACAAAGAAAAACAATAACAATAAAGGAGAAGAATTAAAATAAAAGCAATTAGAATACGGAAATAAGAATGATTACTAAATAGATCCGGAGTTCGAGGCAAGAGAGTAATGTTGACAAAAGTTTCTGATCTAAAGTAAGTGATGTAAAATTCAATTCTGTCAAAAGTGTGTGGTGATTAGTCTGACCTAATCCTTATTTATAACGGAGAATAAGTTTTCTCAAAACTTAAACCTAAACTAAACGTAATTAAGGCCCAGTAGAATGAAACTGCTCGATCGAGGAATTCATACCTCTCGATCGAGCCAAATTAGCCTCAACTTCCTCGATCGACGAGTAAAACAACTCGCCGATCGAGGACTTACACTTCAACAATTATTGATCGAGCAAATGCAATGTTTGATTGACCACTTCCTCGTGCAAAAAAATTCGATCGACTACTTGCAGTTGTCGATCGATCACTTCCTCACTTCTAACTCGTGTTAGTCTTCAAAATGACCTTTCACTTGGACTTTGGGGCGGTTTCACGCTTCCTAATGCTCGTAGATCCTGTTCCAGCTTTCCATCTTCTAAATGTACGTACTCGGGACGACTCCAACTTGGTTTTCACTACTTTCCAACCCATTCCGACAAAATAGGACGAAAAGCATAAAGTAGCGTATGTTCGGGGAATAAAGTGATATAAAATCCGCCATAATGCATAGAAATGCGTGCCAAAAAGCTACCGTAAAGTATATATAATATGCACGCATCAGAGATTTCCAGATAACAGGTTCTTTGGTTCAGTATTTCGATCACCGGAAGAAGCTCTAACATCTGCAATGGTGTTCTGAACGCCATTTAGAACATTCCATGGAACTTTTGAAAGAGAATTGTACTTAACAAATCTAATACTATACCAACAAGTTTCGCATCTTCCTCTCCCTTTAAATCTTTTAGTATAACATGCAGTACCCAAGTAATTACATAACATCATTCCAATTTAGAATGAAACTCGAGTATGCTGGGATAGAGTTCAAGTTCACAACTTCATTAAATTAAGATTTTATGACATTGCTTAATCTAAGCTCAAAAAAGGCACATAAAAGACGAATAAATGTATTCCATTTGTCTCCCTGCAATTGATTTTTACAAGTCAATTAATTTGAGATCAAATACAACTTCCTTATAAGTTGGATAGTAAATCATATAGAAAGGAGTACATCACGACAGTGTTCATGGACGACCACAAAATGGCAGTGAAAGGACTTTGTACTAAAGTCTTTTTCTGACGGTCTCATAGCCAAACATGGGTACAATAAGATGATCTAAAAAAAGAGAAAGTTGAATATTTGAATCCATTTAGCTTCATCATGTCCCATAACACAATTTCTTACCCTCATACTCAGTCTAAAGGCCAATGATTTTAGTTCACCATGTACAAACTTTAAAGAGAATCAAACTTATCAATTTAGTAAATTTACATACTCCCTCCGTCCCAATAATTTGTTTTAAGGATTTATCCTCCGTTAGAGTTATTCTAATTAAAGGTAAACAAATGACTATCACCGGGGGAGTATAAACTAAATCATCTCATCCAACAAAGTTACGTGGATTGATTTCGCAATTGAACAAAGGGGTTCAATTACCACTTACTCATAGTAGTACATTAACATTGAAAAAATTTTATCATTTAATCAAACTTATATCACAAAAGCACAAATACATGTGTAAAGCAACCATATTCTAGGTAGTTGTGATCTATTTTGATTAATCCAGCAATCCCAGTAATGATAGTCAAAGCTAAAACAAATTTATTCCCAAAATATGTAATTCTCCTTTATGGAAATTAATGTTGGTAATTTAAGTGTAATTACCGGTTTATTTTGGCGTATTTAAGTTTGGTTCTTAGATGGTAATTTCTAAATAATATAATGTGAGTTCGGGAAGTACGGAGTGTACGCTTACATAATTATTATGGAATTACGGTATAGTTCTTCATTTGAATAACTATGATAGGTGTTGAATTTATGAAGAGTTGCAACTCTTGAGAAATACATTCTCCCTTTTTCCCTTATATATCTATATAAATAGACATTGGAATGTGAAGAAAAGACATAGAAAAATATCATCTTCTGCATCATAGAACGACATAACCATCTACACACAATACTTCTGAATTACTTCTCTAATTTTTGGTTTGTGCTCAGAATCAAAGGGACACCGTCTTATCTCAGTAGGAAATTCGGATTAACCCATGCACAATAAGGGTCGAATTGTTCTATTAGGAAAGCGAAGTCGATTCGGTGTGGTTAATTATTATCAATCCTTATTCGTGCATACTCAAATATTTAACAATTTAGTAGAGCGAAAAAAAGAAAAAAAAACCCTAGAGAAGGCTGCATGAAGGCGACTGCATCTACTCTCTGATCTTCGTCTAGGGCTTGAATTTTGAGTTCCCATGGCTCGTTCAAGATCAACCTCACCACACTCACCATCCAATAAGACTAAAAATAGCAAAACAACCAATTCCAGTAGTAGTAATGGTAATGCAAAGAAGAAAAGGGCCAGGGGAAGATGAAGTTTTACGTACAAAGCATATGCATGAAGTGAACCCTATACCAGGGTTGTCATTTGATGATGAAGAGAACCCTGAGGATACCTTTGAACTGGTGACAAAAAGGAAGAAGAAAAAATCTGTTAATACTGAAATAATAGAGGAAATATCTGCCTCTCTCGTCGAGGAGGATGATGTTATACAATTTACAACTGAGGATACGAAAAATGAAATTGAATATTTGAACCAGGCAGTATACTGCTTTGTGCTGGGAGCTAATCCTCCATGGGAGGTGTTGCAAGTCTATGTCAACAGGGTATGGGGCAAACATGGTGTGGATAAGGTTTCCTTCCTCCCAAATGGTGTGTTTATGGTCAGATTCAAGGACATGAATGGCAAAGAGGCGGTTTTGAATGCTGGATATCATATGTTTGATAACAAGCCATTGATAGTGAAAGCGTGGCAGGAAAACATTGATCTTCTGAAAACTAATATCAAGACTGTTCCTGCTTGGATCAGAATTCATGGCTTACCTCTCAAATTCTGGGGTAAGTGCCTTCCCACAATAGCAGGCCTGATAGGAAAGTATGTTAAGTCTGATGTAGCCGCTGAAACCAAGACCAGGCTTGGGTTTGCTAGGACTATGATTGAATTGCAAGTAGGGCAGAAATTCCCTGAGCAAGTTAAGTTTAAAGATGAGAATGAGGGGATCATTACAGCTAAGGTTGAGTATGAATGGAAACCATTGCAGTGTGGAAAATGTAAGGGACTAGGACATGAGGGTGCTAATTGTCGAAAATACCAGCCTGTGCAGACTAAAGGAGCAGCCAAGCAGGTATGGAAACCAGTCCCTAAGCATGTTCAGGCTTTGTCAGAGAAAGAATTCCCTGCTTTACCTTGTAAGAGTCCTGTTACAGCCAATGCTTCCAAAACTGCTGCTGCAAGGAACTCCACAGGGAATGAGATACCTATATTGAATCTTTTATCACAAGAAGATGATGAAATGCAAGTGCTTGATAAAGGCAACCCTATTCAATCATTGTCTTATGAATAATATAGGATTTTGGAATGTTAGGGGCCTTAATAATGTAAATAAACAGTTAGTGGTTAAGAGTTTTTACAGAATAATGAAGCCTGCTTGTTTGGGCTCCTAGAAACTAAAATAAATGGTGATAATGTTAGTAATATTTCTCAGAAGATGTTAGAAGGGTGGTGTGTGACCACTAATTACAGACTTCATAAGGGAGGTACGGTGTGGATGATGTGGAAGCCCAATATTTTTGATGTAACTATCATTGCATATGATCCTCAATTCATTCATGCTAAGGTTACTGTGAAGGCTAGTTTGAAAGAGTTCTTACTCACCATGGTCTATGCCTTTAATGAAGGGGCTGAGAGAGTGCCACTGTGGCATCAACTTAAGGCCATTGCAGATCAGTGCCACTGCCCATGGGCAGTTTCTGGGGATTTTAATACTGTTATTAATCCAGATGAGAGATTGGGTGGGTCAACAAAAGTGGAGGATATGGAGGATTTTGTAGGATGTTTGGGTTACTGTGGTCTGGTTGACATTATAGCCACAGGAGCCTACTATACCTGGACCAATAAGAGGGATGAAAATCATAGGAAATTCAGCAGACTAGATAGGTTTCTCATTAACCCATACTAGATTAATGAGTTCCCTAAGATGCATGCCCATTTCCACCCTGAGGGCTTACTTGATCATAACCCTTGTCTGGTCAGGAATGTAAAATTGGATGGGAAGAGAAATGCCAGCTTTAAGTACTACAATATGTGGAGTAGTGCACCAGAGTTCATCACTAAGGTATCATCAACATGGCATCAAGAAATTGAGGGTACTCATATGTTTAGACTGGTGAAGAGACTAAAAGCCCTCAAGCCTGTTTTGAAGGGGTGAACAAGGACTGCTTTGCTGAGGTTGGAGTTAATGCTACTAGATTCCAGCTTCAACTTGAGGATATTCAGTTAAGATTGCAACAGGAACCTACTAATGAGACTCTTATTCATCAAGAGGTGGAAACCAGTAAGGAAGTGAGATTATGGGCTAAGGCTAGGCAAAGCTACCTGCAACAGAAAGCCAAAACTACCTAGGTTGAAGATGGGGATAACAATACTGCAATTTTTCATAAGGCTATAAAAACTAGATGCATGAGAAACAAAGTTATCCAAATTGAAGATAAAGAGGGTCACTTATGCACTGATACGTCAAGTATTCAACAGGCCTTCTTGGAGTTCTACCAGGATCTGTTAGGCAGTAGTAAGTCTACTGAACCAGTGCACTTGGTTGTAATGCAAACAGGGAGGGTCTGTAATGATGCACATGTTGCAGTTCTTAACTCTGCAGTCACAAATCAGGAAATAAAGGAGATTGTCTTCTCAATACCAGTTGATAAAGCCCCTGGTCCTGATGGATTCACCAGTG
Organism: Silene conica; assembly: GCA_029255685.2. Taxonomy (NCBI): domain Eukaryota; kingdom Viridiplantae; phylum Streptophyta; class Magnoliopsida; order Caryophyllales; family Caryophyllaceae; genus Silene; species Silene conica. The sequence continues at coordinate 55,949,134 of CM055313.2, forward strand.
GGTTTTTTAAAGATGCATGGGATATTGTGGGCGAGGATTTATGCATAGCAGTTAAGGACTTCATTTACAGTGGCCATATGCTCCATCAAATTAATGCAACAAGCTTAACTCTCATACCTAAGAATGACAGACCTACCTCAGTGAGCCAGTTCAGACCTATTGCATACTGCAACATGGTGTACAAGGTCATTTCCAAAGTGCTTTGTAATAGGATGGCTACTGTACTACCAGAGATTGTGCATGATAACCAAGGGGCATTCATTAAAGGAAGATCCATCCTTGAAAATGTCCTAATTTGCCAGGACATTATTCATCAGTATGCCAGAAAAGCTACTACTCCTAGATGCATGTTCAAAACTGACCTCCAAAAGGCCTATGATACTGTGGAGTGGGAGTTTATAGAACAAGTTCTCCATAATCTGAAGATTCCTCAACACTTCACTCATCTGGTTATGCAATGTATCAGGACCCCTAGCTTTACTTTATCTTTGAATGGTACTAATTTTGGGTACTTCAAAGGGAGGAGAGGCCTAAGGCAAGGAGATCTCATCTCACCTCTGATCTTTACATTATGCATGGACTACTTATCAAGAATCATCAACTATGCTACTGAAAGATGGCCATTCCAGTATCACCCACTATGCAAAAATTTGAAGCTTACCCATTTGATGTTTGCTAATGACTTGTTGATGTTTTGTAAAGGTAAGCCAGCATCTATATGACTACTTATGAGGCCATTTGCTTCCTTCTCAAAGGCTACAGGTCTCAGTATGAATAATGCAAAGTCTGAAATATACTTTAGTGGAGTAGAAGTTGGCATTAGAGAAGGTATAAAACAGGTTACTGGGTTTAGAGAAGGGACTTTTCCTTTCAGGTACTTGGGAGTGCCCATTCAATATGGTAAGCTGTCAAAGCAGGACTGTGCATCTCTTACTGAAAAAATAGCTGATAGGATCAGAGGTTTGGGGGCAAAGAAACTTTCATATGCAGGCAGACTGACTCTCATTAACTCAGTCCTCAACACATTGCACAATTATTGGGCTCAGCTCTTTATCATTCCTAAGGGAGTAATCAACAAGATTTCAGCCCTCTGTAGAAATTTTCTATGGGATGGATCTTCAGATTTTTCATAGGGTGCCATTAGTAGCCTGGGACATAGTGACTACCTCTAAGGAGATGGGAGGCCTAGGTATTAAAAATGCAGAACTCTGGAACAAGGCAACTGTTGGAAAGCTGGTTAATTGGGTCTACTCAAATGCTGATAGACTATGGATAAAGTGGATAAATGATGTATACCTTAAAGGCAGAAATTGGCATGACTATACACCTCCTTTAGATGCCCCATGGGTCTGGAAAAGCATCTGCAAAACCAAAGAAACATTCAAAGCATGTTTCAGTGGCAATATCTGGACTAGTAATCCCAATGGCTATACAGTTAAAAGTTGGCTACAAATGGCTGTGTCCAAGTAGAACTGATAAGCCCTGGGCAGCAGCAGTATGGAACAACTGGAATGTCCCCAAACACTCTTTCATTACCTGGCTCAGATTACAAGAAGGTATGAATACCAAGAGCAAGCTTTTCAGATTTGGATGTTGTGCAGATGATCTTTGTTTACTATGTCAAGATAAACCAGAAACAACTGAGCATATATTTGAGGAATGTTAGTTTACGAATATGGTGAAGCAGCACCTTATGCACTGGGTTGGGAGGCAATTCCCTTCAGTGACTGACTTTGGAACTGGGTCCAGGAAAACAGCTCTTTGGAAAGCTAGGATGGCAGTCTACAATGCATTCCAATACCACATTTGGAGGCAAAGAAATGGAGCAAGGATACATGAGTATTTCCATAGACCAGATATTGTAGCTAACAACATAGTTATAGAGATTAAAAGCAGGTTACTAAAGAGAATAGATGAGACGAGTGATCAGAAGAGTATTGATTGGTTCCAAAACCGATTTCCTTGATGTACTGCTTGTAAGGGGGCTTGAACCCCTTACCTCTTTGTAATTTTGTCTATGATATAATATATACTCACATTTCACCAAAATAACACAATTTAGTAGAATAATTTTTCCAAATCTGAAAAGATGACGAATGTTAAGGAAATGATAATGAGTATTTTACACTTTATGGTGAAGATGGAGCCACGTGGTACGTGAGTTTTATAATTTGGTTTCGGGAAAACATTTCATATTGAATCACAAACGTTTGCGTCAAATTTTGGTTTCTGAGGATAATTCTGGGATTAAAGTGGTTGGTACTATATGGATATATGATGCACATGCTCATTGAAGTTAATTGATATGTGGGATAAGTCTCTCATCATGGTATTATCTCTATATGAAAATATTTTTAATACGGATCATCACAAGAGATAAGTAGATGAACTTTGCGTTGATATATGTGATGTTTAACTACAATTATAATCTTGTTTATTGGCCATTTGGATAAAATGATGCCTAGTACTGATTTGTGTCATGTCGTATAATTTGTATGTAGGATGTTCTTACATATATATTCAAAAATCTTTTATGTTTGGTGTTATGCGGCTACAAAAGTATAGTTTCCACTAAACAATCTTTTGTGGTTACATATGGTTTATGAATAGATGAGTACTTTGCATCAGTTTTGTCGACAATGGATTTTTAAAGGGTTTACTTGAGTACATGACTGTTTTTAATGTTGTCGCTCTTTGATGAAGGGATATGAATCATTGAGTAATATCTTTAAATTTTTTGGGTTCTTCATATTGATCAATTTGGTTAACCTTATTACTTATAAGGTGTGTAAATGCAGTAATATAATAGTTCCTTTGTGTTTTGACTATTTGTTCCAAATACTTGTGTTTAATTGCTCGTAATTAGTATGGTTATTGTGGTTGTCTGATGAAGTTTGATATGATTGTCATTGTTGAAATGCATGCTAATAGAAAGGTTATTTATCATGTAGGGATATGTCTAATTTGTATGTATTGGGTCTTTTAAGTGTTGTATTATTTATCTTACTAATATGATAGTGTGCAATAACATTTAGTTATGGACTATGTATGGCCAGAGTGTGTAATTTCTCATTTAGTAATTCGTGGTTAACAACGAATTCAAGTTTCCGTTATGTAAATTCATATATATGCACTGGTGATATACGTATATGAGATTAAGCATTGATATTATATCATATAAGAATGATATTGTATCATATGAAAGCATTATCTATGCTATGTAGAGGATTTATATCCCAGTAGGGACATGTTTAATTAAATCCAGTGCATAGTTTGTGTTAGACTCAAAAGTTTGAACACGCATGCACTGTGAAGTATTAACGTGACATTGTAATAAATGGTTTTATGATCTGAAATTTCTTATATAGAATAAAGGTAGCCAAATTCTTGTTTAGTGGGTAAATTTTATAATATACTAGTTATGGTTTACCATGATGGTCATGATCAGATAAATAAATTTTGGGTAAATTTTATGATATTCCCTTAATATAATGTAACAAATTGGTTACTGATTCTGTGGAGTAAGTAAGTTTTTTGTCAATACTTTCCCGGATATGCGAAATATGATATTGAGAAGTTTTATACCCTTGTATGACTCAATATATAGCATTATGCTTTGACAGCAGGTGGTGTCAAGTTTTGATTTTGGGGTGACTTGACATACCTAGGTTCGTTTAAGGTAAAGTTGAAAACTCATCAATAAAAAGAGACATAATTTGTGTTAAGTTTTTTGCCACAAAGATGTTTTGACATTGTGTTTTATGAAGGGCAAATTTTATGAGATGTATACAAATTTTAAATGTTTTTAAAGATAATGATCAAGATATGCATTATTGTGATGTGGTTACTATGCATTGTCTCATGACATGATTGTGTTTTAAATGAGCGTCATCATTGTAATTTTGATGGTCGACATTGCAATGATACATCCATGATAATACGGTGGCAAGTTTAAGGCATGAATGTTTTCTAGTGTGTCTACCGCTACTGTGCATGTGTACTTATACTTTATAGTATATGGAAAATAGTGTTTTGATCAATGGATTTTTGATCGGTTATTCAACAATGTTGTTAGTGTGCTAATTTTTTTTCTGTCAATGTCTGAGGTTGATTTTACCATATAATCTCGAAAATGATGGTTTTCGATAACCATGGGGACATTATGGAGTCATGGTGGAATAGTCATGTAAATGGTAAAACAACAATGTTGAATGTACAACTATTGACAAGTATGGTTATAGAGTTGTCATACCTTGTGAAAGGTGGTTCTATCATCAAGTTCTTCTATGAAGGACGACATGAGGGAGATAATATAATCCTTGATATTATGGTCAAGGGTGAGAATGTGGTTACTATTCTCCAATTCCTACTCCTAAGGGTCGAGTATAATGCCTTTATCCAATAGTAAAATTAGTCATGACTCGGGTTTTCACAAGAGCTTGTGTATTGCGTTTTGATATATTGAGCAAGTAGAGCTAGCATAGCTAGTACTCATATTTGTCAAGCTATTAGTCAAGTGTGAAAATGTATAAGAGTTATGGTTTCGTCGATGTCAGTTTTCTTCAATTTTTAGAAGAGGGGTTGTATGCAAATGCAAATTGTATTACCTATGGCATTCTAAGAAGCTAATTTTGCATTAGAGAGTTGACAATAGAGTACGAATTCGTAACTTTAGCAATAGCCAGTAAAGAGGCTAAGTGAATAAAGAAATTGAACAACGAGTTTCATTTCTGAACGAGATCGAGTTCACCCATATTTTGATAGGGATATTACTGTTGCTAAATATATAGTCAAATGAATTATATATGGTGACGACCGCACCAAGACTTTACTAAAACGTGGTATATAAACTATCAAAATAAGATGATATTGGTATTTTTGTGAGATCTCGGTTTTAGTTGATCACTTTGCATAAAGGGTCAATTAAGGACTTGGTTATAAAGTCGGTTGACGGTATGAGTCTAAAACGCGTATAAATCATTAGCAATGGGATACCTAATTCCTCTCTAATACAATGTTAAAGGCTGAATTCAATGTGGAAGACCTATTGTTAAGAGATTGAAGCACACGATAATTTATATCCGAGGTGTGTGCTTAGACTTTCATGTTGTAAGGTTGAAGTATATCTTTTTAATTGATCTTTTGAAAAACTGCGTTTGCAAGGACACGACGAAAAGAATCAACCTATGTGAACATGAAGTATAGCCTCTTCAAGGGAGTATGGGTTTGACTCTTGAAATGTTCATGAATAGATATGGGACATTAGGCTTGTAAATAAGTGTCGGTTTCGTAACTTTAGAAGTAAATTAATTTAGGGATATTCTACATGATACCCCTCAATTTTTCGACTTTCTACATGGTACCCCTACACTTTTTAAAACATACATGGTACCCCTAATTGTTGTCATTATCACTACGTGTACCCCTAAACTTTATTTTCCGTCAATTAAAATCATTTTTATGCGTTAAATGATTACTTAGACGCATAACGAAACTTGAAATTTATCATCTCATCACATAAGGACTCTATTAGAATTAATATCCATTCTTTGGACGTGATAATTTGGCAAAAGATCAATGATTTTTCCTTCACCTCTTTTTTAGCATATATATATATATATATATATAAATATTAGGATCGAGATGGATATTGAGCCTAATAGAGTCCTTATATCAGGTGATAATAAATGACAAGCTTCCTTACGCGTTGAAGTTATCACTTAAAGCTTTAAAATGAGTTTAATTGACGGAAAATAAAGTTTAGGGGTACGTGTAGTGATAATGACAACAATTAGGGGTACCATCTATGTTTTAAAAAGTGAAGGGGGTACCATGTAGAAAGTCAAAAAATTGAGGGGTACCATGTAGAATATCCCATTAATTTATGTGTGAGTTATCTTCATGTATTCAAAATGGGTTAAAAGGGTTCAATGCTAAGTCACACCCCGATACTCGAATATTTGGACTGTGTAATTTCACTAAGTGGAAATTCAATCTCCGTGACATTTTCATTTATGCATAAATTGGTATGTTTGTTAGTTTTTAAAAATCTTGAATTACGCTTAATTAGGAGAGGAATGTTGGTAATTTAAGTGTAATTACCGGTTCATTTTGGCGTATTTAAGTTTGGTTCTTAGATGGTAATTTCTAAATAATATAATGTGAGTTCGGGAAGTACGAAGTGTACGCTTACATAATTATTATGGAATTACGGTATAGTTCTTCATTTGAATAACTATAATAGGTGTTGAATTTATGAAGAGTTGCAACTCTTGAAAAATACATTCTCCCTTTTTCCCTTATATATCTATATAAATAGACATGGGAATGTGAAGAACAGACATAGAAAAATCTCATCTTCTGCATCATAGAACGACATAACAATCTACACACAATACTTCTGAATTACTTCTCTAATTTTTGTTTTGTGCCCAAAATCAGATGGACACCGTCTTATCTCAATAGGAAATTTGGATTAACCCAGACACAATAAGGGTCGAATTGTTCTATTAGGAAAGCGAAGTCGATTCGGTGTGGTTAATTATTGTCAATTGACGCGGGTCGTCGTAACACAGTCAAAGATAAATCCTACGTACTACTAACTGAAGCTAGTGGTAGTAGAGTTGAATCCCACAGGGTGGCAGAGTTTTAATTAAGGTTCAGTTCATCAGTCACAAAGGGGGGTTGTTATTGTTGTTGATTAACTAAAGAATAAAACAAGAATAAAAGAACAAAGAAGATAACAAAAACGAGTTTTATCAATTAAAAGAGGAATATGTCAAGAATCGGGTCACCGCGGTAATTCATGTCATGTGAAAATACTGCTAGGTCAGTCAAGTCATTGACTAGGTGGGTAGTGATTGTCTCCTTTCAGTCTCAAATCGCCCTAGACTCCGCAACCAATCTTTCGATCTAGGAAGGTTATATCGATTGCCCTAAGCAAGCCTACTTTACCAATCTTTCGATCCAGGTATAGTTTTACTAGATAAACCGGTCTCCTACGTGCACTCAGTCAACTAGTTTTCTGATTATTTTGCTTATAAACAAACCTCGTCGTAGAGACGACTAACATGTGATTCCTAAGACATTACTACCGCGACTTCCCTCATCCTAACATATTAAAGAGATTACCTACTCATGGTTTCGGGATCTACGCTAATCATGATAATACTAATGAAATGTAACATAGCGAAAGATGATAATAAACTAATGATAACAAACAAGAATAAACTAGAACGTAAATAAAAGAAGTGATTCAGAGAAATTACAATAAACTTGGCAAGAATGATGAACAAAGAAGATCCGGAAATGAACTACTGCAAAACTACTGACTAAAATGAAAAGTGAAATGTAAAGTAAAAGTGAATAGTGTAAAGTTGATTATGAAAGTCAAACAGTCAGTGATTAGTGTTAACCTAATCCTTATATAGAGATTAGGTTACATTACTTCACTAAAAACCTAAAACTGAAATGCGAAATCCGGTGTATCAAGTGAGTTGCTCGATCGAGTTCAAGAATCACTCGATCGAGCCCTTTTATTCCAGAATCCTTCGATCGAGTTCCACAAAACCTTCGATCCCACTGCTCTTCCTGTAATCTCCTCGATCGAGTAAGTGACTACTCGATCGAGTATTTCCTCATCTGCATCCACTCGATCGAGCAAACACTAGAGCTCGATCGATCTTTTATCAGGTCAGATTGTTCGTTTGTTGTCCCAGCTACTTTTGTTCTTCATTTTCCTCCCGGTTTAAGCTCTTATCTTCTGAAAATTGCACTTCCGAGGCTGCCAAGTTCCTTGTCTTTGTTCCATCTCCTAAAAATAGCTTACTTTCGACAAAAAAAGCATGGTTTTCGCAACTATTGCATAATTTCCTGCAAAACAACAAGAAATACACAAAGAAGCGGAATAGGGGCAAAACAACGCATAAAATACGTAAAAATGCATGGAAATGCTTGCCAAAAGATGCTAAAAAGTATATATAATATGCACGCATCAAATATCCCCAAACTAAACATTTGCTTGTCCTCAAGCAAACTAATACAACTACAAGAACTAAAAACAACTAACTAACTACCTAATGGAATGGAATCGCCTCAGAGCCAACTATAGGTTATATGTTAACTATCTAAATGCAGAAAATCAGCCACCAAGAAGTTCAAAACCAAAAGCAACGAATTCATACATGTAATGAAAAACAACTTGGACAATTGACCTTGAATGACTTGTGTACTTTGGACTCTCCCGGGTCACTCTTCTCTCATCAAACATGGGTAAACATTTATGTGCAAGAGAGAAGGATAAGAAAACGAAGACACTCTCCTAGCTGCGACCAACATATCATGCAATGCAACTAGTATGAAAAATACCGTACACACGCATATCAATCTTTCAATGACTATCACATGCCGAATACTTGCAAGTTATGGTTATATGAGGTAGAATGGGTAAAAAGAGGCAAAAAACTATATGGGAAAGAGGAGGTAACGGCTCGAGCTAGCTATTAAGACTCAACCAAGAGTAGAACCATCTATATTACACACAAAAAACTCAATGCCATGCTTGGCATACAACTCAAACAACCACGGAACTTGAATCGGGCAAAAACATACTTAGCTTATTTTCCTTCTCTTTTTTCTTTCTTTTTCTTTTTTTCAATTCCCAAAGGATACAAAAGTGAGCATGGGAATACATTTTCTCTTTTCTTTTTCTTTTCATTTTTTTTCTTTCTTTTCCACTTTTCTATTTTTCTTTTTCTTTTTTAATAAACTCATGGAAACAACCAACTCCAAGTTCAAGTTCCAACATTCTCAAAATACCAACTCCAAAGTGAAATCCAAACCAAACTGATGAAATGAACGCATACCACAAAACAACACTAAACTAGCTCGACACAAGGTAGGCTAAGATTTGGGTGTAGTTTCTAGGTCAACTGGCAGTTTTTGGCTAAATGTGGAATTAAATAGGTGAAATGAAAAATGAGAAATAAGATATGTATGTATTCTCCTAACATGTGATACCAACCACAAAACCATGTGTGCAGGCAAAAAGCAATCAAAAGTCATACATGTGAATTGTGATGAAATGAAGGGAGTACTACTCTCAATCCTAAATGAACTTGTCATGAATGTCACCAGTTATAGGCTCTAAAACTCAGAATTTTTAGTAGTTTGCCAAATACAAGTCAAGTCAAGTCCAAAAGTCCAAGTAAAGTTTTTCAAAACGGAATTCGTGACATGCTAAATGGTTTGTTACAACAAGGTGGTGAAAACTGCAAATAAACAATCAACACAGGTAACCTAGAAGGCAATATCATCATTGTAAACTCCATTCCGACTCGACTATATGCAAAAATAAACGTATATTTTTTTGAATTTTTGAAAAGATAAAAGAAAAGGGTAAAATAAAATGAAAAAGAAAACTAAAAATGCATAAAATAAACGTGAATGCATGCAAAATGGAAATGCAAAATGCAGACGCAAAAGGATGCATTACTCCTCCCCAAACCAAAACAGACAATGTCCTCATTGGCTACAACATACAAGGGGAAAGGGGGTCCAAAACCTAATACATGTTCCTACGGGATAAAAATGTACAAAACAATGAAAATAAAAACAAAAAACAAAAACAAAAGAAGGATGGAAAAAGGAACAAGGAAACTCACGACCTCCCCAAACCAGCTCTAGGCATCACTCGCCTCAGCCTTATCCTCTCCCTCCGAACTGCCATCCTCAGCACTGCCACTCCCATCACCACTACCACTCTCATCACCACTTCCACTATCATCCTCACTCCCACTCCCCTACTCAGCCTCTGAGCTCTCCTCAACCTCCTCCTCTCCTCTGGCACTGGCTCTCTGAACGGCCTCCTCCGCACGTCGCCTCACCACTCTCTTTACCGGTGTCTCCACAGGTTCCTCGGGTGAGGACTGTGGGTACCCGCCATTTGGGTATCGGTAGAAAGAGGGGTTTGGGCCAGTAGGAGGACGAAAAGTGCCGGTGCGCATCCTCACGTCGTACTCAGGGAAGCTGACTAAAATAAGATCTCGCTGAAGAACTGACTGTGCCCTGAGAAGCTCAAAAAGTAGAGGATCGCGGTACCCTCGAACTGCGACCGGTGGTACCTCAAAAAGTGGAGGTAAAATGAAGTGGGCTGGAAAACCCAATGAAGATGATGATGCAAGGGTAGGGGTAGGTGTAGGCGTAAGCGTAGGTGTACGGGTATGGGTAGTGTGCGTGGTGCTGTGTGTGGTGGTAGGCTGCGATGACGAGGAAGGCCGACAGCCAGAATGGCCTCCAACCTCCCTCTCGGGTGAAGATTGTTTCCTCTTTGCAGAGGAAGCTGTGAAAGGCATGCGGTATGATGGTAGGTCAGGTCTCATCCCCTTAACGGTGGTGAGGGGTAAAAGTGCAGGTAGAGTCTCACATGGAAGAACTACTGAGGGCGCCCTAGCAATCCTCCAGGTCCGGCGGTCAGCATGGGCAAACCAGGTCAGCTGGACCATAGAAGCCACAAAAAGGTATATATCTTGGGAAACGGGATCACCACCAGGCACAGTGCCTTGTCGCGACCGCTCTTCGTGGGACTCCCCCCCCCCCCCCCCCCTACGGAGGGGATGTGCACATTAAGGATCTAGGTACCCCTTGTCGCGATCAAGTGTGTGATTGATGTGTGGCTTGAGGCCGCCACCTGTGTTGTTGTGACAGTGATATCACTGATTGTGATTATCGGATTGTGGTATTGAGCTTATTATATTGTGATTGTCTTATTCAGCCGTCTCTGAGGCTTGTTGTTTTACTGTGATGATCCATGTATTGGTGAGAAGAGTCTCAGGTGCGACGATATTGATGTCTGATAGCTTGGGGAAGGATGGGACTCCACTCAATTTTGTAGCATCGTCATAGTTTCGTTAGCTTCCGCAGACATCTCGTTTTGGTTGTTGTATCAGACATATTTATACTTAAACTTTATTCTTAATTTTAATAAAGGTTGCATTAGTTGTTTATCTTGATATTATACCCCGGAAACTGAGATGGTGATGCTTTCATAATCCGATGGTCCTTCTAAAGGCCTTGGATTTTGAGAGTGTTACCAAAATAGAGCAACATCATTGGTTTCGCTTATTCTGAAACATGTGAGATTAGATTTGGGCAATCTAGTACCGCTCAGTAGTTTCAATATGAGTCACACTTTCGACGAAAGTTAGAATATGGGTTAAAACATTCTTAACGCCTTTGTTTTACTATCATCATTAGAATAAAAATATATTGCCTCCTATTTTCAATAACTCTGTCTTTGCTTTTTCGTCTATTCACAATACTGTCCCTATTTTCTTTTTTATGTAAAGTTTTATACGTATTTTAATTACCCCGCCCAATAACAAAACTCCACATCATCCACAACAATATTTATTTTAACCACTTTATCCCAGAATAATACTTATTTTAATCACCTCACCCACAATAATACCCCACAATAAATTTCATCTCTTCAATTACCTTATCCCACCACAATACTTTACCTTATTTAATCTAGTTTCCTTAATTCTCATGACATCCTTAAATATGGAGGGTTATTGAAAATATGTGAGAGTATATTTTTTAGTTAAATCATATTTGATACTACTATTTTAATCATATTACATATTCATTACTGATTGAAATCATAGTTCTTACATTGAAAAATTGTAAAATCAAAGTTTGTTTTATTAATTTTTTTTTTATCATGTTTGTAAATTAAAAATCACAACTTAATAGTAGTTACAATATCATTTTTTATACAATTTTTCATACATAGAAATTAAATGTTTTCATAAAATTATTATATAAAATAATTATTAATGTTTTCGTCATATTTGACATACTTTTAATATAAGTTTATTTTCAATTGATCAGGTTTAACCCTGAAATAACGAATCATTAAGAGTCGTATATCTCTCGGATTGCATGTCATAATTTACAGGACTTGACTGTAAAATGGATCAAATATTCAGGATTAAGGTTGGGTCGGATTAAATTTTAATATTTTTAATTGTAATGCATGAGTATTGCATTTGAACGGATTACGAAAATCCTCCTAACTCTGGTTTTGTTATCTTAAGAACCTTTATTAGTTTAATTATCCGTCAAAATCATTGAGTAAACATATAATGTTGGATTCAAAAGAATCGACAAAAATGCTTAAGATATTTGCTAAAGTAAGGGGTTTAAAGTGGATGGAGAAAATATTAGCTTTGCTATAAAATTATATGTCAAATTTTAAATGATTTTATATATACTCGTGCAACTTTACACTGGTTTTAAACTAGTTATTTATATAAAAAAAATGACACAAATTCTCATTTGTGACGGCAATATCCGTCACAAGCTTGTGACAGATCGAATAAAACTTATTTAGAAAGATAAAAATACGCGAAAGTGACGATTAACCCCCATAACTTTAAGCAATTGTGAGATTAAGCCCCATAAGTTTCAAATGTAGTGATTAGGCCCCATAACTTTGAGTGAAAGTGAAATTGAATCCAATTTTTTTATTTCCAACAAAAATTGCACCAAAAAAAACCAATTTCATTCATTTATACAATTTATTAATACAATAAAAGTTGTTATAAATTTATAAATTGTATGAAACTTATTACACATTTCGGGGAAAAATTAATATTTGAATGAATTACATAAAATTTAAATTTATAAAGTAATTTTATATGTATATCAATTATATTAAAACTAGTTAAAATATTTAAAATATCCTATATAAAAACTATGTTAGTTAATATATTATTTAAATTTTTGTAAAATATTAAAAATTATTTAATGTACAATGAATATAAATATAAAGTTATTTATGATATATTTTATGTTAAAATTAAAAATAGGGTTTGATTTCACTTTTTGTCAAAGTTACGGAGCCTAATTGCTACATTTGTAACTTATGAGGCTTAATTTCACAATTGCTGAAGGTTATGGGGGCTAATCACCACTTTCGCGGATAAAAATACAATATTTGTAATTTTCTATGCATTTTCTATCTAAACAACAAGTATATTTAACACGTCGCAGGCCGGTAACGGATACGTGGTACAAGAGTCCTACTGACAAAAAAAATGAAACCTACTTTTCTTTTGTTTGGAAAAGGAGATGATTCTATGGACCTATCTCCGTAACAAGTTATCAACTCCAACGAAAAAAAAAACAAGTTAACAATTCCAACCTCGTTACCTTCGTCTTTCTCTCTCCCCCCCCAATCATATCACCCTTTCCTTTCTCCATCCAAAATGTCTAGCCTATGGCGAGCCGCTTTAGATCGGATAACTGGAACCGAACCGGATTCGGCGAACCCAGAGCACGACGGGATTCAATTCTGGTCGGAACCGGAGCGAGGCGGTTGGCTAACGAAGCAAGGCGAGTACATCAAAACGTGGCGACGGCGTTGGTTCGTGCTTAAACAAGGGAAATTATTCTGGTTCAAGGAGAGTGTGATAACGCGGTCCTCTAAGCCGCGTGGTGTTATCCCTGTGTCATCTTGTCTGACGGTGAAGGGTGCGGAGGATGTTTTGAACCGACAATTCGCTTTCGAGCTTTCGACGAGGAATGATACTATGTACTTTATTGCTGATTGTGAGAAGGATAAGGAGGATTGGATAAATTCAATCGGTAGGTCTATTGTTCAACACTCTAGATCTGTTACTGATGGTGAGATTGTTGATTATGATAGTAATCAATGAAATTGAAGTTAGGGGGTATCTGTATTTGGGGAAAGGGAAAGGTTTAATTTGAATCGTTTTTGTTGTATTTTGGTATTGGTAATTTTGTTTGTGTTGTTATTGTTAATTGTTATTGGTGTTGAGTTTATTGTATATGGGATTATGATTATCAATGATGATGTTTGTTTGTTTTCTCATATTTGAATTTGATGTTTTGGATTGATTGTTGATTGTAGTATGTTTAGTCGATTGTTGTTGGTAAGTAGTTTAAGCAGAGTAGCAGATGAATCCTAGGTAGGAGTAGTCAATTATGTGTGTGAAACTGGAATTCAAAGCTACATATGTCTGTTAACTGGTGCTAAATATGATGAATGAACACCAGTTGTGACTTGTGAGGTTAATTAATCTGAAAATACATGATGAAGCCACAATCACACTGGTGCGAGAGACGGTCTTATTCTAGAATTTGCGAATCTTTTGTATTTGATTGATACTTGGTGTTTATCAAGTTTTGTGTTTGGTGGGAATTCAGTATGATGAAATCAATGGCGTTAAAAATGATTAGGCTATAATTGCATCAGCGTTTGGTCCTACACTAGTAATAAATAAATACTAATAATTGTGTCAAGTCAAAAATCAAGTTTGTAATATCATACTGGTTGATAAAGACTTTGATATCATATGGACGTTCCATTACGGACAATGTCTAACACTCTAATACTAGGGAGTCATTTAGTTGTATGTAGGGATTCGTATTGTCTAGAAAGTTATAAAACACATATTTTAAAATTCACGTGAATTAGAAAATGTTGTTTGGTTGCTAGGTAGGAAATACAATTCATGTAGGCATTCCCACTTACCCAGGGGCCTAGGTAAGTCACTTCCTCCATTATAGAGGAATTGCAAATTCATGGCATATACAAATTCACGTGAATTGGGGTAACCAAACAAGAAGTAAATTTTGCAATTCACGCGAATTTAAATTCCTACGTTTTTTTTAGTGGGTAACCAAACGACCCCTAGTAGTATCTTTATTGTTTGATGGATGCTGACTTCACAGCTCATAGTTATACACCACCTACCATGTATGAAACTATGTATGTATTGACACCACAACCCGTACTCGACTCGCCAATAATTCCATTAACACCACCACAGAATAGCCGTATCACTCTGCATCTCACCCATACTCTACTTGAATCCGTATCAATACACAACATCCGTTTCACAAAACAATCTCACATGCCTGCCTATTTTTTATACTTGCCAATTGCACTATCATACATATTACCTACTAGCTACCTAAGTTTATATTTTGGGTTGTTTTGCTACTCACTTTTTGCGTTTCTTTTCAACCTTCCACGTTAATGAACCGTATGCAATCATGCATCGTTTTTGCAAACTCCACAACAGTAAATCATGCTGGACCATCACTAGCAGTGGCTTCTTATCAGGTTTCAACCAGAAGTTGGCATCAACACCAGACCAGGTGATCACGGACAATAAACAGCTTAAGGATTAATACCCCTGCATAGTACAGTACATAATTTCCTAATTCCGATACAAATTGTGGTTCCCTCAAATCAACATTTATATATTTACGTCTTTTTACCGTTGGTAAAATAATTTTCATTCCATAAAACTTGCGCAAATTGAGTCATGATCAATCTCAAAACTCGAGTCATGAGTCACAACAACTATCAATTAACACAAATTCAGCAAAAACTTTAATATCCCAGGAATCCTTGAACAAATAATTTGGTAAACAGGGGAGCGGCAGTCTTGTCATGGGAACAAATATTTGGAGTGCACAATGTGGAATCAAAATAAAAGAGCGTAACAAATTGACCAAATAACTTCTTCCAAATAAATTGATTGGTTTCTTCTGAATTAAGAAGGGGCCAAATACTTAAACACAGAATACATGAAAGACTTAACAGGAGGACAAAATGACAGAAGAATTACACTATCAACTCAACATTTGTACTATAAAATCAATACAAAAACTACACATCAGTCTCCGTCTCAATCTCAGTCTCAGTCTCAGTCTTAATTGATTCATCAGTTGCAAATGGATCTTGTTTTGGTGCCACAGAAGGAATGGGAGCTTTGGGTGGACCTCTTCCCATCTTGTTGTTCCTTGGCCTTGCCTAAATTATAAAACCAAAACAATGGTAAAAGGAAACATTTAGATCCACTCCGACTGAATGAACGCCGTAAATTATACAGTATTGGTCAACAAACAAATACAATTATGATTCTCCATCAAAAATAAAGACACTAGAGATGAAAGATAAATTGATACTCCAACTATCACAAAAGAACTAGCATTCACTCAACACAACAAAACATAACATAACATAACATAATCATTTAGTCATAGAACAACCAAATATCAAAATTCATCACTATGTTAGTTCGGCTCCTTATTGTTTTGGGTCGTATCTATGTCACACATCACTCAAATATATGGGTATGAAATATGAAGTATGTGCTCCAGCCTTGCCACTCCCACACTTTTCTTACACGAGCCAAAAATTGAGGCCCTCATGACAAAGGCAAAGGAAGTGACTGTATGGGGGACATTTCGTTGGCTATTTAGTGACTTCAAAGTTCAAACCTTATTTTACAAACATATCTGCCTATTTTTAAACACAAATTCTCATTGTAGACGGAGGGTATCCGTCACAAGGAGAAGACGGATACCCTCCGTCTACAATGAGAATTTGTCTTTAAAAGTGTTCCCGCCCAAGCAAGACCAACTGATTTTTAAATTGTACATTGTTGGTATATTTTGTTTTTAAAAGTGTTCCCGCCCACTGCCCACTTGTATTTCATCTTAGACAGAGTTCCCATGCCTAAGAGCTTGAGATATATGCCAAACCCGACAACTTGGATACAATACCTGTTTTACATCTTGCACTAGAACTTGGGTAACTCTATTAGAACAAAGTTCCCATGTCTAGTACTCATAGTCCATCATAGATTATAATCCGGGGAAGTGGCAAATAAACTCCATACGTTTACTATATTAGGAGGGATTCTCACCTAGAGTTACATTTCATTATCCAAATACCCGAACAACACCTCTCAATTCTTAGTTTGTATACAATACCTCTTTTAAAGTGTATATACCTCCACTTTCAACATCAACTCCATTCTCATCTTGGAAAAGAGACGGGGCGTTGAACCTCAAAACAAACTATCTAAAAGAGCCATCAATGGCCTATAAAACTAGGATCATAACCAAAATAAACACAGTAGTTCCTTCCGTCTGTCGTTTCAAGTTCCTAGTTAATTCTGGATTGCTAAAGTACTCACTTTACCATCATTTCATCCTTTTTCTTTCAACCCAAGCAAGTGATTCAAAAGACATTTGCAAATTACAGAAGTTAAAATGCAGCTAATTATACCAGTGTTATATGTTAATGAAATAGTTAAACTTCGACTAAAACTAATTAAACTTAACTATTAGCATGAACTCAATATATCGGAATAATCACACTCTGACTCTATAATTGTCATTCTCCCTATCCCAATTCCCAATCATTTGTTGATTTCATTTTCATGACTTCAATTAGTTATTAATTCAAATGAATGGGAAGGAGGGAGTTTATTCAAAATATAAAAAAAATCACTAAAAAATTGAAGGAATAAATAGAAGTGAAGGAGCTTAAGTAAGAGGTGACGAACATTTCCAAAGGATTTATTAAAGCGTTTGCCTTTGGCGGTCTTGCGGTCACCTCTGCCACAATAAACTGAAACAAAACAACGAAACCCGCAAAACATAGTTAGTTAAGAAGTAAGCCTAATTAAGTGAACTAATTGAAGAAATGACATAATTATGAATCAATTAGACGATAATTACTCAATGGAATTGTTGGAGAAGTAGTAATGGAAGTGGAGAGAGATAAGGTAGGCGGAGAAGAGAGATAAATGCCGGAGGCGGAGTGAGAGTTAGAGAAGGATGGAGACACGATATGAGAAGCCATTGAAGAGGTTCCGAGGAGTAGGGAAGCCATTGTTGGAAGAATTTTGGAGGTGCGAGAGTTTGAGGATAAGAGAATGAGGGGGGCTAAAATGATAAGATGATAAAGGTTCTTTTATCAATCGACTTAGTTAACCCGATTCATTACACTTCAATATTTCGTATCAATGTACATAATATTTATACATCTCACTCTATATTATACTTTAACTAGTTTTCGAGCCCGTGGAAATTACGGGAGCGGAAATAAATTATTATGGTAAGTGTTAATTTATAAATAACTTATATGAAATATATTTTTTCTTAAGTGAGCTCAACAGAGGGAGCGGTATTTTAAAACAAAAGTTTTTACACTCTTATTTTTCAATTCGGTATTGATAGGCCAAGCAAAATGAGAATAGTTTGGTTGTTTTGAAGCGAATACATAGTCCTGAACTTTGTTTAATTGTGATTTTATGGACAATCTTGACGCCCTATATAGTAGTATAGAACATGAAATTGTACTCCATTGTCGTCCCCTATTTTTAAAGGATTTAGAGATGTGAATACAATTTATTACTGATAAAAAATATTAAAATAAGTTACCCTTCCATATATGAATAAATTGCATTGAAATTTATTTTCTATCCAATATGCAGATAAAAACCACATAATTTCGAAATATATAGTGTCCTTACTTTTCATTCATTATCCGCTTTCACAGCAAAAATATAACCTGTTATTACATCACTTATAATAAGTACATGTACTGACACGGCTGTCGCAACCCTATCAAAGATAACCAACTGGCCTAACTAATGTAGTAAGGAAGTCGGGATCGTATCCACAGGGAGACAGATATGAATTCTAAATGCTAAACTAAAGTCCGTCAAGGTAACCAAAATTGGGGGTTTTGTTTGTTGTTTTACTAAACTAAAAAGTAGTGAAGGAATAGAGAAAAGAAAAGCGTAAAGCAAAGTAGTGTAAAATATAATATGAAGGAAAGGGAACCAGGATAGCCGGTTCACCAATGACAAAGTAACGGTCAAGTCTAGGTCAAGAGTTGGTCGCAGGTGGGAATCTAAGGGGTAGTGAAAAGGTCCTCTCAGATCGCTATTCGCCATAGAATGCTTCTAACGGGCTCTCGCAACTTATTAGGGCACTCTAATGTTTATGACAGGTCTAACCCTCACCAGGCTTTCGATCTTAGGTCGGGGTTTATTATACGAAAATTAGCTACGTCGACTTAACCAATTAAACACAAATAAATGTCATAATTAACAACAGAGATAAATCACCAACAACCGATCTAACCTAAACGAACATCGTCACATTATCATTGGATCACCTATATCCTAGTCGAGAGGATTAACTACGCATGATAGAAGGAATGATTGAGATAGTATAAATAAGGGAAAGGGAGTACATGATCGCGATAATGAAAATTGCAAAATAAAACAATGGAAAACAAGTAGTAAAGAAAATGAGAATAATATGAACAAAGCAAATTAAATTACCGAATTGTAAAGGGCAAGACAGAATTCTTGAAGGCTAGGAAATGCTAAAGGAAGTATTACTGATTACAAGTTTCTTAAAGTAAAGCTAAAAAAAAGTAAAAGATGAGAGTGTAGATTAAAGTAAAAAGTAATCTAAAGAAAACTCTAAAGGCTGCTTAAAAACAAAAATGACTGATTCCTCATCCATGACCTAATGGGCTTAGGTTAAAATTGGGCTTCGTAAGAAACTGGTCGATCGACTTTTCTATCGACCAAAAGTGGTCGATCGACTAAGGTAGCGGTCGATCGACTTACTTGTCGACTAGAAATGGTCGATCGACTGGTTATGGCTTTGACTTGGACGGTTGACTTCAAAAACACGCTTCCTTGACTTGATACAAAGGGTGGTTCACTTCTCCTGACCTTCTAAATGCAACCTTGAGGACAATATTCGGCTCCGAGTACATACTTCTGAGTATATTCCTGCAATTAATACAAGAAGGCTCAAAGTAGGCAATTCGAGGCTAAAAGTAGTAAGGTGTTTAGCAAAAGAGCATAAAAATGCATGCAAAAGAAATCTAAAAGACTATAGAAATGGCATGCATCAAACCTCCCCAAACCGAACCTTTGCTTGTCCCCAAGCAAAAAGTGTAAAAACAAAGACTAGGAGTTAAACATGAACAAGTAAACCGTGGACACCAAAAACTAAGCAAGTGATCATCTCAAATCGACAAATGCTATGGCAAACGAATCTATGCATGTTTCTCAAGTAGTTGGACTTAAGACTTATTTAGACTTATCAAGACCGGACTCTCTCGGGTCGCTCAATCATTCCTGTAAACACAAGGCATTATATAGTGCAAGATAGAAAGAATTAAGATCACTCACCTAACTGCGACCTATAAGAACACGCATGCAATCTAACATGAATAAAGTCTCTACAACCGTACATATGCATTCCAACCAAACTGATGACCATGATACATGCCGAGGGTTTTCATATGGGTAAAGTGAGGCAATGGGTAAGAAGGGGCTAAAATGAGTTTGGTAGAAAGGAGTTAGTAGCCAAGCTAGCAACAATACGAACCAAACAATGAGTATCGTCCCAATCTACGTACTCAAGATTATCAATACAAATGTGTGCAAAATGGATGCACCTAACTCACAAAACCACAAATTTAAGAACTCCCCATAAGATACAAGTCAAGCATGGGAGTGAGAATTGTCAAACGACTTACTCAACTTTTCACCATTTTTTTTTTCTTTGACAGTTCTGATTTTTCTTCTGAATTCTGATTTTTTTTTTTTTTTTGTTTGTTTTTGAACATCCTCTTTTTCTTTTTTCACCATTCCTTCTTTCGACAAGAATAACCAAAATGCAAAACGATACATTCCCAAAATGCTACCATTACTAGCTCGGTTAGGGTGGGTAAAATTATGTATTGTAGCTATATGGGACAAAAATAGGCAAATTTGGCTTTGTCAAGCTTAAGGGTAAAAAGAATAAAAGGGAACCTCTGCCACATGTACCAACAAACCTCAAACCCGAATGCATACAGGTATAAAGAAGACTGAACTCATGTTTATGCAAATTGATGTTACGTGTCTTATAAGGAGTAACTACTCACTTTTCTAGGTGAACCGGTCATGAATGTCACCGGTTATAAGCTCTAAATCCTTAGAAAGTTTTTGTAGGTTGCCAGTAAATCAAGTCTAGTCCATAATCCAACATGCTTTGAAACGAGATTCGAGAGAAATGCCAAAGGACTTGCTAAAAGAAATGAAACAAAAACCTAGTTTGAGCAGTCCGACGGTCTAAAAGCACCGAAAAACTCCAAACTGACTCGATCTAGTATGAAAAAACAAACATGATTTTTGATTTTTTTTTTTATATATGCAACAAAAATAAACTAAATGCAAAGAACCATGTGAAGAAATGCAATAAACACATACCCTCCCCAAACCAAACTCGTACAACGCCCTCGTTGTACTCAACAGCAGCAGTTAGGGGGACGGGAAATGCGACCTACTATATGCAAAAACAATAAAAGTGAAGGAGAAATGGAATACCACAACCTGTATCAAGACCTCCCCAAACCGACTAGCAACTAGTCCTCCTCCTCCTCATAATCGGGGTCTACACTATAGCGTGCATGAGTGCGTGACGCCCTCTCCTCTCGGTACCGTGCCACCTCATCTGTGTCCTCCTCCTCCACTACTGCATCATAACCTCCCTGCGGGTACTGGTAAAAGTAGGGGTGTGGCCACCCAGCTGGTGGCAACCATCCCTCCCTAGCGTACCGCTCATAAATGGGGAATTGCGTCAAGGACTGATGCAACTCTATCCGCGCTACTGCCATGCACAAACCAGTGATCATACTATCGCGGACCCCCTAATCGTAAGTAGTGGGGGTCGTAAAAGAGGGTGGGCTAGTGTAATTAGCCGGGTAAACAGGAACAGAGGAAAAAGAAGGGACATCTAAAGAGGCATACCCATAACGATGCTCATGAGGGTCAAAACGAGGCTCTTCAGTCTGTACGTGAGAGGTAAAAGGGGCCTGAGGTGAAGGACGTCGGCCCCCCGAACTCGCACCGGCCTCCCAAGTCGAAGGTGGAGGTGAAGGAGGGTGCCTAGGTGAAGGACGACGCCTAGGGCCAGCGCCAGAGGTGTCAATGAGATAGGAGGGTGGGGCAGGTCGCGTACGGCCTGTCACGGTAGTCAAGGGGGTGACCTGTGGTAAATAGGTACAAGGCAAAGACACTGTCGGTCGACCAGAAATTTTCCAAACTCGGTCATGTGTGAGCCATCGGATGGATTCCATGTATGGAATGTCCATGTAAGTGTTAGTACTGGGGCCCAAAGGTAACTCATGTCCTAAGGGTACTTGGCCTCTAGGGAAGTCGAAAAAAAGCTGGCGGGCAATATGTGTCACTAGCCCATAACAGGTCAATGTGGCTAAATGTCCAAGTCCAAGCTGGTGAAAATGGTTGGCCGTGAGGTAGGCCACATTAAGTACAAACGGAAGGCGACGATCAAAGTTTAGGTAACCGGCTAGCAGAGAGAGTTCACAAGTGTTTATATTATTAGACTCTTTTCTTCCAAAGATTGTGTTAGCCATGAGACGGAGTACATACATGAGAGGAGGAAGGTGCACGGATGCACCACGACGTTTTGAGTCGGTGCTCGGCCCCTCTGAAATGGCTGCCCAAAAAGGGCCGAACAATGCCCTTGGCGGTGAGGTATACCCCTCACTAACTAGACGAAGGTGCACCCCAAAAGTGCTCAAGGGCCAAACAAAGGTTTGGTTCATGAGTCGAAATGACACACAAGGGCTGCCCGGGTTGCTTTCAAAAACACTAGCTCTAAAAACAAAGGAGCTAAAAAATTCCAGAGTAAGCACGGGGTAAGTGTATTCGTACATTCTAGCCAACCCACCCATTCCGGTTCCGTTTAGGATTTCAGCTACGGACTCAAAACATCCTATTGCCTCAAGGCTAGGTCGATGGAGAAAACGAGTGGGAGTGATAGTAGTTCCCAAAAGGTTCTCAAAACGGGTTCTCTGTGCAGGAACGTAAAATTTTATCTCGGGATAGCCCGGTAGGCTATCCACTGGTCCCCGTGTGACTATAGCATACTGAAAACTCCCTTGGGAATGTGAACTGCTACTCCCTTCGTCATGGCTTCCGATCCGTCGCGATTCCCTTCTTCTCTTGTTGCCTTCCATGTCAAATCTATACTAGGAGAACGAGTAGCAGAAAGTAAACCCAAAGTTAATTGAATCAACAAAATGCTCACTAATTTCCCCAAATCAGTCATCTAAATTAGGGTTTTTGATTTTTCAATTGAAAACCTTAATTTTTGTGATTAAAATTTTAGGGAAACTACAATGAAGAACAACCATGAATCTAATCAGAACAAGATCGTAACTAGCAGCAACATACAAACATACTAAACGAATAACGGAAATAATAAAAAAAACAGAAAACGAAGAAAAAAAATAAAAAAAGCAGAACTGAAAACCTAAAAAACGAAAATCCTAAAAACGAAAATCCTAAAAATCGAAAAACAGAAGGACAAAAATCAAAAAGATAAACAAGATACTAGATGAAAAGGAACGAAAATCAACAAACAAGGAAAAGAAATCGAAAATCTGAAAGGGAGGAAACAAGGGAAAAAAAAAATAAAGAGAAAAGGAAGAAAAATACCTCAATAATTTGCCCTTACAAGACTAGATCTGAAATTTTTGAGCTTAAAAACCCAAAAACTAGCAAAGGTAATCTAAATAGAGTAGATTGAAGGAGGGAAAAGGAAAAAGGGGTGAGAGAGAGAGTTAGGGTTTATGTTAGAAGGGAAAGGGGGTGTTTGAAGAGGGAGGTAATTAGAAAACTGAAAAAGAAAGAAAAAAAGGGAACCTCACGCGAAAACCCGGTCGATCGACTTATGGATCGCCCAAAATGAGTCGATCGACTTATTGATCGACCAAGTTGGGTCGATCGGCTAATAAGAGATACGTGCAATTCCAGAAACGGTCGATCGACTTTAATATCGACCACATTTGGTCGATCGACTTATGGATCGACTGAAAATGGTCGATCGACCATCGTGACTCCTTTTCTTTGATTTTTGTCTGTTCAATATTCCCCGTATCACTTTGCCAACGGCAAAAATTGCTTAGAACGACTTCCGTTGCTTAAAACACCTGCAAATCTTCAACAAAAACACCTAGAACTCTACAACTACCACAAAAAGTTCTTAAAAACAACAAATGTCTGAGTCTAAAAAAAAGGTTCGAGACTAAACAAAACATCAAATTACAAGCCGGGTTGCCTCCCGGAAAGCGCTGATTTATAAGGGTCCCGCACGACCTCTAACTTCCTTCATAGCTTGGCAACGTCTAGTGGTTCAAGGTACAACACCTCGACCACTCCAATCACTTCACCTTGATCTCGATAGTGCTTAACTTGATGTCCATTGGCCTTAAATTTTTCTCCTGCAGCATTCTCAACTTCCACTGCACCAAACTTAGACACATTAGTGATAGTGAAAGGACCAGACCACTTAGACTTTAACTTACCTGGAAATAGGCGAAGTCTGGAATTGTACAGTAGCACCTTTTCTCCTACTTTGAAATCACGAATGAGGATTTTCTTGTCATGCCACCTCTTTGTCTTTTCTTTGTAGACTCGTGCACTGTCATAGGCATTAAGCCTAAATTCCTCCAGCTCATCAAGCTGCAAAAGTCTCTTTTCACCGCTCAACTTAGGATCAAAGTTGAGCTCTTTCACTGCCCACCAAGCCTTGAATTCCAACTCCACAGGTAGATGACACGATTTACCATAGACTAGTCGATAAGGTGATGTGCCTATTGGAGTTTTGAAAGCGGTACGATAGGCCCAGAGGGTATCATCCAACTTCATACTCCAATCCTTTCTTGACTTAGACACTACCTTGGCTAGGATATCCTTGATCTTCCTATTGGATACCTCAACCTACCCGCTAGTTTGGGGATGATATCCCACGCCTCGACGATGTGAAACACCATATTTAGTGAAAAGGGTTGACAGCTTATTATCCCTAAAGTGCATGCCACGATCACTTATAACAATTCGTGGCACACCAAATCGTGGGAATATGATCTTTTTAAACAATGACACAACAGTCTTAGCATCACAAGAGACCGAAGCAACGGCCTCTACCCACTTAGACACGTAATCCACAGCTACTAGGATATACCTGTTTCCCTTAGATGACGGGAAAGGACCCTGAAAATCGATTCCCCAAACATCAAAAACCTCGACTTCCAAGATGCCAATAACCTGAGGCATCTCGTGCCTCCTGGAAATGTTACCAGTGCGTTGACAAGCATCACAAGAGGAAACAAACACTTTAGCATCATAAAACATGGTAGGCCAAAAGAAACCAGATTGAAGTACCTTAGCCTTGGTCCTGGGTGGACCATGGTGGCCGCCATAAGAGAAGGAATGACAAGCCTCCAAAATAGCTTTTGTTTCCCATTGTGGGATGCATCTCCTGTACAGTCCGTCAACACATTCTTTGAAAAGAAAGGGGTCATACCAAAAATAACGCTTCACATCGTGGAGGAATCGCTTTCTCTGTTGAAAACTCAAATCCGGTGGTAGAAGATTACCTACAATAAAGTTGGCAAAGTCAGCATACCAAGGAATCTCAGAAATAGAAAAAGCAATCAAACTCTCGTCAGGAAAGAAATCATTAATAGGAAGAGTGTCTCCCTCATTTTGTAACTCCAATCGAGACAAATGGTCAGCAACAAGGTTTTCAGAACCTTTCTTGTCCCGAATCTCTAAATCAAATTCCTGAATTAGGAGTACCCATCTCAGCAGCCGCGGTTTGGCATCCTTGTTCACCAAGAGTTGTTTCAGGGCGGTGTGATCAGTGAAAATGATCACTTTTGATCCCAGCAAATATGACCTGAACTTCTCTAATGCATATACCACGGCTAACATCTCTTTTTCTGTGGTACCATACTTAACCCGCGTCTCATCCAATGTCCTACTTGCATAGTAGATTGCATTCAAAGCTTTTCCTTTCCTTTGGCCTAGCACTGCGCCAACCGCGTAATCACTCGCGTCACACATTATCTCAAAAGGAAGCTCCCAATCCGGTGCTTGGATTATGGGCGCGGTGATCAAGGCTTCCTTTAACCTGTTGAAAGCAATAAGACACTCGTCAGAGAAATCAAAAGACACATCTTTAATCAGCAACCGTGTAAGCGGTTTAGCAATTTTAGAAAAGTCCTTGATAAACCGGCGATAAAATCCGGCATGACCAAGGAAACTTCTAACCCCCTTAACGTTAACGGGAGGAGGTAATTGCTCTATCACCTGCACTTTTGCTTTGTC
Organism: Silene conica; assembly: GCA_029255685.2. Taxonomy (NCBI): domain Eukaryota; kingdom Viridiplantae; phylum Streptophyta; class Magnoliopsida; order Caryophyllales; family Caryophyllaceae; genus Silene; species Silene conica. The sequence continues at coordinate 55,975,179 of CM055313.2, forward strand.
TACCTGTATACCCTTATCTGAAACCAAATGACCAAGAACGACACCCTCGTTCACCATGAAATGACATTTCTCCCAGTTCAAAACCAAGTTAACCTCAATGCATCTCTGCAAGATTTTATCAAGGTTAGATAAACAAGAAGAAAAATCAGACCCATACACACTGAAGTCATCCATAAAGACTTCCATGATTGACTCGATATACTTGGAAAAAATTCCCATCATGCACCTTTGAAAGGTGGTTGGGCATTACAGAGACCAAATGGCATCCTGCGATATGCATAAACACCATAGGGACAAGTAAAAGTCATCTTTTCTTGGTCATCAGGGTGAATGGGAATCTGAAAGAATCCCGAATACCCATCCCAATAACAGAAAAGCTTGTGTGATGCCAATCTCTCTAACATCTGGTCAATGAAAGGGAGAGGGAAATGGTCTTTCTTAGTAGCGGTATTCAACTGCCTATAGTCAATACACATCCGCCACCCAGTCACAGTCCTAGTTGGTATTAATTCATTCTTATCATTTCTAATTACAGTAGTCCCTCCTTTCTTAGGAACTACGTGAACTGGGCTTACCCAATTAGAGTCGGAAATAGAAATGATTATACCTGCATCTAGAAGTTTCATCACTTCTTTCCTTACCACATCCTGCATATTCTGATTTAGCCGGCGTAAACCTTGCGCACAAGGTTTGTGACCTTCTTCCAAGTTGATTCGATGCATGCAGAAATCGGGACTAATACCTGTCAAGTCATCTAAACTATATCCCATAGCTTTCTTATTTTTTTTCAAAACAACCAACAAGTCAGCGAGTTGGCCAGCATCAAGTTTAGAACTAACTATGACAGGATATAGTTCAAGATCATCAAGGAAAACATACCTGAGATGGGAAGGGAGGGGTTTGAGTTCTGGTTTTGTTACCTCTGCAGCATAAGAGGTTTCCATTATCGCATCAACCGTCTCACCTTTCTCGAGGGTGTATTGTCTTCCTTTTAATGCCCTCTTCATCATGGTATAGTCAACCTGCGCATCTTCTGCAAAATTATCAAGAACCATTAGAACTTCTAACGGGTCCCCAATTAGGGAACCCGACCAAAAATCAAACATGGATTCATCAATAATGTCGATGGCATAACAAGTGTCTTCAATCATAGGTTTAGCTAGTGTGTTAGCTAGATTAAAGGTCACTCTATCATCCCCTACCTCAAGAGTCAAACGCCCCTGTTTGACATTAATAATGTCTCCTGCAGTGTGTAGGAAGGGTCTACCCAAAATTATTGGGATTTGGGTGTCCTCAGCCATATCTAGGACAATGAAATCGACAAGTATAAATAATTTACCTATCCTAACAGGGACATCCTCTAAAACACCTAGAGGTCTCTTTACTGATCTATCAGCCATTTGAAGAGTCACAATCGTGACTTTGAGACTACCCATGTTCAACTTTTCACAGACCGAATAGGGCATAACACTGACACTTGCCCCCAAATCACATAAAGCTTTGTCTATTACAAGGGTACCTATAGTAACAGGAATCGAAAAACTACCCGGGTCCTTCAACTTTGGTGGAGATTTGCTTTGTAGGAGTGCACTACACTCTTCGGTAAAAGCAATAGTCTCCACCTCGTTGAAGCTTCTCTTACGAGTCAATATGTCTTTCATAAACTTCGCATAAGAGGGTACCTGGGTGATTAACTCAGTGAAAGGAACGGTTACCTGTAAATTCTTGATGACCTCCATGAACTTACCGAATTGTTGCTCCATTTTTGTGTTCCGTAATCTGCTCGGGAATGGAACGGTGACTGGGACACGAGAGACAGCGGTTCCCTTGTCGGAAACTGGATCAGCAAGCCTTGTGGCATCAGATACAACTCTTTCAGCATTTAGGGTAGCCGATCAACTTTCTAATCGACCAGGAGTGGTCGATCGAATTTCTTCAGAAGGGGGTCTGGTCGATCGACCAGATGGTTGGTCGATCGACTTACCTATCGACTGATTCTGGTCGATCGACTTTACAATCGACCTGTTTTGGTCGATCGACTGTTGTTCTCCGTCTTTATCAACATTGTCGTGTGTGTTATTTTCCTCTTCGTTCTCGGACTCAGCAACATCCTCTACTAACACTTCTGGTGCATCATCAGTTGGCATTTGAGGGCCATCATAAGATGATCCACTTTGCAAGTGGATCGCATTAACCGAATCACGTGGCTTATCGGGTTGAGAAGGTAAGGAACCGGGTTGCCTTGTTGATTGGTTAGATGCAAATTGGGCAACTTGAGTTTCAAGCATCTTGATAGATGCTTCCTTAGCTTGGTCACTTTTCATCACATAACCCATAAGAGATTGTAGCATACCCTTCAATTCTGCAATCTCACCAACATTCTGAGAAATCGGTTGTTGTGGTTGTGGTGGTGAAAAAAATGGTGGTTTTTGGAAAGGTGGTTGTTGGAAAGATTGTTGTTGGTTGGAACGGTGAGGTGGTATGTAAGTGGATTGTTGTGGAGGTGGTAGTGGTGTGGGATTCAAAACATTCTGATTTCGCCAAGAGAAGTTAGGGTGTTCTCTTGTTCTCTCATTGTAGGTGTTACAGAAAGGACCACTCTGTCTATAGCTTTGAAAAGCTAGAACTTGCTCTTTTTCGGACATACACTCAGCTGCGATATGTCCCCCTACTCCACACCGGTCACAAGTTACTTCTTGCTGAACCATAGCATTCACAGTTTGTTGGTTTCCCGAGCCTTGATCCATCTCCAAACGGTCAAACCTAGCATTCATGGCTTGTAACTGGGCTACAAGGGCACTGTTGTCATTTCCACCAACACTCGGCCTAGCACCACCCCTAGGATTCCCGTACTCCGCAGTATGAGTTGCCATCTCTTCAATCACATTCCAGCCCTTATCATCATCAACATTCTTTTGAAATCTCCCATTTGATGAGGCATCCAAAATAGCACGATGGTCATCGTACAACCCATTGTAAAATTGGTTGCACAAAAGCCATTTCTCGAACCCGTGATGAGGAATAGATCGGATAAGTTTCTTGAAGCGGACAAATGCCTCATAAAGGGGTCTCAGTAGGTAACTGCTTGAAACTAGTGATTTGCCCCCTCAGGGCATTTGTTCTCTGTGGAGGGTAGTACCTTTTGTAGAAGGCTAGGGCGAGAGAATTCCAGTCAGTTACTCCCGCAGCTTCCTTGTCAAGGTCACGGTACCACTCACGAGCTCCGTCTAACAAGGAGAAGGGAAAAAGAACCTCCTTAACTTGTTCTTGCGTAACTCCAGCGGTGAGTGGTATGGTTGAGCAATAGTCGGTATATGTCTCCATATGCTTGCCGGGGTCTTCGCCACTCACTCCCCGAAATTGATTTCGCTCCACCAGATTTATGTAAGATGGGCGAATATCAAAGTTTCCATTAGTAGTAGTAGGGAGTTGAAATCCCTTGGGAATGGAATCGGGTGAGGGTTCGGAATGAGTACACAGTTTCGGCATCGTAACCAGTATAGGAATATCAGCTACGAACTCTGAAGTCTCTTCTGCAAAGGTATGAAACTCGGAGAATCCTTCTTCGTGAGAATTAGAGAATTCTTCGTAAACGGAATCGAGAGTTTGAAAATCCTTTGCTTGACGTATTTCCTTCCAGAAGTTTCGTAAAGCGCGAAAAGTCTTCTCAGGTTCGGGATCAAACGGGAGGAGCTCGGACCTGTTGGACCTGGGCATAAACAGAAACTAAAAGAAAGGATGAGAACTGCCTCAAGGAAATCGAATCCCTTGAGACAAAAGACAAACTAAAATAAAGCAAATAAAATATCACTGTCTCCCCGGCAACGGCGCCAAAATTTGACACGGCTGTCGCAACCCTATCAAAGATAACCAACTGGCCTAACTAATGTAGTAAGGAAGTCGGGATCGTATCCACAGGGAGACAGATATGAATTCTAAATGCTAAACTAAAGTCCTTCAAGGTAACCAAAATTGGGGGTTTTGTTTGTTGTTTGACTAAACTAAAAAGTAGTGAAGGAATAGAGAAAACAAAAGCGTAAAACAAAGTAGTGTAAAATATAATATGAAGGAAAAGGAACCAGGATAGCCGGTTCACCAATGACAAAGTAACGGTCAAGTCTAGGTCAAGAGTTGGTCGCAGGTGGGAATCTAAGGGGTAGTGAAAAGGTCCTCTCGGATTGCTATTCGCCCTAGAATGCTTCTAACGGGCTCTCGCAACTTATTAGGGCACTCTAATGTTTATGACAGGTCTAACCCTCACCAGGCTTTCGATCTTAGGTCGGGGTTTACCATACGAATAATTAGCTACGTCGACTTAACCAAGTAAACACAAATAAATGTCATAATTAACAACATAGATAAATCACCAACAACCGATCTAACCTAAACGAACATCGTCACATTATCATTGGATCACCTATATCCTAGTCGAGAGGATTAGCTACGCATGATAGAGGGAATGATTGAGATAGAATAAATAAGGGAAAGGGAGTACATGATCGCGATAATGAAAATTGAAAAATAAAACAATGGAAAACAAGTAGTAAAGAAAATGAGAATAATATGAACAAAGCAAATTAAATTACCGAATTGTAAAGGGCAAGACAGACTTCTTGAAGGCTAGGAAATGCTAAAGGAAGTATTACTGATTACAAGTTTCTTAAAGTAAAGCTAAAAAAACGTAAAAGATGAGAGTGTAGATTAAAGTAAAAAGTAATCTAAAGAAAACTCTAAAGGCTGCTTAAAAACGAAAATGACTGATTCCTCATCCACGACCTAATGGGCTTAGGTTAAAATTGGGCTTCGTAAAGAAACTGGTCGATCGTCCTGAGGACTGGTCGATCGACTTTTCTATCGACCAAAAGTGGTCGATCGACTAAGGTAGCGGTTGATCGACTTACTTGTCGACTAGAAATGGTCGATCGACTGGTTATGGCTTTGACTTGGACGATTGACTTCAAAAACACGCTTCCTTGACTTGATACAAAGGGTGGTTCACTTCTCCTGACCTTCTAAATGCAACCTTGAGGACAATATTCGGCTCCGAGTACATACTTCCGGGTATATTCCTGCAATTAATACAAGAAGGCTCAAAGTAGGCAATTCGGGGCTAAAAGTAGTAAGGTGTTTAGCAAAAGAGCATAAAAATGCATGCAAAAGAAGTCTAAAAGACTATAGAAATGGCATGCATCATGTACAAATATTAAATTTAAATAAACACTTCCATCAAACTTCTAAAATTCTTATAATATGAATAATTATGCTAGTCTCATAAAAATATTTCTCATCACATTTGGGTATGCAAAAGAATTATGCGAAGTTCAAAGCACAACCATGTTAAGATCGCATTAACATATACATATCTCCTACAATAACATCATTAATTAAGTTATCAAATTAATTAATTGGCATTTTCAGTTAAAACTATTAAATTTTAAATAAATAAATAAAAATAATGAAAAAAGGAGGCACAAAATATCAATAAAATACTCTAAATTTTAATGAGAATGAAAAAAAACTATCTTTTTGTAAGGATGGGTAATGTAGGTTGGACAATCATGTTTGACAGAAATAAGTTGATATTAATTGTTATTTGGATAAAATTTTATAGAAAGAAAATCAATGACTCTTAATTTTCTTATTTGACTTGCTAAATTATTCTTCAATTGATTATCTAGTTAATGATTTTTCATTTTGTCTCCTTATTATTTGAAAATTGTTATGGTCAACTTTAATATTTTATAATATGAATGATTTTCTTCACCAACAAAATGTACAACTTGCTTGTTTATTGTTTGAATGGATATATTGTTGTTATTGTCGTTTGGGGTATGTTTGGGGAATGTTAAAACACGGGCTATTTTTATCTTGGAAAGAAACAATTGTGAACTTTTTCCCTCTTTGAGTGACAAACCTTTTTATAAGGGGGTCGCTAAGCTATTTGACACATTTACAAATATGAGCATTCTGAGATAGAATAAGTCTTTTATATAATGATATAGAGATGCACGGAAGTTTAATAAACAATAAAGTGTTGTTTTCTCCGCTAACTTTAGTTTTCACTTCCTTTGCCTTGCTATTTAAAGACTTAAAAGCATTTGACATTGGAACAATGAATTGGAAAAAAAGATTTGATTTCTAACTAATTATTAATCATACAAAATATTTATTATTCATATTATAACACCATGATAATATCAAATTGACATTTGTGTGCAACATCATAGTTAACACTTTGACTGAACAATTTGATTTGTAACCTGTTTGACAGAATAAAAATAGAACATAATTGCCATAAAGGTGACTAAAGTATAGAAAAGAGTGAAAGTCAATAATGTAACATGTCAAAAGCTTATTATATTTTCTTGGTACCATTAGATATTGCAAATACAATATTGTAGAAAAAGAAAATCTGGTAAATATAAAAGAGTCATTCAACCCAAAAACAAAATGTGTAAAGAAGATCTCTTGCCATTATTTCCAATCTCGTCAAATGTTATTGATATGAGAGTATGACATCGTCCTCCTGTAATATTAATAAAAACACAAAAATAATAAGTAATAAGATTTTAATTAATTCAAAACATAATAAAAATAAAAAGTAAAACAATTAATTTAGTCCTCACATATACTTTACCTACCAAATTTTTGAATAAAGTTGAAAATTCATTCTTCTACAATATTAATATACACAAAAAATAACTAATAAGATCATAATTAATTCAAAACATAATAAAAATAAAAAACGAAATAATTAATTTAGTTCTTTTGGTGTGTACCTTACATACCAATATTTTTTAATAAAGTTGAAAATTCATTATCCTGCAATATTAATATAAACACAAAAATAACAACTAATAAAATTCTAATTTATTCAAAACCTAACAAAATTAAAAGTGAAACAATTACTTGACTTTTCTATGTATACCGTAGGTACTAATTTTTTGAATAAAGTTGAAAATTAGGGTGATTATAATAGTTATATATATGAAAAATTCTATAATTAATTCTCTTACTATTGTATAAATATAAGGAATACAAAAAGATATGGAAAAATAAATACGGATTATATATAGTAATGATGAAAGGAAAGTAAAAGGTCATTTAATTAAATGAAAGAAATAATGGTTAAATAAATAAAAGTAAATACATAACAAAAATTATGAGAGAAGATCGGTTGTTTACAAATATTTTGTCTTTCTATATTGATGTTTACAACTTTAAAATTTTCTTTTTGAACTAATACTGTATTTTTTTCTTATGTCATATTAGTTCATCACGTTACTTTAAATTTTGTCATGTCACGTTATTTTAGGTACCCTTTCGATCAACTCTTTATTAAAGAGTAATCTAATTGTATCAATTCTTCATCCCATTTATTAACAATAATGTAAATACTAATTGGAGTAGTTGGACATTTAATGAAAAATGGTATGAATTTATATCAGAAAAATGGTTGACGTTTTAGATTCTCGACTGATGGTTATCTTTGATTTAAGTTAGGACATAAACTTTGTATTAATATCTCTCCCTAATTTATACATTATAACACATTTGTCTTCTTAATTATAGAAGAATGATTCTAATAATGTAGCGCTACCACGTGTCACAATATTATGCTCAACCTAGCCTCTTTATTATTATATAGATAGATATATAAGAAAAATGGTTGACGTTTTAAATTCTCGACTGATGGTTATCTTTGATTTAAGTTAGGACATAAACTTTGTATTAATATCTCTCCCTTAATTTTTACATTATAACACATTTGCCTTTTTAATTATACAAGAATGATTCTAATAATCTAGCGCTGCCACGTGTCACAATATTATGCTCAATCTAGCCTTTTTATTTTATTATATAGATATTATATACATGTAGATATTTACTTATACCGTCTTATTTTATTACATGTCAACAAGTTCTATGTACCACTATCTTACTTTTAGACAAAAATCTAATCTCTCTTGTTTTGTATTTAACCGGTTTTTAAAACATAATTCGTAATTATATACAAAAATTGAAATACATATGCAGTAGATTCAAAGAAATTAAAGACGGTGAAGGTTACCAACATGATAGCAACATAGGCAAGAACTAGAGAGGTGGAGTTTCACAAAGAGACGGGAATTTTGGTAGATGATAGAGATAACTATATCAATTTTTGTATAAAAGTAATATATGTATATATTGTAAGTTATTATAAAATAATGAGAGAGATAATTTTTCTGAATGAATGAGGAACCATGTTACATATCAATTTTTGTATAAAATTAATATACTGTATGTATATATTGTAAGTTATTATAAAATAATGAGAGAGATAATATATTTCTGAATGAATGAGGAACAATGTTACATAACCTCTATATTTATGAGGCTTAGATACAAAAGGCATCTTACATAAATGAGGTAAGTAATAAATTAGCCTCATATATTTATTCTGATTTCTATATTTATAGCACTCCCCCCTGATGACTAGTATCGAAGCACTTATTCAAATAGTGGAGAGGGCTAAGACATCAAAGTATTGTTGGACATATTTTATGTTGCCTCATTAAAACCTTGACAAGGAAAACCGTTTGGGACAAAACCTTAACGAAGGAAAAAGAGTACAGCTTGGTATATCCAATAATGATGCTCCCCTTAAAAAACATTGGTAAGCTAAGGATCGGATATATACCGACACAGTCCAATCTTAAAAACCAATTTCTTGAATGTTGAAGTAGGTAATGCTTTGGTGAAGAGATCTGCTAGATTATCGCTTGAGCGTACTTGTTAGGTGTCTATTTCACCTTGTTTTTGCATATCATATGTGAAGAAGAATTTCGGACTAATGTGTTTCGTTCGCTCTCCCTTGATAAAGCCTTTCTTAAGTTGTGCTATGCATGTGGCATTGTTTTCATATAATACCGTTGGTGAGTCCTTAACTTTATGAAGTCCACATGAATCCTGATTATGGTGTATCATTGACCTTAGCCAAAGACATTCGCGAGTTGCTTCATGTATTGCTAATAACTCGGAATGATTTTTAGATGTGGCCATGATTGTTTGCTTCACTGACCGCCAAGATATAGCTGTATCTCCATAAGTGAACAAATACCCAGTTTGTGATCTTCCCTTGTGAGGGTCAGATAGATAACCTGCATGTCCATAACCAACTAGTTTTGATTTAGGACTATAAGGGTAAAGTAAGCCTAAATCAATAGTGCCACTGAGATATCGGAAAATGTGCTTGACCCCATTCCAATGTCTTTTAGTTGGAGCAGAGTTGTATCTTGCTAATAGATTGACTAAAAAAACAATGTCAGGTCTTGTACAATTAGCGAGATACATGAGGGCACCAATTGCACTTAAATATGGTACTTTAGGACGAAAAGGATCTTTATTTACATCGAGTGATCTCACAACCATTGGTGAGCTTAAAGGATGTGCTTTGTCCATGTAAAAATGTTTTAGGATCTTTTGCGTATATGCGGATTGGTGGACAAATATCTCATTCAGGGTATGTTCTATTTGTAATCCAAGGCAAAATTTTGTCTCACCAAGATCTTTCATTTCAAATTCCCTTTTCAGATAAACCGCGGTTTCTTCGAATTTTTCAAGGGTTCCAATCAGATTTAGATCATCAACGTATACCGCAATTATAGCAAATCCTGAGTTGGATTTCTTAATGAAGACACATGGACAAATAACATTATTGGTATATCCTTCTTTTAAGTAAGTACTCGCTAATATGTTTGTAACACATTCTTCTAGATTGCTTTAGTCCATATAGAGCTCTTTGGAGTTTAATAGAGTAAATATTTCGTTCATTAGGCTTGTTTTCTTCAGATATACGGAATCCTTCAGGGATTTTTGTGAACCCCCGCGATTTAACGGAAAAATAAACATAAAAGAACATGAAAAATATGAGGTTTTTAAACATTTTCTTGAAAAATTAAATAACTAACCTGCGAAGGTTCAAACTAAAATAAAAGTGCGGAGATAAAAGAAATCATGCTAGTTATACAAACATAGTAACGAGTCTACGGGGAAAAGATATCCCACGAATAGAAACATAACGTAAGGTAGTCTAGCGATACGAAGTGAAACTAAAGTCCAAGGGTAAGTGTTCGCCAGCCCACATATCTCACCCAACCACTGCTTCACAAACCTGTCATTCATGAAACATGAACGCCACAGTCAGTGGGGAGTATCTTAGGGTTCTCCCATCCACTTTACGTCAAAATACAAATAGATAACAATAAGAACATATTGTATATGGAGTAGCCCATGTGAATATAAGAAATAATAAAGCATGATACAGAAAATCAGGTAAACAACCAGGTCATCGACTCAGAGACCAACACTTGATGGCATGTCCAATCGCACAAACAACAACAACCAAGAATATAATGAACGCCGTCAGGTAGCATAACCGCTACAACTGACAGTCAGGGAGTATAACCGCTCCACTAACAGGTTAGGGCGTATAACCGCGCCCTAGCTACCGGAGCGCATAACCACGTCATCCGGATAATATGTATAGCGCATAACCGACAACTATATGCCTAAGACCTGGCCAGACCTCTCGATGTAATAAACTACACCGAACGACACACGGGGACCGGGCCGCATAACCACGGACACTGACCTATCCCGAACATAGTTAGATAAAATCCCATAACAGGAGTAGCGTTTGTTCATTGCAGTGATACACAAATCGTATCACCGCTATCTATTCACAACCAAGGCAACATAACCGTTACCAACACAATTTAGGGTGATATAACCATCACCTAAACACAAGCAAGGCAACATAACCGTCACCCTACCCATCTTAAGATAACATAACCGTCATCAAAACACAATTTAAGCTAACATAACCGTTAACCAATTCATTTACATACAAGAGCCAACAATCGATAAATAAGACAACACTTAAGTCCATTCCATACGGGAGAAGAATAAACGGAACTGATTAATAAAACATAAGTCTTAAAAGCGTTTACATTTAAGCTGTCCTCTGCCGTACAATTCACAATTAATTCAAATAAAATCGAAATGATACAAGGCCAACTAGGTCAGATTAATAAGACTTTTATCTACAATATTTGTCAAATAAACATTTTCAAAATACGAACTTAACAGGGGTTTATTGTCTGATCTTTACAGTGTGTCATAAATCGTCACACAAAATGTATTGCTTCATAAAACGGGTTTAACAAATCATTTTGGGGCAAAACAAACTCCTCACATCATTTAAACTCTTCAAAGTTTAATTATTGAAAAGGACCAGAGTAATTTCAAAGTATAAAAATGGTTTTCGAAATAATCTTTGAGCTACTGTCCGTTCTGCGAGTATTTCAGCGAAATGTTCGTAAATAATTTATTGTGAACAAACGACATGCAAGAAAATTACGAAATTTTAGAGGTAGACTCTACACTTAAAATAAACAGGGGTCTCTTTTCAACATTTTCAAAGACGGATATTCTAAGATGTCGAAATAAATTTTACAAGACAATTGATAGATTTGTCAAGGTGCTAAAACTTAATCAAATAACCAAAGTAAACCAAGCATTATGAACTTGAAAGACTATCAAACTAATCATCCTTAAAGATCAAAACCTCATTTAACAATACAATCCTTAACAAATTTCCAACTAGAATATCACCCAACACAACCATGCAAAATGAAATTCATCCAAACATATGATTTATGAACTTAATCATGTCACTATTTAACCAAACACAATTCTAGTATACTAAACATTACTAGCATATAGAACACATGCAAACATAGACGATAAGTCGAGTAACCTATCACCATTACCTTTTAGTCTAAACTCTCGTCAATCTCGTACGTATCGCCCTCCGGACCACTTGACTCGAATCCTACAAACAAAAGGAGATGTTAAAAACGGAAGTAACTAGCTTGGATCAAAGCTTGGATTTCGAAATTAGTAAGGAAGAGGAGGAGATAAAAACTTCTTATTTAGACAGGAGGGGAACGACGAGAGGACAAAAATGGCGCGAGAATCGTCGAAAGCGGATAAGAAACAAAGATTTTACGACCGTTTTACGGTTGAGGTGCACAACAATGGTGTTCTTCTTGTTTTGAGTTTTGTGAGCTTTTTCTGAAAAAAAATGAAGGATTTGAAGAAGGAAGGAGGAGGTTGACCCTGGGCAGCAAGGCAAAGTTTCATACTTAGCCAAGTGTCCCAAAGGACATGTGGAAAAGAGTAAAGAGTAAGCAACGAGCGAGTGTTTGTTAGCGGATGGTCCGTGACACCCTTTCGTATTTTCGGCATAATTTGCTCCACAGAACTTGTAATGAGGTGTTTTTGGTGGCGTTGGAAAGCTAAGAAAAAGAGATAACCCACGTCTCTTCCTCCACTTCACCGCATCTCCAAAGCACTTTCACCAAAGGCACTACCTTGCTTCTTAACTTTTTTTTATCTTTACGATCCAAAATTCTCAAAGGTCGCTCTTCAAAGGCGAGATTCGGCTCTACATCGGGAATCTCGCGATGAAGAATGTGGCTCGGATCGCTCACATACTTTTGAAGTTGAGAAACATGAAAAACATTATGAACCTTGCCCAAATTAGGTGGCAAGTCCAAGCGGTAAGCGACATCACCAATTCTTTTCATTATTTCGTATGGTCCCATGTACTTAGGGCTTAATTTTCCTTTGACCCCAAATCGCTTAATTCCTTTCATTAGTGAAACCTTAAGGAAAACATGATCACCCACATCAAACTCCAACGGTCGGCGACGGATATCGGCATAGGATTTCTGACGATCTTGGGAGGCTTTCATCCTTCCACGAATTAACTGGACATGATCAACGGTCTGGGCTAACTGCTCGGGTCCTAAACCACCAAAATCACTCGATTGATCCCAACAAATCGGACTACGACACTTCCTACCGTGTAGAGCTTCATAGGGAGCCATCTTGATCGAAGCATGGTAACTATTGTTGTACGAAAACTCAACCAAAGGTAAGCATTTCTCCCAACTAGCTTGAAAATCTAAAGCACATGCACGAAGTAAGTCCTCAAGGGTCTGAATCGTCCTCTCAGTCTGACCATCGGTCGCGACATAAAACACTGTACTCATAAACAAACGACTACCCATAGCCTCCTGAAGGGCCTTCCAGAACCTGGAACAGAAACGGAGATCACGATCAGAAATGATGTCCTTCGGGACACCATGGTATCTCACAATCTCATCCACGTAAGCCTTTGCAAGCTTGTCCAAGTTCCATGTTTCTTTAATCGGGATGAATCTAGCACACTTAGTCAAACGATCAACTATTACCCAAACGACATCCTTGCCTCCAACGGTCTTCGGTAACGCCATTACAAAGTCCATAGATATTGATTCCCATTTCCATAACGGGATTTCCAAAGGTTGCAACAATCCACCGGGTCTCTTGTGCTCAATCTTGACCCTTTGACAAGTCAAACACTTTCCCACGTACTCTACAACATCGTTCTTCATCCTAGGCCACCAAAACTGGAGCTTCAAGTCGTTATGCATCTTGTCACCTCCCGGATAAATAGAATACGGGGATAAATGAGCTTCATCTAGAACCTTATTTCTTAATGCGGAAACATTAGGGACATACAAACGGCCACAAAATCTGAGGTAACCGCTAGCATCCACCTCGAAATCTTTCGCTTCACCACTGGCTATCTTGGCTTGGAACTTCTTAAAGGTCGCATCCTCGTCCAAATTATCTTGAATCTCGTGGTAAAGCGTAGGCTCAGCAGACATGGCACCCAAATAGTCGAACCCTCTCTCAAGGAACTCCAGGTTCAACTTCCGGAACTCAACACAAAGTTCATCGGGCAGAACACGAACGACGCTCAAGGAATGAGTCGTCTTCCTACTAAGAGCATCGGCCACAACGTTAGCCTTACCTTCGTGATAAAGCATCTCCACGTCGTAATCCTTAACCAACTCTAACCAACGACGCTGTCTCATATTAAGGTCCTTTTGAGTAAAGATAAACCTCAAACTCTTATGGTCAGTGTATATTCGACAATGAGATCCAATAAGGTAATGTCTCCATATCTTCAAGGCATGCACAACAGCAGCTAACTCAAGATCATGGGTCGGATAGTTCACCTCATGAACTCTCAGCTGTCTCGAGGCATAAGCCACCACTTTCCGGTTTTGCATCAATACACCCATCTTTGAAGCATCACAGAAGACATCACAGTCAACACCTTCCTCGGGCAAGGTCAATACGGGCGCAGTAGTCAACCTAGTCTTCAACTCTTGGAATGCTTCCTCACAACTCTTGGACCATAGAAACTTGGTTTCCTTCTTTAAAAGTTGAGTCATAGTCCTAGCCAACTTGGAGAAATCCTTAACTAATCGACGATAGTAACCGGCTAAACCCAAGAAGCTACGAATTTCACCGACATCTTTCGGACTCTTCCAATCCACGACAGCCTCAATCTTCGATGGGTCCACCATCACACCCTCACTCAAAATTGCATGACCAAGGAAAGACACTTTAGGCAACCAAAACTCACACTTAGAAAACTTGGCATACCACTTCTGGCTACGAAGAACCCCTAGGATAATGCGAAGATGTTCGGCATGGTCCTCTTCGGTCTTGGAGTAGATCAAGATATCATCAATAAACACTACCACACACTTGTCAAGGTACTCACGAAAGGTACGGTTCATCTGGTCCATGAAGATGGCAGGGGCATTGGTTAGACCAAATGGCATAACTTTAAACTCGTAATGTCCATAACGAGTACTGAAAGTAGTCTTGGCTATATCGGTCTCTCGAACGGGGATCTGGTGATAACCCGATCTCAAATCAATCTTCGAGAAGCAAGAAGCACCACGAAGCTGATCAAACAAGTCTTCAATCCTCGAAAACGGGTACTTATTCTTTATGGTAACACGATTCAACTCTCGGTTGTCAATGCAAAGTCTCATGGAACTATCCTTCTTTTTCACAAACAAAACCGGAGCACCCCAAGGTGAGGCACTAGGACGAATGAACCCTTTCTCAATCATCTCCTCAAGTTGCTTCTTCAATTCCTAAAGTTCAGGAGGAGCCATGCGGTAAGGAGCTTTTGCGATCGGTGCGGTTCCGGGCACCAACTCAATCGAGAACTCTACATCTCTCTCTGGAGGAATCCCGGGCAACTCATCGGGGAACACATCGGCGAAGTCGCGAACAACGGGCACTACGTCAAGCTTTGGTAGAGCAGCATCGGTAGAAGAAACAACACACAAGAAGGTTTGACAAGCTTTCCTTATTAGATTGAAGGCTTTCATAGAAGAGATAAGGCGAATTCCTTCACAAGGACGAGTTCCCTTATATGAGACATGGATTCCAAGAGTACTTTTTAGACACAACTTTTGATCTCGGCATTCGAACCTAGCACGATAGCGGGAAAGCCAATCCATGCCAAGTATGATGTCAAACTATTCGAGTGGAAAATGGAGAAGGTTTGAGGGAAAAGCCACATTAGCGATCATGATAGGAACATCCATGTATGAAGATGAACAAGATATGATTTCTCCAGATGGTAAGGAAATAGAAGTCTCTTCACAAGGTGTAGACTTAAGGTTGAGTTTATCCGAACACTTGGTTGATATAAATGACAGAGACGCACCGGTATCGAATAAAATAAGGCAAGCAAGATTATGTACCGGAAACATACGGGCAATTATATAGGGGTGAGCCTCGGCCTCCGCTCGACTCATGACAAAGATGGTACCCTTGGGCTTGGGCTTGAAAGGAGTAATACTCTTCTTCTCGGGACAATCTCTAGCACGATGGTCCGACTTCTTGCACTCAAAACAAAGGAGGGGTTGAGCCTCACAATTAAATCCCAGATGCCATGGAGTATTGCATTGGAAACAAACACGGCTCTGAGAAGGAGTAGCCTTGCTGGATTGAGGACGAGAGGCTTGGTTGTTAGGCACAAACCTCCGCTTGTTGAAATTGGAAGTAGAAGATGGAGGCACATAGGGCCTTTTCCGTGGTAAGACGGACGGGAAGAAGTATGAGTAGAGAAAGACTTGATCTCATCTTCAATCGAGTTGATGGAAGTCTCCCCCCAAATAGCATCATCATAGACCGCCAAAAAAGAGGTAGAGTCGCGACGCACCATACTTGCTATCTTCAGAGAAAGCTTGCTTTTGTAGAAGTACACCTTGTCATCTTCCTCCTTGACAAACTTGGTTGCAAAATGGGCAAGTTCATTGAATTTGTCGGTGAAGGCTTGCACCGATAGCTTTCCTTGCCGGAAGTCCATGAATTCCTTTATCCTTTGCTGCTTCAGCTCATTAGGGTAGAACCTAGTCTCCACCATTGCCTTGAAACAGTTCCAATCGAAAGTCGGGTCACTGTCGGACTTGTCATTGTCCACCATCTATCGGCCTCACGGACTAAGAAGTGAGAGGCAAGCTTGACTTTATCATGGTTCGGCACATCGTACATCGAGAAACCCTTTTCCATCTCACGAAAGCACTCGGTAAGAGCCACGGGGTCGACTTCTCCACCATAAGCTTTGGTGTTGTTCCTCGGTAATTGGCTTGCGACCCAAGCAAAGCCACCTTGACGGTTAGCATCATTCCTAGGAGGAGTAGCCTCATGACGATTGAGTTGCTCTTGGTGGTTTTGTTGATTCTGAAGGACTTGTAAAAGAGCTTGCATGATAGCATTTTCGGAGTTTGTCAGCCTCACCATCCTTCTACAATGCAAGAGCAAACGGGTTACCATAGCAATTATCAATCACATAAGGACTACAAACTTAGGTCCTTAATGTCTACCCAATCTCTCACTTATTATTCAATTTTTGGTCAAGTTATGGTTGGGGGTAAACACGTGTGTGCGTCGGGAGAAACTTAGGCTCTGATACCAACTGTGAACCCCCGCGATTTAGCGGAAAAATAAACATAAAAGAACATGAAAAATACGAGGTTTTTAAAACTTTTCTTGAAAAATTAAATAACTAACATGCGAAGGTTCAAACTAAAATAAAAGTGCGGAAATAAAAGAAATCATGCTAGTTATACAAACATAGTAACGAGTGTACGGGGAAAAGATATTCCACGAATACAAACATAACGTAAGGTAGTCTAGCGATACGAAGTGAAACTAAAGTCCAAGGGTAAGTGCTCGCTAGCCCACATGTCTCACCCAACCATTGCTTCACAAGCCTGTCATTCATGAAACATGAACGCCACAGTCAGTGGGGAGTAACTCAGGGTTCTCCCAGCCACTTTACGTCAAAATACAAATAGACAACAATAAGAACATATTGTATATGGAGTAGCACATGTGAATATAAGAAATATCAAAGCATGATACCCAAAATCAGGTAAACAACCAGGTGATCGACTCAAAGACCAACACTTGATGACATGTCCAATCACACAAACAACAACAACCAAGAATAGAATGAACGCCGTCAGGCGTCAGGTAGCATAACCGCTACAACTGACAGTCAGGGAGTATAAGCGCTCCACTAACAGGCTAGGGCGTCTAACCGCGCCCTCGGAGCGCATAACCACGTTATCCGGATACTATGTATAGCGCATAACCGACAACTATATGCCTAAGACCTAGCCAGACATCTCGATGTAATAACCTACACCGAACGACACACGGGGACCGGGCCGCATAACCACGGACGCCGACCAATCCCGAACATAGTTAGATAAAATCCCATAACAGGAGTGACGTTTGTTCATTACAGTGATACACAAATCGTATTACCGCTATCTATTCACAACCAAGGCAACATAACCGTTGCCAACACAATTTAGGGTGACCTAACCATCACCTAAACACAAGCAAGACAACACAACCGTCATCTTACCCATCTTAAGATAACATAACCGTCATCAAAACACAATTTAAGCTAACATAACCGTTAACCAACTCATTTACATACAAGAGCCAACAATCGATAAATAAGACAACACTTAAGTCCATTCCATACGGGAGAAGAATAAACGAACTGATTAATAAAAATAAGTCTTAAAAGCGTTTACATTTCAGCTGTCCTCTGCCGTAAAATTCATAATTAATTCAAATAAAATCGAAATGATACAAAGCCAACTGGGTCAGCTTAATAAGACTTTTATCTACAATATTTGTCCGATAAACATTTTCAAAATACGAACTTAACAGGGGGTTATTGTCTGATCTTTACAGTGTGTCAGAAATCGTCACACAAAATGTATTGCTTCATAAAACGGGTTTAACAAATCATTTTGGGGCAAAACAAACTCCTAACATCATCTAAGCTCTTCAAAGTTTAATTATTGAAAAGGACCAGAATAATTTCAAAGTATAAAAATGGTTTTCGAAATAATCTTTGAGCTACTGTCCGTTCTGCGAGTATTTCAGCGCAATGCTCGTAATTAATTTATTGTGAACAAACTACATGCAAGAAAATTACGAAATTTTAGAGGTAGACTCAACACTTAAAATAAACAGCGGTATCTTTTCAACATTTTCAAAGACGGATACTGATACGAATAAAACTAGCGGTCGTTATTACACTAATTATCTTACCAAACGAATTATAAAACCTAAACTAGACTCAAATAAAAGTAGTAAAGCGAAAGTCAAGGGTCGAACCCAAGAGAAGGGAAATAACTAAAAACTTGCTTAAACACAACTAAACAAAAATTAAATGAAAACTTAATGATGATTAGAGACTAATGACAAACAACTTATCAACAAACAAATGTTGTTAACACAAGTGAACAACAATAAGGTGACATAAATGAGAAAGTAATGATTGGAACATTTAAAATGAATAATAAATGAGCAATAAATGAGAAAAGATTGAGCTAGGCAATATCACAAAGAAGTAGTGTGCAATAATCAATAAGAGAGAAAAACTTGGTGTAACCGTTACAAAGTCACCCGACAAAGATTTGCTCGACTCTAACAACCCCTAATCTATCTATCCCTAACCAACATCTTAAGAAAATGAACCACACAACTAAACCGTATATGTAATTTCTTTAATTCTGACCCGAGTTATTAAACCATAACACAAGATTAAAACCAAGCAATGAGGATTAAACCAAAAGATATGATGTAGAAACTAATCTTACTAACATTAAACCATGAAAGCAAGAACAGTCATGTAATTTCCTACTCACAAGTATGTTTCATCTAAGCCAACTCAACATACAAACAAGCTTGCTTCAAATAACATCAAGTAAACTAAACCGATTACTTAACATATGCCAAAACTAAGCAACTAAGATGCAAGGGTGATCAATCCACACAATTAAATACTTAGAATGTAAAATATAAACTTAAGAAACAACATTAGATAAAAAGAAAGGGTTATTCGAGTCTTACAAGGTCAAAGTCGGAGACTTTGATCGGAATTACACCAAGGATGAGAAGATTAGCTTCTCATTGAAAGATTACAACCCAAAATGAAGAATGATTCAAGTTTCATTACAAGTTCTTGACTAACTTAAAGAGTAAAATGTTTGAAGTTCTAAATGATAAGAGATGATGCTATGAAACATTCTGAACTTGGGTCTTTATATGGGTTCACGAAACCCTAGGAAGATCTCCCCAAAAGCTGAAATAAACGCAACAAAACAGCCGAAACCGCAGGCTGCGTCACAAACCGCAGCCCTGCGTAAAGAACCGCAGGCTGCGCCTGAATACGCAGGCTGCGCCTGACTCCGCAGGCTGTTGTTTCTTTCGCAGGCTGCGTTTCTGGCGGGAATTCTTCTCTTCTTTGATCATCACACTTCAACTCTTCAAAGTTTCCCAAGCAAGAAGTCGGATGATGTTGAAACTCGTGCGCCACCCTTGGACCGAGGAATGAATTCCCATGATCTCGAACATAAAGATTAACAAGAAAGTTCGGTAAAAAATGACACAAAACCACAACTCAACCGAATATCAAATACTTGACAAAACGCTATTAACGACCCGTAGTAAAAGACTAGATTGTCATAAAATCACAATCTAAGACCGACATAAAACTCTACTATCAAATACCCCCACACTTAGACTTTTGCTAGTCCCGAGCAAAACCCAAGACAAGCTTTTCCGAAAGTCAACAAGAAAGTGTGGTGCATTGATCTCTCTTCCCTTACAACCCCCTTCTTATGCCTCCCTTGACACAAAACACCGATTAAAAAGAAAAAAAACACAAACTAGAATCAAAAGGTTGACATTCACTCTTCCCTCACTCATCCACCTTATGACTCCCTCAAAACAAGACACAACGAACCTCTAACTCCGACTCATCAACACTCCCACCCTTCTTATAACTCCCTATCAAAAGATGACCCCCTTATCGCTCCATAAGATGCAAAACCGTGATACTTGGTTGCCCCCAAACACCTAAAAATCGACAAGCCAAGTACCACAAATGAAAACCACCGGTTTGAAAACAAAATGTGACTCAAAAAGAAATTAATTCTAAGCCTAGCCTCCTTCCAAATCCTCCTTATCGCTCCCTTCTTGTCCCTCCATTTTTGTTTTGACCTTTTTCTTTTTTTTTTTCTCTCATTTTGCCTAAGGTGCCCTTTCGGGTTTTCACCTTAGCTTTTCCTTTCCTCTCGTGGTGGCTCGCAACTCAATTTTTCTTTTTGCCCGGAACGCCCTTTTGGGTTTTCATTCCGTCCTCGACCACCTTCCCAATTTTGCCTAGGCGCCCACCCTTGTGGGTTTTCACCTAGCCGGGATTTTTTTCTTTTCTTTCTTTTTCTTTCTTTTCTCTTTTTTTTCATTTTTTTTTTTTTTTTTGAAACAAGAATGAAAATACTACATAAATAAAAAGGAAACATTACATAAAAACAAGCTTGAAGTTCTTCACTTTTCATGTAAACCATCCCCCCCACACTTGAGTCAAACATTGTCCTCAATGTGTGAAGGTGCCAACTTCTTTTTTTTTCACAAATCGGGGGGTTGGGAGCTACTTGTGCTCTTCCTCCCCCGTCTTTCACCCCGGCGCTCTCTCACTTGTCTCACCCGGCCCATGCTTTGGTTGAGTTGATCTTGGGTAAGATGAGGTTGGTAGGTTGGATCGTTGGGGTAAAGTGTCATTCCAAAAAGCCCTTGTACAAGCCCAAGAGTGTCCTCTTGGGTTTGTGCATCCTCATAGGAATCATCAAGGTATTGGTCATACCTCTCATTTTGCATTCCGAAATGGGAGATGGCTTCCGCTCTCCAAGAGTTTTGTTCTTCCCACATCCTTTGTTGCTCCCTCCAACGCTTATCTTGCTCTTGTTGCCAAGCAATAGATTCTTGTTGGCGCCGGTGCATCTCCGAAATCATCCGGTTTTGCTCCTCCTCGGCCTCCTTTACGGCTCTTTCATGCTCAATGGAGGCAATCCTCCATTTGTCCAACTCACTCAATCTTGGCTCTTGTTGTTGTTGCCAAGTGTAGGAGCTCTCAACTTTGCCGCTTATGCTTTGAAGAGCTTGCCGGGTACTCTCAAAAATGGTTTAACATTTGTTGTTGCCAAGGTGCCAAGGGTGGGTTTGTAGACCCTCCGACATCCGGCATTTCCGTGTCTTGCATGTGAGAGTACCCACCCGGACTCCGAATGGGAGAATCCTCAATTGGTATAACGTCCATTTCTCCCTCATTCCGCTCCCTCCTAAACTCCTCCCGAGAAACACTAGATCTCCTTCCTTCCCTTTGGTTTCCTCTTTGTTCGCCTTCAAGGGTGGGGTCAATTTTGCACAAGAAATCTCGAGCCCGGATCCCACTTGGAATAGGATTCTCCAAAGAAAGACGGAGAAAGGGTAATCCCTCCTTGCCAAGCCAAAAACCCCCTAAAGGTGAAACACAAGTTATTCGGAACATGTTGCACTCTTGAAGTGCATGCCCATTGTAGTAGCAAATTCCCTTGGCTTCATTGATAGATTGATTGGCGGGAATTTGACCCTCAAAGTGTCGGACAAAGAAGGTGACAAGGCCTCCATTGTTAATGTTCCCCCCCGAGCTTTTTAGTTTATGCCTGAGACACACACCCATGAACATCTTTGCCCAATCCGGGACTCCGCTCCCCTCCGGAAGCATACTCCATAAGCAAATCTTAATCTTATCATTAACTTTGGTGGGTTCCCCCACCGCAAAGAAAAGACTAGCAATAAAACGTGCTATGATGCGGAGCGGGGGGTTGGTGATGGATGAGACCTTATCATCTTTGGTGGTGAATGAAGATTCGGTGAGCCCTAACCAAAGGTCATCGGGGGCGCCTAATGGAAGGAATGTGAGAGGGTGGTTTGGATATTTTGAGGATTTCCCGGACCTCCGAGAGAGTGCACTCGTGCCAAGAACCGCTTAATCGGAACCGATACTTATTTTCTTCACCCTCCTCAACATCAAGCTCGGTAAGGGTAGAAAGAAACTCATAAGTGTAGGACCGGTAGGTGGTGTCCCAAGCATCATTGTCGAGGTAGGCTTCGAGCCCTACCTTGGAAAGAAGTTGATGGGTAATGTCGAAAAGGCCTAGTTCCCTCAAGGTAGTTGGACAAAGGAACTTTGTGGATACCACATGTTGAGGTTTTGGTGCAAAAAAATTGTTCCAAATCTTAAGGGCCGCCGCATTCAAACCCTCATGACCCGCAAACACCACTTCCTCCTCCTCCACGGGCTCCTCCACCGCGACTCTCTTCTTTCCCTTCCCTCGAAACAATTTTGACAACTTGGGGGCCATTTGTGAAAGGAGAACTTTTACACTTGAAAAATTTACCACTCAAAACAATTTTTCACTCTAAGAGGCAAATCAACAAACACTTAGTATGCAAGAATGTTGAAAATGGTTTGGGAATGTGTTTGTTGATTTCTTACTATATCTCACCCAGAAAATATGTTTTACCACAACAACAAGAGCACCAAACAACAATTAAAAACCAAAAATCAATCCTAAAATTGATTTCTAGACTAACTTTGGATGAAAATTATTAAGAGGGTGTAAGAGTGTTTATACCTTCTCTAATTGGCACCAAAGTAGTGAGATTAGTTGATGGAGCCTTACTAGAACCCGATTGAGCCTTGAATCCGTTGGTAAACCTTGAGATTGAAGGAAAAAAAATCGAGGTTTTGGTGAGGTTTTTGATTCTTAGGTTTTATGGTGTGAATGGTTGTGTTTGTTGGTGTAAAAGTTCAAAGAATTGGTAATGGTTGATTTATTTTTGACAACTTGAGTTAGGGTGATGAAGTGTTGTGGAAGATGAAGATCTTGGTGAAAGGTTTTTGAAAGGGGTTTTATGCTTGAAGAAAATCTAAAAGTTGAATAATGGGATGGGGTTGAGGATGACACGAGATAAGAAGAGAAAAATTTCAAAACCCGTCGCAACCGCAGGCTGCGTAAAATACCGCAGCCCTGCGTCAAAAGCCGCAGGCTGCGTAAAATCACGCAGGCTGCGGTTTCCACTGTTTTTTCGATTTTTTTCTTCGTCTCAAAATCCTCTGCACCGCAAGCTGCGTTGTAGCAGGCACCCTGCGCCCCTGGCTGAATTTTTGAATTTCTTGCTTATTTCCCATGGCCAAGACTCCCACTCCTCACCAAAACACGAGATCACTTTCTTTGCCTTCTTGACATCAACTTCTTCACACACTTCGCCATACCTCTCACAAGTCTAGATCATCTTAATACACGTGTTAGTAACTTCAAGTTGTTTGTTAAGGAACCCAAAACACAAGACAGAATGCTTAAAACGGGAAATGTGTGAAACTAAAACTTGAAAAGGGGATAGAATATTTACAAACTTTGCCGTTAATTAATGTCGATGGCTCGACTTGATGCTTCTTGGTTTTCAACTTTCATAGACGGGCTCTTCAAATTGAACTTCTTCCCCTCCTAGGTCTTGTACTCCTTCATGGTAAGCTTTAATTCGTTGCCCATTCACCTTGATCAATCTTCCCGAGTTAGGATCATCTACATCTACCGCTCCATGAGGATGCACCTTCTTCACAACATAAGGACCAAACCATCGGGACCTCAACTTTCCCGCAAAAAGCTTAAACCTATTTTGAAATACAAGAACCTTGTCATTTTCTTTGAAACTTCTTCGGGCAATCATCTTGTCATGCCACACTCTTGTCTTTTCTTTGTAGAGGGTTGCGTTATCATAGGAGTCCAACCGGAGCTCCTCCATCTCTTGAATTTGCAATTTACGGTGCAACCCCGCCTCATCGATGCTTTGATTGAATGATTTTATCGCCCAATAGGCTTTGTGTTCAACTTCAACCGGCAAGTGACATGTCTTTCCATAAATGAGGCGATATGGAGACATGCCAATTGGAGTTTTCTAGGCCGTGTGGTATGCCCACAAAGCATCATCCAACCTTTTACTCCAATCCTTCCGGTCCGGCTTCACCGTTTTCTCAAGGATTCTTTTGATTTCGCGATTTGAAACTTCCGCTTGTCCGTTGGTTTGAGGGTGGTAAGCGGTGGAGATCTTGTGGATGACTCCATACTTCTTCAATAAGCCTTGAATGATTCGATTGCAAAAATGTGTGCCCCGATCACTTATGATTGCCCTAAGATATCCAAATCTTGAGAAGATAAAACTTTGGATGAAGCTAGAAACGGTTTTTGCATCATCTACCCTTGTGGCGATTGCTTCCACCCATTTGGACACGTAGTCAACCGCAAGTAAGATGTAGATGTACCCACTTGAATTCGGGAATGGTCCCATAAAATCTATGCCCCACACATCAAAAATCTCGCAAAAGAGGATAGGTTGTTGGGGCATCTCATTCCGTCGAGAGATATTCCCACACCTTTGGCAACGATCGCAAGTCTTCACATAAGCTTGGGCATCCCGAAATATACTTGGCCAATAGAAACCACATTCCAAGATTTTTCGGGCGGTTCTTTGGGGACCAAAGTGTCCCCCACAAGCATATTCATGGCAATGTCGAAGAATTGAGGGCACTTCTACATCCGGGATGCATCGGCGAACGATTTTATCTTGACACATCTTCCATAAGTACGGATCATCCCAAATGAAGTATCGGGCATTCTTTTTTATCTTATCTCTTTGACTTGAAGACAAGGTGGTTGGAAGCCTTTTGGTCACGATATAATTGACAAGGTTTGCATATCATGGCTCAATTACTCTCAATCCATAAAGTGACTCATGTGGTAGACTTCCATCGACCACTCCCATTTCCTTTGCCACATCCTCATTAATGTGGAGCCTACTCAAATGGTCGGCCACCACATTTGCACTTCCTTCTTTGTCTTTGATCTCAATATCAAACTCACTCAATAAAAGCACTCATCTCATTAACCTAGCTTTGGTGTCCTTCTTGTCAACAAGTTGTCTTATGGCCTTGTGATCGGTGAAAATGACGACCTTTGCTCCCAAAAGATATGACCGGAATTTTTCAATAGCATACACCACCGCCAAGAATTCCTTTTCTGTAGTGGTGTAGTTCCTTTGAGCATCATTCAATAGCGAGGAGGCATATTGGATTACATGTGCCACCTTTCCTTCTCTTTGGCCTAGAATCGCGCCAAGAGCATAGTCGCTAGCATCCGTCATAATCTCAAAAGGGAGGTCCCATCTCGGAGCTTGAATAATGGGTGCCGTCACCAACCTTTCCTTCAAGGTATCAAAAGCCAACCTACAAGCATCATTGAAAACAAACTCCACATCCTTGTGCAAGACCTTGCACAAGGGGTAAGCAATTTTTGAAAAATCTTTTATGAACCTTCAGTAGAAACCCGCATGTCCTAGGAACGACCTTACATCTCGAGTATTAGTGGGATATGGCAAAGTTTTTATTACTTCCACCTTTGCCACATCTACCTCAATCCCTTTTTTCGACACTACGTGTCCTAACACGATGCCGCTTTTAACCATGAAGTGACATTTTTCGGAGTTCAACACAAGGTGTGACTCCGTGCATCGTGTTAGGACCATAGTTAGGTGGTCCAAACATGCGTCAAAGTTGTCTCCATGGACGGTGAAATCATCCATGAAGACCTCTAAGACTCTTTCCACAAGGTCCGAGAAAAGACTCATCATACATCGTTGAAAAGTACCCGGAGCATTGCATAGCCCGAAAGGCATCCTCCGGTATGCATATGTTCCAAAAGGGCATGTGAACGTTGTTTTTGATTGGTCCTCCGGCTTAATTGGGATTTGAAAATATCCGGAGTAGCCATCCAAAAAGCAATAAAACTCTCTTCCCCTCAACCTTTCTAGGATTCGATCTAGAAAGGGCAAGGGGTAATGGTCTTTGAAGGTCACGGCGTTGAGGCGGCGATAATCGATGCAAACTCTCCACCCGGTTTGAATTCGAGTGGGGATTAAGGCTCCTTCTTTGCCTTCGATTACCGTCACCCCACCCTTTTTGGGAGTAGTTTGATGATCTCTTGGAGTAGTTTGATGATCTCTTCTTTCACATTGGGAGTCGCTAATGGGATAGATGATTCCCATTTGGAGTAGTTTGATGATCTCTTCTTTCACAACCTCCATCATTGGAGGATTGAATCTCCTTTGCAGTTGCCGAACCGGCTTCGCTTCTCCTTCCAAACGGATTTTGTGCATGCAAATGCTTGGGCTTATCCCTTTAAGATCCGCAATACTCCACCCAAAAGTGCCTTTGTACTTTTGCAAAACCTCCACTAATCTCTTCTCTTGGTCTCCCTCAAGTGTGTTTGAAATTATAAGAGGTAAGGTACTTTTTTCAACGAGAAAAATGTATTTCAAATGATCGGGAAGTTGTTTGAGATTGGGGGTGGGTGGCTTTATAATAGAGGCTAGTGGTCTTTCAAGGGAAGCCTCTAAGGTAAGAAACTTGGTTTGGAAAGGGTAGTGTTCTTGGAAAGAAACTTGTTGCGTCAAGTACAGAGAATCGCGCAGGCTGCCCTCCCTACCGCAGGCTGCGCCTGAAGAAACCGCAGGCTGCGCTGAATGCCGCAGGCTGCGTCTCTGGTAGCAGGCTGCGGTTTGCACTGCTTTTTTCAGTCGATTCTTCGTCCTTAGTTTCTTCTAAAAGTTCTTCCTTATCCAATGCTTTGATAGTTTCCTGCACATCATTAGACAACAAGAACCGCAACCCTTCTTTCTCCACATCGTTAGTGAGAGCCACTTCAAGAGGACTCCTATGACATAGTTTATAAACTTGATTTGCTAATGGCTCAATGACATCCAAAAAGTAACAAAAGCTCAAATCATCGGTTCTTTTCATGGACTCATACACATTGTATTTTATGATGTTTCCCTCAAATTCCATTGTTAAGTTGCCATCATACATATCAAGTTTGGTCTTAGAAGTTCTCATGAAAGGTCTTCCTAACAAAAGGGGTGTAGCCTTGGAATCCAGCTCCATGTCTAAAACATAGAAATCGGCCGGAAACATGAATTTGTCAACTTCTACTATGACATCCTCAATAAAACCTTTGGGTTGAATTATTGACCGGTCCGCCAATTGAATGACGACATTTGACTTAGACAAAGGGGGTAACTCTAAAGTCTCATACACGGAGTAAGGCATGACATTTATGGAGGACCCCGAGTCTAACATGGCTCTAGCAAAAGATTCACCCTTAATGGAGCACGGTATAGTTAGCATGCCCGAATCATCACATTTTTCGGGAAGGTTTCTTTTAAAAATTGCCGAGACATGCCCACTAACCGTGACTCTCTCAACTCCTTTTCTTGGCTTCCGTTTAGGGGTACAAAGTTCTTTTAGGAACTTTGCATACCTAGGAACGGATTTGATGATAGTAAAGAGAGGGATGTTGACCTCACATTTCCTAAAAGTCTCATAAAGATCGGAGTCTTTATCAATTCTTTTAGGATTTGTGAGGGCACTTGGGAATGGTACCCCCGGTTCAAGGTCCTTTGAGAGAATCTCCAAAGTGTCATTTGCTTTCTTCCGGGGTTCTTTGCTTACTTCCTTGGTTGGTGGAGTGTTGTTGTCTACCTCCTCCTTTCCTTTTGAGGATGCTTCAACTCTTGGAGTGACCTCTAGTTCCTCCTCCTCCACTTCGATTTCTTCAATTACCCATTCCTTGGACTTAGCTCTTGTCTTCTTGGGAGGGGTGTCTAGAGTTCTTCCCTTCCTCAAGGTCATGGCACTAGCATTTTGCCGAGGAGGAGGGAGAGTGGTAGAAGGAATGGAAGATGAACTCCTTTGTTTGTTCTTTGCCATCTCTTCGGAAATTTACCCCATTTGTGTAATACCTCGTATTTATTTATTATTCGATAATTAATTTATCGAATATGTTATATCTCATTTCTTTAAGACTCGGGTTGTGATTTTATTAGTTAAACCGAGACTTAGTATTATAAGTTAACTCGAGATAATTCTATAAGTTCTATATGATAATATCGTATTAGCATTATACTAATCGCTATCGTAAGTATATCGACTAAGCAAATAATGTTGCGTGTTATATTTATACATCGCGTTGAGGTTGGGTCGTAGTAATTAAGACGAAGGTCGTATTCGTATATGGGTCAAGCCCGAGTCATACTACCGACCAAATATACAAACCCTATCTCCTTTACCTACGTTCTAACCCACGACTCCCAAAACCCTAAAATATATACGACTCCCAACTCCCAAAAACCCTAAACGCTATACTTTCCTTTCCCTCATCAGTGACGGCAGAGTATGAACGAGAGAAAGAGAGACGGTGGGTGGTTCAGGGCGGTTTAAGGGTGCTTCAATCGGATCTCAAGCGAGTATAAGGTGAGCCCCGTTTCGTTTTCGTCTTTGTTATTTACTTTTGCTTCCACCGTGGTTATGATGTCGCCAGGAACGAGTCGCCGTGGTGGCTGGGGCTGGTTGCGTGGGTGAGGGCGAGTGGAGGGGTTTTGGGTCAGGTGTCGCTGGTGGTCGTAGACGTCGGAGATGGGGGGTTAACGTGTGTCTAATTTACATTTCCGGGTCTGCTTGCGGGAAAGGGCTTGGGGTGGTGCCACCGGTGACTCGGGGGAGGTCGACACGGTGATACCACGGTGATAGTATGGGTCTGGTGTCGTGATGGTGGTAGTTGTGGTTGTTGTCGGGGTTGCGAGTGGTGGTTGCGGGTTCGGTAGAAGTCGCGTCGTGGTAGTCGGGTGTCTAATCCAGGCGTGGTTACGGCTGGGGTGGGACACGCAGGTCTCTGGTGAGGGTGGTTGGTGGTGGCTACGGCGGTGGTGGTTGCGGCAACAAGGTGGTTGGGTTTTACGCGGGTATAGGTGTCGCGGGTTTGTCTTGGTAGTACGTAGTAGTATATTATTACTATTATGATTCTATTATTATTATTATTATTATTATTATTATTATTATTATGTTATATTATTATTATAACATTGTATTTATTGTTATAGTATTTTAAGTTTTTGTTAAGTTGAACAATTGAAGGGTTTTACGAGTCGGGAAAGTTACTATTTTGGGAAAGTGTCCATTTTGGGAAACTTTCCACTATTAGAAGGTTACTAATTATAGTAGGTGTACCTTGTGATATGGGGTTTTGGGAAGATTATTGATTCGTTACAAATACGTGTTTAGGTAACAGTTTCCGCGGGGAACACTTCTAGCGAGCGTTGGACTTATCTTCATATCTGCTATTCGAGGTAGGGGAATACCGTATGCCTGTTGATGAGTTATTTGATTATTAAACGTTGTTAACAATGTATGTCTTATTATATTGAATGAGTGTGAAATATTGCTTTATTTGATTGAATAATTCTGTGACACGATACGATGTGACGAATATTGGGTCTTGTGATATGGAGCGGAGTATATTGGGTCTTGTGACTGGTGTGGAGTATATTGGGTCTTGTGACTGGTGTGGAGTATATTGGGTCTTGTGACTGGTGCGGAGTATATTGGGTCTTGTGATTGGTGTGGAGGTAATGGGTCTTGTGATCGGTGCGGAGTTTATTTGGCGTTGGATCGGTGCGGAGTTTATTTGGCGTTGGATCGGTGCGGAGATTATTTGGCGTTGGATCGGTGCGGAGTTTATTTGGTGTTGGATCGGTGCGGAGTTAAGGGATGATTGATCCCAATATATATTTTATAAGTTTGTTTATTTATTTTCCTCTACTCAACCTCGTGGTTGACCCTGTGTATTCGTGATCACCTGTGATGAACCAAATTATTGGGAGCAGATTGACAGGTGGCTGAGACTATGGGAAGCTATGGGAAGAAAGAGCTTGGATCCGGACCAGACTAGAGTCTAGATCACCTTAGTCAGTTTAGCACGAGTTGTATTTTCATTTTATAAGACAGTTTGGTTTCAGTTGTTAAGAACATGTTATGGAGTTTAAATTTTGGTTAAAGTACTGTTTATCTTTCCTTTGTATCTACTACCTCGGGAAACCGAGATGGTGACACCTTTATTTATCTAAGGAGTCCTAGCACAGGCCTTTAAATAAATGGGGGTGTTACAATTTGGTTCTCAAGATTTGTAAACCTTGCATCATTCATGGTTTTCTCATTTGCCGACCTCTTGTCGGACTCCGCTTGTCCCTTCAAAAGAGCCTTGAGCATCTCTTTCATGGACATGTCTTCTTCATTAGGCTTTTGTGAAGTATTGCCTTGATTTCCACCATTGGGTGGCCTTTGAAAATTTGTGTTTCGTTGAAAGTTTGTTCCTTGTTGATTTTGCCCTTGTTGATTTTGTCCTTGATCCCTCAAGTGGTTGAATTGCCATTCACAAAACTCTTTGATTTATCTCCTCCCCAACTAAAGTTTGGGTGATCTCGTGAGCCTATGTTGTCAGTGGCTCCCCTTGGGTCATATTTGTAGTACCCACCACCGGAAGGGTTCCTTGAGTTGTAGTGTCCTTGTCCCATTGCACTTACATTTTCAACCCCGACATCCTTCACTTGCATGATAGGACAAACTTCTACCGGGTGAGGACCTTGGCAAAATGAACATTCAACTTGGCCACCTTGGTTTCCACCATCTCCTTGTGAGCCTACCAACATGTTGGCTACAAGAAGCTTGAGTTCTTCCACATTTTTCTCAAGTTTTGAATTTGATGAAGAAGAAGCGCCCATGGCGGAAGTATTCTTTGTAGCTTGACGGGACCTTCCTGATGGGTTTAGTTATCTCATAAACTAATTATTTTAGTCATACTAAACAAAAACTTAATTAACATTTTAATTAAATTGTTTTAGATCTTATGCATGCGTAAACTTATGCGGAAATAGGAGAAATTCGAACCCTTACACACGGTCCAAATATTTATGCTAGGATGATCCTCCAAGTATTCAACAAGAACACCTCCTTTGTGATGCACCAAGACACCCTTTGATTGAAACCGAAACTTGAGTATGCTAGTACCAAAACCGGTTTTTCCTTAAACAAATTCTAATCTTTATTTAGAATTGAAACTAATATATAACTTATTATTATTAGTATTATTATTATCTCACAATAATAATATTAGAGGATTTGATGTTATTATTTTCTCACACTAGAAAAATTTCCAAGAGATTAGAATGAATGATAATGTGTGAACTACTTCACATTTGATGGTAGTACCTTGGTTTAGGCGTGAGACACACAAAAGAAAACCAAGAGGGAACATTTTGTCTTTCCTATGTACATAGGTGGGTGTAGGTGCAATTCACAAGGAGCCCTTTTAAGGATTGTGTTTTTATGTTCTTAAAACACAAAACACACCTTAATTATTCCTTCCCAAAACCGGTACCATCATACATAAAATGGACCTCATTTTATAAATTTGTCAATTTTACAATTGTATGTTATGTGACATACAATATGTCACAATGTTATAAAATACAATTGTTTTAATTTAAAACATACATATTTATCAAATAAATATTATTTATAAATTAATAAATCACATTTATCAAGTTGACAAGTAATTCATAATTAAGAATATATAAAATGGTCATTCATAATAATCGTCAATACGATCTACAACTTTTGTAATAATTATAACCCAATTCATTCTAATTACGATATTATATTATATCGTTCATTGTTTAATATGTGACACGTTTCAATTATAAACATAAATCTTACAATAAGATTTAACCTCTGATTTCTCGATATACGAGTTTAAGGAATATGATCAAATCGTATCAATATACATTTGATCACTTTATCAATTAAGGGAATTGTCCTATAGGTGTGACCTAAAGGGATCAACTGACCACCACCGTCATACGACAGTAATGTCAAACTCTAGTTAGCCAATCATTACCGATTAATGTTGGTCAGTTGACTAACATATTTCGTATCATCCCTTGCGCATTCTCGTCATGAGATTTAATTACGTGATCGCACTATTGTTGAGGACACATTTCCCAACAATCTCCCACTTGTCCTTAACAAGTGTGCGTCACCAATTCTCTTGTCCTATTACAATCTCCCACTCAATGCAAGATGTCTCTCTGAGGTCGTACTTGCATTTGATCATATAATGAGTGGTTTCCTCGATCTGGAGAATAACTGTTTGACCGGAATTATCTACCATAGATACCTTCCGAGCGTGGCCACGCATTTCCAGTTAACTTCTCCTCGAGTGGCCCTGAGATTTGAACAACCCTGACAAGGGGTGGATAATTTCTATCGCACTACCTCCTTCAACTAGTCACAGTCAGTCATAACCCAAAGCAATCCCATTTGACTCCAGTTACGAAAAGTCGTAGAGAATGGATCAAGGTTATGCCTAAACTGTACCATCTTGGGAGAGTAGTCTTTAGTCTAAGAATTGACTCACAAGAATACTATAGCAGCTCTCGCCACGACCCGGCTATCATAAAATTTCCAGAACTCTATAAGCGGTCACTTTGCCCGACAGAGTGTCTCTTGCAGTCTGCCTATGTGATCGACTAGTCATCACTTATGACTCTATGGCACTTGAACTTGCCATCAGTCGCCTCACCTTCTAGTCGCTTTGAGATGTCACCTCATGTAAGCGGCTAGGGGCAATACTAAGTTAATCCAGTTCACTTTATGGGGTTCAATATTGTCTCTTACAACCCATTTGGATTTTGACAAAGTATCTTTCATTTTGAGTTAATTACAACTCAAATGACATTGTCATGCAAAAATAGTCAATACTATTTCGTTGCATTTGATGCACAATCATCTATTTGTATTAGTGTTTTGCGAATAAACCTTTTATTCATGATTGCAGAACTTACAAATTTTGGTCTCCTTCCGACTCATATTATCTCACACAATATGATCTTATTCGAGCACACATCTAGAACTCATTCTAGATCTTGAGTTCCCTTTTCTGAGGGAAGCTCCCACTGTTATCTTATAACTCGTGACATGTGGATATAATAGAGGGATTAAAGAATCACTCGAAATTACCTAGTAACTCATGTGCGGAAATCTATATTGTAGTTAATTTATGATTTCATCACTTTTATAATTTTCAAACATCTTGGCTAAATTATCAAGGTTATTCATATCAAACCATTTTTATTTCTAATGGGCGACCTTTTATTATCAATATAATAAACCTTCCCTTAAAGCTCCATCATCGTATGATATAAGGTATTTTGTTCATCTGGAATTGAGAACCTCTTATTCTTTACACCTTAAAGAATCACTCATCCTCTCTAAATGGTAGGTTCAATTGTTTAATGAATATTGCTCCCACTAAAAACAATATCACTCGATCTCTTAAATGAACCTTTCATTTCTCGCATGTAAATCTTTATTTATCACTTGAATCATTATCACTATCACTATCCCTATAGTGGTCTACCTTTATTCAATCGACATCACATGAATTCCAATCATCACTTTTCGATACAACATATACTACTGTCGAGGGAACTGAGATGATTTCTCCTCTATTATCTTATAATTTTGAGAAATCATTTATTAAGGAACCGTTTTCCTTCCGATTTCATACGGGGTTTCATTATATCCTCTCTTTGAAACAATGAACATAAGGAACCTTTCCTCTTGTGTCCTCCCGTAGTTTCTTCAGTGTCCTCTCGTAGTTTCTTCAACTCATTCATTTAGGGTTCTTCTTAAGACTCCCATGTAGGAATCTTCTCTAAGATCCATGTAGGAATCTTCTCTAAGATCCTGTATTTATATCATTGGTTTGCGAGCGAAATATTTTCTCCCACTCTATCCTTTTAACAATAACTTTTACTTGTATAAGGATAGCAATTTTGATTTAACCAATGCATATGAATGTTTGAAGTTTTATAGGTGTGATGTATACATTCTCATTTTCACTTAAAATGATCATCGTATACTGAATTAATGATTTCTTAATTTGATTGAAAGTATCTCATGGGGTGTAGTTCTCCGTTTTAATCAACACTTTGATTATATTATATTGATCGTATCAATGTTTCTTATTTCGTGATGAAATCACTATTATTCATGTTTTAACTAGGTATGCAATTTATTTTAGAAATCAAGAAATTGATTAAGAACAAAAGTAGTGACTTAGGTTGAAAACCAAGTCACTAATATCCAAAATTACAACCATTGTTTTCGGATTTTAATCTTTGTCTTACAAGAAAATAAATTGTTCTAATAAAATGCAAAATATGAAAGAAGACGATATGAAAATTAGAGCCTAGCTCTTCAAGTCTTCGATCAATTGGATGCTACCATAGTCATCCATGTAAGGAACTTCATGTTTCCTTTTCCTTGCCCTTATCTTTATAAGATGCCCCTTTAAAACAATTAAAAAGGGGTAAATATCAACACATTTGTATCACTATACATAAGTTGATAAATGACATGAATTTAAACGAGAATTATTACCTACGGCGGTTGCCTTCCCAATTTTGAGATCGCTTAAGTATTTGGGGCAATTACGCTTCCAATGATCGATCCTCGTGCAATAATGGCACTTGTCTTCGGATTTCGAAGAAGAGGTGGAAGCGCCTTTCGAAAAGGTCTTTTCTTTGGTCGCTTTGGGCTTGAACGTTTTCTTGCCCTTGCCTTTAAAGGCATTCTTCTTGAAGCTCGTTTTCCCTTTCTTTTCGATGTTTAAAACATCCTTGGTGGAACTTTCATGAAGTCCCATGTCCCTTTCGGTTTGGACGAGCATCTTATGCAACTCATCCAATGTTGTCTCTTGGTTTCGCATATTAAAATTCACCCGGAATCGAGCATACGATTTTACCTTATTGAGCGAGTGAAGAACTCGGTCAATTATGAGAGAGTCGGGAACATCAACGTCTTGCGTTTTTAGAGTCTCCGCGAGCTCAACGAGTTTGGGCACATGAGGGCTTATCTTTTGCCCTTCCTTCAACGTAATGTCGAAGAAGGCGGAAGCCGCCTCATATTGAATCACCCTTGGAGTTTGCGAAAACATGGTCGCAAGCTTGGTGTATATCTCATATGATGTGATCAACTTGATCATACTCCTTTGGAGATCCGGCTCCATGGAGAAGATGAGCACATTTTTAGGAGCGGAGGACTCTTTCATGTAGGCTTCATAGGCCTCACGAGTTTGGACCGAGGAACGAGCGGTCGGAGCGACTTCGAATAGGTAACGAGTCTTATCGTCACCTTGAGCGGCCAAAAGTAATTGCGCATCCCAATCCTTAAAATCTGAACCATGCTTATCGAGTTTGCAACGATCCATAAAGGATCGAAGCCATGAAACGTTAGTGAGAGGTGGAGCGTTGGTTGCCATTGATGATGTTGAAAATTAAACTACAATAAAATTGAAGGAATTAAAACAACGTCATTTTTCAAAACTCGTAAATAATTTTAAACAAGTTTAGTATATTTACTTAACGATCTCTTACCCAATTAAGTAAACAATCCCGAGACCCAAACTCATACTAATTCGGGCACGGTATAGCTGATTCATCCCTAATTGGTATAATTTGGTGGATTAACCTCTTAATCGGTTCTACCTTAGAACTCTCGGTCGACAATTTTTCTTAAAATCGTCTTTAGCCCGAACTTATTGCAACTACGGTTTCGAATACTTTCGTTGAGATCAACCAAATTTCAAGGTGTAATCTTATTACCCCACTTACCCAACGTGACAATTTTAGTACCCCGGTATAGCCGAGCCTACGTTCTTGTGAAGAAGGGATTCATGGGTCCATACTTTTTGGTAAGGCTAAGTCTCAATATTTATATGTAAGAGATCTAGTCAAAATATTATCTATCTCCGTTTAAGTGAACTAAGTCGGTGAATTATCGATAAAATAATGACTAGGTCGACTAAATCGAAAAATGCATGAGACGATATATGACGATTTGGCTATGCATGCAAACATATAAAAGCAAAATAAAAGCATAAAAAATAAACCCTAGTATGGCCTTTCCTAGAAAAGAAATAATAAAAGTACAAATTCGGAAACCAACTCCTTTGGTCCCTTGAACTTCACGAGGCACGCACTTCGAGGTAAACACCGTCTTTGTCGGAACTCCTTTCCGAATGTCACCGTCTTCAAGGAACTCCGGAATTTACTAAAATTACAACTTTTCTAGTCTACTTTATACATTATAAAATAGAAATAAATTACAATTGGGTGATACGAGATCACAAAATTACAACCGAATCGGTAACCCCTTACATTACGGGAAATACTGATTTAAAAACTAAGGCCATACTAAGTAAATTACATAATTCCCAAAATTACGTAAATAAAATCATGACATTCATAATTAAAATATGCAATGCTTATGAATATATGAACTATCATGCAAATCCTAAGCCAAATCGTCCTATTTAAATATCAATATTATAAATAGTTATCGTATACCTCGGTTTTTGGAATTGCGTGTTTTAACGTTTAACAACACTATGCATAATGTGAATCGTAATTCACTCTTAAGTTAATCATCCCAACTCTATTAGGTTTCAAAATTTAGTCTTACTCAAACTTTGAACATGACTTAACTTAATATATTTTAATATTGTTCGGTATTTAACTCGGTTTTGCGGGAAAATAATATAAAAATCGAAAAGAGTCACAAAAATTTCGAAAATTTCAAAATTCAAATTTTGAAAAATCTGGAGTGTTCTTAAAATTTCATAATTCAATAATTTCAAAATTCAATAATTAGTTCCATAAATGCAAATAAAATACTAATAATATTTTTACAATTTCCAAAACACTTTAAGAACATAAAATGGACAGAAAAATAAATGGCACACTGCCCAATAGCCGAAATTTTTAAATACATGACTCTTATTATTCAATTTTAAATGCAACTCTTTAACAAATTAAAATTAAATCAAAACAGACACTTTTGGCTCCCAAGAATAATTTAGTGATGAACATATCATATATGACTATTATGGGTTAAATTTTCCGGCCATTTTAACAACTATTGCAAATTTTAACGATTTTTGTCATATATCGTACGATTTTAACCTTTAAAATTATTTCTCAAGCATAAAATAAGATAAAAATCTCCAAATTTTTATACATGTTGGAAAGAATATATATGACATCGTGTTAAATTTTTATGGCCAAATTCCAACTTAAACTATTAAAGTCGAAATAATGTCACTAATTACGCGATTTTTACATTAAAAATCTATAATAATGCAATATATGAGATAAATTTCTGGAAAATTTAACATACATTTTAAATATTGCATGTGACATACTCATAAATGTTTATAGTCAAATTCCAAATATAACTATACAAACCCATTTTTATTCATCTTATTGTATGTTAACAATTAAAATTCATATCACATGTTTTATAAGTCTATAATTTACGAAAATTCATATTCATAACATAGGATATACATGTGAAAACATACTGAAAAATCTCGGCCAAAAGATTATTTTTACAATTTTTCCCAAAATAAACGATTTTTAACCATTAAAACTTAATAAAACCGAGATTTAATATACCAATAACCAATATTCATGCAAAATATATTCCAAATACTCTAAAACATTTTAGAAAACAATAGGTATTCATGCTTAAATAATTTCGGCCATATCTTATATCAAACGAAATTCCAAATTTTATTTTGTTATCTTAATAACTCCGTAAAAACGTAAACGGAAAGCATGCAAACAACCTAGTTGCTCTGATACCAATTGATGAGTTTACTTATCTCATAAACTAATTATTTTAGTCATACTAAACAAAAACTTAATTAACACTTTAATTAACTTGTTTTAGATCTTATGCATGCTTAAACTTATGCGGAAATAGGAGAAATTCGAACCCTTACACACGGTCCAATTATTTATGCTAGGATGATCCCTCAAGTATTCAACAAGAACACCTCCTTTGTGATGCACCAAGACACCCTTTGATTGAAACCGAAACTTGAGTATGCTAGTACCAAAACCGGTTTTTCCTTAAACAAATTCTAATCTTTATTTAGAATTGAAACTAATATATAACTTATTATTATTAGTATTATTATTATCGTCTCACAATAATAATATTAGAGGATTTGATGTTATTATTTTCTCACACTAGAAAAATTTCCAAGAGATTAGAATGAATGATAATGTGTGAACTACTTCACATTTGATGGTAGTACCTTGGTTAGGCGTGAGACACACAAAAGAAAACCAAGAGGGAACATTTTGTCTTTCCTATGTACATAGGTGGGTGTAGGTGCAATTCACAAGGAACCCTTTTAAGGATTGTGTTTTTATGTTCTTAAAACACAAAACACACCTTAATTACTCCTTCCCAAAACCGGTACCATCATACATAAAATGGACCTCATTTTATAAATTTGTCAATTTTACAATTGTATGTTATGTAACATACAATATGTCACAATGTTATAAAATACAATTATTTTAATTTAAAACATACATATTTATCAAATAAATATTATTTATAAATTAATAAATCACATTTATCAAGTTGACAAGTAATTCGTATTTACGAATATATAAAATGGTCAGTGAATCGTCAATACGATCTACAAATTTTGTAATAATTATAACCCAATTCATTCCAATTACGATATTATATTATATCGTTCATTGTTTAATAATTGACACGTTTCAATTATAATATAAACATAAATCTTACAATAAGATTTAACCTCTGATTTCTCGATATACGAGTTTAAGGAATATGATCAAATCGTATCAATATACATTTGATCACTTTATCAATTAAGGGAATTGTCCTATAGGTGTGACCTAAAGGGATCAACTGACCACCACTGTCATACGACAGTAATGTCAAACTCTAGCTAGCCAATCATTACCGATTAATGTTGGTCAGTTGACTAATATATTTCGTATCATCCCTTGCGCATTCTCGTCATGAGATTTAATTACGTGATCGCACTATTGTTGAGGACACATTTCCCAACACTTCCATGCATTCTTGTACTAGCGGCGAGCCTCTCACTGTGCTCATTAGCCTCCACCACCGAATAATTTTCCAATCCTCCACCGGTGGTGGAGTTGACCATCCGTTGGTCTTGCTCGTTTAGACCATCATAAAAATGAACAAGCAAATCATCTCCACTAAAACCATGGTATGGGCATTGAGCTACAAGCTTCTTAAATCTCTCCCGGTACTCATACATGGTCTCCCCACTCCCTTGCTCAATAGATGTTATCGCCTTCTTGGCATGATTGTGGCGGGAGTCCGGATAGTATTTCTCTAAGAAGGCCGCCTTCATATCCGTCCATGTGTTTATGATGCCCGGAGGTAGATAATAAAGCCAATCCTTCGCACCATCGTGAAGAGAAAAAGGAAAAGCCCGCAACTTGAATTGGTCCTCGGATACTCCGGTGGGAATGGTGCCTTGGCACATCATGTGAAATTCCGCTAGATGTCGGTTTGGATCATTTCCCGCTAAACCATAGAACTTGGGAAGGTTGTGGATGAAATAACCCTTCAACTCAAAGTTTCCGTTGGCCCCCATTGGTGGATAGGTGATGCATGATGGTTGTTCCTCATAATTCCGAGCACGAAGCTCCCTAATGGTTCTCGTGTCATCCGCCATTCTTGGGTATTCAACTTCAATTGGGTCTATTTCTATGGGTGAGGGTGAGTTCTCAATGGATGTGTAGCTACTTGGTGTGCTTGTTTCTTCCTCTTGACGGTTACGGTGGTAGAAGGGGTTCGAGAAGAGCCACGAATATTTCGCACTTTCCTCAAATTCAACGTTGGTATCCCCTTCTTGTGACCTAGGCATAAGCAAAATACTACACACTAAACAAAATAAATTAGAACTACCACTTACTTACAAAGATAAACCACATTGACTCATAATGATTAACAACAAATAAAGAAAACACAACTAGAAGTTCAACACAACAACAAAACATAAACAAGCTTTAGCTATGTTGCCCTTCCTCGGCAACGGCGCCAAAATTTGATACGAATAAAACTAGCGGTCGTTATTACACTAATTATCTTACCAAACGAATTATAAAACCTAAACTAGACTCTACTAGACTCAAATAAAAGTAGTAAAACAAGTCAAGGGTCGAACCCAAGAGAAGGGAAATAACTAAAAACTTGCTTAAACACAACTAAACAAAAATTAAATGAAAACTTAATGATGATTAGAGACTAATGACAAACAACTTATCAACAAACAAATGTTGTTAACACAAGTGAACAACAATAAGGTGACATAAATGAGAAAGTAATGATTGGAACATTTAAAATGAGTAATAAATGAGCAATAAATGAGAAAAGATTGAGCTAGGCAATATCACAAACAAGTAGTGTGCAATAATCAATAAGAGAGAAAAACTTGGTGTAACCGTCACAAAGTCACCCGACAAAGATTTGCTCGACTCTAACAACCCCTAATCTATCTATCCCTAACCAACATCTTAAGAAAATGAACCACACAACTAAACCGTATATGTAATTCCTTTAATTCTGACCCGAGTTATTAAACCATAACACAAGATTAAAACCAAGCAATGAGGATTAAACCAAAAGATGTGATGTAGAAACTAATCTTACTAACATTAAACCATGAAAGCAAAGAAAGTCATGTAATTTCCTACTCACAAGTATGTTTCATCTAAGCCAACTCAACATACAAACAAGCTTGCTTCAAATAACATCAAGTAAACTAAACTGATTACTTAACATATGCCAAAACTAAGCAACTAAGATGCAAGGGTGATCAATCCACACAATTAATTACTTAGAATGTAAAATATAAACTTAAGAAACAACATTAGATAAAAAGAAAGGGTTATTCGAGTCTTACAAGGTCAAAGTCGGAGACTTTGATCGGAATTACACCAAGGATGAGAAGATTAGCTTCTCATAGAAAGATTACAACCCAAAATGAAGAAGGATTCAAGTTTCATTACAAGTTCTTGACTAACTTAAAGAGTAAAATGTTTGAAGTTCTAAATGATAAGAGATGATGCTATGAAACATTCTGAACTTGGGTCTTTATATGGGTTCAAGAAACCCTAGGAAGATCTCCCAAAAAGTTGAAATAAACGCAACAAAACAGCCGAAACCGCAGGCTGCCTCACAAACCGCAGCCCTACGTAAAGAACCGCAGGCTGCGCCTGACTCCGCAGGCTGCTGTTTCTTTCGCAGGCTGCGTTTCTGGCGGGAATTCTTCTCTTCTTTGATCATAACACTTCAACTCTTCAAAGTTTCCCAAGCAAGAAGTCGGATGATGTTGAAACTCGTGCGCCACCCTTGGACCGAGGAATGAATTCCCTTGATCTCGCACATAAAGATTAACAAGAAAGTTCGGTAAAAAATGACACAAAACCACAACTCAACCGAATATCAAATACTTGACAAAACGCTATTAACGACCCGTAGTAAAAGACTAGATTGTGATAAAATCACAATCTAAGACCGACATAAAACTCTACTATCAGATACTCTAAGATGTCGAAATAAATTGTACAAGACAATGGACAGATTTGTCAAGGTACTGAAACTTAATCAAATAACCAAAGTAAACCAAGCATTGTGAACTTGAAAGACTATCAAACTAATCACCCTCAAAGATCACAACCTCATTTAACAATACAATCCTTAATGAATTTCCAACTAGAATATCACCCAACACAACCATGCAAAATGAAATTCATCCAAACATATGATTTATGAACTTAATCATGTCACTATTTAACCAAACACAATTCTAGTATACTAAACATTACTAGCATATAGAACACATGCAAACATAGACGATAAGTCGAGTAACCCATCACCGTTACCTTTTAGTCTAAACTCTCGTCAATCTCGTATGTATCGCCCTCCGGACCACTTGACTCGAATCCTACAAACAAAAGGAGATGTTAAAAACGGAAGTAACTAGCTTGGGTCAAAGCTTGGATTTCGAAATTAGTAAGGAAGAGGAGGAGATGAAAACTTCTTATTTAGACAGGAGGGGAACGATGATAGGAGAAAAATGGCGCGAGAATCGTCGAAAGCGGATAAGAAACGAAGATTTTACGACCGTTTTACGGTTGAGGTGCACAACAATGGTGTTCTTCTTGTTTTGAGTTTTGTGAGCTTTTTCTGGAAAAAATGAAGGATTTGAAGAACAAGGAAAGAGGAGGTTGACCTTGGGCAGCAAGGCAAAGTTTCATACTTAGCCAAGTGTCCCAAAGGACATGTGCAAAAGAGTAAAGAGTAAGCCACGAGCGAGTGTTTGTTAGCGGATGGTCCGTGACAGCCTTTCGTATTTTCGGCATAATTTCCTCTAGAGAACTCATAATAAGGTTTTTTTGGTGGAGTTGGAAAGCTAAGAAAAAGCTCTAAAACTTTTATTTTATAATCAAGAGCTAAATAGGCGTTTAAAATATCACAAAATTTGTAACAAGGACAGAGTAGTTGTTCGTAGTTTAAGGAGTATAGGTTTAAGACGGGCATTTTTAAATATCGTTGTCAAAAACGATAAAATTTAGATGGGGATTTTATTTATAGGATCTTACTTATTATTAAAATAGGATTTTAATAATATAAGATAACTTGGAATTTATCGGGGTGTTACAATATACGTATAAATGTCACTATCAAGTGATCCATAAAGATAGGCTGTGACTACATCCATAAGACTCATATTAAGCCTTTCTGAAGCTGCCAAACCAATTAAAAAACGAGATGTTATTGCATCTATTACCGGGGAATAAGTTTCTTCATAATCAATTCCTGATCTTTGTGAAAAACCTTGAGCAACTAATCGAGCTTTATATCTCATGATTTCATTCTTTTCATTGTGTTTTTGTACAAATATTCATTTGTATCCGACGAGTTTTATACTTTTTGGAGTTTCAACAATTGGACCAAAAACTTCTCTCTTTGTTAATGAGTTAAACTCTACTTGGATTGCTTCCTCCCACTTTGGCCAATCAATTCTATTTTGAAATTCTTCAACGGATTGTGGTGCAGGATCATCGATATGCTCTATGGCATCTAGAGCAATTTTAGAAGCAAACTCATTATCGGGAATAATCTTATTCCTATCCCTGTTTTGTTTTGTACTAGAATAATTTATAGATATTTCGTTGTTTTGAGGTAAATGTTCCTCTTGACTTGCAATTTGTTTATTTGTAATTGATAGTTCAATTAAATTTTCAGAGGGACCATCTTTTCCTGAAATGATGACTCTTGTTTTCTTTTTTCGTAGAACTGAATCCTTTGCACCAAGAGGTTGACCACGCTTTAGACGCGGCTTGGAGTCATTTGTATTATGATGATCATTTTTTGGGATACATACTTTTGCTGGAGCATTTGCAGCATGTATATGCGATTTTGTCACCCTTCTCGTATCAGTAAATGCATTGGGCATTCTATTTGCAATATTTTGCGAATGTATGTTCTTTTGAACTTCAAGCTCACATTGCTCTGTAGAGGATCAAAATGGGCTAATGTTGGTGAATTCCATGAAATTTCGCGATGTTCCCCAGACTTTAATTTTTCTCCCTATAACGACGGGAAATATTACTCGTCGAATTTACAATCATCAATTCTTTCTTTAAAAACATCTCCTGTTAGGGGCTCTAAATATCTGATGATTGATAGGGAGTCATATCCAACATATATGTCGAGTCTACGTTAAGGACCCATTTTAGCTCTCTGCGTTGGAGCAATTGGCACATATACTGCACAACCAAAAGTTCTAAGATGAGATGTATTTGGTTGATGCCCAAATACAAGTTGTACAGGGGAGTATTGTTACTAGTGAATCT
Source organism: Silene conica (assembly GCA_029255685.2). Taxonomy (NCBI): domain Eukaryota; kingdom Viridiplantae; phylum Streptophyta; class Magnoliopsida; order Caryophyllales; family Caryophyllaceae; genus Silene; species Silene conica. Next base: position 56,019,240 of record CM055313.2, read on the forward strand.
GATAATTAAAAAGTCCAAAAAAAACAAATCTTCCTAGACCAAAACAAGCATGGTCATTTATTGAATACAAAATATTAAAGTCTAGTAAATGGGCCTAGATATCGCCAATGAAATTATCAATGTCATCAAATTCACCATAATTTGTAGTGGCCTTGAAGTCAAGAAGATCAAGGTGGGCATTTTCATTTGGTTCTTTGAATTTAGTAAAATTGGTTTCAACATTTTTTGCTTGAATCTAAGCCTTATAAAGATCAACAAGATGTTTCGGTGTACGACAAACATTCGCCCAGTGCCCATGTGATACACAATGTTGATATATAGTGTCATTCTTTTTTCCTTTCTTTTGATAAGAACTAGAACCAACCTTCCTTTTGTTGTTGAATTTTTTCGGGCCTAATCTGATTTCATGTCTTTTCCCACCTTTTTCAGCAACAATAGCATTTGCTTCATTAATTGGAATAGGTGGTGAGCTAGTAGGATGAGTTTGATGGTTTTGCATTAATAACTCACTGTTTTGTTCAGCAACTATAGACAAGAAATGAGCTCCGAATAATTGTTTAACTGACGCTCTCTTATATTATTGTTGGAGAACCAAATTTGAAGCATGAAAGGTTGAGAAAGTTTTCTCTAAAAGATCAGATTCAGTAATGATTTCTCCGCAAAGTTTTAAACGATAAACTATCTAAAAAGTGTCGAATTATATTCAATGACACTTTTGAAGTCTTGTAGACGAAGATGCATCCATTCGTACCTTGCACGTGGAAGGGTAACTGATTTTTTATGGTCGAAACGACCTTTTAATTCAATCCACAAAGTATACAGATCATTCACTGTTAGATATTGTTCCTTTAAAGATTCGTCAAGATGACGACGAAATAAAATTAAAGCCTTGAACGATTTTCGAGGGATTCATTATTCCCTTCTTTAAAAGTGTTGCCAAGAGAGGTGGCCTTGAGGTGAATTTCGGCATCCAAAATCCATGACAAGTAATTTTTTTCCCGATATGTCAAGGGCCAAAAATTCTAACTTTGAGAGGTTCGACATCTAGTAAAAACAAAACGCTCATATTAATTATAAAGGTTGTTAATATCATATGTATAAAATAAATCTAACTAATTATGATAATGGCAAAAAAATAAGTATTAAGCCTATCATAAGCAACATATCGTTAGACGAGATATAATTAGCAATATATTTTTAGGTGAGATTCCATATCATATGAGTCATTATCCTTCCCAAATTATGCTAACAAAAAATATGTACAAAGATATTCAATATAATAAGAGGCTACCATAAAAAAATAAAAATAATGCACTTCCTCAAAAGATACACTGAAAAACATGTGTAACTAATGGGTATAGAAAAAAGAACTGAAGAAACAGGGACTATAGAAATCGTGCATGTGTACCTTTTATGCATGTAGTGTTTATGTGTAATATGATATGTACGTGTCAATTAAACTTAATTTATTTTTATTTTTCTTTCTCTTCTTCTATTTTTTTCCTTTCTTTTTTTTAATGAAACAAAGTTTGGGTATGATGATATTAATCTATTATAGAATAAAGTAACTATTAAAATAAACGAAAACTTAAATAAATATTAAAAATAAATATGATAACTACAAAATATCATATTTGGGGACGATCTTGAATTATATCGATAAAAAAATCGTCTCACATTATATTGTTAAGAGATCGTCTCACATTATTTTGATAGGAGATCGTCTCACATTATTTGGATAGGAGTTCGTCTCACATTATATTGATAGGAGATCATCTCACATTATAGTGATAGGAAATTGTCTCACATTATTGTGATAGGAGACAAAAAAATGTTGTAGCAATGAAAAATAAATAACTAAAAACAAAAAAAACAAATAAAGGAATCATATGTCCCGATTGATCATATGTATGTGTTTGTATGATACACGTAGTGATCAAAATAAAATAAAATTAGCAAAGCTATTTAATCATGCATAGCATGTGAGGGATTGCTTTGCGTATGAGGGAACTAGTAGGATAAAAAAATTGAAATCATACATATTGACAATGATTTTTCATTGTTGAATTGAAAAATACTATTGTAGACAAACATAATTGAACAAATATTATTTGCTATGTACATACGTATGATATCCGCTCAATAAGTTGAGATAATTATAAGTACGAAGAAAAAGAAGAAAAAAAATAAAACCTTCTGTACGTATGAAGTATGAAGATGAAAGAGAGAGAAAGTAAAGGAAGAATAATGGTGTACACGTACGAAGAAGAAAGAAAAGAAAGAAAAAAAATTGATTGGTATAATTCACTACAAGAATTACCAAAAATAGCGACTAAACAGGCGACCGCACAGGTAGTCGCTAAATTAGCGACCGTAGAAAAAAAGGCGGCGACCGATATCGGTCGCTAAAATTAGCGACAAAAAGCTTATCCCCAACCTATCCTAAAAAAATCCGCGCGAATCCGAGGGGGACCACAGCGCCATTTTAGCGACCGAAAGTGGTCGCTAATTTAGCGACCGAAATCAGTCGCTAAAATTGGCGACCGATTTCAGTCGCTAAATTAGCAACCACTGTCGGTCGCTAACCCTCTGTTATATTTTTTCGCCTCTTCTTCCTCCCGTCATTCCCCCAATTCTCTTAAACCTTAAAAAAAAACTCAAACCCCCTCGTCACCCTTGACCACCGTGCCTCTACCGGAACACCGCAACGCCACCGGACCATCCACCACCGCCGTTCACTCCCCTTATACTCATTTTTCAGGCTTGTGTCGATTTAATAACTTTATCTATGTATTGAATCCCTTTATATTATTATTGTAATTCAAAATTGTTGTTAGTAATTAGATTATTAGGATGCTTAGAATAACATTTGGATGTTTATTAAGTTTTTATGTACATGTTAATTAGGTTTCTTATGTATAAGTTGTGATTAGGGTTAAAAATTGGGGAAAATTGTATGATGATTTTAGTTAGTAATTAGATTTCTAGGATGGTGATTTTAGTTAGTAATTAGAAATTGGGGAAAATTGGATGATGATTTTAATTAGTAATTAGATTTCTAGAAAATTTTTGATGTTTATTATGTTTGTATGTGTAATTTAATTAGTATTTTCGGAAATTAGTTGATGTTAGAGTTAGAAATTGACAAAAATTGGGAAAAAATTGGGTGTTATTGTTAATGAGTGTTAGTATTGTTAGAAATTGGGAAAAAAATTGTTGAATGTTATTATTCAGATTAGTACATTATTGTAAGTTATTGTGAATATTTTTCGTGGAAGAATGACTATTGACCTAGTACCCGTTCATGAATTACTCGTTAGGAGGAATTCATGAATAGTCCCCATTTTGGGATTGTCTTTGTATATTTCAAGTCACTTAGGTAGTAAATACATACTTGTGAATTTATTAATTGGGAAAGAGTTTGGTAACAATTTCTTTAATGTTCTTCGAATACATATGTGAAATAAATACAAATTTATTTTACATTGTGTATTTGAAGAACTGATGGGAATTGTAACATCCCAATATTTCGGGACCTGGAATTTTAAAGATTTTAAGTTCAAGTTCGAGAAATAATTTATATTTCGTAATTCTTGGTATTTCATTTAAATAACTGATTAATTTATGTGAGAATATTTTAAAGGATTTAAATAATATTTCATTTAATTGCGTAATTTACGTCTTAGCAATTTAATTTCATAGTCCGGAAATATTTATATCGTCTTAAGTTTATAGTTACCTTAAGTCGGTGTTTTTAGCTTAAACCGTCTTAAAACTTGTCTTATGGGCCTAACTTGTTAATTGACCCATTTTCCCTCTTTTTCCTCACAAAACCCTAACCCCACCATCTTCTACCTTCCTCCTTCATTTCATTTTTCAAATTTGTAACAAACACCATTTTTATCACTTTTTCACCTCCAACCTTCAAATGCTCATAAAACCTTCATTTCTTATCCGATTGAGACGATTTTCGCGGCCACGGATTCCTCTTCTCGCCCTCCATCTTTCTAGGTAAGAATTTCTCCAAAATAATTCCGTCTTATATTCTGGCCGTTACCCTAATGTCACGTTTTTCGAGGTTTAAGAATGTTTGTTGTGTTTCTAGCGCGGACTCGGGCAATGGAGTAGCTTGGAGTCGGAATCTTGTGGATTTGAAGAGTTATAAGGTGACTGTAAAACCCCTCGCGAAAGCGGAAAAGTAAAACATACAAAGTACCAAAAATGCAGCGGAATTAAAACTTTTTAACAAAACTAAACATGCGAGGTGCTTTAGAAATCTAAACATGCGAAAGATAAAACATAAATAAGTATATAAGTACGATACAAAACAGCCCGGGATAGCATATCCCTACAGGCACAAAATACTGAAACATAAGTCTAAGGTCTAGCTACACGATAAGGTAAAAGTCAACGATGAAGGATCATCGCTCGCTAGCCTCAACGTAACCCCCTGCAAACAGCCTCATGTACCTACACACATACAACATGTGCGCCACAGTCAGTGGGGAGTGACTAGAGTGCTCCTAGCCACCTATTGTCAATGACACATAACACATAAGCATACAATATACTCCAGCATATATAAAACATGTGAAGCATACAAATTCCATATTCGAATCTCAAGTCAACATGCAAATACTTATGCAAGGCTCTCGACCAACTTCGGAAACTATTTGGAAGGAGAGCCGGTTTCCCTTCCGGTTGCCCGGCCGGGGGGTCTTTCAATCCAAACCATTTACGAAACTAGACTAAGAGTCGTCCAATGCCTTGGACGAACAATACTAAGATAACCAAGTATCATACATTCACAAATACAACTAGGCATACTCAACATCCAATTATATCAACAAGAGATAGGTCACCTAGTGACTGGACTCTAACAACTATAGGCCAACCAAGTGACTCTACAAACCAGAGATAGGTCATCCAAGTGACTCGACTCTTTCAACAATAGGCCATCCAAGTGACTCTACAAAGAAGAGATAGGTCATCCAAGTGACTCGACTCTTTCAACAATAGGCCATCCAAGTGACTCTACAAACAAGAGATAGGTCATCCAAGTGACTCGACTCTAACTAGATTGGTCAGCCAAGTGACTATACTAGACTACTATGACCACGCCGACAATCGACTCGACTATATACTACGACATCCCCAATCTCAGACTATACAACCCCCTGGTAGGACGACATCAAATGACTGTCCTAGTCTAAACCTGACCAGACTCTCGGAGCGGAACGAATCACGATCCGCGATTCGACAAGTGCACGAGGCACCCCCAAGACCCGAACTTGCTAGGAACGAGATATGCCCGAAGGCGGGCAAACAATCTAAGACCTGACCGTGAGACCAAGTCACTACGGCCAACCAGCTTCACAATGCAGTCAAGTGAGAACTCGAGTACTATAGCAGCGCACAACAGGTTTACACAAATCACAATATGTCATCTCAAAGATGTACAACAACTCAAACTCGAATGACAATCATTTCGTATATATCTCATCTCTAAACATCCATACAACACTTAGTCGATTTCGGAATCTAATTTGAGGCGAGAGCCGGTCTCCCTTCCGGTTGCCCGGCCGGGGGGTCTTTCATCCTCAATTCCATTACCGAACCCGACATAGGCGCCGCCCAATTTCTTGGGACTTCAAACAAGCATACGAAACATACGGAAAAAGAATCAATCAAATCCGACATGTGAATCCAAAGTTATAAACAGTTTAACATGCTTAGGGGCTCTCAGCCGGTCAGCCATAGGCTGCCGGTTGGCCGGCTGAGAGGCCCAACTTCTTACGCCAAAAACGAAACAAAAACGACAAGGAGGTACTCCCAGCCGGTCGGCCGGCCGCCGGTCTACCGGCTGGGAATCCCTTTTCCCAAGCATACGAAAAACAACCACAAACAACAAAATGGTCTCCCAGCCGGCCGGCCGGCTGCCGGTCCACCGGCTGGGGACTCTTTTTCTAAATTTCCATCTCTTTTGCAAAAACAATAAGAACGACAAATGGGGCTCTCAGCCGGTCCACCGGCCGCCGGCCTCAGACCGGCTGGGAGTCCTCTGCCCAGCAAAAACGCATTTCGACATTTAAGAACCCAATCAAACTTCATGGGATTGCTTCTATACCTCGTATACACTACTAAAATCACGAATTACAGCATATACCAACACTCATGAAGCATCATAAAATCATTATCATAGATTACCCATAATTACTCATATCAAATATTGAAAACACCCATTTTTTTCACATAAACAACATACCCATTATCAATCCTCCATAAACCATGTGAGAAACATATAATCATCAAATCCTAACATGATACTAACTAATTTACAGCATCACAACCACAATCCACATAACCTAAACATGTTTCTAGGAACTAAAAATCAATTAAAGTGCTAATATAGACAAAAGGCCGAGTTTCTCATTATCGTCACCTTAAAGAGCGATTTCTTCACGCCTAGTCTTGAATAATATATGAATCCTTATCCGGGTCGTCAATGTCGACACCTACAAACAACAAAACGGGTTATAAGAGGGTATTTTCGGGTTCTCCTCAAAACAGCCCAGAAATGAAGTTTCACGAAATTGAAAACGAAAGTGATAGAAAGATCAGAAATGAAGAGAGGAATGCGATGGTGAAAACCTCGAGTTAAACGGAGTTGAGATGAGAAAACGGATGATGATTTTGTGAAGTTGAGGAAGAGCAAAAATGGAGAAAACAAGTTATTGTATCTTATTTTGGTGACGATGGGTTTAACGTGAAAAGGAGGATGAGGGTGCACTTTATATTTCACTTGAGTCGGGTTTGCTTTAATTAAGTGAAACGGAAATGTGAGACGGGTTGATATTAAATAACCAAGGCATCTTAAGCTTAAATGGTTTTTAAGACGAACTTAACGGAAATCTTAAAAATAAAACTTACAAATTATAATTAAAATATTATTAAATTCCGTAAACTAATTTTAAATTATTAAATTTACTTTTATAAAAATACGGGATGTTACAGTGACGATTATGAGAAACTCGGCCTTTTTGTTAAAATAGCAAGTTTTGTTGTGTTCTTGTATGGTTTCTGATTTTTGTTTAAGTTGGATGATTAATGGACTTAGAAACATGTTTAGGAATTTTTACTTGTTGAATTCATGCCTTGTTGATGTTTCACATGTTCTTAAGTTATTTTCAGAAATTCCATGTTTTGCGACGGATACTTGTAATAATCGTTTGAGGATTGTGTTGTGGTTTAATTGCTGGTATATAATAATATTGGGTGATTTGTTATAGTGGGTAAACATCATATGTTGTAATTCTTAAGATTTGATGTCGATTTAGTGAGTTTTGGAAATGGCTGGAAATAATGTTTTTCGCGGACAACCTCTCTGAGCCGGTCGACCGACCGGCCGCCGGTCGACCGGCTGGGGACGCTTTTAGTTGTTTTTGCGATTTTTTTGGATTTCGTGGGGATTTGGAAACCCAGCCGGCAGACCGGCCGCCTGCCAGCCGGCTGGGAGTGCTTATTAGTAATGTTGTGTGTTTTGAGAAAATAGTATTTGGGATGCCAGCCGGTAGGCCGGCTGCCTGCCAACCGGCTGGTAGCCTCGTTTTAAGAATTTCGTAAGTAGGGGATTGGGTTCCCAGCCGGTAGGCCGGCTGCCTGCCGACCGGCTGGGAGTCCTTTGTTGTTGTTTTTGTTTTAATGAAAGAGAAGACAGAAATGGGTCACCAGCCGGTAGGCCGGCTGCCTGCCGACCGGCTGGGGATCCCTGTAGCTTATTTTTGGTTTCGAAAACGTAATTCGTTCGTAACCTTTAAACGGTTAATCGGTTTTGATTGAAACTCGTTCCTTGTGTCTTTGATATGTATTTGAGGTCCCCGGAGGATGGGCAACACCATATTGGGTTCGGGAATGGAGTGAGGATAGAGACCCCCCGGTCGGGTAACCGAAAGGGAAACCAGCTCTCCCTCAACTTAGTTCCCGGGGTCAATTAAGTGTTGATAAGAGATTCAGAAAGTTTAGTTCCTAGACTTTGATGATATTGTATTGATGCGTATTAAGTATGCCTTAAACTGGCCTCTTAACTTAATACAGGAGTTGTTTGTCATATATGGGGATATGCCTTAAGCTAGCCTCTGAGCCCTATATGTGTTTGTTTGTCGTGTATGGAGACATGAGTTGAGTTTTCGCCTCTGAGTTCCATACATGTTTGTTTGTCGTGTCTGGGACATGCGTTGAGTTTTCGCCTCTAAGTCCAGACATGTTTGAGTGATCGCGTCAGGACATGCCTTAAGCTGGCCTCTGAGTCTGACGAGTAGAGCAACTGCACGACGGGGCAGTCAGGTTGTCATACCTTACCCGGAGTGCAGGTGTTTGGTGCTAGAACATGCGTTGAGTTTTCGCCTCTGAGTTCCTTACTTGTAATTGTGAATTGAATGCTGGTCCATGCGTTGAGTTTTCGCCTCTGAGTCTAGTATTCTGTGAAAGCCGGTCCATGCGTTGAGTTTTTGCCTCTGAGTCGTTGCTTGATATTGTGAATTTGGTATATAGGTTATGCGTTAAGATGTAGCCTCTGAACCTGTATACTTGCTGAATGATTTAGTACCTAGGTTATGCGTTAAGATGTCGCCTCTGAACCTTTGTACTTGCTGTTTTATATTTGCTTGCCTTGAGCCGGTACAGTGTCAGATATAGATGTTTATATTGATGACATAGGTGATGATATCGATGAGTATGATGTTTGACTTTGTTATTGTTCATCCAAGGCATTGGATGACTCAAAGTCAGTTTCGTAAATGGTTTGGATTGAAAGACCCCCCGGCCGGGTAACCGGTAGGGAAACCGGCTCTCCTTCCAAATAGTTTCCGAAGTTGGTTGAGAGCCGTGCATTAGTGATTGTATGATAGTATGAGATTCAGTTGATGACATATTTATACTTCACATGTTTATATATGTTGGAGTATTCTGTTTGTATTCCTGTGTTACGTGTCGTTACAAAAGGTGGCTAGGAGAACTCTAGTCACTCCCCACTGATTGTGGCGTACATGTTTACATGTATGTAGGTACATGACAGGTGGTTGGCAGAGGGTTGAATGGAGCTAGGGAGCGATGATCCTTCATCGATTGACTTACACTTCTACGTTAGCTAGACTTTAGATTATATTTCAGTTTTGAGTGCCTGTAGGGATGTGCCATCCCAGGCTGATTGTATATATATATATTTACTTTCAGTTTCCGTTTTAATTCACCTCGCATGTTAGATATGTTAAAAAGTTTCAATTCCGCTGCATTTTTAGTACTTTGTATGTTTTAAATTTCCGCTTTCGCGAGGGGTTTTACAGGAATTGCTGCCAAATTTTTTTTCCTCACTAATAAATCACAAATGTGTGTTTACTAGTGACTTGAAATATACATTGATGGGTTTTGGTTGGAGTGATAAGGACCCAATTGAAATCTTGAAGTACATATTGACTTGAATTCTTAGCTTGAATTTATTATTTGTTGAAATATTATTGAAATTGTTGTGTGTTTATTTGGTTGCTGGTTTATTATATATTACCTAGATTAAAATGAAGAGATTTGAACGTAGCTGGATTTACGAAGAAAGAGTAGATAAGAAGAAACGTCCCAATACTAGATTTGTAAAGGGAGTTCGTGGTTTATTGAATTTGCTAGATGTTCAGAATCATATGACTTCGAACAACGCAAACTTAGGTGTCCTTGTACTAAATGTAAAAACTTAAAATATTTACTTGAGATAGAAGTAGAAGAACATCTTATTACGAATGTGTTTTTTCCAAACCATTACAACTGGATATCACATGGGGAAAAATACTCTTCTGGTCCCGAACACCCTCAAATCCAATCAAATGAGAACCCGTAAAGAGATATGGTACTTGATGCTTTTGAGTCGAATGCTTTCACTAATACCAATCGTGTACCTATAACCGAGGAAGAAGATCCAAGCCCAAAAGCAAAAGCCTTTTTTGATATGCTAAGGGACTCCGAGAAAACTTTATATAAGGGGAGCAGAATGTCATTGTTGCAAGTTGCATCGAGGATAGTAACGTTAAAATGTGAGTACAATATGCCGTTAAAAGCGGTTGACAGTATTGCTACTTTAATTGAAGATGTTATACCCGATAATAACATTATGACCCGTAATTTTTACAATACCAAAAAAGTGGTCAAAGGTCTTCAACTTCCACATGAAAAGATTGACGCATGTCCTGGAAGATGTATGCTTTTTTGGAAAGATGATGCGTTGCTAACCAAATGTAAGAAATCTCAAAGGGATAGATATGAGACAAGTGAGGGAAATATTATCTTGAAGGGAAAAAATGGTAAGAAGAGTGGAAAAACAAAGAAACCAATATCATTAAACCCATTAATTTATCTTCCCCTAGCTCCAAAACTTCAAAGGTTATATGCCACGAGAAATATTGTCAACCAAATGAGATTGCACAAAAAAAAACCCCGTACACCAGGAAAGATGTGTCATCCGAGTGACGGAGAGGAGTTAGAAGAGGATGAAAGGGAGGGACAAGATCAGTTACAAGATAATAATGATGAAGAGTTAGAAGAGGAGGAAGAAGATGATGACGAGGAAGAGGAGGTAGAAGAAGAAGAGGATGACGATGATGATGATGATGATGAGTAAAAGTAGTAGGAGGTTAACATCTTATAAATTTGTTTAGGTTCTGTTTTTTAATATTTTACAAACATGTATTTGTTGGGTTTTATTAGTTACTCATAAACTAATCTTTAGTCATACTAACATAAACTTTTAATTAACCCTTTAATTAACATATTATAAGTGATCTTAAGCATGCTAAAATGCGGAAATAAGAGAGTTCTCGAACCCTTACATACGGTCCGAAATTATAGCAAGGATGATCCTCCAAGTACCCAAATAAGAATACCTCCTTTGGATGCACCAAGACAATCCCTTGATCAACCGAAACTTGGAACAAGCTAGTATCAAAATCGGTTCTTTCCTTAAAACAATATAAGTTCTAGTAATATGAACTTAGTATACTAAATTATATCTCTTAATATAAATAGTATGAATATTATCTTATAATGTTACTAAGAGGATTTGATGTTGATGGATTTTCTCACCCTTAGAAAATTTCAAGCATGAGCATTAACATGAATTATGCACAACTTACATATTTATGTAAGTGTGGTTTATGGTTTAAGGGGGCCGGGTATGGGGAAGAACAAGAGGGAACATCTCCTCTTTTCTATGTGGCTAGGGTGGCTATAGGTTGGTGTCTCAAGGATAATGTCTCAACATAATGATTATAGTGTGTTTAATACACTAATCACCCACACAACCACCTCCCATACCCGGCCACTTAATCCATAAAATGGATTCCATTTTACAAGTTTGTCAATTGTGTAATGTGACATCTTATATGTCACATAGTAATAAATTTATCTTGATATAAATATTTATCATATAAATATTAGTGAAAATTACTAATAACCACCCTCTATTTACCGTATTTTACAAACTACCACCCTGTATTTCTTTTATTACAAAATACCACCTACATTAAGGCGTATATATCCCAACTCACACCGTATTTCAATCCCGAACATATTTTCACTTATTCACCGACTCGATTACTAACTAAATTAACAATTACCTTAATTACCCTCCAAATTAATTACACCCAAAACCTCATTTGAACCAACTGCCCCCAATCTTCATCTTCTTCCTTCATATGTTCATCATCTACCTCCTCAATCTTCATCTTCTTCACTCATATGTGGTTTTAGATATCTTTTCTGGTGACTGAATATCACATGGACTTTCCTTGCAGGCTCCCTGATTCAGTCAGGTAAAACTCAAATCAGTAATCATATGTTAAGCATCAGGGTCGTTGTATAATGTGCACTCCACAACAGACTGATTCATTTATTTGCTACTAGGTGTTCACATTCTGCATATGGTTGAATTAATAGTTCATCCAAGTTGATGTCCACCAATTTTGTACTATTAAATAAACTGCAACACATTCGTACCGACCTTCATCGATCCGTAAAATCAAGCTTTAAATAAGCTTAGATCTTTGCTGGAAGGTAAGGACGTCAAATTAGAACCTACCTCAGGCCAATTGAGAACAACGTGGAGCAACGAATAGCATAATCCCAGTACTAGCGTCAGATTTAGATTTATTTATTTTTTGTTATTTTCTCACTTCTATCCACGTCTTAATCACATATTAATGGTTAGATTTCTACAACTGAAATCGTGTTGAGGTTCGTTACTGTGATGGATCATCCTACACACGAGATGTTGAAGCAATTGATCCTGTAATTAGGAAAATCCCTATTATAGTGTTTATTTCAGGACTTTCTTCTTTTCCGGTGCTTTAATAAAATTAAAACGGATGAAATCAAATTACTTACGAAAAACGAGCTATCATGAAAAATATATGAGGGAAGAAGATGGAGATTGAGGAGGTAGATGATGAACATATAAGGGAAGAAGATGAAGATTGGGGGGAGTTGGTTGAAAGAGTGAATGTTCAAATGAGGTTTTGAGTGTAATTAATTTGGAGGGTAATTAAGGTAATTGTTAATTTAGTTAGTAATCGAGTCGGTGAATAAGTGAAAATATGTTCGGGATTGAAATACGGTGTGAGTTGGGATATATACGCCTTAATGTAGGTGGTATTTTGTAATAAAAAAAATAAAGGGTGGTAGTTTGTAAAATACGGTAAATAGAGGGTGGTTATTAGTAATTTTCACTAAATATTATATATATAATTAAATAAATCATATTTATCAATTGACATGTAATTCGAAATTACAAATGTAAAATGAATAATTTTATCGTCAATAAGATTTACAACATTTGTATTAATTATAACCCAATTCATTCTAATTACGATATCTTAAAATATCGTTTAATGTTTAACAATTGACACGTTTCAATTTTAAACATAAATCTTACATTAAGATTTAACCTCTAATTTCTCGATATACGAGTTTAAGGAATATGAGCAAATCGTATCAATATACATTTGATCACTTTTATCGATTAAGGGAATTGTCCTAAAGGTGTGACCTAAAGGGATCAACTGACCACCACCGTCATACGACAGTAATGTCAAACTCTAGCTAGCCAATCATTGCCGATTAATGTTGGTCAGTTGACTAATATAAAATCGTATCATCCCTTGCGCATTCTCGTTATGAGATTTAATTACGTGATCGCACTATTGTTGAGGACACATTTCCCAACAATCTCCCACTTGTCCTCGACAAGTGTGCGTCACCAATTCTCTTGTCCTATTACAATCTCCCACTCAATGCAAGATGTCTCTCTGAGGTCGTACTTGCATTCGATCATATCATGAGTGGTTTCCTCGATCTGGAGAATAACTGTCTGACCGGAATTATCTACCATAGATACCTTCCGAGCGTCGCCACGCATTTCCAGTTAACTTCTCCTCGAGTGGCCCTGAGATTTGAACAACCCTGACAAGGGGTGGACAATTTCTATCGCACTACTTCCTTCAACTAGTCACAGTCAGTCACAGCCTGAAGCAGTCCCATTTGACTCCAGTTACGAAAAGTCGTAGAGAACAGATCAAGGCTATGCCTAAACTGTACCATCTTGGGAGAGTAGTCTTTAGTCTAAGAATTGACTCACAAGAATACTATAGCAGCTCTTGCCACGACCCGGCTATAAAATTTCCAGAACTCTATAAGCGGTCACATTGCCCGACAGAGTGTCTCTTACAGTCTGCCTATGTGATCGACTAGTCATCACATATGACTCTATGGCACTTGAACTTGCCATCAATCGCCTCACACTCTAGTCTCTTTGAGACGTCACCTCATGTAAGCGGCTAGGGGTCATACTAAGTCAATCCAGTTCACTTATGGGGTTCAATATTGTCTCTTAAAACCCATTTGGATTCTGACAAAGTATCTTTTACTTTGAGTTAATTATAACTCAAATGATGTTGTCATGCAACAATAGTTAATACTATTACATTGCATTTGATTCACAATCATCTATTTGTATTAGTGTCTTGCGAATAACCTTTATTCATAATTTGCAAAACTTACAAATTTTGGTCTCCTTCATTCTCATATTATCTCGTATAATATGATTCTATTTGAGTACATATCTAGAACTCTTTCTAGATTTTGAGTTTCCTTTCCGGAGGAAAGCTCCCACTGTTATGTTATAACTTGTGACGTATCGATATACTAGAGGGATTAAGGAATCACTCTCTTTAGTCACTTATGTACTGAAATCTACATTGTAGTCTATTTAAGATTTCATCATTAATAATTTTCACTCATCTTGGCTATTTGATGATGGTTTTGTTCATCATAACGTATCTAACCATTTTAATTTCTAATGGGCGACCTTTTATTATCCATATAATAAACCTTCCCATTCAAACTCCATCATCATATGATACAAATTATTATATTCATCTAAATTGAGTACCTCTTATTCTTTACTCTTAAAAATCACCCATTCTCTCTAAATGGTAGGTTTCAATTCTTTGATGAATATCGCTCCCACTGAAAACAATATCCCTCGATATCTTAAATGAACCTTTCATTTCTCGCATGTTAAACTATTACTCGAATTATTATCACTATCTCTATAGTGATCCATCTTTGCAGATCATACCTTCTGACACAACATAAACTACTGTCGAGGGGACTGAGATGATTTTTCCTCTATTATCTTATAATCATGGAAAAATCATTATTTCAAGGAATCGGTCTTGCCTCAGAATAGATAGATGATTTCTCCTTTATTATCTTATAATCTTTGAAAAATCACTATCTCATGGAGCCGATCTTCCTTCCGAATTCATACAGGGTTTCCCACTGAAACAATGAACACAAAGAACCTTTCTTCGAGTGTCCTCCCGTAGTTTCTTCAGTGTACCTTTCTTCGAGTGTCCTCCCGTAGTTTCTTTTGTTATCTTATTTAGGTTTCTTAAGTCTTCTTAAGAACCCTTTCAGGAATCTTCACTAAGATCCTATAGTTATATCATTGGTTTGTAGGTCGAAAATTTTCTCCCACTCTATCCTTTAAAATAACCCTTATTTGTACAAGGATAGCTTATTTAGATCGTACCAATGTATATAAGTTTATGGTATGATGAATACATTCTCATTTTCACTTAAAATGAAAATCTTATAATGAACTAATATTGTCTCATTTTGATTGAAAGTATCTCATGGGGTGTAGTTCTCCGTTTTAATCAACTCTTTGATTATTTCATACTTGATCGTATCAGTGTTTATTGTGTGATAAAAATCACCATTATTCATGTTTTAACAAGGTATGCAATTTATTTGATAAATCTAAACATTGATTAAGAACAAAAGTAGTGACTCGGGTTGAAAACCAAGTCACTAATATCCAAAATTACAACCATTGTTTTAGGATTTTAATCCTTGTCTTACAAGAAAGTAAATTGTTCCAAAATAAAATGCAAAATATGAAAGAAGACGATATGAAAATTAGAGCCTAGCTCTTCAAGTCTTCGATCAATTTGGATGCTACCATAGCCATCCAAGTAAGGAACTTCATGCTTCCTTCTCCTTGCCCTTATCATTATTAGGAGGCGCCCCTTTAAAACAATTAAAAAGGGTAAATATCAACACACTTGTATCATTATACATAAGTTGATAAATGACATGAATTTAAACGAGAATTATTACCTACGGCGGTTGCCTTCCCATTTTTGAGATCACTTAAGTATTTGGGGCAATTTCTCTTCCAATGACCGATCCTCGTGCAATAATGGCACTTGTCTTGCTCTTTTGAAGACGAGGTGGAAGCGCCTTCGAAAAGGTCTTTTCTTTGGTCGCCTTGAGCTTGAACGTTTTCTTGCCCTTGCCTTTAGAGGCATTCCTTTTGAAGCTCGTTTTCCCTTTCTTTTCGATGTTCAAAACATCTTTGGTGGAACTTTCATGAAGTCCCATGTCCCTTTCGGCTTGGACGAGCATCTTATGCAACTCTTCCAACGTGGTCTTTTGGTTTCGCATATTAAAATTCACCCGGAATTGAGCATACGCTTTAACCTTATTGAGTGAGTGAAGAACTCGGTCAATAATAAGAGAGTCGGGAACATCAACATCTTGAGCTTTTAGAGTTTCCGCTAGCTCAACGAGTTTGAGCACATGAGGGCTTATATTTTGCCCTTCCTTGAATGTAATGTCAAAGAAGGCGGAAGCCGCCTCATATTGAATTACCCTTGGAGTTTGCGAAAACATGGTCGCAAGCTTGGTGTAAATTTCATACGATGTGGTCAACTTAATCATACTCCTTTGGAGATCCGGCTCCATGGAGAAGATGAGCACATTCTTAAGAGCGGAGGACTCTTTCATGTAGGCTTCATAGGCCTCACGAGTTTGGGCCGACGAACGAGCGGTCAGAGCGGGAGAAGCGGCTTCGGATAGGTAACGACTCTTATCGTCACCTTGAGCGGCCAAAAGTAATTGCGCATCCCAATCCTTAAAGTTTGAACCATGCTTATCGAGTTTGAAACGATCCATAAAGGATCGAAGCCATGATACGTTAGTGAGAGGTGGAGCGTTGGTTGTCATTGATGAAGTTGAAAATTAAACTACAATAATAAAAGGAAAAACAACATCATTTTAAAATTCATAATTTAAACTAGAAACTTTAACAAGTTTAGTTATATATATTTACTTAATGATCTCTTACCCAATTAAGTAAACAATCCCGAGACCCAAACCCATACTAATCCGGGCACGGTGTAGCCGATTCAACCCGTATCGGTATAATTTGGTGGATTAACCCTTTAATCGGTTCTACTCTTAGAACTCTCGGTCGACAATTTTCTTAAAATTATCTTTAGCCCGAACTTATTGCAACTACGGTTACGAATACTTTCGTTGAGATCAACCAAATTTCAAGGTGTAATCTTATTACCCCACTTACCCAACGTGACAATTTTAGTACCCCGGTGTAGCCGAGCCTACGTTCTTGTGAAGAAGGGATTCATGGGTCCGTACTTTTTGGTAAGGCTAAGTCTCAATATTTATATGTAAGAGATCTAGTCAAATTATTATCTATCTCCGTTTAAGTGAACTAAGTCGGTGAATTATCGATAAAATAAAAGACTAGGTCGACTAGGTCGAAACATGCATCATACGATGTATGACGATTTGGCTATGCATGCAAACATATAAAAAGCAAAAATAAAAGCATAAATAAACCCTAGTATGGCCTTTCCTAGAAAAGAAATAACAAAGTACAAATTCGGAAACCAACTCCTTTGGTCCCTTGAACTTTACGCGGCACGCACTTCGAGGTAAACACCGTCTTGTCGGAACTTCTTTCCGAATGGCATCGTCTTCAAGGAACTCCGGATTTTACAAATATTACAACTTTTCTAGTCTACTTTATACATTATAAAATAGAAATAAATTACAATTGGGTGATACGAGATCACAAAATTACAACCGAATCGTTAACCCCTTACATTACGGGAAATACCGATTTAAAACTAAGGTCATACTAAGTAAATTACATAATTCCCAAAATTAACAACACTATGCATTATATAAAACGTTTTTCATCCTTAAGTTAATCATCCTAACTCTTATAGGTTTCAAAATTTAGTCTTACTCAAACTTTGAACATGACTTAACTTAATATATTTCAATATTGATCGGTATTACTCGGTTTTACGGGAAAAATAATATAAAAATCCAAAAGAGTCATAAAAAATTTCGAAAATTCAAAATTCAAATTTTGAAAATCCCAGAATGTTCTTAAAATTTTCAGAATATTAAAATATTAGTATTTATACGGTTTTAACATTATTTCGTAAATAAGACGTAAAACGAGTAATTTAAGTCGGAAAATTCAATAATTAACTTCATAAATGCAAAATAAATACTAATAATATTTTTATACCTTCCAAAACATTTTAAGAACACAAAATGGACAGAAAATTAAATGGCACATAGCCCCATTACCGAAATTTTTAAATGATGACTCTAAATATTCAATTTTAAATGCTACTTTTAACAAATTAAAATTAAATCAAATCTAAAACTTTTGGCTCCCAAGAAAATTTCAGTGATGAACATATCATATATTACTATTATGGGTCAAATTTTTCGGCCAGTTTAACAACTATTGCAAATTTTAACGATTTTCGTCATATATCATACGATTTTAACCTTTAAAATTATTTCTCAAGCATAAAATAAGATAAAATTCTCGAAAATTTTATACATGCTGGAAATAATATATATGACATCGTTTTAAATTTTTATGGCCAAATTCCAACTTAAACTATTAAAGTCGAAATTATGTCACTAATTACCCGATTTTTACATTAAAAATCTATAATATTGCAATATTTGAGATAAATTTCTGGAAAATACAACATAAATTTTAAATATTGCATGTGACATCCTCATAAATTTTTATAGTCAAATTCATAATATAAATATTTTAACCCATTTTTATTCATCTTATTGCTTTTTAACACTTAAAATTCATATCACACGATTTATAAGTCCATAATTTACGAAAAATCATATTCATAACATAGGATATACATGTGATAACATACTAAAAAATCTCGGCCAAAAGATGATTTTTGCTATTTTTCCCAAAATAAACGATTTTAACCATTAAAAACTCTATAAAACCGAGATTTAAAATACCATAAATCAATATTCATGCAAAATATATTCCAAATATTCTAAAACATTTTAGAAAACAGTATGTATTCATGCTAAAATTATTTCGTGCATATCTTATATCAAACGAAAATTCAAGTTTTATTTTGTTATCCTAATAACTCCGTAAAAAAGTAAACGGAAAGCATGCAAACAACCTATTGCTCTGATACCAATTGTTGGGTTTTATTAGTTACTCATAAACTAATCTTTAGTCATACTAACATAAACTTTGTAACACCCCCATTTATTTAAGGGCATGTACTAGGACTCCTCAGATAAATAAAGGTGTTACCATCTCGGTTTCCCGAGGCAGTAGATACAAAGGGAAAGATAAAAAGTACTTTAATTAAAATTAAACTCATAACATGTTCTTACAACGGTTTCCGAAAGTCTTAACAAAATAAAGAAGTACAACTCATGCTAACTGACTAAGGTGATCTAGACTCTAGTCTGGTCCGGATCCAAGCTCTTTCTCCCATAGCTCCCCCTTAGTCTCAGCCACCTGTCAATCTGCTGAAAGGTTTTATAGTTGCTCATAAACTAATTTTAGTCATACTAACATAACCTTGTAATTAACATTTTAATATACTAGTTAAAATGATCTTATGCATGCTAAATATTGCGGAAATAAAGAGATATTGAACCCTTACAAACGGTCCAAGAGAATGGCAAAGATGATCCTCCAAGTACCCAAAATAGAATACCTCCTTTGGATGCACCAAGACAACCCCTCAATAATCCGATCTCGAGTATGCTAGATCAACAACCGGATTTCCTTAAACAACTCTAATCTCTCTAATTAGAATGTTATTACAATACTACAAAATAGTATGATTTTATTATCTTATAATATATGATTAGAGGTGGGAAAAATTCTCTCTTCTTATGTGAATTTTTCGGCCAAGACTAAGAGTTAGAATGAATATATGATGTCCTTCTTATATCACATATAATTAGCATGCTCTTCTCTTAAGATAATAGAATAATTAACTTAATGGCATGGGGAAAGGGGAGCCGGCCTTAGGGAAGAGCAACAAGGGAACAACTTCCCTTCTCAAGGCTCTTAGGGTGGCTCTAGGTTGGGGTCTCAAGGATTATGTCTAACATAATGATTGTAGTGTGTTTAATACACTTAATCACCTATACCACCATCTCCTCTTAACCGTCCCATTTAGTCCATAAGATGGATTTTATTTTACAATATGTCATTCTTTAATTTGAACAAGGTGTGACATCTTATATGTCACCAATTAATAAAATGTTTTAGCACATGTAAAACATATAAAGATTTATCTTATAAACATTGCACATAATTAAATAAATTATATTTATTGAATAACAAGTAATTCGAAATTACCATTGTAAAATAATATTTTATCGTCAATACGATATACAACCTTTGTATTAAATTCAACCCAATTCATTCTAATTACGATATTATGAAATATCGTTTAATGTTTAACAATTGACACATTTCAATTTCAAGCATAAATCTTACATTAAGATTTAACCTCTAATTTCTCGATATACGAGTTTAAGGAATATGATCAAATCGTATCAATATACATTTGATCATTTTATCAATTAAGGGAATTGTCCTAAAGGTGTGACCTAAAGGGATCAACTGACCATCACCGTCATACGACAGTAATGTCAAACTCTAGGTAGCCAATCATTACCGATTAATGTTGGTCAGTTGACTAATATAAAATCGTATTATCCCTTGCGCATTCTCGTTATGAGATTTAATTACGTGATCGCCCTATTGTTGAGGACACATTTCCCAACAATCTCCCACTTGTCCTCGACAAGTGTGCGTCACCAATTCTCTTGTCCTATTACAATCTCCCACTCAATGCAAGATGTCTCACTAAGGTCTTACTTGCATTCGATCATATCATGAGTGGTTTCCTCGATCTGGAGAATAACTATCTGACCGGAATTATCTACCATAGATACCTTCCGAGCGTGGCCACGCATTTCCAGTTAACTTCTCCTCGAGTGGCCCTGAGATTTGAACAACCCTGACAAGGGGTGGACAATTTCTATCGCACTACTTCCTTCAACTAGTCACAGTTAGTCACAACCCAAAACAATCCCATTTGACTCCAGTTACGAAAAGTCGTAGAGAATGGATCAAGGTTATGCCTAAACTGTACCATCTTGGGAGAGTAGTCTTTAGTCTAAGAATTGACTCACAAGAATACTATAGCAGCTCTCGCCACGACCCGACTATAAAATTTCCAGAACTCTATAAGCGGTCACATTGCCCGACAGAGTGTCTCTTACAGTCTGCCTATGTGATCGACTAGTCATCACAAATGACTCTATGGCACTTGAACTTGCCATCAATCGCCTCACACTCTAGTCGCTTTGAGACGTCACCTCAGTAAGCGGCTAGGGGCCATACTAAGTCAATCCAGTTCACTTATGGGGTTCAATATTGTCTCATACAACCCATTTGGATTTTGACAAAGTATCTTTCATTTTGAGTTAATCATAACTCAAATGATGTTGTCATGCAAGAATAGTCAACACTATTACATTGCATTTTGATGCACAATCATCTATTTGTATTAGTGTTTTGCGAATAAACCTTTTTATTCATGATTCGCAAAACTTGCAAATTTTTGTCTCCTTCATTCTCATATTATCTCGTATAATATGATCCTATTTGATTACATATCTAGAACTCTTTCTAGATTTTGAGTTTCCTTTCCGGAGGAAAGCTCCCACTGTTATCTTATAACTTGTGACGTATCAATATACTGGAGGGATTAAAATCACTCTCTACAGTCACTTATGTACTGAAATCTATATTGTAGTTTATTTATGATTTCATCATTCTTAATAATTTTCACTCATCTTGGCTATTTGATAATGGTTTCATTCATCGTTATGAATAATGTATCCAACCATTCTAACTTCTAGTGGGCGATCTTTTATTATCCATATAATAAACCTTCCCGTAAGCTCCATCATCTTATGATATAAAGTATTTGATCATCTAGAATTTCAAACCTCTTATTCTTTACACCTTAAAGAATCACCCATCCTCTCTAAATGGTAGGCTTAATTCTTTTAATGAAAATCGCTCCCACTAAAATCAATATCTCTCGATATCTTAAATGAACCTTTCATTTCTCGCATGTTAAACTATTACTTGAATCATTATCACTATCACTATCCTTATAGTGATCTGTTTCCATTCAATCAATCATTACCTTCTTATCATGTCTTCGTTTCCTCGAGACGAAAATGACATGAGAATTTCTTTATAACTACATTGAGAGGATTGAGATGATTTCTTCTCTTTTATCTTATAAACTTAGAAAAATCATTTATTAAGGAACCGTTTTCCTTCCGATTTCATACGGGGTTTCATGTTTCCTCTCTATGAAACAATGAACATAAAGAACCTTTCTTCAGTGTCCTCTCGTAGTTTCTTCAAATCATTTAGGGCTCTTCCCAAGACTCCCATGTAGTAATCTTCTCTAAGATCCGTTATTTATATCATTGGTTTGTGAGCGAAATATTTTCTCCCACTCTATCCTTCTAACAATAACCTTTATTCGTATAAGGATAGCTATTTCGATTAACCAATACATATGAATGTTTGAAGTTTTATAGGTGTGATGAAAACATTCTCATTTTCACTTAAAATGAAAATCTTATAATGAACTAATATAGTCTCATTTTGATTGAAAGTATCTCATGGGGTGTAGTTCTCTGTTTTAATCAACTCTTTGATTATATTATACTTGATCGTATCAATATTTATTGCGTGATTAGATCACTATTATTCATGTTTTAACAAGGCATGCAATTTATTTGATAAATCAAAACATTGATTAAGAACAAAAGTAGTGACTCGGGTTGAAAGCCAAGTCACTAATATCCAAAATTACAACCATTGTTTTAGGATTTTAATCCTTGTCTTACAAGAAAGTAAATTGTTCTAAAATAAATGCAAAATATGAAAGAAGACGATATGAAAATTAGAGGCTAGCTCTTCAAGTCTTCGATCAATTTGGAAGCTACCATAGCCATCCAAGTGAGGAACTTCAAGCTTCCTTCTCCTTGCCCTTATCATTAATAGGAGGCGCCTCTTTAAAACATTTAAAAAGGGTAAACATCAACACATTTGTATCACTATACATAAGTTGATAAATGACATGAATCATAAACGAGATTTATTACCTACAACGGTTGCCTTCCCATTTTTGAGATCGCTTAAGTATTTGGGGCAATTTCTCTTCCAATGACCGATCCTCGTGCAATAATGGCACTTGTCTTGCTCTTTTGAAGACGAGGTGGAAGCGCCTTTCGAAAAGGTCTTTTCTTTGGTCGCCTTGGGCTTGAACGTTTTCTTGCCCTTGCCTTTAGAGGCATTCCTTTTGAAGCTCGTTTTCCCTTTCTTTTCGATGTTCAAAACATCCTTGGTGGAACTTTCATGAAGTCCCATGTCCCTTTCGGCTTGGACGAGCATCTTATGCAACTCTTCCAACGTGGTCTCTTGGTTTCGCATATTGAAATTCACCCGGAATTGATCATACGCCTTAACCTTATTGAGTGAGTGAAGAACTCGGTCAATAATAAGAGAGTCGGGAACATCAACATCTTGAGCTTTTAGAGTCTCCGCGAGCTCAACGAGTTTGAGCACATGTGGGCTTATCTTTTGCCCTTCCTTGAATGTTATATCAAAGAAGGCGGAAGCCGCCTCATATTGAATCACCCTTGGAGTTTGCGAAAACATGGTCGCAAGCTTGGTGTATATCTCATACGATGTGGTCAACTTAATCATACTCCTTTGGAGATCCGGCTCCATGGAGAAGATGAGCACATTTTTTAAGAGCGGAGGACTCTTTCATGTAGGCTTCATAGGCCTCACGAGTTTGGACCGACGAACGAGAGGTCGGAGCGGGAGGAGCGGCTTCGGATAGGTAACGACTCTTATCGTCACCTTGAGCGGCCAAAAGTAATTGCGCATCCCAATCCTTAAAGTTTGAACCATGCTTATCGAGTTTGCAACGATCCATAAAGGATCGAAGCCATGATACGTTAGTGAGAGGTGGAGCGTTGGTTGCCACTGATGTTGTTGAAAATTAAACTACAATAATAAAAGGATAAACAACATCATTTTAAATTCATAATATGAATTTTAAGAAACTTAAACATGTTAAGTATATTTACTTAATGATCTCTTACCCAATTAAGTAAACAATCCCGAGACCCAAACCCATACTAATCCGGGCACGGTGTAGCCGATTCAACCCGTATCGGTATAATTTGGTGGATTAACTCTTTAATCGGTTCTACTCTTAGAACTCTCGGTCGACAATTTTCTTAAAATTATCTTTAGCCCGAACTTATTGCAACTACGGTTACGAATACTTTCGTTGAGATCAACCAAATTTCAAGGTGTAATCTTATTACCCCACTTACCCAACGTGACAATTTTAGTACCCCGGTGTAGCCGAGCCTACGTTCTTGTGAAGAAGGGATTCATGGGTCCGTACTTTTTGGTAAGGCTAAGTCTCAATATTTATATGTAAGAGATCTAGTCAAATTATTATCTATCTCCGTATAAGTGAACTAAGTCGGTGAATTATCGATATAATAAAAGACTAGGTCGACTAGGTCGAAACATGCATGATACGATGTATGACGATTTGGCTATGCATGTAAACATATAAAAAGCAAAAATAAAAGCATAAATAAACCCTAGTATGGCCTTTCCTAGAAAAGAAATAACAAAGTACAAATTCGGAAACCAACTCCTTTGGTCACTTGAACTTTACGCGGCACGCACTTCGAGGTAAACACCGTCTTGATCGGAACTCCTTTCCGAATGGCATCGTCTTCAAGGAACTCCGGATTTTACAAATATTACAACTTTTCTAGTCTACTTTATACATTATAAAATAGAAATAAATTACAATTGGGTGATACGAGATCACAAAATTACAACCGAATCGGTAACCCCTTACATTACGGGAAATACCGATTTAAAAACTAAAGCCATACTAAGTAAATTACATAATTCCCAAAATTACGTAAATAAAAATCATGACATTCATAATATAAAGTATGCAATGCTTATGTAAATATGAATCAACATGCAAATCCTAGGCCAAATCGTCCTATTTAAAACACTTATTTAAATAGTTATCGTAAACCTTGGTTTATGGAATCGCGTGTTATAACGTTTAACAACAATATGCATTATATGAAACGGTTTTCATCCTTAATTTAATCATCCTAACTCGCATAGGATTCAAAATTTAGTCTTACTCAAACTTTGAACATGACTTAACTTAATATATTTCAATATTGATCGGTATTACTCGGTTTTACGGGAAAAATAATATAAAAATCCAAAAGAGTCATTAAAATTTCGAAAATTCAAACTTCAAATTTTGAAAATTCCAGAATGTTCTTAAAATTTTCAGAAAGTTAAAATATTAGTATTTTATACGATTTTAACATTATTTCGTAAATAAGACGTAAAACGAGCAATTTAAGTCGGAAAATTCAATAATTAACTCCATAAATGCAAATAAAATACTAATAAAATTTTTACACTTTCCAAAACACTTCAAGAACACAAAATGTACAGAAAAATTAAATGGCACATTGCCTTATAGCCGAAATTTTAAATGCATGACTCTTTTTATTTAATTTTAAATGTAACTTTTTAACAAATTAAAATTAAATCAAATCTGAAACTTTTGGCTCCCAAGAATATTTTCATGATGAACATATCACATATGACTAATATGGGTTACATTTTCGGCCATTTTTAACAACATTTGCAAATTTTAACGATTTACGTCATATATCGTACGATTTTAACCCTTAAAATTATTTCTCAAGCATAAAATAAGATAAAATTATCGAAAATTTTATACATGCTGGAAATAATATATATGACATCGTGTTAAATTTTTATGGCCAAATTCCAACTTAAACTATTAAAGTCGAAATTATGTCACTAATTACCCGATTTTTACATTAAAAATCTATAATATTGCAATATTTGAGATAAATTTCTGGAAAATTCAACATAAATTTTAAATATTTCATGTGACATCCTCATAAATTTTTATAGTCAAATTCATAATATAACTATTTTAACCCATTTTTATTCATCTTATAGCATTTTAACCATTAAAATTCATATCACACGTTTTATAAGTCCATAATTTACGAAAAATCATATTCATAACATAGGATATAAATGTGATAACATACTGAAAAATCTCGGCCAGAAGCTTATTTTAACTATTTTTCCCAAAAATAAACATTTTTAACCATTAAAACATATTAAAACCGAGATTTAATATACCATTAAACAATATTCATGCAAAATATATTCCAAATATTCTAAAAATTTTAGAAAACAGTAGGTATTCATGCTAAATTAATTTCGTGCATATCATATATCAAACGAAAATACCAAATTTTATTAACGGAAAGCATGCAAACAACCTATTGCTCTGATACCAATTGAAAGGTTTTATTATTGCTCATAAACTAATTTTAGTCATACTAACATAACCTTGTAATTAACATTTTAATATACTAGTTAAAATGATCTTATGCATGCTAAATATTGCGGAAATAAAGAGATATTGAACCCTTACAAACGGTCCAAGAGAATGGCAAAGATGATCCTCCAAGTACCCAAAATAGAATACCTCCTTTGGATGCACCAAGACAACCCCTCAATAATCCGATCTCGAGTATGCTAGATCAACAACCGGATTTCCTTAAACAACTCTAATCTCTCTAATTAGAATGTTATTACAATACTACAAAATAGTATGATTTTATTATCTTATAATATATGATTAGAGGTGGGAAAAATTCTCTCTTCTTATGTGAATTTTTCGGCCAAGACTAAGAGTTAGAATGAATATATGATGTCCTTCTTATCACATATAATTAGCATGCTCTTCTCTTAAGATAATAGAATAATTAACTTAATGGCATGGGGAAAGGGGAGCCGGCCTTAGGGAAGAGCAACAAGGGAACAACTTCCCTTCTCAAGGCTCTTAGGGTGGCTCTAGGTTGGGGTCTCAAGGATTATGTCTAACATAATGATTGTAGTGTGTTTAATACACTTAATCACCCATACCACCATCTCCTCTTAACCGTCCCATTTAGTCCATAAGATGGATTTTATTTTACAATATGTCATTCTTTAATTTGAACAAGGTGTGACATCTTATATGTCACCAATTAATAAAATGTTTAGCACATGTAAAACATATAAATATTTATCTTATAAACATTGCACATAATTAAATAAATCATACTTATTGAATAACAAGTAATTCGAAATTACCATTGTAAAATAATATTTTATCGTCAATACGATATACAACCTTTGTATTAAATTCAACCCAATTCATTCTAATTACGATATTATGAAATATCGTTTAATGTTTAACAATTGACACATTTCAATTTCAAGCATAAATCTTACATTAAGATTTAACCTCTAATTTCTCGATATACGAGTTTAAGGAATATGATCAAATCGTATCAATATACATTTGATCATTTTATCAATTAAGGGAATTGTCCTAAAGGTGTGACCTAAAGGGATCAACTGACCATCACCGTCATACGACAGTAATGTCAAACTCTAGCTAGCCAATCATTACCGATTAATGTTAGTCAGTTGACTAATATAAAATCGTATCATCCCTTGCGCATTTTCGTTGTGAGATTTAATTACGTGATCGCACTATTGTTGAGGACACATTTCCCAACATCTGCTCCCCAATAAATTGGTTCATCACAGGTGATCACGAATACACAGGGTCAACCACGAGGTTGAGTAGGGAAAAGAATAAATATAACAATATAATAAACTCCGCACCAATCCAACGCCAAATAAACTCCGCACCGATCCAACGCCATATATACTCCGCACCGATCCAACTCCATATATACTCCGCACCGATCCAACACCAAATATACTCCGCACCGATCCAACTCCATATCACAAGGCCCAATATATATTCACATCGTATTATATCACAGTATAATATGGATAACACAATATAACGATCACAGGATATTATATCAAAAACATGCTTAATGACAAATGAGAACAGTTTACACATCATCATATACCGGTATTTTCCCCTACCTGGAATAGCAGGAATGCAAATTAAGTCCAAGCTTGCTAGAAATGTTCCACACGAAACTCGCTACCTAAACACGTACACATAACGAATTAATAACCTTCCCGAACCCCTTAACAACCATACTTACTATAAATAGCTCCCTTCCATAAGTGAAAGTTCCCAAAAATAGAAACTTTCAAATTATAGAAACTTTCCAATTATAGAAACTTCCCAAATATAGGAACTCCCTTGACTTAACTAAATCCCGACTCATAAACTTCAACTACCCAATCACGAATAAAATTGCCATACAAAGACGATTATTACTAAAATAACAATAAACAAAAACATTAAGATAATTTTAATAATAATAATTAATAAACATAATAATAATAATAATAATAATAATAGTAATAATAAAAATAATAGTAATAATAATAATAAAACAATCGAAATCCGAAACAGCCCAGCACCTTAAAACAGCCCGACCCACTACCAAAAAACCCACCTATTACCGCCGCCGTTCACCCCACAGCCACCCGGCCGGGAACCCAGAACTACCCACGCTCCTGGCGACCACCGGCAACCAGGTCGCCGGCCACCGGTGAGGTGAACCCTCTCCACGAAACCCCCTGCAACCTCACCGAACACGCGACCAGACCCCTCCTTCTATACTCCTGTCGACGGCTGACCAGACCCAAACCACCACTCACAACCGTACCCAAACACCCCCTAACACTATACACCTAGACCATGGTGGTACCACCGCATCGACCTCCCCCGAGTCAGCGGTGGTGCCACCCCCAAACACCAGTACCCGAAGTTAACAAAATAACCTGAACCGAACAGAAGGTAAACCCCCTGTTTTGACACCGCGTAAACCACCCTAGGCCACCCTGACGACCACCATACTCCTCCCCTGATCACCACATACCCTTCCTCAACAACAACCATAAAAGACGATAAACAGAAACACATCGACACCCTTAGAAACATAGCCGGTCAGACTCAAAGATTTTAAAACCGATTAAGCAACTCGTGACACACGCCTGAAAACCACCCTTACTGGTGTTGCACGGTGACTGACACAACTACGACCACCATAAAGCACGACACCTACACCACAAAGATCACCTTACCCGAAAGAAACAGACCTAACAAGCAATAAACCTGACTCAACGAAGCATGCCAAAACGCAGATATGAAAACCGACTATTTCAACGTTAAACATACCTACTTTACGAGGTGTTCGACCACTACTTAGCCACCTTACAACCACCGAGGGAACGACGAACCTAAACCTTAAAGTGACGGCTGAGATGTGTGGTGTTTGAGATAGGAATAGAGTAGACCATCCTAGGGTAAAAGTCTGCTAAATATGACGGCATACAAGGTAGGGTTGCTAAGGTTGTGTAAAAACTAAGTATGGGTTGGTGTTATTATCACAAGAACCGAGGCCCATACTAACGCGTGAGGTCTTGTGTTCGATCCCCCTTACGAACACAAGCCTCAAAACTCTTTTATAACAACTTAGCAAGTACTAGCAACATTTAAATCACATCGATACGGCACTTATAACTATTATAAACATAAGTATCGTAGAGAAAATCGAGGTATTACAGTCTTCCCCCCTTAAAATGAACTTCGTCCCGAAGTTCAACAACGCTCAGATGACCAAAACAACCAACTCAAACGAACCTGGAACACAAAATGTTAACCAAACACAAAATGAGACATTCCACCCCTCTTAAAGGAGAGTTACATCCCCGTAACTTACCTCAACCAAACAGATGCGGATAACGCTTCCTCATGGACGCCTCGGCCTCCCATGTAGCTTCCTCTAGATTATGGTTGGTCCACAGAACCTTCACCAAAGCCGTCTCCCCATTGCGCGTCTTTCGTACCTTCTTGTCCAGAATCTCTTTCGGAGTCTCGACGTAAGCTAACTGTTCATCTACCTCAATCACCTCGTGACGTAATACATGAGAGGGATCACTCACATATTTCCGCAACTGGGACACATGGAACACGTTATGGACCTTGGATAGGGCTGGAGGTAAAGCTAATCGGTATGCCACCTCCCCCACTCTGTCCAAAATCTCAAATGGTCCAATAAATTTCTGACTCATTTTGCCACGCTTCCCGAATCTCATCACACCCTTCATTGGAGATACCTTCAGTAGTACCTTCTCACCAGCCTCGAATGAAATATCGCTCCTCTTTAAATCTGCATAGCTCTTCTGTCTATCTTGGGCGGCCCTCATCTTCTGGCGAATAACCTGAACCTGCTCCACCATCTCCTGGATCATATCGGGCCCTAAGGTCACAACATCGGCTCAATCATCCCAACACACCGGGCTCCGACACTTCCTCCCGTACAATGCCTCAAAAGGGGCCATCCCAATACTGGCATGATAGCTGTTGTTATAAGAAAACTCTATCAATCCCACTCGATCCTCCCAAGATCCTCTGAACTCCAGTACGCAAGCTCTCAACATGTCCTCAAGAGTCTGAATCGTTCTCTCAGTCTGACCAGCAGTAGCTGGATGAAAAGCTGTACTCATCTTCAACTGGGTACCCAAAGCGGCCTGCAAATCCTGCGAAAATCTGGATATGAACCTCGAGTCTCGGTCCGAAACAATGTCCTTGGGTACACCATGCAGTTTAACCACGTTCTGGACATATGACTTAGCCAACTCGGCTTTACTCCAGGTATCTTTCATCGGAATAAAGTGAGCAGACTTAGTCAAACGATCCACGATCACCCAAATCATGTTGTTACCCCTCTGAGTCCGAGGCAACCCCACGATAAAATCCATCGAAATGTTCTCCCACTTCCACTCTGGCACATCCAAAGGTTGAACTTTCCCTTGAGGTCTCTTATGTTCCCCTTTCACCCTCTGACAAGTCAAACACCGCGACACAAACTCTGCGACTTCCTTCTTCATGTTAGGCCACCAGAACGTCTTCTTAAGATCTTTATACAGCTTATCACCCCCCGGGTGCACGGAATATGGAGTAGCATGAGCTTCAGTCAGGATCTTCTTCTTGAGCTCCTCTACATCCGGAACACACCATCGCCCACTGAACCTCAAACTACCGTCAGTATGAATACTAAACTTGGATGTAGTCTCTCCACCCTCACTCTCCACCAACCGACGCCACTTTTGGATTCTCACGTCAGTACCTTGCAACTCCCGAATCTCACCATACAACTCAGGCTCCACTGTCAAGTCACTAAAAGCATCCCCTTTCCGGATCATGAATATTCCCATCTCCCGTAATTCACCATGCAACCTTACTCTCGACCGGGCACAACTCAAAGCATGAACCGACTTCCTACTTAGGGCATCAGCTACCACATTCGCCTTGCCCTCGTGGTAGACAATCTGTATATCATAGTCTCCGATCAACTCTATCCACCTCCTCTGCCTCATGTTCAACTCTTTCTGGGTGTAGATATATTTCAGGCTCTTATGATCAGCAAACACCTTAAAAGTGGCTCCATAATGGTAATGGCGCCACAATTTCAGTGCAAAGACCACAGCTCCCAATTCCAAATCATGAGTCGGATAATTTTCTTCATAGGTCTTCAACTGGCGAGAAGCATACGCGATCACTCTTCCATTCTGCATTAGTACACAACCCAACCCATGCTTCGAAGCGTCAGTATACACTTCGAAATTTTCACTCCCAACTGGCAAAGCAAGGATAGGAGCTGTTGTCAGGCGTTCCTTAAGGGTTAGGAATGCCTTCTCACAACTCTCATCCCAGACAAAACGGTTCTCTTTCCTCATTAACGACGTCAACGGCTTCGCTATCTTTGAAAAATCTTTGACAAATCTCCGATAATATCCAGCCAATCCCAGAAAGCTTCGAATCTCACTCACATTCTTCGGACACTGCCACTTAGTTACAGCCTCAATTTTACTAGGGTCAACAGACACCCCCTCCTTTGAAATTACATGTCCCAGAAATGCTACTCTCTTCAACCAGAACTCACACTTACTCAACTTAGCGTTGAGTTTATGTTCTTCCAGGGTCTGAAGTACTTTCCTTAAATGGTCTTCGTGCTCTTCTGCATTCTTGGAGTACACCAGGATATCGTCTATGAATACACCCACAAACTTGTCCAGATAGGGGCTGAAGACTCGGTTCATCAAGTCCATGAACACGGCTGGAGCATTAGTCAATCCGAAGGGCATAACCACAAATTCATAGTGGCCATACCTCGTTCGGAAAGCGGTCTTTGGAATATCTCCATCCTTTATTCTCAACTGATGATACCCGGATCTCAAATCAATCTTGGAGAAGACCCCAGCTCCACTTAACTGATCGAAAAAATCGTCAATTCTCGGCAAAGGATAACGGTTCTTGATGGTCACATTGTTCAGCTCTCAGTAGTCAACGCAAAGTCTCAAACTACCATCCTTCTTCTTCACAAACAAAACGGGTGCTCCCCAGGGTGACACACTGGGTCGAATGAACCCTTTCTCAGCTAGTTCATCCAACTGCTTCTTTAACTCCTCCATCTCCTTCGGTCCCATACGGTACGGTGATTTGGATATTGGTCCCGCCCCTGGTTTTAGGTCAATGGAAAATTCCACTTCCCTCCTCGGCGGCAACCCTGGAACGTCGTCTCGAAAAACTCCCTCAAACTCCCGTACCACAGGTATCTCGCTAGTCTTTGGAGTCTCAGCCTCACAATTCCACATTTGGCACAAGATCAGGCTCTCTCCTTTCCTCAAGATAGACTTCAAGGTGTTGACAGAAATGAACTTGATTTTTGGTTTGATTCGATATCCCTTGTAAGACACCCTCACCCCCTTAGGTCCCTTCAAGGAAATTTTCTTTTGATAGCAGTCGATGAAAGCTCGATACTTCCCTAGCCAGTCCATTCCCAGAATCACCTCAAAGCCCCCCAGTGGAAACTCTATGAGGTCACAATAGAAAAATGCTTCCCCGATTTTAATGGGTATTGAAGAATCAAGAACGAGTTTAGCACCTAAGAGGGGGAGGGGGTGAATTAGGTGACCTTTTAAAAATTCTGAAATAGCTTAAGTGTTTCACGATTTAAGGCAACAAGATCAGGGACTAAGCAACAGTATGAGGAACTGTTGCACAGAGCTGATCCATTTCGTGTATAACAAGAAACGAGTAACAAGTACGAGAAAGAGCAATAAACAAACGATATAAAAAATTGGTTCAGCTCCTACTCCGGAGCCTACGTCCAACCGTTATTTTATTGAAAGTTTAGAAGCTACTCCGCTTAACTAAAACTATTACAACAAAACAACTCCCCAACCTACTCCGGTTGCATTTGCTAAGAGCTACTCCGCTCGAAGACTTGACTCAAACTTAAAGCTACTCCGCTCTAAGAGTTTGTTGTTCTACCTTTGGTTTACAAGATCAATGTCTCAAGAGTTCTCTTAAAGAACATGGAGACTACTTTTAAGATCTAAACACAAGGTTCATCGAACAAACATTTATACTCATTAGAAGTGCGAACTAGTACAAGGAGATCATAGCTTTTCGAAAACAAATGAAGACTTCTTTCAAAATCAGAAACTTTTGCAAAATAAACTTGAAGAATAAATGCTTAAAAGGTTTTGCAAAGTTTTACAATAAATGCTTAGAAGGTCTTGGCAATTAATGAGCTAAGGTGTTGGTATTTATAGGGGATTTGGGCTAGTGGAAGCACACTCTTAAGTGTGTAATTTGTTTGCATAACTCTATTACCCAAGGGTTCAGATAGTGGAGTGTCTTTTACAAACTGAAAATGCACATGGTAGCAAGGCTCAAGGCAAACTACTCAAGGCTCAAGGCAAACCATTTAAGGTAAGGAGTGTAAGAGAGAACCTTCCTTTTGTAGGTCTTATGGCCAAAAAAGGAAAAAGTAAACTTTCTTCTTTTTCTAGCCCTTAGACCTCATGTGCATTGTAAGCTTTTGAATTTCAAATTAATTTCTTTCAGTTTGTAAAACATTTGAAATATGTAAATGAACCAAAACACCAAAAACTTTTGATAGAAATATTTTTCGAAATATAATCTCCATGACCGTACTAGAAACCCCAGTTGCAACAGTCTGTTGGACTGTTGCAAGGATTTTGCACTTCTAACAAATACGAATGAATGTTAAACTACCTTGTTTACAATGCATTCCTAGACTTGGCCTTCTCTTGTCTTTGCTTGCATCTTGACATATGATCTTGTGATCTCCAATGAGCTTTATGTCACTTTGCTAATCTCTTGCTACTCATCAAGCAAACATTAGATTAATCAAGGTAACTTGCCATCATCAACATATTGTGTTCTAACAGGTACACTTCCATAAACTCTATTACAAGCTATTGACTCTCCTGAAGGTATGGTCACTGAGTCTGCGACCCAGTCGAATCTCTCAAGCCCCAAAGCCTTAACATGATCTCTAGACACAAACGAATGGGTGGCACCGGAATCGAAAAGTACAAAAGTAGGTTTAGAGTTCACAAGAAAAGTACCGGTGACCACATGAGCATCATCCTTCGCGGCCTGCTTTCCCATGGCAAAGAGCTTGCCACTGGATTTGACGCCACTCTGACTGGCACCAGATGTCCCAGCCTGCTGATTCCCTTCTGCTCCCGTCTTTTGGTTGCTTCCACCTCCATTGTATTGATTCTGGTACGAGCGGCTCTGATAATTGTTATAGCTCCTCTGGTAATTACTGCTCCCTCCAGACTTCGCACCCCCA
Organism: Silene conica; assembly: GCA_029255685.2. Lineage (NCBI taxonomy): Eukaryota > Viridiplantae > Streptophyta > Magnoliopsida > Caryophyllales > Caryophyllaceae > Silene > Silene conica. The sequence goes on from CM055313.2 coordinate 56,053,833, forward strand.
CCATAGTTGGGCATGGGTGTGCGATAGCCACTGCTACCATAAGACTGGGTGCGAGACCCCTGGTATCCGGATGTGGGCGTACGATAACCCCCGGACTGATTCTCTCCAGAAGAGCGACACACTGCCTGCTTATGTCCTCTCTTCCCACAGCCGAAACAAACTATTCCCGCTGAGCCACCGCTAGAAACTCCACTCATGTGACTGCCCCCACCATGGTTTCTCCCACCACCAGAGGTACTAGTCCCAAAATATCCACTGAACTTATTTTGCTTTTTCGATCCAGAACCCTCGGTTACTGATTCCGCCTTCCTCTTTTCTGTCTTGGACTTCTTGTCCTCCTTAATCATCTCGGAAAGCCTCTCCGCCGCCCCAGCCCTTAAGTAAATGTCACGGACTGTGGTGGGCGGAGCTGCAATCAATCTCTTCTTGATGGCGATTGATAACCCTCTCTCAAATTTCATTGCCAGCATGGCATCATCGAAACCCATGTCTCCCACGTAGTTCGCCAACTGGATGAATTTCCTGTAGTAAGCCTCTACAGTCATGTCCTCCGACATCTTGAATGTATCGAACTCCTCCCTCAGCTTGCTCTTTTGGAATTCTGGTAGAAACACCTCGTACAAGATCCTCTTGAATGCGTCCCAAGCAACAAACGCGGTCTCATCCTCTCTAGCTGCTTCCCGGATCTCTCCCTTGTTCCCGGTCCACCAATCTCCGGCCATACCCCTAAGATAGTAGGCTGCTTGGTCAACCCTCAATTCTTCAGGGCAAACCACCAACTCGAATAGATTAGTGAATTCCCGACACCATGCCCCCAGCAGATGAGGTTCCCCCTCCCCAGTGAATTGGGTAGGGTGATGCCTCGCGATTATTGTGCTCATTTTTGCCGAGTCCATGCGTTGGGCCTTTAGGGCCTCGTTCTCAGCTAGTAACCGGTCTAACTCCTCTTGTGTGATGTTTGCAACATTGGCTCTTCGCGGAGGCATACTATAGTACAACAGAAAAAGAAATGAGTCCCGTCTCATATGGGTACCCATTTGGATTAGGGCTATGTTCCCTAAACATTAAAGTCTATAAACACTTAGACTATAAGTAGTCCTTTTCTATAACATGGCTCAGAGATCACATAACCGCATATCTCTAGACATGATGAGAGAAGAATTACTAACATGTTTCAAATCACTTCACATAGCCATATTAATATCCACTTCTTTATTCAAACAATTAAAGATTCTTTCATGCTCATGCCCCTTCCGGCTTTTCCAACAGTCACTTATACCCAGAATTCTCATAAAATGCTTATCACAGTATACCATTACTTCCATCTTTTCTTAACCTACCCTTTTCTCTCATATTTTCACTCTGGGTTCCCGGGTAAAACTGATAGGGCCAATGGTTCGGTGTGAGGGGGCCCCAAACTCATACTTCCCCTTTTGTGTGCTCCTAACAGCCCTATCCCGGGGTTCATTTTATTTAGACTCTCCTACATTCATTGGGTTCATTAGGTTAGGCCTGAGGATCGTTCTCTCTGATACCACTTTTTAACACCCCCATTTATTTAAGGGCCTGTACTAAGACTCCTCAGATAAATAAAGGTGTTACCATCTCGGTTTCCCGAGGCAGTAGATACAAAGGGAAAGATAAACAGTACTTTAATTAAAATTAAACTCATAACATGTTCTTACAATGGTTTCCGAAAGTCTTAACAAAATAAAGAAGTACAACTCATGCTAACTGACTATGGTGATCTAGACTCTAGTCTGGTCCGGATCCAAGCTCTTTCTCCCATAGCTCCCCCTTAGTCTCAGCCACCTGTCAATCTGCTCCCCAATAAATTGGTTCATCACAGGTGATCACGAATACACAGGGTCAACCACGAGGTTGAGTAGGGAAAAGAATAAATATAACAATATAATAAACTCCGCACCGATCCAACGCCAAATAAACTCCGCACCGATCCAACGCCATATATACTCCGCACCGATCCAACTCCATATATACTCCGCACCGATCCAACACCAAATATACTCCGCACCGATCCAACTCCATATCACAAGGCCCAATATATATTCACATCGTATTATATCATAGTATAATATGGATAACACAATATAACGATCACAGGATATTATATCAAAAACATGCTTAATGACAAATGAGAACAGTTTACACATCATCATATACCGGTATTTTCCCCTACCTGGAATAGCAGGAATGCAAATTAAGTCCAAGCTTGCTGGAAATGTTCCACACGAAACTCGCTACCTAAACACGTACACATAACGAATTAATAACCTTCCCGAACCCCTTAACAACCATACTTACTATAAATAGCTCCCTTCCATAAGTGAAAGTTCCCAAAAATAGAAACTTTCCAATTATAGAAACTTTCCAATTATAGAAACTTCCCAAATATAGGAACTCCCTTGACTTAACTAAATCCCGACTCATAAACTTCAACTACCCAATCACGAATAAAATTGCCATACAAAGACGATTATTACTAAAATAGCAATAAACAAAAACATTAAGATAATTTTAATAATAATAATTAATAAACATAATAATAATAGTAATAATAATAATAATAATAATAATAATAATAATAATAATAATAATAAAAATAATAGTAATAATAATAATAAAACAATCGAAATCCGAAACAGCCCAGCACCTTAAAACAGCCCGACTCACTACCAAAAAACCCACCTATTACCGCCGCCGTTCACCCCACAGCCACGAGGCCGGGAACCCAGAACCACCCACGCTCCTGGTGACCACCGGCAACCAGGTCGCCGGCCACCGATGAGGTGAACCCTCTCCACGAAACCCCCTGCAACCTCACCGAACACGCGACCAGACCCCTCCTTCTATACTCCTGTCGACGGCTGACCAGACCCAAACCACCACTCACAACCGTACCCAAACACCCCCTAACACTATACACCTAGACCATGGTGGTACCACCGCATCGACCTCCCCCGAGTCAGCGGTGGTGCCACCCCCAAACACCAGTACCCGAAGTTAACAAAATAACCTGAACCGAACAGAAGGTAAACCCCCTGTTTTGACACCGCGTAAACCACCCTAGGCCACCGTGACGACCACCATACTCCTCCCCTGATCACCACATACCCTTCCTCAACAACAACCATAAAAGACGATAAACAGAAACACGTCGACACCCTAAGAAACATAGCCGGTCAGACTCAAAGATTTTAAAACCGATTAAGCAACTCGTGACACACGCCTGAAAACCACCCTTACTGGTGTTGCACGGTGACTGACACAACTACGACCACCATAAAACACGACACCTACACCACAAAGATCACCTTACCCGAAAGAAACAGACCAAACAAGCAATAAACCTGACTCAACGAAGCATGCCAAAACGCAGATATGAAAACCGACTATTACAACGTTAAACATACCTACTTTACGAGGTGTTCGACCACCACTTAGCCACCTTACAACCACCGAGGGAACGACGAACCTAAACCTTGAAGTGACAGCTGAGATGTGTGGTGTTTGAGATAGGAATAGAGTAGACCATCCTAGGGTAAAAGTCTGCTAAATATGACGGCATACAAGGTAGGGTTGCTAAGGTTGTGTAAAAACTAAGTATGGGCTGGTGTTATTATCACAAGAACCGAGGCCCATACTAACGCGTGAGGTCTTGTGTTCGATCCCCCTTACGAACACAAGCCTCAAAACTCTTTTATAACAACTTAGCAAGTACTAGCAACATTTAAATCACATCGATACGGCACTTATAACTATTATAAACATAAGTATCGTAGAGAAAATCGAGGTATTACAAACTTTTAATTAACCCTTTAATTAACATATTATAAGTGATCTTAAGCATGCTAAAATGCGGAAATAAGAGAGTTCTCGAACCCTTACATACGGTCCGAAATTATAGCAAGGATGATCCTCCAAGTACCCAAATAAGAATACCTCCTTTGGATGCACCAAGACAATCCCTTGATCAACCGAAACTTGGAACAAGCTAGTATCAAAATCGGTTCTTTCCTTAAAACAATATAAGTTCTAGTAATATGAACTTAGTATACTAAATTATATCTCTTAATATAAATAGTATGAATATTATCTTATAATGTTACTAAGAGGATTTGATGTTGATGGATTTTCTCACCCTTAGAAAATTTCAAGCATGAGCATTAGCATGAATTATGCACAACTTACATATTTATGTAAGTGTGGCTTAGGGTTTAAGGGGGCCGGGTATGGGGAAGAACAAGAGGGAACATCTCCTCTTTTCTATGTGGCTAGGGTGGTTATAGGTTGGTGTCTCAAGGATAATGTCTCAACATAATGATTATAGTGTGTTTAATACACTAATCACCCACACAACCACCTCCCATACCCGGCCACTTAATCCATAAAATGGATTCCATTTTACAAGTTTGTCAATTGTGTAATGTGACATCTTATATGACACATAGTAATAAAATTATCTTGATATAAATATTTATCATATAAATATTATATATATAATTAATTAAATCATATTTATCAATTGACATGTAATTCGAAATTACAAATGTAAAATGAATAATTTTATCGTCAATACGATTTACAACATTTGTATTAATTATAACCCAATTCATTCTAATTACGATATCTTAAAATATCGTTTAATGTTTAACAATTGACACGTTTCAATTTTAAACATAAATCTTACATTAAGATTTAACCTCTAATTTCTCGATATACGAGTTTAAGGAATATGAGCAAATCGTATCAATATACATTTGATCACTTTTATCGATTAAGGGAATTGTCCTAAAGGTGTGACCTAAAGGGATCAACTGACCACCACCGTCATACGACATTAATGTCAAACTCTAGCTAGCCAATCATTACCGATTAATGTTGGTCAGTTGACTAATATAAAATCGTATCATCCCTTGCGCATTCTCGTTATGAGATTTAATTACGTGATCGCACTATTGTTGAGGACACATTTCCCAACAGTATTCTGTTATATATATATGTTAACATTTTTTCTACAATTATAGGTTCACATGGCTCGTGGAGGAGGCAGACAACGTGGCGCTTATAGTGGTAGTGAGGACAGTAGCTCAGCCCGATCACAGGAGGAGGAGGAGGTGGAGGTCAATGAATCGAGTGACGAGGAGGAGGAGGAGGAAGCCCGTGTACCCCGCCATACTGATGGGAGGATCATCATTGATCCGACGGGTCTTTGGTAATTTTTTAATCACTGTTTATTTGTTTATTTTTTTTATTCAACCTAGTCTAATTAACATTCATGTTTGGTTTCAGGTTTAGACATCAAACGACGATTTGTGGCGTCACCAATAGCATTCAAGAGAACACGATTCATGGTGTTAACTTGTTGGACGAAATCTTGTCCCGAGGATAAGGAGATGTGGTTCAATGCCTTTCGGGTACTTATTTAATTATTTACTTTAATTATTTATTTTAATAATTTCATGGTTGATTTGTTTCTCTAACCCTTATTTTTTTTGTAGCGTGCCTTCTATTGGTCAAATGACCTTGAGCGAGTGGCTTGGGATAGATTTAATGATGTTGGTAAGAGGAGGATAAAGGACATTATGTATAAGGTGTCGAGGAGAAAGAATGCGCCATCGTTCATGAAAGGTAATAATTTATTAATAACCGTATTAAGATAAAGAATTTAACATTTTTTTAAGTTATATATTAATAGTTTCTATTTTATTTGATTATAGGTCAATCATATGAAGAATTCACTAAGTACAGAGAAAGTCCGGAGTTCAAGCAAGCGTCGGCCCGGAACAAGGCGAACAAGAGGGGTGGAGATGATCCCGACGCGGAAGTTGGGCCTACTCATTATGGTGGGTCTCAGTCATTCCATGATCGGGCGACGATAGGTGTAAGTATTTACTCTTATAGTTTATTACTTTTATCTTCTTATATTCTTTAGCCTTAAATTTTAATTAACTGACTAATTCTTCATGAATTTATTATTTTTTTTATAGGCAAAGAAAAATAAGGGTCAGTTACAATCTGTTGTTGATCTCTTCCTTGAGACACATGCCAATAAGAGAAAGAAAGGGTTCGTCTTCGCAAACCAAAAAGATCGTGAATTATATGTAAGTATTCTTGTATATTTAATTTTTTAATGTCTTTATAGTATTGTTTAACATATATATTTATATGTAAGTGTTATTGTATATATTATAAATAATGTTTCATTTTTTGTAGGGCCAATTTCTTGACCGAAAGAAGAACCCTGAAATCTCCGACAACCAGCTTTGGTTTGAGCTTGTAGATGGTTTTCGGAAAGAGGAGGTCTACGGGTCCGGTTCAGCAAAAGAACTTTTTTATGACCCAAACCGGCAAGAAGAGGGTCCTCCTCCCAGCACCAGACATATGTTCCTGGGTTGGTAAGTCACCTACAACTTCAACTAGCTGAGAAGGACAGAAGGGACGCCGAAAGAGATGAAGAAATGAGAAGAATGAAGGAAGAAATGGACAAGATGTCCTCTTATTTTGCAAATTGCAACAGTGGCTGGCGCCCACAGGATAGGGATCCAAGAGATCCGGGAGATGGCAGTGGGGCGGGAGCGTATTTCCCAGTGTCTTAGCTAGTGTATCTTCTAGGTTGGTAGTGTTGAACGCGTCGGATAGTTTTTTTCATTGGACAAGAACTCGAATTTGGTACTTTGTAATCCGAATCAGTTTTATTTATCTAAGTTTCAGATGTTTGGTATCATTTGGGTTGTGCGCTGCTGTTGTTGGTTTTGCTTGCTTGTAGGTTTATAAGTAATAGCTAGGGATTTGGCTAGGACAAAACAGGTTTTTACGGCCAAGCACATGTAAAATTAGCGACCGAACATGTAATTTTGGCGACCATTTTCGGTCGCTAACCTTCTGTTTCTTTTTTTTTCATAGCGACCAATTAGCGACTGAAGATGGTCGCTAATTTAGCGACTGAAATCAGTAGCTAAATTAGCGACCGAAATCAGTAGCTAAATTAGCGACCAATTTCAGTCGCTAATTTAGCTACCGATTTCGGTCGCTAATTTTAGCTACCGATTTCGGTCGCTAATTTAGCTACCACAGGCAGTCGCTAAATTAGCGAGCAACATTTGTCGCCCGTCTTTATTTTTTCAGTCGCTAATTTTAGCGACCAACATAGGTCGCTAAAAGCGACCAAACCTAGCGACTAAGCGACCAAACCTAGCGACTAAGTGCGGGCGACTGAAATTGGTCGCTAAAATTGGACTAGCGACTGAAATTGGTATCAGTATCTGTTGTAGTGATTACCGCTCAATAGGTTGAGTTTCGTGCTGATAACGTATTATAAATTAATGAGAGAGATAATATATTTCTGAATGAATGAGGAACAATGTTACATAACCTCTATATTTATAAGGCTTAGATACAAAAGACATCTTACATAAATGAGGTAAGTAATAAATTAGCTTAATATATTTATTCTGATTTCTATATTTATAACATAAGTATATTTATTTTTATTCATGTAACATATACAATTTGATGAGAAATTGGTGAGAAATTTGAAAATCCGGTGAGATTTTGATCGGAAAAATAGAAGGTGCTTAATTTCACTTTATAGTAAAGCAAAGGGGGTTATTTACCTCTTTCCCGCATTTATATTAGAATTTCGATACTCCTATTATTTGGTGTTTAATGTAGGAATGATGCATTTATGGAGCGAAATGATGAAGCATAGCACCTACGGATTGGCTTAGCGGGATACACAAAACATGGCACGAAAATCTAGAAGAATGAAAGAAGAGAAGAAGAGAAGAAGAGAAGATTGTGCGAAGAGAATGCTGACATGAGCATAATCGATCGAGTTGGCACATTTAATTGGCAATTTTTCCGATATTTCCTAAATACATCTTGTTTGTAATATAAAAACTAGACTCGTAGGTTATAATTAGGTATGTTTTTAATTACTTTAGAACTCCCAATAAACCCTAAGTTTATTCAGCTACTATTATTTTTCGGATCTGCAAGCTTGTTCTTCCATTATTATTACGGTATTATTGTTAATCTTTCTTCAATTATTAATCATTCAAATATTATTCATGTTTATTATTGTTAACTAGTTTAGTTTCCCGTGAAATCACAGTATTTTTTAAACTTTTTATTAATAAATTTTTGTCAGCGTACATATTTTTTTTATTGCGTTTTGTAGTAGTTTGATATTCAAATCATTTTGTAAGAGTATGTTTTTTATTATAACATATTATTTTGTTATTTTCATTCTATTACTTTTGTAACCAAAAAATATCATTTTTGCTCAACGTCAAAATGATATTTTTGTTAATCGAATTTTATTAAAATGATTATATTCTGTATTAGTAACAAAAGTAATATGTAATATTAATCATTGTTTGGATACCTTTATATTTTTCTAGTTTGGAAATAATGATGATATTTAAGACTTCAAATATTTTTCATCCATTTTCTCTAAACTATTGTAATGTTTAATAGAATAAAAATAAAATAAATGAGATAAGGAAATAGATAAAACAACATGAATTCTGAGATTAAAAATTCAAAATATAAAAGATATGGTACTCATTAGTATTTGATTTTTTTGGGATAAAATATAAGTAAATATTAAGGGAATTAATATAAACACATTATCAAAAATCGATAGGTATATACAATGTATTTTTGCCATGTTATCACCTAAGCATCGATAAGACAACTACATCAAATACATCATATCTCATTAATACTCAAATCACAAGGAAAATATAAATTTACCATTTTAACCAACATAATTAAATATATAGATAATACTATATTTATATTAAACTTGCGTTACTCATATTTGTAATTTGTTGTTAATATCAATATTAATAAATTCACTACACATTAACAATGATGAATATATTAAAAATATCCGCAAAACAAAATATCACTATTAAAAATGTCAAATTGAAAATTTAAAGTTACAATTTCGTCTAGCTAGGATTCCTTTCACAAAAATTTGACCACAATTCACCGATATTATATTCAATCATCGAAGATCTCAAATGTCTTCATAAGCATTTGATAATGCTTAAAATGAACTATATAATACAAATGTTTGTCAAATTCCTCACGTCTCTACTATTTATCTCTTATTTTCTTATTTTTTGTCAATTTGATTCATACTCACCACAAAGTAAAGATATAAAGGTGTTGAAAAATAAATCAAATTAAATACTTTGGTGAAAATAAACAAATTTTTTCATTAATTTGTTTTTGTTAGGAAGGTGCTAGAATTTTTATCAATTCATTTTCTTTTATAGGAGAAATGTTTTCGTAACATTAGAATATAAAAAATTTAGCACTAAATTATGATTATTAAGTGGAATATAAATAAAAGTTTAAATAAATTGAGTAATTAGTCTATTGAATGTACTACTTTATCTATTCATTTTCTATTTTTACATCTTTTGAAATAATAATTAGAAATTGGTCAAACATATAAATGTAGTTGACACATGTTATAAAGTAACTACTCAATCTATTTTTTTTATGTACTTAATAAATCAAATGAAATAATTTGGTGAAAATAAACAAATTTTTTCATTAATTTGTTTTTGCTAGGAATGTGCTAGAATTTTTATCAATTCATTTTCTTTCATAGGAGCAATGTTTTCGTAACATTAAATATAAAAATTTTAGCACTAAATTATGATTATTAAGTGGAATGAATATAAATGAAAGTTTAAATAAGATGAGTAATTAGTCTATTGAATAATACTTTGCCTATTTATTTTCTATTTTTACTTTTTTTTAAAATAATAATAATAAATTGGTCAAACTAAAATGTAGTGTACACATGTTATTAATAAGTAACTACTAAGTCTAGGTTTTTTATGTATTTAATAAATCAAATTAAATAAAATGGTGAAAATAAACAAATTTTTTCATTAATTTGTTTTTGTCAGAAATGAGCTAGACTTTTTATCAATTCATATATTCTTTTATAGGAGAAATGTTTTCGTAACATTAGAATAGTCAAGTTGTTGCAGGAAGAGTTTAAAACTCGTTTAGCTAAATGTTGTAAAGGTCGCATCTCCCATAGGGATCGAACCTGGATTGATAGTATGCTTACATAATTGCTGATGTACTCAAACGTTTGAAGGCTTAAAGTCTTCTACCTCTTTGGTATTTTTAATATATTTTTACATTATACCAAAAAAAAAAGTTTAGCACGAAATTATGATTATTAAGTGGAATGTAAATGAAACTTTAAAAAAGATGAGTAATTAGTTTAGAATACTACTTTGCCTATTCATTTTCTATTTTTACTTTTTTTTAAAAATAAAATAGAAAAATTGGTCATATGTTTAAATGTAGTGGTCACATGTCATTAAGTAACTACTCACTCAATCTAGGGTTTTTATGTACTTTTGTCTTTTCATTTTCTATTTTTACATTTTTTTTTTAATAAAAGAAATTGATCTCGCATTTTAATGTAGTGCGCCACGTGTCATTCTAGCATGTCAATGTAATGCGCCACGTGTCATTCTAATATTATTCAATCTAGGCTTTTTATGATATTATATAGATTATGTCTTTCATCTTTATTATTATTGTTAATCCGATTAGTTTGAGTAGCTAAATTTCTTATCCGTGAGAATGAGGATCTAGGTTGATTAGAAGAAGATAGATTAATTTAATTGTTTAGGGATATTGTATGAATTATCATTTGATTATTGTTCTTCACTTGTTAATTGATTTCGCCTGAATCGTTAATTAGTGTAACGAATTGAGAATGTCACCGACCGGGATAAGACTAATAAAGGTCGCTATAATAAAATAGATATAGTTTAATTATAGTGACTGCATGTTATTCCAGATGTAAAGGGCATAATTGAATCAGCCGATCTTGTGACCTTAGAAACGTAGTTAGACAAGATGATATTGTCCTCCCCTTGATTTTTAAAGGGATAGTTGGCTCTAAGCCACTCGAGAAGTTGGGATATAATGAAATACATGGTCGTGCTCAAATGGGTTAATGGTTAACCATTTGTCTTTAACAGTCTAACTCAGATTCGAGAAACATGCTTAGACTGTCTAAGGATGACGTTGGACTTATCTTATGTCTGAACGAGACATTAAGTAACAAAAGAATTCTAAATTCTACACTTGTCGGACAAGTGGGAAATTGTTGGGAATGTCCGAACAATTACACAATTTATTGTGAGAAAACTGTCATTTAAATTTAGGTGGTCATAACGTCTTGCTAGAGAGCAATTATGATATGTAAATTAATATGTTAATTTACTACTATATTAACCTTATCCTATTGTGTCACACAAGTTACTGATAATAGAGATGTGTCGAGATATTTATGTGGACAAACTAATTATTGTGTTTGACATATAATTAGTGGTTTAGTTATAATACCATAAGGTGTATATAAATAAGGTTAAAAGAAACAAAAGAAAATGATTTGAATTATATTATTTGTATACCTTAATTGAGGAAATGATTTGATCTTTCCCTTAAGTGATTTTATGAGATTGGAAAAGTGAATAAAATAATAAGATTATTCTCGACCTTTCCAACGTTAAAAGCACAGAAGAAGAAAATGAGTTTTTCTCTCCTCATGGTTATTAATATCACAAATTCTCATTGAAGAATGGCACTATCCGTCACAAGCTGAAGACGGATAGTGCCTCTCTCACAATGTGCAAGTGACAACCTCCATGGGTGCTCCATTTTCCCCCACTTGCCCTCCCACTTGCTTTCTTGTGAGAGGGAAGTATCCATCTTCAGCTTGTGACGGATAGTATCCGTCACAAGGAAGACACATGTATTAATATAATACCTAGAAAACTCACACAAAAGGGATTAAACTAGTATATATTCTCAATCATCATTATGTAGACTATCGATAGAGGGTTATATCTCAAAACGGGGCCACAATAACAATTTTACTTGAACAATTTGTTAATTATAATTAATAAGGTAATATTAATTCTTACTTTTGTAATATTACAATCTTTAGTTTCTAATAAGAAACAAAGAAGTTTGTTTATTTTGCCTTATTCGATCTATATTTTCCTTCATTGTTATGATTGGTTTCTAAGTGAATGTGAGTATATTAGCTATGTGATGGTGTATTCATTGGTATCAACAAAAGAAGCAAAATAGTTGGTTTAGACACATAGATTTGAAATCCGGTCAGAATCACTAAAATAGTGAGAATTGTGAGATTTTCGTCTACGGAATTTTTTTTAAAAAAAATAACAACATATTTGGATTCGGCTTAAAATTTTATGGTAAGATAACATATTTCTTGGTCCAAAAACAATAAACTATTGACGGAAATCGAGGCTAAAGACATCTTATTAATTTTCATGTAGTTAATAATCATTTTCATATATCTCACGGTTCTTATGCACGTAGAACTATTTTTCATGGATCTCAAACCCATTTTAATGCACATATGATTTTTGTAAGAATTATGGGCCTAATACGATAATATATGTGGACAAATTATCTATTAGATAATAATTGTATTTATGCGCTATCAATTAAGTTAAGCCCAAATATTAAGTGATCCACTGTGGTGTATTAAATACGAGTTTATTTACGTCTTAAAAGTATGAGCCTGGCTATTATCTAAGTGTAGATACCCATTAAGTTTCTAATGCATGATGAGCGTATTAGACTAAGGAGACTATATTTAGTCACCTAGGGTTATGGTCCCTAGTAGCACAAAATAACCTAATCTCCCCGCATCCCATCAGTAGAGAGATCTTGTCGGTATGTGTGTCTACTAGAAGACCTAATCCAAAGACTGCCCCACTTTTGTCATGTAATCAGGTACGCTTCCGCATCTAGTATTTACTGAATAATTTAGTATGAAGTTTATTGCTATAATCGGATGATTAAATATAATAAGTGGTATCAGAGCCACCTTCATATTAAATTATTTGGATATGATATATATTGGACACAATTTTGCATTCGGCAAGGGTTCACTCGTCCATCCGGTTAATTCATGTTCAATTATTAAATTTCATCCAGTGGTTAATTCATGCCTAGTATAATCTGGTTCAAGATAATTAGGGTTTAACTACCTTTTCTAACATTACCGTACCGACACATGTTGCATTGTTTTGTATAATTATCTTCTGGGATTAAGAGCTTTTGCTTGGTATGGTGTGTGCTGATCACGTCATGCTTTTTGGTGCACCATAATGGATTAATTGGCACATCATATTTTGGATTAAGTATTCAATTAAGTAATTTGGGAATCAGCATTGAGATGGTACACCATTAATTAACTAATTAACAATTATATTAAAGGTTTATGTCATGTCGATATTTCTTATGGATGAATGATGAGTAATGAGTACTGTGAAATCATGCATCATTGTATGTTTTCTTTCTATATAGACCACACCAAATTATTTAGGTTATGCATAATTAAATTCATGGTTGGTTATTCTATATTATGACAAATTATGTATGAACCATGAAGTTCTTTATTTTTGCATATATCCGGTATGAGTGGGCTCCGAATTTGGATCTTGAGTTCAAGACTATACACTTTTCAATATTGTTGGCATATTCTCATATCGAATTAAATAATGATCTCTTTATAGTGTTAAAATTACCGATTTTGTAAATTTGGACAAATTCAAGATTTAATAATTGACCATATGAATTTATAATAACGGGTCTAATATTTTAGGTTGTTTGATCGACACAATAAGTTGCCAAAGTAACCTCTATTGTATAAGTTGAATAATTTAGATATTATGACTACGATGTGTGATTGAGTTTCATGCGGATAATGGTCGGCCCAAAGGAAGGCTATTATTTGGCCGAAATTCAGTCATGCTTGTGGTGATAAGTACGTAACAATTATAAGGCTTCCATGTGAATATTAAGTGGGCCCAAAGGAAGGCTTAATGTTTGACAGGAGTTTATTGTTAATATTTGATCACTACACCAAGATGACCACTTACAAGTTAATTTTATGTCCAAAGACTAAAATTGATGTTGTGCTAGGTATCTTGTGATGATGGGAATGCCAATATTGAATCTGAAAATCAAGTTAAGGGAGTGTGTTTATGTTTAGGACACTCATAAGGATGCCCATAAAGCTTTTACGGTGAATAAATTCAATTCTTTGGTTTAGTGTGTGTAATTCATGCGAATAATGATCGGCCCAAAGGAAGGTCATTATTTGGCCGAATTGCATGTACACGTTGGGTAATAAATATGTGACGATTATTCGGTATTTTCATGTGTATATTAAGTCGGCCCAAAGGAAGGCTTAGTATTCGACGTGAGTTTATTGTCAATATTTGATTACAATTCTTCAAAGAGTAGTGTTTGTGTCTAGATAATATTTATATTTAATAACTAAATATTAATTTTGGCAACGACACTTTATTTATTTGAATTTATTCAAAATAGAAGAATATTGTTTTGTTCATTCAGTTTGACATTCATGGTTATTATATCTGTCATGTCCAGTTACATTCTTGATTCGGATGAAACCATTTATTAATTGAATGGTAAAGAATGTAAACATTTATTCCGGGTTGCGATAATCATAACATTGTTTTGAGAATGTGTAATTGCTACTCATAAGGATTAAAGTCTCATGTGGATTCACGTGATTTGAGCAGTAGTACATTCAAAATGCATGTTTAATAATTATCTAACAAGAAATTAAGGAAATATTCAAGGGCATTGTTCAGTTAATTAAGAAGCTGCAAAAGTCAAACTTATGACAAACATAATGTTAGATTATTTAGTGTTGGTTTGTTAAGGGTTTTTGACACATAAGGTAAATCAAGCAATTTATTATTTATTTTTTTAACATTCGGCGTGTCGGTTAAGTTAGGCTTCTCATTGGATTTGTCTAAGGTTATTTTTATATCCAATCTTGTTTGGTGGGTGGATTTGGTTTTTCGCCCACATAAGTATATTGATTCAAGTATAACTAAGATGTAACAACCAATTGATGATGAAAGATTCATCTATTCGGGGCAAGTCATCATCTAAGTTTGAGACAGTCAACTATTTTAGTTATCATTAATGATTTGTCCTTTTGTTTGAATTTGGAAAACACTTTGGTATCACCCTTTTGGTGGAAACGATTATTTTTGCATGAACAAATCTGGTTCCTTGTTCGTTGAGGAATAATCAATTTTGTGTTTTCCTTATTCAAATCATGGTGAATCCATCATTTTTTATAACTATGTATAGTTTAGATTTGAATCTCTTTCAAGTAAGTTTGCATTAATGTTCAATGGATATAAAGAATGACAATTTCTTTTCGGTATGACACATTAAATGTAGAACTAAAGTTTTGTGTCAAAATGAAATTGTTGTCCCCTTACTTCAGATATTCATTTTTAAGGGGGTAAAGACAAATATAAGGGAGTTTAGATATCAAAGTTATTTCTCGATGTCTTTTTACTAACATATGTGAGCAGGTGAACCATTTTATACTCTCAGTATTAGTGGTTTAATTCGTTATGTAGATAAAATATAGGCATGGATACTAAATCTCATTTGTGAGAAGTTTTAAGTGCTTGACATCTCTTTGTGATATTTGACTAAGTTGTTTTACTCAATAAAGAATTAATTATGTCATTTATCATAAATGTGGATATTAACAACGTCATGTCAAGGTTATTTTTTTTTTGGAAAATGGCTAGAGATGTTTGATCTTGTGTCATATGTTATATCATATGATGATTTTTTATGGATGGTGTAACATTTATACTAAGCAAGATTTTAAGGGTTGATAAAGGGTATGATTATATTTACTCTTTTTCAATTGATTCTGGTAATAAGTTCTTAAAGTTTGCAGTTTTCTTTTAATAAAGTTCTAACAATGACATTGACTATTTAAACATTGTGTAACTCATTTACACATTTGACATGTCCAACTAATTAAGGATGAGACTTAAAAGTCATAAGGTTAATAGTTGGACTTAAGAACAGTCAATGAGTAGTTTGTTGGATAATACTTAAAGTTTTAAGGATAATAAGGTAGTGATCCCAAAATCAAGTTATTTAAGACGGAAATCAAGGGGTTCATTGACATTATTGAGTTTGAGTGGGAGAAAAGGTAACTGATATTGTTTTAAGTCTCCCTATACAGGATCATAAGATCAATTAAGTAGAACAAACCCAACTATCTCAATAACCAATTCATTAGACGATTTACTTAATAAAGTAAATGCAACTAAATTAATTACATTGTTTTCCTATATGGATAAAATGGATAACAGTGTAATGATGGACTAACAAGTTGCAATAAGAGTTAGATGATGGAATGTTAGAAGGTGATCTAGTCACCATGTAACAAACCATTGAAGGTCCGGGTTCATTGACATTATTGAGTTTGAGTGGGAGAAAAGGTAACTGATATTGTTTTAAGTCTCCCTATACAGGATCATAAGATCAATTAAGTAGAACAAACTCAACTATCTCAATAACCAATTCATTAGACGATTTACTTAATAAAGTAAATGCAACTAAATTAATTACATTGTTTTCCTATATGGATAAAATGGATAACAGTGTAATGATGGACTAACAAGTTGCAATAAGAGTTAGATGATGGAATGTTAGAAGGTGATCTAGTCACCATGTAACAAACCATTGAAGGTCCTAATTCATATAGGTGGATCAATGCCTTAAAGATATTAAGTCATTTGATGGACGATGATATTTGGACATTGTTCAATTACCTAAAGTTATGAAATATATTGGTTCCAAGTATTTATTTGTAACCAAGAAGGCTCAAAAGGTAATGTGACAATGAATTTCATTTTGACGATCTTGACTATAAAGACATTTTGGCATATTCATTTTTCGGTTATATTGGATGAATGTTCAGTTTTGTTTCTCAATTTTGACATTGATGAAACTATTTAGTGCAAAAAGCTATAACTTTGATTCAATAGATTCAAAGTAAATGTTTTGCAAATTGAGGTAATTCATCTAATAAAGTTTTAAGTAAGGTTTTCCGTCATAAAGACTACAAATCTGCATTGTTATCATCTTATTTGAAATTAGATGAATGTTGTAAATGATTGTAGATACTCGGGATTCAGTGGGAGTATGAAAATATTCCGGTTTTATATCCCTTTAGTAAAGGAGACAAATAATGCATGCTCTAAAGGAAATATTTATTCAGAAAATACAGTAATGCTTAATTCGCATGTTTCAGAAAACGTTTTGTGTGTTTAAGTATTACGATATACATTTAGGTTGTATGTGTTCAGATATTGCATACATTCTAAAGTTTATTTGACCGACATTAAGTTGGTACAGATTATGATCTTGGATCCACTAAGGACAGCCAAGCATATTGTTTGTCATTTACATTTGGAACAAAACATTACTCATAGGAGTTCGATTCAGGTTGAGATCATTCGGTATTTCGACTCCTAGATGGTTATGTGCATTTGTCTTAAGGATGCAAATTCGATTTGGTATTGAAATACTTCTTAAGTTATTTTGTGACAAATGTGAGTTATTATAGTTTCAATTTAACAATACAAGTGATGTAAGTATTGTTTAAGAAACAATTCAGAGTGAAAATGTGTCAATTATACATGTTGATACAAACTCCATTTTGCGGATCCGCTTATTAAGTAATTACCACCCACGATCTGTCTTGAGCTCATTGCTCAAATTAAATGGGTGTTTCGGTTTTTATGGAAATTCAGTTTAAGTGGGAGTTTGTCATGTTAGACACATTAAAGTTTACGGCTATTAAGTTCTGCAGAAATAAAGTTTCGGTTTATAGTTTCACTCTGTTTTATTTGGTTGATCTCACTAAGGTGGACCAGTTGGAAATATGCATATTTGGATCACATTCGGATGTTATTTTCATGCTGCACTTTCATGCTCGATTCATGTCGTTGGTTATATTGTCATATGTGACCATTGAGGGTCTTGTTACGACAAATTGTAGCAAAGGCCGCTTTGATCCTATGTTGATATGATTGATGGACCGAATTGCTTAAGACGGTTAGATTGTGATAGCATTTTTGAGCTCATAAGGTTATTATAAATACAATTATCAGGTGTTACACATATATGAATGTATTTGGCCCAAGTGGGAGATTGTAAGAATTATGGGTCTAATACGATAATATATGTGGACAAATTATCTATTAGATAATAATTGTATTTATGCGCTATCAATTAAGTTAAACCCAAATATAAAGTGATCCACTATGGTGTATTAAATACGGGTTTATTTACGTCTTAAAAGTATGGGATTGACTATTATCTAAGTGTAGATACCCATTAAGTTTCTAATGCATGATGGGCGCAGTAGACTAAGGAGACTATATTTAGTCACCTAGGGTTATGGTCCTTAGTAGCACACAATAACCTAATCTCCCTTCATCCCATCAGTAGAGAGATCTTGTCGGTATGTGTGTCTACTAGAAGACCTAATCCAAAGACTGCCCCAGACGGTTCATTCCAACCTTTTGTCATGTAATCAGGTACGCTTCCGCATCTAGTATTTACTGAATAATTTAGTATGAAGTTGATGGCTATAATCGGATGATTAAATCTAACAATTTTTTTATAAATAAATTACATATTTTCTTAATATAATCAATAAATTTAATTTAGCTATGCCAAATAATGTGTTTGAATAAACTAAATTAAGACTAAATAATTTACCTAAACTTTTGAAGTAAATTTTTGTCGAGATTTAGTGACAGTTTCTACGGTTCTCCTTATCTTAATGGTTTACCCCGAATCCTAACTCTAAAGACATCACTTTAATATATAACGATCAGGGTTTTAAAAAAAAACTAACTGAACAAATTTGGTATAGATAAAAGAGACATACAAGGAAAACAAAGTTTAATAGAATATAGAACGAATTCACCTTCAAATCGAACATTGATGAGGATGAAAGACCATTTGAAGTAGATAACGCAAGTGGCTAAGCAACAAATATTTTAGACATATTCCAAATATTGAACGAAATATTTTTTTTTGGCTAGAATCACTATATGGCACTCCCTCACATACACTCATTCTCACCCCATTTTAATAAAATACTACTTATATATATTAGAGAATATAAATTCTTATTTATGATAGATAGTTTTCATCACAAACTTGTGACAACTCACATAATACAAGTGGGAGAGTAAGTGGGGGTGAAAAAAATTGTACAAGAGAGTACAAAATTAATTTTTTTTATGAGAGTTACTTTTGTTGGTATAAATTAATAAATTTTTAAAAAAATGATATAAAGGAGTAAGTTCCAAAATTTTAGGTATAAAAGAGAATAATTATCAATCTACCCTTATTTTATTGGAAAGTTAAATCGTATAAGTTTAATTTAGAT
Organism: Silene conica; assembly: GCA_029255685.2. Lineage (NCBI taxonomy): Eukaryota > Viridiplantae > Streptophyta > Magnoliopsida > Caryophyllales > Caryophyllaceae > Silene > Silene conica. Next base: position 56,073,214 of record CM055313.2, read on the forward strand.
GTTATATATGCAATTCAATTCAGCCCCTATAAGTTTAGTTTAAATCAAATTCTATAAGTTAAGAAACATTGAGATTCTATAAATTTAGCTTAGAATGCAAAATAAGAATTTTTTGTCAAATAACACCTAACATTTACACTGTCCGTAAAAATAGTACCTAAAGTTATTTTTTTTGCCCAAGAACACCTAACATTTATGTATTTTGCCTAATAACACAAAAATCAGTTTTCCGTAGAAAAAAGTCGAGATTCCGTATTGACTAACGGTGAAATTGATTTGACCTTATTTCTTCATTCTTTGTTTTCCACTGACTGGTGCATTACAAAAGTAATTGACAATGAATCTTATTCTTAAGTGACTTATTTTCATTCAACAAGCCATTTATAACACTTTATTTTTGCCAAAAACTCATGTCTTCATCAATCCACTTTGAAAAGCAACATCCACGCAAACCCGTCTTTGGATGAGCTTGAATAAGACATTTGGTTGAAAGGATGGTGAGGGAAAAGGAGAAAATCGGACAAAGTAAGCCCAATTTGGGGTTTTAATTTGAAAATTGAGGAATTAATTAACTAAGGGAAGGTTACTTAAGTATTTAATTGGAGGAAAATTAAGTTTAATTGAAGGGAAATTAGCAAAAGGGAAAATTGGGTTTAGAAAAGGATGATGAAGAGGGTAATGAAATGAATCAAGGGAAAAGAAAGAAGCGTCAAATCAAATTTACCGTTGGTCAAGACGGAATCTTGACTTTTTTTGACGGAAAACTGATTTTGGTGTTATTAGACAAAACAGAGAAAATGTTAGGTGTTATTGGCCAAAAAAAAAAACTTTAGATACTATTTCTACAACAGTGTAAATGTTAGGTGCTATATGACAAAAAAACTCGCAAAATAATGAGGCAAACATATGAGAAATTATGTGAATTGGCAACTAAATAGCACAACCCTTCCCCACTTTCCTTGAACTATAATTTGAGTTTTGGTGGACAATAGAACATCTTCGGTATCGCAGTCACCAGTGACCATAAGCACCTGACAAAAAAAGAAGTATAATAGTCGCAGTGAGCAGTGAGCAGTGAGCAGTGAGCATTGAGCATTGAGCAGTGAGCAGTTGTCCACTTTACCAGCACCGGCCATTATAGGGCAATCGTTGATTAGGAGATACAATAATGTTCAGTTATTAAAATCCTCTGGGAGCTTCAATTAGCCACTTAACCGTAAGACTCCAATGATACCCATTCAATGTTTCATGGATTTGGATTTCCATATATAATTTTGTCTACACCAAGGGAGAAGAGAAGGCCGGGGCTTCACACACTTGAGATTACAAGAGTGCTTATTTACTTAGCAACGGTAGCGAGAATACAGTGAGGGCCGAGGGGAATATATAGCAAAATTTTCTGTGATGCTACGCTATCATCAATTGTCCATCTCCATTTTACAATGACTTACGCACAAAAAATCAGGATTCCAGGAAAGTTGTCATGGCTTCAATTGAGAAAGGGAAGGGGTAAGGCAAGCATACGAGAAGCCCAATGAGTAGTACCACCACCCCAAGACCAACATATTTTGAGTCAGGTTCACTGATTTCCTCGGAAAGTGGAGCAATAGTCCTTCTCTGTAAGAAGAATATCAGAACCACCCAATAGAATGCTACGTCGCTGAACAAGGATGATAGTCCCAGGAGGACAATAGAGGCGCCTGTCAACCTAGCGGACGCCTGTTTTCCAACATCACAAGAATGATACCAATCAACAATTGTATAGAAGTTAAAATTCTAAATAAGAGGGGTTAAGACGGATTAAAACATTAAGAGGGCATAACCCGTGTTTATGAACTCAAAGAGTGACGATTGTTTCGTTCTAAATCGATTATTTTTTTGAGAACTATGATTTGGAAAAAAATTTGTTGCATTTGGACACCGTGGCTAGGAGTTTTTGTATGTTAAAGTTTTTTTTACTGAACAAACTTTGAATGGCCATATCTCATGGTCATGAGTTCCAAACTCGTCAAATCTTTTTCTTAAATCCTAGTTCTCAAAAAGATGATCAATTTTAAAAAAATCTTCATATTCCGAGTTCGTAAACACTAGTTATTCTCTCTTAAAAGTTTTCTGGATAAAAAATTTGGGTTTTGGTATTTCATGCAAGGTGGTGAATTTCAAGGGTGCCGCGTGAATTATCCGTAGTTTAAATAAAATAAAAATAAAATCTGGAGTATTTTAAGAAGCGACCAATAGTTTGTAGTAGTGTCATTAAATAACCCTATATTATAATATGTACTATTTTTTGTTGAAAATATTATTTTATAAAAGGTGTTTGTTTATATCAAATTAAATAGATAAGCGTTGTGTTTTAATTTTTTATTTGTACAAATAATGCGGTCAAAGTTGTCTGTCCTCTAAAAAGCAAATTGAAAATTTTGGATGGAGCCATTTCAAGTATGAGTCATTTCGGGTCACATAGAATCACTTCATCTTCTGGCTCGCTTAGACAAATTCGGCTCATTTCAAATATGAGTCACTTTAGGTCCGTTCATATTTGGGACAAAGGTGATGGGGCTAGGCACACCGATTGATACTTTCAGAGTTTCAGGGCACATGAGTAGTGGTTTTGGATATCATATAGATAATTTCATATGAGCTCATACATAACTCATCTGGATCATTTAAAATGATTTCATGTCATTTTGTTTAGGCCCATTTTTTTGGTCGGGTAGTTTTGGTCTTTAGGGACATTAGGGTTGGGTTGAGCAGGGTCAATTTCACATCCAGAATGTTTGGGTCAGATCGGGTCATAATCAACTTGTCCAAGTTACGTCTGAATAGGTACTCTGGCAGGCTAATCCAACTCTCTTCCCCTGGGATTCTCAGCTCCTTGACATCTAGCCATCTAGGGGATAGTGATGTTCTTTTATATTGGTAGTTAAGTGCCTGAGTTTGGCTAAATCTCAATTTGGGTGTCTGAAGCTTGATACCCGAGGTTTAAGCATATTTTCAGTTGGGGTACTCGAGGTTTTGCTAGTTCCATTTAAGTTGCCTAAGTTTATACACAAAATCATTTTAGGTACCTTTACTAATTTTTTTTAGATTAAAGACAAAAAATAATATATTTATATATAATTAAGCAACTTTTTTTATAGTTTTTGAGCAACTTTATAAAAATCATATTCTAATGATATAATAAGTTTGAAATCATGCTATGATGTTTATTTAACACTCTTTATTCAAAAAAATTCAATAATATGCTTTATACTGATTTAAGCCCGTGCAAACTATTAAAAATTTAATATTAAAAATATGCTAGTATTAACTAATACTCTGACTTAATATTCCCCGGTAGTAATTAAAGATATCTAATAAATGCACGTGATTGAATATTTGTGTTTTTGCTTTTCTTTCTTTTTTTGCTTGTTGAGATGAGAGTTCACCCATGGCAGGTTCCAAAGGATGATTCATGTTAGCAAACCTCAAATCATTTTGGGACTAAGGCTCTTGTTGTTGTTGTTGCTCTTGATTGAATATTTGTGTTTCAATAACTTAACTATGTTTAACTATTTAAAAGTAGAATTCACATACGGAGTATAAGTTATTAATCGTTTCAAAGTATATAAGTAGTTTTAAACATTTACATATTGAAAATGCTCCTTGTAAACTATTTTAAATGTTCTATTAGAACAAAAACATGTTACTATCGAAAAATAAACTATTCAAGCCTCACTTAAGCAAGTTTGAAAATCATCAGATCAAGTAGTCCTTGAATTACAAATGATCTTGGAACACAAATGATAATCTAAGATAGAGTTGTTTGTGATTTGCGAGAAATCACTTTAGTACATCACAATTACAAATTATTGGCCAAAACTTTTATATATTAATGAAATTTTATCACCCGCACCAAATTATTATGTTATTGCTACCATACTTTACTTCAATTTTGTAACTATGTTAAGATATTGTTTTTATTGAGATTTTTTTTTTCATCATATAGCTTAATTAAATGACTTTCTTTGTAATTTTAAGTCGATCACATATCATTATTTCGGAATTATGCAATATATAGTTCGCTCAAAATTTATAACAATTTTTTTTTTTGCATTTTTAGAGCTAATGTGTATGATTATAGTCTTCTTTAGAATTTTATTTTATATTATTAGTATTACAGTTGATGTATTTTTCGCACTTTATTTTAATTGTTATTGTAATTTATTATTGGCATAAAAATCTGGAATGAATTTTTAACTGTTGATTTATTGTAATTTATTAGTAAAATTTTGCACGCAATTATTTACATTTTAAATTATTCATTTTTCGTCATTATTCACTAATATTTACGTGTAGTAAACATAAACGTAAACATTTACATCTAAACTTAAACATAGGAATTTCTGAGCAATTAATTCCATCTTTTTTACGAGTCCCACATTTAATAAAAATAAAAATAAAAATCTACATGTGATGATGGGGCTTAAGGAGAATGCTTGAAATGTTTTGGTCTTATATAGAGATGGTGTGATGATAGCTTTTGTCAAAATTTCGATATACTTCTTAGTTCTTCATCTTTGGAATAAGTAAGTTAAAAGAGGTTCAAAAAAAAATTCCGTTGCATAATTTTATTTAAAAAATTATTGATATCATAAATAAAATAAATTTTATTTAAACGGGGCATAAATTTTATAATTTTTTTATGTTTAATATTTTAAAAAGAAAACTATTTTTTATTAAGGTACCTAAAATGCTACTATGTATAAACCTTAGGCACCCTAAATGGAACTAACTTAACCTTGGGTATCCAAACTGAAAATCTGTTTAAACCTGAGGTATCCAAACTGAAATTATTCAAACCTCGGGCACCCAAATTGGCATTTAGCCAAACCTCAGGCACCCTAATTGGAAATTTTCGTAACAAATATGGTTATACCTTTCTTCCCCATATGGCAAATGAAATACGCCCACCATCAAGTTCTCCAGCAGGAATGCTATTGATGGCATTGATCAGAAGCCCCGCCCAAGCCCATAACACAAGAGGGTTGACTGAAATTGCTTGACCTTCCCTGAGAACATCTCCTAGAAGAAGCTTCGCTGCTCAGATAGGACAAAAGTTAAAATTGAGAGCAAGATACATAAATATGTAGTTCTAGGATATCAAATCCACTTTCATCATCTGAATGTGGAAGAGTATAAAGATACAACAGAGATTTTCGTACCAATTCCCCCAGCTAGGAGCGACTCGTGAAAAACAGAAGCGTCGACAACAACACCAAGGCCGTCACTCGGTGGGAGAACGAATCCCAACAAGAGAAGTAAGAGACCCAAACTATAGCCAGCTAGAGGTCCAGCTGCAGCAACTTTCAAAAGGTCTTCTCGCTTAGGAACAATATTCACAATCCGTGTGATAGCACCAAAAGAGCCTATCTGCCCACAAAAGTAAACTTTAGACATACAATGTGCATGCAATCTCAGAAACCGTATTGGAAAAAATTCTAAAAAATGGATCCGGTTCTGGGGTAATTAAATCTGTTTTTGTTTTCAACGAGTCCTGAGAAATACAGGCTTAGGTTGTATATGACAACCCACCACAAACTTGAGCAAATATGCTCATTTTCTGGCAATGAGACACAAGGCACCCTGCAGCATATCTGTATATGGGATTCTGGGCAGGCATATATTCTCTCCTAGTTGGTTTTCCAGTTTTCCTTTTAACATGTTCAACATAGAGTGTATTTGTTAATGAAATATTACTAAACACTACAGGATGTGAAAGATCTGAAATTTATTTACTTGCGGCTGACGTATTCTGTAAGTGATAGGAGTTCTGCTACACACTTTTACCAGAGGTACCCTCCCTCCCTCCCTCTGGACGGGATCCAAGGATAAAAATTTGAAGATTTTGCTATATGTAAACAGATTAAAGAAACAAAAACAACCAGCATATTACTCAATGACAGTGTACTCAGTCAAGAGAGGAAGTCAGTCCATGAACTGAGTGGAGCAAACAATGACAAACCAGCTTGAGTTACATATACGTTTAGATTTCATATCTCACCTGCCAACTTGGGACGAGATAAGGCACACCAAGCCGAACTCCACAGTCTTTTGCAACAATGTAGTGCCCAAGCTCATGCACCCCCAAAATCAAAGCAGTCACGAGTGCTCCAGGAACACCATCCTTGAGTAGGTCTAGCTTGTCAAAACTTGACCTGAGATGCCAAATAAAATACAAAGCACATCAATGGCAAAATACATTTGTCTGCAGCAAAGAAATAAGAACTGACATTTTCAACAGGAATTACTGAACATATCCATGACCAGCTGATTAAGAAAACAGTGCTACGATTACAACACTTTCATTTAATTATAGCCATTATGAGTCCAGCACGAGAATCTGAATTCTGCCATCATAAACGCATTCAGCTTTTGGTAAACGGTAGGAATGTAAGGTGACAGAGAGCAGATATAAGAACATACAACAAGTCTGACTGTAGCGCAGGAACATTTCGAAGCAGCAAAGTAAAGACAGTCACCAATCCAAAAGCCCCTGCAGCAAACCATTCTGGAACAGCTGCAGCATTTGACAAAAGATACAGATGTTAGAAGCGCTCCATGTACCTAAAACGGACATTTGGAAGCCCTCAAAAGATATAATGGCGATGGATATGGCTACCCGTCGTTTCTGGTTGCAATGTTTTCCTGGGAACCACCACTGCCACAGGTTTATCATCTTCAGGGTTGATAAGTAGGAAAACTTTATACTGATCACCAAATTTATCCTGCACTAAAAAGGTAACTCTACGTAACAAGTGATGTACATTTTTTTAAAACACAGTGGAGTCTGAAAGCGAACATACCTGCATCCTCTTTGATATTTTTTCATAACTTTTAGATGGTACCCCGCGCAGATTTCCTTTAAATAATACTCCACCCTGAAAAGGAATTCAGAAACCACAAAGAAAATATCTAGGTAAATTAAATTGCTCTGAGAGAAAATAATAAGAACTCCTTATTTAAAGAGTATTCCACTCTATTGACAAGCGTTTGAAATGATTGATAAACAACAAAGGCTCTGTTTGATAAGACACTTCAACTAGCTTATTTGACCAAAGTAGCTTATTTGACCAAAATTTCAGGTACTTGATTTTTTTTTGCAAATGTTTGGTAGGTAGCTTATTTGACCAAATAAGCTACCTGAAACGAAATGCTACCTCATGTAGCATTTGAAAAAAATAAGATACCTAAAATGAGATATTTTCCATCTTTTACCTCTTTAATTTATAATATTAAACGATTATCATATCCTTTTACATCATTTTACCCAAATAAGCAACCTTTTCACCCAGTTTACCAAACATCAGCTACTAATTTTCAGCTACCTTTTCAGATTTCAGTTTCCTTTTCAGTTTTCAACTACCTTTTCAGATTTCAGCTACCTTTTCAGGTAGTTCAAACACAGCCTAAATTTTTATCATCTTATAATCATAAATCGTGCCTCTCGATCTTTTTCGTGGTTAAGCTTAAATTATAATGAGTTAATATAAGAATGTTATTGACTAAACCCTATAATTCCATAAATCACCCCAACTAAAATGAATCTAACCATTGGGGAAAGATATTGACCCACTAAATACCAAGAATAATATAACCTAATTTAGCTTGACCCAACGTGGAAGTAGTCCATGACATCCATGTAGCCTAAACTTCACCTTAAAACTAGTTTTTAACTGGACTTGACTAAGAAACTTTAACCAATAAGGTATGATATCTAGATACGTTGTTTACGTTAACCAAAGGCCTGTTTGGGGACTTGAATTTGGAATTCAAATCCAGATTTGGGCCAATTCTGGAGTTTAGGAACATCAAAAATTTGGAAATGAAATTCGGTGAAATCCTCACCCCAATTCCAACTTGGTACAAAATGGATCATTTAAAATGACTACCCTCACCCCGTTATTTCGATTCTTCCATTAAATTTTTATCTCTTTGATGTACGCTCCCGTGGTTCCTCTCTCCCTTCACTTTCCATCAACATAATTTTTCTTCTTTGGCCCTGTTCTTTTTGGACTGAAACTGAACTGAACTGAACTGAACTTATAGGATCTGAACTGAACTGAACTGAACTTATAGGATCTGAACTGAACTGAACTTATAGGATCTGAACTGAACTGAACTTATAGGAAACTAAACTTATAGGATCTAAAGTAAACTTAAAAAGTGACTTGAAGTCCAAAAGAACTGAGCCTTTGTCTGCCATGAAAAACAATAATGCAAGTATACATTTAACTAATTTTCAATTATTTACTTAAGTAAAAGTTTTTGCTTATTTTCTCGCGATTCTTCATGTCTCTATCATTTTACACAATTTATCTCAGATTCTATTATAGTTTTGGGGTTAGTCACATTTCTTAATCTCTATCTTTCCATAAATTTGATATTAGAAGTTGATTATGGTGATAAATTTTTGCTCATACGTGCCTATGAGCTTGTGAGAATTATTTCTAGATATGAAACTTTTATTTGTGAGGATCATGTAATTTATTATTTATCAATATAAGTAAATTTTATGTTTCCACAAAAAAAACAATTAATTCTATGAATCTTCCAAGTTAAAAACACCATTGTGCAAATGAATCTAATTGAATTCCAAGGTTACCCAAACACCGTTTTAGAATTGTAACTGGATTTGAATGGCACCATTTTAATACCCGAAATCAAAATCTTGAAATTAAAATCAATTGTAAGTTACCAAACACTGCCTGAGTGAATTGCTGGTTAATAACAGCCAACCATCTTTCTTTTGAGTGCGACGACGACGACAACAACAATAACAATAATAATAATTTACAAACGAACGCCAACCGTGATCATAATTCATAATTACACCTTACCCACGAAAAAAAGGAGAAAATGAACCGTCCTACCTCAATACCAAAGTAGTATTACTTATAAGACTTAAATCACAGTCATAATATATAAATTAATGATTATATTATTGACTAGAGCAGAAATATGAGGGAAAGGGGATATAGAAGCTCCTTTTTGAGAGAGATAATTGGGAATAATATACAAGCTTCAGTTCTGATAACTTGCCTCATATGGTTCTTGTCCTGTAATGAAGAAAGTGTCAAAGCCAAACACTTGATCTCTGATTATGTCAATTGTCTCCTTCGGAATCCTATCTGCTTCATCCAGTTGTCGTGGCTGTTAAGAGCACAAGAGTGATCACTTCTACAAGATTAGTCGAGTGGTAGGCTTTAGGAAAAGAATCAAAATATCAGGGATGAAAAACTGGAAATGGAACTGAATAAATGTACCTTCAGACCTGGTAAAGGTGAGCCACTGGCAACTTCCAAACCAACTCCATCCTGCCACCATGAAACATTGCCATCTAAGAGTCAGATAATTAGAAGGCTGAATGGGGAAGGCATGCATTTTAAGTCCACAAAATAAATGATACTTGATAGTTCAATGATAATTATGTTCGCAAAAGCAACAGCAGAAGATGTTTCCCCAAATTGTCAGCAATTACCCATAAGCTAATTCTTGCACTGACACTGAGAAATCAAAATCCAAATAATTTGTGATTTGAAGTTGACAATAGTAGTTTTCCTCGTTAGATCATCATGATCCCTTCAGTAGTACTACTGACAATTACATTTGCATAGTAGAATGAACATTTGCATGGTAGAATGAGAGTCCTTAAGACCGATATTTCAAGAGAAGATTATTTGAACTACTGAGAATTGTCTTCTCCTAAGACAATTCATTTCATAAACTTTTTTTCACAATGGAGCAAGAAATTAGACAACTTTAGTATGTCACACTCTATCACGGGGGACAAGGATGAGAGCTTTGCAACAATACAACAAACGGGTATACAACCAAAATTTCTCTTGATGATTACAACATTACCCCAATGCCTCAACAGCTCCTACAAATTGCGAGCTGATTTATCTTGATGAATAACTAACTAACATAAATAACAGGATCCAAAGGACTCAAAACATATTGCCTTGAACATATCCCTCTATACTGACCATCTCCATCCCCAAAGTTAAGAACAATTATAATCTCAAATTTGGTTGCTTTTACAAAACAAGCTATGGGATTAGAAGTTAGAACACAAAGACGACAAAGACGATGACGACGACATTACCCCAGTGACTCAATAGCTCCCGCAAATTACGAAGTAAAGGGGATGCATGTACAGTATCAAAAAAAATATAAAAATCTATACATTAGTATTCACATAAACTTAAAGAGTGTCGTCTTCGAGACCATGTAAAGTCAAATGGTGGGAACAAAAAGAGATAGAAGAAATAGTATGTTTACTATTTTGCAATACACCAATATCTTTCTTTCTTATTGGAGATACGTCAAATACCTCCTAACCCAACAACCTCCTAACCCAACAAGATGAATTACTCCTCCCATGAGTCAGGGACATGTAATGTGTACATGGTTCTACATGAAGATTCCCAAAATTTCACACTGCTTTTTAATTTACAAGAACATAAATTCACCTAATCAACATGAATTTTGTCGATTTGGAAATAAAATGCATACAAATAAATTGTAAACCTGAAAAAAATGTTGCGTGAGAAAAAATTGAGGTAAGAAGTTATAGATAGGAGTTATATGATTTGTGCATATGTAACTAATAAAAGCGAATAGGACCAGGTGCAATTGTGCAAATGTAACTAAGTACCTGAATTTTCATTTCATTGTTTCCCATGGCATTGTTATCTGAATTCAGAACTTCGGTAGACGCCTGCTCCATTTCCTAATGAGTAATACATTAAATAATCTAAATTGATTTTAGAGACGTGATGAGAAGGCATCTCAATACTAATGCGATTACCAGTAAATTACTAATCATTACCTCAGGTAGCTCTGAATTGTTGGGTGTATTAGAGTCGATCAAGCTTGTGCTCTCCAAGTTCGCATGCTCATCATTTTTCTGCAAAACCCAGAAAAGAAAATTAGGGCGACCAAATTCAGGATACAATAGCATTAAGATCCATTTAACAAAAAGAAACTAGGGAAGGGAAAATTCATGTGGACTTTTGCAAGCCTTTACAATGCATAGAGGGTGAAAGTCTATTCAAAATATGCATCTTATCTTTTGTTAAGCATAAGTCGCATTGTGATTTCCATTTACAACAAATACTCAAGCCACTCAACGAAATATGTAAATGTATCTCAAACATACAATCAATATCCTTACATTTTGTTGACCTTTTGGTTGAGCAATTCAAACTCAGTGTCACCCTATCTATGAAAAGTGATGATAGATCTTAAAGCTTAAGTCATGTAAAGTTATCCATGACCGTATTGAGTTCAATTGACTCTACCAATGAAAGCCTCTATTGGAGTCCTCAATGAGCATGACTCAGTCTACTTTGAGCCTAAGATGTCAAGCACACTCGATCATCAACCGCAAACTCCATCTACATTCTCATTTTTCAATATGAACTACGTCTACTTTGAACTCAAGTTTCAGTGGTTGTGGATTGTCAACACCATTCAAGCTATCAATGAGCATAATTGAGCCTACTTTAAACTCAAGCTCACACGGTCAAAGTCAAACTCTATAGAAGTTCTAGATAAATATAGCAAGTCTATATTCAAACAAAGATCACTTATTTAGTGGGAGTAAACTCCACTCAAGTTGCCATAAGCATAACTCAATCTATTTACCAAGGCTTATACAGCCATCAACTGTAAATCCCATTTAAATAATAAATGAGCATCGTTGATTCTGTTGATTCTATTTGACCTGAAACATACTCAATCATCAAATGAAAGTCGAAACTCCATTCACACAAGATTACACAAACATGAAATGGAACTTCATTACACTTTTGAAGGAACAAAATTGATTCTAGGCTTAATGGAAGTTCGTTCTAATTTCCACTATGAATCGCAATTGAGCTTTATCACTTGGAAGTCCGGTTTTCTGATGAAAAATAATTGATTGAGACTACTTTAAGTGAGTATAGTTAAAGCTAGTTTGATCTCAAATTTGGTGGACTACTGAAAACTCGACTCAATTAGCCAGTTTATAAACAGCACACTCTAACGAGTTCTCTATAATGAGCACAGGAACTAATTAACAACCCAAACATAATTCGGAATTCGCTGATATGAATTATCATTTGAAAGCGTCAAGGACAAATAAAAGTGCCTAACATCAAACAGTAAAAACAATTATACCTCAGCATCGTTGTCATCAGTTTGAGTGTCATCAGTCTCACTTACTCTACATACGAAGTCAACATTTCTGCTACTCCCTAACCTACAACAACAATTCAACCAAAAATCAAAGCTGATTAAAAAAAGGAATCAAAAAAATTGAAACAGAAAGATGAAAGGAAAACAAGGAACCTGGAAGAAGCATGCAAACGAAAGCGGAAATGGCGAAAGTTGGCGCGAAAATGAAAAGAAGGGGAGGATGCAATTAACGGCTGAGGGTGGATGACGGAGCATGAGGAACAGTGTGAGACAGGCGAAGAATTGCAACGAGCTGCAAATGGAATACTCATATTGTTAGATTAAAATAACAAGTTTGCACGGAGAATGACTATGATTATGATTATGTTTGTTTCATCGCCATTGAAATTTGAAATGCAGATGATACGAACTTGTGTGAAGTCTAAGGGGGGAAATGGAGTTTGGAGATATTTTGAGGCATAGAACTATAGAAGTATGAAATTCTGAGGGTGGGTACTGGGATGGCTTCTCAAAATCTTATCTTGAATGTCGTTTGTTTCTTACTTTCGGAGTTTTTATGTGCCACGTCTCGCCTATAACAGAAAAACAATTGTGTAGAAGAGAATTTTCTTATTTTTTTAGCATATAAATATTTTCTTGCCTTTAATATTTCAATTTTTTTGTGGATTTTTCTTAACTTATTAAATTTTAAGTTATATTTTAATTTTCTTTCCGTCTAAACTAAAATTTAACTAAGCTTATAAGTAAAAAATTTTAGTTTTATTGTAAGATTTTTGGTTTAATATTTTAATAACCGAACTCAGAAATTTTATAGCAATACTCGTAATATTTAAAACAAAACTCAAAAAAATTATTATAATGTTCAAAAACTATAAAACTGTTGGTAGTACATCGGACGTATGTGTTGGAGTAAGTATATTCAACAATATTGCGATCACATGATCATAATAAGAATACGCTTTTTGCGGCGTCAAAAAAGTGGCCATTTGCGGCGTTTTTAGTGTAGCAGCAAATAAGGGGGCTGCAAATAGAAAATGTTATTTGCGGCGAAAAAAAACGCCGCAAATAAGGAGGCCATTTGAGGCGTTTTCTGGACAAGACGCCGCAAATGAGGTGTTGCTTTTTGAGGCGTTTTTGTTCTGAACGCCGCAAATGAGGTGTTGTTTTTTGAGGCGTTTTTCTCGCTAAACGCCGCTAATGATAGAGGTTGTTGAGGCGTATTCTATGATGCCGCAAATAGATTTTATGAATTTAAAAATATTTTTTAATAATTATTTGGGCACATTTCATTTGATTCCTGCAATAGCAATAATTTCCACCAGTTTTTATCCCGCAAATATGTTGCTCCAATGTGGTTTTGCTCAATGCATGTACGTCAACCGGAATAATGTCATTGCATATAACCAAAACTATTTTCATCCAATACATACATACACTTCATTATATATATTACAACTAATACCATACTAGCTATGACCGTCAACATTCTTCACGTATAACTAGCATTAAAAAACCATAAAAATCGGGAATGATGTTCTCTCTAATCGTTTAGGTAGAAAGCAAAATCGGTACATACGAGTTAACGTCTAATTAACACATTGGCTGGTGAAGTACGTAGCCCACTTGTCCCGCACTTCATTTATCTCACCATTCGTGTATGATTGATCTTCTCCTTGTGATGAGTAGAAAACCTAATATAACATAACACAAGCAAATTATTAGTTTAAAATCATCAAAAAATCACACTAGTGTTTCATACAAGAGTATCGTCCTCTATTCTGCTATTAGCTACCTGGGACGACTATAATAATATTGTATACCATGCATGGTAGGAAAGTCCTGGGACTATAAGCGCAAGTTTGAATTCCCTTCATTTATGATTTCAAATATCATTGTTTGAGAACTGAAATATTCGTTTACTTCTTCTAGTTGCAAATATTTGTACACTGATATGTAGTCTATAGGGGTTTCATTCTCTTTACTCTTACTCTACTCTTATATATAGACAGAGACTTTCATACTCTACTCTAATATACTAGCAGCAATTTAAGAGCAACCAGCACCAAAACGACAGAGCGGCAACAGCAACTGTATGTGCACCAGCGATCGCAACAGTGCAGTGCAGCAGTAGCATTAAAATAACGTACAACAGTGGAAACTACCACATCAATGCGTACAACAGCAACAATTAAACCAGCCAGCAGTAAAACTAGCAACATATAATAGCAACAGCAACAATCGTGGTAGCAATTATAGAGGAGTAACGTGTAGTGTGGTCAGTAGCAGCACTGAGCACTGGTAATGGCAGAAGGTCTGTGCAGTAGGGGATTTGGGTGTGCAGCAACAACAGTACCCATGGTTCAGGGACTGGCCTGGTCTGGGCAGACCAGTGACACAACATGCAGTACTCCAGTAGAGCAGCAGGTCTAAATAGACTAGCAGAGGACAGTGCATATGTGCAGACACAGAAATGCAGGAACAGAAATGTAGAAACAGAAATGCAGAGGTAGGGGGTCTGGTGCAGTGGGGTATAGCGGCAGTAATAGCGAAGTGCAGTGCAGGGCAATAGAGTAGTAGGGTAGTTCAGGAAGTCAGTAAAGACGTGAGTATAGACAGTAGAAGCGGAGATGCAATACGTTCACTAGGGGCAACATCAGTAAGCGTAAAAGAATAAGTATTGTGGTAGCAATTAAAATGATAACAGCAGTAGCAGGAACCGTAATTAACCTCAAGCAATTTAAGATACCAAATACGGAAGAGGAAGGGAACAGAAGTGAGTAGATTAGTAGTTCATTAATACTAGAAATAGAGCAGTAGCAACACAATATCATTAATATGACAAAAACCTACATCAGTAACATTAGCATTTAGTAGATAGCCTGGGGTTAATACTAAAAAAGAAACTAGCCAAAATCCAGCGTGAGAGTAATATTGAAAGTAAGACAAGCTGAACTTCAAATGCTTTAGGGCGAGTAATATTGAAAGTCGGAATACTGACTTGAGTACAAAAAACAAATACAGCGTGAGAGTTTCCAATGAGTTGGGTGCAAGCAAGAAATCACAGGGCAGCAAAAATAGCAGGAGAAGATAATGGAAGACAATGGGACATACCTTCTCCAAATCAGTTATAATTGTGCAACTCTTCACTATGTCATACATGAAACGCATCACATAATAGCCAGACTCCACGCTCCCGTTTTGTTGAGGGCACTAGTACATTATATTAAAAAAAAAATATGATAGTCGTAATTGAAATACGAGGTAATGATATAAAATGCGCTTAATGTATTCTGAAAATGTGTCAATCACCTTAATAGATTTCCACAATGGCTCTTTCCTTTTCACTTTTATTTCGCCGCCCGACATTTTGTACCTTTTTAAGGAGCTACCATACAAAAAATTAACAAGGTTAGTTGACATACAAACTTTACAAGGTTAGTTCACAGAAATTTATAAGTGACGCTCATGTAGCTAGGTTAGATAAATAAGAAATTAAAACGTAAACTTCCATTACTTGCCTGAGAACTATCATCTTCATGTATAACTTGCGACCTTCTTTAAGGGCAGCCGAGTCAAACTCATATATGGTATACGTTCGCGGAGAAATAGCGAGTAGAACCCAATGCTTACTGCATATAACAACAATTCAAGAACTCATTAGCAGCAATCGAGTAATCAAATGGGTTTATAAGCCAGAACTCTCCTATGCTAGTTAGTGGTAAAGTATTATAATAGTTTTACCTATCAATAATTGGGGCCAAGATGAATTCGTGGCCATTCTGAACTGACTTCTGAAATGCACTAGTAATATACGCAATTGCAATCTCCGCTTTTTTAATCAGTTTGGCATCTGAAGTTGCATCAGGGCACAACCATCCTATCCGAGGTTGGGTAACGACTTTGGCTAGATCATCTCGAAGTGCCCTGCATGTACATACGGGTGATTAATATAAGTCTATGTATATATTACATAATTCAAAGTAAATCTCAAATAGCTCTAGATAAATTACAGGACCTTATGAATATTTGAATGATCGAGATATTAAGCTCACACCCCTTGAGAAATTGGCTTAGATCATCTTTGTATACTACCGTCTTTTCATCTGTGTTGTGATAAAATAAACCGGCATCTAAACAAATGTCATAAGTCTCTTCATCAATCATTGTACTAAGAAGTACTTGCAGCCATTGCAAGTCTGGACTTAAAGACTCCACTATGGGTTCCTCATCAACTGGTGCTTTTGTTGGCGTGACTGATAATTTTGTGTGGTGTGAGTTGCTACCCATTACTTCAAGTTGTGAAGCTCGTTTGTCCTGCTCACCGAAGTCAAGTAATGCACTGAAATTAAGAAAAATGCAGGAAAACCAATAGGAAAAATTGACCATCCATAAGTGACTGACACCCTGAATTTATAAAAAGAAAGAAGTATCATTATTACCTCATTTTCAACTCTCACTAACGCAAGTGGCCACAATACAATACTTCCAATCGCATCCTTCAATGTAAATAGATCATAGGCTGACACCGGAATAGGAAGTGGAATCGTCTCGAACTCTTCAGGAACAATTGAAACTTTTACCCTTACTTTATCTGATCCAACATAGTCATGATGACATAGCTCTCCTGGAAATGCCTTGCCACGAGCAACTTCATACGTTACTCCGCCTTGAGGGTCATTTAGAAGAAGGCGAAGTGGCATATCATCCTACATATATAACAATCTGTTAGTTATAGCTTACAAGCAAAAGCAAAAATAATAACATTTAACAGTTCAACAATACTGTGGTTACCTTAATTTCTGGTGTTGAAGACGGTTCTAAATTGTTTATTTCTAAATGGTCATCGGGTTTCTTGAAGGTGGACATGCCCATTTCTTGCAAAACTAATGAAACACTATTCTTAACCGTCAATTGCATCTCACTTTGAAGCTCCAATCTTAGTTCAGCTTTTAAGGCCTCTCGGTCCTCTAGCGATGTATTACTTTTTCTCCAATGACTACTGTTGGATGCTTCCCCAAATGCACATTGCACACTAATATTAACTCCACCAAAACCTCTAGCACGGCTCGGGTGATCATCCTTTTCACCAAGAGCATAAAACAAGGCATCTTTGTTGGCATCTGGAACAAATTCTCCTTTGGCTTGCTTTTTTCTTAGATCAAACTAACATACAAATTAAAGTTATTAAGACAATGTTACAATGAGTTGCATACTGATCAATTTGAGCAATGAATTTAATTACTTACGCATTTTTCAGCTACTTCCTTGGTCTTGGGCTCTATTACAACATATTTGCCACTTTTTTTTATCTTTGACATGCATTGAACAAAACCAATCATCAGCTCGATTCGGTTCAACGGTAACTGTTGTAGAAGGTGTCTCTGATGATACGAGAGTCTTCGCCGGATAAAAGCCATCTTTGATCCAAGTCTCTCGAGAAGTAGTATAGCTTTTTTGACCCAAGTGATGATGATGTACATTCTTTTTTGCACATTCGATAGCCTTCTCACGCTTTTTCTGTAACAGTAGGGCATACAAAAAACTATATTAGTTACAATCTAAGCAATATAGTTCAGGACTGCTACTGTCTAAGTCTGAACAGAAAGTTCAGGACTGCTCTTCTAAAATGAACAACTATTTCCATCTGTCCAGCCCCAATTCTGATACTCTACTGCCCCAATTCTGATACTCTACTGCAATTTCCAGCAGCACCACCACGCTGCAGCAGCCCACCAGACAAGGTTCAGCTCAATTCTGATACCCTACTGATACTCTACTGCCTCGATTTTGTCCCTACCCCGAGTCAACAAATCAGGCCCTTTGGTAGCACCTTTGCCCAACAGCGGAAATTGAGACTTCAACAAGTCAGGCCCTTTGATAGCACCATAACTCGAGCAAAACCGACAATCTAAGCAATATAGTTTAGGACTGCTACTGTCTAAGTCCAGCCCTGTCATTCCTGTCATTCTGAATGACACAAGTCTGAACAGAAAGTTCAGGATTGCTATATAGTTCAGGACAGAAAGTTCAGGACAGAAAGTTCTGAACCGACAATCACCACCACGCTGCAGCAGCCCACCAGACAAGTCAGGCCCTTTGGTAGCACCATAACTCGAGCAAAACCGAAACGAGTCCCTTCCCCCAACATCCTTTTTCACGTATTTACCCACCAAATAAATGAGCAAAACCCAAACGATCCCTTCCTCCAACATTTTAAGGGCAAGCTATAAAAAATAAATGAGTAGTTATTTTAGGATCATTTATTACCTTGGCTTGACTCGAGTTTTTAATTTGCTGAAAAAGTTTCCAATCTTCTATGCTTATATGTTTCCAAATCTCGTAAGGCTCTCGTCCATCCTCATCCTTTGTTCTCTTTCTAGTCTTAGTAATCCATCCACTTACCAATTTGCCTTTAAAATCCCTAAATCTTTTGGCCACTACACTAAATAAGTTCTTCCTCAGTATCTTATCATCGGGGATGTGGAATGTAGCCTGCCAATTCAAAGAAAAAACTACATCAGATCAATATACCATATAATAAGCAGAAAAGATAAAGCCTAAACTACACTAGAAAGCCTAAACTACACTAGGACCAAAACTACATTAATAACCAAAACATCATGTAAAAAAATTGAGAGTATGTAGCAATTTACCATTGTATCTTGCCACAACAATTTCTTCTTTCCTACACTCACATGTTTCCAATTCCAATTAATGTTCAATTTTCGCATACAAAACCCAATTTGTTTGCCGTAATTTGATTGCCATTTGCCAATGGGACGATTGTACTCATCAAAATCAAGTTTCATGATCTCATTAGGTTTCGGATTCTTGAACCCCTTTGTAGCCGTCCTTCCTCTGCCTTTGCCTTTGCCTTTGCCTGAGCCCTCTACTTGTTTCTGGACTTGAACGGTAGGAGTTGTCACTAAGGTGGATAGACTAACAGGCTCCACTATTTCTATGCCTTTCAAAGCAGCTGCATTAGATATGATCTCAAACTCATCCATTCGACGTTCTTCCTCCATCTTATCTTGTTCTTCCCCCATCTCATCCTCAAGGTCATCACTATAACTGGCATCATCATCGTAATCCTCATCTTCCACGCCATCGTAATCCATGTCAGTCATGATTGACAAATTGCAGATTGGACCTGAAAATTCAAAAATCATAAAACTAATGTTAGTTATTCAATTTTACAGAAAGAAAAATACTCTACAAGACTGTTAATAATCACAACAGAAGACAATCCAGCATCAAACACAACATCAAAACTTTACAAAAGGAAACATAAAATGTGCGCATTCATTTAGAAAACATACCTAGTTAAATCCCCTAATTAAGAATCATCCACGATAATTCCTTCTCTATGATCAGAGCGCGTATATATTGTGTCAAGATCTCCAATTTCATTCACATTGTTTATAGGATTTGAGAAAGGTGGAATGTCCTCAAAATCATCATACTCATCCTCATCAAGAACATCCCAGACGCCTAGAACTCGCCTCTTTCCATGAATCACAAGAGACCAACGCTTGTCAGAAGGATCAAGAATGTAAAAGACTTGTTTGGCTTGCGATGCAAAAATGAATGGTTCATTAGTGTCTTGCAAACGATTCATATCTACTTGAGTAAATCCAAATTCATCTACATGAACACCAAGTCGATTATTCTCAATCCATTTGCACCTATAAAGGGGAACTTTAAAATCACAATAATCTAGTTCTCATATATCTTGAATAACGCCATAGTATGATTGTGTCGCATCAATCGGACATTTGTCTCCGGAACTAGAAAATTCTCTTGATGATGCAACAATAGTTACGCCACTATTTTGCACGGTTTCTATCTTGGCGCTCAGTATAGAAAGTGTATCCGCTTATAGTAAACCCTTCGTAAGAGGTAACACTCTCTCTAGGACCATAGGCAAGCCACTTGATCGTGTTAGATACATCCTTATCATTATTTGACAATTCTTGCATCACTTCATCATAAAACCACTTAATAAACGTGCGATTGTGTTCTTGCATCAACCACATTTCACCTCTTGAAGGATGATCAGATGTTAATACTTGCTTGTGCCTGATCAAATATGGTTGCACCTCATCACTTTGTTGTAATACGTATATGTGTGCCTTATTTCTTAGATTTGATGGAGGTGATATCACTTTGGCACCAACAAGACCTTTACCTTCAAACCTTCCATCATCTTTACTTCTCGGAAGACCAATAACATCGAGTTTACTCACAAATTCACTACAAAACTCAGTTACCTCCTCACTAATGATACCTTGAATGATGCTAGCTCAGGTCGAGCTAGATTTCTAACCTTATCTTGCAAAGTAGCCATGTGTCTTTCAAAAGGATATGCCCATCTTAAGAATACTGGACCACACAACTTGATCTCTTGGACAAGATGTAAAATTAAATGGATCATAATGTCAAAAAAAGAAGGTGGAAAATACATCTCAAATTGGCAAAGAGTTTCGGTAACATCAACTTGTAGTGCATCTAGAGTCTCAGGGTCAACCACCTTACTACATATGGTATTAAAAAACGAACAAAGTTTAGTAATGACTACCCTCACATGCTTTGGCAATATTCCACGAATTGCGATCGGTAAGAAAACTTGCATCATGACATGACAATCATGAGATTTCATGCCAGTTAACTTTAAATCAGTCTTGGATGCAAGCCTTTTTATATTAGATGAATACCCGGTAGGAACCTTGATCCCATATAAGCACTCACAAAATAACCGTTTTTCTTCTTTAGATAAGGTGTAACAAGCTGGTGGAAGATAAAAGGATGTCTTATTTCCCTTCCTTGGTATATTCTTCTCAATTGGCCATAAGTTTGATCGAATCTTCATTTTCATCAAGTCATTACGCACTTTCAAGCCATCTTTTGTCTTCCCAGTAATGTTGAGTAGTGTCCCCAAGAGAGCATCACATACATTCTTCTCAATGTGCATCACATCAAGACAATATCGTACCGGTAAGTCTTGCCAATATGGAAGTTTCCAAAATATAGACTTCTTCTTCCAAAGACCTTCAGACTCTTTTGGTTTCACGAGCTTACCAAAAATTGTTTCAACACCTTTCACTCGATCATACACCTCTTTTCCACTTAATGGTCTGCGAGCTACTTCTTCCTCCGGCTTTCTATTGAATGGTAATTTCTTCTTACGATAAGGGTGAAAGCGTTTTAGGAACCTGCGATTATCCATGTAAACGTATTTTCTAGAATGTGGCAAATACGTTGACTTCATATCATCCTCACATATAGGGCATAGCTTTTTTCCCTTAACTTTATAACCCGACAAATTACCATAAGCCGGAAAGTCATTGATGGTACAAAAGAGCATCGCACGCAATGTGAAGTGCTCATTAGCATGAGCATCGAACACGGTCACACCTTCGTCCCATAACTTCTTAAGTTCGTCAATGAGTGGCGAAAGGTACACATCTATGTCGTTTCCCGGTTGTTTAGGCCCTGATATTAGAAGTGGCAACATCATGTACTTACGCTTCATGCATAACCATGGGGGTAGGTTATAAATCACTAAAGAAACTGGCCACGTGCTATGCAAACTACTCAAACTACCATATGGGTTCATTCCGTCCGTGCTAAGGCCAAATCTTAAATTTCTAACTTCATTTTTGAACTCAGGATACTTGTCATCAATAATCTCCCACTGAGGAGAATCAGCGGGATGTCTTAGCTTTCCATCTTTCTTCCTTCGATCCTTGTACCACCTTAAAAGTTTGGCAACTTTCTTGATTGAAAAGAAGTGTTTCAAACGTGGTATAATTGGAAGATACCATAGAGGATTTGCCGAATGATACTTCTTAGTCCCATCAAATATAATCTGGTCTCCTAACTTGTAGCGTGATTTACCACAACGAGGACATTTATGTAAATCGGCATACTCATTTAGAAACAGTAGGCAATCACCTGGACACGCATCTATCTTTACGTACCCCAAATCTAAGGGACACAACAACTTCTTAGCATAATAGTTGGACTTAGGAAGTTGGTTTCCTTCAGGGAACATGTCTTGCAAAGCTTCTAACAATTCCGTGAAGCTTGTGTCGTTCCAACCATGTTTAGATTTTATGTTAAATAATGTTAAGACCCCAGATAATTTAGTGTACTTATCACATCCATGATACAATGGAAGTTCACATGCTTCCATCAAACTTTCGAATCCAGAATGGGTACGAAACTCATCATCAACTTCATCTAACATCTCATTTAATTGGTCGTCATCCTCGTCACCATAATTATCATTAATATTTTCCTCTTTAATATCAACTCTATTACCCTCATTCAAATTATCCTCATCAATCTCAAGATTTGGTTCCACCTCATGGAGTTGAACCTGGTGCGCAGTTTGTAGAGGGTTATTTTCGTTTTCTACAAGTTGCTCGGATAAATGATAATTGATATCGGAATTTCTCCTATATATCCCTTCTTCACCATGCCATATCCAAATATGATAACCTAGTCTAAATCCACGACAAATAATATGTTCTCTTAACAACTTTATGCTATCAACCATCGTCACATTGGAGCAATCCACACAAGGGCAATAAAACCCTTCATCATTAGTAGTTTTGGAATATTCTAAAGCAGTTCTACAAAACTCTTCAACGCCTTTTTGAAATTCTATCGAATTACGTTTACCATACATCCAACTTCGATCCATCTTATGCAAAACCTAGTAAATACAAGGCAAATTAAATAAATGACTATGAACCTACTTCAAGGAGAAGTATATGGAAATGTAAGAATAGCATGAAGTCGTCAAGGAAAACCTATATAGAGTCGAATGTGTATTGAATAAGCATATTAGTTTAGATAGTAGTAGCATACTCAAATAGTAGGAGTTATTTCCGTGCTACTGGCCGGACATACCTAAACAGTAACACAATGTAATCTCCTTCATCCCTTTGTTTTGGCCTCTATAATCCCGTAACAATTTATACCCAATCCAAACGAACCCAAATCAAAATCCTTTCAAATCTAAGATTTCAGTGTGATGCAGGTAGGTTTCAAAGAAAACCATAATCAGGGGGGCTATAAAATCCTACACTCACTAATACGGCATTCGCAATACTACAAGTGTACACCAAACTGAATGTTATTTATCAGAATACTATCTGAAGTATACACAAATAGGCAATTGTCGTAAGCTATTTTAGTGCTTCTTTCTTCTTAAGATTTCAGTGCTTCTTTCTTCTTAAGCTTTCACAGTTACACTCATAGACAATTTTAAATGACGATTACGACAGCCTACACAGAACATCGCGAAAAATTGAGGGGAACACAAAAACGAAACCCTCACCAGCAGTCAATGTTCCTTATTTTGCAAATTTACACTTGTGATAATAATTAAACATGAAAGTAAGATTGATAAAACTGAATTGAATTAATCGTATTGTATTTCGCTAATTCAAACCCCAATTAATCGAAAATATTTAACCCTAAATATCAATTCACATACCTAATTTAGAATAATAGGAAATAGGAGATGGCGAGTGATGTCGACTTCCGGCGAGTTCCGGCGAGCTGAGACGGTGAGGCGGTGAGGCGGTGAGATTTTATCACTGTTTTATTGTTTTGGAGGGAGTTTAATTAATTTGTGTTCATTCACTGTGTAAATTAGTTTTGGGAATAGGGAGATTATTGTTTAATTTTGTCGCGTTCAATCCGTACCGTCTTTATGCTTGTCTTTCAATTCTTTTTATTTTTTTTTAAATACACTTATTTGCGGCGTTTAGGTGGAAAACGCCTCAAATAACTATGTTGCCGCGTTTTGTTCAAAACGCCTCAAATAACACATATGTTATTTGCTGCTGTTTGGCTAAAACGCCTCAAATAGATAGCCGCAAATAAATGTTTTTCTACTAGTGATATAGTCAATTGATCAACTTTAATCAGTAACGATTGGCTAGCTAGAGCTGACGTTACTGTCGTATGACGGTGGTGTTCAGTTGATCCCTTTACGTCACACCTATAGGACGGATCCCAAACGAAAAAGTTAATTAATCGTATATCGATACAGATTAATTAAATTCTTAATTTGAACAAAATGAGAAAATGAAATCTTATTTTAATATGATTAAATAAGATTCGAAATTAGTAACTAAAATGTTATGTTACTAATTATTAATTCATGTTTAGGAAACCTGCAAGATAAGAATAAAAGGTTAATTGTAATTACAAATGTTGTGAATTATAATTAAAATGACTTATTTACATATATGTAATTATGAATTACTTATATGGTCGTCAATTGTAATTAATTATCTATTGTGATATTTAATTTTTTAAATATACATAATTAACTCTAATAACATGTGATGTGTTAACCAAGTGCTCTTGGTCTAGTGGACATCCGGGTTCCCTCAAAACATCCAAAGGACGGACTGCGAGGTCCTGGGTTTCGAATCTCCCTAGATGATGAGACTTGTGTTGGAGCTTGTGTCCTCCACATGTAGTGTGATAACGTCATTGCACATACCCTTGTACGGACAAGTGGGAGATTGTTGGGGCTGGTGTCCTTGACAATTAAGTACAATGACTTATTAAATCTCTTTAAGGATCACAAGGGCATACTTCAGTATTATTACCAGTTGATCCACGTTTATCAATAACGGTTGGCTTCCTAGATAAGTTTGACGTTATTGTCATACGGATGGCGGTGATCAACTGGTCCCTATACATCACACCTATAGGACACGTTTGAGAAATGTGAAGGTATGAAAATACAGTCACATTTATGCCGGATATGACTAAACAGTTAGTCAGAGGTATTGACTATTAAATTAGTCAATAAGATGTTGAGATTATTATTTAATACGGATTAAATAATTTTAGCTAATACGGATTACCTGTTTAATTCGTAAAATTAAATGTAAGCAGTTATATTTAATTAAATATTGTATTCGCGTATTAATATAAACAGTTATATTAATTTGGGTAATTATACAATATCGTAATTTTACCAGGCCATTATTAATACATCGACTGCATTAATACCTGATAACACGTATGCGATTTATAATAAAAATCCCGCGAATAATATTTAGCTAATCGGGTCGAATCACGCAAAGGAATAAGGTAAGAGTGGAGAAAGCCCACTCTCACCTCACCCAATTCGGCCGACCCACATGTACTACATAAGGAGAGTCTTTCTCCTTTTGTCAGCAACTGTTAAATCATAATTCTCACAATTAGGGTTTTTGAGAGCATTCTTCTCCCAAAAACTCAGATCTCACATCTAAAACCTCAATAGCTCTCCCCATATTGCAAGGCAATTGGAGAGTATTTTCTAGCACACGCGACATCATCTCAAACAAAGTCTTGGGTGCAAGTTATAGGAGGGAATTTACTTTAATTCCTGTTCTTAGGCCTATTCAAGCAAGAACCCAAGGTTGTACTCTTTTTCATGTTTTTATTTATCTTATGACAATATTCACAACTGTAAATTTCATTATAATCCTGCAAGTTTAGGGCGAATACATGCTTTATTCCCCACAAGTGGTATCAGAGCCAAGGCCATGAAATTTTTACTTTTGTGTTTTTCATAAGTTTTTTATTTAAAAATTTTGAAAAAGCGTGTTCTGTCGCTGTGTCGGTCGGTCGACCGCCTCCCGCGTAGGTTTTCTGTTTTCGACAGTTTATTTTTTGTGAGAAATCGTTTTCAGAAACTCGGTTTCGTGTTTTGTGGTCGGTCGACCTGTTTTTTGGGTCGGTCGACCATTCTGCTGTTACAAAAAAAAAAAAAAAAAAAAAAATTTCGTCAGTAGGTCGGTCGACCACATGTTGAGGTCGGTAGACCATTTTCCTGTAACAGTCGCTTTATTTTTCGAAAATAACCTGTTTTATTTTCACATGGCCTTTAGTAATATACTATATACGGAAATAGTATATTATTAATTTCGTGAAACGGTTCACCCTTGTTTGATACATATTATTTTAAAACGGTTTAAGATAATGGATTATAAATTTATTAAAATTGGGTGATTAAAACGGTATAATCACATAATTTTAATCCCGTAAGGTGGTTTAGTAAAAATTTATTAATCATAATAACAGTATTATGTCATGTATGAATTTTATTTAGTTTAAGGTGGTTTAGTAAAAATTTATTAATCATAATAACAGTATTATGTCATGTATGAATTTTATTTAGTTGATGCATTTTATTTATCGTCTTGTTGAATGCCTATTGAATGCTTTCTATAACGTATTTAATTTTGCAAACGGTTGTAACTTAGTGTGGCCTTAGAAGATTGTGTCACCGTAATGATGGGACACAGTCTTGCTTGTAATTTTGAGATATTGAATCTCCGTTTTGGGTTTTTGCCATGTAATTACTTTTGTATTTAAATTAGAATGTAAATAGGGTTATATTTGTAATTTAAATTAGTAATTTTATGAAGACCAAAGACGGAGACCGAATGCTCACTCCCGCTGCAAGGACCAAGATGGAACATCAAGACAAGCTTCTAGGGTCCAACGGTGGATTCCAAGTTGTTTTATGTTTATTTTGGTAGGATAGGCCACACTAGGACCTTTTATTTACGTTTATTGCATTTATTTTTATGCATTCATCGATAATAGCTTGCATCATATTCCGCCTAAAACCAAACCACCTATAACATGCCTGAAAACTGACTCATGTAGAGGTTACGCGTTAGTTTTCTGTGACAATACAGATGTCACATGTCAATTGCAAAGCCATCACTTTATTTCATTCATTCACGCATATGCTAGATATTAGTTCACTTAAAATGGATAAATAAAAGTTGATGGGGTCTTCCTCGTATAACCAAAAATTGAGAATAGTCTTTATAAATCAGACTCCCATGAATCCCTTCTTCGTCGGTAGGCATAATATGACCCCCTCTACGTCGGGTAAGTGGGAACAGATGATTTATTTTATCTCAACATCATGGTCACTCGATAATATCTAGCGACTGAGATGGACTAATAGATAGGATTTACGGAAATCTATCGACCAAGAGTTCCAACGGTGGAATTAGCCAAGCTGTGGGCTTATCAATATACGGAAATTGAGTCTTGGGATCGTTTATATAATTCTTGAGGGAGATCAATTATATAAATGCATGAGTCTACGAGTTTAAATACAATTTAATATAGACTTAAATCACAACAATGAGTTGCTTATATGGTTCTGTTTTATCTTCTTTTCAGTGTAGAACACGTTCAAATTAAACTTATAACACCCCGATTTATTAAGGAGCCTTTAGCAAGACATCCTCAGTAAATTGAGCTGTTACCATCCCGGAATATCCGAGGTAGTGAATAACAAAGTAAATCAAACCAAAGTACTTTATATAAAAACTGATAAAATTTAAACTTTGATGTTACAAAAATTTACACAGCGGAACTAAAGTACAACTGATAACTACATAGTATGTGATCTACATCTAAGTCGGTCCATCCAAGTGCTCACGCCATCCCATGCTCCCACAGCACAATCTTTCCTGTCAAACTGCTCCCCAATATGTTGGTTCATCACAGGTGTCACACGAATACACAGGGTCAACCACGAGGTTGAGTAGAGGAAAATAAACAACAAACATTATTATATATATATTGGGATCAGTCATCCCTACTCCGCACCGATCCAACGCCAAATAACTCCGCACCGATCACAAGACCCATTATCTCCACACCAATCACAAGACCCATTATCTCCACACCAATCACAAGACCCATTAGCTCCACACCAATCACAAGACCCATTATCTCCACACCAATCACAAGACCCATTATACTCCGCTCCATATCACAAGACCCAGTAATCACCACACCGTATCGTATCACAGAAATATGCAGTCAATTAAACACAATATAATGCCATTAATACAATAAGATGGACATAGTTAACATCATATAATAATCAGATTACTCATCACCATATATGCAGTATCCCCCTACCTCAACTTGTAGAAAGACAGTCAACAGCTCCTAGAAATGTTCCACGCGGAAACCGTCACCTAAACATATATTATATAACGATTAATAACCCCTATTCTAGAATAGTAAGGATTCTAAATATAGTAACTTTCTAAAAGTGGTAAGTTTCCTATAATAGAAACTTTCCCGAAATAGCAAACTTGCCCCTAGACGACAAATTACACAGCCTCATATACGAATAATAATACTCAATAATAATTTAGTACTAGTAGTAATATCAATAATAATAATAATAATATTAACCATAACAACTTCTAGTAATATGATTAGTAATAAGAATAACATATATAACATATGACCATACAATTATAATTTCATAAGAATAAAACAATACAACATTACAACATTAATGTCAACAACCTTACTAATAATATTACTAATATCATTATCATTATCATTATCATCTTACCATTATAATAACAACAATTATTAATAAAAATAATATACTAATCATGAACTAATGATAAACTAATGATTACATAACAATAAATTTAGAATTGAACACGAGAAGTACAAACAGCAACAAACACGACTCGAAAACAACAGCCCAAACAGCAACCAACCCCTCACGACATCGGCCCACTTCGCAGCCTCCTCTACGCCCTTCTACGGCCTGCACTTCCACCACGCAACCATGGTTGAGACCCCTGACCCGCGGTGTAACTACTACCCCTGACCATGACACCATCCTTGTCCCAACCAGCCCTCAAAACCAGTCCCAACACCCACTGGTCACCAACGGCAGTCCTATGTTCCTGCACTTACCCGTGTCACACCCCCTGCAACCGCCCCTTTAGCCACCTGCCAACACCACCCCCACCTCAACCAACCTCCTCCCTTGACACCACACAACACCCCCTGCCCCCTGGAGCCAATTCCCAGCCTTCGACACCATCCAACCTCCAGAAATAGCCGGTCCAAAACAACCCTCAGAACCCCCTGTTCCCGCAACCCATTGTTACTCTGTTTCCTACCCCGTTCCCCTCCGCCTTATACGACCACCACTGACCCTTCTAACACCACCAGCATGCCCCAAAAACACCCCTCCATCTCTACCCATGACCCACGACAAGAATTAACTCAGAAACGTAATTAATTAACACATAACACGACACAGCCATATAACACAAAACCGATTATGAAAATGCATTCCATGGACATTTACGGTGGTTGTTGCAGCAGGTACGGTGGCCCCATGGTGATTACAAGATGATAAGATTATTATTCATACAACAAAGATAACATACCATAAGGTTACTCATCGTCGAAGGGCTGGAAGTACAAAAAATATGACGTTAAACTTACCTATACAAGCAGGCTGTTCACGTTAAGTTTTCACGACCTCCTGTTCTCCTGAATCTCACGGTGGTTACAGTGTAGGGTTTAGGGTGTAGCAGGGGTGGGAAGGCAGACGGAGTGTAGGAGGGTGAGTAGGGTTGTATGTTGCGTTGATGGAGGCAGCCTTCACTTGTCGATGAAGGCAGATGTCAGGCGTGGGAATTAGGGTTTAGTTTTAGGTTTTGTTTTTGGCGTGGGGATATATGGAGTCCATACTTCTGGGTCGGGTTTATACTTATGGGTCAAAGCTTTCGCAAGTACGGTTTTCTCATAAAAAAAATAAATAAATCGATCATAGACCCAGACCCATCACGCAAATCAACACGTTATATAAACTCTCGACTCGTGACAACATATATATTATAACACTAGCAAATATGTGTCGAATAAAATAAAATTAGACATCGTCTCGATAATAAATATCAAACAACTAATTTTTATGAATTAAGAAAATACGGGGTATTACAAAACTGCTGTATAACTAATGGCTGGTGAAGACCCAATGCCAAGTGCCAAGCTAGCACGTGAATCCTGGCTAAAAGCCTTCATGGACTCCATGAATCAGTCTACTAGACTGAGGAATGATGGGTCAAACTTCTCTGACTGGGAGGCAGCACTACGGAATGCTGACATTGCTGACGGAAAGCTTAAGTACTTAACTGAGCCAATTCCGGCACACCCAGGAACTGGAGCTAGAGCTAACGAAGTTCGCGCTCATAGCGACTTCGTCATGGAAGCGGGTGCGATAAAGAACGTACTCATCTATGCAATGGAATCCAATTTGCAAAGACGCTTCATAGCCCATGGCGCAAACAAGATTTTCACCACGCTCACTAACGAATTCTCAAAGGCTCCGAGGATCGTTTCTTATGAGCATACCTGTCGCTTCTTTGAGGCGAAACTCCAGAAGGGCCAAGCTGTTAGCCCACATATTCTTCACATGATTGAGAATATCGAAAAACTGGAGGCCCTAAATTGCAAGATCAGTGAGAACATAATCGTTGATCGAATGCTTCATTCGCTTCATGATGGGTTCGCCCTCTTTAGGGCCAACTATTACATGAACGACATGAAGAAGACTCCTCATGAGCTCCACTCCCTTCTCGTACAGACCGAGAAGGATCTGAAATTAAGTGGGAGCGTGAAGCAAGATGTTCTCATGATCTCCAGTAAGGGTAAGGGTAAGGGTAAAGCTAAAGCTCAGGGCGACCTAACAGTAGGCAAGCCCAAGTTTAAGAAGTCAGGATTTACTAAGAGTGGGCCAGGTGAGTCGAGCAACTCACAGGGCAAAACAAAGAGCAAGGATACTAGCATGGAATGCCACCATTGCCACAAGACTGGGCATTGGAGGCGCTCATGCCCCGTGTATCGTGAGGACATTAAGGCAGGCCGCGTTACTCCTGTTGGTATGTCTTCTTTTTCTTTTATTCACATGATTGAGTAACCATGCAAGTTACGGAACTTGGGTACTAGATACTGGTTGTGGTTCTCATCTATGTAATCATGTGCAGGGCCTCCGAAACCAAGAACTCCTAATCAAGGGTGAGGTTGACCTGCGTGTCGGGAATGGAGCACGTGTTGCTGCAATCTCGAGGGGAACATACGTGATCCAGCTTGCAAGTGGATTCGAGTTATCTTTATATAACTGTTATTATGTTCCTTGTTTGTCCAAAAACATTATTTCAGTTTCTGCGCTTGACAAACTCGGTTTTTCATTTGTAATAGAGAATAATAGCTGTATTTTCTCCTTACACAATATGATTTATGGCAAGGCAGTTTCCATGAATGGAATTTATGTTTTAGATCAAACCACCGAGATATTACATGTGAATAACAAGAGATTAAAGGTAGGTGACAAAGATCAAACTTACCTATGGAATTGTCGTATGGGACACATAAATGAGAAACGCGTGAAACAGCTCATACAGAATGGAGCTATCTCGCCCTTTGATTTCGAATCATATGGCACGTGTGAATCATGTCTCATCGGTAAGATGACTCGTATTTCCTTCAAAGGTGTTGGAATGCGCGCTGCCGACCTATTAGGACTCATACATACGGACGTATGTGGCCCTATGTCGATCAACGCACGAGAAGGCTATAGGTATTTCATCACTTTCACGGATGATTTGAGTAGATATGGCTATGTCTACTTAATGAAACATAAAAGTGAATCCTTTGACAAGTTCAAAGAATACCAGAATCGGGTACAGAACCAGCTGGGAAGAAAGATTAAAGCACTACGTTCTGATCGTGGTGGCGAATATCTTTCACACGAGTTTGATCAACACCTTAAAGACTGTGGGATCGTGCTACAGTTGACTCCACCTGGAACACCTCAATTAAATGGTGTGTCCGAACGGAGAAATCGAACTTTACTTGATATGGTCCGATCCATGATGAGTCACACCGTTGTGCCTGATTCATTATGGGGCTATGCTCTTTTGTCGGCCGCTCTAATACTTAACCGAAGTCCGTCTAAAGCTGTTGACAAGTCTCCATACGAATTATGGAAGGGAACGGTCCCTAACTTGTCCTTTATTCGGGTTTGGGGCTGCGAGGCTTATGTCAAGTGGAGACACGAGGATAAGCTCGACCCGCGATCGGTTAAAACATACTTTATAGGTTATCCAAAGGGAACTTTTGGTCATTACTTCTACTCGCCAACCGAACAACGTGTTTTTGTTGCGGCTAGTGCGACGTTCTTAGAGAAAGAATTTCTCGAGAACAAATCGAGTAATAGAACCAATTATCGAGCAATCATTGGAGGAAACAGTTCCTTCAACCGAGGCTGCGGTAGATATTCCTGAGGAACCTAGGAGGTCGGGAAGAGTCTCTATTCCACCGGACAGATACATTGGTATGGTCGAGGAACACGATACAGATGACGTCTTACTCCTAGAGGGTAATGAACCCACAACCTATAAAGGTGCCATGACCAGTTCTGACTCAAAGCTATGGCTAGAAGCCATGCAATCCGAGATGGACTCCATGTATGAGAACAACGTGTGGGATCTTGTGGACCTACCTGCAAAGGTACGTCCCCTTCAATGCAAATGGCTTTACAAAATAAAGCATGCCGTGGAAGGACAACAAGATATTCACAAGGCTAGACTAGTTGCTAAAGGTTTCACTCAAGTGCCAGGCTTGCACTATGATGAGATTTTTGCACCCGCAGTCATGCTACGTTCCATTCGGATTATCTTAGCGATCGCCGCATTTCATGATTATGAAATATGGCAAATGGACGTTAAAACCGCCTTCTTAAACGGTTATTTGGAGGAAGAGTTGTACATGGTACAACCCGAGGGTTTTATCGATCTAGCACATCCTAAGAAAGTTTGCAAGCTTAAGCGTTCCATCTATGGACTTAAGCAAGCATCGCGGAGTTGGAATCATCGCTTCGACCAAGTGATAAAAGAGAATGGGTTCATTCGATCAGTCGAGGAACCATGTCTCTATATCAAGTCGAGTGGGAGCAAGATTGTATTCCTAGTACTGTATGTCGATGACATACTCTTGATTGGGAATGACATACCTCTCTTATCTTCGGTTAAAGCATGGTTGAAAAACCACTTCCAGATGAAAGATCTGGGAGAGGCACAAAGAATTTTGGGCATCCGTATCTACAGGGATAGATCACGACGGATGTTGTCTCTCAGTCAGGAGTCTTAAATAGATAAGATTCTAGAGAGATTCAGCATGACGAACTCCAAGAAGGGGTTCCTTCCTATGACTCCTGGGCTTCACTTGAGCAAGACTCAAGAAGCAAAGTCATTGGAAGAGAAAGAGCGCATGAGTCGGATTCCTTATGCTTCGGCAATAGGATCGATCATGTATGCCATGATATGCACACGTCCAGACGTTGCATATGCATTGAGTATGACTAGTCGATTCCAAGCTCATCCAGGTGAACAACACTGGATGGCCGTGAAAAACATTCTTAAGTACCTACGAAGGACTAAAGATTGGGGATTGACTTATGGAGGCGACTCAACGCTCTGCGCCACGGGTTACGCAGATGCTAGCTTCCAAACGGATCGAGATGACTCGAAATCTCAATCTGGATTCGTTTTTACTCTTAATGGTGCTGCTGTCAGCTGGAAAAGTTCTAAACAGAGTGTTACAGCAGATTCTACGACTGAGTCCGAGTACTATGCCGCCTCAGAAGCAGCTAAGGAAGCAATATGGATGCGTCAATTCTTACAAGGACTATCAGTAGTGCCTAGTTCGAATGACCCAATCACCGTTTATTGTGATAATAAAGGTGCCATCTTCCAAGCTAAGGAGCATAAGTCTAGCAACAAGGCTAGGCATGTACAACGGAAAGCTCATCTAATCAGAGATTACGTGGAGCAAAAAGAGATTTTCATTGATAAGATCGCTACGGATGACAACATAGCTGATCCTCTCACTAAAGCATTACCACGTGATAAGCATGAAGGGCACATTCATTCCATGGGAATTAGATGTGTTCCTAAGTTGTAGTACTCTTTTATGAATTCATGTAATAATTCATTTTCTCGTGTACTTTATTCAACCTCATTGTTATGATATATAATGTTTTGTTTTTCATGTGGAATTGTACGCCAATTTTGAACATTACAAAGTGAACTGAATAACATTACATCGTTTTAGTCCTTGATTACCCACGTGAGCTGATAACTCAGGTAATCATTTTCTGACGTTGGTTGATGGTGGGTTCAACGAGCCATAAGTCACGCGGATGACTGACCAATCACAAAGGCGAGTTATACGGATATCTCGTAGGACACCCCGTGACAACGTTATGGAGTCCTAAATGTTTTATAACATTGGGTGTCAGGTCGTGGATAGGACCTCCATAGTGTTCCTTAGAGTCGAGTCTTTTGACTTTCAACTATCTCTTGAGATTAAGGCAGATTTTGGGTAACTTTGGTTTCTTTCCCACGGTCATCGTAACAGGGGCCAAGAGGATTTTTTCTGGGTTATTTCATGCTGCGCGATATCGGCAGGATTCGAGTTGAGGGAAATATCCAAACCCTTATCAGGATTTTATCATTTCTCAGGGCCACTCGAGGAGTAGTAACTGAAATGCATGGCCATGCTCGAATACAGATTCGTTTTATCAGTTAAGTTACTCTCTAGTCGGGGAAACCACTCTTGATACAGATCGCTTGTGAGATACGACCTTTGCGAATGCGGATTTGCAAATTGTTTTACATTGAGTGGGAGAAATTTTAAAAGGATATGAGAATCGGTTATCGCACCTACACTTGTACGGACAAGTGGGAGTTTGTTGGAGCTTGTGTCCTCCACATGTAGTGTGATAACGTCATTGCACATACCCTTGTACGGACAAGTGGGAGATTGTTGGGGCTGGTGTCCTTGACAATTAAGTACAATGACTTATTAAATCTCTTTAAGGATCACAAGGGCATACTTCAGTATTATTACCAGTTGATCCACGTTTATCAATAACGGTTGGTTTGCTAGATAAGTTTGACGTTATTGTCATACGGATGGCGGTGATCAACTGGTCCCTATACGTCACACCTATAGGACACGTTTGAGAAATGTGAAGGTATGAAAATACAGTCACATTTATGCCGGATATGACTAAACAGTTAGTCAGAGGTATTGACTATTAAATTAGTCAATAAGATGTTGAGATTATTCTTTAATACGGATTAAATAATTTTAGCTAATACGGATTACATGTTTAATTCGTAAAATTAAATGTAAGCAGTTATATTTAATTAAATATTGTATTCGCGTATTAATATAA
The DNA here is from genome assembly GCA_029255685.2 of Silene conica. Taxonomy (NCBI): domain Eukaryota; kingdom Viridiplantae; phylum Streptophyta; class Magnoliopsida; order Caryophyllales; family Caryophyllaceae; genus Silene; species Silene conica. Next base: position 56,108,558 of record CM055313.2, read on the forward strand.
ACAGTTATATTAATTTGGGTAATTATACAATATCGTAATTTTACCAGGCCATTATTAATACATCGACTGCATTAATACCTGATAACACGTATGCGATTTATAATAAAAATCCCGCGAATAATATTTAGCTAATCGGGTCGAATCACGCAAAGGAATAAGGTAAGAGTGGAGAAAGCCCACTCTCACCTCACCCAATTCGGCCGACCCACATGTACTACATAAGGAGAGTCTTTCTCCTTTTGTCAGCAACTGTTAAATCATAATTCTCACAATTAGGGTTTTTGAGAGCATTCTTCTCCCAAAAACTCAGATCTCACATCTAAAACCTCAATAGCTCTCCCCATATTGCAAGGCAATTGGAGAGTATTTTCTAGCACACGCGGCATCATCTCAAACAAAGTCTTGGGTGCAAGTTATAGGAGGGAATTTACTTTAATTCCTGTTCTTAGGCCTATTCAAGCAAGGACCCAAGGTTGTACTCTTTTTCATGTTTTTATTTATCTTATGACAATATTCACAACTGTAAATTTCATTATAATCCTGCAAGTTTAGGGCGAATACATGCTTTATTCCCCACAACTTGGCCACATGTCTTCCAGTGAGTGGTAACCCCGTGGATTGATGGATATCATTTATAATTGGCAAATGCGTGGATGGTTTTCGTGTGAAAAATAAGGAGGAGAATTGTTCTTTTTCATGTGAGAAACACAATCCTCTTAATTATGAGCAATCTTGTTCGAACGGTGCGGGATAAAACGAAAACTTAAGCAATGAAAAAACGGAAAAAAAAAACTTGAAATAAAGGTAATAAGATTCCTTGTGAGATGGTACTGTTTCTCCTCCCGTGCGATCTGAAGAAGAAGTTAGTTGAAGAGATGGTAAATCTTATGTAGCTTAACCCATTCCAGAATATCACAAATAACACGTGCTTCTGCTTGAATAGCTGATTCTGAAGAGAAAGAAAACGTTCTCTTGAAGACTTCAATACCATGAGAGTCAAGGATAAGCCAACCTCCACCACTCATTAAAGATGGGTACCAACTAGCATCGCCCAAAGAAGAGAAAAAAGAGCAATGAGAGTCATTTCCCACTACATAGAAGGATTCACCATACCGGATCTTTAAAAACCTAGAATCTTGCATGAGATTGTGGTTGAGAGGAAGTAAAGATCTATCATTCTCAATCTTAGTGGCGGCTTCGATAGCAGAAGAAACAAGATTTTTTTTGGAAAAGAAAGAAACCAGTGGTAGTAAAAGAAGTACCTTGAAAAATGGATCTATTACGAAAAACCCATAAACTCCATAAGATTGAAAGAAAAGAAGTGATCCTATGAGTAAAATCATCAAACTTAAAGATGTAGAAAAACCAATTTATAATCCAACCAGTAAGAGGCACATAATCAACACCATACACTCTTATCCCCAAGTCAGAGGTGGCCCAAATTCGTTTAGTCACTTCACAATCTCTGAAAAGGTGAGAAAGAGTTTCAGTAGAGTTCGGATCGGCACAGAGCACACAAAAAGGAGCCAAATTAAAAATTCTTTTAATAAACTCTTCCTTAACAGGCAGAACTTCTGTTAAAATTTTCCACAAAAGGTCCATGTGCTAGGACCAGGAAGGTGCCATAATTTTTTCCTACAGAAAGGACGGGAACATAAGGACAGTCTGCTTCTATCTTTAGCAGAAGCAACAGAAGAAAGACGGCTTTGAGACCCCATGCATAACCGCTTTTTACAGAAAAAAATCCCAGAAGTAGTGCCATTCCAAATGATATAATCAGATCTAGATGTTCTACATAAAGGGATAGCTAAGATTTGATGAGCCCAAAATTCCTCGAAAAGTTCATGAATAAAGTCATGATTCCATGAATAATCCGGAAGAATAAGATCTTTCACTGTAAGATTCGAATAAACAAAAGGTACTAGGAAACCAAGACTTAAGAAAAGACGGTTGATTACCATTAATCCATCGTGTGGACCAAATATTTAGGTCCGAATTATTTCCAGGTTTCCAACTGTAATTCTGAAGAATAAGATTAACTCCAAACGCAATACTGCGACAACCCCATGAGGAGCCAGATAAGGATTTCAATCTCAGAGCGAAATGCAATTGTAAAGCCTAAACCATTTTAATGCTAAATCAACAATCAATTAGTAATATGAATCATGTAAACGAGTTATAAAGTTGTCAAAACTTGCTAATCTATCAACCATAGAGACTCATCAAAATGGACTCTCGCAGGTCGCTTAAATCACACAATAAACATGGGTGAGTGTATGTAAAAGATAGAAAGAAGTAACTTTGTAATGACACTCACCTAACTTCGACCCATGAGAACATGTCTGCAATCTAACATGAAAATAGTCTCTACAACCGTGCATATACATTCCAATCTAAAGACCTTGACACATGCTAAGGAAAAGAAAGGATATGTGAGGTGATGGGTAAGAAAGGCTAAGATGATTTGGATATGTGGAGTTTAAAAGCCAATCTAGCAAACAACGGGATCCAAACAACAATAATTTCATCACTTCCAAACCCAATATAAATGAACACGGTGCTATTTTGAAGCACAAATCTCACAATCTTCTAAAGAAAACGACTCCCCCAAATGATATAAATGAAACATGGGAGTAAGAATCGCTAATGAATAAAACTTTCAAGCAATTGCGATTTTCTGATTTCTGATAGGTGGTCGACCGCCCATGTGCTTCGGTGGATCGACTGAGTTGCAACATTGTTTTCGTTTTTTCTTTCTTTTTCTGTTTTCCTCTTTTCTTTCTTTTTTTTTCATTTTTTTTCTCATTCTTTCTTTTCTTTTCATAATTTCCCATCTTTCTCAATTGAGAACATAATAACCAAAAAGAGTTAAAGCGTTCCTGTGACCACAAATACTAGCTCGGATATGGTAGGCTAAGTATGGGATGTAGCTTCTGGGACAAAAGGGCATTTTTGGCTATGTGAGGCTTATGAGTAAAATAAGAAAATGGACCTCTTTTGCACGTGTCAACAAACAATAAACTAGATAGCATACAGGTAAAAAGCATATTAGGTTCATGTTTATGCATATTGATGTAACATGTCTCATAAGGAGTACTACTCACATCCTAAACAAACTGGTCACAGATGGCACCAGATAAAGCTCTAAGACCTTAGAATGTATTGTAGCTTGCCAAAGATAAAAGTCAAGTCTCAAGATCAGCAATTATTTTGACAAAAACTCGTAGATTATGCATATGATTCTAGTAATAACATGTTAACTAGCAAGGCTTAGGCATAAACAGATGAAAAAGCAATGTCATCATTGAAATACTATCGTTTTGACTCAACCTATATGCTAAAATAAACGTGCATTTTTTTGAAAATTTTTGAATTTTTTTTTTATTTTTATATATGGGAAATAAATGCAATGCAAACTAGAAAAGCAATAAACGTGAAACAGAAATGCAATAAAACATGAAATGCAACGCAAAACCCTTCCCCAAACCAAATCACACAATGTCCCCATTGTGCAATAGCATAAGCAAAGGATCATAGAAAAACGGGAATTTGCGTAAAACTAACTAAGGAGACGAAAAAGGACGGAACTCACAAAACAAATGTGCGAATCGAAAACCTCCCCAAACCAGCGTGAGCTAGGGGGTTTCGGTAGCCAGCAGTGCTACCACAATGACCTGAAAAAGATGAAAGACAAAACCTTTTCGGAAATTAAACGTATTTGGGTGGTAAATGGGAATTAAAAGGAATGGAAATAGAAGAAAAAGAGGTGCGAAAAGGAAAGAATAGGAAGGAAGACTCCCTAAAATTTCGTGCACGCTCCACGAGGTAACCAAGACAGGCAGAAGCAGCATTGGTGGTCGACCGACCGCTGGTCTGGTCGACCGACCATTGGTCGATGAACGGAAGCTACTGGAATGTAGTCACCGGTCGACCGATTGGTACATCTGGTCGGTCGACCGTTCTTCCTGTAACAGAGCTCGTTTTCCTTCGAAGTAACTCAACGGATTGAGTTAATCTTGTATCCCAAACCTGTAAAACACAAAATAGCGCGCCCAAAATTCGCGCATAACCCAAAACAGGAAATAGTCTCAAAACAGAAATAAAAGTCTTGAAAATTCATAAACGTAAAGGAATCATCTGCGAAAAATGCGGAAGATGTCGGACCAAGGCTTTTGACTACACGAAGTAGCCTCCACGGTGCTCGTCTTTATGGGTAGGCACGTCCCCACTCCGCCATGTAGCATACGCGACGGTTCATCACTTTTAGCACCCTTCTTTGTTCGGTCAACATCCTCGAACTCTTCATCCAACTCCACATCTGTCCCGTAGCTTAGACATCCTAGACCTCCTCGTTGGATGATGGGCTCCTTTACATCTGGGTCAACTCGTGGTTCTTCTTTCCCCAAACCGTTTCCTGAAATAGGTGAAACAAAGAGTGTGTCCTCCAACGTGCTCCCAATCTGGGGCGGAGGTGTCATAATAGGAATAGGTACGGGTTCTAAAATAGGAATATTATTAATCACAACATACTTATTTTCAGAAGACACACCATTGCAAGTAATAGGAGTCATGTCATCTTTTGTTTCTATAGGATTGACCGAAGACGATCGATTGTTTGCCCACTTTGAAGGTTAAGCTCTTACTCCCTACATATATTATTGCACCAGCGGTGTGCAAAAATGGTCTACCCAAAATGATGGGAATGTGGGCATCCTCAGGAATATCTAACACAACGAACTCCACAGGAAAGAAAAATCTATCAATTCGTACCGGTATATTTTCCAGAATGCCTATTGGCTCCCGAAGTACGATCGGCCATTTGGACCGTCATATTAGTTACAGCAAATTGGGTCAATCCTAACTTCCTATCAAGGCTCAGAGGTATGACACTTATACTGGCCCCTAAGTCACATAATGCCTTTTTAATCGAGAAGGTACCAATGTTACAAGGGACTGAAAAACTGCCAGGGTCCTCTAACTTATGTGGAGCTATAACATGAGTTAGGTACATGGATGACTCTTCAGTTAAGGCTACGGACTCGACCTTGTCAAGTGACCTCTTCCTAGAAAATAATTGTTTCATGAACTTCATGTAAGCAGGCACTTGTTGAACTAGTTCTAGAAAAGGTACTTGGACATTCAGACTACGAATAACATATTTAAACTTGTCAAATGATACATGATCTTTCGTTGGCACGAGTCTTTCCAGATATGGAGGTGGAATTGAGCTATCCACATTTGAAGATTTCCTCAAGAACCTTGGAGTGTTCTCACTTTGAAATAAGAATTCCCTTAAGTTCTCAGGCATTGGAGGGCGAAAAGTTTCTGCCTCTTCAGTACTTGTGGTCGACCGACCGACATCCTCGGTCGGTCGACTGCTCTCTGCTACCTCAGAATTTCCAGTAGCCTCAGTAGTAGTTACTGGAACCTCGACATCGGTCGACCGACTGGAGTCAGTGGTCGGTCGACCGGCTGCACTGCTATCCGATTTCTTCTTTTCCCTCTTTTCTTTTTCTGCAGCCTTTGGACCGTCTAGTGTGGCCCCACTCCTCAAGGTAATGATATTTAGGGTCTCTTTCTTTTGGTCGGGTTGTGAAGGAAGTTGACCCGGAGCTCTAGTGGCACTATTGCTTGCTAGATTAGCAATTTGGGTTTCCAACATCTTCATCCCGGTTTCTCTTGCTTGGGACTCTTTCTGAACCATACCTATTAAGCTTTGTATCATGGCATCGGTTCCTTGGGCTTGGTTTTGTTGTTGGGGGACGAAGGGTTGTTTTTGGAAAGGTTGTTTGTGAGGGGGAATATAGCTTTGTGATTGGTGTGGTGGTGGTGTCGGGTTTTGACCATTATGGCTGGACCACCTCAAGTTGGGATGAACATTATTAGGCTCATAAAAGTTGGTTTGCCTATAATGCTGAAATGTCACACAAGTTTCATTTGGTGTGGTACAGAATTTTGAAACGTGTCCCTCACCTCCACACCTTTCACAAGCAAAGGGTCCATCCGACACAGCGTTGACTTGATAAATTCCACCTTTCCCGGCTCCTCCCAACTCGTATTTAACAAAACAGGCCATGAGGGCCTCTAAAGCAGCTACTAAGGGAGACCCATTTTTTCTTTGGTTGCCTCGTGAAGTACCATGTTCAGCTCTATGGACCGCCATATCTTCTATTATTTTGAGACCCTTAGTCTCACCACTGTTTTCCTGAAATCTGTCGTTCGCCGCGGCATCTAAGAATGCTCTTTGGTCATCGTACAACCCATTGTAGAATTGGTTGCACAAAAACCACCGTTCGAACCCATGGTGTGGTATGGGCTGAACAAACCTCTTGAAGCGTGTCCATACTTCACTAAAGTCTTCCGCGGGGCCTTATTTGAAACTCGTAATCTGGGCCCTCAATGCATTGGTTTTCGACGCAGAGTAGTATTTTCTGTAGAAGGCCAATGCAAGGGAGTTCCAGTCAATAATGCCTGTGGCCTCCCCGTCTAGATCCCGATACCACTCTCTTGCAGCATCACGAAGGGAAAAGATGAACATCGTCTCTTTGATTTGATCTTGTGTAACCCCATAGGAGGAGGAATAGGGCAAATGTAATCCGTGAAGATTTCCATATGCTTGGCAGCATCCTCGTTCGCACCTCCCCCAAACTTGTTTCTTTCAATCAGATTAATATAGGACGGTTGGCTTTGAAGCTTTTTCCGGTTCTCGTGGGCAAGGTGAATCCATTGTAAAGGTCCTTGGCTTTGGGAATGGAATGACTTGCAATGCTCGCTTCTTCCGTCATCTCTTCTCGTTTCGAGATATCGGTAGATGTGGAAGAAGTGGGTGATGGTGGTTGGTTTTCAAAGAGATCGCCTTGGTAGAATGCATAAGGTGAATTTTCTTCTCCTTGTTGTTGGAACAACCTCCTCTTTGCTCTTAGAGTCCTTTTAAGCTCAAGGTTAAAAGGGAATTAATTCTCCTTGTACCGTCCTGCGCATAAGAGGAAACTACAATAAAAGAGTGAGAAAGTGAACAGAAGTTCCTTAAACTCAAAAATAAGACAAAAAATTAATAACAGTTCATACTAGCGCTACCTCCCCGACAACGGCCAAAATTTGATACCCGTCGTTGTGGGTGTCAAAGATAAAATTTATAATCCAAACTAAAACTATAGATAGTGATAGTCAGGGTCGAACCACAAGGAGGTTTGGGAGATATTAAATGTTCTAAATCTTAAGTCTTAAGGTAACAAAAGGGGGGTTTTGATTTGTTTTGGTTTGAACTAAGTCTAATAAAGAAAATAACAAGAACAATACTGAAAAATAAGATTTAAATAAATGATAAAAGAGATGCTAGGATGTTCGGGTCGCTATAGCTATGATGGCAGACGATCTAGGTAAATCCGTATTACAGTCGCGTAAGGGGTATAACAAGTTCTTTCGGTCCGAGTTAACTAATAACTCCTTTCGGCCTATGCTACTAGTCCCTAGGTCTCACTAATCTTAGTCGTCAACACGATACACTACAAAAAAAACACGGTGTTCAGACGGAAAAAATCCGTCAGAAAAGCTCAAATCCGTCAGAAAAAGCGCATTTCTGACGGAAAATCTGTTAGAAAATTTTGTCACGAAAATCAAGTTTGTGACGGATTTTCCGTCAGAAATTTTTTTGTGACGGATTTCTGACGGTTTACCGGTGGAATAAAAAATTTTGAAGTCAATGTATTTTTGACTTTTTCTGACCGATTTTCCGTCAGAAATTGAGTCAAACTTGACTTTTTGTGACGGAAAATCCGTCAGAAATTGTCAAATTTGACTCAATTTCTGACGGAAAATCCGTCGAAAATATGGTCACTTGTTGACTTTTCTGACCGATTTTCCGTCAGAAATTGAGTCAAATTTTGACTTTTCTGACGGATTTTTCGTCAGAATTTGAACCAGTATAGGCTGGAAACAGCAACTTGCTGTCCAGCCCAATGCCATAACATTGTTCATATTTACAATCTCAAAATCACTAAATCCTGCAAAATATTCATCATCCGCCAAACGGAGATTTATTTCCAAGTCGACCGCTAAGCGGGAATCAACATCAATTAACCAACAACAAAGAGAAAACATGAGAAAGAAATTGAATTACATAAAAGAGTCTTCATAATTCATACACCAACATAAAATATGTTCGAAATAAAGTTACTAAGTCGTAATCTAAAATTACTACACATGATAAACTATCCTAAGTGGTAGGAGGATCAATTGACATGTTACATCCAAAGCCATGAGGGTCGTCTGAGAAGTCGTCGCGTCGGTGAGGATTTGGCATACCTGAGCACGACTGAGTGGAAACGTGGGTCTGCCAATCACTCCAAGCTTTTTTCATTTCCGCCATTTCCTCTTGCATTTGTTTTTGAGTTTCTTGAGTGCTTTGAACTTGTTCTTTGAGACGCATATTCTCAGTTTGAATCTGAGAAAACATGCTTGGTTGATAAGAACAGGATCGACGACTTCCTCCTTTGTTCGCAGGATGCTCATACCATACATCTTCACCCAATGAACCGATCCCAAAAAAACCTCCTTTTTTGTCAAATCCTCCAACGGCTTCGTGGTAGGTCTGAATCTCGTCCCGAGGCTCTCCGTGTTGGGGCTGGTGTCCTTGACAATTAAGTACAATGACTTATTAAATCTCTTTAAGGATCACAAGGGCATACTTTTGTATTATTACCAGTTGATCCACGTTTATCAATAACGGTTGGCTTGCTAGATAAGTTTGACGTTATTGTCATACGGATGGCGGTGATCAACTGGTCCCTATACGTCACACCTATAGGATACGTTTGAGAGATGTGAAGGTATGAAAATACAGTCACATTTATGCCGAATACGACTAAACAGTTAGTCAGAGGTATTGACTATTAAATTAGTCAATAAGATGTTGAGATTATTATTTAATACGGATTAAATAATTTTAGCTAATGCGGATTACATGATTAATTCGTAAAATTAAATATAAGCAGTTATATTTAATTAAATATTGATTTCGGGTATTAATATAAACAGTTATATTAATTTGGGTAATTATACAATATCGTAATTTTATCAGACCATTATTAATACATCGACTGCATTAATATCTGATAACACGTATGCGATTTATAATAAAAATCCCGCAAATAATATTTAGCAAAACGGGTCGAATCATGCAAAGGAATAAGGTAAGAGTGGAGAAAGCCCACTCTTACCCTAATTCGGCCGACCCACCCTAAGTACTACATAAGGAGAGTCCTTCTCCTTATGTCATAAACTGTTGAATCATAATTCTCACAATTAGGGTTTTGAGAGCATTCTTCTCCCAAAACTCAGATCTCACATCTAAAACCTCAATAGCTTTCCCCATATTGCAAGGCAATTGGAGAGTATTTTCTAGCACACGCGGCATCATCTCAAACAAAGTCTTGGGTGCAAGTTATAAGAGGGAATTTACTTTAATTCCTGTTCTTAGGCCTTTTCAAGCAAGGACCCAAGGTTGTAATTCTTTTTCTTATCCTTTTTTTAATCTTATGACTATAAACACAACTGTATTTTTCATTATAATCCTGCAAGTTTAGGGTGAATACATGCTTTATTCCCCTCAAGTGGTATCAGAGCCAGGCCATGAAAATTTTACTTTTGTGTTTTTCATAAGTTTTTTTAAAAGTTTTTGAAAAATCTCGTTTCTGCCGCCGTGTCGGTCGGTCGACCAGTTATAGCGGTCAGTCGACCGCCCCTGTGTGAGTTTTCTGTTTTTTTTCAAAACAGTTTCCTTTGTGAGAAATCGTGTTCAGAAACTCGGTTTCGTGTTTTGTGGTCGGTCGACCTGTTTTTCGGGTCGGTCGACCATTCTGCTTTAAAAAAAAAAAAAAAAAAAAAAAAAAATTTTTTTTTTTTTCTTCGTCAGGTGGTCGGTTGACCTGTTTTTTCCGGTCGGTAGACCACCCCTGTAACAGAATCGTTTTTTTTTATTTTGCGAAAATAACATGTTTTATTTTCACATGGCTTAAAATAATATACTATATACGGAAATAGTGTATTATTTAGTGAAACGGTTCACCCTCGTTTGATACATATTGTTTTAAAACAGTTTAAAATAATGGATTATATGTTTGTTAAAATTGGTGATTAAAACGGTATAGTCACTTAATTTTAATCTTAAAAGGTGGTTTGGTATAAATTTATTAATCATAATAACAGTATTATGTCATGTATAAATTGTTTTTAGTTGATGCATTTTATTTATCGTCTTGTGAATGCCTTGAATGCTTTCAATAACGTATTTAATTTTTGCAAACGGTTGTAACTTAGTGTGGCTTTAGAAGATTGTGTCACCGTAATGAAGGGACACGATCTTGCTTGTAATTTTGAGATCTTGAATCTCCGTTTTGGGTTTTTGCCATGTAATTACTTTTGTATTTAAATTAGAATGTATCTAGGACTACTTTTGTAATTTAAATTAGTAATTTTGTGAAGACCAAAGACAAGTAATAACAGTATTATGTCATGTATAAACTGTAAATTAAAGAAAAAAACATAAATACATTAAATATTATGCAAGGTGGAGTTGATAGTGTAGTGGTGGTAGTCTTGGTGGTGGGATTTTTAGGGGAAAAATGGAATTTGGGGGAGAAAATGGAAAGGGCGAACGTAATTTGGGCGAAAAAACAAAGGAATAATGACTGCGGGTTTTGATTTTAGAAACATTTAAAAAAAAATCCTGACGGAATTTCCGTCAGGAATCCGCAAAAATTAACTTATGACGGAAATTCGGTCAGTAATGCCTTTCTGACGGAAATTCGGTCAGAAAATTTATTTTACTTTTCAGAAAAAGCTGACTTGTGTCAGTCCAATTGTTGACCGAAAATCCGTCATAAATTTTTTCTGACCGAAAATCCGTCATAAATTGCCTCTAATTTATTTTTTTCGCGATCTTTTATGTTGATGGATTTTTGACGAATTATCAGTCAAAAAATATTTCTGACCGAAAATCCGTCAGAAATTTGTCAGTAGTCCAAAATTTCTGACGGACTGTATGATTCGTCAGAAATTCGGTCAGTACTCCGTGTTTTTTTTTAGTGATAGGTGATCCCTAATGTCTAAGTCACATACCTTTATTTCGATCTTAGTAACTTAGCTGTCTTAAACAATAACTAATGTCCTTCCCTATCTCTCGATCCATGGGTTGGTCATTACTAAGCATCTAACAAGTCTCATCTCGGTCTCATTGAAAGATATTGCACTTAACGAAATAAAACAGGTCTGATCATACACGAAATCGGTCAACCGTGATGCGTATTTGGGGTGATAATCAATTAAGACGATCAACAAAAATACGTATGTTGCAGCGGAATAACAATACTTGTAAAATAATACAATCTTGAATGAATAAAGAACGAAAAAATAACCAAGAACGTTGAAAAATGGATGAAAGGACGGACGGTGATGATGACGTGGACTCCGACGTGGACGGTGGTCAACGGTGGTGACGGATCTTGGTGTTCTTGAATGGTGATCGTTGATGACTTAATAAGGCACAACACTTAATACTTGAAAGATTTGTGAAACGATTTGATGAATGATTTATGATTGTCGATGGATAGGATAATTGATCAAGCTCACATAGATACCCTCTCAATTATTTTGAAGCTCACACAGATACTTCGGGTTAAAGCTCACACAGATACTTTAGGGTTTTTTTGTAAGTTAAACTTAACAAGAAAATTTGTTTGTAATTTTATAATAAGATGAATAAAACAAACAACTAAGGATGCCTATTTATAGTAAGGACATCCGTACAAACTAGACTCGAAATAGGAAAGAAATAAGAAACCTACACGGTTCCCAAGTACTCGACCAAACCGTGTACTACTACTCATCTTAGTTTCCTAATTCTATCTTATGGATTAAAGATAATCCTTATTAAAACCTAAAAGATAAAATAATAAAAAACAAGATTAAGTTGTAACAAACTCCCTAACAACTTAATAACTAACTAATAACAACCATAACAAACTTTTGTAACTAACTTGTAACCACCTTAACAAACTTGGGTTAACAAACTAGTAACAAACTTAACTAACTAATGAAATTAAAATAACAAAAGATAAAAACACGAACCCTAATCCATCTAGGAAACCCTAGACGTGTGGTCCCACACGTGATACTTGGGCACACGTCCCAAGGGACTTTCCCCGCATCTTCCCTTGCTCCTTCAATACGTCTTCCCAAGCTAACTCAAAAATCCGTATTGAACCCAAATCGAACATTTTTAATCTTTTTATGGGTCGTGGGTTACGACCTCTAATTTGTGACGATGCTCCCGCATCATATTCTCTCAGTTTTTGAGAATTTGACCTCAAATTAAGATCGAGTATGTCTTGAGTAGATTTAGCTATGCTTGCTCTTGCCTTGACTAGACCATGATTCCTTCTAGCCATCAAACCCATGCTCATAGGGTTCTCCTTGTGCTTGTTGGTGTTAGCAACCAACCACTCTTCCCGACCTCCAACACCCACAGCCTGTCCAACCTTGCGACCTCCGACCTCCGTGATGCTCACGGTCCTCAGCTCCTCATGCCTCTCACGTTCCTCCCTACTCGGCAAACCCTCACAACCTCCATGAATTTCAACCAACCCAACACCACACGCTCTCGACTCCTTATCCCCGTCGCTCGGTGTCCCTTCCCCTAATTCCATAAATAAGCTTCTCTTTGAATTAGGTGGTCTAGGTTTGATTCTTGTTAATGGTTGGAGATCATAGATGGTACCTCCTTTAGTAACGCTATACACATTTGCCCTACCATTATGTATAACGTTCCTATCATATTGCCATGGCCTCCCAAGTAATATATGACATGCGTTCATAGGTACGATGTCACACCACAACTTATCCTCGTAAGGCCCAATATTAAAAGAAATTAAGGCTTGCTTCTCAACCCGCACTCCTTGGTTTCCATCTAACCATTGCAATTTGTACGGTTTCTCCCTAGACCTAATACTTAGTTCTAATTCTGAGACTAGGGTTTTTGAGACAACATTAGTGCAAGACCCGCTATCAATAATCAAGTCGCACTTTTTCCCCTCAACCTTACAACGAGTATGGAAAACGTTATCCCGTTGTTCCTCTCCTTCAGTCGTGGTCTCCACATGTAAAGCACGTACTACGAGGCAATCCCCCTCGTCCTCACTTTCGGCCACGATTATCTCTCTCTCTTCCTTTTCCTTCTCAACCTTCTCCTCCTCAATTAATTCAGGCACAACAAAGTTTGGAACCATACCTTGAAGTTCTTGAATTGACAAGGTTCTCTTTTGAGGGCAATCTGTAACGATGTGTCCATATGTAAAACCCCTCGCGAAAGCGGAAATAAAAACATACAAAAGTACTAAAAATGCAGCGGAATTAAAACTTTTTAAAGTAAACAACATGCGAGAAGAATTAAACTGAAACGAAAACTGAAACTGAAATAGATAAGTAACAGTTCTAAGTATGAACGAAAGTATAAATACAAAGCCTGGGATAGAACATCCCTACAGGCACCAACAAATCTGTATAAAAAAGAAACTAAGAGTCTAGCTAATCGATAAACGTGTATGTCATATGATGAAAGGATCATCACTCGCTAGCTCTCGTGTGAATCCCGATCCAACCTGCATGTACCTACATACATGAAAACATGTACGGACTAGAGTTCTCCTAGCCACCTTTTGTAACGACACGTAACAAGTAAAGCAATACAGAATACTTCAACATATATAAACATGTGAAGCATAAACATCTCATCAACTGTTCTCATACTATCATGCAATACTAATGCACGGCTCTCAACCAACTTCATAAACCGTTAGGAAGGAGAGCCGGTTTCCCTACTGGTTACCCAGTCGGGGGGGGGGGGGGGGGGTCTTTCAATCCAACTATTTATGAAACCGATCATAGAGTCATCCAATGCCTTGGATGAACAAACTATAACTCAAGCAATATAATCATCAACTCCATCATGCATATCTGACACTGTACCAATCTCAAGGCAAGCAGATATAAACATCCAAAAAAACACTAGCAATGGGTCCAGAGGTGAACTTAACACATATCCCACTACCAAACAATGTCGGGTCCAGAGGTGAGCTTAACACATATCCCAACATGCAAATCAAGTAAAGGGTCCAGAGGTGAACTTAACACATATCCCTATACATGCAATTCAAGAAAAGGGTCCAGAGGTGAACTTAACACATATCCCTAATCACAATTCAGTAATGGGTCCAGAGGTGAGCTTAACACATCTCCCACTACAAACAAATGTCGGGTCCAGAGGTGAGCTTAACACATATCCCAACATACATCCATAAGCAAAGGGTCTAGAGGTGAGCTTAACACATATCCAAATGCTACAAACAAGTATTGGGTCCAGAGGTGAGCTTAACACATATCCCAATATACAGCTATCACACACTGGGTCCAGAGGTGAGCTTAACACATATACCAGTATACAATAACCGATCACGTGTCAGGTCCAGAGGTGAGCTTAACACATATCCTGACACGCCACAAGCAAAACACGTAACGGGTCCAGAGGTGAGCTTAACACATATCCCATCACGCGACATCCAACTTAACCATTAACATACAAAGATAAAAACTAACCTATAGTTCTAACTTCTTAAACCACTAAACAACACTTAATTGACCCCGGGAACTAAGTTGAGGGAGAGCCGGTTTCCCTTTCGATTACCCGACCGGGGGGTCTCTATCCTCACTCCATTCCCGAACCCAATATAGTGTCGCCCGTCCTCCGGGGATCTCAAACACATGTCAAAGATACACGGAACGAGTTTAAATCAAAACCGATTAAGCGTTTGAAAGATACGAACGATTTACAAAAATCAAAACAGCCAACAGGGGTCCCCAGCCGGTCGGCAGGCAGCCGGTCGACCGGCTGGTGATCCCTTCAGCCTTCTTTTCAATAAAACGAGAATAGCACAAAAGGACTCCCAGCCGGTCGGCCGGCTGGGAACCCAACTCTTGGTTCTCAAAATTCGCATCCCACACCCCAATGTACTCCCAGCCGGCTGGCAGGCGGCCGGTCTGCCGGCTGGGCTCCTCTCTTCCTTATGTCCGCGCAAAACACAAACACAACACAAGAGACCACCAGCCGGTCGGCAGGCTGGCAGTCCTAAATCCTATTTCCTTCACATTTCGCAAAACACAAGAAGACGCTCCCAGCCGGTCGACCGGCTCAGAGAGCCTGATACGATTTTTCGCAATTTCCAGCCTTTACCAAATTCAACAATTCGACACCAAAACTCAAGAATCGTTACAATTGATGTTTACCCAACATTTCCAATCATCTAATACTACTTTCTAACAGCAAACAAAACCCATAACAATCCTCAAACGATTAATTCAATGTATCCGTCTTAACTTTGTGAAAACTGAAAATAAGCTTAAGAACATATAACAACATCACCAAGCATGAATTCTTCACATAAGAACAATCCTAAGCATGTTTCTAAGTCCATTAAACATAACTCTTTAAACAAAATCACAAACAATAAGAAGAACACATCAAAAGTGCTAATATTCACAATAAGGCCGAGTTTTCTCATTATCGTCACCTTAAAGCGATCCGGCTTAAAGATCCCCCTCTACGACAAAGTTATCAACTTCCGGGTTGTCCAAGCCCACGCCTACAAGCACGAAAAACGATGTTAACGGAGCCAAAAACGGAATTAGGCAAAACAGCCCAATTTTCGAAGTCGACGAAATGCAAAACGAAAGTGATAGATGGCTTGGAAATTAAATGAGGATTCCGAAAATGTTATTATTACCTTAAATCGGTAGACGGATGATGGAGAAAAGAGCAAAAGAAGATGATGTTTATGGAGGTTTTTGAAGAATATGAGTTTACAGTGATATGAGTTGTGAAGGAGATGATATGTCGACATGTGAGATTTTAAGGGTTTAAGTAAGTGTCCTTTCCGTATTAAATGAAACGGGTTAGGATACTTGAACGGGTTTTTAAGTTGTGAACTTAACTTTACTAAGTTTGTATTCGTCTTAAGGACTTAAGGTTCTTAAGACGGATCCTATGAATTATTTTAAATTATCTTATCATTAAATATTAAAATATTATTTTTTCCTGTAAAATAATTAGAACCCTTTTAAAATATAATTGACGAAAATGCGGGATGTTAGACCATAACCCTGACACTTATAGCATCTTCTAATTGTACTCCGGCGAGGATCAGGAATACCTGGCTTGAATGCTCCCTTGGCCTTTTCGGCCACTTCCTCCTTAGCCGCCTCCTTTGCTTTAGGCGGGGTAGTGGTGGTGTATGATGATGAGCCCTCTCCGACTCTTGTGCTCCTATAAGAATTTATCTTCCTTGCTTTGTCATGTCTTTCAAAATTCAAAGCAATCCTGCACACATCATAATAATCTTCATAGTTTTGAATCTCAACCCTTGAAGCTAGGGTTGGTACCAAACCACGAATAAATCTAGCAACCTTCAACTCCTCCCTCTCATCTAAATCACATACAATGGTCATCTTTTCAAACTCCCTAATGTATTCTGAGACGGTCATATTATCTTGAGTTAAAGAATGTAGTTTTAAATAGTTTTCTTGATTGTAATCTTTTGGCAAGAATTTCTTCACCATGTGCTACTTCAATTTTGTCCAAGACTTAATCTTTTCCTTGCGTTGCTTCTTTCTTTGCTTCACAAGATTCTCGTACCATAGCGAAGCGTATTTAGTAAGTTTTAAGATAGCAACTTTGAATTGTTTCCGGTCGTCATACTCCTTGTATTCAAAGACTCTCTCAGTTTGTCTAAGCCATTCCAAGAAATATTCCGGATCCATGTCTCCTTTGATTTCAGGGATGTCAAGTTTGAGACCTCTATCATCTTCGTTCTTGTCCCAAGTCTTGCCCTTAAATTCTGCCTCTTCTTCCCTGTCACTCGCCCTAGATGAGGACTCTCCTGTCTTTTTATGACCTCCTTTGGTCATCATTGTTTTTATGAGATATTTGAGCTCTTGGATTTCGGATTTCAATTCCATGTTGCTCTCCTCCCATGATTTTTCTTCTCCATCTCCGTCTTTGGATCCTATCATGATGATAAACTTTCCCAAGGACAGGTATAATAAAAATTAGACCAGGAGCCGAAGCTCTGATACCAATTTGATGCGTATTTGGGGTGATAATCAATTAAGACGATCAACAAAAATACGTATGTTGCAGCGGAATAACAATACTTGTAAAATAATACAATCTTGAATGAATAAAGAACGGAAAAATAACCAAGAACGATGAAAAATGGATGAAACGGCGGACGGTGATGATGACGTGGACTCCGACGTGGACGGTGGTCAACGGTGGTGACGGATCTTGGTGTTCTTGAATGATGATCGCTGATGACGTAATAAGGCACAACACTTAATACTTGAAAGATTTGTGAAACGATTTGATGAATGATTTATGATTGTCGATGGATAGGATAATTGATCAAGCTCACACAGATACCCTCTCAATTATTTTGAAGCTCACACAGATACTTCGGGTTAAAGCTCACACAGATACTTTAGGGTTTTTTTGTAAGTTAAACTTAACAAGAAAATTTGTTTATAATTTTATAATAAGATGAATAAAACAAACAACTAAGGATGCCTATTTATAGTAAGGACATCCGTACAAACTAGACTCGAAATAGGAAAGAAATAAGAAACCTACACGGTTCCCAAGTACTCGGCCAAACCGTGTACTACTACTCATCTTAGTTTCCTAATTCTATCTTATGGATTGAAGATAATCCTTATTAAAACCTAAAAGATAAAATAATAAAAAACAAGATTAAGTTGTAACAAACTCCCTAACAACTTAATAACTAACTAATAACAACCATAACAAACTTTTGTAACTAACTTGTAACCACCTTAACAAACTTGGGTTAACAAACTAGTAACAAACTTAACTAAGGTTTTATAGTAATCTTTGAAGTTTTACTTTAAAACCCTAATCACGTTCATGGGCTTAATCTCGATTCTGAAATTTCCAAAAAAGGCCGAGTGGTCGACCGACGGTTGGCACTGGTCGGTCGACCAGTTGTCGGGTTCACTGAAGCTTCTGATCTTTTAAATAAGAATTATGAAATCTCGCTCGTCAGGTACATTGGTCGACCGACCACTATGCTCAGTCGGTCGACTGATGTACCTGATGTATCAGTCTTCGTAACTCTTGCAATCAGTCTTTTGGGCCTTGAAATGCGCGTTAGGCTTCGTCCCTTCATTGTTCCTTCGTGTCATTAACCATGCATTCCACTTGAGGACGGGTTTGACTCAATATTGACTCATTTAACCAAGTGATGTTAGTCCAGTGGTAACTGAGTTAAACCTTAAAGCTTGCAGAAATGCAGGAGTTGAGAGGTCTCAGGTTCGATTACCAGCTGGGGCGATGACCACTTGGCCACTGCAGCTCCCCAAGGGGGTGGCTTACATGGTCCATGTGGTGGTGCGGGAATGCATAGGCCCGGGGGATTAAACCTCTCGTCACCAAAAGATATACATACTTACCTTAAACAAAAAAACAAAAAAAGTTGACTCATTTCCACATAAATCTGCAATAATTTACCAAAATACAAAATTAGACGAAATAGGAGAAATAATAGCTATAAACACATGATTGAGCTCTGAAATGCGTGTAAAAAATAAATGTAAAACATTATATAATAGAGACGCATCAGTCCACATACATCTGTATGTACGAGGCCTATAGGTCAGTAGCGCGCATTCCAACACCTTTGAAGGAAATACGAGTCATCTTGCCGATGAGACATGATTCACATGTGCCAAATGATTTATAATCAAATGGAGATATAGCGCCATTCTGTATTAGCTGCTTTACACGTTTCTCATTTATGTGTCCCATACGACAGTGCCATAGATAAGTTTGATCTTTGTCACCAACCTTTAATTTCTTATTATTCACGTGTAATATTTAAATCGATTGATCTAAGATATATCTACCATTCATGGAATCTGCTTTACCATAAATCATTCCATTTAAAGAGAAAATACATCTATTATCCTTTATTATGAATGAAAATCCGTCTTTGTTGAGTACGAAAACAGAAATAATGTTCTGAGATAAACTGGGTACATAGTAACGGTTATACAGATATAACTCGAATCCGCTCGGTAGCTGGATCACATATGTTCCCATGGAAGCAGCAACAACTTTTGCTCCATTCCCGACTCGCAGGTCCACTTCACCATTTGCTAGAGGCGTGATGTTTTTTAGGCCCTGCAAATGATTACACAGATGAGAACCACAACCAGTATCAAGTACCCAAGTTCCGAAACTTGCATGGTTAATCTCAATCATATGAATATAAGATGACATACCAACTGGAGCGACGCGGTCTGCTTTTATGTCCTCATGGTACACTGGACATTTCCGCCTCCAATGCCCAGTCTTGTGGCAATGGTGGCAGATGTTTTAAGATCGACGCGCGCTGCAGAATTTGTTAGAATGCATTACTGCACCCTGACCTTTGGTCGATCGACTAGGCACTATGGTCGATCGACCGAGGCACCTGATGAGCGAGATTTTAGAAGTCAAAATTAGAAAATCAGAGGCTTCAATGAACCCGACAACTGGTCGATCGACCACGACCAACGCTCGGTCGACCAGAAGGCCTTTTTCCGGAAGATTAAAAAAAGAGATTAAAGCCCATTAAGCGTAATTAGGTTTTGAGAAGACATCGAAAGATTCTTATAAAAGCCAATCACCTCTTTTGTATTAAGGATTCAGTTTATAATCTTTTACCTTAAACTTTTGTTTACTTAGTCTTAATCGTTCTTTAGTTTTAGAATTAGTATACAAACTTTCTGTTCCACGCAACGTTTCAATAAAGTTCAAATTTCGTTCTTACCTTCTGCGTTTTTGTTATGGTATTTCTTAATCTTTATTTAAGTTTAATTTCAGTTTCTTAGAATTAGTTCCGGTTAGTTAGAATCCCTAAATCATTATTCTTGTTGATTGTTATTTCGTTAATCGCATCAATCATGTTTTCTACTATTGTTATTGTTGTTAAAGTTGCTGTTTTTATTAGTATCATGAGTAGCTAAACCTTCACATGTTAGGATGTAGGCGAATTATAGCGTAAATGGCGTAGTTTAGAGCAACCCGTAATAGTGCTTGGTCGACCGACTGGCTTCTCTGGTCGGTCGACTGAGTAGGTTGGTCGATCAACCGGACTAGCAGGTCGGTCGGCCGACTTCGCGTATGATCAAACATGTTTTGTTTCGTTAAGTGCGATATCTTTCAATGAGGTCGAGAGGAGACTTGTTAGATGCTTAGTAATGACCAACCCGTGGATCGACAGATAGGGAAGGGCGGCATTAGTTAACGGTTTAAGACGGCTAAGTTACTAAGATCGAAAGGTATATGACTTAGACATTAGGAATCAGCTATCATGTTGACAACTAGTATAAAGTGAGACCTAGGTGTTGGAGTAAATGTCCTCCACAGTGTGTGATAATTTGAGTAAATCTTTTACAGGATCACGCAGGGATACTTAGTATATTAATCAGTTGATTAACGTTTATCGGTAACGATTGGCTCACTAGAAGTTTGACGTTACTGTCATATGATGACGATAATCAGCTGATCCTTAAAGGTCACACCTATAGGATAGTACTGAGAAATGTGATTATATATTAATATAATTACATAAAACTTAGCTAAATGTAGTTAAGTAGATGATAAACATTTAATATGATTAAATAATAACTAGGAGAAATGAATTAAATGTTAATTCTAATATATATATATAAAAGTTATATTTATTAATTATATTTTAATATATGATAGAATAATATAATTGGATTAATTAATTATAAGATAATTAATTAATATTCTTCGGGAATTAAATTTGTACACCGAAAAGTATTAAAATATATATGATATTTCAAGGAAGTTCGGAATAAGGAAACTCACTCAAAATATTATATTATAATGAGGTTTCCTAATTGAAATACAATACCAACACAAACCAAAACCCTATATATAGAGGGTTTCGGCCGTGAGGTTGGAGACACAAGAAGAATACGTTTTTCCTCTTTTATTCCCCTTGATTAGTTTATCATCTTAATCCCAAAATAAATCCTCTAAAATAATTAATAGTAATTTAGGAGGAGCTTTGAGGGAATCTTTCTCAGTTGTCTTGGGTGCAATCTAAGGCAAACTTCTACCTTGAAGTTTGGGTTTATACTAGGTTGTTCTTAGGCCGATCTCATATAGGACCAAAGGTTATTTCTATGATCATTGTCCTATTATTTCAGTTCTATTGTTTTAATATCAATTCGTTTTTGATATAATCCTTGGCAGTGTTAATTAAGTTAATACTTTTATGAGTAATTTAAGAAATTATTTCCTACAAGTGGTATCAGAGCCATTGTTCAAAATCGTTTTGATAATTAATTGAGAATTAAAATCCCACGGCACACTTTTTTTTCACGGTTTATAAAAAAAAAAAGTTTTTTTTTTTCGGTCTGAATTTTTTTCGTGATATGTCACGGCTAGTTCACGTTTTTTTTTGGTTTCGTTTTTTTTATTTTTTTGTTATTTTGTTATTTTAAGTGTTAAAATAATTATCATATGATGATGCTCATAATAATGATATAGATCAATGATTTTTAAAAGTTCAATCAAGATATTGTTAGAATTAGATTAATTTGTTTTAAATTGTTAAGATGAATGAATATTGTTCACATGAATTAAAAAGTTAATCTTGATGACAATATTTGGAAATTTTTAAAACCTAATATGATTAGAACTATAACACAAAATTATGAGATGATTTTTGTGATACTATGAGTGATTTTAAGAAACATCACGAATTAGTAAAGTTTCCAAAATCTATTTCTACCTTGATTATACTCCCTCCGTCCCAGTGATATGTTTACACTTCTTTTATTTCCCACTCACAGAATAAAAGAAGTGTAAACCTCCCACTGGAACAGAGGTAGTACCATTTAAGAAAATAGTCTAATATCTTATGAATATGTCAATTTACATGATATTATTTGATAATATGAGTAATTGCCTTTTTTTTAACAAAAAAAAAATACGTGTAATATTGGACCGCAAGTTTTTTTTTTCGGCCCTACCCTAAATTTTTTGATTTGTTGCTTTTGTTATTATTAATATTATATGATAATTTATATTAACTAAATTATAAATAAAGATTTTTAATTAGAACAAATTTATAAAGATAAAAGAAAAAAAGGGTATTAAAAAACCGTAAAATTGGATTTTAGGGTTATTTTATTTGTTTCCGTTTTTATTTATATTATGAGATAATATTCATATTAACTAAATTATAAAAGATGTTTTGTAATTGTAACAATTTTTTTCAAACAAAAGGGGTATAACCGTGTGATTGCCGTGAGAAAGAAAGAAAATAAACGAAAATTATTTGATAATTTTTCGGTTACTTAATCATTTATTTATTTTAAAAGGTTTATTATATCTAATTGATGATACTTACTAGATTCTAAAATTGTTTGGAATTTATTTGGATTATGGTTTACATGTGTGACATGTAATTTTAAAATTAATGGTGGTTTGGGTAATATTGCATTATGAATGTTTTATTATATTGTTAATGATATTGTTTCTCAATGAAGGTTGAATTTATTTTTACAATTGTTGTCAAGTATAATCATGTAATCTAGTGTGGCTTTAGTTTTTGGTTACTTTTCGGTAATGGTGGAAAGTAATCAAGTGATGTAATTTATGAGATCTCGCATCTCCGCTTTGTATTTTAATTTTTCTTTATTTTAGACTAAATGTAAATAAGATTTATATTGTAATAGCTTAGAACAAAGAAGAAAAGAAGAAGAGGAGTTTGGTGCATCCGGGTCTCTATTTCCAGTTTACATCTCGAGATGAAGAACGGTGATCCATGAAGCCTCTAGGGTCCATGTGATTGGATTCCAAGTTGTATTTACTGTTTTTCATAGGATAAGCCACACTAGGATTTTAATGTTTTACGTTCTTATCTTTATTGCTTGAATGTTGCATATCATTATGTTCTGCCTAAACCAAACCACCTATATGCATGTAAAATGACTCATGTAGATTATTTTGCATTTTGGCATATGATATTTTTTTTGCCATCACTCATTCCTACTCATATCAAATAGTTCACTTAAATAATGAGTTTAAAATAGTGATGGGATCTCACTCTTTATAAAATTGAGACTTTAGCATTTCTAGATCAAACAACTATGAATCCCTTGTTCGTCGGTGGGCATATAGGACCTGTTGTTATCTCCATATGGACCCCTTCTACCTCGGGTAAGTAGTGTGTTGTGACCTAGTTGAACTCAACACAATGATTCAATCAAGCTATTGAAATCATTGTGGACTAATAGATAAATTTAAGAAATTTGTCGACTAAGAGTTCTAATGTAGAACCAGTTAAAGGGTTAACTCACCAAATCGGGATTTGGGTCTTGGGATACATTATATAATTCTTTGAGCGAGATCGATTATATTATGTTGTATATCTTTGTTTAAAAAGATTTTAAATTCATTGATTTCTCATGTTTATTTATTTTCTCATTTGTAGATCATTTAATATTTGCCTTTTAAAATGACTGATTCAAATGCAACTCTGGGCCCTAGCGCCACCCTCACCAGGGAGTCGTGGTTACGCTCTTTTATGGACCACGTCTCCTACAATCAGAACTCTCGCCTTAAGAATGATGGGAGTAACTTTACCGATTGGGAGGCAGCATTACGGAATGCTGCCATTGTTGACGGTAAATTAAAGTATTTGGTTGAGCCAGTACCGGCTGAACCAACTGCAAGGACTGGAGCCTAACGAACTGCATATGATGAGTTCGTTCGTGAAGCTGGTGCGATTAAGAATGTACTTATTTATGCAATGGAAAACAATTTGCAGCGCCGCTTCATTTCACAAGGTGCGAATAAGATTTTCACCACCCTTACCACTGAATTCTCGCAAGCTCCGAGAATCATGAGATATGACGCAGCAGTCCGCTTCTTCGAAGCTAAACTGTCCAAGGGCCAAGCTGTTAGCCCACACATCCTCAAGATGATTGAGAATGTGCAAGTTCTGGAGTCTCTCGGTTGCAAGATTGAGGAGTCAATCATTGTAGACCGAATCTTACACTCTCTTCATGATGGGTTCACCCAATTTAGGGTGAATTATAACATGAATGGCATGAAGAAAAGTCTTCATGAACTCCACTCTCAGCTCGTGCAAGTTGAGAAGGATCTCAAGTTGAGTGGGAGTGCTAAGAAGGACGTCCTTGTCATACAAGCTAATTGGAAGGGAAAGGGAAAGGCAAAGGCTCCCTTAAATGTTAAGAAGCCTCGGTTCAAAAGAAAGCAGCCGAAGCCCAAGAGTGGACCTGGTGAGACCAGTAACTCAAAGGCCAAAACTAAGAGCAAAGGGAAAGAAGGAGAGTGCCACCATTGCCACGAGTCTGGGCATTGGAAAAGCAACTGCCCTAAGTACCTCGAGGATATCAAGGCTGGACGAGTGACAGCCACAGGTATATCGTCATTTATTCATATGATTGAAATAAACCATGCAAGTTCAGCAACATGGGTATTTGATACTGGTTGTGGTTCTCACTTGTGTAATCACTTGCAGGGTTTAAGGGACGTCCAAAAACTTGAGAAAGGGGACGTTGACCTCCGTGTTGGAAATGGAGCAAAGGTTGCAGCTGTCTCCATAGGAACTTATGTACTCAAACTAGTGGTTTCGAGTTATTTTTAAATAATTGTTATTTTGTTCCTAGTTTGTCGAAAAACATTATTTCTATTTCTGTTTTGGATTCAGAAGGTTTTTGTTTTAATATTAAGCACAATTGTTGTACTTTTTCATTAAACGATATGAGTTATGGAAAAGCTGTTTCCGTAAACTGAATATATGTTTTAGACCAAACCACCGAGGTTTATCCGGTGAATAATAAAAGGGCTAAAACAGGTGATAAAGAACAAACGTATCTATGGCATTGTCGAATGGGACACATCAATGAAAAACGCGTAGAGAAACTCATTAAGAATTGGTCAATACCACCATTTCATTACGAATCAATTGGTACGTGTGAATCATGTCTCATCGGAAGGATGACTCGTATTTCCTTTAAAGGTATTGGAATGCGAGCTAGTGATCTTCTAGGACTCATACATACAGATGTATGTGGTCCTATGACAATCACAACAAGGGACGGCTATAGATATTTCATCACTTTTACGGATGATTTAAGTAGATACGGGTATGTCTATTTAATGAAACATAAAAGTGAATCCTTTGACAAGTTCAAGGAATTCCAAAATAAGGTTGAGAACCAATTGGATAGGAAGATAAAGGCACTTCGATATGATCGTGGTGGCGAGTATCTTTCGACTGAGTTTGATCAACACATGAAAGACTGTGGTATTGTATCACAGTTGAGTCCACCTGGAACACCACAATTAAATGGTGTATCCGAACGGAGAAATCGAACTTTATTAGATATGGTTCGATCCATGATGAGTCACACGGTTGTGCCTGATTCATTATGGGTATTTGCTCTTCAATCAGCTGCTCTAATACTTAACCGAAGTCCGACTAAAGCAGCAGACAAGACTCCATATGAGATGTGGAAAGGAAAAGTTCCTGACTTGTCCTTTATTCGGGTTTGGGGCTGTGAAGCTTATGTCAAGTGAAGACACGAAGACAAGCTAGGCCCACGATCGGTCAAGACTTACTTTGTAGGTTATCCCAAAGGAATTTTTGGTCATTACTTTTACTCACCTACCGAACAAAGAGTGTTTGTTGCGGCTAGTGCGAAGTTTTTATAGAAAGAGTTTCTCTCGAACAAACAGAGTCGTAGAACTTTTGATGTGTCAAAGGTTCAAGAACCCGAAACCAACAGTGTGATGGAAGAAAGTGTTCCTTCCACATCTGCTATGGTATCCATTTCAGAGGAACCTAGGAGGACGGTTCGAGTTTCTCACCCCCAGACCGATACATTGGTATGGTTGAGGAAGGTGGTGCAGAAAACCTATTACTCCTTGAGAGTAACGAACCAGCTACCTACTAAAGAGCCATGACATGTTCCGACTCTAAGCTATGGCTCGAAGCCATGCAGTCCGAAATAGATTCCATGCAAGAGAATCAAGTATGGGATTCGGTTGATTTGCCTGAAAAGGTAAAACCCCTACAGTGCAAATGGCTTTATAAGATAAAGCGTGCACTAGATGGACAACCAGATATCTATAAAGCACGATTGGTGGCAAAAGGTTTCACTCAAGTACACGGGTTGCACTATGATGAGATATTTGCTCCAGTCGTAATGCTTAGATCTATTCGGATTATCTTAGCGATAACCGCATTTCATGATTATGAGATCTGGCAAATGGATGTGAAAACCACCTTCCTAAACAGGTTTTTGGAAGAAGAACTGTATATGATACAACCTGAGAGTTTCATCGATCCTAAACATCCTAAGAAAGTGTGCAAGCTCAAGCGTTCCATCTATGGACTTAAGCGAGCATCAAGGAGTTGGAATCATCGTTTTGATGACGTGATAAAACAGAACGGATTCATTCGAAGTGTCGAAGAACCATGTCTGTATATCAAGTCAAGTGGGAGTAAAATCGTAATCCTAGTATTATATGTAAATGATATACTAATAATTGGAAACGACATTCCCATGCTTTCGTCGGTTAAGACATGGTTAAAGAACTATTTTAAAATGA
Source organism: Silene conica (assembly GCA_029255685.2). Lineage (NCBI taxonomy): Eukaryota > Viridiplantae > Streptophyta > Magnoliopsida > Caryophyllales > Caryophyllaceae > Silene > Silene conica. The sequence goes on from CM055313.2 coordinate 56,135,346, forward strand.
AAGATTTGGGTGAGGCAAAGAGGATTCTAGGCATCCGCATCTATAGAGATAGATCGAGAAGGATGTTAGCATTGAGTCAAGATGATTATATAGATAAGATTCTTGATAGATTCAGTATGACAAAGTCCAAGAGAGGTTACCTTCATGTTGTTCATGGGGTGCATCTGAGTAAGCAACAATCACCTACAACACCGGAAGAAACTGAACGCATGAGTCGGATACCTTATGCTTCGGCAGTAGGGTCGATCATGTATGCCATGATGTGCACACGGCCTGACGTGGAATATGCATTGAGTATGGTCAGTCGTTACCAAAATAATCCAGGTGAAAGTCACTAGATAGCCGTCAAGAACATCCTTAAGTACTTACGAAAGACTAAGGATTGGGCACTGGTATATGGTGGAGACATGGAGTTAAGTGTTAAGGGCTACACAGATGCTAGTTTCCAAACCGATCGTGATGATTCTAAATCTCAATCGGGTTTTGTCTTTACTCTTAAAGGTGGAGCAGTCAGTTGGAAGAGTTCCAAACAGAGCGTTACAACAGATTCTACAACAGAGTCTGAGTACTTGGCAGCTTCCGAAGCTGCAAAGAAAGCTATTTGGATGCGTTATTTCTTACAAGGACTAAAAGTAGTACCTAGTGTGAAAGATTCAATCACCCTTTATTGTGATAACAGTGGTGCAATTTTCCAGGCTAAGGAGCCTAAGTCTAGCAACAAATCTAGACATGTACTCAGAAAAGCTCATCTGATAAAAGATTACATGGAGCAAAAGGAGATAGCATTGTGCAAGATTGGAATGGATAACAACATTGCTGATCCGCTGACTAAGGCACTACCGCATAATAAACATGAAGGGCACATCTCATCCATGGGGATAAAGCGTGTTCCCGAATTGTAATAAACATTGTTTGATTAATGTTTGATCATTTCAAATTATTACTTAATAAAATCATTGAATTTCGTTATATTGTATTACATGTGGATTGTACGACAATTTTTGAACACCACACAGTGAACTGTTTTACTTTATATGTCTGTTTTGTCCGTAAACACCAATATGAGCTGATAACTCAGGTGATTATTTTGTTAGTTGAAGGATGGAAGGTTCAATATTCCATAAGTCAAGCGTTTGACTGATCAATAACAAATATGGGTATATGATATCGCATAGGACATAGTGACCACAACACAGAGTCCTAAATGTTAAGATACATTAGGTGTCTGGTCGTGGATGGGACGTCTATCGTGATTCCTAAAGTCGGTTCTTTTAACCATTGTTTATTTCATGCGATATAGACAGTTTTTGGGTAGCTTTGGTTTCTGTCCTAGGTCGCACCGTAAAAGGAGACCAATCAGACTTTTATTGGGTCATTTCATACTGTGCTTCCATCGGCAGGTCATAAGTCAAGGAAAATATGCAGCCTTTATCAGGTTTTATATATATTTCTCAGGGCCGCCCGAGGAGTAGTAACTTAAACGCATGGCCATGCTCGAATATGATTCGTATCAGTTATGTTGCTCTCTAGTCGAGGAAACCACTCCTGATATGATTACTTGGGAGATACGACTTTGTAAGGTAAGACTTTGCAATTTGTCTTCCATTGAGTGGGAGAATAATGCATGGATATGCGAATCGTAATCGCACACACACTTGTAGGACAAGTGGGAGATTGTTGGAGTAAATGTCCTCCACAGTGTGTGATTATTTGAGTAAAACTTTTATAGGATCACGCAGGGATACTTAGTATATTAATCAGTTGATTAACGTTTATCGGTAACGATTGGCTCACTAGAAGTTTGACGTTACTGTCATATGATGGCGATAATTAGCTGATCTCTAAAGGTCACACCTATAGGATAGTACTGAGAAATGTGATTATATATTAATATAATTACATAAAACTTAGCTAAATGTAGTTAAGTAGATGATAAACATTTAATATGATTAGATAATAACTAGGAGAAATGAATTAAATGTTAATTCTAATAAATATATATAAAAGTTATATTTATTAATTATATTTTAATATATGATAGAATAATATAATTGGGATTAACACTACTACAATTGAGCACTTAGGCCACGGCTAAATTCGTGGCGCAAGTATTAATTTCCCGTGGCTAAAGCTCTTTGTCACCTTCCGTGGCCCAAGTAGCCGTGTCTAGCCACGGGAAAAACAAGAACGTGGCTAAAATTATATTTTCAGCCACAAATTCTCACGTGGCTAATAATTCCCATGGCCAAAAATTAATTCTCGTGGCCAAAATTATTCCCGTGGCAAACCAAAAAATAAAAAATAAATAAACAAAATGTAAAATATTATTTTTTACTTATAATGAAAATATTTTCACATATGGAATCTTTTTTTTTGGACTAAACTGGGGTGTGTCCACGGTCAACGGTGTATAATCCCCTCGCCGCGGGTGCTCCCACGAAGAGGTAAACGGCTGGCCAAAGAGTTGCTCCATTTCCATGGGTAGGGATCGAACCCCTGACCTCATGGTTAAGGGATGAGGTGAGCAACCACCTCACTACCAAACACATTTGGTTACATATGGAATCTTGTCAAGCTTTAATCCTTGCTTGGCTAGTTATCTCAACTCGTTACTTACAATCACAAGTCATTCACTTTTGCGAATCGTATATCCTTCCCAGGAGGTCACCCATCCCAAGACTACTCTCATCTGAGCACGCTTAACTGTGGAGTTCTTATGATGAGCTATCGAAATTTAAACTTAAGCTTGTTGATATAGTTAACACTTTGAAACCTTTTTAAATTATATTCTTCTCTTTCTAAATTACCTTCACTATTATTTTTGCGAAAAAATATTAAATGATTTACATATTTTTGCAAAAAAATTATTATTTTTCTCAAATTACTCGAGTTTTCAATGTTGACCTCCTGACTAATGATGCTCGGGTCATTTTTTGCCCGAGTCAACAAAACCATTTTCTCCAAACTATTTAATCAAATTTTCCTTATATTTTATTCCCTAATATATTTTTTAATTTTTTTTCATTTGTCGGCATTTTTATTTTATTTCTCTTTTATCCATTTTTTCATATATTTTTCCACACAAATACTATTTGTAAGATCGTCGTATTTGTAACGATAAAAAGTTTAATCACTTTTTACTAAATAATGATCACTGTTGAATAATGATTACATATGGGTATCAATGACCGAGTTTTATTACTAAAATAAATTACCAAGACATTATTAACTCGAAAATAATCAGTTTTTGCCAAAAAACACAGAAAAGATCGTACAAATTTTTGTTTTCTCTAAATTGATTTCTTTTCATTATTCTTGATATTTCTTTTTGTCAACAAACTTTCACATTATTTACACATGTAAATCTATTATTTTAATTTCCATTTTACTTTTCGGTGTGATGATATGCTCATTTTCAATAATTAAAATGTTTTTCTATATTGATTTTTTATATCGGTTATTTTATCAATATGTTTTTTTTCCATTTTATTCAATGATTTGTTGGAAACCATTTTGAATTTAATTTTTTAGACTATTTTTTTATTTAATCATATTATAAATCTAATTGTCTTTTTTTTCTCCTTAAAAACTTCCCCAATTTTTTTTCCAATTTAACATTTCGAATTCAAGTTCTTCTAGAAATATTTTACAAATAAAGTTGTAAATCAATTTTCAAATGAAACGTTTAACAATATATTAGTTTCAGACTTCTCAATGATAGGTGCTAATAAGTTAATTACATAATTGGACATACTTTCTCATTAAATGTGACGTGGTCTCTAAATAATGTTATTCAATATTATAAAATTTTAAAAAAAAAGAATTAATTATTTAATAAATTATCGATGTTATGAAAAAACCACAAAATATTATTCTAGTCCGTAAAAAAAATAAAAAAAATAAGACGATGGTAATTTTCTTTACGTGTGTATCATTTTATAGAAGTTTACATTTCTTATTAGACTAAATAAACAAATACCAAATATTTATTAAATTAATCAAAATATTTTCAAAATTTTACATTTAAATTTTTCATATTCTGTATACTTGATTAAGTTTCATTCAGCTTTTGTATTCTCCTTTTATTTCTTACAAAACCAAGTTTTTACGTTTACCTTAACATGAAATATCTTTATACAAGTCTGAGGAAAATATTAGCCACTGGTGTTTGTTACTAGTTTCGTGGCTAAGCAAATATGTTGCCACGAACAATATGTAAGCCGTGGCTAAAGAAATATTGGCTATGGAATGATCTGTGGCTAAATATATATTTGCCATGGGTGTGACATTGTTCGTGGCAAAAATGATTATTAGCCACGACTGTAACCTAAATTGTGGCGCAATTGACTTTTTGCCACGGGAAAATTTTTCCCGTGGCATAAAATATTTCTAAAATAGAGAATATAATTTTTCCTTGTGTCTAAACAAAATTTAGCCACGAATTATAAATTTCCGTGGCATAAATCGTGGCGCAAGTGTCAATTTGTTGTAGTGTAATTAATTATAAGATAATTAATTAATATTCTTTGGGAATTAAATTTGTACACCGAAAAGTATTAAAATATATATGATATTTCAAGGAAGTTCGAAATAAGGAAACTGACTCAAAATATTATATTATAATGAGGTTTCCTAATTCAAGTACAATACCAACACAAACCAAAACCCTATATATAGAGGGTTTCGGCCGTGAGGTTGGAGACACAAGAAGAAAACATTTTTCCTCTCTTATTCCCCTTGATTAGTTTATCATCTTAATGCCAAAATAAATCCTCTAAAATAATTAATAGTAATTTAGGAGGAGCTTTGAGGGAATCTTTCTCAGTCGTCTTGGGTGCAATCTAAGGAGAACTTTTACCTTGAAGTTTGGGTTTATACTAGGTTGTTCTTAGGCCGATCTCATATAGGACCAAAGGTTATTTCTATGATCCTTGTCTTATTATTTCAGTTCTATTGTTTTAATATCAATTCGTTTTTGATATAATCCTTGGCAGTGTTAATTAAGTTAATACTTTTATGAGTAATTTAAGAAATCATTTCCTACACTAGGGACTAGCTAGTAGCATAGGCCGAAAGGATCTATTAGTTAACTCGGACCGAAAGGACTTGCTATACCCCTTACGCGACTCTAATACATGTTTACCTAGACCGTCTGCCATCATAGCTATAGTGACCCGAACATCCTAGCATCTCTTTTATTATTATTTACATCTTATTTTTCAGTTCTGTCCTTATTTTCTTTATTAGACTTAGTTGAGACCAAAACACAATAAAAAACCCCCTATTGTTACCTTAAGACTAAAAACCTAGAACAGTTAATACTCTCAACCTCCTTGTGGTTCGAGCCTGACTTTCACTATCTATAGTTTAAGTTTGGAGTATAAATTTTATCTTTGACGCCTTCAACGACGGGTATCAACTATAGTGAGCCGATCATTCTAGCATTCTTTCTTCATTTGTTGACATCTTTATTTTAGTCATTGCTTTTACTTTCATCGCTAGTTTAATTCTCAATCACCAAAAAACCCCCCTATTTTTGTGACTGAACAACTAAAAACGCAAATAGACATTGCCTCCTTGTGGTTCGACCCGTACTTTCACTAGCTTATGTTAGTATAGTTCGGAACTATAAATTTTATCTTTGAGACCCACAACGACGAGTATCAAATTTTGGCGCTGTTGCCGGGGAGGCAATTATTTTATTTGTGTTATTTGATTGTTTAGTTTGTTTTAGTCTTAAGGAATTTTCAATTCCTTAAGGCCGTTCTTATCTTATTCCCTAGTATTGTTTTGATAGATCTACAGGTCTTATTGACAATGTTTCGGCAGCAAGAGGTAATCTGTGAAAGATGTGGTGACGAGGGTCACACACACGTCTATTGCTTGGCTGTGAGCGAGAGAGCTTTTGTCTATGATAGGTATAAGCAAGGAGCCCCATTTTACGAGCTTTACTTATAGATGCAAGTCGCAAACCAGAAGGAGCAATTACTATCATAAATTACAAAAGAAATTGATGAAAAGAGAAGTGTTATCGCTCGGGTAGTACCACTTACTCGACCAAATAATGAAGAGAACGAGATCACTCAATCGAGTGATTCTATGGATGAAGAAAAGAGCCCAAGGAAAAAGAAGTCAAGAAAGGTGTCAGCCTGTGACTTGGGGTTTGATGAGCCAGACGATCCTAGAATGTGGAGGATCAGAGCTGCATACGATGACCCATGCACTTACATGTATCACAAAGTGAAGTGGATACCATCTACCCAGATTAGTGCCGCTGAAGGAGTCGCCTGTAGTCAAAAGCCACGGTCAGAGATTTTCCGTACCTTTTGCGAATAAACTTCCTTTATTGCTCAGTTTCAAGACTTTTTATTTTTGTTTCTAAGACTTTTTGCCGTCTTTTGTTGCAAGACTTAGTTTTTTGTTTTCTTTTGCTTCATTTTAAGACCTTAGACTGTCAATTTTGGGTTTAGCGCGAATTTTGGGCGCGCTATTTGTGCTTTTACAGGTTTGTGGTCTGAGTTAACTCAATTCATTGAGTTAATTCGAAGAAAAAGCGAGCTTTGCTACAGGAAGTTTGGTCGATCAACCAGATGCTACAGTCAGTCGACCAGTGACTACATTCCAGAAAGTTTCTGACCTTCGACTATCAGTCGGTCGACCAGACCCAGCGGTCGGTTGACCACCAGTGCTGCTATTGCCTATTCTGATGACCGTAATTGGTCATCTCGTGGAGCGTGAATGGAATATTAGGGAGACTTTCTTCCTATTCTTTCCTTTTCACATTTGTTTTCTTCTAGCCCATAACCTTTGATTGCCCATTTATCGCCCATCGCTTTTAATTCCCGAAGAAGGGTTTGTCTTTCTGTTCTTTTCAGGTCCTTGTGGTAGCACTACTGGCTACCGAAAACCTCCTAGCTCACGTTGGTTTGGGGAGGTTTCCTTTTCACGCAAATATCTTGTGAGTTCCTTCCTTTTTGTTTTCTTAGTCAATTTTACGCAAATTCCCACTTTTCGATGATCCCTTGCATATGCTTTTGTACAATGGGGACATTGTGTAATTTGGTTTGGGGAAGGGTTTTGCGTTGCATTCACATGTTTTATTGCATTTCTGTTTCACGTTTTCTGCATTTCTGCTTGTAGTGTTGTTTTATTTTCCTTTTTTTTTTGTGAAATGTGAGTGTGTTGTATATATATATCAAGAGAATAGGTTACAAAAGGTCCCTAGTTCAAGCCCCAGGGTAAGCATTACAAATCAATTGCAGCAAGAACTAAACCAATCTTTGCTTTGATCATCCATAACTTCCAGTCTATTCCTCATTATATTCCTGATTTCAGAAACAATTCGTGAAGCAACATTTTCAGGCCTGAGAAGACAGTCTTGCAGACGAGCATTATTTCTTTGATACCATATGTGATATTGAAGGGCATTGAATACAACAACTCTAACTTTTCATTGCACCTGTTTCTTGTCCCCTGCACATAGTGTGGACACAGTAGGGAACCGAGATCCAAACCATTTCAGCAATAAGCTTTGAACTCTGGTGGTATAAACGCAGTCCTCAAATAAGTGATCAATAGTTTCAGAATGACTTTGATATAACATATACAAAAATTGAGTGTGTTGTTTTATTTTCCTTGCATATACAAAAATTGAAAAATTTCAAAATTTCAAAAAATGCACATTTACTTTAGCATATAGGTTGAGTCGGAACGATGGTATTTCAATGATGACATTGCTTCTTCATCTGTTTATGCCTAAGCCTTGCTAGTTAACATGTTATTAGTAGAATCATATGCATAATCTACGAGTTTTTTGATAAACTAATTGCTGATCTTGAGACTTGACTTTGATTTCTGGCAAGCTACAATATATTCTAAGGTTTTAGAGCTTTATAACTGGTGTCATTTGTGACCAGTTTGTTTAGGATGTGAGTAGTACTCCTTATGAGACATGTTATATCAATACGCATAAATATGTACTTAATCTGCTTAATACCTATATGCACTTTAGTTTGTTGATTTTTGACACATGTGAAAGAGGTCCATGTTTCTAATTTTACCCATAAGCCTCACATAACCAAAAGTGCCTTTTGACCCATAAGCTACATCCCATACTTAGCCTACCATATCCGAGCTAGTATTTGTAGTCGCGGGAATGCGTTAATCCTTTTTTGTTATGTTGCTCTTAATTGAGAAAGATGGTGAAATTCTGCAAAGAAAAGGAAAAAGAAAGAAAAGAAAAGAGGAAATCAGAAAAAGAAAGAAAAAGAAAGAAATGGGAAAGTTTGATGTGATTGTTGATTGTTGCTCGTTTGCATGATTCACCTTACTAATTGATTGTTGATTGTGCATTAAATTGGTTTAGGCTTTACAGTTTGCATTTCGCTCTGAGATTGAAATCGTTCCATTAGTTTTTAGGATCGAGTCTAGTTCTTGCTTGGGGACAAGCAAGGGTTTGGTTTGGGAAAGTTTGATGTGTGTCTATTATATGATGCTTTACACCTCATTTCACACGCATTTCAGAGCTCATTTGTGTAGTTTAGGCTACTATTTCCCCTATTTCGTCTACTTTCGTATTTTTATGTGAAATTTCAGATTAATGCGAAAATGAGTAGATATTGAGCTACATCCGTCCCCGAGTGCTTAGCATAGAATTTGACATGAAGAGGATGCTTAAGGAATGAACTTGGCGCGCGTTTCAAGGCCTGAAGATAGGATAAGCAAGGATGCGTACAGTTTACAAGCTTTAACAAGCAAAGAATCGCTGCACTATATTGCATCCTGTTTCAAATGGCTATATCTCGAGTTCTAGAGCTGATAATCGAGTGCTTCTTATTGGAGGTGAATTCTGATAAGTAACGAAGAAATGACAGCTGTTTTAAGATCGGTGCGCACTGCAGAATTTGTCAGAATGCATTACTGCACCCCGATCTTTAGTCGATCGACTGGGCACAGTGGTCGGTCGACCGATGCACCTAAAGAGCGAGATTTCAAAATTCAATTTTAAAGATCAGAAGCTTCGACAGACATGACAATTGGTCGATCGACGAGTACCAACGGTCGGTCGACCACTCGACTTTTTTCGGAAGATTAAGAAGCGTGATTAAGCCCATAATTATGTTTAGGGTTTTGAGGAAGGCTTTGGCAGAATTCTATATAATGTACACCCTTCCTCAGTTCTAGGTATTCGGATACATTGGGATACATTCGGTATCTGATCTTAGGATCCAGTAGTCTGGAATTTTAGTCTGAAACAATTCATCACTCAGTTTTACTTAGTTTAGGGTTTGGTTTTCTCTAGATATGCATAAACTTTCCGTTCTTATTCAATAAAGTTCATCTTTCGGTTCTTATTTCCTCCTTAATTACGGTAATCTTCATCCCTCAGTTTGTTCACGGTTTTTATAGTATTAGTTTACGGTTAGTTAGAATCCCAAAACCTTTATTGTTCTTATTTACAATTCCGTTAATCGTCTTAATTATGTTGTTTGTTGTTTTCATTCTTATAATTTCTGTTTTCATTAAAGTTATGAGTAGCTAGACCCCCATATGTTAGGATGTAGGCGAGCTGTAGCGTAGATTGCGTAGTTTAGGGTAACCCCGTAGCAGTGCTTGGTCGACCGACTGGCTTCTCCGGTCGGTCGAATAAGTGTATTGGTCGATCGACTGGAGTAGCTCGTCGATCGACTGATTTCGGGTCTGATTAGTTTTGTTTTATCCCGTTAAGTGCAATATCTTTATATGAGACCTAAAGGAGACTTGTTAGATGCTTAGTAATGACCAACCCATAGATCGAAAGATAAGAAAGGGAATTAATTAACGGTTTAAACGATTAAGTTACTTACGATCGAAAGATTTGTGACTTAGGCTTTAGGAATCGCTAATCGTGTTGACACCTAGTATTAGTGAGACCTAGGGACTAGTAGCATAGGCCGAAAGGAGCTATTAGTTAACCTGGACCAAAAGGACTCGTTATACCCATCTTACGCGACTGCAATATGGACTTACCTAGAATTATGTGTCATCGTAACTATAGTGCACCGATCATCATAGCATTCTTTATTCATTTGTTTACATCTTTATTTTAGTCATTGCTTTTACTTTCGTCGCTAGTTTAATTCTCAATCACCAACAAAACCCCCCTATTTTTGTGACTGAACAACTAAAAACGCAAATAGACATTGCCTCCTTGTGGTTCGACCCGTACTTTCACTAGCTTATGTTAGTATAGTTTGGAACTATAAATTTTATCTTTGACACCCACAATGACGGGTATCAACAGGTCAACAATCGACAAGCCAAAGAACAATTGTGGCAACCGCAAACAAACATAACATGGAATATTGCATATGACGACTCCACTATACGACGACATAAAGTCCACCAATCTCAGAGTACCCAACCCCCTGGTAGGACGGCATACAATATACGGCCCTAGTCTAAATCTGTCCAGACTCTCGGGTATCATCCTTCCCCGATTCGACAAGTATCCGCAATACAGGATACCTCCAAGACTCGAATTAGAAAGGAACGAGGTACGCCCTAAGGCGGACGGATGATCTGAAAATTGACCGAGAGAACCAAGCATAACGGTCAACCAACAACGCAACGAAGTCAGGTGAGGACAAGAGTCATATATCAGCTCATAGTATAGCCTTGACATGTAACACACAACAACATCTCAAAGATGTGGTAAGCATATGAATTAAAGCAGAAACAATAACTTCAAACTCGATTGGCAAGTTTATATATTTCATTTCCAAACATCCATTCAAGACTTAGCCAACTTCGGAAACTATTTTGAGGCGAGAGCCGGTTTCCATTCCGGTTGTCCGCCCGGGGGGTCTTTTCCCTCAAATCAATTTACGAACTCGACAAAAATGTCGTCCAATTTTTTTGACTTCACCTGTAAAACCCCTCGTCGCAGCGGAAAGATAAAACATACAAACATGCCAAAATTTACGCGGAATTTAAACTTTAACATGCAAGACAAAATGAGGTGAATTAAAACAAAATATACGAACTGATATAAATCAAAACATAGATAAGTTTATCAATCTAAGTACGAAAGTATAAGTACAAAACACCCTGGGATGACACATCCCTACAAGCACTCAAGTGTATATCAAAAACTAGGTCTAGCTACACGATAAACGGATAAGTCAATGTTGATCGGATCATCGCTCGCTAGCCTCCTGCAACCCACCATCAACCTGTCATGTACCTACATACATGAAAAACATGTAGCCACAATCAGTGGGGAGTGACTAGAGTTCTCCTAGCCACCTATTGTTAACGACACGTAACACATAAGACATCGAACATACTCTAACATTTATAACATGTGAAGCATATATATATATATATATATATATATATATATATATATATATATATATATATATATATATATATATATATATATATATATATATATATATATATATATATCAATATCTCAACTTTCATATCAACATGCAATACTATGCAAAGGCTCTCAACTAACTTCGGAAACTATTTGAAATGAGAGCCGGTCTCCCTTCCGGTTGCCCGGCCGAGGGGTCTTTCAATCCAAACCATTACGAAACCAGACTAAGAGTCGTCCAATGCCTTGGACGAACAGTACTAAGATAAACAATACTCTATATATACATACATCAATCAACAACATCTGACAATGTACCCCAACTCAGGCAAGCAGATGCAATCAGTAGTATCTAGAACCTACCCCAACTCAGGCAAGAACTAAACACAATCAGCAGTGTCCAAGTCACACCCCAACTCAGGTAAACTTGGTACACAAATCAGCAAGCATACACTCGTGAACCCCTGCTCAGGCACGAATGGATACCAATCAGCTAATAATGGTTCATTGACCATGCTCAGTCGTGACCATTACCCTTCGTAGTGAAATCGGGATCCTAATTCAGACCCAACACACTACGGTCATACAAAATAACGGAAGGATAGAGGTCGCAACTCAGACATCTCCTACCGCATCATCCATACACGAGACGGTCAATACGTCGCAACTCAGACTAGGCCGTCACGCCAAAAACACTCACATGTCAAACTAGAGGATGTAACTCAGGTCATACCTTGACACGCATCAAACATCAGTACATATCGTACTCTAGCGGTCCCAACTCAGACATATTACGATATGTACTAGAACCAAATCCTTAGTCCTAACTTTGTTGACCTCTAACCAACACTTAATTGACCCAAGAACTAAGTTAAGGGAGAGCCGGTTTCCCTTTCGGTTACCCGACCAGGGGGTCTCTATCCTCACTCCATTCCCGAACCCAATATAGTGCCGCCCGAACTCCGGGGACCACAAATACACGTATAAAGCATACGGAACAAGTCTCAAGTAAATCGGACAAGCCGATCAAAAGTTAAAGCGATTTTATAAGAAGTGGGGGTCCTCAGCCGGTCGCAGACAGGCTGCTGGTTGTCAGGCCTTCAACAACCTTCTATTAAAAAACAACGAACTAAATGGAAAGGGGTTCCCAGCCGGTCGACCGGCCGCCGGCCACCCGGCTGGGAGACCATTCTCCCTAGCCTTCACTTTTCTACGAAATTCACAACAATAAGGTGTCTCAGCCGGTCGACCGACGGCCGGCCACCCGGCTGAGCACCCCTTCACCTTGGCCTTTATTCTTTAACCACGAAAACAACAATAAGACCTACCAGCCGGTCGGTCGACCGGCTCAGAGCCCCTGAGCAATTTTCGACAATTCGACAGTGATTCTAAACTTCAAGGAAATCGATACTGTTGGGGCTGATGTCCTTGACAATTAAATACAATGACTTATTAAATCTCTTTAAGGATCACAAGGGCATACTTCTGTATTATTACCAGTTGATCCACGTTTATCAATAACGGTTGGCTTGCTAGATAAGTTTGACGTTATTGTCATACGGATGGCGGTGGTCAACTGGTCCCTATACGTCACACCTATAGGACACGTTTGAGAGATGTGAAGGTATGAAAATACAGTCACATTTTGCCGGATATGACTAAACGGTTAGTCAGAGGTATTGACTATTAAATTAGTCAATAAGATGTTGAGAATTACTATTTAATACGGATTAAATAATTTTAGCTAATACGGATTACAAGAATAATTCGTAAATTAAATATAAACGGTTATATTTAATTGAATATTATATTCGCGTATTAATATAAACAGTTATATTAATTTAGGTAATTATACAATATCGTATTTTATCAGACCGTTATTAATATATCGACTGTATTAATATCTGATAACATGTTACGATTTATAAATTAAACCCGCGAAATATATTAAAGCTAATTGGGTCGAATCACGAATTAGAATAAGGTAAGAGTGGAAAGCCCACTCCTACCCAAACTCTAATTTCGGCCGAAATAACTATATAAGGAGGAGGACTCTCCTTATATCAGTTACTCTTGTTGCACTGTAACATAATTCTCAAGTAAAATTAGGGTTTTGAGAGCACTCTTCTCCCAAAAACCTCAGATCTCACATCTAAAACCTCAAGGGCTCTCCCTATATTGCAAGGCAATTGGAGAGGATTTCTAGCACACGCGGCCACGTCTCAGACTAAGTCTTGGGTGCAAGTTATAGGAGGGAATTTGCATTAATTCCTGTTCTTAGGCCTTTTGCACGAGGACTAAAGGTTGTATTACTTTTCTCATGTTTTTAATCTTATGACGATATTCACGATTGTATATTTCATTATAATCCTGTAATTTTGGGGTGAATACGCGTTTTATTCCCCACAAGTGGTATCAGAGCCTTAGGCCATGAAATTTTTTACAATTGTGTCTTTCATAAAATCGAAATTTTGAGAAAACCGTGCATCTGCCTAGGCACTCGATCGAGTCCCTGTGACACTCGATCGAGTGCCCCCGTACCAGGCTGCCGTGCGTGTATTTTTGTGAGAAATCGATCTTGTTTTCGATTATAATTTGCATGTTGTTAATTAATCGATATTTTTAGCAATATGTGAATCTTTTGTTGTTGTTTATATATGATTTACAAGTTTTAAATCCAAGTTATAAACTCGTTTTAATGTAAAAGTGCAGCGATTTGCAAATTTTATAAGCCACTCGATCGAGCCATGCTGCACTCGATCGAGTGACCCTGACACTCGATCGAGTGCCCCTGTTACTCGATCGAGTGCTCTCGTTTCGGGGTGTTTATTTTCGAAAATAACTTGTTTTCTTATTTTCACATGGCTTAAAATAATATACTGTATACGGAAATAGTATATTATTTAGTGAAACGGTTCACCCTCGTATGATACATATTGTTTTAAAACGGTTTAAAATAATGGATTATATGTTTATTAAAATTGGTGATTAAAACGGTATAGTCACTTAATTTTAATCCTAAAAGGTGGTTTGGTATAAATTTATCATAATAACAGTATTATGTCATGTATAAATTGTTTTTTAGTTGATGCATTTTATTTATCGTCTTGTGAATGCTTTGAATGCTTTCAATAACGTATTTAATTTTTGCAAACGGTTGTAACTTAGTGTGGCCTTAGAAGATTGTGTCACCGTAATGATGGGACACGATCTTGCTTGTAATTTTGAGATCTTGAATCTCCGTTTTGGGTTTTTGCCATGTAATTACTTTTGTATTTAAATTAGAATGTATCTAGGTCTACTCATGTAATTTAAATTAGTAATTTTGTGAAGACCAAAGACAAGACGGAGACCGGATGCTCACTCCCGCTGCAAGGACCAAGATGGAACATCAAGACAAGTTTCTAGGGTCCAACAGTGGATTCCAAGTTGTTTTATGTTTATTTTGGTAGGATAGGCCACACTAGGACTTTTATTTACGTTTATTGCATTTATCTTTACGCTTTCATCGATAATAGCTTGCATCATATTCCGCCTAAAAACCAAACCACCTATATCATGCCTGAAAACTGACTCATGTAGAGGTCACGCGTTAGTTTTCTGTGACAATACAGATGTCATATGTCATAATAAAGCCATCACTTTATTTAATTCATTCACGAAAATGCTAGTATTAGTTCACTTAATATGAATGAATAAAAGTTGATGGGGTCTTCCTCGTATAACCAAAAATTGAGATTAGTCTTTATAAATCAGCCTCCCATGAATCCCTTCTTCGTCGGTAGGCATAATATGACCCCTTCTACGTCGGGTAAGTGGGAACAGATGATTTATTTTATCTCAACATCATGGTCACTCGATAATATTCCAGTGACTGAGATGGACTAATAGATAGGATTTACGGAAATCTATCGACCAAGAGTTCCAACGATTGGAATTAGCCAAACTGTGGGCTTATCAATATACGGAAATTGAGTCTTGGGATCGTTTATATAATTCTTGAGGGAGATCAATTATATAAATGCTTGAGTCTACGAGTTTAAATTCAATTTAATATAGACTTAAATCACAACAATAAGTTGCTTATATGGTTTTGTTTTATCTTCCTTTTCAGTGTAGAACACGTTCAATAAAACTGCTATAAAACTAAAATGGCTGGTGAAGACCCAATGCCAAGTGCCAAGCTAGCACGTGAATCCTGGCTAAAAGCCTTCATGGACTCCATGAATCAGTCAACTAGACTGAGGAATGATGGGTCAAACTTCTCTGACTGGGAGGCAGCACTACGGAATGCTGCCATTGCTGACGGAAAGCTCAAGTTCTTAACTGAGCCCATTCCGCCACACCCAGGAACTGGAGCTAGAGCCAACGAAATTCGCACTCATAGCGATTTCGTTATGGAAGCGGGTGCGATAAAGAACGTACTCATCTATGCAATGGAATCCAATTTGCAAAGACGCTTCATAACCCATGGTGCAAACAAGATTTTCACCACGCTCACTAACGAATTCTCCAAGGCTCCGAGAATCGTTTCTTATGAGCATACCTGTCGCTTCTTTGAGGCGAAACTCCAGAAGGGCCAAGCTGTTAGCCCACATATTCTCAACATGATTGAGAATATCGAGAAACTGGAGTCCCTAAACTGCAAGATCAGTGAGAACATCATCGTTGATCGCATGCTTCATTCGCTTCATGACGGGTTCGCCCTCTTTAGGGCCAACTACTACATGAACGACATGAAGAAGACTCCCCATGAGCTCCACTCCCTTCTCGTACAGACTGAGAAGGATCTTAAGTTGAGTGGGAGTCTTAAGCAGGATGTTCTCATGATCTCCAGTAAGGGGAAAGGTAAAGGGAAGGCTAAAGCTCAGGGCGACCTAGCAGTAGGTAAGCCCAGGTTCAAGAAACCAGGATTTACTAAGAGTGGGCCTGGTGAGTCGAGTAACTCACAAGGCAAGACAAAGAGCAAGGATACAAGCATGGAATGTCACCATTGCCACAAGACTGGGCATTGGAGGCGCTCCTGCCCCGTGTATCGCGAGGACATTAAGGCAGGCCGTGTTACTCCTGTTGGTATGTCTTCTTCTTCTTTTATTCACATGATTGAGATTAACCACGCAAGTTGCGGAACTTGGGTACTTGATACTGGTTGTGGTTCTCATCTATGTAATCATGTGCAGGGCCTCCGAAACCAAGAACCCCTAATCAAGGGTGAGGTGGACCTGCGTGTCGGGAATGGAGCACGTGTGGCTGCAGTCTCGAAGGGAACATACGTAATCCAGCTTCCAAGTGGATTCGAGTTATTTTTGTATAACTGTTATTATGTTCCTAGTTTATCCAAAAACATTATTTCAGTTTCTGCACTTGACAAACTCGGATTTTCATTTGTAATAGAGAATAATAGCTGTATTTTCTCTTTGCACAATATGATTTATGGCAAGGCAGTTTCCATGAATGGAATTTATGTTTTAGATCAAACTACCGAGATATTACATGTGAATAATAAAAGAATAAAGGTAGGTGACAAAGATCAAACTTACCTATGGCATTGTCGTATGGGACACATAAATGAGAAACGCGTTAAACAGCTCATACAGAATGGAGCTATTTCGCCCTTTGATTTCGAATCATATGGCACGTGTGAATCATGTCTCATCGGCAAAATGACTCGTATTTCCTTCAAAGGTGTTGGAATGCGCGCTGCCGACCTATTAGGACTCATACATACGGACGTATGTGGCCCTATGTCGATCAACGCACGAGATGGCTATAGGTATTTCATCACTTTCACGGATGATTTAAGTAGATATGGCTATGTCTACTTAATGAAGCACAAAAGTGAATCCTTTGACAAGTTCAAAGAATACCAGAATCGGGTACAGAACCAGCTGGGTAGAAAGATTAAAGCACTACGCTCGGATCGTGGTGGTGAGTATCTTTCACGCGAGTTTGATCAACACCTTAAAGACTGTGGGATCGTACTACAGTTGACTCCACCTGGAACACCACAATTAAATGGTGTGTCCGAACGGAGAAATCGAACTTTACTTGATATGGTTCGATCCATGATGAGTCACACCGTTGTGCCTGATTCATTGTGGGGCTATGCTCTTTTGTCAGCCGCTCTAATTCTTAACCGAAGTCCGTCTAAAGCTGTTGACAAGACTCCATTCGAGTTATGGAAGGGAACGGTCCCTAACTTGTCCTTTATTCGGGTTTGGGGCTGCGAGGCTTATGTCAAGTGGAGACACGAGGATAAGCTCGGCCCGCGATCGGTCAAGACATACTTTATAGGCTACCCAAAGGGAACGTTTGGTCATTACTTCTACTCGCCTACCGAACAACGTGTTTTTGTTGCGGCTAGTGCAACGTTCTTAGAGAAAGAATTTCTCGAGAACAAGTCGAGTAATAGAACCTTCGAGTTATCGGAGGTTCAAGAACCAACTACCGAGCAACCATTGGAGGAAACAGTACCTCCAACCGAGGCTGCGGTAGATATCCCTGAGGAACCTAGGAGGTCGGGAAGAGTCTCTATTCCACCGGACAGATACATTGGTATGGTCGAGGAACACGATACAGATGACGTCTTACTCCTAGAGGGTAATGAACCCACAACCTATAAAGGTGCCATGACCAGTTCTGACTCAAAGCTATGGCTAGAAGCCATGCAATCCGAGATGGACTCCATGTATGAGAACAACGTGTGGGATCTTGTGGACCTACCTGCAAAGGTACGTCCCCTTCAATGCAAATGGCTTTACAAGATAAAGCATGCCGTGGAAGGACAACAAGATATCCATAAGGCTAGACTAGTTGCTAAAGGTTTCACTCAAGTGCCAGGCTTGCACTATGATGAGATCTTTGCACCCGTAGTCATGCTACGTTCCATTCGGATTATCTTAGCGATCGCCGCATTTCATGACTATGAAATATGGCAAATGGACGTTAAAACCGCCTTCTTAAACGGTTATTTGGAGGAAGAGTTGTACATGGTACAACCCGAGGGTTTTATCGATTCAGCACATCCTAAGAAAGTTTGCAAGCTTAAGCGTTCCATCTATGGACTTAAGCAAGCATCGCGGAGTTGGAATCATCGCTTCGACCAAGTGATAAAAGAGAATGGGTTCATTCGATCAGTCGAGGAACCATGTCTCTATATCAAGTCGAGTGGGAGTAAAATTGTATTCCTAGTACTGTATGTCGACGACATACTCTTGATTGGGAATGACATACCTCTCTTATCTTCGGTTAAAGCATGGTTGAAAAACCACTTCCAGATGAAAGATCTGGGAGAGGCACAAAGAATTTTGGGCATCCGTATCTACAGGGATAGATCACGACGGATGTTGTCTCTCAGTCAGGAATCTTATATAGAGAAGATTCTGGAGAGATTCAGTATGACGAACTCCAAGAAGGGATTCCTTCCTATGACTCCTGGGCTTCACTTGAGCAAGTCTCAAGAAGCTAAGTCAGTAGAAGAGAAAGAGCGCATGAGTCGGATTCCTTATGCTTCGGCAATAGGATCGATCATGTATGCCATGATATGCACACGTCCTGACGTTGCATATGCATTGAGTATGACAAGTCGATTCCAAGCTCATCCAGGTGAACAACACTGGATGGCCGTGAAAAACATTCTTAAGTACCTACGGAGGACTAAAGATTGGGGATTGACTTTTGGAGGCGACTCGACGCTCTGCGCCACGGGTTACGCAGATGCTAGCTTCCAAACAGATCGAGATGACTCGAAATCTCAGTCTGGATTTGTCTTTACTCTTAATGGCGCTGCTGTCAGCTGGAAAAGTTCTAAACAGAGTGTTACAGCAGATTCTACGACTGAGTCCGAGTACTATGCCGCCTCAGAAGCAGCTAAGGAAGCAATATGGATGCGTCAATTCTTACAAGGACTATCAGTAGTGCCTAGTTCGAATGACCCAATCACCGTCTATTGTGACAATAGCGGTGCCATCTTCCAAGCTAAGGAGCATAAGTCTAGCAGCAAGGCTAGGCATGTACAACGGAAAGCTCATCTAATCAGAGATTACGTGGAGCAAAAGGAGATTTTCATTGAAAAGATCGCTACGGATGACAACATAGCTGATCCTCTCACAAAAGCATTACCACGTGATAAGCATGAAGGGCACATTCATTCCATGGGAATTGGATGTGTTCCTAAGTTGTAGTACTCTTTTATGAATTCATGTAATAATTCATTTTCTCGTGTACTCTATTCAACCTTATTGTTATGATATAAAATGTTTTGTTTCTCATGTGGAATTGTACGCCAATTTTGAACACCACAAAGTGAACTGATTAACATTACATCGTTTTGGTCCTTGATTACCCACTTGAGCTGATAACTCAGGTAATCATTTTGTGACGTTGGTTGATGGTGGGTTCAACGAGCCATAAGTCACGTGGATGACTGACCAATCACAAAGGCGAGTTATACGGATATCTCGTAGGACACCCCGTGACATCGTTATGGAGTCCTAAATGTTTTATAACATTGGGTGCCAGGTCGTGGATAGGACCTCCATAGTGTTCCTTAGAGTCGAGTCTTTTGACTTTCAGCTGCTTCCTGAGATTAAGACAGATTTTGGGTAACTTTGGTTTCTTTCCCACGGTCACCGTAACAGGGGCCAAGAGGATTTTTTCTGGGTTATTTCATGCTGGGCGATATCGGCAGGATTCGAGTTGAGGGAAATATCCAAACCCTTATCAGGATTTTATCATTTCTCAGGGCCACTCGAGGAGTAGTAACTGAAATGCATGGCCATGCTCGAATACAGATTCGTTTTATCAGTTAAGTTACTCTCTAGTCGGGGAAACCACTCTTGATACAGATCGCTTGTGAGATACGACCTTTGCGAATGCGGATTTGCAAATTGTCTTACATTGAGTGGGAGAAATTTTAAAAGGATATGAGATTCGGTTATCGCACCTACACTTGTACGGACAAGTGGGAGTTTGTTGGAGATTGTGTCCTCCACATGTAGTGTGATAACGTCATTGAACATACCCTTGTACGGACAAGTGGGAGATTGTTGGGGCTGGTGTCCTTGACAATTAAATACAATGACTTATTAAATCTCTTTAAGGATCACAAGGGCATACTTCTGTATTATTACCAGTTGATCCACGTTTATCAATAACGGTTGGCTTGCTAGATAAGTTTGACGTTATTGTCATACGGATGGCGGTGGTCAACTGGTCCCTATACGTCACACCTATAGGACACGTTTGAGAGATGTGAAGGTATGAAAATACAGTCACATTTTGCCGGATATGACTAAACGGTTAGTCAGAGGTATTGACTATTAAATTAGTCAATAAGATGTTGAGAATTACTATTTAATACGGATTAAATAATTTTAGCTAATACGGATTACAAGAATAATTCGTAAATTAAATATAAACGGTTATATTTAATTGAATATTATATTCGCGTATTAATATAAACAGTTATATTAATTTAGGTAATTATACAATATCGTATTTTATCAGACCGTTATTAATATATCGACTGTATTAATATCTGATAACATGTTACGATTTATAAATTAAACCCGCGAAATATATTAAAGCTAATTGGGTCGAATCACGAATTAGAATAAGGTAAGAGTGGAAAGCCCACTCCTACCCAAACTCTAATTTCGGCCGAAATAACTATATAAGGAGGAGGACTCTCCTTATATCAGTTACTCTTGTTGCACTGTAACATAATTCTCAAGTAAAATTAGGGTTTTGAGAGCACTCTTCTCCCAAAAACCTCAGATCTCACATCTAAAACCTCAAGGGCTCTCCCTATATTGCAAGGCAATTGGAGAGGATTTCTAGCACACGCGGCCACGTCTCAGACTAAGTCTTGGGTGCAAGTTATAGGAGGGAATTTGCATTAATTCCTGTTCTTAGGCCTTTTGCACGAGGACTAAAGGTTGTATTACTTTTCTCATGTTTTTAATCTTATGACGATATTCACGATTGTATATTTCATTATAATCCTGTAATTTTGGGGTGAATACGCGTTTTATTCCCCACAGATACAATCTTAATAATTGCAACAACCAATGTTTACCCAGCATATTACCACTCATATACAACAACAAATGCCACTTAAGAATCAAAAGGAACACATATTAAGATCATAAATTGTATCCGTCGCAATTTCCTCAAAACTGAAAATACACATGTGAAACCTATTGAACTTCATAAACATCAATTAAATCATATGTTGAACATTTAAAACGAAATCCTAACATGCTCCTATATTCATACATCAACATAAACCAAATTTTTCAGAATGAACATAACCAAAATCCACAAAAAAGTGCTAATTTAACAAATTAGGTCGAGGTACTCATAATAGTCACCTTTTTGCGGTTTAAGCTCCAAAGTATTCTTCAATCACGTAAGAGTCGACCTCGGGATCCTCTAATCCAACTCCTACAACCATAAAAACGGAAATTAAAGGCTAGAAACGGAATTGGGTCAAAACAGCCCAAAAATGAAAGTGAATGAAATAGAAATTGAAAGAGATAGAAAGATTGCAAATCACGAGAGGATTCCGAAAATATAAAATTTACCTTGATACGAGTTTAGGAAGGGTACGAGATCGTCTTTTGAAGCTTTGAAGAAAAAGAGAAATGGTGTTTATGTTGTTTACAGTGAAATGAAATAAGGAGGATGAAGATGTCGTATGAAGGGTTTAAGTAGGGTTTTTAGGTTGTCCTTTCACATTTACTTGAGTCGGGTTTATATTTTTAAGCGATACGGAGATTCAAGTCGAGAAATATGCCAAGCGAACCACTGTCTTAAGATTAAAATAATCTTAAGACAGAATGATATGCCGTATTTAGTACGGGTTTAAGAGGCGTGAGTTAGTTGGATAAACATGATATAAATGGGTTGTTAGAAGGATAATTGCATTAAGATCCATTTTGAGTTATTGGCATTATTTTGGGAGTTTTGGAAGAGATTATGGATCAATGAAGTGTAGATATCTTTTGGCTTTGAGTATTCGTTAATTATGGATAGGGTGCATACGGTTTTGCCCTTTTTGGCCCATCAGGTGAAGGAAGCGAACCATTGGTCAAGCCCGTTGTTCAAGCAAGGAAAGACGAAGAAGGAAGAAATGCGTCAGAAACTCCCGCGGGTCGCGGATTTTTCCCGCGGGTCGCGGATGTGGCCGCGGGTCGCCCGTGGCTCGGCTGCTTCGATGCTTTATTTCGTTTGATTTCCTTATTTCAGCTATCTTCTATTATTTCTTTATTGGTAGTAATATTAGGTTAAGTTTTTAGCATCCGTCACTTTATCATTGATACAACTTTTAGAATTGGGAAAACTTCAAGAACCCTAATTTCTTTTGCTCAATAATTATGAGGAACTAATCCTCTCTTTTCTTGAATTGATAAACGGAAGCTTCAACTAATTAATTGTGAGATTGTTCTTTCTCCCTTTTATTTCTCAAGTATTGTTTATGTCTCTTGCTCGTATTTTATGATTATTGTCTTCTCTCGCTAATCTGATCAATTAGTATTTGTTAACTTTAATCTATCGCATGTTTAGAAATTGAATCCGTAATTGTTCAATTAATCTAGACTAAAGTAGCAAGCTTTACCCTAATAATTTGTATGCGTTTCATCGTTATTAGGACAAGGTAGAGACTAAACATATAATTCGAATCCTTAACCGCGTGTGTTAAAGATCGTTATCTTTATTGCTTCCTTAGATTGTTAATGCTATTGTTGGATTAAATCTAGACGCTTGGCTTAGATTGTTCAATAATTAGGGTCTTCTAATATCGCGTTTCGACTTAGTTGACTATACTTAAGAGGAAGAAGGAAACCCGTATTTCCACAATAAAGTACTTGAGAGTGATTGAGTTAAAGAATATCGAAGACCAATTAGTTTGTTGATAGCGGATGTTTATTGATCCAAGATCTTTTAATCATCTGAATTCATTCATCTTTATTGTTTGTTTAGTAGACTATAGAGTATTCAATCACAAACCCCCCTTTTACTGTTGCTTATTTTCTATAATTTGATTCACATAAATTACATCGCCTTCTCTGTGGACCGATCCTTATTACCATATACTATATTAGTTTAAGGTTTTAAGTGTTATAAATATTATCTTTGGGAGCATACGACTTCGGCTCACCAAATTTTGGCGCCGTTGTCGGGGAAGGCAATAGTTAATTTTTGTGCTTCTTTAGTGTAGACTTTTATTTTATTGTTTTAGTTTATGCCTAATACTCGTTCTTCTGACCAACCACTCGAGCCTTACGACTCAGAGATTGAACGTACTTTTTTTCAGGTTAAGACAAGTCGGAGAAGGTTTGCTAGTTGCTTTTGAGCACCCAGATTCTGAGAAGGATATACACTCTAATTCAGACACATCGGAAATTTCTACTACTACTGAGAATATGGCTAGAGAGACTCGAACCTTAAGGGAACTTACAGCTCCAAATCTTGACGTTCAACCATTGTGCATCACTTTTCCAGCCTTGGATGATGGAGCTACTTTTGAACTGAAATCTGGGTTGATACATCAATTACCCAGTTTCAGTGGTATGAGCATCGAAGATCCGAACAAGCATCTTTCGGATTTTCATATTGTTTGCACCAGTATGAAGCCAGCCAATGTCACAGAAGAGCAGTTGAAGTTGAGAGCATTTCCCTTCTCCTTGAAGGATAATGCAAGAGATTGGTTGAACTATCTACCACCGGGGAGTATCACTACTTGGGTAGGTATGAAGAAGGCATTCTTGGAGAAATACTTTCCTCCTTCTCGGTCATCTCAACTAAAAAGAGCCATCAGTAATGTTGAACAACAAGATGGAGAAACTATGTATGAGTTCCTTGAGAAATTTAAGAAGCTTTGTGCTAGTTGTCCTTACCATGGTTACTCTGATCAAGACCTCATCATGTACTTTTGTGGAGGTCTAAACCAAGATGACCGTCGTATGATCCACTCTGCTTGTGGGGGAAACATAGCCAACAAGAATCCAGATGAAGCTTGGGAGGTTATCACAGAGCTAGCTGAGACCTCTAGACAGTTTGAGAGGAGACCATCGCGAAGAGGAGTGAGTGCTATGGGTGTTAGTCCTGGCTTGGAGGAGAAAGTTGATAATATTGCTTCCACCCTACGTGACATGTTATCTGGAAGACAAATGGCTGTTGTTTGTGGTATATGTTGTATTGAGGGTCATCCCAGCGATTTGTGCCCCCAAATGCAAGAGGGTGGTTCTCAGACGGTGAATGGTATATGGGAGAGTAGTTCAAACAAGAAATGGGATCCACACTCTAATACCTATAATGAAGGATGGAAGGCTCACCCTAACTTCCGTTGGGGAAACTCTCAATCCGGTCCATCAGCTGGCCCTCCTAGAGGTCAGTTTCTCCAGCGACCACAAGGACAACAATTTACTCAACAAGTGCCACAACAAGTAGCTCAACAAGCACCACCGAGCTCATCAATGTCCACGGAAGATATGATTCGTGCTCTCACTCTCAGTGTTACTCAAGATCGAGCTGATAATAAGCAAAATTTTAAAAATCTTGAGAATCAAGTGAGCCAATTGGCTACTGCGGTCAATCGGTTAGAAGCTAAACAGTCGGGTGCTCTACCATCTCAAACAGTGTTGAATCCCAGGGAGAATGTGAGTGCCGTATCATTGAGAAATGGTAGGCAATTGGTGGAGATTGAAAAGCCAAAAGCTAAGCCTAGGGTGGTGACTATTCAAGAAGAAGAGGAGTTAGTGGTTGAAGATGACAAACCACTTAGTGATGGAGGGAAAGAAGATGCATCTAATTCCAATGAGGTAACTCCAGTTATGCCCACATATGAGTCACTCCCACCTTTTCCCGAGGCTTTGAAAGACAAAAGAAGAAAGGAGCACGACACTGATATTTACGAAACCTTTCGTAAATGCGAGGTAAATATTCCTTTACTTGACTTGCTTAAGAGTGTTCCTAGATATGCAAAGTTTTTAAAAGAACTTTGTACAATTAAAAAAAATCAGAAGGAACGTAGTTTGAAAAAGCAGAAGAGGAAACCTAGTGAGTTTGTTTCGGCCTTGTTTAAGAGTAAGACCCCTCCTAAGTGTAGTGATCCGGGTGTGTTTACCATACCTTGCACTATAGGTGATACACGGTTTGAAAGAGCCATGTTAGATCTAGGGGCATCAATAAATGTTCTCCCCTACCATGTTTATGAGTCGCTTAAGCTTGGTCCTTTGAAAAGCACTAGGGTAGTAGTCCAACTTGCTAATCGATCTAGTGTACACCCTAGAGGATTAGTAGAGAATGTCATGGTCAAGGTAGATCAACTAGTTTTCCCAGCAGATTTCTATGTTTTGGATATGGCACAGGAGGTTGATGCTATCCCAATTTTACTGGGTAGACCATTCCTAAAGACCGCAGGAACCCGAATTGATGTCCCAAATGGTTCCTTGACTATGGAGTTTGATGGGAAGGTGGTTAAATTTCAAATTAATCCACCTAATTCAACTAATTCTATGGTTTCTTCTTTGTGTGCCATTACTACCAATCATACTTTTATGAGAAGCCGGAAGCCACCACTTCCGAGCAAAGCTTGTGAAATTTTGCAGGACTCCCCGCTTAGAGAGAAAAGGTGTATCCTTCTATGGGAGAATCACAAAGATGCTGAGGCTGGGAAAAGGAAGGGTAAGACTTGGTTTGATAATCTAATTCGCCGGAAGAGCTCCGGTAAAGCAACACAAGTTATACATATTAAATCAAGTGTTTACCCTAGTCCCTTGAAAAGGTAAAGTTCTAAACTCTATCTTAAGTCGGGTGTTTCACCACTCCGCGAGATGTCGAGCCAACGACGTTAAACAACAGCGCTTCTGGGAGGCAACCCATAGATTTGTGTGTGCAATTTCAAAAAAAAAAAAAATAAAAAATAAAAAAAATAAAAAAAAAAACCGGAAAAAAAAAAAAAAACGAAAATTCAAAAAAAAATGGAAGTCGGAACTGCCCAATTTATGGTGTTGGCGACATAAGAAGGGAGACCTAGAAGGAAGGATGGGTAGGATAGTGGCTAAGGTGTGGTGTAACCGCGGTGCGTTGTTGTGGACACTTGTTTATGCGGTTGGATAGATTGTTGATTTGGTGTAGAGGAGATTAGGACTGACCTTGTAAGCTCGGAGTTGCGGAAGTGTTTTATTTATGTGCATTCTGTTGTTGGCACATATATTTCTACAGCTTCTTGGTACGAAAATATAAAATTTACCTTGATACGAGTTTAGGAAGGGTACGAGATCGTCTTTTGAAGCTTTGAAGAAAAAGAGAAATGGTGTTTATGTTGTTTACAGTGAAATGAAATAAGGAGGATGAAGATGTCGTATGAAGGGTTTAAGTAGGGTTTTTAGGTTGTCCTTTCACATTTACTTGAGTCGGGTTTATATTTTTAAGCGATACGGAGATTCAAGTCGAGAAATATGCCAAGCGAACCAATGTCTTAAGATTAAAATAATCTTAAGACAGAATGATATGCCGTATTTAGTACGGGTTTAAGAGGCGTGAGTTAGTTGGATAAACATGATATAAATGGGTTGTTAGAAGGATAATTGCATTAAGATCCATTTTGAGTTGTTGGCATTATTTTGGGAGTTTTGGAAGAGATTATGGATCAATGAAGTGTAGATATCTTTTGGCTTTGAGTATTCGTTAATTATGGATAGGGTGCATACGGTTTTGCACTTTTTGGCCCATCAGGTGAAGGAAGCGAACCATTGGTCAAGCCCGTTGTTCAAGCAAGGAAAGACGAAGAAGGAAGAAATGCGTCAGAAACTCCCGCGGGTCGCGGATTTTTCCCGCGGGTCGCGGATTTTTCCCGCGGGTCGCGGATGTGGCCGCGGGTCGCCCGTGGCTCGGCTGCTTCGATGCTTTATTTCGTTTGATTTCCTTATTTCAGCTATCTTCTATTATTTCTTTATTGGTAGTAATATTAGGTTAAGTTTTTAGCATCCGTCACTTTATCATTGATACAACTTTTAGAATTGGGAAAACTTCAAGAACCCTAATTTCTTTTGCTCAATAATTATGAGGAACTAATCCTCTCTTTTCTTGAATTGATAAACGGAAGCTTCAACTAATTAATTGTGAGATTGTTCTTTCTCCCTTTTATTTCTCAAGTATTGTTTATGTCTCTTGCTCGTATTTTATGATTATTGTCTTCTCTCGCTAATCTGATCAATTAGTATTTGTTAACTTTAATCTATCGCATGTTTAGAAATTGAATCCGTAATTGTTCAATTAATCTAGACTAAAGTAGCAAGCTTTACCCTAATAATTTGTATGCGTTTCATCGTTATTAGGACAAGGAAGAGACTAAACATTTAATTCGAATCGTTAACCGCGTGCGTTAAAGATCGTTATCTTTATTGCTTCCTTAGATTGTTAATGCTATTGTTGGATTAAATCTAGACGCTTGGCTTAGATTGTTCAATAATTAGGGTCTTCTAATATCGCATTTCGACTTAGTTGACTATACTTAAGAGGAAGAAGGAAACCCGTATTTCCACAATAAAGTACTTGAGAGTGATTGAGTTAAAGACAATCGAAGACCAATTAGTTTGTTGATAGCGGATGTTTATTGATCCAAGATCTTTTAATCATCTGAATTCATTCATCTTTATTGTTTGTTTAGTAGACTATAGAGTATTCAATCACAAACCCCCCTTTTACTGTTGCTTATTTTCTATACTTTGATTCACATAAATTACATCGCCTTCTCTGTGGATCGATCCTTATTACCATATACTATATTAGTTTAAGGTTTTAAGTGTTATAAATATTATCTTTGGGAGCATACGACTTCGGCTCACCACAAAACTTAACGGAAAACTAGAATTAAAACTTACGATTTGTTATTAAAATAATATTATATTCCGGAAAATACTTTAAAATCATTAAAATATTATTTACGAAAATACGGGATGTTACAATCACCCCAACTTTCAAAAAGTTTCGTCCTCGAAACTTGAACGAAGATAAGCTTAAGTAAACTATACCTCAATCGAAAAGAGAAGGATGCGTAGCGCGCGTCGAAGCCTCTGTATACCAAGTCTGCTCCTCAACGTCGCCACAACGCCAAAGGATCTTCACCAGGGGCACCACCTTGCTCCTAAGCTTCCGGTCTTGACGATCCAAAATCTTCATTGGACGCTCTTCGAACGCAAGGTTCGGCTCTAGGTTGGCGATCTCTCTCTGAAGCACGTGACTAGGGTCACTGACGTACTTGCAGAGCTGTGAAACATGAAAGACGCTATGCACCCTGCCCAAACTCGGAGGCAGATCCAATCTATAAGCAGCAGCACCAATCTTCTTCAAGATCTCGAACTGCCCGATATACTTAGGACTCAACTTGCCCTTGACACCGAATCTCTTGACACCCTTCATCGGAGAAACTCGGAGAAACACTTTGTCACCAGCCTCAAACTCAAGTGGTCTTCGACGAACGTCTGCATAGGATTTCTGCCGGTCCTGTGCGGCCTTCATCCTACCTTTGATAAGCTGAACGTGATCAATCGTCGCAGCCAACTGGTCAGGTCCTAAATCAAGAACATCGCTCGACTGATCCCAACAGATCGGGCTAAGACACTTCCTACCATAAAGCGCCTCATATGGAGCCATCTGAATCGATGAGTGATAACTGTTGTACGAGAACTCAACCAGCGGTAGATTCTGTTCCCATGAAGTCTGAAAGTCAAGTGCACAAGCACGAACTAGGTCCTCTAAAGTCTGAATCGTCCTCTCTGACTGACCATCAGTCGCAGCATGGAACGCTGTGCTCATCAAAAGTCGGCTACCCATGGCCTCCTAAAGAGCTTTCTAGAATCTCGAACAGAAACGCGGATCCCTGTCTGAAACAATCTCTCTCGGAACCCCATGATATCGAATGATCTCTGCAATGTAGGCCTTACCAAGGCGATCCATATCCCAGGTCTCACGAATAGGTATGAACCTCGCACACTTGGTCAATCTGTCGACCACTACCCAAATAGCATCCTTACCGCCAACAGTCTTAGGTAGAGCGGTCACAAAGTCCATAGAAATGCACTCCCATTTCCACTGAGGAACATGAAGCGGCTGTAGCAGACCACCAGGTCTCTTATGCTCGATTTTCACCTGCTGACAAGTCAAACATCTACTCACATAATCCAAAATGTCATTTTTCATCCCTGGCCAGCAAAACAAAAGCCTAAGGTCCTTATGCATCTTCTCACCACCAGGATGAATAGAATAAGGAGTCAAATGAGCCTCATCTAACACTCTCTTCCTCAAATCAGGAACATCAGGAACAAACATCCGGCCACGGAAACGAAGAAAGCTGTCAGCATCAATCACAAAATCTCTAGCCTCGCCACTAGCAATCTTGGCCTCGAACTTCTTAAAGGTAGCATCTGTAGGAAAACTCTTGCGAATCTCCCAATACAATGTCGGCTCAACGGTCATAGTAGATAACCAATCGAATCCACTACCAACCATCTCTAATCTCAACTTCCTGAACTCAGAACAAAGCTCCTCTGGCAACACTCGAATGGCACTCAACGAATGAGAAGTCTTGCGGCTAAGCGCATCTGCAACAACATTGGCCTTGCCCTCATGATACAGCAACTCAATATTATAGTCTTTGACCAATTCCAACCAACGACGATGTCTCATATTAAGATCCTTCTGGGTGAAAATGTACTTCAAGCTCTTATGATCGGTGAAAATGCGGCAATGTAAACCAATAAGATAGTGACGCCACATCTTCAAAGCATGAACAACAGCGGCCAACTCAAGATCATGCGTAGGATAGTTCACCTCATGAACTCGCAGCTGTCTGGAGGAATAAGCAATCACTTTCCCACTCTGCATCAACACACGACCAACTCCAAGCATAGAAGCATCACAATAGACATCAAAATCAACACCAATCTCTGGAAGAGTAAGCACTAGAGTAGAAGTCAGTCTAGTCTTTAATTCCTGAAACGAGCTCTCACACTTATCTGTCCATACAAATTTGGCTTCTTTCTTCAGTAACTGATTCATCGGACGAGCCAATCTAAAAAAGTCCTCTACGAACCGTCGGTAGTATCCAGCCAATCCAAGGAAACTACGAATCTCTCCCACATCTTTGGGACTCTCCCAATCAATCACATCCTCTATCTTAGCGGGATCAACCATGACACCCTCACTAGAGATAACATGTCCTAAAAATGCAACCCGAGACAACAAAAACTCACACTTCGAAAACTTGGCGAACAACTTCTGTCGGCGTAAAATCCCAAGTATCAAACGAAGATGTTCGACATGCTCAGCATCAGTCTTCGATTAGATAAGGATATCATCAATAAACACTACAACGCAAGTGTCTAAGTACTCATTGAACATCCTATTCATTTGATCCATGAATATCGCAGGAGCATTCGTCAAACCGAAAGGCATGACCACAAACTCAAAATGTGCATATCTGGTACGGAAAGCAGTCTTGGCAATGTCAGCCTCTCTAACTGGAATCTGGGGATACCCTGATCGTAAATCAATCTTGGAAAATCTGGAGGCACCACGAAGCTGATCAAACAAGTCATCAATCCTAGGTAAAGGATTTCGGTTCTTCACCGTAACCCTGTTCAATTACCTGTAGTCGATACACAATCTCATAGAACCATCTTTCTTCTTGACGAAAAGCACTGGAGCACCCCAAGGAGAAGCACTCGGTCGAATAAATCCTTTCTCTATCATCTCTTCTAGTTGCTGCTTCAATTCCTTCAATTCAGGCGAAGCCATACGATATGGAGCCTTAGATATAGGTCTAGTACCTGGTACAAGCTCGATGGTAAACTCAACATCTCTCTCAGGAGGTATACCCGGCAACTCCTCTGGAAAGACATATGGAAACTCACGAACAATGGCTACATCTTCAAGCTTCGGTAGCGAAGGCTGCGCAACTGAAACAACACACAAGAAGGCTTGGCAACCCTTCCTTAGAAGATAAGAAGCTTTCATCGACGAGATGACACGAACACCCTTTTTGGGGCGAGTTCCCTTATAGGAAACACGAACTCCTGAAGAACGCCTCAAGTATATTTTCTGGTCGAGACACTCGAAGCGAGCATGGTATCGCGATAACCAATCCATACCGAGGATAATGTCAAAATCCTCGAGAGGAAATCTCAGTAACTCCGCTGGAAATGTGGCACAACCAATAACAATAGGAATATCCCTATGGGAAGAAGAGCAGGAGAAAACATCTCCGGAAGGCAACGAGATAGAAGTCTCCTTAACAATAGAAGACTCCAGAGCTAGTCTGTCGGCGAACTGGGTCGATATAAAAGACAATGAAGCACCAGTATCAAATAAGATCAGACACTCAGCACCGAGAACAGAAAATATACCGGCAACAATATCAGGATGAGCCTCGGCCTCTGCTCTGGCCATAATAAATATCTTCCCCTTTGCCTTGCATCCTCGAGTAGCTGCAGCAGCAGTGGCAGCCTTGCAAATAGCAGTGTTCCTCTCTGGACACTCAAATGATCTATGCCCAAATCCATTACAAGTGTAGCACTTGTAGGCATTCTTGAAGCAATCGAAACAAGGATGAGAAGGTTTACCACAACGGTGACAAGTACCCGAAGTAGTATCTGTGTGAACAGTGGTCTTAGCGACCGGAGTGACAAACCTCTCAAACCTCTTCTTCTGAGAAGTAGCAGGTGCAGTGGATGGAACAAAAGGCCTCTTGCCCGGATAGATAGATCTCTGATGTGAAGAACTCTCAGCCCAGATGGCGTCATCGTACACCTTAACAAAGGAAGTAGAGTCCCGATGGACCATACTCTCAATACGGGGTCCCTACTTCCCTCGATAGAAGTACAACCTCTCTGACTCGTCTCTCACAAACCTCGAAGCAAAGTGAGCTAGCTGGTTGAACTTATATGTGAACTCCTGTACCGTCATCTTCCCTTGTTTAAGATCCATAAATTCCTTGAGTCTTTGTGAACGGAGATCCTTAGGATAGAAACGGGTCTCAATCTTCTCCTTGAACGCTTCCCAATCGAACAGTGGGTCAAGTAGAAAAGTCGGACCGGTAAGAGTCCACCATCTATCAGCCTCCAATGTCAGAAAGTGAGTGGCTAAAAGCACCCTATCCTCTCTGACCACGGAATACATGGCAAAACTCTTCTCCATCTCTCGAAACCAATATGAAAGAGCAACTGGGTCAACTTCACCGCCGTAGGTCTTCGCGTGACTCCTAGACATCTGAGATGCGATCCAGGAAAAGCCACCAGGTCTGTTAGCATCATTGCCAGGCGGAGGGGGAGGAGGTGCAGCAGCAACTTCAGCTTGGTTCCTTTGGTTCTCAAGAACCTGAAGGAGCGCTTGCATTATTTTATTCTCTGCGGCAGAAGTCCTCACCATCCTTCAAAAGAAAAACATGTGTTAACTTAGCAAATAACAATCACAAACAGACTACAAATATAAGTCCTTAAATCTACCCTATCTGTCATTCATTATTCAATTATATGGTCAAGTTAAAGTTGGGGGTCACAAGAGTGCGTCGGGAGCGACAACGCTCTGATACCAACTGTAAAACCCCTCGTCGCAGCGGAAAGATAAAACATACAAACATGCCAAAATTTACGCGGAATTTAAACTTTAACATGCAAGCCTCGTGCAACCCACCATCAACCTCTCATGTACCTACATACATGAAAAACATGTACGCCACAATCAGTGGGGAGTGACTAGAGTTCTCCTAGCCACCTATTGTTAACGACACGTAACACATAAGGCATCCAACATACTCCAACATTTATAACATGTAAAGCATATATATATCAATATCTCAACTTTCATATCAACATGCAATACTATGCAAATGCTCTCAACTAACTTCGGAAACTATTTGAAATGAGAGCCGGTCTCCCTTCCGGTTGCCCGACCGGGAGGTCTTTCAATCCAAACCATTTACGAAACCAGACTAAGAGTCGTCCAATGCCTTGGACGAACAGTACTAAGATAAACAATACTCTATATATACACACATCAATCAGGAACATCTAACACTGTACCCCAACTCAGGCAAGCAGATGCAATCAACAGTATCTAGAATCTACCCCAACTCAGGCAAGAACTAAACACAATCAACAGTGTCCAAGTCACACCCCAACTCAGGTAAAATTGGTACACAATCAGCAAGCATACACCCGTAGCCGCAACTCAGACACGGATGGATACCAATCCGCTAATAATGATTCATGACGCAACTCAGTCAGAACCATTACCCTTCGTAGGGAAATCGAGATCCCAACTCAGACCCAACCCACTACGGTCATACAAACTCACGGAAGGACAAAGGTCGCAACTCAGACATCTCTTACCGCATCATCCATACACGAAAAGTCCATACGTCGCAACTCGGACTAGGCCGTCACGCCACAAACACTCACATGTCAAACTTGAGGATTGCAACTCAGATCATACCTTGACACGCATCAAACATCAGTACATATCGTACTCTAGCT
This sequence comes from Silene conica, assembly GCA_029255685.2. Lineage (NCBI taxonomy): Eukaryota > Viridiplantae > Streptophyta > Magnoliopsida > Caryophyllales > Caryophyllaceae > Silene > Silene conica. The sequence goes on from CM055313.2 coordinate 56,169,252, forward strand.
GTCCCAACTCACACATATTCCGATATGTACTACAAACAAATCCTTAACCCTAACTTTGCTGACCTCTAACTAACACTTAATTGACCCCAGGAACTAATTTAAGGGAGAGTCGGTTTCCCTTTCGGTTACCCGACCGGGGGGTCTCTACCCTCACTCCATTCCCGAACCCAATATAGTGTCGCCCGAACTCCGGGGACCACAAACACACGTATAAAGCATACAGAACAAGTCTCAAGTAAATCGGACAAGCCGATCAAAAGTTAAAGCGATTTTATAAGAAGTGGGGTCCTCAGCCGGTCAGCCGGCTGGAAACCCCCTTCAACAACCTTTAATTCAAAAACAACGAACTAAATGAGAAGGGGTTCCCAGCCGGTCGACCGGTCGCCGGCCACCCGGCTGGGAGACCATTCTCCCTAGCCTTCACTTTTCTACGAAATTCACAACAATAAGGTGTCTCAGTCGGTCGACCGGCGGCCGGCCAGCCGGCTGAGCACCCCTTCACCTTGGCCTTTCTTAAACCACGATAACAACAATAAGACCTCCCAGCCGGTCGACCGGCTGCCGGTCGGTCGACCTGCTCAAAGCCCCTGAGCAATTTTCGACAATTCGACAGTGATTCTAAACTTCAAGGAAATCGATACAATCTTAATAATTGTAACAACCAATGTTTACCCAGAATATTACCACTCATATACAACAACAAATGCCACTTAAGAATCAAAAGGAACACATATTAAGATCATAAATTGTATCCGTTGCAATTTCCTCAAAACTGAAAATACACATGTGAAACCTATTGAACTTCATAAACATCAATTAAATCATATGTTGAACATGTAAAACGAAATCCTAACATGCTCCTATATTCATACATCAACATAAACCAAAGTTTTCAGAATGAACATAACCAAAATCCACAAAAAAGTGCTAATTTAACAAATTAGGTCGAGGTACTCATAATAGTCACCTTTTTGCGGTTTAAGCTCCAAAGTCTTCTTCAATCACGTAAGAGTCGACCTCGATCGGGATCCTCTAATCCAACTCCTACAACCATAAAAACGGAAATTAAAGGCTAGAAACGGAATTGGGTCAAAACAGCCCAAAAATGAAAGTGAATGAAACTGAAATTGAAAGAGATAGAAAGATTTCAAATCACGAGAGGATTCCGAAAATATAAAATTTACCTTGATACGAGTTTAGGAAGGGTACGAGATCGTCTTTTGAAGCTTTGAAGAAAAAGAGAAATGGTGTTTATGTTGTTTACAGTGAAATGAAATAAGGAGGATGAAGATGTCGTATGAAGGGTTTAAGTAGGGTTTTTAGGTTGTCCTTTCACATTTACTTGAGTCGGGTTTATATTTTTAAACGATTCGGAGACTCAAGTCGAGAAATATGCCAAGCGAACCAATGTCTTAAGATTAAAATATTCTTAAAACAGAACTTAACGGAAAACTAGAATTAAAACTTACGATTTATTATTAAAATAATATTATATTCCGGAAAATACTTTAAAATCATTAAAATATTATTTACGAAAATACGGGATGTTACAATCACACCAGCATACAATTCTCATGGATAGAAATTATCAAGCATTATATTGTAGTTCAAACGGTTCATTCGAGAAAAGAGAAACACGAGTTAATTAACATTTCATCTCTTATTGACATGTCTTCTATGCAAAATTAACATGTATGAGAATTAATTAACGAGTCATATATTTTAATTAATCGGAGTCAATTAACTAATTTTGTCATTTTAAACGTATTATATTTAAACATAAGCAGGCTAGAACCCACGTGCGTAAACTAATTAAATATAAGCAGGCTAGCAAGCACGTACGTAATAATTAAATATAAGCAGACTAGCAAACACGTACATAATAATAATACCAAACAATAGTAGTTTACAACCAAAATAGTACAACAACAATAATAATAATACCAAACAATAGTAGTTTACATTGAATAGCAGCAGTCCCAAACAATCACTCTTGGAGCCAGTGTCCTTCACAGTTAGTGCGACAACATGAATAAATCTCTTAAAGGTTCACAGGGTATACTTTGTATTTTAATCAGTTGATTAACGTTTATCAATAACGATTGGCTTGCTAGAAGTTTGACGTTATTGTCATACAGATGGCGATAATCAATTGGTCTCTAAGAGTCACACCTAAAGGATGTAATCTGAGAGATATGATTAGATGAAAATGTAATCATATTGATACCTTATACGACTAAACGGTTAGTCAATGTAATGATGATACGATTATTTAATACTGATTAAATAATATTAGCTGGGACGAATTAAAATGTTAATTCGTAATTAAATATAAAATGTTATATTTAATTAGTGTGTATAAAGTAATTATTTAATAAAGATTAAATAATTTAGTCAAATATAAACGGTTATATTTAATTAGTAAATTATAAATATACGATATTAATAAGATAAACATTATACACAAGAGAGGATAAAAACCGATCTTATACTGATAAAATTGGTTGAGCCGAGTGCAGTAGTGTTCGGTCAGTATGGGTGTGGTGCTCGGTTAGTTATGAGTTTGTAGCAGTTTAGGTATATTTAAATACGGATTTGAGCAATCCTATCTAAACTCTGTAAGGTGGTTAAGGTTATGTATAAGAGTTATATTTATTAACAAACATCACCTACTACTATATATACCAACCCACACGGCTCAGTTGAAGGTACGAGTTCCAAGAGACAAACCGTGATACTCCCTCCTCTCTCTATTTTCATCATTCACAAAATTAACGGTAATTTTGTAGTTTCTAACTCAAGAAAGGGTATTTCTCGGAGCGTCTTGGGTGCAACAATTAGGAGGATATCTATATTTATATATGTTCTTAGGCCTATTTGCGGGGACCAAAGGTTAATTCTTGATCCTAATCCTCGTATCCCGTATTTCGTTTATGACTATAAATCATTAATAATAATTTCGTTATAATCCTGCAATTAAGTATTGGGAAGTATACAGATATTTTCCCACAAGTGGTATCAGAGCGTTAGGTTTACGAAATTTATTGTGTATGATTTTCATAAACGTTTTGAAAAAAAAAAACCGTACTGTTCACGCTCACGGCGGTACTATTCACGAAAAAAAAAACTTTTTTTTTTAAGCAGACTGTTTTTTTTTTTCGAGCAGCATGTTTTTTTTTTTCCGGCTGCTTTTTAGGGGCTGTTTCGTCTTGTTTTTTTTTCTTGTTATGCATTATAAGGATAATGTATACATGTTGTTGTGAAAAAGATCACAAGTTTTGATACCCAATTATTTTAAAAAGGTTTAAAATAATGTTGGATTAATTCATATTATACGATAATATGAATAGGTTTTGTTTGATTAAAATTATGTGAGTAACTACAGAATTATCACATAATTTAAGTTATTGTTAAATGGTGGTTTAGATAAATTACTCTACATAATTACAGAATTATGTCTTAAAAAGTTTAATTTAATTAGTTGATGCATCTTTTATATATTATTGTTGAATGAATGAATGGTTTAATTTTCGTATTTTTGCAAACGGTTGTAATTTTACTTAGTGTGGCCTTGGTTGATCATGTTTTCGTAATGATGGAAACATGGCTGGTGATGTAATTATGAGATCTCGAATCTCCTTTTCTTTATTTTACGTTTTTGGGAATTAGAATGTAGTTATAGGTCAATTATGTAACTTTTCATTAAATGTAATTTGAAGAAAGAGACGGAGACCGGATTGCTCACTCCTACTACATGCACCAAGATGGAACACGAAGATGGAACACCAAGACAAGCTTCTAGGGTCCATTGCTGAATGGATTCCAAAGTTGTATTTTGTTTTGTTTTGGTAGGATAGGCCAAACTAGGATTTGTTTTATTCCGTTCTTATTGTTTTCACTTAATATGTTTTGCATCATATTCCGCCTAAACCAAACCACCTAATATTGCATGAAAATTGACTCATATAAGTTGTATGCTAGTCTATATTGACATACTGATGTCACATGCCAGTTTTTTCCATTAAAGCCATAACTTTAGTTTATTTATTCTCGCATGCTAAATATTCGTTCACTTAAAATGATTAAAATAAAGTTGATGGGATATTCATCTATAACCTAAAATTGAGATTACTCTTTTATAACTCAAATTACTATGAATCCCTTCTTCGTCGCCAGGCATACAGGACCTTACTCTCCATATGGCCCCTTCTACGTTGGGTAAGTAGTACCTGTTGACTTATTTTACCTCAACATCATGATCCTTGTACGATCTTGCGGTTATGGTGAACTAAAGATAGAATTTACAGAAATTTATCGACCAAGGATTCTAAATGTAGATTTAGCCAAGAGGTTGGCTTATCAATTTACTGAAATTGAGTCTTGGGATCATTTATATAATTCTTGAGGAAGATCAATTGTATGAATGTTAAAAGTCTTAGTATTAAACAGTTTTATCACTAGACTTAAAATCAACAAATCGATGATTACTTATCATATTTTTCTTCTCCTTTTTTCAATGTAGAAATCATTTCACATTTGGTGTTACTGTTTATAACAAATGGTTGGCCATGCTGATGTCCCCATGCCTAGTGCCACACTAGAACGTGAATCCTGGCTAAAAGCTTTCATAGACCATATGAATCCGTCCACGCGACTGAAAAATGATGGGTCCAACTTTGCGGACTGGGAGGCGACATTAGCGAATGCAGCTATAACTGATGGTAAGCTCAAATATTTGACTGAGCCATTACCACCCAACCCAGGCCCCAATGCTAGAGCTAACGTATCACAAGCCTATAGTGATTTCGTCATGGAAGCGGGTGCGATAAAGACTGTACTCATCTTTGCAATGGAAACCAATTTGCAAAGACGCTTCATAGCTCATGGTGCGAATAAAATTTTCACCACGCTCACTAACGAGTCCTCTAAAGCACCGAGGATCGTTACTTATGAGCATACCTGTCGCTTCTTTGAAGCGAAACTCCAGAAGGGCCAACCAGTTAGCCCACACATTCTTAATATGATTGAGAATGTCGAGAGATTGGAGTCCCTGAATTGCAAAATCAGCGAGAACATAATCATTGATTGAATGCTTCATTCACTTCACGATGGTTTTTCCTTTTTCAGGGCGAACTATTATATGAATGACATGAGGAAAAGTCCTCATGAGCTACACTCCCTTCTCATACAGACCGAGAAGGATTTTAAATTGAGTGGGAGCATGAAGCAAGATGTTCTCATGGTTTCCAACAAATAGAAAGGTAAGGGAAAAGCTCAAGGAGCCCAAATAGTAGGAAAAACACCTAAGTTTAAAAGGCCATGAAACGTCAAGAGTGGGCCTGGTGAGACAAGTAGCTCACTAGGCATGACAAAGAGCAAAGACAGTGACATTGAATGCCACCATTACCACAAGATTGGGCATTGGAGGAGAAACTGTCCTGTCTACCGTGAAGACATAAAAGCAACCTGCGTCACTCCTGTTGGTATGTCATCTTATATTCATATGATTGAGATTAACCATGCAATTTTCGGAACCTGGGTACTTGATAATGGTTGTGGTTCTCATTTGTGTAATCATATGCAGGGCCTAAGAAACATCACACCTTTCGCAAAGGGTGATGTGGACCTGCAAGTCGGGATTGGAGCAAAAGTTGCTGCAACCTCGATGAGAACATATGTAATCCAACTACCGAGTGGATTCGAGTTATATCTGTATAACTGTTATTATGTACCCAGTTTATCTAAGAATATTATTTCCGGACTTTCATTTTCAATAAAAGATAATACTTGTATTTTCTCATTGAATGGAATGATTTTCCATGTTGGTGACAAAGATCAAACTTATCTATGACATTGCCGTATGAGACACATAAATGAGAAACATGTAAAGAAACTCATTAAAAATGGAGCTATATCCCCATTTGATTACGAATCACTTGGCACATGTGAATCATGTCTTATCGGCAAAATGACTCGAATCTCCTTCAAAGGTGTCGGAGCGCGCGCTGCTGACCTATTAGGATTCATACAAACAGATTTATGTGGACCTATGTCAATCACTGCTACAGATGACTATAGATATTTTATCACTTTCACGGATGACTTCAGAAGATACGGATATGTCTACCTTATGAAGCATAAAAGTGAGTCCTTTGAAAAGTTCAAGGAATTCCATAATAAGGTTGAGAACCAACTGGACAGAAAGATTAAAGCACTTCGATCAGATCGTGGTGGCGAATACTTTCACTTGAGTTTGATCAACACCTAAAAGACTGTGGTATCGTATCACAGTTAACTCCACCTGGAACACCACAATTAAATGGTGTGTCCGAACGGAGAAATCGAACATTACTTGATATGGTTCGATCCATGATGAGTCACACGGTAGTTCCTGACTCATTATGGGGTTTTGCTCTTTTGTCAGCTGCTCTTATACTTAACCGAAGTCCGTCTAAAGCTGTTGACAAGACTCCATATGAGACATGGAAGAGAACGATCCCTAACTTGTCCTTTATTCGGGTTTGGTGCTGCGAGACTTATGTCAAGTGGAGACACGAGGATAAGCTCGGCCCGCGATCAGTCAAGACATACTTTATTGTTTATCCAAAAGGAATGTTTGGTCACTACTTCTATTCGCCAACCGAAGATCGTGTTTTTGTTGCGGCTAGTGCAAAGTTCTTTGAGAAAGAGTTTATCGAGAACAAGACAAGTAATAGAACCTTCGAACTGTCGGAGATTCAAGAACCAACAACTGAACAACCTATGGAGGAATCTGTTCCTTCAGCTGTGGTAGCGGTTAATATTCCTGAGGGACCTAGGAGGTCGGGTAGACATTCCAATCCTCCTGATATATACATTGGTATGATCGAGGAGAATGATGGAGTTGACGTTTTACTCCTAGAGAGTAACGAACCCGCAACCTATAAAGGTGTAATAACCTGTTCCGACTCTAAGCTATGGCTTGAAGCCATGCAATCCGAGATGGACTCCATGTATGAGAATAACGTATGGGATCTGGTTAACTTACCTAATAAGGTCCGACCTCTTCATTGCAAATGGCTTTATAAGATAAAGCATTCTGTAGAAGGAGAACCAGATACCTATAAGGCACGATTAGTGGCAAAGGGTTTCACTCGAGTGCAAGGGTTGCATTATGATGAAATTTTTGCACCTGTAGTTATGTTGCGTTCCATTCAGATTATCTTAGCGATTGCCGCTTTTCATGACTATGAAATTTGGCAAATGGATGTGAAACCCGCCTTCTTAAACGGTTATTTGGAGGACTTGTACATTGTACATCCTGAAGGTTTCACTGATCCTAAGAATCCTAAGAAAGTGTGCAAGCTTAAGCGTTCCATTTATGGACTTAAGCAAGCATCTCGGAGTTGGAATCATCGTTTCGACCATGTGATAAAAGAGAATGGTTTCATTAGATCAGTCGAGGAACCATGCTTATATATCAAGTCGAGTGGGATCTAGATTGTCTTCCTGGTATTATATGTCGATGACATACTCTTGATTGGGAATGATATTCCTCTCCTTTCTTCGGTTAAAGTATGGTTAAAGAACCATTTCCAGATGAAAGATCTGGGTGAGGCACAGTGCATAGTGGGAATCCGTATCTATAGAGATAGATCACGACGGATGTTATCACTTAGTCAAGAGTCTTATATAGATAAAATTCTTGAAAGATTCAGCATGACTAACTCCAAAATGGGGTTACTTCCAATGATCTCAGGGGTGCATTTGAGCAAGACTCAGGCACCAAAGACATCGGAGGAAGTTGAGTGCGTGAGTCTCATTCCTTATGCTTCAGCTGTAGGATTGATCATGTATGCCATGATATGCACACGTCTAGACGTGGCATATGCATTGAGTATGACTAGTCGGTACCAAGGCAATCCAGGTGAATCTCACTGGATGGCTGTTAAAAACATTCTTAAGTACCTACGGAGGACTAAAGATTGGGTATTGACTTATGGAGGACGCACTGAGCTTTGCGCAAACGGTTAAGCAGATGCTAGCTTCCAAACGGATCGAGATGACTCGAAATCTCAGTCTGGATTCGTTTTTACTCTTAATGGTGCGGCAGTCAGTTGTAAAAGTTCCAAGCAAAGTTTTATAGTAGATTCTACAACTGAGTCTGAGTACTATGCCGCTTCAGAAGCTGCAAATGAAGCTATATGGATGTGTTATTTCTTACAAGGAATAACTGTAGTCCCGAGTTCGAATGATTGTGAGGAATAAAGCATGTATTCACCCTAAACTTGCAGGATTATAATGAAAAATACAGTTGTGTTTATAGTCATAAGATTAAAAAGGATAAGAAAAGAAGTACAACCTTTAGTCCTTGTGCGAAAGGCCTAAGAACAGGAATTAACACAAATTCCCTCCTATAACTTGCACCCAAGACTTAGAATGAGACGTGGCCGCGTGTGCTAGAAATCCTCTCCAACTGCCTTGCAATATTGGGAGAGCTATTTAGGTTTTAGATGTGAGATCTGAGGTTTTGGGAGAAGAAAGCTCTCAAAACCCTAATTTTTCCTTGAGATTTGTTTAAACAGTCAAAACAAGAGTCCCTGACATAAGGAGAGTCCTCCTCCTTATGTAGCTCTTTTGGCCGAAATTTCCAATAGGGTAGGAGTGGGCTTTCCACTCTTACCTTATTCTAATTTGTGATTCGACCCATTTAGCTAAACTTTATTCGCGGGTTTTGTTTATAAATCGTATGCATGTTATCAGATATTAATGCAGTCGATGTATTAATAATGGTCTGATAAAATTACGATATTGTATAATTACCCAAATTAATATAACTGTTTATATTAATACGCGAATACAATATTTAATTAAATATAACCGTTTATATTTAATTTTACGAATTAATCATGCAATCCGTATTAGCTAAAATTATTTAATCCGTATTAAATAATAATCTCAACATCTTAATACCTCTGACTAACTGTTTAGTCATATCCGGCATAAATGTGATTGTATTTTCATACCTTCACATCTCTCAAACGTGTCCTATAGGTGTGACGTATAGGGACCAGTTGATCACCGCCATCCGTATGACAATAACGTCAAACTTATCTAGCAAGCCAACCGTTATTGATAAACGTGGATCAACTGGTAATAATACAAAAGTATGCCCTTGTGATCCTTAAAGAGATTTAATAAGTCATTGTACTTAATTATCACACTACATGTGGAGGACACAAGCTCCAACAAACTCCCACTTTTCCGTACAAGTGTAGGTGCGATAACCGAATCTCATATCCTTTTAAAATTTCTCCCACTCAATGTAAGACAATATGCAAATCCGCATTCGCAAAGGTCGTATCTCACAAGCGATCTGTATCAAGAGTGGTTTCCCCGACTAGAGAGTAACTTAACTGATAAAACGAATCTGTATTCGAGCATGGCCATGCATTTCAGTTACTACTCCTCGAGTGGCCCTGAGAAATGATAAAATCCTGATAAGGGTTTGGATATTTCCCTCAACTCGAATCCTGCCGATATCGCCCAGCATGAAATAACCCAGAAAAAATCCTCTTGGCCCCTGTTACGGTGACCGTGGGAAAGAAACCAAAGTTACCCAAAATCTGTCTTAATCTCAAGAGACAGTTGAAGGTCAAAAGACTCGACTCTAAGGAACACTATGGAGGTCCTATCCACGACCAGGCACCCAATGTTATAAAACATTTAGGACTCCATAACGTTGTCACGGGGTGTCCTACGAGATATCCGTATAACTCGCCTTTGTGATTGGTCAGTCATCCACGTGACTTATGGCTCGTTGAACCCACCATCAACCAACGTCACAAAATGATTACCTGAGTTATCAGCTCAAGTGGGTAATCAAGGACCAAAACGATGTAATGTTAATCAGTTCACTTTGTGGTGTTCAAAATTGGCGTACAATTCCACGTGAAAAACAAAACATTTTATATCATAACAATAAGGTTGAATAGAGTACACGAGAAAATGAATTATTACATGAATTTATAAAAGAGTACTACAACTTAGGAACACATCCAATTCCCATGGAATGAATGTGCCCTTCATGCTTATCACGTGGTAATGCTTTTGTGAGAGGATCAGCTATGTTGTCATCCGTAGCGATCTTATCAATGAAAATCTCCTTTTGCTCTACGTAATCTCTGATTAGATGAGCTTTCCGTTGTACATGCCTAGCCTTGTTGCTAGACTTATGCTCCTTAGCTTGGAAGATGGCACCTTTATTATCACAATAAACGGTGATTGGGTCATTCGAACTAGGCACTACTGATAGTCCTTGTAAGAATTGACGCATCCATATTGCTTCCTTAGCTGCTTCTGAGGCGGCATAGTACTCGGACTCAGTCGTAGAATCTGCTGTAACACTCTGTTTAGAACTTTTCCAGCTGACAGCAGCACCATTAAGAGTAAAAACGAATCCAGATTGAGATTTCGAGTCATCTCGATCCGTTTGGAAGCTAGCATCTGCGTAACCCGTGGCGCAGAGCGTTGAGTCGCCTCCATAAGTCAATCCCCAATCTTTAGTCCTCCGTAGGTACTTAAGAATGTTTTTCACGGCCATCCAGTGTTGTTCACCTGGATGAGCTTGGAATCGACTAGTCATACTCAATGCATATGCAACGTCTGGACGTGTGCATATCATGGCATACATGATTGATCCTATTGCCGAAGCATAAGGAATCCGACTCATGCGCTCTTTCTCTTCCAATGACTTAGCTTCTTGAGTCTTGCTCAAGTGAAGCCCAGGAGTCATAGGAAGGAACCCCTTCTTGGAGTTCGTCATGCTGAATCTCTCTAGAATCTTATCTATATAAGACTCCTGACTGAGAGACAACATCCGTCGTGATCTATCCCTGTAGATACGGATGCCCAAAATTCTTTGTGCCTCTCCCAGATCTTTCATCTGGAAGTGGTTTTTCAACCATGCTTTAACCGAAGATAAGAGAGGTATGTCATTCCCAATCAAGAGTATGTCATCGACATACAGTACTAGGAATACAATCTTGCTCCCACTCGACTTGATATAGAGACATGGTTCCTCGACTGATCGAATGAACCCATTCTCTTTTATCACTTGGTCGAAGCGATGATTCCAACTCCGCGATGCTTGCTTAAGTCCATAGATGGAACGCTTAAGCTTGCAAACTTTCTTAGGATGTGCTGGATCGATAAAACCCTCGGGTTGTACCATGTACAACTCTTCCTCCAAATAACCGTTTAAGAAGGCGGTTTTAACGTCCATTTGCCATATTTCATAATCATGAAATGCGGCGATCGCTAAGATAATCCGAATGGAACGTAGCATGACTACGGGTGCAAAAATCTCATCATAGTGCAAGCCTGGCACTTGAGTGAAACCTTTAGCAACTAGTCTAGCCTTGTGAATGTCTTGTTGTCCTTCCACGGCATGCTTTATTTTGTAAAGCCATTTGCATTGAAGGGGACGTACCTTTGCAGGTAGGTCCACAAGATCCCACACGTTGTTCTCATACATGGAGTCCATCTCGGATTGCATGGCTTCTCGCCATAGCTTTGAGTCAGAACTGGTCATGGCACCTTTATAGGTTGTGGGTTCATTACCCTCTAGGAGTAAGACGTCATCTGTATCGTGTTCCTCGACCATACCAATGTATCTGTCTGGTGGAATAGAGACTCTTCCCGACCTCCTAGGTTCCTCAGGAATATCTACCGCAGCCTCGGTTGAAGGAACTGTTTCCTCCAATGGTTGCTCGGTAGTTGGTTCTTGAACCTCCGATAACTCGAAGGTTCTATTACTCGACTTGTTCTCGAGAAATTCTTTCTCTAAGAACGTCGCACTAGCTGCAACAAAAACACGTTGTTCGGTTGGCGAGTAGAAGTAATGACCAAAAGTTCCCTTTGGATAGCCTATAAAGTATGTCTTGACCGATCGCGGGCCGAGCTTATCCTCGTGTCTCCACTTGATATAAGCCTCGCAGCCCCAAACCCGAATAAAGGACAAGTTAGGGACCGTTCCCTTCCATAATTCGTATGGAGTCTTGTCATCAACAGCTTTAGACGGACTTCGGTTAAGTATTAGAGCGACCGACAAAAGAGCATAGCCCCACAATGAATCAGGCACGACGGTGTGACTCATCATGGATCGAACCATATCGAGTAGAGTTCGATTTCTCCGTTCGGACACACCATTTAATTGTGGTGTTCCAGGTGGAGTCAACTGTAGCACGATGCCACAGTCTTTAAGGTGTTGATCAAACTCGTGTGAAAGATACTCACCACCACGATCCGAACGTAGTGCTTTAATCTTTCTACCCAGCTGGTTCTGTACCCGATTCTGGTATTCTTTGAACTTGTCAAAGGATTCACTTTTATGTTTCATCAAGTAGACATAGCCATATCTACTCAAATCATCCGTGAAAGTGATGAAATACCTATAGCCTTCTCGTGCGTTGATCGACATAGGGCCACATACGTCGGTATGTATGAGTCCTAATAGGTCGGCAGCGCGCATTCCAACACCTTTGAAGGAAATACGAGTCATCTTGCCGATGAGACATGATTCACACGTGCCATATGATTCGAAAACAAAGGGCGAGATAGCTCCGTTCTGTATGAGCTGTTTTACGCGTTTCTCATTTATGTGTCCCATACGACAATGCCATAAGTAAGTTTGATCTTTGTCACCTACCTTTAATCTCTTGTTATTCACATGTAATATCTCGGTAGTTTGGTCTAAAACATAAATTCCATTCATGGAAACTGCCTTGCCATAAATCATATTGTGTAAGGAGAAAATACAGCTATTATTCTCTATTACAAATGAAAAGCCGAGTTTGTCAAGCGCAGAAACTGAAATAATGTTTTTGGACAAACTAGGAACATAATAACAGTTATATAAAAATAACTCGAATCCACTTGGAAGCTGGATCACGTATGTTCCCTTCGAGACTGCAGCAACGCGTGCTCCATTCCCGACACGCAGGTCAACCTCACCCTTGATTAGGGGTTCTTGGTTTCGGAGGCCCTGCACATGATTACATAGATGAGAACCACAACCAGTATCAAGTACCCAAGTTCCGCAACTTGCGTGGTTAATCTCAATCATGTGAATAAAAGAAGAAGAAGACATACCAACAGGAGTAACGCGGCCTGCCTTAATGTCCTCGCGATACACGGGGCATGAGCGCCTCCAATGCCCAGTCTTGTGGCAATGGTGACATTCCATGCTAGTATCCTTGCTCTTAGTCTTGCCCTGTGAGTTGCTCGACTCACCTGGCCCACTCTTAGTAAATCCTGGTTTCTTGAACCTGGGCTTACCTACTGCTAGGTCGCCCTGAGCTTTAGCCTTCCCTTTACCCTTTCCCTTACTGGAGATCATGAGAACATCCTGCTTCATGCTCCCACTTAATTTCAGATCCTTCTCAGTCTGTACGAGAAGGGAGTGGAGCTCATGAGGAGACTTCTTCATGTCGTTCATGTAGTAGTTGGCCCTAAAGAGGGCGAACCCATCATGAAGCGAATGAAGCATACGATCAACGATTATGTTCTCACTGATCTTGCAGTTCAGGGTCTCTAGTTTCTCGATATTCTCAATCATGTTGAGAATATGTGGGCTAACAGCTTGGCCCTTCTGGAGTTTCGCCTCAAAGAAGCGACAGGTATGCTCATAAGAAACGATTCTCGGAGCTTTGGAGAATTCGTTAGAGAGCGTGGTGAAAATCTTGTTTGCACCATGGGATATGAAGCGTCTTTGCAAATTGGATTCCATTGCATAGATGAATACGTTCTTTATCGCACCCGCTTCCATGACGAAGTCGCTATGAGCGCGAACATCGTTGGCTCTAGCTCCAGTTCCTGGGTGTGCCGGAATGGGCTCAGTTAAAAACTTAAGCTTTCCGTCAGCAATGGCAGCATTCCGTAGTGCTGCCTCCCAGTCTGAGAAGTTTGACCCATCATTCCTCAGTCTAGTTGACTGATTCATGGAGTCCATGAAGGCCTTTAGCCAGGATTCACGTGCTAGCTTGGCACTTGGCATTGGGTCTTCACCAGCCATTTTAGTTATACAGCAGTTTTAATGAACGTGTTCTACACTGAAAAGAAGATAAAACAAAACCATATAAGCAACTTATTGTTGTGATTTAAGTCTATATTAAATTGAATTTAAACTCGTAGACTCATGCATTTATATAATTGATCTCCCTCAAGAATTATATAAACGATCCCAAGACTCAATTTCCGTATATTGATAAGCCCACAGTTTGGCTAATTCCAATCGTTGGAACTCTTGGTCGATAGATTTCTGTATATCCTATCTATTAGTCCATCTCAGTCACTAGATAGTATCGAGTGACCATGATGTTGAGATAAAATAAATCATCTGTTCCCACTTACCCGACGTAGAAGGGGTCATATTATGCCTACCGACGAAGAAGGGATTCATGGGAGGCTGATTTATAAAGACTAGTCTCAATTTTTGGTTATACGAGGAAGACCCCATCAACTTTTATTTATTCATATTAAGTGAACTAATATCTAGCATATGCGTGAATGAATTAAATAAAGTGATGGCTTTGCAATTGACATGTGACATCTGTATTGTCACAGAAAACTAACGCGTAACCTCTACATGAGTCAGTTTTCAGGCATGATATAGGTGGTTTGGTTTTAGGCGGAATATGATGCAAGCTATTATCGATGAAAGCATAAAGATAAATGCAATAAACGTAAATAAAAGTCCTAGTGTGGCCTATCCTACCAAAATAAACATAAAACAACTTGGAATCCACCGTTGGACCCTAGAAGCTTGTCTTGATGTTCCATCTTGGTCCTTGCAGCGGGAGTGAGCATCCGGTCTCCGTCTTGTCTTTGGTCTTCACAAAATTACTAATTTAAATTACAAAAGTAGTCCTAGATACATTCTAATTTAAATACAAAAGTAATTACATGGCAAAAACCCAAAACGGAGATTCATGATCTCAAGATTACAAGCAAGACTGTGTCCCATCATTACGGTGACACAATCTTCTAAGGCCACACTAAGTTACAACCGTTTGCAAAATTAAATACGTTATTGAAAGCATTCATTAGACATTCAACAAGACGATAAATAAAATGCATCAACTAAATTAAAATTCATACATGACATAATACTGTTATTATGATTAACAAATTTTTACCAAACCACCTTTTAGGATTAAAATTATGTGATTATACCGTTTTAACCACTTTAATTTTAATAAGTTTATAATCCTATTATATTAAACCGTTTTAAAACAATATGTATCAAACGAGGGTGAACTGTTTCACAAATTAATAATATACTATTTCCGTATATAGTATATTACTAAAGGCCATGTGAAAATAAAACATGTTATTTTCGAAAAATAAAAAAAACGAGTCTGTTAAGGGGGTGGTCTACCGACCCGAAAAGCAGGTCTACCGACCACCTGACGAAAAAAAAAAAAAATTTTTTAAAGCAGAATGGTCGACCGACCCGAAAAACAGGTCGACCGACCACAAAACACGAAACCGAGTTTCTGAACACGATTTCTCACAAAAGATAAACTGTCGAAACAGAAAAACACGCAGGAGGTGGTCGACCGACCGCAACGGGGGGTCGATCGACCGACTTAGCGGCATGTCTTATCGGCATGTCTTGATGTGAATCATGTCTTATCGGCAAAATGACTCGAATCTCCTTCAAAGGTGTCGGAGCGCGCGCTGCTGACCTATTAGGATTCATACAAACAGATTTATGTGGACCTATGTCAATCACTGCTACAGATGACTATAGATATTTTATCACTTTCACGGATGACTTCAGAAGATACGGATATGTCTACCTTATGAAGCATAAAAGTGAGTCCTTTGAAAAGTTCAAGGAATTCCATAATAAGGTTGAGAACCAACTGGACAGAAAGATTAAAGCACTTCGATCAGATCGTGGTGGCGAATACTTTCACTTGAGTTTGATCAACACCTAAAAGACTGTGGTATCGTATCACAGTTAACTCCACCTGGAACACCACAATTAAATGGTGTGTCCGAAAGGAGAAATCGAACATTACTTGATATGGTTCGATCCATGATGAGTCACACGGTAGTTCCTGACTCATTATGGGGTTTTGCTCTTTTGTCAGCTGCTCTTATACTTAACCGAAGTCCGTCTAAAGCTGTTGACAAGACTCCATATGAGACATGGAAGAGAACGATCCCTAACTTGTCCTTTATTCGGGTTTGGGGCTGCGAGACTTATGTCAAGTGGAGACACGAGGATAAGCTCGGCCCGCGATCAGTCAAGACATACTTTATTGTTTATCCAAAAGGAATGTTTGGTCACTACTTCTATTCGCCAACCGAAGATCGTGTTTTTGTTGCGGCTAGTGCAAAGTTCTTTGAGAAAGAGTTTATCGAGAACAAGACAAGTAATAGAACCTTCGAACTGTCGGAGATTCAAGAACCAACAACTGAACAACCTATGGAGGAATCTGTTCCTTCAGCTGTGGTAGCGGTTAATATTCCTGAGGAACCTAGGAGGTCGGGTAGACATTCCAATCCTCCTGATATATACATTGGTATGATCGAGGAGAATGATGGAGTTGACGTTTTACTCCTAGAGAGTAACGAACCCGCAACCTATAAAGGTGTAATAACCTGTTCCGACTCTAAGCTATGGCTTGAAGCCATGCAATCCGAGATGGACTCCATGTATGAGAATAACGTATGGGATCTGGTTAACTTACCTAATAAGGTCCGACCTCTTCATTGCAAATGGCTTTATAAGATAAAGCATTCTGTAGAAGGAGAACCAGATACCTATAAGGCACGACTAGTGGCAAAGGGTTTCACTCGAGTGCAAGGGTTGCATTATGATGAAATTTTTGCACCTGTAGTTATGTTGCGTTCTATTCAGATTATCTTAGCGATTGCCGCTTTTCATGACTATGAAATTTGGCAAATGGATGTGAAACCCGCCTTCTTAAACGGTTATTTGGAGGACTTGTACATTGTACATCCTGAAGGTTTCACTGATCCTAAGAATCCTAAGAAAGTGTGCAAGCTTAAGCGTTCCATTTATGGACTTAAGCAAGCATCTCGGAGTTGGAATCATCGTTTCGACCATGTGATAAAAGAGAATGGTTTCATTAGATCAGTCGAGGAACCATGCTTATATATCAAGTCGAGTGGGATCTAGATTGTCTTCCTGGTATTATATGTCGATGACATACTCTTGATTGGGAATGATATTCCTCTCCTTTCTTCGGTTAAAGTATGTTTAAAGAACCATTTCCAGATGAAAGATCTGGGTGAGGCACAGTGCATAGTGGGAATCCGTATCTATAGAGATAGATCACGACGGATGTTATCACTTAGTCAAGAGTCTTATATAGATAAAATTCTTGAAAGATTCAGCATGACTAACTCCAAAATGGGGTTACTTCCAATGATCTCAGGGGTGCATTTGAGCAAGACTCAGGCACCAAAGACATCGGAGGAAGTTGAGCGCGTGAGTCGCATTCCTTATGCTTCAGCTGTAGGATTGATCATGTATGCCATGATATGCACACGTCTAGACGTGGCATATGCATTGAGTATGACTAGTCGGTACCAAGGCAATCCAGGTGAATCTCACTGGATGGCTGTTAAAAACATTCTTAAGTACCTACGGAGGACTAAAGATTGGGTATTGACTTATGGAGGACGCACTGAGCTTTGCGCAAACGGTTAAGCAGATGCTAGCTTCCAAACGGATTGAGATGACTCGAAATCTCAGTCTGGATTCGTTTTTACTCTTAATGGTGCGGCAGTCAGTTGTAAAAGTTCCAAGCAAAGTTTTATAGTAGATTCTACAACTGAGTCTGAGTACTATGCCGCTTCAGAAGCTGCAAATGAAGCTATATGGATGTGTTATTTCTTACAAGGAATAACTGTAGTCCCGAGTTCGAATGATTGTGAGGAATAAAGCATGTATTCACCCTAAACTTGCAGGATTATAATGAAAAATACAGTTGTGTTTATAGTCATAAGATTAAAAAGGATAAGAAAAGAAGTACAACCTTTAGTCCTTGTGCGAAAGGCCTAAGAACAGGAATTAACACAAATTCCCTCCTATAACTTGCACCCAAGACTTAGAATGAGACGTGGCCGCGTGTGCTAGAAATCCTCTCCAACTGCCTTGCAATATTGGGAGAGCTATTTAGGTTTTAGATGTGAGATCTGAGGTTTTGGGAGAAGAAATCTCTCAAAACCCTAATTTTTCCTTGAGATTTGTTTAAACAGTCAAAACAAGAGTCCCTGACATAAGGAGAGTCCTCCTCCTTATGTAGCTCTTTTGGCCGAAATTTCCAATAGGGTAGGAGTGGGCTTTCCACTCTTACCTTATTCTAATTTGTGATTCGACCCATTTAGCTAAACTTTATTCGCGGGTTTTGTTTATAAATCGTATGCATGTTATCAGATATTAATGCAGTCGATGTATTAATAATGGTCTGATAAAATTACGATATTGTATAATTACCCAAATTAATATAACTGTTTATATTAATACGCGAATACAATATTTAATTAAATATAACCGTTTATATTTAATTTTACGAATTAATCATGCAATCCGTATTAGCTAAAATTATTTAATCCGTATTAAATAATAATCTCAACATCTTAATACCTCTGACTAACTCTTTAGTCATATCCGGCATAAATGTGATTGTATTTTCATACCTTCACATCTCTCAAACGTGTCCTATAGGTGTGACGTATAGGGACCAGTTGATCACCGCCATCCGTATGACAATAACGTCAAACTTATCTAGCAAGCCAACCGTTATTGATAAACGTGGATCAACTGGTAATAATACAAAAGTATGCCCTTGTGATCCTTAAAGAGATTTAATAAGTCATTGTACTTAATTGTCAAGGACACCAGCCCCAACAATGATCTTATCACCATCTATTGCGATAATAGAGGTGTCATCTTCAAGGCTAAGGAGCCTAAGTCTAGCAACAAATCTAGACATGTAATGCGGAAGGCTCACATGATCCGGGATTACGTGGAGCAAAAGGAGATCGCGGTTGAGAAGATTGTTATGGATGACAACATCGCGGATCCTCTCACTAAACCGTTAAGATATGAAAAGCATGAAGGGCACGTTATATCCATGGGAATTAAACGTGTTCCTGAGTTGTATTAGTACTTTTGATGGATTTGATAATTGTATCTCTTTCATATACTATTTATAACATCATAATTTTTGTTTTCATATATTGTTTTTCATGTGGATTTGTACGACTGTAACACCCCCATTTATTTAAGAGCCTTTAGCTAGACATTCCCAAATAAATAGGGCTGTTACCATATAGGAATGACCGAGGTAGTGAATAACAAAGTAAAACACCCAAAGTACTTTATATGAATTTGATAAAATTTAAACTTTGATATTACAGAAACTACACAGCAGAATAAAAGTACAACTGATGACTACTCTATGTGTGATATAGTTCTAAGTCGGTCCCAAGTCTGCATCTCACAATCCCGTCCCAGCTCTTAGCTCAACTGTCTCTTTTCTGTAGAATCTACTCCCCATTTTGGATCATCGTAGGTGCCACACGAATACACAGGGTTGACCACGAGGTTGAGTAGAAAGATAAATAAAACATAAACAACAATAGAATACAATACACTTCCATCTACTTATTGTCTCAACAACAACAATTATAAATAATAAACATCATATATCAATCTCATAATAACGAACAGTCTCATTAGATGACATAATATAAATCACAGTTCTTTCCCCTACCTCAATTTGCTATTACCCATACGCGAATAAGCAACTAAACCTATAACCATGAATCGAATAAGCAATTAAAACTGAACCAGAGAACGCATAATGATACGTGCAATTTATATAGACTTTTTAGGTCCATTTTGGCCGCATTTTCATGCATTTTCATGCGTTTTATGCGCTATTTTGCCCCTATTTTGCTTCTTTGTGTATTTCTTGTTGTTTTGCATGAAGGTATGTAAAAGTCGCGAAAACCATGCCTTTTGTCGGAAGTAAGCTATGTTTAGAAGATGGAATTTGGAATTGGATTTACAAGCATTGGAAAGCGCCAATCATCCAAGTGAAAAGCTACTTAAGGGGCACATAATGGAGAAAGGAAGCTAAACAAGCAAAGAAGAACTTCAATTTGCTAGTACCTACTTTGTAGAGCGATATCTCGAGTTCTACAACAGATAATCAGGTGATTCCAATTGGAGATGAAATCTTGTCCTCTTAGCTTTCCAACGCCACCAGAAACGCTTGATTTTCGCAAGTAACAAAGAAATGGCAGCCGTATGAAATTCAGTGCGCAGTGCAGGAAACATGCGTTGAGAAGTACTCGATCGAGTACTCTTTCTACTCGATCGAGGGATTCTCATGAACCCTTTGTTCGATCGAGTGATTGCCTGATTTGAAGACCTCGATCGAGTCCTTGTTTTACTCGATCGAGGGGTTTTGGATATTTTTTTTACTCGATCAAGTGAAATTGGACTCGATCGAGCAAATTCCTTAATGGGCTTCAGATTTGCGACTAGGGTTTAGGTCAGACTTTTGAGGAGCTTAATCTCTCATATAAAAGGAGATTAGCACACCTCTTATTGATCATCTACCACTTTCTATTCCTTTTCCCCTTACAAAAACTCTTAGATTTATTTTTCTTCTTCATTTCTTTCTTGCCTCGAACTCCGGATTAAGTTGTAATCTTTCTTCCCTCTTTTAATTTAATTTACTTTGCTTTATTTCTCGTTTCTCTTATTCTTCTAGTACTTTTAATTAGTTTATATTATGTCTTTTTACACTTGCATCTCAACTGTTAGCGTAGTTCCCGAAGCCATGTGTAGCTAATTTCTTTAGTATGTTAGGATGAGGGAAATTGCGGTAGTAATGTTGTAGGATTCACATGTTAGTTATTTTTCTGCGACGAGGTTTGTTTATAAGTAATATAATCAGAAAACCAGTTAATTGAATGCATGCATGAGACCGGTTTATCTAGTAAAACCTTACCTGGATCGAAAGATTGGTAGGTAGGCTTGCTTAGGACAATCTATATAACCTATCTGAGATCGAAGGATTGATAGGGGAGTCTAGGGTGATTTCAGACCGAAAGGATATTAATCGTTCCCACCTTATCAATGATTTGACTGACCTAGTATTTTCGCATTACATGAACTACCGCAACGACCCGATTCCTGACATACTCCCTTTTTAATTGTTCTAACCCAGTTTTATAATCTTCTTGTTTTCTTATTTTCTTGTCTCAAGTAGTTAATTAATTCAATCAAACAAACCCCCCCCCCCCCCCCCCCCCAATTTGTGACTTTTCGACAGACCAAATTAAATAGATAAATAGCAACTTAGCCTCCCTGGGGAGATCGACCCTACTTACCGCTGACTTCCGTTAGTAGTACTTAGGTATTTATTTTTGGTACCAAACGACGGTATCAAATTTTGGCGCCGTTGCCGGGGAGGCGACGCTTTTATCTGTTTAAACTTTGTGATCCAAATATAGATAGCATTGAAGAGGAGATCACGTTAGGAGGCTCGGTGGCCGGAGGCACGGTGGTCGTGGCATGGAGGTGGCCGGAGGTACGGTGGTCGGCGGGGAAGGCTTGGTGCACGACTTGCTTGGTCGTAGGGTTTGTGTTGTGAGTATAACTAATTTAGGGGTTGTTACAAGTTAGTTATGAGGTGGTTATAGTGTGTTAGGGGAGTTTGTTAGTTTGTTATAAGTTTGTTACAAGGTAGTTACAAGTTTGTTATTATCTTGTTAGGTTGTTATCCTAGGGTTATTAGGGTTAGTTATTTAATGCCTAGGATAGAGTTTATTTAATAAGGATTGTTTTAATCCATTAGATTAAGTTTAGGACTTCTAATCTCATTAGGGTTTCGAGATTAGGAGGCGTGTGGCTTGTGTTTGGGACGTGTGGCCTCTCATATAAATAGGCACATTATTCTTCTTGTTTTTCATTCAAGTATTCAATCAATAAAAATTTACAAGTTTTCTTTTTAAAGCATTCTTAAAGAAATCTCAAGGACTCATCGAGTGTTGATCCGAACCGTTAGTATTTGTCGCGTTTCAAATATTAGCACGAATAACAAACTATAGATCTAGGGAGTAATTCACCATTGTTTATCCTATAGGTCTAGGGCAAACAAATATCCTTCTACCTTGAGGATTCACCTCAAGACCGTCACAACTACAAATCACAACCACCATCGACGACCACCATATCAACGCCACCAACGTTCATCGTTCATCATCATCATCACCAATCAAGATTCACCAAAGATCGTTCCATACATTGCCTAAATTTGCTAATTCATTCAAGATTGTTCTTAAAGATTACAAGAAGCTTCCGCGGACGATTTCTTTGCTAAGAATTCGTATCATCAGTGGTATCAGAGCTTCGGCTCTTGATTTTCTTTATCTTCAAGACGATCCATAGAGGGAGTTACTATGGAGGGCGTGCGGTTCATGGGGGGAGAAGGAGTACCGTTACAATTGCCAAGAAACTTAATGCTACGTAACCTACAAATCAAACCCAATCAAACCCCAAACGACCAAAGAAACCAAATTTTATATACGAAGTGCCAAATCCAAGACAAGTGGTGTAGCATGATCATTGACGGAGGGAGTTGTGCGAACGTTGCCTCCGAGGAGATGGTGACCAAACTTAACCTAATTACCACTAAACACCCAAAACCCTACTTATTACATTGGTTGGAGGATGGGAGTGTTATAGAGGTAACGAGGCAGGTAAGGGTAGGAATTAAGATGGGATCATACGAAGACGAGGTCTTATGTGATGCCACGCCAATGGACGCATGTCATCTACTTTTAGGACGTCCATGGCAATTTGATCGAGATGTAGTGCATCGGGGAAAAGCAAACGTATACGAACTAAGAAACAAGGGCAAGAATATCATACTAAAACCAATGACACCCCAGGCCGTGCTAGAGATGACTACAAAGAGACAAGAAGAAAACAAGAAGACCATGTTTATAGGCGAAAGTAAGGTGGAGCGTGCCATAGAGGAGGGGGACGTGATGTACGCCCTAGTGGCCGATGAAGGAGATAAGGAGGGTAAGAAGAGGGAGGAGTCGCCGTTGGTGAGGGAATTATTGGGGGAGTTTCAGGATGTTTTTCCCGAAGATCTACCACCCGGATTACCACCTTTACGAGGTATCGAACATCAAATTGATTTGATTCCAGGGGCTACCCTACCTAATAAAGTCGCCTATCGAAGCAATCCGGAGGAGACCAAGGGGTTGCAAAGGCAAATTGATGAGTTGTTAGAATGGGGTTATGTGAGGGAAAGTATGAGTCCTTGTGCGGTGCCGCCATTACTAGCCAAAGAAGGATGGGACATGGAGGATGTGTGTGGATAGTAGGGTCGTAAACAATATCACAATCAAATATAGGTTTCCAATTCCAAGGTTAGATGATATGTTAGATGAATTACATGGATCGGTAGTCTTTTCAAAGATCGATCTAAGGAGTGGTTATCATCAAATTAGGATGCGGGAAGGGGACGAATGGAAGACGGCGTTCAAAACCAAACATGGTTTATACGAGTGGTTGGTGATGCCTTTTGGTCTTAGTAATGCACCTAGTACTTTCATGAGGTTGATGAACGAGATGCTCAAATCGTTCTTGGGGAGGTTTGTGGTAGTTTACTTAGATGATATTTTAATCTATAGCAAATCTATTAATGATCATCTAATGCACTTGAGATTGGTTTTCGAAACTTTGAGGGAAAGGAAGCTATTCGGAAAGTTGGAGAAGTGTACCTTCTTGGTGGAGAGTGTGGTGTTCTTGGGGTATGTGGTATCCAAGGAAGGAGTTTCGGTTGATCAAACAAAAATTCAGGCTATGGAGTCGTGGCCGACGCCGAAAACCGTCACGGAGGTTCGTTCTTTTCATGGTCTTGCTTCTTTTTATCGTAGATTTATCAAAGATTTCAGTACCTTCACAAGTCCTATCACGGAGTGTATGAAAAAGGGAGTCTTTGTCTGGACCGAGGCAGCCCAAAGGGCGTTTGAGACTATAAAGGGATTGTTATGCAAAACACCAATATTAGCACTACCGGATTTCTCACAACCGTTCGAAGTATAATGCGATGCAAGCGGAGTGGGGATTGGGGCGGTTCTCGTTCAAGGTAAGAGGCCTATTGCTTATTTTTTGGAGAAACTTAATGGGGCAAGGTTAAATTATTCTACCTATGACAAAGAATTTTATGCTATTGTCCGGGCTCTAATGCATTGGTGTCATTATCTTAGACCAAGTCACTTTGTACTTCACTCGGATCATGAATCTTTGAAATATATCCATAGTCAACAAAAACTTAATCCAAGGCATGCTAAGTGGGTTGAATTTTTACAATCTTTTCACTTTTCTACTAAGTATAAAGATGGGAAGAGTAATGTGGTGGCAGATGCATTGTCAAGGAGGTATACACTATTGTCTACTGATGCATGTCTATTTTATGATGTTTTACATCTATTTTACACACATAGAGCTCAATTACTATGTTTTAGCCTTTATTTCCCAACAATTGTCTACTTTCGTATTTTTATGCTCTTTTGCAGAATTATGTGGAAAATGGACGATTTTATACCAAATTCATGCCCTCGGGAATTTTCGTGACCAAGGAACGCGGACAAGTCAACTCAAAGCGCGAACCAAGTGCCAAGAAGTCAAACCGAGAAGATATCAAAGCAGACCTACAGGAAAGTAGGTCGACCGACCTACTACTCAAGTCGGTCGACCAGGGGACTGTTATAAAAAGGTTAGAAGTCCACCAAGCCCGTCAAGCGGTCGACCGACCTCATTATCAAGTCGACCGACCTCCGCGCAGACCCAGAATTTTCCGCGAGGCCCATTCAAGTGATTAGGTCATAAGGAAACTCTTTATTTCCACCTATTTAAGCTAATCTCATGTTTAGGGTTAAATATCAAGCTACAATTCAGTTTTTCTAGGAAGCAATCTAGTAATCTTTTATCTACCAAGTTCTCTATTTTAGTTTTAATCTTTCAATAATCATCAAACACTTTTCTTTAGTTTTGTTCATCGTTCATCAATCTTTCCGCAATAATCAATAAAGTTGGTTCCTTTCTACCTTAATCCTTGTTTCCGATAATTCTCTTCTTAATTTCAGTTTCATTATTGTTATTTTAGAATTGCTTAAGTTAGAATCCCAAGCCTTTATTGTTATTGCATGCATAGATTAATGGTCGCTATGAATTCCGTTTCTATTAGAGTTATTGTTGTTATTTCAATGTCCATGAGTAGTTAAATTCCACATGTTAGGATGTAGGGAGTAATATGCGTAGATGGTGCGAATTCCGAGACAGACTGTAGCAGCGCCTCGGTCGGCCGACCTCCATTTATAGGTCGGTCGACTGAGGTGTTGGTCGGCCGACTGGACTAGCTGGTCGGTCGACCAACGCGCGTATGTTTTCAGACCGTTTTTCTTTGTAGACTATAATAACCTACAATGAGACTGAAAGGAGACTTATAGGATATTAGTAATGACCTACCCAAGATTGAGAGATACGGGAAGGGCATTGGTTTACACTTTAAGACGGCTAGGTTACTTAAGACTGAAAGGTATGTGACCTAGAAATTAGGAATCACCCTTATTGTTGACACCCAATAATTGTGAGATCTAGGAACTAATAGCATAGGCCGAAAGGAGCTATTAGGTAGCATAGACCTAAAGGATATGTTACACCCCCTACGCGACTGCAATACATGTTGACTTAGGATTTACACCATCATAGTTATTTACTACCCAAACATCCTAGCATCCTTTTTACTATAGTTTTAATCTCATCTTTATTTACTTGTTTTATTTTATATTTACCTCCAGACTTAGTAACAATCAATCCAAACCCCCAAAATTGTTACCCTAAAACATTGACATCAAACAATAAACATTCCCCACCTCTCTGTAGTTCGACCCTGACTTTCACTATCTATAGTTAAAGCTAGGAAATTATAAATCTTATCTTTGGTACCCTCAACGACGGGCATCATCTACGTTGGGCGTGAAGCTATTAGGGTTGGAAACCCTAAAGGACTATTATGAGGGGGATGGTGATTTTGGCGAGATGTTCCGAGTATGCAAGGAGGGTGCCGTGACTATTGGTGAGTATATGATGCAAGATGGGTTCCTATTTAAGGGTAATTGTTTGTGTGTCCCGAAACATCCTATTCGGGAATTATTGGTACGTGAGAGTCATGGAGGAGGGTTGGCCGGACACTTTGGTATTCAAAAGACATTGGAGGTGTTACGGGAACATTTCTTTTGGCCCAAGATGTTAGGAGATGTAACAAAGGTGGTTGGGAAGTGTGTAACATGCCATATAGCCAAAAGCAAATTCAAACCGGGCGAGTATACCCCTTTGCCGATTCCGAGTAGACCATGGGAGGACGTGTCGATGGATTTTACTGTGGCTCTACCGCGTACTAAAAGAGGGAAAGATGCAATCATGGTTGTGGTGGATAAGTTCTCAAAGATGGCGCACTTTGTGGCTTGTCATAAGACGGATGATGCTAGCAACGTGGCTGATCTTTATTATCGCGGGATAGTACGTTTACATGGGATACCAAGAACCATTGTGTCGGATAGGGATTCAAAATTCTTAAGCTATTTTTGGAATACCTTATGGAGGAAGGTAGGGACTAAGTTGTTGTTTAGTACTTCTCATCATCCTCAAACGGATGGGCAAACGGAGGTTACTAATCGGACTTTGGGAACGATTTTAAGAGGATTGGTGAGCAAGACACAAAAGGATTGGGATATCAAATTAGCTCATGCGGAATTCGCTTACAATAGGTCTCCAACGTTTGCTACAAAGCACTCACCCTTCGAGATAGTCTATGGGGTTAATCCTTATTTACCCTTAGATCTACTTCCATTAACTAAGGATGAGTTGGTTCACAAAGATGCGGAGTCCAAACTCAAGTCTATGATCAAGTTACATGAGCAGGTACGAACGAGGATTGAGGCTGTGAATGAAGCTTATAAAAGAAAGTCAAATAAGCATCGTAAGTCGCGTTTGTTCGAACCGGGGGATCTAGTTTGGGTGCATCTAAGGAAGAAGCGGTTTCCGGGGAAGAGGAAAAACAAACTAATGCCGCGTGCGAAGGGTCCATATAAGGTTATTGGGCGGGTCAACGATAATGCTTATCAAGTAGAATTGACGGGTGACTATGGAGTACACGCTATATTCAATGTCGGGGATTTATTTAAATATTTGGATGATGACGATCTCGCAGAATCGAGGACAATTCCTTTTAAAGGAGGAGGGGATGATCCAAATATAGATAGCATTGAAGAGGAGATTGTTAGGTTTAGTTATCTCATAAACTAAATATTTTAGTCATACTAAACAAAATTTAATTAACATATTTTAGATCTTATGCATGCTAATGTAAATGCGGAAATAAGGAGATTTGAACCCTTACACACGGTCCAAATAATGCAAGGATGATCCTCCAAGCTTAATATCCAATGTAGGATATCTCCTCCAAGATGCACCCAAGACAATCCATTAGAACCGAAACTTACACTAGCTAGGTGATATATTCGGTTTCCTTAAACATATTCTAATCTCTTATTAGAATAAGTAATATATGAATACTACAATGGTTGTGGTATTACTAGTATAATCCTATTATATCAATATTATGAGATAATATTAGAGGGGATTTATTAGAGGTTTCTCACACTAGAAAACCCTTAGGTTAGAATGAATAATCGTTTTCCTCATGAACAATTCACATTTTATTAGCATTTGGTGTGGTTGCCGTGAGATGCTTATTGAAAGCACCAAGGAGTGCTTTTTGTCTTATCCAAAACACTTAGGGTGGCACAAGGTGATGTTCTCTACGTTTGTGTTTTTATTGTGTATTTAAGACACAAAACACACCCATAAATACCCTCTTAAAACCGACACCCATAAAATGCACTTCCATTTTATCAATTGTCATTTGTACAATTGTACATGTGTGACATACATTATGTCATAATAATATAAGATACAATTGTTTTAATTTAAAATGCATATTTATCAAATAAATATCATTTATAAATTAAATAAATCATATTCAATAAATTGACAAGTAATTCGAAATTACTAATATATAAAATGGTTATCATATTAATCGTCAATACGATTTACAACACTTGTAATAATCTACAACCCGATTCATTCTAATTTCGACATTTCATAAATATCGTTTAATGTTTGATAATTGACATGATTCAATTTCAAACATAAATCGTACATTAAGATTTAACCTCTGATTTCTCAATTTACGAGTTTAAGGATTCTGATCAACTCGTATTAAAATACATTTGATCAGTTTATCAATTAAGGGAATTGTCCTATAGGTGTGACCTAAAGGGATCAACTGACCACCACCGTCATACGACAGTAATGTCAAACTCTAGCTAGCCAATCATTACCGATTAATGTTGGTCAGTTGACTAAAATATTTCGTATCATCCCTTGCGTATTCTCGTCATGAGATTTAATTATGTGATCGCACTATTGTTGAGGACACATTTCCCAACAATCTCCCACTTGTCCTCGACAAGTGTGTGTCACCAATTCTCTTGTCCTATTACAATCTCCCACTCAATGCAAGGTGTCTCTCTGAGGTCGTACTTGCATTCGATCATATCATAAGTGGTTTCCTCGATCTGGAGAATAACTGTTTGACCGGAATTATCTACCATAGATACCTTCCGAGCGTGGCCACGCATTTCCAGTTAACTTCTCCTCGAGTGGCCTTGAGATTTGAACAACCCTGACAAGGGGTGGACAATTTCTATCGTACTACTTCCTTTTACTAGTCACAGTTAGTCACAACCCAAAGCAATCCCATTTGACTCCAGTTACAAAAAGTTGTAGAGAATGGATCAAGGTTATGCCAAAACTGTACCATCTTGGGAGAGTAGTCTTTAGTCTAAGAATTGACTCATGAGAATACTATAGCAGCTCTCGCCACGACCCGGCTATTATAAAATTTCCAGAACTCTATAAGCGGTCACTTAGCCCGACAGAGTGTCTCTTGCAGTCTGCCTATGTGATCGACTAGTCATCACAAATGACTCTATGGCACTTGAACTTGCCATCAGTCGCCTCACATTCTAGTCGCTTTGAGACGTCACCTCATGTAAGCGGCTAGGGGCTATACTAACTCAATCCAGTTCACTTTATGGGGTTCAATATTGTCTCTTACAACCCATTTGGATTTTGACAAAGTATCTTTCATTTTGAGTTAATTATAACTCAAATGACATTGTCATGCAAAAATAGTCAATACTATTTCATTGCATTTGATGCACGATCATCAATTTGTATTAGTGTTTTACGAATAAACCTTTTATTCATGATTCTAAAACTTACAAATTTTGGTCTCCTTCCGACTCATATTATCTCACATAATATGATCTTATTTGAGCACATATCTAGAACCCATTCTAGATCTTGAGGTTCCTTTCCTGAGGGAAGCTCCCACTGTTATCTTATAACTCGTGATGTATGGATATAATAGAGGGATTAAAGAATCACTCGAAATTACCTAGTCACTCATGTGCGGAGATCTATATTGTAGTTAATTTATGATTTCATCACTTTTATAATTTTCAAACATCTTGGCTAAATCATCAACGTTATTCATATCTAACCATTTTGATTTCTAATGGGCGACCTTTTATTATCAATATAATAAACCTTCCTGTAAGGCTCCATCATCGTATGATATAAGGTATTTTGTTCATCTAGAATTGAGAACCTCTTATTCTTTACACTTTAAAGAATCACCCATCCTCTCTAAATGGTAGGTTCAATTCTTTAATGAATATTGCTCCCACTAAAAACAATATCACTCGATCTCTTAAATGAACCTTTTATTTCTTGCATGTAAATCTTTATTTATTACTAGAATCATTATCACTATCACTATCCCTATAGTGCTCTATTCTTCATTCAATCAATCATCACTTCTTTCATGTCTTCGTTTCCTCGAGACGAATATGACATGATAATTCCCTTATAACTACATTGAGAAAATTGAGATGATTTCTTCTCTTTTATCTTATAAATTTAGAAAAATCATTTATTAAGGAACCGTTTTCCTTCCGATTTCATACGGGGTTTCTATTACTCTCTCTCTGAAACAATGAACATAAGGAACCTTTCCTCTTGTGTCCTCCCGTATAGTTTCTTTAGTGTCCTCTCGTAGTTTCTTCAATTCATTCATTTAGGGTTCTTCTTAAGACTCCCTTGTGGGATTCTTCTCTAAGATCCTACATTTATATCATTGGTTTGCGGGCGAAAATCTTTCTCCCACTCTATCCTTTTAACAATAACCTTTATTCGTATAAGGATAGATATTTTCGAGTTAACCAATGTATGTGAATGGTTGAAAAGTTATATAGATGTGTTGAACTCATTCTCATTTTCACTTAAAATGAAAATCTTATAATGAACTAATGATGTCTCATTTTGATTGAAAGTATCTCATGGGGTGTAGTTCTCCGTTTTAATCAACACTTTGATTATATTTTATATTGATCGTATCAATGTTTCGTGATAAAATCACTTTTATTCATGTATTAACAAGGTACGCAATTTATTTTAGAAATCAAGTAATTGATTAAGAACAAAAGTAGTGACTTGGGTTGAAAACCAAGTTACTAATATCCAAAATACTACCATTATTTAGGATTCAAATCCTTGTCTTACAAGAAAATAAATTGTTCTAGGAAATAAAATGCAAAAATATGAAAGAAGACAATAATGAAAACTAGAGCCAAGCTCTTAAGTCTTCAATCAAATGGATGCTACCATAGTCATCCATGTAAGGAACTTCATGCTTCCTTTTCCTTGCCCTTATCTTTATAAGATGCCCCTTTAAAACAATTTAAAAGGGGTGATAGTCAACAACTTGTATCGCCATACAAAAGTTGACAAAATAACATGAATGTAAACAAGAATTATAACCTACTGCAAGAACCTTTCCATTTTTGAGATCGTTCAAGTATTTGGCGCAATTTCTCTTCCAATGTCCTATCCTCGTGCAATAATGGCACTTGTCTTCGGATTTCGAAAATGAGGTGGAAGCACCTTTCGAAAAGGTCTTTTCTTTGGTCGGTTTGGGTTTGAACGTTTTCTTGCCCTTGCCTTTGAAGGTATTCCTTTTGAAGCTTGTTTTCCCCTTCTTCTCGATGTTCAAAACATCCTTAGTGGAACTTTCATGAAGTCCCATATCCCTCTCGGCTTGGACGAGCATCTTATGCAATTCATCCAATGTGGTCTCTTGATTTCGCATGTTGAAATTCACCCGGAATTGAGCATACGATTTCACCTTGTTGAGAGAGTGAAGGACTCGGTCAATGATGAGTGAGTCGGGAACATCAACTCCTTGCACTTTCAGAGTCTCCCCGAGCTCAACTAGTTTGAGCACATGAGGGCTTATCTTTTGCCCTTCCTTCAAGCTAATGTCGAAGAAGGCGGAAACCGCCTCATATTGTATCACCCTTGGAGTTTGCGAAAACATTGTCGCAAGCTTGGTGTATATCTCATATGATGTGGTTAACTTGATCATACTTCTTTGGAGATCCGACTCCATGGAGAAGATAAGCACATTTTTAAGAGCAGAGGACTCTTTCATGTAGGCTTCATAGGCCTCACGAGTTTGGACCGCGGAACGAGCGGTCGGAGCGGGAGGAGCGGCTTCGGATAGGTAACGAGTCTTATCGTCACCTTGAGCGGCCAAAAGTAATTGCGCATCCCAATCTTTAAAATTGGAACCATGCTTATTTTGCAACGATCCATAAAGGATCGAAGCCATGAAACCTTAGTGAGAGGTGGAGCGTTGGTTGTCATTGATGATGTTGAAAATTAAACTACAATAAAATGAAGGAATTAAAACAACATCATTTTCAAAACTCGTAAATAATTTTAAACAAGTTTAGTTTATTTACTTAATGATCTCTTACCCAATTAAGTAAACAATCCCGAGACCCAAACCCATACTAATTCGGGCACGGTATAGCCGATTCAACCCGTATTGGTATAATTTGGTGGATTAACCTTTTAATCGGTTCTAACTTAGAACTCTCGGTCGACAATTTTCTAAAAATTGTCCTTAGCCCGAACTTATTGCAACTACGGTTACGAATACTTTCGTTGAGATCGACCAAATTTCAAGGTGTAATCTTATTACCCCACTTACCCAACGTGACAATTTTAGCACCCCGGTTTAGCCGAGCCTACATTCTTGTGAAGAAGGGATTCATGGGTCCATACTTTTTGGTAAGGCTAAGTCTCAATATTCATATGTAAGAGATCTAGTCAAATTTTATTATCTATCTCCGTTTAAGTGAACTAAGTCGGTGAATTATCGATAAAATTATTGACTAGGTCGATTAAATCGAAAGAGATGCATGACATGATATATGACGATTTGGCTATGCATGCAAACATATATAAAGCAAATAAAAGCATAAAAATAATAAACCCTAGTATGGCCTTTCCTAGAAAAGAAATAATAAAAGTACAAATTCGGAAACCAACTCCTTTGGTCCCTTGAACTTCACGAGGCACGCTTCCCAAGGTAAACACCGTCTTGGTCGGAACTCCTTTCCGAATGGCACCGTCTTCAAGGATCTCCGGAATTTACAAAAATTACAACTTTTCTAGTCTACTTTATACATTATAAAATAGAAAACAATAAATAAAGTGATACGAGATCACATTAATTACATCCGAATCGGTAACCCCTTACATTACGGGAAATACCGATTTAAAACTAAGGCCATACTAAGTAAATTACATAATCCAAAATTACGTAAATAAAATCATGACATTCATAATTAAAATATGCAATGCTTATGAATATATGAACTATCATGCAAACCCTAAGCCAAATCGTCCTATTTAAATATCAATTATATAAATAGTTATCGTATACCACGGTTTTATGGAATTGCGTGTTTTAACGTTTAACAACACTATGCATAATGTCAATCGGAATTCACTCTTAAGTTAATCATCCCAACTCTTTTAGGTTTCAAAATTTAGTCTTACTCAAACTTTGAACATGACTTAACTTATTATAATAATATTGTTCGGTATTACTCGGTTTTACGGGAAAAATAATATAAAAATAAAAAAGAGTCATAAAAATTTCGAAAATTTCAAAATTCAAATTTTGAAAATTCTAGAATGTTCTTAAAATTTCAGAACTTTAAAATATTAGTATTTATACGGTTTTAATATTTATTTCGAAAATAGGACGTAAATCCAGCATTTTAAGTCGGAAAATTAAATAATTAGCTCCATAAATGCAAATAAAATACTAATAATATTTTTACACTTTCCAAAATACTTTAAGAACATGAAATGGACAGAAAAAATAAATGGAACACTGCCCAATGAGCCGAAATTTTAAATAATATGACTCTTATTATTCAATTTTAAATGCAACTTATTAACAAATTAAAATTAAATAAAACAGAAACTTTTGGCTCCAAAGATAATTATGGTGATGAACATATCATATATGACTATTATGGGTTAAATTTTCCGGCCATTATAACAACAATTGCAAATTTTAACGATTTACGTCATATATCGTACAATTTTAACCTTTAAA
This sequence comes from Silene conica, assembly GCA_029255685.2. Lineage (NCBI taxonomy): Eukaryota > Viridiplantae > Streptophyta > Magnoliopsida > Caryophyllales > Caryophyllaceae > Silene > Silene conica. Next base: position 56,202,974 of record CM055313.2, read on the forward strand.
ATTATTTCTCAAGCATAAAATTAGATAAAAATATCGAAATTTTTATACATGCTGGAAATAATATATATGACATCGTGTTAAATTTTTTATGGCCAAATTCCAACTTAAACTATTAAAGTCGAAATAATGTCACTAATTACCCGATTTTTACATTAAAAATCTATAATAATGCAATATATGAGATACATTTCTGGAAAATTTAGCATACATTTTAAATATTGCATGTGACATACTCATAAATTTTTATAGTCAAATTCCAAATATAACTATACAAACCCATTTTTATTCATCTTGTTGCATTTTAACCTGTAAAATTCATATCCCATGTATTATAAGTCCATAATTTACGAAAATTCATATTCATAACATAGGATATACATGTGAAAACATACTGAAAAATCTCGGCAAAAGGATGATTTTAACTATTTTTCCCAAAATAAACAATTTTTAACCATTAAAAATAATAAAAACCGAGAATAAAAATACCAAAGAACAATATATATGCAAAATATATTCCAAATATTCTAAAACCATTTTAGAATCAGTAGGTATTCATGCATAAAATATTTCGGCCATATCATATACTAAACGAAATATCAATTTTATTTTGTCATCTTAATAACTCCGTAAAAATAAAACGGAAAGCATGCAAACAACCTAGTTGCTCTGATACCAATTGTTAGGTTTAGTTATCTCATAAACTAAATATTTTAGTTATACTAAACAAAATTTAATTAACATTTTAATTAACATATTTTAGATCTTATGCATGCTAATGTAAATGCGGAAATAAGGAGATTTGAACCCTTACACACGGTCCAAATAATGCAAGGATGATCCTCCAAGCTTAATATCCAATGTAGGATATCTCCTCCAAGATGCACCCAAGACAATCCATTAGAACCGAAACTTACACTAGCTAGGTGATATATTCGGTTTCCTTAAACTATATTCTAATCTCTTATTAGAATAAGTAATATATGAATACTACAATGGTTGTGGTATTACTAGTATAATCCTATTATATCAATATTATGATATAATATTAGAGGGGATTTATTAGAGGTTTCTCACACTAGAAAACCCTTAGGTTAGAATGAATAATCGTTTTCCTCATGAACAATTCACATTTTATTAGCATTTAGTGTGGTTGCCGTGAGATGCTTATTGAAAGCACCAAGGAGTGCTTTTTGTCTTATCAAAAACACTTAGGGTGGCACAAGGTGATGTTCTCTATGTTTGTGTTTTTATTGTGTACTTAAGACACAAAACACACCCATAAATACCCTCTTAAAACCGGCACCCATAAAATGCACTTCCATTTTATCAATTGTCATTTGTACAATTGTACATGTGTGACATACATTATGTCATAATAATATAAGATACAATTGTTTTAATTTAAAATGCATATTTATCAAATAAATATCATTTATAAATTAAATAAATCATATTCAATAAATTGACAAGTAATTCGAAATTACTAATATATAAAATGGTTATCATATTAATCGTCAATACGGTTTACAACACTTGTAATAATCTACAACCCGATTCATTCTAATTTCGACATTTCATAAATATCGTTTAATGTTTGATAATTGGCATGATTCAATTTCAAACATAAATCTTTCATTAAGATTTAACCTCTGATTTCTCAATATACGAGTTTAAGGAATCTGATCAACTCCTATTAAAATACATTTGATCAGTTTATCAATTAAGGGAATTGTCCTATAGGTGTGACCTAAAGGGATCAACTGACCACCGCCGTCATACGACAGTAATGTCAAACTCTAGCTAGCCAATCATTACCGATTAATGTTGGTCAGTTGACTAAAATATTTCGTATCATCCCTTGCGTATTCTCGTCATGAGATTTAATTATGTGATCGCACTATTGTTGAGGACACATTTCCCAACAGAGATCACGTTAGGAGGCTCGGTGGCTGGAGGCACGGTGGTCGGTGGCATGGAGGTGGCCGGAGGTACGGTGGTCGGCGGGGAAGGCTTGGTGCACGACTTGCTTGGTCGTAAGGTTTGTGTTGTGAGTATAACTAATTTAGGGGTTGTTACAAGTTAGTTATGAGGTGGTTATAGTGTGTTAGGGGAGTTTGTTAGTTTGTTATAAGTTTGTTACAAGGTAGTTACAAGTTTGTTATTATCTTGTTAGGTTGTTATCCTAGGGTTATTAGGGTTAGTTATTTAATGCCTAGGATAGAGTTTATTTAATAAGGATTATTTTAATCCATTAGATTAAGTTTAGGACTTCTAATCTCATTAGGGTTTCGAGATTAGGAGGCGTGTGGCTTGTGTTTGGGACGTGTGGCCTCTCATATAAATAGGCACATTGTTCTTCTTGTTTTTCATTCAAGTATTCAATCAATAAAAATTTACAAGTCTTCTTTTTAAGGCATTCTTAAAGAAATCTCAAGGATTCATCGAGTGTTGATCCGAACCGTTAGTATTTGTCGCGTTTCAAATATTAGCACGAATTACAAACTATAGATCTAGGGAGTAATTCACCATTGTTTATCTTATAGATCTAGGGCAAACAAATATCCTTCTACCTTGAGGATTCACCTCAAGACCTTCACAACTACAAATCACCACCACCATCGACGGCCACCATATCAACGCCACCAACGTTCATCGTTCATCATCATCATCACCAATCAAGATTCACCAAAGATCGTTCCATACATTGCCTAAATTTGCTAATTCATTCAAGATTGTTCTTAAAGATTACAAGAAGCTTCCACGGACGATTTCTTTGCTAAGAATTCGTATCACTTTGTTTGTCTTTCGCCTCAAGGAAACGCTGAGTACCTTGAGGCTGTTCTTATCTTTTTCCTTAGTGCTGTTTTGATAGGCCCACAGGTTTATTAGACAGGCTACTAAGGGAGACTATCGAAGGGAAGGCTTGAGTACCTTCGATCCCTTTGCCAAGATGACATCCATATCCCGATTAATCGCTCAGTTTTAAGCTCAAACTGAGAAATACATTAGTGGGGAAAGGAAGAAAACTTGGGGTTGTGGTAATTACTACACTACTCCTACGCCACAACCGCCGCTGTAGCAAGATTACCAACAATCTTGTTATCCGTCCTCACCACAACAAGCCCCTCCACCCGTTAAAAATAACGAGTTAGCTGAAATGGTCCAACTGATAAAGACAATGACATTAGGGGTGCAATCTAACAACATCCGTATGGAGCAGTTGCAGGCCCAAGTGAACAATCTGAGCGAAGGAATCGAGCGAGAGGAAGCTGATTCAAGAGCTTCGGGGGGTAATCAAGTCGATCGAGTATTTCACAGTACTCAATCGAGTTGGTTGGAGGATATGCCACTCGATCGAGCTACTGAAACAGTTCGATCGAGCAAATCCCAGGAGAATGACTTCGATCGAATAAACGACTTCGATCGAATAAACTGCACTACTCGATCGAACAAAACTAAGGCTGCGATCCTCGATCGAGAGGATATAGACACTAGATCGAGGACTCTTAAGGAAGAAGCGTTCATCCAGCTATTCACTGATGTTCGACCAACTGTTAGAGATGAGGAAACTACTCGATCGAGTAGTATTACTGTTCGGTCAATTCCTTATCCACAACGATTGCTGCCACACCGTGAATTTCTGGACCGCATACGGGCTCTCAATGTCATTGCTCATTACGATGATATGATTACTCAGGTACCTATTTATGCTAATTTTATTTCTCAAATTGATTGGTCTAAGAAGGATATTAGTGAGACGGTGATGAATGTAGTTGTCAGAGAAGAGTGTAGCACGCTTCTTAGGAATGGGACCCTCCCTAAAATATCTGACCCAAGTCATTTTTCTATTCCGTGTTCTATAGGGACCCATTTGTTCGATAATGCTCTATGTGACCTCGATTCTAGTGTCAACATCTTACCTTTGCCTCTTGCCTTGAAATTAGGATTGACTAAGTTTGTACGCGCTAGAAAAACTATTCAGTTGGCCGATTACTCTTATGTAAGGGTCAAAGGAGCTTCACATGATGTACCTGTTAGGATCGGGAATTTTTATATTCCCGTAGATTTCATTGTCTTAAACATACCCGAAGACCGCAACGTTCCCATTATTTTGGGAAGACCATTTTGATGCACTGCTGGCGCAATTGTTGATGTCGGGGTTGGGACACTTACTTTTCAGGTCGGAGGAGAGGATTTGGTTTTTACTAAGTCCGATGACCCTAGGGAACCCATACCAATACCCTGTGATGATATTCCCCTTGTAGAGCCCGGTGACATTCCGTCTGAATCGCCTTTTGAGTCTCATATTGTCGCTGCTGTCGTAACAACTCCGCCCCATTCTGGGAGCAAATCGGACGAACGTCTCTTTGTTTCTCTTTGTACAGGTTTCGACAAGTTCAAAGACCCGGGAGGTGTGATGGGTGCTTTTAGCTTGAATCTGGAACTGTCTGGATAGACGACCCGGGAGGAGGTGTTGATAATGAAATGCCCTTGAGAAAGAAGCTGCATGATGAGGTGATAGTTTGGGATCCGGGTGCTGTGAGAAGCTCCAACTCTTCCATTACCAAGATTTGGAGGCCGGATGTCGAATTGACAATAGCTGAAGTTACCGCGCTTAGTCAGAAGCCTCGTAGTGGGCCATTAATTTGTGGTGTTGGTTGATCGAGAAGGGGTCGAGCTGGGACCGGCTGAAACTAGCGCTACCCTGGAGGCAACCCGGATTTTTACTGCTTTCTTTATTTCGGACTATTTTTCTGTTTCTTTGCTGTTTTAAGACCGTGGTTGATGTAGAATTGCTTCCTAAGTTTCTGTCGAACACTAATAAACTGTAATCTGGTCGATCGAGTAGAATTTGTTCGATCGAGTCCATGATCTGTTCGATCGACTGAATTTTCTCAGAATTTCACTCGATCGAGTAGACACATGCTGCCAGTCACTCGATCGAATCCTCTGAGAGTTCGATCGAGTACTTTTCCACTGAGTTTTACTCGATCGAGTAGGCTCCTGCTGAAGATTCACTTGATCGAGGTTATCCACTGCCGACTGAAGGAATTTCTGCTCCAGAACCTCACTGTCTCGTTCGGTTTGGGAGGTCCGTGGTGCGCGCACTCTTGTAAGTTTCCAACTCATTCTCTTTAGTTTGTATTTCTTTTCCTTTACTTTGTACAATGAGGACATTGTACGGTTTGGTTTGGGGAGGTTTTGCATCCATATTTGTGTCTGCATATTGTTTTTACTACATTTCTGTTTGCACGTTTCAATTTTCGCATGCATTGTTGTTTTACTTCCAAAAATCGAAAAATTCAAAAAAAAAATCACGTTTACTTTCGCATATTAGGTAGAGTCGGATAGGAGTATTTCATTGCTGAAAATTGTTTTTATGCTAAGCCTTGCACTGTTTCACGTCTTTTAGCAAATCCCATAGCAATTTCTCGAATTTCGTTTCAAAATTTTTTGAACAAGTAGACTTGACTAAAAATTTTGGCAAACTACAATATCTTTCTGAGTTTTAGAGCTCTTAACTGGTGTCATTCATGACCGGTTCTTTTAGGATTGTGAGTAGTTACTCCCTGCATGTCGTGTAACATTAATTTGCACAAGTATGAAATTTGATTGCTTGTTGCCTACATACATTCGGGTTTGTGGATGGTATTACATGTTTGTAGAATGCTTGCAAAATCCTTTTTATTCATTTTACCCATTAACTTCACATTAGCAAAAAATTGCCAGTTGACCCTTTAGCTACAATCCATAAACTAAGCCTACCTTTTGCTGAGCTAGTTTAGTAGTTTTAGTGGTATTCGTTTCTTTGTATTAATTTTGGCTCGATCTTATTGTATGAAGTTGGTGAATGAAGAAGTGGAATGAAAAAGGAAAAAAATGAAAGAAAACAATTGCCGAAAAGAAGAAAAAAAATCAGAAAAAAAAAAATGAGAAAAGAAAACGGCAAAAGAAAAGGAAAAGAAATAGAAATTGGAATTTTTCTCCTATGTTGCAATCCATATTTTATGAGGAGTTTTATTTTGGATCAGTGAGTTGATTGCCTAATTGTTAAGGCATTTGAGTTTAATTTAGTGAGTTAGAAGTGGATGTTTTATTCGGTTTGATTAGGATGCTAGCTTGGCTACTTTCCCTTTCATTCCCATATTGTTTTGCCTCTTCTTACCCATAGCCTCACTTATCCAAACTTTGCAAGTATTCGGTATGTGATGGACCCTGAATGGTTGGAATATATGTGCACGGTAGCTAGAATTATTTATCATACTAAATTGCATGCACGATTATATTGGTCGAAGTCTAGGTGAGTGACTTTTACTTCTTTCTCTCTTACATATAATTTGCTTACCCTTTCTTTTGTTCAGAGAAGAGTGACCTGGGAGAGTCCAATTTTGAAAGTCTTACAAGATCGAAGGTTCAACATTTATTTGAAATATGCATAGATTTGTTCGCTTGGATTTTGCTATTAGTAGTGATTCGTGTGCATTAAATGGTTTGAGTCAACAGGTTTCAGCTTGTCCATGTTTTATTCCTATCTATTTAGTCTTAGTTAGTTGCATGAGTTTGCTTGAGGACAAGCAAAGGTTTGGTTTGGGGATATTTGATACGTGCAATTTATATAGACTTTTTAGGTCCATTTTGGCCGCATCTTCATGCATTTTCATGCGTTTTATGCGCTATTTTGCCCCTATTTTGCTTCTTCGTGTATTTTTTGTTGTTTTGCATGAAAGTACGTAAAAGTCGCGAAAACCATGCCTATTTGTCGGAAGTAAGCTATGTTTAGAAGATGGAAGTTGGAATAGGATTTACAAGCATTGGAAAGCGCCAATCATCCAAGTGAAAAGCTACTTAAGGGGCACATAATGGACAAAGGAAGCTAAACAAGCAAAGAAGAACTTCAATTTGCTAGTACCTACTTTGGCCATATCTCACGTTCTACAACAGATAATCAGGTGATTCCAATTGGAGATGAAAGCTTGTCCTCTTAGCTTTCCAACGCCACCAGAAACGCTTGATTTTCTCAAGTAACGAAGAAATGGCAGTCATTTGAAATTCAGTGCGCAGTGCAGGAAACATGCGCTGAGAAGTACTCGATCGAGTACTCTTTCTACTCGATCGAGGGATTCTCAGGAACCCTTTGTTCGATCGAGTGATTGCCAGATTTGAAGACCTCGATCGAGTCCTTGTTTTACTCGATCGAGGGGTTTTAGAGATTTTTTTTACTCGATTGAGTTGAAATTGGACTCGATCGAGCAAATTCCTTAATGGGCTTCAGATTTACGACTAGGTTTTAGGTCAGACTTTTGAGGAGCTTAATCTCTCTTATAAAAGGAGATTAGCACACCTCTTATTGATCATCTACCACTTTCTATTCCTTTTTCCCTTACAAAAACTCTTAGATTTATTTTTCTTCTTCATTTCTTTCTTGCCTCGAACTCCGGATTAAGTTGTAATCTTTCTTCCCTCTTTTAATTTAATTTACTTTGGTTTATTTCTCGTTTCTATTATTCTTCTAGTACTTTTAATTAGTTTATATCATGTCTTTTTACACTTGCATCTCAACTGTTAGCGTAGTTCCCGAAGCCATGTGTAGCTAATTTCTTTAGTATGTTAGGATGAGGGAAATTGCGGTAGTAATGTTGTAGGATTCACATGTTAGTTATTTTTCTGCGACGAGGTTTGTTTATAAGCAATATAATCAGAAAACCTGTTAATTGAATGCATGAGACCGGTTTATCTAGGAAAACCTTACCTGGATCGAAAGATTGGTAGGTAGGCTTGCTTAGGACGATCTATATAACCTATCTGAGATCGAAAGATTGATAGGGGAGTCTAGGGTGATTTCAGACCGAAAGGATATTAATCGTTCCCACCTTATCAATGATTTGACTGACCTAGTATTTTCGCATAACATGAACTACCGTGACGACCCGATTCCTGACATACTCCCTTTTTAATTGTTCTAACCCAGTTTTATAATCTTCTTGTTTTCTTATTTTCTTGTCTCAAGTAGTTAATTTTTGAATTTTAAATTTTGAATTTTATTGACTCATTTGGCCATATTTTGTTTATTTTCCCGTATATACAAGTAATTTATGAACAATAATGCAAAATCAAGTTAAATCATGATCAAACATTAGTAGAGACTAAACATTGATTCCTAAAGTATGTTAGGATTATTAGCTTGGACATAAATGAGAATTATGTAATTTTGATGATTTTAATAGTTAAAGTCGCACATATCCGTAAAAACCGTAAATAAATATAAGATATTTGCTCCCATAAGGCGATTTGGCATTAAAAATTGAGCATGTGCATACATATTTTATTATTGCATTTTATTTAATGTGAATGTCATATTTGAATGTTATTTATATAATTTGGAATTATGTAATTTTCTTAGTATGGCCTTAGTTTTAATCAATATTACCCGTAATGAAAGGGGATATTGATTCGGTTGTAATTTATGTGATCTCGTATCACGGATTTGTAATTTAATTAAAATTTCAGTTTTACAATAGAGTAGTTGTATTATTTTATTGTAATTCCGAAGATCCAAAAGACGGTGCCATACGGAAAGGAGTTCCGACAAGACGGTGTTTTCTTGGATGGCGTGCCAATGAAGTTCAAGGGACCATGGAGTTGGTTTCCTAATTTGTAATATTTAATTAGTTTTTACTATTACTAGGAAGGCCATACTAGGATTTTATTGCTTTATTACTTTTATTTTTGCATTATTTATATGTTTGCATGCATAGCCAAATCGCCATAAACATGCATATTAGTTTAGATCGTTAATAACGACCGTGTCAATTATAATTATCGAGTTCACCTATTTAATTCGCTTAAAGGAGATAGATAATAAATTGACAAGACCTCTATATTAAACAAAAACAATTGAGAATTAGCCTTATCAAATAGTAGAACCCATGAGCTTCTATTTCGTGGGGTGGTGCTAGTCCAATGGGCAGTACGAACCTCATTACGTAGGATAGGTGGATTCAGTCCAGTGGGTAGATCGCATCTCGATGCAATTGAAATTTGGTTTGTACTCAACGGAAGTGTAGAGGACCAGTGGTCAATGTGTTCCGGGCTAAGATAAATAAATAATGATTTGTCATCAACCAAGAGTTCTATGGTAGAACAGGTCTTAACCCACCAAACCATATTATTGGGTCGGAGTTCCAGTGGTTCACGATTTCGGTGGTATGGGTTTGGGTCTTGGAATCATTTATAAAATTGGATAGAGGTCATTTTATAGATGCCAAAAACTTGTCAACATTATTTACAAGTTTACAAAACGATAAATGTTAATTTTTCCTTCATCTCTTGTAGTAATTGAAAAATGGATGCTTTCAATATTCTCGTTCCGATCACCATTGATAACTGGCAAAAATACTGTGAAGATGATTTGACTAGAGAATTGCGCTTTACGATCGACAACAATGGAATCTTTGTCTAGTAACCGCTTCTGCTCTACCTAGACCAATCATGATGTCTGATCATGATTGTGATAAACTTGTCTCTCAAATGAACTCAATGTCTTTAGAGACAAAAAGGGATGAGGAGATGAGTGGGAGCACAAGCGGAACACCTCTTTCCATTAGGAACGGAAGGAAGTTTAAAAGGATGAAGAGAGGAAAGCGACCCATGAAGGGAGTAGCTAGTGGGACTACTACGACCAGGAAACGGGGTGCTAAACCTTTTGAAATGTGTCACCATTGTTTTGAGTTTAGCCATTGGAGGCGTAACTGCCCCAGATACTTGGAGGACATCAAAGATGGAATCATCACTCCAAAGAGTAAGACTTTATCCGAAATATATGCTATTGACATTAATTTCACCTCTTCTATAACATGGGTATTGGATACTGGTTGTGGATCTCACCTTTGTAATCATTTACAGGGGCTAAGAAGTGTGGAGAAGCTAGATAAAAGAGACGTGGATCTCAGACTTGGAAATGGGGTTAGGGTAGCCGCTTCTTCAAAGGGAATCTACGTACTACATTTAGCTAGTGGTTATGAGTTGTATTTGAAAGATTGTTATTATGTACCCTCTTTATCAAAGAACATCATTTCGGTTGCCATGTTGGATATGGAAGGTTTTTCATTCATGATCAAGAATAATTTTTGTGAAATACATCGAAATGGCTTGGTGGTAGGCCAAGCAAATTCCGTAAATGGGATTTATGTGCTCAACAACTCAAAATCTATTGATGTCCATAATGTGCAAACGAAAAGACTAAAATCAAGTGATCCAAATGAATCGTTCATTTGACATTGTCGTCTAGGTCACATAAATGAAAATCGCATTACGAGATTAGTATCGACTAATATCATCAAACCATTCGATTACATATCATATGGAGTATGCGAATCATGTCTTCTTGGTAAGATGACTCGATCGCCTTTTAGTGGAAAAGGTGAAAGAGCAAGTGACTTGTTAGGACTAATACATACCGATGTATGTGGTCCCAGGACAATCACCGCAAGAGGAAATTATGACTACTTTATTACTTTTACTGATGATTTGAGAAGATATGGGTATATCTACTTAATCAAATACAAAAGTGAAGCATTTGAAAAGTTCAAAGAATTTCAAAATGAAGTAGAGAACCAAACCAATAGAAAGATCAAAGCACTTCGATCAGATCGTGGTGGCGAATATCTGAGCAATGAATTTGATTCTCATTTCAAGGATTGTGGCATAGTATCACAACTTACTCCACCTGGAACACCACAACTTAATGGTGTTTCTGAAAGGAGAAATCGAACCTTATTAGATATGGTTCGATCAATGATGAGTCTTTCAGATCTCCCTGATTGATTTTGGGGATTTGCACTCCAAACCGCAATTCACTCCTTAAATAGGAGTCCCACTAAAGCTGCAAATAAAACTCCATATGAGATATGGAGAGGGAAGGTCCCGAATTTGTCATATATTAAGATATGGGGTTGCAAGGCTTATGTTAAGAACAAGTCTACCGATAAACTTGCACCCAAATTTGACAAATGCACATTTGTAGGATATCCACTCAATACTCGTGCATACTACTTTTATAATTCTCAAGAGAACAAAGTGTTTGTGTCTCGAGAAGCTGTCTTTTTAGAAAATGACTTCATTTCTAAAATACAGAGTGGGAGAAAATTTGAACTTGAAGAAATTCGAGTTCAAGAGCCACAAACAGAAGTAGAAGTGACGCAAGAAGACATTCCTTCTTCGTCAAATGTTGTAGTTCACGCTCCAGTACCTAGGAGGTCTGCGAGAATGAGCCACCAACCTGAAAGATATATTGGTGTCATTAAGGTAGGAGACGCTTTAGACGTCTTTCTAATGGAAAATGATGAACCATCAACCTACAAATGAGCCATATCTAGTCCAAATTCCGCTTTTTGGCTTGAAGCCATGAAATCCGAAATTAATTCTATGAAAGATAATCAAGTTTGGAAATTGGTTGATTTGCCTGAAAACGTTAAACCGCTTCAGTGCAAATGGATCTTCAAGATCAAGAATGACATAGAGGGACATGATGATGTCTGCAAAGCTAGGCTTGTAGCAAAAGGTTTCACTCAAATTCATGGTCTACACTATGATGAAACTTTTGCTCCGGTTGCTATGTTGAGATCAATTCGGATTATGTTAGCGATTGTCGCATTTCATGATTATGAAATATGGCAAATGGATGTTAAAACCGCCTTCCTAACTGGGCATTTAGAGGAGGAGGTGTACATGGTACAACCTGAAGGTTTTAAGGATCCTAAAAATCCTAACAAAGTGTGCAAGCTAAATAGGTCCATTTATGGGCTTAAGCAAGCATCAAGAAGCTGGAATCTACGGTTCAATCATGTAATAAAAGAGAATGGGTTCACTCGAAGTGTCGAAGAACCTTGTTTATACATGAAGTTCAGTGGGTGCAAAGTTGTGTTCCTAATCTTGTATGTAGATGACATACTCCTCATTGGTAACGATGTTACCATGTTGACTTCAGTCAAGGAATGGTTAGGAAAGCAATTCCAAATGAAAGATTTGGGAAATGCACAACGCATACTGGGTATAAGGATCTTTAGAGAAAGATCCAGAAGAATATTGGCACTAAGCCAAGAATCTTATGTGGATAAGATCCTTCGTCGTTTCAACATGGAGAATTCTAAGAGAGGACTCGTTCCAATGGGGAGTGGGATTTCCTTGAGCAAATCTCAATCACCCACTCCTGATGAAACAGAACATGTTGAACGAATGAAGGACATACCCTATGCTTCAGCTGTTGGGTCAATCATGTATGCCATGACTTGTACCCGTCCAGATGTGTCATATGCTTTAAGTATGACAAGTAGATACCAAGCCAATCCAGGTGAAAAGCACTGGATAGCCGTTACGAATATTCTTAAGTACTTGAGAAGAACTAAGGACCTATTCTTGGTGTTTGGAGGAGAAGATGAGTTGAGTGTAAAGTGTTACACCGACTCAAGCTTCCAAACAGATGCGGATGATATGAAATCCCAGGTTGGTTTTGTCTATATGATCAATGGTGGTGCGGTAAGCTGGAGAAGCTTCAAGTAGCCAGTTATTGCAGATTCTACTGCAGAGGCTGAGTATATTGCAGCATCAGAAGCTGCTAAGGAAGCTGTGTGGATTAGGCAGTTCTTAGAAGGACTAAAGGTAGTCCCTGAAGCCAAAGATCCTATCACAATTCTTTGTGATAACAGTGGAGCTATCTTTCAAGCAAAGGAGCCTAAGTCTAGCAATAAGTCCAAACATGTACTCAGAAAATTTCATGTAATTAGAGACTTTATTGAAAGGAAGGAAGTCACGGTTTGTAAGGTTGGGACAGAGGATAATATTGCTGATCCTTTGACCAAGCCTTTATTGCAGGCTAAGCATGACCGACATGTAGCATCCATGGGTCTTAAACGCATGCCTGATATGTACTAGATTATGAGAATGAAATAAAAGGTTATTTTCGAGTTATTCATAATTCATTTATTGTAATATAGTTTAAATACTCAAAAACAAGGTCATGGAAAATTCAAATGGGATGGTAAGACCATATTGAACCCCATTAAAGTGAATTGAATTATCATGACCTCGCCCCTAGTTGCTTAAGTGAGGTGACATCTCAATGCAACCGGATGTGTGATGTGATTGATGGCGAGTTCAATTGCCATAGAGTCATACGAGATGACTAATCGATCACCTAGGCATAGACATGTTAAGATACATTTGTCGGGCTAATGACCGCTGATAGAGCTCTGGCATACTCTTATTAAAAGACTACCTGTTCGTGGCGGGAGCATCTATCGTGTTTCACATGAGTTAGTTCTTGGAATAATGACTGTTCTCTGAGGTGGCATAGTTTTCAGATTAACTTTGATTTATGTCCTAACACCTTCGTAACTGGGGTTTATAAGGACATATTTTGGGTTATGATGGGCTGTGGCCAGCCGGAAGAAATAAGTCGATTAGGAATTGTCCACCCCTTGTCAGGGTTGAGAAATATCTCTAGGCCACTCGAGGAGAATAATAACTAAAAATGCGTTGGCACGCTCGGAAGGTATCTATGGTAGATAATTCCGGTCAGTAGTTATAACTCCAGATCGAGATAAACCACTCTAGATTTAAATCAATTGCAGGCACGACCTGAGAGGACGCCATGCATTGAGTGGGAGATAGTAATAGGGCAAGAGAATTGGTAACACACACTTGTCTCGGACAAGTGGGAGATTGTTGGAGGAAGTGTCCTCGACAATAGTGTGTTGACATAATTAAAACTCATTTGAATAAAACACAACTGGGAGTGTTACTCTTTTAAAGTCGACTGATCAACATTTACCGATAATGATTGGCTGTTTAGAGTTTTACATTATCGTCATATGATGGTGGTGATCAGTTGATCCTTTAAGGTCATATCTATAGGGAATTCTGTCTCAATGGAATAATTAATTAATATCGTATTGGATACAAATTAATTAATAACTAGAAATTTGGAAATGATTTTACGTGACAAATATTATTGTAATAAGGATTATAATAATAAACGGTCTAAGTAATAAAATCGATTTATTACTCGGTTTTTATTTATTCGTTTGGGAAACGATTAAATTGAGAATGAACACGGTTGATCATAAAATTACAGAGAGTTGTAATTAAATTATGATACTACATTTTTATACAATAATAATTTCGAATTATTAGAATAAATATTTAAATGTAATAAAATTGTAAATTATGGATTTTAATTGTTAAAATTGCATAATTAACAAATTGGGTCATGTGTTATGGGACATGTGTGACATGTTACAAATTAACACAATTGACAAAAATAAAATGGGTCTATTATCCACCCCATTTCAGCCGTGACATAGTATACACAATGTGATTGTGTGTATTATACACTAAACCTAAGTTTAGGTGTGTAAGGATGTGTAAGATATGTAAGGCATATTGTGTGCTTTGTGTAAGAAAAAGAATGTCATGCATTGGCCTTGTGTTGCTTCAGATGGCCGGCCATATTGCTTGAACAAGCAAGGTCATCTTGTTTTCTTATAAGTACATGGCACACTACATGCACACTACTAGTTGTTCCATACTTAGTTGTTGTTCTTACCACATCTCATTCTCAACATATTCACTAGAAAATAGTCCTTCTAGTATTGAAAATTATTTTATTCTAATAATATTAGGAGTAATATTATTATTAATTCTAGTATACTAATACTATATTTCTAGTAACAAAAAATAGTCTTGGTTTGAGATAGGGTCCTTGATACGCATCTTTTGGAGACGATTTTGTGTTAAATCGTAATAAGGGTATTCGGTTATTGAAGACTCACATAATAGGTGATTATTGAGTATAAACCTTCTAAAACCAATGTAAGGACAATCACACATCTTATGATATCATCATGCATGCATAAGATCTTATTAAGTTTTATAACCGAAACTTAAAGAAACAAAACTCACATTAGTTTTGAGTATAAAATCTGGAATTTCATTTCAAATAGGTATCACATAACATAGCTACTGTCGACATTACTGGTCATTGTTGTGACGGCTATGGTGGTCTATGGTGGTCCTATGGTGGTTGAAAGAAAATAAGCACGTTAAGGGTACCACATAGATTATTCTAGGCCTGAAAACACCATGTCGATGGTTCATTAAGCAATTAAACCCATAACCATAAATCGAATAAGCAATTAAAACTAAACCAGAGAACGCATAACATAGCTACTGTCGACATTACTGGTCATTGTTGTGACGTCTATGGTGGCTGAAAGACAATAAGCACGTTAAGGGCACCACATAGATTATTCTAGGCCTAAAAACACCATGTCGATGGTTCATTAAGTGAGATAAATAAAGCATTCAACTTACCTTGTCATCCTGTAAAACCCCTTGCGGCAGCGGGAAAATAAAACATACAAAAGCATGCAATTTTGCGCGGAATTAAAACTTTGAACATGCTTAACTAATATACGAGGTGAATTACAATAACAAAAAATGCGGAAGAAATAAAACATAAATAAGTGATAAGTATTAAATACAAAACCAAGCCCGGGATAGGATATCCCTACAGGCATAAAACTGTATCTCAAAAGTAAGGTCTAGCTAAACGAATGGGTAAAGTCATCGATGAAGGATCATCGCTCGCTAGCCTCAACGTAACCCCCTGCAAACAACAATCATCGACCTACATACATGAAAACATGTATGCCACAGTCAGTGGGGAGTGACTAGAGGTTCTCCTAGCCACCTATTGTCATTAACACATACACAGGTAAACACATCAACATGCTCCAACATAAACACGGATTATGAGAAGCATTAACATATATCATCATGTGATTACTATCGATAACAAAGTATCATACGTCCATAATCACAAACTAAAACATGCTCAACAACCGATTCGTCAACACAAGAGATCGGTCACCAAGTGACTCGACTCCAACTAGATAGGTCGACAATCGACTCTACAACAAACGAGCTAGGTCAACCAAGTGACTCTACTCCTACAATATAGGTCGACAATCGACTCAACTAGACTGGTCGACAATCGACTCGGCTAGACCACTATGAGCAGGCCGACAATCGGCTCGTCTATACAACTACCGAAGTCCACAATCTCAGACTATACAACCCCCTGGTAGGACGGCGACAATCGACTATCCTAGTCTAAACCTGGCCAGACCCTCAGGGCGTAGACAATCCACGTCCCCAATTTGACAAGTATCCCCGACTCAGGATACCCCCAGGACTCGAACTAGCTAAGAACGAGATATGCCCTAAGGCGGGCTGACAATCTAAAACCTGACCGTGAGGACCAAGCCACTACGGTCAACCAGCTACACAATGCAGTCAGGTGAGAACTCGAGTAATATAGCAGCGCACAGCAGATTCACACACATCAAACAATGTCATCTCAAAGATGTACAATAACTCAACTCGATTGACGAACATTATATATATTTCATTACTAAACATCCAATCAGCACTTAGCCAGCTTCGGAAACTAATTTGAGGCGAGAGCCTGTTTCCCTCCCGGTTGCCCGGCCGGGGGGTCTTTCTCCTCAAATCTATTCCCGAACCCAACATAAGTGCCGCCCAATTTTTGGGACTTCAAACAAGCATACAATTCATATTATATAACGTATATTCTTTACGAAATTAATTACGTAAATAAAGTAACAAAAGAATCGTAAATTAAATATATAGTTCATTCAAAAAAAATAAACAATAACTAATTTAACATTTCATATTGTATCCTCATATTTTCTATATAAAATTAACATGTGAGAAATTAATATAACAAGTCGTATTTTAATTAATCGGGAAACCGATTAACTAATTAATCATTTAGACATGCTTCTTAAAATAAAACCGTAACCCATTACTAATTCGTAACGATTTCTAACGTATTATATTTAACGTAAATAAGCTGGCAAACACGTACGTAAACTAATTAATTCAAGCAGACTAGCAAGCACGTACGTAAAATAATAATAAAAAAAAGGTCATTTATGCTTAACCTACAGCAACTTTACGCAACAACTTAATACCAATTGAAACAACAGCCACTTACGCTTAATCCGCAGCTTACATACGCACATGAACAAAAGCAATGGAAACATTATTGTACAGCAACGCAAATGACGAACAACAACCCCAAATCAACTTCACAATTTATTAACATATACAAAACAATATTTGACATAACATGAATATGTCACGGATATAAATTACCCATAAACTATTAAACATAAATTTCACATAAACAACAGGAAATCACATGTCCAATTTATTTAAGACAAAAGCCGAGTTTTCTCATTATCGTCAGCTCTCAAGCAAGTTCTTCACTCGAATCTTCAATTAAGTAATAGTCATCTTTCAGGTCTTCAAGATTAGCTCCCTTAAAGCAAAGAAAACAAGTTAAACTAACCTAATTTCGAAATCACTCAAGAACAGCCCGGAATTAGACTTGCATCATTCTCAAAATTGAAAAGATAGAAACGTCGGGAAAGATGTAAGGAGCGCGATGGCGAAAGAATTACCTCGTTTGGACTTGAAACGAAGTCGAGGTGATGACTTTGGTGAATGAGATCGGTATATACAAATAGAGTTTACTGTTTGTCTTGAGGAAGAAGAAAATGAAATGTGAGCGAAGGTTATGAGGAAGCTTCCTTTTCTCTTTTCTTTTATCACAACTAATGAGTCGGGTTTTTAAGTGGAACGGGTGGAGTCGGGTTTTTAAGTGGAACGGAGTTGTCAAGTGATGTTTAACTTTTTATGAACTAAATCACTTAAGACGGAACTTGAGCTATTTTTCTTAAAATAAATTTATAAAATTAATTAAAATAAAATATAAATTTCCGAAATCGATTTAAATTATTAAAAATGCAAATTTCGAAAATACGGGATGTTACACATCTCGTCTAATGGTGATGCTGTGTTGCTCTGTTTCTGTTCTGTTCTAGTCGTCGGCTGTCACCATGAATTTCCTTTGTTTGTGTAGGGGCAGACGAGTTGTATGCAAGGAGTAGCAGTTGGGTTTAAACGAGATGATGGACGATGATCTTTTCCTCTTCTTTTTTTTTATGGTTGATTAGGGTTTGTCAATAAGTGAGGTGTTTAGTTGTTAGGGTTTGTCGATGGTCTAACTTGTGATCCAATTCTGATTTCACGCAACCCAAGGTAAAACCAGCCCATATATGAAGGCCCATCACGCATTCCAATAATTATGCTACCCGTATACCGTTCTCGACTTAATTAATAATAAAAGAGCAAATAGACTTATATAATTATTATACAATAGTAACCACGCATCGAATAACAAACCATCATACTTCGTCTTGAAATATAATATTAAACCACTCATTAATACGAGTAATGGAAATACGGGGTATTACAACGACAAACATTGAACACCACATGAGCTGATAACTCGGGCAATTATTTTGTGACGTCGATTGATGGTGGGTTCAACGAGCCATAAGTCAAACTTTTGACTGATCGATCACGGATACGAGATTATAACGATAACTCGTAGGACATTTAGTGACAACGCAATGGAGTCCTAAATGTTTCAGAACATTCGGTGTCACGTCGTAGATAGGACGTCCATAGTGTTCCTAGAGTCGATTCTTTCGACCATCAACAGTTTCTTGAGATAAAGGGCAGTTTTGGGTGACTTTCATTTCTTTCTCACTAGTCGACCGTAACTGGAGCTAAGCAGATTTTTTTTGGGTCATTTCATACTGCACTTCTATCTGCAAGATTCGAGTTGAGGAAAATATCCAACCTTTATCAGGTTTTGTTATTTCTCAGGGTCACTCGAGGAGTTGTAACTGAAATTCATGGCCATGCTCGAATAATGATTCGTTATGAGTTGATTTACTCTCTAGTCAGGAAAAACACTCTTGATCTTTATCGCTTGTAAAATATGACCTTGATGAATACAGATTTGCAAATTGTTTTGTTAGAAATCGAATTTTAGATTATATACTCATATCTCATATGAGCTTTGTTTCTTTAAGTTTAGTCATGAAAACTTAATTAGATCTTATGCATGCATGATGATTACATAAGATAGATGAAATTCCTTACATTGGTTTTAGAATGTTTATACTCAATAATCACCTATTATTTGAGCCTTGAAAAACCGAGACACCATTTATAACGGTTTATTGTGAAACCGTCTCCAAAAGCTCTTATCAAGGAACCGTTCTTAAACTAAAAACAATTTTGTTACTAGAAATTGAATTTAGTATACTAGAAAATAATAACAATATTACTCTTAATATTATTAATAATTATGGAAATGATTTTGTATGACAAAGAAACTATTTCTCATATGGAGGATTAAGAAGACTACTAACTAATGTGATGCTTTTACACACAATATAAAGGGAAAACAATCCCCTTTGAGTGCATGTGATAGCCGGCCAAGGGCTCCCAAGAAGCCCCAATGCATGCTCTCTATTTTATGCCAAATGCATAAAAAGTTTCTTACACATTTAGTCTAGCTTGTAAGCTATGTGTAAGCTACATAATAAACAATTTATTTGTTCATACACATACACTAATCTCACGGTCCATTTGAGATAAAAATGGATTTTATTTTATCTTTGTCAATTGTGTTAATTTGTCATATGTCACATATTTCTCATAACACATGAACCAATTTGTTAATTATGCAATTTTAACTCTTTAAAATCCATAATATACAAATTCATTACATTTAAATAATTCGTCTAGTAATTCAAAATTACTATCTTATGAAAATGTAATATCATAATTTTATTACAAATATTTGCAATTTTATGATCAACAGTGTTTATCCTCAATTTAATCGTTTCTCAAACGACTAAACAAAACCTAGTAATAAAACAATTTTATTACCTTGACCATTATTATAATCCCATTATAATATATGTCACGTAAAATCATTTCCAATTTCTAGTCATTAATTAATTTGTATCCAATACAATTAATTAAATATTCCATTGAGACGGAATTCCCTAAAGATATGACCTTAAGGGAATAACTGATCACCACCATCATATGACGATAATGTCAAACTCTAGACAACCAATCATTATCGGTAAATGTTGATCAGTTGACTTTTAAAAGAGTAACATTCTCAATTGTGTTTCATTCAAATAAGTTTTAATTATGTCAACGCACTATTGTCGAGGACACTTCCTCCAACAATCTCCCACTTGTCTGAGACAAGTGTGCGTTACCAGTTCTCTTGCCCTATTACTAACTCCCACTCAATGCAAGGCGTCATCTTAGGTTGTGCCCGCAATTGATATTCTCTAGAGTGTTTTTTCTCGATCTGGAGTTATAACTACTGACCGGAATTATCTACCATAGATGCCTTCCGAGCGTGGCCACGCATTTCTAGTTATTTTTCTCCTCGAGTGGCCTAGAGATATTTATCAACCCTGACAAGGGGTGGACAATTCCTAATCGACCTATTCCTTCCGGCTGGCCATAGCCCATCATAACCCAAAATATGTCCTTATAAACCCAGTTATGAAGGTGTTAGGACATAAATCAAAGTTCATCTGAAAACTATGCCACCTCAGAGAATAGTCATTAGTCCAAGAACTGACTCATGTGAAACACGATAGAAGCTCCCGCCACAACCAGGAAATCTTTAATAAGAATACGCCAGAGCTCTATCAGCGGTCATTAGCCCGGCAAATGTATCTTAACATGTCTATGCCTAGGTGATCGACTAGTCATCCTGTATGACTCTATGACATTTGAACTCGCCATCAATCGCATCACTCATCTAGTTGCATTGAGGCGTCACCTCACTTAAGCTACTAGGGGCGAGATCATGATGATTCAATTCACTTTAATGGGGTTCAATATGGTCTTACCATCCCATTTAAATATTCCATGACCTTGTAATTGAGTAATTAAACTCTATAACGATAAATGAAATTATGAATAACTTGAAAATAACTCTTTATTTCACTCTCATAATCTACTACAAATTTGGCATGCGTTTAAGACCCATGGATGCTACATGTCGGTCATGCTTAGCCTGCGATAGAGGCTTGGTAAAAGGATCAACAATATTATCCTCTGTCCCAACCTTACAAATCGCAATTTCCTTCCTTTCAATGAAGTCTCTAATTACATGAAATTTTTTGAGTACATGTTTGGACTTATTGCTAGACTTGGGCTCATTTGCTTGAAAGATAGCCCCATTGTTATCACAAATGATTGTGATAGGATCCTTGGCTTTGGGGACTATCCTTAGTCCTTCCAAGAACTGTCTAATCCACACAGCTTCTTTTGCAGCTTCTGATGCTGCAACATACTCAGCCTCTGTAGTAGAATCCGCAACAACTGACTCCTTAAAGCTTCTCGAGCTTACAACTCCACCATTGATCATATAGATAAAGCCAACCTGGGATTTCAAATCATCCGCATCGGTTTGAAAGCTTGAGTCGGTGTAATCCTTTACACACAACTCATCTTCTAGCTCTAAACACTAAGAATAAGTCCTTAGTTCTTCTCAAGTACTTAAGGATATTCTTGACGGCTATCCAGTGTTTTTCACCTGGATTGACTTGGTATCTACTTGTCATGCTCAAGGCATATGACACATCTGGACGGGTACAAGTCATGGCATACATGATTGACCCAACAGCTAAAGCATAGGGTATGTCTTTTATTCTTTCAACATGTTCCGTTTCATCAGGAGTGGGTGACTGAGATTTACTCAAGTAAATTCCACTTCCCATTGGAATGAGTCCTCTCTTAGAGTTCTCCATGTTGAAAGGATGAAGGATCTTATCCACATAAGATTCCTGGCTTAATGCCAATATTCTCTTGGATCTTTCTCTAAAGATCCTTATACCCAGAATACGTTGCGCATTTCCCAAATCTTTCATTTGGAAATGCTTTCCTAACCATTCCTTGACAGAAGTCAACATGGCAACATCGTTACCAATAAGAAGTATGTCATCTACATACAAGATTAGGAACACAACTTTGCTCCCACTGAACTTCATGTATAAATAAGGTTCCTCGACACTTCGAGTGTGTAACACCCAAGAGTATGAGAGGAAAGTTGTCCCACATCGGTAGAATGTGAGCCTTGTGATATGTTTATAATAGTTCTCACCCACCATTTAGTAACAAGGCCTTGTGCTTTTGGGCTTAAGAGAGGACAAAATGGGCCCAAAGGTATACCTCCCATCTTATTGGGGTGTGTTACGACCGTGGTGGGTGAGCCTGTGGTCGGGAGTACCCGGGTCACCAGCCTAGCGGGGGAGGATTCTGGCCCTGGTTGTGGTCAAGTTTGAGGCACAACGAGGACGTTGTGTTCTTTAAGTTGAGGAATTTGTAACACCCAAGAGTATGAGAGGAAAGTTGTCCCACATCGGTAGAATGTGAGGCTTCTGATATGTTTATAATAGCTCTCACCCACCATTTAGTAACAAGGCCTTGTGCTTTTGGGCTTAAGTGAGGACAAAATGGGCCCAAAGGTATACCTCCCATCTTATTGGGGTGTGTTACGACCGTGGTGGGTCGGGTTGTTACAGAGTGAAACCATTTTCTTTTATCACATGATTGAACCGATGATTCCAACTTCTAGATGCTTGCTTAAGTCCATAAATGGACCTATTTAGCTTGCATACTTTGTTAGGATTTTTAGGATCTTTAAAACCTTCAGGTTGTACCATGTACACCTCCTCCTCTAAATGCCCATTTAGGAAGGTGGTTTTAACATCCATTTGCCATATTTCATAATCATAAAATGCGGCAATCGCTAACATAATCCAAATTGATATTAACATAGCAACAGGAGCAAAAGTTTCATCATAGTGAACACCTTGAATTTGAGTGAAGCCTTTTGCTACAAGCCTAGCTTTGTAGACATCACCATGTCCCTCTATGTCATTCTTGATCTTGAAGATCCATTTGCACTGAAGCGTTTTTACGTTTTCAGGCAAATCAACCAAGTTCCAAACTTGATTATCTTCCATAGAACTAATTTCGGATTTCATGGCTTCAAGCCAAAAAGTTAAATTTCGACTAGATGTGGCCGCTTTGTAGGTTGATGGCTCATCATTTTCCATTAGGAAGACGTCTAATTCGTCTCCTACCTCAATGGCACCAATATATCTTTCAGGTTGGTGACTCTTCCTCCCAGACCTCCTAGGTAATGGGGCATGAACTACAACATTGGACGAAGAAAGAATGTCTTCTTGCGTCATCTCTACTTCTGTTTGTGACTCTTGACCTTGTATTTCTTCAAGTTCAAATTTTCTCTCACTCTGTCTTTTAGAAATGAAGTTATTTTCTAAAAAGACAGTTTCGCGAGACACAAACACTTTCTTCTCTTGCGAATTATAGAAGTAGTATGCACGAGTATTGAGTGGATAACCCACAAACGTACATTTGTCAGACTTGGGTGCAAGTTTATCGGAAGACTTGTTCTTTACATAAGCCTTGCAACCCCATATCTTTATATATGACAAATTAGGGACCTTCCCTTTCCATATCTCATATGGAGTTTTATTTGCAGCTTTAGTGGGACTCTTGTTTAAGGAATGAATGGCGGTTTGGAGTGCAAATCTCCAAAATGAATCGGGGAGATCTGTAAGACTCGTCATTGATCGAACCATGTCTAATAAGGTTCGATTTCTCCTTTCAGAAACACCATTGAGTTGTGGTGTTCTAGGTGGAGTTAGTTGTGACACTATGCCACACTCTTTTAAATGAGAATCAAATTCAATGCTTAGATACTCTCCACCACGATCAGATCGTAGTGTTTTGATCTTTCTATTGGTTTGGTTCTCTACTTCATTTTGGAATTCTTTGAACTTTTCAAAGGCTTCACTTTTATATTTGATTAAGTAGATATATCCATATCTACTTAAAACATCAGTAAAAGTAATGAAGTAGTCATAATTTTCTCTTGCGGTGATTGTCATTGGACCACATACAGCGGTATCTATTAGTCCTAAAAAGTCACTTGCTCTTTCACCTTTTCCACTAAAAGGTGATCGAGTCATCGTACCAAGAAGACATGATTCGCATACTCCATATGATATGTAATTAAATGGTTTAATGATATTAGTCGATACTAATCTCTTAATGCGTTTTTCATTTATGTGACCTAGACGGCAATGCCAAATGAACGATTCATTTGGATCACTTGATTTGAGCCTTTTTGTTTGCACATTATGGACATCAATAGATTTTGAGTTGTCAAGGACATAAATCCCATTTACGGAATTTGCTTGGCCTACCACCAAGCCATTTCGATACATTTCACAATAATTGTTCTTGATTACAAAAGAAAAAACCTTCCATGTCTAACATGGCAAACGAAATGATGTTCTTTGATAATGAAGGTACATAATAACAATTATTCAAATACAACTCAAAACCATTAGCTAAACACAGCACGTAGGTCCCCTTTGAAGAAACGGCTACCCTAGCCCCATTTCCAAGTCTAAGATCCACGTCCCCTTTATCTAGCTTATCCACACTTCTTAGCCCCTGTAAATGATTACAAAGGTGAGATCCACAACCAGTATCTAATACCCATGTTGTAGAGGAGGTGAAATTAATGTCAATTACATAGATTTCAGATATAGTCTTACTCTTTGGAGTGATGATCCCATCTTTGATGTCCTCCAAATACCTGGGGCAATTACGCCTCCAATGGCCAAACTCGAAACAATGGTGACACATTTCAAAAGGTTTAGCACCCTTCTTGAAGGTCGTAGTAGTCCTACTAGCTACTTCCTTCATGGGTTTCTTGCCTCTCTTCATCCTTTTAAACTTCCTTCCATTCTTAATGGAAAGAGGTGTTCCGCTTGTGCTCCCACTCATCTCTTCATCCCCTTTTATCTCTAAAGACATTGAGTTCATGTGAGAGACGAGACTATCACACTCATGATCAGTCATCATGATTGGTGTAGGAGGAGCAAAATTGGTTACTAGACAAAGATTTTCATTGTTGTCAATCGTAAAGCGCAATTCTCTAGTCGAATTATCATCTTCAAAAGATTTTTGCCAGGTGTCAATGGTGATAGGAGTGGGATTATTGAAAGCATCCATTTTCAATTACTACAAGAGATGAAGGAAAAATTAACATTTATCGTTTGTAAACTTGTAAATAATGTAGACAAGTTTTAGCATCTATAAAATGACCTATATCCAATTTTATAAATGATTCCAAGACCCAAACTCATACCACTAAAATCGTGAACCACTGGAACTCCGACCCAATGATATGGTTTGGTGGGTTAAAATTTTTAACCGGTTCTACACTTAGAACTCTTGGTTGATGAAAAATCATTATTTATTCATCTTAGCCCGGAACACATTGACCACTGGTCCTCTACACTTCCGTTGAGTAAAAACCAAATTTCGATTGCATCGAGATGCGATCCGCCCACTGGACTGAATCCACCTCATCGCCCCACTTATCCTACGTAATGGGGTTCGTACTGCCCACTGAACTAGCACCACCCCCACGAAATAGAAGCTCGTGGGTTCTACTATTTGGTAAGGCTAATCTCAATTGTTTGTTAATATAGAGGTCTTGTCAATTTATTATCTATCTCCTTTAAGTGAATTAAATTGGTGAACTCGATAATTATAATTGACATGGTCGTTATTAACGATTATTCTAATATGCATGTTTATGGCGATTTGGCTATGCATGCAGACATATAAATAAAGCAAAATGAAAGCAATAAAAGCAATAAAGTCCTAGTATGACCATCCTAATAATAGAAAATCCTATTAACTATTACAAGATCGGAAACCAACTCCTTGGTCCCTTGAACTTCAAAGGCACGCCATCCAAGAAAACACCGTCTTGACGGAACTCCTTTCCGTATGGCACCGTCTTTTGGATATCCGGAATTACAATAAAATAATGGATTAATTGATAAGAATACTCTGAACTATGGGTGTCCTGCTCAAAATACTCCAAACTTTATTTTAATTACCAATATAACCAACTAATGCCCTCATTTACTTTGAATAGAATTTGTTGTTTTGTTAAGTTGTTGTAGCATGTTTTAATGCTGTGATTAGGTAAATAGATTAACATAGAAGTAAAAAGAGAAAGACGGTTTAAAGAATGGTTAGAAATTTCTTCACCTAATTAGCATGTAACAAGTCATATATTATAATAAAAGCGAATGAGAACATTAGTTGGATATATTGGTAGTTAAAATAAAGTTTAGAGTATTTTGAGCAGGACACCCATAGTTCAGAGTATTTTTATCAATTAATCTTAAAATAATACAACTATTCCATTGTAAAACAGAAATTTAAATTAAATTACAAAACCCGTGATACGAGATCACATAAATTACAACCGAATCAATATTCCCTTTTATTACGGGTAATATTGATTAAAACTAAGGTCATAGTAAGAAAATTACATAATTCCAAATTATATAAAACATTCAAATATGACATTCATATTAAATAAAATTCAATATTAAAATATGTATGCACATGCTAATTTTTAATGCCAAATCGCCTTTACTAGGAGCAAATATCTCATATTTGTTTACGGTTTTTACGGATATGCGTGATTTTAACTATTAAAATTACCAAAATTACATAAATCTCATTTATGTCCAAGTTAATCATCCTAACACTCTTTAGGAATCAAAGTTTAGTCCCTACTAATTTTGATCATGATTCAACTTGATTTTGCATTATTGTTCATAAATTATTCGTATTTACGGGAAAAATAAAGGAAAATGGCCAAATGAGTCAATAAAAATTCGAAAATTTAAAATTTAAATTTTTAAACATTCTGGAAATTTCTAAAATTTCAGAAGTTAATAAAATGGCCTCATGCAAAAAGATTTAGTTTATAACTTAAATAAATCGTATAAAATGCGTTTTTATGTTTAAAATCCAATTTAATTATAAAAACTTGCAATAAAATTGCTACAAGTTTTTAGTCATCCTAAAATACCTTTTAGAATCTGGAAATGACCAAAAATGTCAGGCCGTACTCAAATTTTTTATTTTTAATGACTCAAAAATTACAATTATTAACAATTATTTCATAAAATTAATAATCATAACAACAGAAAAATTTTGATATCCAACTTTTGGATCTGATGTTCCTATCATATAAGACATCTATGGGTAAAATTTTATGCCATAATATTAAGATTAACTATTTTTAACACAATAAGTCATTATATAGCCGATTTTAACCATTAAAATCATAAATCATGCATTATTTGAGAACAAATTCTCACAATTTTTATACATTCTGTAAATATTGCATGTGA
Source organism: Silene conica (assembly GCA_029255685.2). Lineage (NCBI taxonomy): Eukaryota > Viridiplantae > Streptophyta > Magnoliopsida > Caryophyllales > Caryophyllaceae > Silene > Silene conica. The sequence goes on from CM055313.2 coordinate 56,230,279, forward strand.
CATTGTGTAAAAATTTTATGGCAAAATTCCAACTCTAACTATTAAAGTCGAAATTAGTCACCATTAATATGATTTTTACTCTAAAAATCATTAATCATGCAAAATAAGTACGAAAAATCTCAAAAAAATTTAGGTACTGTACACCTTATAAAATTTTCAAGGTCATATTCGAAATATAACCTCCTATACCCATTTTAACTCATATTATGACTATTTATCTCATAAAAATCATAATCCATGCATAATAACTTCATTTGTTACGAAAATTTTTATACAACATATAAAATATTCATGTGAGAACATATCAAAAAATCTCGGCCAGGAACTAAGTTTAACTATTTTTCCCATTAATCGTTGTTTAAAACCGATTTAAACTTCAATAATATACAAATAAATATAAAATGAATAATAAAAATCCGTAAAATTATTTTTATGTCCTAAAATCATTTTATAACCAGAAACTTTAACATGCAAAATTATTTTGTGATTTATCATAATAAACACAAAATTTTCGAAATATATGTGTTAATCTAATTAACACAAAAATGCATGCAACAACTGTAATGCTCTGATACCACTAGTTAGAAATCGAATTTCAGATTATATACTCATATCTCATATGACTTTTGTTTCTTTAAGTTTAGTCATGAAAACTTAATTAGATCTTATGCATGCATGATGATTAACATTGGTTTTAGAATGTTTATACTCAATAATCACCTATTATTTGAGCCTTGAAAAACCGAGACATCCTTTATAACGGTTTATTGTGAAACCGTCTCCAAAAGCTCTTATCAAGGAACCGTTATCAAACTAAAAACAATTTTGTTACTAGAAATTGAATTTAGTATACTAGAAAATAATAACAATATTACTCTTAATATTATTAATAATTATGGAAATGATTTTGTATCACAAAGAAACTATTTCTCATATGGAGGATTAAGAAGACTACTAACTAATGTGATGCTTTTACACACAATATAAAGGGAAAACAATCCACTTTGAGTGCATGTGATAGCCGGCCAAGGGCTCCCAAGAAGCCCTAATGCATGCTCTTTATTTTATGCCCAAATGCATAAAAAGTTTCTTACACATTTAGTCTAGCTTGTAAGCTATGTGTAAGCTACATAATAAACAATTTATTTGTTCATAATACACTAATCTCACGGTCCATTTGAGATAAAATGGATTTCATTTTATCTTTGTCAATTGTGTTAATTTGTCATATGTCAAATATGTCTCATAACACATGAACCAATTTGTTAATTATGCAATTTTAACTCTTTAAAATCCATAATATACAAATCCATTATATTTAAATAATTCGTCTAGTAATTCAAAATTACTATCTTATGAAAATTTAATATCATAATTGTATTACAACTATTTGCAATTTTATGATCAACCGTGTTTATCCTCAATTTAATCGTTTCTCAAACGACTATACAATACCGAGTAATAAAACAATTTTATTACCTTGACCATTATTATAATCTCATTATAATATATGTCACGCAAAATCATTTCCAATTTTAGTCATTAATTAATCTGTATCCAATACAATTAATTAAATATTCCATTAGACGAAATTCTCTAAAGATATGACCTTAAGGGATCAACTGATCACCACCATCATATGACGACAATGTCAAACTCTAGACAGCCAATCATTATCGGTAAATGTTGATCAGATGGCTTTTAAAAGAGTAACATTTCCAGTTCTGTTTCATTCAAATGAGTTTTAATTATGTCAACGCACTATTGTCGAGGACACTTCCTCCAACATGTTTTACATTGAGTGGGAAAATTTTATGGATATTGAGAATCGGTTATCGCACATATACTTGTACGGACAAGTGGGAGATTATTGGAGCCAGTGTCCTCTACAATTAGTGTGACAACATGAATAAATCTCTTAAAGGTTCACAAGGTATACTTTGTATTTTAATCACTTGATTCACGTTTATCAATAACGATTGACTTGCTAGAAGTTTGACGTTATTGTCATTTAGATGGCGGTAATCAATTGGTCCCTAAGAGTCACACCTAAAGGATGTAATCTGAGAGATATGATTAGATGAAAATGTAATCATATTGATATCTTATACGATTAAACGGTTTGTCAATGTAATGATGATACGATTATTTAATACTGATTAAATAATATTAGCTGGGACGAATTAAAATGTCAATTCGTAATTAAATATAAAATGTTATATTTAATTAGTGTGTGTAATGTAATTATTTAATAAAGATTAAATAATTTAGTCAAATATAAACGGTTATATTTAATTAATAAATTATAAATATACGATATTTATAAGATAAACATTATACACAAGAGAGGATAAAAATCGATCTTATACTGATAAAATTGGTTGAGCCGAGTGGAGTAGTGTTCGATCAGTATGGGTGTGGTGCTCGGTTAGTTCTGAGTTTGTAACAGTTTAGGTATACTCAAATACGGATTTGAGAAATCCTATATAAACTCTGCAAGGTGGTTAAGGTTATGTATAAGAGTTATATTTATTAACAAACACCACCTACTACAATATATAACAACCCACACGGCTCAGTTGAAGGTACGAGTTCCAAGAGACAAACCGTGATACTCCCTCCTCTCTCTATTTTCATCATTCACAAAATTAACGGTAATTTTGTAGTTTCTAACTCTAGAAAGGGTATTTCTCGGAGTGTCTTGGGTAATACAATTAGGAGGATATCTATATTGATATATGTTCTCAGGCCTATTTGCGGGGACCAAAGGTTAATTCTTGATCGTAATCCTTGTATCTCGTATTTCGTTTATGACTATAAATCATTAATAATAATTTCGTTATAATCCTGCAATTAAGTATTGGGAAGTATATAGATATTTTCCCACAATCACGCCATAGCAACAGTGCAATAATGCATCAACAATTTATGACAACAAGCAGCAACACAATAAGCAACCGATAAGTAATAACAACACAGCTACAACGACAGTAACAATAGCAGCCTAGCAGCAACAGTTATAGGTAGCAGTAGCAGCGGTTGTGCAGCGAGCAGCAACAACACGGCGCAATGACAATAGTGGGTAACAGCCTTACGGCCAGCCACGTACGTAGTAGTGACTAGAACACGCAGTAGCAGTAGTAATACTCGACATTAGCGGCAACTAACCACACTCATCAGCAGCGAGAGAGTGCAGTTCAGTAGCAGCGACAATAACCGCATAAAACATCAATAAAACATTGGCGTAACGACAACAATAAGGTAGCGGCAACAGCGATATAACAATGACAGTAGAAGCAGGAGTAAAGGCTAGTGTATAGAGCAACAATTGTAGCTTAAAATCAGCCATAATAGCCGTGAAACAACCATTCAAACAACAATAGAGCAGTACGTAGCAATAAGCAACATTAGTGCAGCATCACCGTAACAAAACAGCAGCATTTACCTGAAGGAAAACGGTAGTCATACTAGTTCACCTAATTATTTAGTCTTACTAATAATTTACTTATTAATCTCATATTAATATAGATCTTTATGCATGCAATATGTAAATGCGGAAAAATAACGGAAAGGGCCTTACAATCGGTCCGAAGGGGTGCTAGGACGATCCTCCAAGGAGCAACCAAGTAAGCTTGCCTCCTTTACGAAAACACCAAGACCTACCCTTAAACGAACCAAAACCCGAACCCGAGCTAGGAGACGGAAATAGGTTTCTTAAAAAACGAGTACTAATACTATTATTAGTATATTAGGAATAAATATTATATAGATAATATTTTAGAGGTTTTTATGTTTTTCTTACACTAGAAAAATTCTTGCATTAGAATTAGCTTGAAATGAATTAGATCATCACATATAAATAGAGGATGTGATGCTTGGGTTGGGTGTGCCGTGTACACACAAGGCATGGGGAAGGGTTTTAATCCCTTTAATCATGCTCACATGCTCAATGTAAGGTCATGTCATAACCTAATATAATCATTATGTAAATAAGATAAATTATCATATAATATTATCGTATAACATTAACTTACACGGTCCACATTATTGTAAAATGGACTCTTTCATTTTACAATTTACAATTTGTACAATTTACTAATATGTGACATCTTATGTGACATAATAATTGTATTAATTTAAAATATATATATTTATCATATAAATAATATTTCCAAATTAATTAAATCATATTTAACAAATTATTTAGTAATTCGAAATTACTGTCCCAACAAATGGTTATCATAATAATCGTCAATACGATATATTTACAACGTTTGTTATAACCATGAACCATTCATATTCTAATTTCGATATTTCTAAAATATCGATTAATATTTGACAATTGACACATTTCAATTTCAAATATAAATCTTACTTTAAGATTCAACCTTTGATTTCTCGATATATGGTTTTAAGAATATCGATCAATTCGTATCATATACAATTGATCAATATATATATTTAAGGGGTTAGTCCTAAAGGTGTGACCTAAAGGGATCAACTGACCACCACCGTCATACGCGTCATACGACAGTAATGTCAAACTCTAGTCAACCAATCATTACCGATTAATGTTGGTCAGTTGACTATATCAAATATCGGATCGTCCCTTGCATATTCTTTTCATAAGATTTATGACAATGACTTTTATCACTGTCGTGATCGCACTATTGTTGAGGACACATTTCCCAACAATCTCCCACTTGTCCTCGACAAGTGTGCGTCACCGATTCTCTTGTCCTATTACGTCATCTCCCACTCAATGCAAGGTATCTTCCAGGTCGTACTTGCATTTGATCATATCTTGAGCGGTTTTCTCGATCTGGAGATTTAACTGCTTGACCGGAATTATCTACCATAGATACCTTCCGAGCGTGGCCACGCATTTTCAGTTAAACTTCTCCTCGAGTGGCCTTGAGATTTAAGACAACTCCGACGAGGGACTGGACAATTCCTATCCTATTGTTCCCTTCGACTAACACAGCCCATCATGACCCAAAAGAAGCCCATTTGACCCCCTTTAACGGTTGATCGTAGAGCAAAAAATCAAAGTCAATATGAGTTTGTGTCACCTTGGGCGAACAGTCTCAAGTCTAAGAATCGACTCATGTGAATAATATAGTAGCTCTCGCCACGACCAGGCTATTTATAAAATTTCCAGAACTCTATATGCGGTCACTTAATGCCCGATAGAGTGTTACACAGTCTGCCTATGTGATCGACTAGTCATCCCATATGACTCTATGACATCTGAACTTGCCATCAATCGCCTCACACTCTAGTCGCTTCGAGACGTCACCTCATACAAGCGACTATGGGCTATACTAAGTTAATCCAGTTCACTTATGGGGTTCAAAATTGTCTCTTACAACCTATTTGGATTTCACAAAGTATAAATTGAGAGTTAATAATAACTCAAACGATAAGAGTGATCATTATGTGCGAACAGTCAATGCGATATTACTGCTCCACATAAACAATCTTTGATGCTCATACATCAATTTGTATTAATGGTTTATTATGTGAATATACCATATATTCACATCTTTTAACCTACAAATTTTGGTTTCCTTTTGACTCATATTATCTTGTATAATGTGATCTTATTCAAGTACATTTCAAGTCCTTATACTCGACTCGAGTCTCCTTACCTTAAGGAAGCTCCCACTGTTTTTTTAAAACTTATGACATGTCATCCTTATGAACATAGTCATACTGTTCTAGAATTTATATTGTAGTTTACCTAGATTCGATCCACTATTTCTCCTCGAGAAACTTATATCGAAATAAGGTTTTGTTTCAACTTTTGGCATTTTAATCAAGGTTATATGAATTAACATTTTCATATCTTGGATTCATATCCAAACCTTGTAAATCAATCGGTAACGTTTCATTATCATATAATAAACTCACTCATGATTGCCCATCATCCTATGATGTACTTAACATACATTCATCTAGAATTGAAACCTCATATTCTTTACCTTTTAAAGAATCACCATTATCTCTTAATGGTAGGTTCAATTGTTCAAATTCCTTAATAACTTTTCTCCCACTGAATTTCGTATCACTATCTTATAGTTTAATAACTCCCACTATCTTCATAGTGTTTTGGTAACTTCTTCAAACATCTTCTCAACTCATAATGAACATTTCATTTTTATTTACTTCAAACATCTTCTCAACTCGTTATGAACATTTCATTTTTCATTTTCCTTCCCACGGAAAGAACTTCTATTATCACGAGAACGTGAGATGATATCTCCTCTATTATCTTTATAAAACAGAAATATTAATATCACGGAAACGATTTCCTTCCGTTAACACACGCGGTTCCCTTTGTCATCTCTAGGAACTAATGACATAAGAAACATTTCCTTTTGTGTCCTCGCGTAGTTTCTTCTGTGTCCTCTCGTAGTTTCTTTTATCCAATCTCTTAGAGTTCTTCTTAAGGACTTCTTATAGGACTCTTCTCTAAGATCCTATGTTTATCTCATTGGTTTGCGGGCGTAGAATTTCTCCCACTCTATCCTTTAAAATAACCGTTATTTAATTAGGATAGCATTTTCGCCCGTCAACAATGTTTTGGATAAAGAATTATGTGAGTAGTGAGACATTAGTACTCTCATTCATTTAAGGTGAAAATTTTATAATGAACTAATGTTCATATGTTTGAATTTGAAGTATTTCACGGGATGTAATTCTCGTTTTAAGTAAGTCGTATTACTTTAATAATGATCCTATCATGTTTATCGTACGGTGAATCATTCAAGGTACCTTATTACGATCTATGAAAATCGTATCAACTCATGTTATGTATCACATAAAAGCATTTTAAAAAACCAACATATTTGATTAAGAACAAAAGGATGACTTGGGTTGAACACCAAGTCACCAATATTACAACCATCGTTTCAACAAGATTCTTGTCATACAAGAAATACAAAAGTTCGTAAATTAAAATACAAAATGAAAGACGACATCAAAATGAAAAATTAGAGCCATGCTCTTCATGTCTTCAATCTCGGATGCTACCTTAGCCATCCATGGAAGGAACTTAAAGCTTCCTTCTCCTTCTCCTTGCCTTTGTCTTTGGTAGGAGCCCCTTAAAAACAATTTATAAACGGGTAAGAATCAATAACTTGTATCAATATACAAAAATTTATTAGATAACATGAATTAGACGAGAATTAATACCTACTGCAAGAACCTTTCCGGCTTTGAGGTCATGGAGATACTTCGGGCAATTACGCTTCCAATGCCCCATCTTAGTGCAATAATGGCACTTGTCTTCAACCTTTGACGACGACGAAGAAGCACCTTTCGAAAAGGTCTTCTCCTTAGGAGATGTGGGTTTGAAGGCTTTGACATTTTTACCCTTATTAGCCTTCCGCTTAAACTTCCCCTTGCTTTTCTTCTCGATGTTGAGCACATCCTTCGTGGAACTCTCATTAAGTCCCATATCCCTTTCCAAGAAGGTTTCTTGATTACGCATGTTATAGTTTACCCGAAACTGAACATACGATTTCACTTTGTTAAGGGAGTGAAGAATTTTATCAACAATAAGTGAGTCGGGAACATTCACCCCTTGCAACTTCAAGGTTTCGGCTAGCTCAACCATTTTGAGCACATGAGGACTAATCCTTTGACCTTCCTTTAAGGTCAAATCAAAGAAGGCGGAGGCCGCCTCATATTGGATTACCCTAGGAGCTTGCGAAAACATGGTCGCAACTCTAGTATAAATCTCATTAGCCGCGGCTAGCTTAATCATTCTTCTTTGGAGATCCGGCTCCATCGAAAATATAAGCACGTTCTTAAGAGCATGCGACTCCTTCATGTAGGTCTCATAGGCCTCACGAGTCGCCTCCGATGCACGAGGGCCGGGAGTGGGAGGAGCGGCAATGGTAAGATAACAAGTCTTATCGTCAGCTTCCGCGGCCAAAACCAATTGGGCGTCCCAATCCTTAAAATTGGCGCCATGCTTCTTAAGCTTGCAACGATCCATAAAGGACCGAAGCCATGAAACGTGTGGAGTGGTGGAGCGATATTTGCCATTGATAATTGATAGTCGAAAATGAACTACAAATGAAAATAAAGGGATTAAAACACAATTATCGTTTTAATAATTAAATTAAACTTGTAAATTTTAAACAAGTTAAACATCTACTTAATGATCTCTTACCCAATTAAGTAAATGATCCCGAGACCCAAATACATACTAACTCGGGCACGGTTTAGCCGATACATCCCTAATTAACATGACTCGGTAGATTAACCCCTTAATCGATTCTACTTTTAGAACTCTCGGTCGATAAAATTATACTAAGTCTTATCTTAGCCCGAACTTATTACCACTACGGTGGCTCGAATACCTTTGTCGAGATCAACCAAATTTCGAGAACGTAATCATATTACCCCACCTCACCAACGTAATAAGGTTTGCACCCCGGTTTAGCCGAGCCTACTCCCTTATGAAGAAGATCCTTCGCGGGTTCTTTACTATTTGGTAAGGCTATGTCTCGATTTTTAAATAACGTAAGAGATCCTGTCAATTCATTATCTATCTCCTATAAGTGAACTAAGTCGGTGAATTATTGATAAATTAATTGACACGGTCGATAAAATCGATGAAATGCTTGAGTTTGAATGACGATTTGGCTATGCATGCAAACATATTAAGCATAAATAAAAGCATAAAAACTTAAAAGAATAAATAAATCCTAGTATGGCCTTCCTAAAATAGAAAATTAAATGTAAAATACAAATTCGGAAACCAACTCCTTGGTCCCTTGAACTTCACACGCGGCACGCATCCCAAGGCAAACTCCGTCTTGGTCGAAACTCCTTTCCGAAAGGCACCGTCTTCAAGGATCTCCGGAATTACAAATAATTACAAATTTTCTATCTATTGTATACATTTTAAAATAAAACAATAAAACAAAGTGATACGAGATCACATTTAAATTACAACCGAATCGATAAGCCCTTACATTACGGGAAATATCGACTACAAATCTAGGGCCATACTAAGCAAAATACATAATTCCAAATTACGTAAATAAATTATGACATTCATAAATAATTAAATAAATATGCAATGCTTATGTAATATGCAAAACCTAAGCCAAATCGTCCTATTTAAACACAATTTAAATATCGTTATTCGTAATAACACGGTTTTATGGAATAACGTGATTTTAACATTTTAAAATCACTAAATACTTTGTGAATCACTATTCACGTTTTAGTTAAGTATCCTAATACATTTTAGGATTCAAAATTTAGTCTTACTCAAATTTCGAAAATAACTTAACCTTTTATTTTAATATTGTTCGGTTTTAATCGGTTTTACGGGAAATAACATTAAAATAATCAAAACGAGTCATAAAAATTCGAAAAATCAAAATTCAAATTTTGAACATACTGAAAATTTTCTTAAAATTTCGGACCCTTAAAATTTGAATATTTTCGAAATATACTCTTTATTTCGTAAAATAGCCGTGTAAAATGCACAATTATTCGAAAAATTCAAAATTACTTCAAAAATCATGCAATAAAATACCAATATAATTTTTACATATTCCTAGACACTCAAAGTGACTGAAAATGCAGAAAAATCAGGTTGAAAACACTGTTTAAGGTCTGAAAATAAAATATGACTCTTACAATTCTCAATTTCTAACTTTAACGTTTAAAATTAAAATATAAAATTTCAGAAACTTTTGGCACTTAGGAAAAATATGTTGATGATCATATCTAATATGAATAATATGGGTGAATTTTTCGGACAATTTTAGCAACTTTTACTATTTTTAATAAATCGTGTCATATATTGCTCGATTTTACCATTAAAAATCATTTCTCATGCAAAATTCAAAATAATTAGCTCAAAAATTACATGCATGCTAGAAATAATATACGTGACTCTATGTAAAACTTTTATGGTCAAATTCGAACTTAAACTATTTAACCTAAAATAGGTCACTAATATTACGATTTTTACAATAAAAATCAATATTCATGCAATATTAAAGAAAAATTTCTGGAAAATTTATCATATATTTTATATATTGCATGTGACATCTGCAAAAATTTTCGTAGTTAAATTCATAATATAACTATTTAAACCCATTTTTAACTCATTTTATGACAATTTAACTATTAAATTCCATAAACCATGCATAAAACTTAAATAATTTCGAAAATTATATATTCACAATATGTTAAATGCATATGAGAATATATTTAAAAATCTCGGCCAGAAACATTATTTTACTATTTTTCCCATATTAAAACAATTTTAACCGATTTTAAGCATAAATTAAACAATTTAATTACTATATTGAACAATATTATTCCATAAATCATCCATAATGACTTAAAAATATTTTAAGACCAGAAAGTATACATGCATTAAGATTTTCGTGCATATCCTATATGTACTAATCATTTTCGTTTTTAATTAAAATCGTATTTTCTCGCAAAAACGTAAAAATCGAGTTGCATGCAAGCAACCTAATGCTCTGATACCACTTGAAGAAAAGCGGTAGTCATACTAGTTCACCTAATTATTTAGTCTTACTAAAAATTTACTTATTAATCTCATATTAATATAGATCTTTATGCATGCAATATGTAAATGCGGAAAAATAACGAAAAGGGCCTTACAATCGGTCTGAAGGGGTGCTAGGACGATCCTCCAAGGAGCGACCAAGTAAGCTTGCCTCCTTTACGAAAACAACCAAGACCTACCCTTAAACGAACCAAAACCCGAACCCGAGCTAGGAGACGGAAATAGGTTTCTTAAAAACCGAGTACTAATACTATTATTAGTATATTAGGAAAAAATATTATATAGATAATATTTTAGAGGTTTTTATGTTTTTCTTACACTAGAAAAATTCTTGCATTAGAATTAGCTTGAAATGAATTAGATCATCACATATAAATAGAGGGTGTGATGCTTGGGTTCGGTGTGCCGTGTACACACAAGGCATGAGGAAGGGTTTTAATCCCTTTAATCATGCTCACATGCTCAATGTAAGGTCATGTCATAACCTAATATAATCATTATGTAAATAAGATAAATTATCATATAATATTATCGTATAACATCAACTTACACGGTCCACATTATTGTAAAATGGACTCTTTCATTTTACAATTTACAATTTGTACAATTTACTAATATGTGACATCTTATGTGACATAATAATTGTATTAATTTAAAATATATATATTTATCATATAAAAAATATTTTTAAATTAATTAAATTATATTTAACAAATTATTTAGTAATTCGAAATTATTGTCCCAACAAATGGTTGTCATAATAATCGTCAATACGATTTATTTACAACGTTTGTTATAACCGTGACCCATTCATATTCTAATTTCGATATTTCTAAAATATCGATTAATATTTGACAATTGACACATTTCAATTTCAAATATAAATCTGACTTTAAGATTCAACCTCTGATTTCTCGATATATGGTTTTAAGAATATCGATCAATTCGTATCATATACAATTGATCAATATATATATTTAAGGGGTCAGTCCTAAAGGTGTGACCTAAAGGGATCAACTGACCACCACCGTCATACGACCGTAATGTCAAACTCTAGTCAGCCAATCATTACCGATTAATGTTGTCCAGTTGACTATATCAAATATCGGATCGTCCCTTGCATATTCTTTTCATAAGATTTATGACAATGACTTTTATCACTGTCGTGATCGCACTATTGTTGAGGACACATTTCCAACATTACCATCAGTAAACAACACCAAAAATGCAGCAACAACAAGATATTGCGAACACCACCACTTCAATTCGACTTTGCAATTATCAACCATAAACAACTATATTCCCCCATTTTTATCAACTGAAAACAGAAACTAAGCACTCTTATCACGATTCGCACATAATATTTCAGATTATAAACTAACCATAACACATTAAACACAAAACTCATAATCAAATTCACATAAACAACAAGAAAAACCCATGTCCACTTAGTTTATGACAAAAGTCGAGTTTTCTCATCAAGGTCACCTTTTTCTTGCTAAACTCTGAGTGAATCTTCGGTGATGTACGAGTCCACCTCTGGGTCCTCGAGATCGCCTCCTAAAACAACCAAAAACACGTTAAAAAACACTATTCACAAATTTGGGGCAAAACAGCCCGAAACTCGTCCGTCACGATTTACGTAATTGAAGTTACCAAAGCGACGGGAACGATCTTAAGAACGCGTAGGAAAAAGAATTACCTCGATTGGGTGAGTAACAAAGTCACAACGAGGATTTTAGTGAAAAAGATCGGATTATACAATGGAGGATTGAGTTTTGTGTCTTGAGGAAGAAGAAAGGAAATGAGTTGAGTCTCACATTTTTCCTCTTTTATATGAACAAGGGATGAGTCGGGATTTAAGTGGCTCATCGGGTTTGAGTCGGATTTGTTGTGAAACGGGAATGAGTTAAGTTTATCACTTGTTGAGTTGGAATTAAGCTAAGTAAAGCTAGCCATCAATTTCATAATTAAAACACCCAAAAGACAATTGCACGCTTATGTCGCATTGTACGAAAATTACGGAATACATTTAAGTCTTTCGAACGAGATGTTGAAATCGTAAAAATACAACTTATGAAATTAAAAGAAAACCCATTTAAAACTAAAACGCTTAAAAATGAAATATTCGAATTAATTAAATAAAATCATAAAATATTATGAAATATTTTTTTTTCGAAATTGCACTTAAAATCTTTAAACTTCCAAATTCTGAAATATTGGGATGTTACAATGCTTATTTCTCAACGTAAAGTCTTTCTTTAATTCCAACACGTCCTCAAAGTCAAGTAATACTAAATTACTTCATTCATCTATTCATCATTACTGGCAGATCTAAAGTCTATTCCTCCAAATTCAATTGTGACTTCAAGCATCTCATTGACTCTCTAAGTGGTACTTTTCAATCCTCAATTTTCACAATTCAAGTATGATTCTCAAGTTTAAGTTCTGTCGAATACTATGTATACAACTCAACATTAAACTACAAACTTCATCACTCACTTTCATTCTTCCAATTGGATAGTTAACTAGACATTTGGATCACCAAAAGATGTCTCGCTGTACTTTTTAGGCTTTCCTCAAATAACAATATTTCTCAAAACACGGGTTACGGTTATCCTAGTACTAGCTCCTCAAGTTTCAATCAAAGGTGGTTTACTTACAGGACTCCTCGGAAAAACGAGTAATAAGGATAGTCGGGAAAACATGAAGATAACTTTCAAATTAAGACCGACATGAGTTCAAGAAGAAAAGATATGCACCGAGAGATATAGGAGAAGGTGATGCATAAAGAACGAGGAGGTCCTTCGGGCATAGAAGCATTCTCCAATGGTAGCACGGATCTTCCATTTTCGGTAGAAGACACCGGTCTTGATCGCCATTGTAACACCCGGGTTTAAAGACTCAATAGTTTGACTAAGGACTATAGCCTTTGGACTTAGGAACCGATCTATGATTTAAGAAGGAAAGACCTTAGTACGATAGACTGACTGAGTGAACACGGCCGAGTGGATAGTACTCGACCGAGTGAAACTTACTCAGTCGAATGGATAGTATTCGACCGAGTGAGACCTACTCGGTCGAGTGTGTTGTACTCGACCGAGTGAACCTTACTCGGTCGAGTCGGCTGCACTCGGTCGAGTGCCTCGTTCCAGCTGGTTTATTTCCGCGTCAAGACCCAATAAAGACCCCATTCATATTTAAACACTTTCTCATTTCTGCAACCCTAGAACAAGATAACTCATCTTCACCCGCCACCCTCTCCTTCCTAGACTTCCATGAACACCTACCACCTTACCTTCGAGGCTATCCGACGCAAGACCTAATCTTTACCATTTATACAACGAGGTTCGGTAAGTGTCTCACCCCTATTTGGTTAACCTGTCATCCGCGTCTCTTATAATTGTATTAACGGGTAAAATCCATAATATGGGGCTCGTTCATATCATGTCGAAGTCGCGCAAGGACCATGGATACGTATGTCAGGTAGGTGATCCTACTCAGTTAAGTACTTGTAATGATTATATGTTATCTATGTCATGGTGGCGACGCCGACGCCTTTGTGTCTGAGATCGTAGTACTATTGTTTATCGGTGGAGATTGGAAAGGTAATGTGTGGGACCGTTGCGGGATCCGTCATGGAAAGGATGTGCATATTAGTGATTTGGGTACCCCTTCCTGCAGCAAGTGGGGAATATGCGCTGAGAGTACTCGGTGGTATCAGTTGTGATATTGTGACGGTATGATTATGGATGATGAACGGTGAGTTCTGGGGGTGCCCGAATCTATTGTTGTTCTTCCTTATTGTTGTACCTATCGTTTAATACTTTATTATGGTTGCAATGTACCGAGACTGATGTGTTGTGTGTATGTGTTTGTTTGCTGCGGTGATCCATTGTTGTACGGAAATGGTGAGCAGTGCGATGTTTCATGTGAGTTGTTGGCTGAGATGCTATTGGATGCTTATGTGCTAGCTGGGGACGAGACGACAGAAGAGTCAGTCGTGTAGGCCTTGTCTAGTAGTATAGTGATGACAGTGTTGTACTTTTCTTCCATGCTTAGTTTGTAACTGTAACGAACATTAAACAGTTCTGTATTGGTCTATTTGATATTTACTCCTCGGGTAACCGAGATGGTAGTACTTCTGTATTCCGAGGAAGGTCTAGTCAAGGTTCCTCGGGATTCGGGGGTGTTACAGCCATATGGGTAAGCTCAAGGTTCATCGATTCAAGGAAATAACAGTAAAGTCATTGACAATGAACAAACACGTTAGAACCTAATAAAAGGAACCACAATACAGACTACCACTTGTCCTTAAGTCTACCCATCTCTCATTCATTATTTTAAATTTTTTGGTCAAGTTAAGTTCGTGGATTACATGAGTGCGTCGGGAGCGACTAAGTTCTGATACCAACTGTAAAACCCCTCGCGAAACGGAAATATAAACAAAGTAGCATGTAGAAAAATACGCGGAATTAAAACTTTTTGACATGAACTAAACAATACGAGGTGATTTTAAAGTAAAACTAAATGCGGAAATTGAAACTAAAATAATCATTTAATTCTTAGATACAATAAGTCAAAAGGGGATGGTAAATCCCACGAATATCAAAATACTAAATAAACAAAGTAGCTAAACTATATAGAAGTGTAGTCATGTCGATGTGCAACATCACTCGCTAGTTCTCAATCAAATCCCAATATCAGCACGAACCTGTCACACATGAAACATGTACGCCACAGTCAGTGGGGAGAAACTAGAGGTTCTCCCAGCCACTTATTGTCAATAAATACGTAAGCAAACATGTAACAATAATACATTAGTAAGCATGTTCTGATATAACTGTAAGATCATACGAGGCAATTTAAACAAATTATCATGTGAACTATACTCATGTCAACATTTAATACCTTAACATAATCTCCTAGCTCAAGTATACGTGTAAACAAGTATATCAATACAACTTAGTTTCAGCATATAGTTCAGCGATCCACTCGATACATAACAAAACCCACATTCATTCAACACAACATCTAGTTCAACGGTCCACTCGAGACATAACTAGACACGCTTTCAATCAATACAGTAATTTTTTTTTTTTTTATTTTATTTTTATGGAAGCATGCGCGCAGCTATCATATAAAAAAGACCAAAATAAGAGTTTACATAAAATTGGTGGGCAGCCGAGATACAATCTGAGCTCCCACCCCCTTAGCTACAGCAAAGTTAAGCCTAGTAAAAATGTACGGAGCCATCCGCGCCCCTGCATCCTGAGATACCGAGTATTGCTGAATCCGCTTCAGCAAGGCTACCGCATCCGAACCCAGCTCTCCAAGCGAAGAGAAAGAGAAAGGAAGGAAACCGTAGCCTACAGCCTCACAACGATCCTTGTACTTAGCACACTTACGCTGAGCCGCATCAGCAACAACCCGACCAGGTACAAAATCGGTCATCCCAGTCTGAGTTAGAGGGGAGGACCCAGTCAAATCAATACACACATCACGCCCCCTGTCCCACGAATAAAGAAGCAAATCCGCAGGGCGAAGAGAGCCGCCATGCCCATCAACCAGACCAATGTCAACCTCCTTACCCGCCGAAATCCCAGACCTATAACAGATGTCCAATAGAGTGTCCCTGACGAGGTTATGACGATGCTTGACCCCAACAGTACCAGCACAAGAGACAGCGTGATCCCCAAAAACATCCTCAGCAAAAACCCGAGAGCAAGCAGAGCAAGGCCTAGGGACCAAGAAAAGTGGAACACCTAGCCTATACCCAAGCACACAACGGTAGGTCCTCATGTTCATAGTCTGACCCAATCCAGAGACAGGAATCGCTCTCAACCAATCAGAAGAGTGAGCCCCATGCTGAGATTTCCACAAAGCAACCTGACGCGGTGACAAGGAGAAAACCGACTCCGAAGAAGCAGCAACCGTTGAGAAATAAATGTCTGTCAATTTCTTCATAAGTTTGGGGGCAGCAATTTCACTAGGGTTACCAAGAAAATCAGAACCAGTAGTCTCCGAGAACACCCGCAAGGCATCGGTGAAACAAGGGCCAGGGTCAATGATACCAGAAGGCCGCAGGAGCCTAGCCTGCAATTCAGCAGACTGCAAACGGGAAGCCAAGAACGCATAATGTAGCACATCCCCCGCTGCATAAACACCAAGTCCGCCCAAATGAAAGGGGAAAGTAGCAAGGCGCCGCCACTGCCACTCCCCAAACCCAGGTCCAGACGCGGTAACAATACGCTCCAAGCTAGAGCGAAGCGCAACATCAAAGCGGAGATGAGCCGACCCAAAAACAACCGGGGAACAAGTACGAAGAGAGAAATAAAGTTTAGAAATACCAGTGCATGCCCGAAGCAAAAGCAACTCACACTGCGGGTCCTCGATCCTCGCGACTAAGTCCATAAGCTCAACAGTCTTAGTCACTCTCCTCTCCACAAGCTCACCGCTAAAAATAGGGCAAGTACTGACAGGCCCGCCCAAAACCGAGACACCTCGTAAGGGTCGGGCGATAGAAGTGGGGAAAACACCGGGAAGCCGACTCCGGGGCTCCTCAATAGGCCAAAAGAGTTCAGTCTTACCCACATTAAGATGCAGACCAAAATCGGGGCCATCGGCCAGAATCAAATCCAACACCCTCCCCACCTCCAACGTATCTCCAACAATAGTACCATCATCCAAGTACCAGGCCTACATAGTAAGATCAAAGGAATCCCGAATTTTGCACACCAAGGGATGCAAAACCAACGCGAAAAGCAACGGCCCTAAAGGATCACCCTGCTGAACTCCCTGACAAGACCGCAAGCAATGCTCCCCATAATACAACCGGGCAGGGCGAGAATAACAGAACTCCACCCAACGGGAAAGACCCGGGCAACGACGACGAACCTCCTGAAGCATGACTGAGCGGTCAACAAGGTTGAAGGCATTCCGGAAATCAACCAGCAACATAGATAGAAAGCCCTACCTCGCCGCCACGAGCCTCCACGAGCCGGTTCAAGGCATGCAAGATAGCCTCTCCTCCACCGGACACCCCAACCCCGAACTGAAGATCAGCAAAATAAGAAGCCAAAGTAGGCCCCACCAAAAAAGCACCAACCTTAGAGACCAGCCGTCTCCAGACAGTGCTAACAGCAATAGGACGAAGACCACCCCAGGCTTAACCAGGGGGGTGAGCGGAGCACTAGCAAGGTACTCACCGAGGGCCGGCGGGCATCGGCCATCTAAAGTTAGATTAACCACCCTAGTGATAGAAGTGAGCAAATCATCAGAGATAGCCACCGCAACCCCACTCAAACAATCCATGAAGTGCTGAGCACGAAAACCATCCCTCCCACAAGAAGTGCCACGCGGGAAACTACGAATCATATCCAACACCACGGCTGAAGAAGCAGCAAGCGGAGGATGATCCTCAGGTAGAGGAGGTAAAGATGGTGAGGGGACGACCGGGTGCTTCTCCTGCAAAGCCTCAAAAGTGGCAATAAAGTAGGGAGCGACACCAGAAGAAGAGAGCACCCGAGCGGCAGCCGTATAATGGCCATCGCTAATCTTCCGCCGACATTGGCGAAGGTTAAGCTCACTCAAAGCAAGCTCCTCATCCACGTGAAACGGAGGAGAACCCTCAGCCAAAAACTCCCGTAGCAGCTGCAACCCCCCTCCCGGTGCCCCCCAAGCAAGGATAGCCCCGGCAATACTCTCCTCCCGTCGCTGCCGCCTGACAGCCGATCTACACTCGACATTACTCCGGGGAGTAAAAGTCCTGAGTAGACAAAGAGGCAGAACAAACAACCGAATCCAGCAGGAGAGGTTACCAGGAGAGTTAGCCACCTCATCCAGAACCCCCTTCAAAACCTGAGCAAACCCAAGCCGACACCTAGGAGGTATGGATTTCACCGAACGAAGACCCAAAGAAAACAGACGATCAAGCGAAGCTATAGACCACTGATCAAGCTCAACCCCAGCATCAGACACGGGAACAGATGGAGACGGAGTAGGGGGTCTAGGGACAATACCATCACCACAATCCGGAGGGTCTACAATATCACCCCCTACATGCTGACATCTAGCGCGAAAGGCATTGGTCCTAAGACATACACCGCAAAGCCAAACCCCCATCCGCTTCAAAGTAGTCTCGGCATTAGCATAAACAGTCAAACTATCAGCCAGAGTTTGACGTGTAAGACTCGCAGCCCCATTACGACAATGCCAGTCCTGAAAATGATACCGCTAGGAGGATTTTACGAGACCCCTGCCGTTACCATTTGGACACCCATGCAAAAGCGAAAAAGGGCACTGGAACCGAACCAAGGGAGGCATGAAAATAACACCCCAGCAAGACCTCGTGCCCAAAAGGGAAATACAGAGAAAAGGCAAGAAAGAAATAATAATAATAATAATAAAAAAAAACAACGCAACAACAAAAGCTCCACTAAACCCAACGAAACACGTAAACAACACAAAACGTAACGGCAGCAGTGTTACCGGCAACCAACAAAAGGACAATCGACCCACAAAAGGACCGACACCCCTGGCACCACCGGAGAAGGAAAACGTCGGCAAACCGAAGAACCACACGTAACGCAGCACCGGCGAACCGAAACGAAAACCACTCTCCTCGCAAAAACCACCACTACCGCCGGCGAATTATTGATACGGACGTGATGATGGTTTGAACCCAGAATTGCCGACAACCCCAGACTACCGTCGATTAAACGCCGGCGAGAAACCGCAACCGCGCAACCTCACTCACGCTCTCTCACACACTCAGAAAAACGCACCAATAACCACAATGAGATCACCGGCGACTTGAGGAGGCCGACGAAGGGATGATAATGACACCGGTGACGTGGGGTCACCGGCGGTGGGGTCGGTGCAGCAGTCGCGTTCTCACACTCGCACTCACATTCGCTCTCACACAGACCCACGAAACCACCACCGTGACCACCGGCAGGCGTGGACGGCGACGAGAAGAAGGGGGGGGACACCGACGACGTGAGGTCACCGGTGGAGGGGCTGAAGGAGTGACGGCAGGAGTCGCAGATCGCACGCTGTCTCTCGCTCTCTCTCTCGCACTAAACCCTATTATAATATCTTTTTAAATATTATTATTATTATTATTATTAATTTTTTTTTTGGGTTATTCTACATGGTACCCCTCAATTTATTGAGTTTCTACATGGTACCCCTACCTTTTAGGAAACGTACATGGTACCCCTAAATACTGTAATAATGTCCAACCGTAACCCTGACTTTTATTTCCGTCAAATTGCTCAGTTTAAGCCCGTTAGTTGATGACTAGGATGCTTAGTAGGATATGATTTGGCAATGATGTGGAACTTGTGATGTGTATTATGCTCCCAAACATTTTCCCTCCAAATTTCCCCATATTTTCCCTCCAAAATCTTCTATATATTTATCTTATCAGATTTTCTGTGCTTCTCATTTCCATTCTCCTCATCTTTCTTTCTTTTTCTTCTTTCTTGTCCCTGCCTTATTTTTTTCCCATTATTGTTCTTACTTTTCTCTTATGTCTTCTTCATCTTCTTGGAAAAAAATACCAATAGACGGTATTGAATTTCGGAACCAATGTTGTAATCAATGTGGTAGAAATGCGGTAATTAAGATATCGGGATCCGTCAACAACCCAAGAAAAGCTTATTTCAAGTGCCTAGTTTGTAATCATTTCGTAACATGGTTATCGGAAGAGCATGTTACATTTACAAACTCTTTCAAGAATAGATGTGCACATGGAGATGAAGATGAAGATTACATGAGTGTTGGAGTGACTAATGAAGAAATAGTAGAGTTGAAGAAGGTGTTGGTTGAATTTACTTTAAGTATCAAGTTTTACATGAAATGTATTAGTTTCATGTTTGTAACAATTGTTTTTCTTTTAATGAAAGGTAATTAGTATGTTAATCTCAACCTAGAATAAATACAAAAAAACTATGCTAATCTCAGCCTTGATTTCGCTCAAATGAAGAGACTCAAATCGCTCAAATGAAGAGACTCAAATCACTCTAATCACCATTCTCCAACAGTTTTTGTTTTCAGCCCAACAACATGTGTTTTTAACTGTTTATTGCGACTGTATCTGATTTATTCGGCTAGTTTTTTGCATTAGAATACCCGTCTCCATTAGACAATGCACCAGCACACAGCCCTGTAACATCAGCCCTCAAATTCGACACTCAAATGCACTCAATTACACAGCACAAGCAACATCAGCCCTGAATGCTATACACAAGCAACATCAGCCCTGAAATCAAAGCCAGATAAACCTGCAAACATGCTAGTCCCAGAAACGCTATTTTCGACTCCAATCGCTGACCCAATTTGTATAGACTCAGAAATATTACCTTCATTCTGATTAATGCAAAAATTCAAGTTTGTCGAGTACAAGTTGCTACTAAAGCATTCAATTCATGTTCAAGTAGAAACTACTACTAAAGCAATCAGAAAACAACAAAGCTGATATAAAAGGTAGCTGATGCATAAGTCTAAATGCTACTGTCAGTTGCTACTGTCACCACATTTGTCACTGATTCCAAAACCTGATGCAAAAAGAACCTGATGCAAAAAAAAAACCAGATGCAAAAAAAATGCAGTAACTACTTGCAGTCTGTCGATGCAAAAACTAACGCCAAAAAACTGTCACCACATTTGCCACTGTCAGCTACCTTCAGTTCATTCTCTTTCTTTTTTGCACTCGTGTTCCTTTTCCTTTCCCTTTGCTTGTACTTGCCTCCACTAAGTCACCCCCTTTGCTTGTACTTGCCTCCACTGAATTCTGAGAAAGAATTGTGAGTGTTGTGGACTTCCTTCTGGTTTGTCGTCCTTCCATTTCTTGTCTTTCCTTAGCAGTGTAGCCACCTTTGCAAGTTTTGGAGTTATGACCAAAGCACTTGCATTTTTTGCACCTAATGGAAACAGATCTCTTCCCTTTCCTTTGCTCTCCAGGCTCCCTCCTCCTATTTCTAGATGGTCTGCCTATAGCTCTCCTCATAGGTGGAGGTACCAAGGAAGGGACATCATGGTCAGGCCATTGCTCTTGATCAGGGACTGGATTGATGGTCATACCATAAGCCTCTCTGTACACTCTCACTGAATACCACTCACTCACATAATCTACTGGTTCCCTATTAGCTTCATAAATTGCTTTGATGGCATGTCTACATGGTATGCCACTAAGTTGCCACAATCCACATGCACAGGTCCATTCATTGAGGTCAACACACAGAAACGAATGTCCATCTCTAACTTCAAACTTTCCTCTGCCACTATTAAATGCAGTACATACTCGTGATTCCTTCTTAAGTTTCCTGAGCCTAGACACTATGTTTGGGCAAATACCATCTATAGACCATGAATCTGCAACATGTTGTCTAGTAGCATGCCTAACCATTGCTATCCTTCTTACCCCTGTAAAAAAAAAGCAAGTACATTAGGACATAAACGTAGAAAATAGCTTATGAAGTAATAAACAAATGGCAATAACAGTAGAGATACCTTCAAGCATACTTAAAATGGGATTGCATCTGTGAACTCCTAGAGTAGCATTAAAGCTTTCAACAAAGTTTGAAGTATTTTCATCATTTGCCAAACTTGTGTCAAATGCATGTTTAGCCCATAACTCCCTATGACCTAAGTCCATAAACCATTTTCTACAACCCAATCCTCCATGAGAAACCAACTTATCCATAGCTTTGGTGTAAGTAAATTCTGATGTAGCATCAACGACACCCCAAAACAGCTTATGCATTAATAAACCTGGATAGTCTTTTTTGAAGTTGCTGGATAGATGCCTTGCACAATACCTTCTATAAACATCAGGCCATATAGTGTCCAATGCGGGTTCAACACCCTGTAGTGCAAACAAAATATCCTCATTTAATCACATATAATGTAATAAAATCAGATATTAAACAGAAAAATTACACAGAGAAAAACAAAGAAGGGTGTTTACCTTCTGCCTATCTGATATTATGGTCCAATTTGTCCTGCCACTGTCTTTTAATATATGCTTCAGATGTGAAAAGAACATGGACCAAGTATCCTTGTTCTCTGCCTCCACTACTGCAACTGCTATGGGAAACAACTCACCATTCCCATCAAGGGTAACAGCTGACAGTAGAACACCACCATAATTACCCTTCAGGTGAGTACCATCTACACCAATCAGACTCCTACATCCCCTAATCAATCCGTCTGTTTGAGCTTGGAAAGATACAAATATGCTTTTAAATTGAAGTGGTCTTTCGGGAGTTTCCAATTGAACCCAGCAGCAGATAGCAATAGCACCAGGATTTGTCTGTTTTAAAACTTCACAATACCTAGGCAGCAGTCTATATGAATCATCATGGCCCCCATTTATTTCCTTTAGAGCAATATCCTTCATTTTATAAATACTTGAAGTAGCCATCTCTAGTCCAAACCTCTTCATCAGCAATGACTGGATTGATTTGGCAGTTATTACTGGATTTGCCCTTATATCCTCAATAAGTTTCTTTGCCACCCACACACAATTTGCCATAGGATTATTAGTCCTAATACCCTCACAGCCATGCTCAGGGCTCCTAATTGTCTTGATGGCCCATGTAATTCCATCTTGCAAAACACTAGCATGTATTCTCCATGGACAGTCAAGTGTTGCACAATCAGCAGTGTATCTTTTATTGTCAGCCTTGACAACAACTAAGGTGAAGCCTTCTTGGATACAATAATCCCTTAAAGCATCCTTAAAATGCTCTTTGTCCATGAATAACATCCAAGGCCTTAAACAAATTGAACCAAACTCCATTGTCTCGTAGACCTCACCATTCTCAGAAACTTGTTCATAATATCCTCCTTCTTCACCAGTCCAACCATGCTCTCCAAATGGCACATACCCATCATCAATTAACTCTAATGATGATGTTACCAAATTATCCTCAACCTCTAAATCACTCAAGTAGTCTTCTTCATCTATTATGTCATCATCAGCAGGTATATACGAATTGTCACTATCATCCTCTTCACTTAACTGATCATAGTTTACCCTTACACCTCTTTGACTTCTGATGTTACTCACTTGCCCCAAGTTTCTCTGACTTTGTGTCTTCACAACATAGGTTCCTGTTCTCTTAGCTGAAGTTTTAGGAAGTTTCTTCTTTCTTTCAGTCAATTTCCTAGGGTTTTCAATGCCTTGAGTTGATTGATGAATAGTTTGACTTGGTTGAATAACCTGACTGGATTGACTGACTTGGGTCAATCTAGGACTCCTTCTAGGAGATAAAGAAGACAATCCCCTAATAAGAGACTTAGAAGGAGATGTAACTGAACTGGAGTTGCTTGGCTCATTCCTAACAGTGACTGACTGTGATTGTGTCACTCTTCTGAAGGGTATTTTTGGTCTCATACGAGGGATACTAGCAGGGATAATTGGTTCAGGGACTGCAACATGTTCAGCATCAGGAGCATAAAATGGTTCATGATCAGGAAAGGGAAGATGAACTGGTTCAGGGACTGAGACATGATCTGTTTTCTTCCCTTTATTACATGCTCTTAAAGTTCTAGCTAGTTGAAGGGTGGTACATGGTATAGTTTCTGCCCCCATCCATATGTCTATTTCCTTATCCTCACTACGCCTACTAAACATCTCCATAAGGTCCTTATCAGTCCTTAAATACACATGCTTCATTTTCCAGCTATAACCTAATGAAGGGTGTTTGGGTAGAGGGAAGTTGTGTTTTTCTCCCTCATCAAGCAGATCATTGTAGACATCAATAAGGAGTGTTTTATCAGTATCCTCAACACTAACATCAACTTCCTTACCCACAAAATGCATCTTCAACACCACAGAATCCATTCTGTAGTAATTAATTAACAAAAGTCGAAAACTTTAATTAACATTAGTCGAAAACATGGGTAGATTATAATTAATCAACAAAAGTCGAAAAATTTAACAAATCAACATACTTATAAACAGTAATTAAAACTAACCTAAGACAAAATCAACACACAAACCATGTTCAACACACAAACAACCAATAAACCTATACTAATAATATAAGGCATGTGTTTTAACGGAATAAAAAGTTGAAAAGGTGAAGAAAATCAACAAACCTATTTTGGTTGGAATGATCTCCAGTTGATGGGTGCAGGAAACGGTTGAGAGGAGAGGAGGAAGAAGACAAAGGAAATTAGAGAGAACAGAGGAATGAAGGAAGTTGAAAAGATGTGAAGCGTACCAAACAAGCCATATGTTTAAAAGGGTTTCCTATTAAGTCATTGTCTAGTCATCGCCACATCATTGCCAAATCATATCATACTAAGCATCCTAGTCATCAACTAACGGACTTAAACTAAGTAATTTGACGGAATGGAACTGTAGGGGTAGCATGTAGGAACTAAAACAATTGAGGGGTACCATGTACGTTTCCTAAAAAGTAGGGGTACCATGTAGAAACTCAATAAATTGAGGGGTACCATGTAGAATAACCTTTTTTTTTTTTTTTTTTTTTTTTTTTTTTTTTTTTAAGTTAATATTCATTTAGTTCGAAAAAGTAAAGCTAAGATAAGTTCAAAAAAGTTTAAGCAAAAATAAGGTAAGTTCAACAAATATAAGTTAAGTTAAGTTCAATTAAAATAAGTTCAGAAAAGTTCAGCAAAAATAAGTTAACTTAAGTTCAGCAAACATAAGTGAAGTTAGGTTCAGCAAAAAAAAGTTCAGAAAAGTTAAGTAAAAATAAGTTAAGTTCAACAAATATAAGTTAAGTTCGGAAACCTTCAGCAAAAATAAATTAAGTTAAGTTAAGTTAAGTTAAGCTAAAATAAGTACAAATAAAAGAATATGGCCTAAGTGGAACAACATTTTTTGTGTTATATGTAGGGCTCAGCAAAACCGGATATCCAATTCAGATTTCAAAATCGGATCGGATATCCAGTTTTAAATTTTTGAATTTTGGGGGTCCAGATCCAATCCGAATAATTCGGATATCCAGAAATCTGGAATCTGAATATATGGATATCCATATTTTGGAAACCGGATCTGATCAAATTTACATCTTAATTCACTCTTTTTGGTAATTCTCCATTTGATGGGTTATATATAATTCTCCTTATCCCGTCTTTCTTTGTATTTGGTTTCTCTAAGACCATTCAAATTATTTTTACTTAACAAATTTCTCACTCCTTGAAAAATTATCATCGTAAAGATTTATCCAACTTGTTAATGCTCAGTTAGTTCTACACGAATATATCAAGAAACAAATTACAAACACGTAAAATCTATGGGAACAACATCTTACTAAGATTAACAAGATTGGATATTGACAAGTCATAAGAAGCTTTTCGACCAGGTTCCTTTTTTTGTTTTTTTTATTCATTTATTAAGGACTAAGGCTCTGATGTTGTTGTTGTTATTAAAATTCGGATCGGAGTCGGATATCCGTTTTTTAAAAAATCACAATCCACATCCGACCCAATTTTTTCGGAAAAAAATGAATCGGATATCCAATTTAACGGTATCCATTAGGATTTTTATTTTCGATTTGGGAAAAAATCGTATCGATTCTTTTTGTTTATCCCTAGTTACGTGACATGTGAGTGCAGCTGAAGCCCAAAATGCTAAACAGGCCAACCAAAACCCTAAAATGAGTTATGGCAGCAATATAAAAGCTCCTCATTTCGCAACACCGTCTCTTACCGCAGCAAAATCCGAATTTAGGTTTCTAATAAACAGTCACCACACCACCAAAAATCCCCAAAAAGGAGGTTAAAGAGACGACACTCCATCGTTGTCCGCCTTGACAAAGCATCCTTCATCGCTTAGTCCTGGCCCTCGTTTTTGTTGTTGTATAATTTACACTAACTCAGTTGTATCATAGACAAACATCAGTAGAAATGGCAGTGAAACCAACGAAGGCAGAGAAGAAGATCGCATACGACCAGAAATTGTGCAACTTGTTGGATGAATTCAGTCAGGTGCTTATTGCCTCAGCTGATAATGTGGGGTCAACCCAGCTTCAAGGTATTCGTAAGGGTTTAAGAGGAGATTCAGTTGTTTTAATGGGTAAGAATACTATGATGAAGAGAACTATCAAGCTTCATGCTGAAAGGACTGGTAACTCTGATCTTCTGAATCTTGTTACCTTGTTGGTTGGAAATGTTGGGTTGATCTTCACTAAGGGTGATTTGAAGGAAGTCAGGGAGGAGATTGCCAAATACAAGGTATCTTCTATTCTTGTTAGTATTGTTTTTGTAATTATTTCGATTTATATGAATAGATTAGGAAATGGAGATGGGATTGATATTTGATTGTTCATGAAATGAGGCAGAAGTGTGTTCTGTTACGAAATAGAGAGTAATTGGTATTCCAATGATCTAACATGGTCATACTTGCGTGAATCTTATCGTTAACTTAAACCCATGTCCGGTTGTTTCAAATGAGTAGGTTGGCGCTCCTGCTCGTGTTGGTCTTGTTGCTCCAATTGATGTTGTTGTCCCACCAGGCAACACTGGTCTCGACCCATCTCAGACTTCTTTCTTCCAGGTTTCTTCTTTTCACCACTTTATCTTGCCTTTTCGTACAATAACATTGCATCATAATACAATAGTTGTATTCAATTTCGTTTACCAAAATTACACTGACATTCACCCTCTGTGCAGGTTCTCAACATTCCCACCAAGATTAACAAGGGAACTGTTGAAATCATAACTCCTGTTGAACTTATCAGGAAAGGGGAAAAGGTGGGCTCCTCTGAGGCAGCCTTGCTTGCCAAGCTTGGAATCAGGCCCTTTTCATATGGATTGAACATCGAGTCTGTTTATGACAATGGTTCAATCTTCAGCCCTAATGTCCTTGACCTCACTGAAGAAGACCTCCTTGCAAAGTTTGCCAGTGGTTTGTCAATGGTCACTGCTCTTGCCCTTGGTATCTCATACCCGACTCTGGCGGCTGCTCCTCACATGTTTATCAATGGCTACAAGAATATCTTGGCCATTGCTGTTGCAACTGAGTATGACTTCCCTCAGGCTGAGCAAGTCAAGGAATACCTCAAGGTATACACTTGTACTTGTTTTCTTTTTCACGCATTTTCAAAGATTTCTAGTTCTCATCTCTTGGTAGTCTTGTCAGATTATTTTTTTGTAGTTTGTGGGTTAATGTTTTGGTTAAAACATAAAATTGAGACCACCGATTTGAAAACGAATAACTGTCAGATTATCAAATGAGTCCCAATTTCTTGATGTTCTAAATGGCTGTACCCTGTACAGGATCCAAGCAAGTTTGCGGTGGCTGCTGCTCCAGTTGCGGCTGCTGATGCTGGTGCTTCAGGAGGTGGTGCTGCTGCCAAAGAGGAGAAGAAGGACGAGCCTGTTGATGAGTCTGATGAGGACTTGGGTTTCAGTCTATTTGACTAAGCTGTCTTGTGTCATTCTGCAACTCTACTATTAGGATGTTATCACTTTTGTTGAGCTAGATTGGACGAGCAAGTCATTTCCCTTTTAAATGTTGGATTATACTCCATAGTATAGTTTGAATTTTGTCGAGATTTGTGGTTTCATTGGTTTGGGTATGAAGTTATAGTTTTAGAAAATGAAATGTGTTTGTGCGTGTAAGACGTCCTTCAGAAATCCGTATGCGGGTCATTACAGACTTGCTACTGGTCGGAAGGGAGGGGGGTGTCCTTGAAAAGCTGTCCACCTGACTGCTGTTTATTGTGGCTGCTGATCAAAGGCTGTAACTTGATTGTGCGTTGTGACGTAACCGGCACTTCACACCCTGAACTCATCTACATGTCTAAATGTGTAGACACTTGCCAGCCACTCCCCTGGAACTTGCTTGCTTAATTGAATTGTGTCGTAACCCACAAGCAACAGAGTTGCACTTCCATATGTGAACAGCCAAATAGCAACCCAGGTAGTTTTCTACACACTGTAGCTCCATTTCTTAACACTTCTTCCTTCTAAACTTGCGATTACTTGAGAAGTATCAGAATCAGGGAAGAGAATTGGTTAAGTTGAGATGAGGTTATGTATTGGATGGCCGTCTAGGGGTAATTTTCTGTCGACTGAATTGGTGGGTGTCTAATTTATAAACAAAATGATACCTGAGATCTTTATCCTTTGTTCGACTCACTAACATGTGCATGAGAAGATCCCCCAATCTTGCAGTAAATAAAAATCGTAAAATACTTTGGCAGAAGCAAAAATTCATTGACTACAAGAATAATGTTGGAAAGAGAGAAAACGGCATCCGTCACAAGCTTGCGACGGATAATGCCGTTGCAAATAAGAATTTGTGATTTATTAATGACAACACCGCCTTCCTCTATCAAATAAGGGACTACAAGTCTACAACAATCACAGACAACACGTTTCCCTAATTCCTAGGTTGCCTTGGTAAAATCTTTTTGGTACAACGCTCCAACCCCAACTGTCCTCAAGTCTAATTACTCGATCAACACATGCAAATACTGAGAATAACTTGTTGGAAACCCTGTTATATAATTAAATACAACGTTTCTACACCATTGACAAAAAAAAAAAATTAAATACAACGGTAAAACGAATTCATTTGAGGTAGTGTTTTGACATATATTCTAAACAGACTGCTGTTAGCTCTCTGGAGCCTGACCCAGCAAGAGTAAAACTTAAGAGCTCAAAAAACAAAAATTACAGTTATGGGTAATAGCTTGAATGTTACAACAGAAGAAATTGATCTTCTAATATTGATAAATCCTAACTACCCGAAAAATCTACTAATGAGTGTATCAAGTAATCATTCATGGAAGTGGAATATCGACCTAACAAGAATATTGGGGATTCCTTAACTATGCAAACAAAATGAATAAGTGTAAAATGAAACACCTCTTCACCAAAACCAGGTGGTTCGGCTGTCAACAACTTTAATGGAAGTTGAAACCAACGGCATTCTACCAAACTCAGCTACAAACCTGTTAACGCATTCTGTCCTTTTCTGGCTGTGACCTCCCAAGCTACTGATTCCTGTGGAACCAATCTCAAAAATTTTGCCTGTAGCATCACAGAAACGATAGTTTTAGGTGTAAAGGTAAGAAAATGTTGCTTGTAGCATCACAGAGACATAGCAACCACAAAATATTAGAGCTCTATTTGTGATTTTGCAAGTACATAAAAGAAAATTTCAGTTCAGTGTCCTTGAGGTATGAGCTAATTCACTTCCATGCCATAAAGTTTGAGGTATGAGCTACTTTGATGACCTAGGGTGTAATATCATCAAAAACACAAATATCACCCACCAAGCATAATGATAATAATTAGTTTTTCTTTCCAAAACTCAAATTCACCGGTGAATTTTTCCCCCAAAAAAATTTGGGGTTACCAAAGCAGGAATAACTCTAAACTCACACCAACAAAATGTAACCACACCTCAAGGCAAGAGTGGAATTTTCCCTTGATATTACCAAAATTGGCAAAATAAAAAATTCAGCCAACCAAGAAGGCACTACATTTACACCAAGGCCATCAGAGCAAAAAAAAAATCATTTTGAAGTGTCACCAGATCACATTTCTGAAATGACAAACAATAAACTTGCATGCACACAGCAGAAAGTGAGCAGGGCGACTTGGTAAGTTGGTAATGAAGTTACCGGAAAGCACTCTTTCATGACTGTTAAAAGATTAGCCAATGCGTCAGTGTAAACGGTGATGGGGCTGAAGTCTAAAATCTAAACTTCGGAAAGGAAATCATTAAACATGAGAGATATAAACATTTAACAGATTAATTAATAATGTGGCGGCTATAGGATAAAACAGAATTCGCAATCAAAAGAGAAATTTACGTTATTAATAAGCAGCCGATTTAGAAGACAAGCGCCAGTTTGAATATTTAAGATAAAAGATAGTTCGGTCACCTTTCACCCATATAGGAGGTGCACCACTTGCATTTGCAACAAGAAAGGACATTGCAATATCTTCACAATTTCTGCATAGACAGTCATTCAAACAATGTCAGGACATTGTTGAAAGCAAGTCAGAACCTAAAGCAGGAAACATGCTCCATCTATTCATTTTGAATTCAGTACGTTGTTACTTTTTCAGACATCAAAATCAATTTACTACATTTCCACTTTGTGTAAGAAATAACCTACAAAGACACTTGTGTAACTGCAAGGATCAATCTTCACTCATATCCTAAAATTTGATCCCAAAGGAAATGTAGTAAATTGGATGAATGGAGGGAGCAAATACAAATCAAACCAACATCCCTTGCTCTACAATTTAAAAAATGAATTTGGCCCAGATACAGCCAAAATACCTATTCAGGGCAACATATTCTTTAATGGATGCTGACATCTCATTTGTGTAGATTGCAAGATATTTCTTGTGGAAAAATGCCGCCTTCGATAGAACCATACTATAAGTCCCCATCCACCAAACAGACCACCAACCCCCATAAACATAGTAGTCCTTGCTATTTTCCTGCAGAAAAATTACAACTTAGTAGATACACATCAAATATTTTAATTTGATACGGATGACATAATCACAATGAAGTTCGCAAGTTCAAAGCAAAAGTTACAATTGAGAAGAGAACGGCATACAGATTTATCCACCCAGTGCATACGTGGCACAAACCCCACCATTGTATCAGGAGCACTCAGCCAAATGCTGAAGGCAAGTTCCACAGACGAGCAAGGGAGTATGACGTCATCATCAATTGAAAAGACCACATCCGTTCTCAGATCTTTGTTCTCTTTAAATCTATTGTTCAGACTGTCTTCTTTATTAATGTCAAATTTAACTTCCATCTCATGTCCATCTTTGGTGTTTTCATGGACAATATGCTCCAAATAATTGGCAAGAGACTCTGATGGTGGGTCGGGCTCACTCCATATAATGTGTATGGAGTCCAGTCTGGGACACTCAGCATAGTGAGAGATTGACTTCCTCAAAAGATCATTTCGTTTCCAGGTGTTAATTAAGAGTGTGTATCCCTTCCTGAAATTCAAATATAACCATGTCAAACACGGCAAGTCATGCACACTGCGGATACTAGTACTGAAAGCTTTGCAAGAAAACATATGCTGTTATTTTTAGCTAAAATAGACAACGAAGCTGAACACAAGATATTCACAAGGCACATATATCTTTCCATGCAGGCATAGCACACTAAATACATGCAAGATAGCTAACTAGATAAAATAACTAAGGTTTTTAGTGTCTTCACTACTCCAATCTTCTTCTAGTCATCCAAAACATCTTACCCCATAATTGACAGAGACCAAACCCGATTCAAGTTTTCACTATAAATCGAAGCCTTCGCTACTTGCTATTTATACAATAGTTCGAAAATAACAAATCGGATTTACCTTTTGAACAAACCAATCAGGCATCAATCCTGTCCATCTAACCACCATTAAAAAGAATCCACGAACTAAGAGTAACTCAAAATTGAGTAAAAAATGGAAGGTTTGGAAATGCTTGCATTAGAGCAAAAAAAATCTTCTCCTGTGCAAACTTCTAATTTGCTTCACAAAGAACTAAGATGCATTCATGTAGAATATATGTTGGCTTACAATTGGGGAACGTTGTAGAGTAGTCTGGAGGATGATAGCTCATAAATCTAGGTAGCGCCTCTGAGTTACTCATATTTAGCTCATGTATGGAGTTACTCCAACATCATATACTCTACTAGCTACACCGTCAAATATTGTGGAACACAAAATTTCAATCAGAACAATTCCCACGTTCTCAGATCGAGACTACTTTCATACAATCATGAAAATCAAAGTCTCGTATAATTTGGCGTAGACTAATATACACACCCATTTCAGCTAGATTTAGCAAAAATGACCCAACCTGATCTGCACTTGAAAGAATACTACAAACTTGACCCCTAGCTCAAACTGGCCCGATCCAAAGTTTACCACCATTGAACTGACCCACATCTCAAAATGGCCCAATAATATCACAAGTGGAACATACCTGAATGCAAGTATAACCAAAATGTCTGTTGAACCCAAGAATACCCAATTTGCCATGTCTAGTTTTAATCTTCATATATGTACTTCTAGTTGCAAAAGCTAACATAACGAGTTTGTCTGCATATACTTTTAGGAGGAAAAAGGCAGGGAGAGTAGGGGGCGGAAGGAAAGGAGAGGGAGGGTTTGGAGAATGGAGTAAATAAGTTTTTTCTCCAACTGTTTTCTATGTTCGAAAAGATTTTAATTTGGCTTGAAATAGGGAACGTGGATCCCTCGATGTCCCTCCAACCCATTTTTTTTTTATTCAAATAAGGAAAATTATATCACTCCCTTTCCTTCCAAATCATCCAATCCAAAACAACGTCAAAGTGTATAATCATCCAAAGAAACGAACATTTGGTAAATGAAGTAACACTGCGATTTGATTACTAGACAATTGTTTTCTAATGAATTTGAAATCTAACTCCAATATCCTTACAAGGCTGAGGTGAGACAAACTCTTCACTTATAAATGCACAGCATAACATTTAGAGAATCATCAATAGGACACCAAAATTAGCAATTCTAATTATTCTTCCAACTATCTAAATTCTAAGGCAGAGACCTATGCATTCATGATTCATATATACTCGTATCAAAGGGAATCCCATAAACAACATCAACAAATCAAGCAAAATTAGCAATAATAATACCAATAATAGTAACATTATTATAGAGCATAATCTCCAGAATAAACCTACTTCAACAATACAAAAATATGTCAACAAGATCATAAAATTACGGAAACAGTGGCGGAGACTACGTTTTCGACTGCATTTCCGGTGAAAAATTATGTAACCTAATGTCAAATAGTTCCGCCACGGTACAAAATGCGACAAAATTAACGAATAGTGAAATATATATACCTGTGAATATTATTATCATTATCATTATCATTATCATTATTATTATCATCTTGAAGGGCGAAAGAGTGAGGGTTTTTCCAACGCACGAATGATGAAGCACGAGAAGCGAGCAAGATCAAAGCGAATACGATGCAAAATCCAAGCAGTAGCTTGATTTTAACGGATCCGACGGACGAAAAGGCGAGTTGCCGGAATCGCTGAACCGCTCGGCGACTCACCGGCGAACCTCTCATCGCAACCCGGAGTAACTCGGAATATCACTGCGCATTATAGAGAACCCGACTCCAGTTGTGCCAGTCGATTATCGCCGGAAAAACAGGGATGTAATAATGAGGAAACGGTGTTTTTTTTTAGTTTAGTTCCGGTGAAAGAGGAACGACCGAACGAGCAGAGAGGATGATTGCGGAGATAAAATAATTGAACTCTTTTTGTTTTTACCTTTATTTTTTATGGTACGATTAGGTTAGAAAAAGGTAGTGAAGGTATGGACTATGGAGGATTGGAGGGGACTACTCGAGTAACTCAAGCGCCTTTTTTTTAATTTCATTTAATTGGCTGATTCGTACTAGAGTTGTTGGGTGTGTCAAATTATTTTTCTAAATTCCTGTTAAGGTAAGAAAATTTTGGGTAAAAATAGTAATTTTATTTAATTAAGACAAATTAAAATAATTAAGGTATTAAAATAAGTCAGGCAAGTAATAAAAGAGATTTAAATGGGACATTGTGCGATTTGGTTTGGGGAAGGGTTTTGCGTCGCATACATGTTTTATTGCATTCTTGTCTCACGTTTATTTCATTTCAGTTTTTCCATTGCTTTTATTTTATTTACATTGCATATACAAAAATCCAAAAACATTGAAAAAAATTCAAAAATTTCAAAAAAAATGCACGTTTATTTTAGCATATAGGTCGAGTCGGAACGAGAGTATTTCAATGATGACATTGCAATTTTCATATGTTTATGCCTAAGCCTTGCTTGTCAATATGTTTTAGTATAGAATCATAAGCATTTCCACGAGTTTTTGTCAAACTAATTGTTATTCTTGAAACTTGACTTGTACATTTGGCAAACTACTATACATTTTGAGTTTAGAGTTTTATTTCTGGTTTCATTCATTACCAGTTATCTAGGATGTGAGTAGTACTCCCCTTGAGACATGTTACATCAAAATGCATAAACATGAACGTAATCTGCTATATACCTGTGTGCTATCTTATTTTGTGATTTGCGACACGTGCAATTGAGGTCCCTTTCTCTTATTTCACCCATAAGCCTTACAATGCCAAATTTGCCTTTTTGTCCCTAAAACTACATCCCATTCCTACCTTAACCAAGTTAGTATTTGTGGTCACGGGAACTTTTTGAGTCATGTTTGGTTGTTGTATGTGTTGGGTTTAGTTATCTCATAAACTAATAATTTTAGTCATACTAACATAATTTTAATTAACATTTTAATTAAACAAACTTTAGATCTTATGCATGCTAATGAAAAGCGGAAATAAAATTCGAACCCTTACACACGGTCCAAATAATAGCAAGGATGATCTTCCAAGTATTCAACAAGAACACCTCCTTAGTGATGCACCAAGATACCCCTTAATAGATCCGAAACCTTGAGTGTGCTAGTACAAGAAACGGATTTTCCTTAAACAATATAAGCTCTAATTCGAACTTAGTATACTAATGTTATATCTATTACTTCCTCCATTCCAATCAATTCTATACATTTCACTTTTTCTGTAAAACCCCTCGCGAAAGCGGAAATATAAACATACAAAAGTACTTAAAATGTAGCGGAATTAAAACTTTTTAACATAACTAACATGCGAGGTGAATTAAAAACTGTAACTGAAAGTAAAATACATATACAAACAGCCTGGGATGGTACTGTTGGAACTCGAGGTAGTCATACTAGCTAGTTCATATTATTAGTCTTACTAATTTTACTAATTAATCTCATATTAATTTAGTTTAAACGATCTAATCTTATGCATGCAAAATAAAAGCGGAAATAATGAGAATCGTATTCTTACAACCGGTCCGAAATATGCTAAGGACGATCCTCCAAGAGCAACCAAGTAAGCTTGCCTCCAATGAGTGCGCACCAAGACCTTACCTTAAACGGACCAAATAACCGAACCCGAGCTAGGAGACGGATTTGGGTTAAAACCGTATGCTAATACTAATAGTAGTATTATGGATAATATTATGAAGATAATATTATTGAGGTTGTAGTAAACTTTCTCACACTAGAAAGAAGCTAGGTTTTTCATTAGTAATTGAATATGTGTATTACCACATATTTATAGAATGGGATGGTTGGGGTTGGGTTTAGCCGTGAGACACAAGGTCTAGGGTAGTGAAAGAGTCAATTTGTGTCTTGCACATGACCTTAGGTTTTAAGGCTATTTACTCAATATGTTTTTAGGGTATTAATTTCATATTTCAACCCATAAAACATTGTCACCAAAACCGGCACCTATAAACGTAAAATGCACTTTCATTTTACGTTTTATAATTTGTACAATTACGTAACATCTTATGTGACATGACAATTGTATTAATTTAAAATATAAATTTATCACGTAAATAATATTTCTAAATTAATTAAATCACATTTAACAAATTATTAAGTGATTCGAAATCACTGTCCCAACATATGGTTATCGTAATAATCGTCGATACGATATATTAACAACGTTTGTCATAACCATGAACCATTCATTATACTAATTTCGATATTTCATAAATATCGATTAACATTTGACAATTGATACATTTCAATTTCAAATATAAATCTTACCTTAAGATTCAACCTCTAATTTCTCAATATACGGTTTTAAGAATATCGATCAATCTGTATCCTATACAATTAATCAATATACGTTTAAGGGGTTAGTCCTATAGGTGTGACCTAAAGGGATCAACTGACCACCACCGTCATACGACAGTAATGTTAAACTCTAGTCAGCCAATCATTACCGATTAATGTTGGTCAGTTGACTAAATCAATATTGGATCGTCCCTTGCATATTCATTTCATAAGATTTATGACAATGATTTTATCACTGTCGTGATCGCACTATTGTTGAGGACACACATTCCCCAACAATCTCCCACTTGTCCTCGACAAGTGTGCGTCACCAATTCTCTTGTCCTATTACGTCATCTCCCACTCAATGCAAGGTGTCTTCCAGGTCGTACTTGCATTTGATCATATCTTGAGCGGTTTTCTCGATCTGGAGATTTAACTGCTTTGACCGGAATTATCTACCATAGATACCTTCCGAGCGTGGCCACGCATTTCCAGTTAAACTTCTCCTCGAGTGGCCTTGAGATTTAAGACAACCCTGACAAGGGGTTTGGACAATTCCTATCCCACTGTTCCCTTCGACTAACACAGTCCATCATGACCCAAAAGAAGCCCATTTGACCCCCTTTAACGGTTGATCGTAGAGCTAAAATCAAAGTCAATCTGAACTGTGCCACCTTGGGCGAACAGTCTCAAGTCTAAGAATCGACTTATGTGAATAATATAGTAGCTCTCGCCACGACCAGGCTAATTATAAAATTTCCAGAACTCTATAAGCGGTCACTAAATGCCCAACAGAGTGTTACAGAGTCTGCCGATGTGATTGACTAGTCATCCCATATGACTCTATGACTTTTGAACTTGCCATCAATCGCCTCACATTGTAGTCGCTTCGAGACGTCACCTCATACAAGCGACTATGGGCTATACTAAGTTAATCCAGTTCACTTATGGGGTTCAAATTGTCTCTTACAACCCATTTGGATTTTACAAAGTATAAATTGTGAGTTAATATTAATAATAATAACTCAAACGATAAGAGTGATTGTTATGTGCGAACAATCAATACGATATTGTTGCTCCACATAAGCAATCTTTGATGATCATACATCAATTTGTATTAATGGTTTATTATGTGAATATACCCTATCTTCACATCTTTTAAACCTACAAATTTCGGTTTCCTTTTGACTCATATTATCTCACATAATATGATCTTATTCAAGTACATATCAAGTCTTTATACTCGACTCGAGTCTCCTTACCTTAAGGAAGCTCCCACTGTTTTCTTAAAACTCATGACATGTTATCCTCATGAACATAGTCATATTGTACTCGAATTTATATTGTAGTTTACCTAGATTCGATCTACTAGTTCTCCTCAAGAAACTTATATCGAAAGAGGGCTTTATTTCAACTTATGGCATTTTGATCAAGGTTATATGAATTAACATTTTCATATCTCGGATTCAAATCCAAACCTTGTTAACTGATCGGTGACGTTTCATTATCATATAATAAACTCACTTATGATTTATGTTCTTAACATACATTTATTTAGAATTGAAAACCTCATATTCTTTAACCTTTAAAGAATCACCATTCTCTCTTAATGGTAGGTTTCGTTTCCTTAATAACTTTTCTCCCACTGAATTCGATATTACTATCTTATAGTTTAATAACTCCCACTATCTTCATAGTGATTAGGTAACATCTTCTCAACTCATAATGAACATTTCATTTTGATTTACTTCAAACATTTTCTCAACTCGTAATGAACATTTCATTTTGATTTACTTCAAACATTTTCTCAACTCGTAATGAACATTTCATTTTGATTTACTTCAAACATTTTCTCAACTCGCTATGAACATTTTATTCTCATTTTCTTTCCCACGGAAAGAATCTTAGTATTATCATGAGAACGGGAGATGATTTCTCCTCTATTATCTTTATAAAACAGAAACATTAACATCATGGAAACGATTTCCTTCCGTTAACACTCACGGTTCCTTTTGTCCTCTCTAGGAACTAATGACAACATATGGAACTTTTCCCTTTTGTGTTCTCGCGTAGTTTCTTCTGTGTCCTCTCGTAGTTTCTTCTATCCAATCTCTTAGAGTTCTTCTCAAGGACTCCTTATAGGACTCTTCTCCAAGATCCTATGTTGATTTCATTGGTTTACGGGCGTAGAATTTCTCCCACTCTATCCTTTAAAATAACCGTTTATTTAAGAAGGATAGCCTTTTCGCCCGTCACCAATGTTTTGGATAAAGAATTAATTTGAGTATTGAGATATTAACATTTTCTTTCATTTAAGGTGAAAATCTTATAATGAACTGATGTTCTTATGTTTGAATTTGAAGTATTTCACGGGATGCAATTCTCGTTTTTAAGTAAGTCGTATTACTTTTATAATGATCCTATCATTTCTTCCGTACGTTGAATCATTCAAGGTACTTTATTACGATCTATGAAAATCGTATCAATTCATGTTATAAAAGCATTTTAAAACAACCAAACATGTTTGATTAAGAACAAAAGGATGACTTGGGTTGAAAACCAAGTCACCACTATTACAACCATTGTTTCAATAATATTCTTGTCGTACAAGAAATATAAAGTTCTTAAATTAAAATGCAAAAAGAAAGAAGACATCAAATGAAAATTAGAGCCATGCTCTTCATGTCTTCAATCTCGGATGCTACCATAGCCATCCATGGAATGAGCTTCAAGCTCTCCTTTCCTTTCTCCTTGCCCTAGATCTTGGAAGGAGTCCCTTTAAAACAATTAAAAAGGGTTAATATTAACAACTTGTATCATTATACAAAGGTTAATCTTATAACATGAGTTTAAACAAGAATTATTACCAAAAGAGTGAACCTTTCAAGCTTTAGGTCGGCCAAATACATTGGACAATTCCGTTTCCAATGCCCTATCTTCATGCAATAATGACATTTATTTTCAACTTTTGAAGATGATATGTTCATGGATGTCATTTTACCCTTTCCTTTACCGTTTCTCCTTTCATGCTTCCTATTGCTCCTATTCTCAAGATTAAGTGTATTCTTCTCGGCACTTCGAATAAGTCCAAACTCCCTCTCTGTCCGTAAAGGCATATCAAGGAAGCGAAGAATTCGATCTATTATGACATAGTCAGGAGCTTGCACCTTTTGAATTTGCAAGACTTCAGATGGAACAACTGACTTAATCACATGAGAACTTATAGATTGATCCTTATACGAATTTGGGTCAAACCATGCAGAAATTACTTCATGAAGCAAAGTTCTAGGAGTTTGATAAAACATATTCTTAAGCTTGGTGTAAATCTCATTTGCCGTGCTAAACACAATCATTCTGTCTCGGAGATCCGACTCCAAAGTGAAAATGATTATGTCTCTAAGAATATTTGACTCCTTCATATAGGCCTCATAGGCCTCACGA
Organism: Silene conica; assembly: GCA_029255685.2. Taxonomy (NCBI): domain Eukaryota; kingdom Viridiplantae; phylum Streptophyta; class Magnoliopsida; order Caryophyllales; family Caryophyllaceae; genus Silene; species Silene conica. The sequence goes on from CM055313.2 coordinate 56,269,970, forward strand.
GTCTCAATCATGGAGCGAGCAGTGGGAACAGGAGGAGCAGCTCTTGTAAGGAAACAAATCTTATTGTCACCTTCCGCAGCTAAAAGTAATTGGGATTCCCAATCTTTGAAATTGGTGCCTTGCTTCCTAAGCTTGCAACGATTCATGAAAGATTGGAGCCATGAAACGTGATGTGGGAGAGGTGGAGCGTTATTTGCCATTGATGATTGAAAGTCGAAATTGAACTACAAATAAAATTAAGGAATTAAAACACAATTATCGTTTTAATAAATAAACTTGTAAATTTTTAAACAAGTTAAGCATCTACTTAATGATCTCTTACCCAATTATGTAAATGATCCCGAGACCCAAATACACACTAACTCGGGCACGGTTTAGCCGATACATCCCTCATTAATATGACTCGGTAGATTAACTCCTTAATCAATTCTACTTTTAGAACTCTCGGTCGATAAAATTACACTAATTCTTATCTTAGCCCGAACTTATTACCACTACGGTGGCTCGAATACCTTCGTCGAGATCAACCAAATTTCAAGAATAAGTAATCATATTACCCCACTTCACCAACGTAATAAGGTTTGCACCCCGGTTTAGCCGAGCCTACTCCCTTATGAAGAAGATCCTTCGCGGGTCCTTTACTTTTTGGTAAGGCTATGTCTCGATTTTTAAATAACGTAAGAGATCTTGTCAATTTATTATCTATCTCCTTTAAGTGAACTAAGTCGGTGAATTATCGATAAATTAATTGACACGGTCGATAAAATCGATGAAATGCATGAGTTTGGACGACGATTTGGCTATGCATGCAACATGATAAGCATAAATAAAAGCATAAAAACTTAAAAGCATAAATAAAACCCTAGTATGGCCTTTCCTAAAATAGAAAATTTAAATGTAAAATACAAATTCGGAAACCAGCTCCTTTGGTCCCTTGAACTTCACACGCGGCACGCATCCCAAGGCAAATTCCGTCTTGGTCGGAACTCCTTTCCGAAATGGCACCGTCTTCAAGGATCTCCGGAATTACAAATAATTACAAATTTTCTATCTATTTTATACATTATAAAATAAAATAAAACAATAAAATAAAGTGATACGAGATCACATTAAATTACAACCGAATCGATAAACCCTTACATTACGGGTAGTATCGATTAAAATCTAAGGCCACACTAAGTAAATTACATAATTCCAAAATTACGTAAATAAATTATGACATTCATAAACAATAATTAAATATGCAATGCTTATGTAAAATGCAAAACCTAAGCCAAATCGTCCTATTTAAACACGTTTTAAATATCGTTATTCGTAATAACACGGTTTTATGGAATAACGTGATTTAAACAATTTTAAAATCACTAATCACTTTATGAATCACTATTCATGATTTAGTTAAGTTTCCTAACACATTTTAGGATTCAAAATTTAGTCTTACTCAAATTTCGAAAATTAACTTAACTTATTTCAATATTGTTCGGTTTTAATCGGTTTTACGGGAAATAGCATTAAAATAATCAAACGAGTCATAAAAATTTCGAAAATTCAAAATTCAAAATTTTGAACATAGTGAAAATTTTCTAAAATTTCAGATCCTTAAAATTCAAATATTTTCGAAATATACTTATTTATTTCGTAAAATTGCCGTGTACATGCATAAAATTTCGAAAAATTCAAAACTACTTCAAAAAATATGAAATAAAATACCAATATAATTTTTACATCTTCCTAGACACTCAAAGTATCTGAAAATGCAAAGAAAATCAGTTACACACTGTTTAAGATCTGAAAAATAATTATGACTCCTTCAACACTCAATCTCCAACTTTAATCTTTTAAAATTAAAACTTAAAGTTTCAGAAACTTTTGGCACTAAATAAAAATATGCTGATGATCATACATAATATGACTAATATGGGTGAATTTTTCGGACCATTTAAGCAACATTTACTATTTTTAATAATTCGTGTCATATATTACGCGATTTTACCGATTAAAATCATTTCTCATGCAATATTCGAGATTAAAAGCTCAAAATTCACATGCATGCTAGAAATAATATATGTGACACTATATTAAATTTTTATGGTCAAATTCGAACTTAAACTATTTAAGCTAAAATATGTCACTAATATTACGATTTTTACGATAAAAATCAATATTCATGCAATATTAACGAAAAATTTCTGGAAAATTCATCATATATTTTAAATATTGCATGTGACATCTACCAAAATTTTTATAGTTAAATTCATAATATAACTATTTATCCCATATTTAACTCATTTTATGACTATTTAACCATTAAAAATCATAAACCATGCATACAACCTTCAATAATTTCGAAAATTATATATTCATAATACGTTAAATGCATGTGAGAACATATTTAAAATTCATGGCCAGAAACATTATTTAGCTATTTTTCCCATAATAAAACATTTTTAACCGATTTTTGGCACTAATTAAACATTTTAATTACAATATTGAACAATATTATTCCATAAATCATCAAAATGACTTAAAACTATTTTAAGACCAGAAGATATACATGCAATATGATTTTCGTGCATATCCTATATGTACTACTCATTTTCGTTTTTAATTAAAATCGTATTTTCTCGCAAAAACGTATAAAATCGAGTTGCATGCAAACAACCTTATGGCTCTGATACCACTTGTTGGAACTCGAGGTAGTCATACTAGCTAGTTCATATTATTAGTCTTACTAATTTTACTAATTAATCTCATATTAATTTAGTTTAAACGATCTAATCTTATGCATGCAAAATAAAAGCGGAAATAATGAGAATCGTATTCTTACAACCGGTCCGAAATATGCTAAGGACGATCCTCCAAGAGCAACCAAGTAAGCTTGCCTCCAATGAGTGCGCACCAAGACCTTACCTTAAACGGACCAAATAACCGAACCCGAGCTAGGAGACGGATTTGGGTTAAAACCGTATGCTAATACTAATAGTAGTATTATGGATAATATTATGAAGATAATATTATTGAGGTTGTAGTAAACTTTCTCACACTAGAAAGAAGCTAGGTTTTTCATTAGTAATTGAATATGTGTATTACCACATATTTATAGAATGGGATGGTTGGGGTTGGGTTTAGCCGTGAGACACAAGGTCTAGGGTAGTGAAAGAGTCAATTTGTGTCTTGCACATGACCTTAGGTTTTAAGGCTATTTACTCAATATGTTTTTAGGGTATTAATTTCATATTTCAACCCATAAAACATTGTCACCAAAACCGGCACCTATAAACGTAAAATGCACTTTCATTTTACGTTTTATAATTTGTACAATTACGTAACATCTTATGTGACATGACAATTGTATTAATTTAAAATATAAATTTATCACGTAAATAATATTTCTAAATTAATTAAATCACATTTAACAAATTATTAAGTGATTCGAAATCACTGTCCCAACATATGGTTATCGTAATAATCGTCGATACGATATATTAACAACGTTTGTCATAACCATGAACCATTCATTATACTAATTTCGATATTTCATAAATATCGATTAACATTTGACAATTGATACATTTCAATTTCAAATATAAATCTTACCTTAAGATTCAACCTCTAATTTCTCAATATACGGTTTTAAGAATATCGATCAATCTGTATCCTATACAATTAATCAATATACGTTTAAGGGGTTAGTCCTATAGGTGTGACCTAAAGGGATCAACTGACCACCACCGTCATACGACAGTAATGTTAAACTCTAGTCAGCCAATCATTACCGATTAATGTTGGTCAGTTGACTAAATCAATATTGGATCGTCCCTTGCATATTCATTTCATAAGATTTATGACAATGATTTTATCACTGTCGTGATCGCACTATTGTTGAGGACACACATTCCCCAACAGGTACATCCCTACAGGCACTCAACTGAAATGTAAACTAAGTCTAGCTAACGTAAACGTGTAAGTCAATCGATGAATAGGATCATCGCTCGCTAGCTCCATGCAACCCTCTGCCAACCACCTGTCATGTACCTACATACATGTAAACATGTACGCCACAATCAGTGGGGAGTGACTAGAGTTCTCCTAGCCACCTTTTGTGACAACACGTAACACATAAAACAATACAGAATACTCCAACATATATTAACATGTGAAGCATAAACATCTCATCAACTGATCTCATATTATCATGCAAACTCTAGTGCACGGCTCTCAACCAACTTCATAAACCGTTAGGAAGGAGAGCCGGTTTCCCTACTGGTTACCCAGTCGGGGGGTCTTTCAATCCAACTATTTATGAAACTGATCATAGAGTCATCCAATGCCTTGGATGAACAAACTATATCTCAAACAATATAAACATCAACTTCATCATGCATATCTGACACTGTACCAACCTAGGCAAGCAGATATAACATAAGCAATGGCAATGGGTCCAGAGGTGAACTTAACACATATCCCACTACCAAACAATGTCGGGTCCAGAGGTGAACTTAACACATATCCCAACATGCAAATCAAGTAAAGGGTCCAGAGGTGAACTTAACACATATCCCTATACATACAATTCGAGAGAAGGGTCCAGAGGTGAGCTTAACACATATCCCAAATCGCAATCAGTAATGGGTCCAGAGGTGAGCTTAACACATATCCCATTACTACACTATGTCGGGTCCAGAGGTGAGCTTAACACATATCCCAACATACATCCATAAGCAAAGGGTCCAGAGGTGAGCTTAACACATATCCCAATGCTACAAACAAGTATTGGGTCCAGAGGTGAGCTTAACACATATCCCAATACGCAGTCACCGCACAACGGGTCCAGAGGTGAGCTTAACACATATCCCGTGTACGAAAACCGATCACGTGTCAGGTCCAGAGGTGAACTTAACACATATCCTGACACGCCACAAGCAGAACACGTAACGGGTCCAGAGGTGAACTTAACACATATCCCGTCACGCGACATATAAAACACGTAGTGGGTCCAGAGGTGAGCTTAACACATATCCCACCACGCGACAACCAATGTAACCACTAACATCCAAAGGTAGAAACTAACCTATAGTTCTAACTTCTTAAACCTCTAATCAACACTTAATTGATCCCGGGAACTAAGACGAGGGAGAGCCGGTTTCCCTTTCGGTTACCCGACCGGGGGGTCTCTATCCTCACTTCATTCCCGAACCCAAATAACGTGTTGCCCGTACACCGGGGATCTCAAATATATATCACGGGTATACAAAACGAGTTTCACTCAAAACCGATCAACCGTTCAAAAGTTACGATCGAAAAACAATAAAGAGCCTTCAGGGATCCCCAGCCGGTCGGCAGGCAGCCGGTCGGCCGGCTGGTGACCTCTCAGCCTCCTTCTTTCTTTAAAACCGGAAACACAAAAAGGGGTCCCCAGCCGGTCGGCAGGCAGCCGGTCGGCCGGCTGGGAAGACCTTCCCTAAGCCTTAACAAAATACGCAAGCCAACCCACAAACACTCCCAGCCGGCTGGCAGGCGGCCGGTCTGCCGGCTGGGCTCCCTTCCTATTCTATATTCTTCGCAAACACAAAACAACCCATGAAGAGACCACCAGCCGGTCGGCAGGCAGCCGGTCGGCCGGCTGGCAGTCCTAAGGCCAACTTCGACAAAATACGAAGACACTCAAGATGCACTCCCAGCCGGTCGACCGGCGGCCGGTCGGTCGACCGGCTCAGAGAGCCTGCAACGATTTTCGCCATTTTTCAGAATTTTCCATACTTCATAAATCGACTACAAAACTCGAACAACACTACAATTGATGTTTACCCAACAACATAAATCATCCAATACTACTATTCTACCAGCAAGCAAGTCCCATAACAATCCTCAAATGATTATGTCGAGTATTCGTCGCAAAGTGAGAAAAACTGAAAATCACATATGAACACATAACAACATCTTTAAGTATGGATTCCTCACATATTCAACATCCTAAACATGATACTAAGTTCCTTAAACATAAAACTTGAACAAAAATCAGAATCAAACATAAGAAACACAACAAAAGTGCTAATATACACATAAAGGCTGAGTTTCTCATTATCGTCACCTTTTAGCTTCTTAAACCAACATGAATCCGACTCCAAGCTGCTCCTTTTGTCCAAGTCCGCACTAGAAACACAACAAACCCATTAAATCTCGAAAAACGTGACCTTAGAGTCACGGCCAGATTATAAGACCGAATTATTTTGGGTAAAAACTTACCTAGAAAGATGGAGGGCGAGAAGAGGAATCCGTGGCCGCGAAAATCGTCTCAATCGGATAAGAAATGAGGATTTTATGAGAGTTTTAAGGTTTGGAGGAGAAAACTAAAATGGTGTTTGTTACAAATCTGAAAAATGAAATGAAGGAGGGAGGTAGAAGATGGTGGGGTTAGGGTTTTGTGAGGAAAAAGAAGGAAAATTGGTCCATTAACAAGTTAGGCCCATATGACAAGTTTTAAGACGGTTTAAGCTAAAAACACCGACTTAAGGTAACTATAAACTTAAGACGATATAAATAGTTCCGGACTATGAAATTAAATTGCTAAGACGTAAATTACGCAATTAATTAAAATCTTATTTAAATCCTTTTAAATATTCCCACATAAATTAATCGGTTATTTAAATGAAATACCAAGAATTACGAAATATAAATTATTTCTCGAACTTGAACTTAAAATCTTTAAACTTCCGAATCCCGAAATATTGGGATGTTACAATCACCCCATCTTTCAAAAAGTTTCGTCCTCGAAACTTGAAAACCGAAGTAGGTACGAAAATAACTTTAACTACTGATACGTGTCTATTTTATGATGTTTTACATCTATTTTTACACGTATTTGGTCGCTCATTTACTATGTTTTAGCCTTTATTTCCCACAAATTGTATACTTTCGTATTTTTACGCACTTTTGCAGATTTATGCGGAAAAGAGACGATTTAGCACCAAATTCGTATCCTCAAGTCTTTAGCTTAATTAAGGAATAAAAGGAAAGTCAACTGAGGTCAAAGTCAAAGTGCCAAAGGTCAAAACAAGAAGAAATCCGAAGACTTCCCAGAAGAAGCGGTCGACCGACCAACTAAACGGGTCGGCCGACCAGACCCAATTTTCATGAGGCCCAAATTTCAAGAAAACCGCAAATAAGAGAAGCCCAGCAGGAAGTGGTCGACCGACCAACTAAACGGGTCGGCCGACCAGAACGAGGCCCGTACGATTCGTTTTCGGAAATAAAGTAGAATTAGAATCTTAAGGAAACTCTTAGTTTTTACCCTATATAAACTAACCTTGTGATTAGGGTTTTGCATCTTTTTATCATCCAGTTTTACAGACAATAAGTTTCAGAGAGATTCACTTATTCAGTTTTATTCAAGTTTTAGTTTTGTAATCTTTCAATAGTTCCCAAGTATTCAATAAAGTTGATTCCGTTCTACCTTAATTCCAATTGTGGTAATTCCTCTTTGATCTAGTTTATTTATTGTTCTTATTGCTTTTATTACAATTATTAAGTTAGAATCCCAGGCTTTATTTGAATCTTGCATGTTTAGATTAATTACTATGTTCTTCATGTTTATTCCCAATTTTATATTCGTCTTAACAATTATGAGTAACTAATTTTCATATGTTAGGATGTAGGGGATAATATGCATAGGTAGATAGAAATCCGAAAACCCGACCTGTAGCAGGACCACGGTCGGCCGACTGGAATAGTCGGTCGGTCGACCGAGGCCGTGGTCGGCCGACTGGAGTAGCCGGTCGGTCGACCACTCGCGTCTGTTTTCTTATTTCGTCTTTTCTTATAAATTATAATATCCTGCAATGAGACCAATAGGAGACTTGTAGGATGTTAGTAATGACCTACCCAAGATTGAAAGATACGGGAAGGGCATTGGTTTACACTTTAAGACGGATAGGTTACTCAAGGCTGAAAGGTATGTAACCTGGGATTTAGGAATCACCCTTATTGTTGACACCCAATAATTGTGAGACCTAGGAACTAATAGCATAGGCCGAAAGGAGCTATTAGGTAGCATAGACCTAAAAAGATATGTTACACCCCCTTACGCGACTGCAATACATGTTGACCTTAGGATTTATTTTAACTTAGCTAATTATTACCCAAACATCCTAGCATCCCCTTTTATTATATTTTTATTCTCATCTTTTAATTCTTGTTTTATTTTTATCTTTGCCTTAGATATAGCATCAACCAATCAAACCCCCAAAATTGTTACCTCAACAATAACACCAAACAATAAACATTCCCCACCTCCTTGTGGTTCGACCCTGACTTTCACTATCTATTGTTAAAGTTAGGAATTATAAATTTTATCTTTGGTACCCTCAACGACGGGCATCAAATTTTGGCGCCGTTGCCGGGGAGGTGACGCCAGTGTTTATTGTTTTTTGTTTTTGTTTCTCTTTGTTTAAGGAACTTTTTGTTCCTTAAACTTTCTCACCTTTTTCTTGTAGTTTCCTCTTATGCGCAGGTCAGTTCAAGGAGAACTCCTACCACTTGATCTCGAAATTGAGAGGACTCTTAGGGAAAGAAGAAAGCAGCTTCTAGCAAATCAAGAGGGAGGGTCACCATCCTCTTTATTTCAGGAAGACCTTTTCGAGTTACCACCATCTTCACCAAAAACACCACCTTCACAACCAAATTCACCCATCAATCCACCTTCACCAAAAACACCACCTTCCACCTACTTTCCAGTTTTTCCTAAAGAAGAAGATAACATGACAGAAGAAGCTACTATTGCCAGTCACTCTATGCCTCAGGCAAAGGACCTATACAAAGGGTTCACTTTACCTGCAGGTACTGGAAAGCCATTCGAGGCCAAGCCTGCTTATATTACTATGGTTGAAAGAAACCAATTCGGAGGCTCGGCCAATGAGGATGCAGCTAAGCATATTGAAATCTTCACAGATTACATATGCTCTATAGCACCCCCAGAAGGAGTGACGCAGGATCAGATTAAACAGACCATGTTTATCTTCTCCCTTAGGGACTCTGCGAGAGAATGGTACAGAGACCTTGACCGCACTGCTGCGGGAGTTACAGATTGGAACACCTTAGCCCTAGCTTTCTACAGGAAATACTATTCTGCATCAAAGACTAATGCCTTAAGAGCGCAGATTACTAATTTCAAGCAAGGACCCAATGAAGACTTTAGCGAGGCGTGGGACAGGTTCAAGAGACTTGTTCGATCCATACCACATCACGGATTCGAACAATGGTTTCTTTGCAACCAGTTCTACAATGGCCTCTATGATGACAACAGGGCCTACTTAGATGCTGCAGCTAATGGAAGATTCCAGGATAATTCAGGAGAGACTAAAGGTCTCAAGTTAATAGAAGATGTTGCTGTGCATCGCGCTGAGCATGGTACTTCCAGAGGAAATCAGAGAAAATCAGAGTACAACCTGGCAGCAATTGAGGCCTTAACGGCCAAGTTAGAAAAATTTGAAGCTGCAGGAAAGCTCGATCTAGGGAGTGGAAGCAAGGGAGGAATATACCAGGTGAACGCCGTTCAGGACGGACCCTTTGCTTGTGAGAGGTGCGGTGGAGAAGGGCATGTGTCGAAGTTCTGTACTTCATCTAATGAAACATGTGCCGCTTTTCAGCATTATCGTGGAAACAATTTCTATGATCCAAATAATAACAATGTCCATCCCAACTTAAGGTGGACAAGCCAGAATGTTCAAAACCCACAGCACATGCAACCTCAGCAAAATTCCACATATGTACCCCCACATAAACAGAATTTCCAAAGACCACCTTTCAACCCTCAACCACCTTCTAATCCACCACCCAACACAGATGCTCTTATCCAAAATCTTATTGGATTGGTTCAGAAGGAGTCACAGGCTAGAGAGGCAGGGATGAAGATGTTGGAGTCCCAGATTGCTCAGATCGCGAGCAAGAGTGACACCAGAGCTCCGGGTCAACTTCCGACCAAACCGGACCAGAAGAAGGAGACCCTAAACGTCGTAACCCTGCGAAGTGGAGCTAAAGTGGGGGCTGAGGAAGAAAAAACAGCAAGTAGCAGCAAAGTCGGTCGACCGACCGAAGAATCTGGTCGACCGACCGCGGAGCAGGATCCGAAAATTTTGCCTGAACAGGAGATTGGTCGACCGACCGAGAATACTGGTCGACCGACCACAGAAGCAGAGCCCGAAGTTCCCTTTCGTCCAGAATTGCCGAATAACTTAAGGGATTTTCTTTTCCGGGGTGATAAGACCCCCAGGTTTTTAAAAAGGGCTGCAAATACGGAATCCTCAGCTGCTCCCTTTCCAGAGAGACTCGTGCCTTCGAAGGATCAGGTATCTTTTGACAAATTTAAAGATGTAATTCGTTCATTAAATGTTCAAGTTCCATTTTTAGAATTAGTTCAACAAGTTCCTTCTTATCTAAAATTCATGAGATAGCTTTTGTCAAGAAAGAGGTCTCTAGAAAAGGTTGAGTCTGTGGCTCTCACTGAAGAGTCATCTAGCTTTTTAACTCATGTCATTGCCCCTCATAAATTAGAAGACCCTAGAAGTTTTTCTGTCCCCTGTAATATAGGAACCTTCCCAGTTAAAAAGGCTTTATGCGACCTAGGTGCTAGTATAAGTGTCATGCCCCTAAGCGTTGCCTTAAAACTAGGAATGACCGAATTTGCAGTGACCAGCATGACAGTCCAGATGGCTGATCGCACATCTATGGAACCTATAGGGGTGTTAGAAAACATCCCTGTGCGTATTGACAGGTTTTTCTTCCCAGTAGACTTTGTTGTTTTGGATATCCCAGAGGATGCCCATATACCCATCATTCTAGGAAGACCCTTTCTTCACACTGCAGGTGCCATTATAGATGTAGGCACTGGAACTCTAACCTTCAAAGTAGGCAAACATTCTATTATCTATGGCCTATCCTATAGGAAGAAGGATGCTATGACCCCCATTACATGTAATGCTATAACTTCTGAGAAGAAGTATGAGGTCATCACTACTTCTCCACCTTTACTACCTGTTCCTGTATCTGTTTTTACACCTCCACCCCAGATTGGGAGCAATAGGGAGGACACTTCTATTATGACTATTGCAGGAATTGGTTTGGGGAAACCCAAGGAGAAGGAAGTCATCATCCAGAGAGGAGGAATGGGATGCCTAAGCCATGGAGAGGATGAGGATCCAGACGTCGTGGATCGAGAGGAGAAAAAGAAGAGGAGGCAGGCTCAAGCAGAGAGACCGTCGCATATGCTTTGCGATGGAGGAAAGAAGATGTGTTTTGCCACTGAAGCAAAAACTGTGGAGACTACGGCGTGCCGTCAGAAGCCGTGGTCGGATATTTTCCGCATCTTCAGCGGATAGTTGTTTCTAAATTGCAGTTTTAAGACAATTTATTTTATGTTCGGTTTGCTAGTAGTTAAGACTTTTAGAATCGTTTTGGCATCTCGCGCATTGTTGGGCGCACATATTTTCTTGCTTTTTCAGGATTTCCGAAGAAAAGAAGACCTCCAGGACTAAACTGGTCGACCGACCAGAATCATCAGTCGGTCGACCAGGGGCGCTGTTTCGCAGAATTTTCCGCTGTTCACAGGAGGTCGATCGACCAGAAACACCGGTCGGTCGACCTACCTGTCCGCTGCAGTCTTTCGTTTCTCTTCCTTGGAACTCGTGAAATCAACTTGGGTACTTGAGTGGCACTGCTAGCCACCAAAAAACCTCCCAGCTTACGCTGGTTTGGGGAGGTTTTTCTCTTACATCTTTTAACCCAGTGAGTTCTTTCCAGTTTTTCCTTAAGTTTTTATTTTTATTTCCCTTTAATTTTCTGAAACCTTTACTTAGGCTAATGCACAATGGGGACATTGTGCGGGTTGGTTTGGGGAATGGTTTCGTGTTACATGCATTGCATTTTGTCACACGTTTATTGCATTTCTGTCTTGCATCGTTCTTTTCTTTATTTTCCTTATATATACAAAAATCCAAAAAAATTAAAAAATTCAAAAATTCCAAAAAATGCACGTTTATTTTAGCATATAGGTCGAGTCGGAACGAAAGTATTTCAAGGATGATTTAGCTATCTTACATGTTTATACCTTTACCTTGCCTTGTCAACTTGTTTTAGTATGAGAGTCTTTCGCATATCTACGAGTTTTTGTCAACTTGCATATCTTGAGACTTGACTTATACCTTGGCGACCTATTATACATTCTAAGGTTTAGAGCTTATTCCTGGTTTCTTTCTTAAACCAGTCGTATAGGATGTGAGTAGTACTCCCCTTGGAACATGTTACATCAATATGCATAAACATGAACTTGAATTGCTTTATACTTGTTTTACTATCTCGTTTTGTGAGTCTTGATACGTGCATTTGGGATCCCTTTCCTCATATTTACCCATAAGCCTTACATAGCCAGAATTGCCTTTTTATTCCCCCAAAACTACATCCCATACTTAGCCTACCCTTCCAAGCTAGTATTTGTGGTCATTGGATTTTTTTTTGAGGCATCTTGGTTTGTGTGCTACCATGAGCAAAAAGAGAAAAGAAAGAAAGAAAGCAAGAAAAGGAAAAGAACAGAAAAATTCAAAGAAAGAAAGAAAAGAAAAACGAAAAAAAAATCCAGAAAATACGAAAGTCAGTCGACCGACCGCATATACAGGTCGGCCGACCAACTGGCACCATCAGAAAAAATTTTCGTTTCAAACAATCCCTTTCTTTTATATGTTATCACTCCCGTACCTCATTCAAAATATTTGGGAGTCCTTTCTTATATAATGTGAGAGTTGTGCCACAAGAAAAGGCACTTTCTTAATATCAAAAAGTCGTGAAATATGTTATTGGGAATCGGTTTTACTAGCTTGGCTACTAACCCCACATATCCAAAAACATCTTAACCACTTTTACCTTTTACCTCACATATCTTTCGTACCTCATCTGCATGTATCTAGGTCACTTTAATAAGATTGTTATACAAAGTTGTAGAATTCCTGTTCATGTTAGATTGCAGGCATGTTTCCATGGGTCGCAGTTAGGTGAGTGTCTCTACAAAATTACTTCTTTCTGTCTTTTACATATACTCACCCTTTGCTTCATGAGTGTCTCGAGCATACCGCGAGAGTCCATGATATAAGTCTCTATAGTCTTTATGTTTTCAAGTTTGACGACCCTATAACTCGTTTGCATGATTTGAATATTATCTTATTTTATTCTTGGCATTGGTTTAGGCTTACATGTAAATTTCGCTCTGAGATTGAAATCGTTCCATTAGTTAAGATCGAGTCTATTTCTTGCTTGAGGGCAAGCAAGGGTTTGGTTTGGGGAATTTGATACGTGTCTATTTTATGATGTTTTACATCTATTTTTACACGTATTTGGTCGCTCATTTACTATGTTTTAGCCTTTATTTCCCACAAATTGTATACTTTCGTATTTTTACGCACTTTTGCAGATTTATGCGGAAAAGAGACGATTTAGCACCAAATTCGTATCCTCAAGTCTTTAGCTTAATTAAGGAATAAAAGGAAAGTCAACTGAGGTCAAAGTCAAAGTGCCAAAGGTCAAAACAAGAAGAAATCCGAAGACTTCCCAGAAGAAGCGGTCGACCGACCAACTAAACGGGTCGGCCGACCAGACCCAATTTTCATGAGGCTCTAATTTCAAGAAAACCGCAAATAAGAGAAGCCCAGCAGGAAGTGGTCGACCGACCAACTAAACGGGTCGGCCGACCAGAACGAGGCCCGTACGATTCGTTTTCGGAAATAAAGTAGAATTAGAATCTTAAGGAAACTCTTAGTTTTTACCCTATATAAACTAACCTTGTGATTAGGGTTTTGCATCTTTTTATCATCCAGTTTTACAGACAATAAGTTTCAGAGAGATTCACTTATTCAGTTTTATTCAAGTTTTAGTTTTGTAATCTTTCAATAGTTCCCAAGTATTCAATAAAGTTGATTCCGTTCTACCTTAATTCCAATTGTGGTAATTCCTCTTTGATCTAGTTTATTTATTGTTCTTATTGCTTTTATTACAATTATTAAGTTAGAATCCCAGGCTTTATTTGAATCTTGCATGTTTAGATTAATTACTATGTTCTTCATGTTTATTCCCAATTTTATATTCGTCTTAACAATTATGAGTAACTAATTTTCATATGTTAGGATGTAGGGGATAATATGCATAGGTAGATAGAAATCCGAAAACCCGACCTGTAGCAGGACCACGGTCGGCCGACTGGAATAGTCGGTCGGTCGACCGAGGCCGTGGTCGGCCGACTGGAGTAGCCGGTCGGTCGACCACTCGCGTCTGTTTTCTTATTTCGTCTTTTCTTATAAATTATAATATCCTGCAATGAGACCAATAGGAGACTTGTAGGATGTTAGTAATGACCTACCCAAGATTGAAAGATACGGGAAGGGCATTGGTTTACACTTTAAGACGGATAGGTTACTCAAGGCTGAAAGGTATGTAACCTGGGATTTAGGAATCACCCTTATTGTTGACACCCAATAATTGTGAGACCTAGGAACTAATAGCATAGGCCGAAAGGAGCTATTAGGTAGCATAGACCTAAAAAGATATGTTACACCCCCTTACGCGACTGCAATACATGTTGACCTTAGGATTTATTTTAACTTAGCTAATTATTACCCAAACATCCTAGCATCCCCTTTTATTATATTTTTATTCTCATCTTTTAATTCTTGTTTTATTTTTATCTTTGCCTTAGATATAGCATCAACCAATCAAACCCCCAAAATTGTTACCTCAACAATAACACCAAACAATAAACATTCCCCACCTCCTTGTGGTTCGACCCTGACTTTCACTATCTATTGTTAAAGTTAGGAATTATAAATTTTATCTTTGGTACCCTCAACGACGGGCATCAACTACCAAAACGTACTACCTGGGTTATGGTAACCCAAAACTTTATCTTTCAAAAATTTCCCAGAGGAAAAAGATTTTAAGGCACCAGTCTCTGTCAGTGGACATTGGGATTCTCGTTACGTACTCAAGAGTCCGACATTCCAAATCTGAGACAAGTCCCAAATTTAAATCAGTCAAAATTCAAAATTTAGATTGATTCGGTGTTGATAAGCACAGCACAGGTTATCAGACGTCTCCAATAACAAGTTCTAGTGGCAATCAACGCTGAAATCCCTCAAAGTTGTAAAACATTCGGCTCTTTCAAACCAGGTTTCCTTCAAAATTAACTTTTATTCTCAAATTCTTGAAAGAGTAAAATTGTAAAAATGACAAAAGGTTACCTCCAACGGAAGAGAAAGTAGTTTCCAACTCCAAAAGCAGTAAGATTTTCCAAAAACAGCAAATTTAGAGTCAACAATAGGGAAACGAATTTCAAAAACAGTCGCTGGGAGCGCAGAAACAGTCATAGAGATTACCTTCGACACGAAGGATTAAGAGTTCCTAGTTTCACAGCTGACAGAACGTACAAGGAAGGATCGAAGGAATGAAACAACCAGGTTAGAGGTCAAGGAAAACAGTAACTCTTGCTAAACATGGGGTCACTAATCACTCGATCCATAATCAAAGCATCGTTACACGATTCCCAATATATCCCTAGCAGGGCAATTCAAGTGATCTATAGACTCTCAATGGTTTCACGATCCCTCTTATCATTATCTCATCCACAGAACAAGGTATTCCTCAACAAGAAGTCTTCCAACACTCTGAACCGGGATTCTATTACCATAACAACGAACCTCGAAACCCAAGATATGGTATTCATCATCCTATAACCTTAAATTTTAACGGTTCGATCCTAGCAAACCTATTCCACAAGGCTCGATATAAAAAAATTCCCAAATTTTATTACCACAATGAACATTCAAACCAAGATCTTACTAAGGTAGCAACTCTTAAATCCTCTGGTTTCAACCACTTACCAACAATATACATCCCAAAGAAAGGGTTCCAAAGAAGTAACAACTTTCACTCCTACGGTTTCAATAAGGTTTAGTTATTCGCATTCTGAAGTTCCCGAATGATATTCATGAACACTTAAAAGTTACAAATTGCTACTCCATGATTACCTCAGACATCAATGGTTACCCGTCAACCACTCCTGAAGCGTTATTAAGCCAACAAACTTCCATTATTCCACCGCTATCAAAAACAATCCACCTAACAGTGGGGCATCTTACAATTTCTTTAAGTATCTCAATAGGTAAACGCTGAGGTTCAATAAGTAACCTACGGTCAAACACTCAGTCAACTCCATAAGTCAAATCGTAAATGTCTCAACATTCTCACACCGTTACCAATAACTCTCGTTCCTCAAGTATGTGGTCCTTTCTGCATTACAAAAATTCCTCAAGATTAAGTAGCACTAACTTACCTCATTCAACCAATTAACCACATCATCATTATCCAAGGTACATTCCTCTAAATTCATCTAGAACTCCAAGCATTTTATTCAAATCCTCAAATGGTACTTCAAAATCTACAAATACCACTTACACACCGACCCATCGTACATGGAACTCTCAAGACGGTACACTATCCAACATCGCTCGAACACTATTCTCACCAACTCTCTCAACCAAATCCTGACAACGCACACCAAACATTCCTCAAGACATGTATCTCTACCCCGAGAACAGGTCGATCTCGCCACTAATCTAAATGAAAAGGAACAAGGCTCACAGAAGATGAGATCAGATGAGATACGAACTTTAAGGGCAAACATGATACAGATCTCGAGAGAGTCCTAAGAAACGACTCGAGGAGCAACGAGATGACCAGGTAACAAACTTTAGACTATGGACTCCAATAAAATTGAAGCCATGATCAGAAGGAGAAGCAAAGGAGGGGAAAGGCGAGAAGCGAAATGAAATAAACGATTACGGACATCTCCCAAGGTGCAGGTCTCTCACCATTCTCACGGGGTTCTCACTTCTTACTTTCCACATCAAGTCATTCAATTATCGGTTCTCACGAACAATTCCTCTAATGATTCATATATCCTTATCTTCCAAACTTTAAACGATATCACCATTACAACTACCTATTCCCAAAAGTTTGAGATGTCTCATCTCTGCTAGTCCCTCAAATGACAATTCAATAACACTTTCAGGTCATCACCCCTAAATGCTATATCCACTTTACTTACTTCACTGTCCACAAGTTAACAATTTTTAATCATCAAGTTTCTGAACTTTCATCTCCAAATGAACTTCTCTATTCCATCCACATACCGTGCTGCATCCTTAAATTTCTCTTAAGTCCTCCATTAGGCAAACGCTAAATTCCATTAAACAACCTAGGGTCAAGTAGTGATTCACTTCTCCTAAGCTTAAGTCAAAACTCTTCAAGTATTCAACCATTATAGCCAATGATTCACATTCCTAAACAACGGACCTTTCTCAACTTAATCACTCACCTAAATCAAGTGATACTAACTCACTTAACTCATCTATTCTTTTTCATTAGCATCTTAAGCCTATTCTTCTAGGTCGGTCTATATCCTCAAGTATCTTATCTAACTCCTTAAACAGTACTCTTCAATCCACATATTTTCACAATCCAAGCATGGTTCTCAAGATTAAGTTCCACCGAATACTAAGTAAACAACTCAACCTTCAAGCCGGTATCCTATCACTCACTTTCACTCTCCCAATTGGATAGACAACTAGACCCTGAGATCACCAAAACATGTCTCTCGATACCTCTTAAGTTATTCCTCAAATAACAATATTTCTCATAACACAGCTTACGATTATCCTAAGACTAGTTCCTCCAAATCAATTAAAAGGGAAGATTACCTAGGGGCACTTTAAGAAAGCAAGCAACAAGGTTAAGCTGAAAAGATATGAAGATCTGCTCAAGTGAGATAGACAAATATTCTAAAAGAAGGATGTGCATTCGAAGTTATCAAAGAAGGTGATGCACAAAGAAAAAGGAGTATCTTCAAGGTTCAGAAACATTCTCCAACAATAGCACGAATCTTCTATCTTCGGTAGGAACTCCGATCTCCACCGCCAAATGGATAAGCCCACGGTTCGTCGATCGAAAGATATAAAAGTGAAGCAAATGACAATCAACAAACACGTTAGAGCCTAATAAGAGCAATCACAAAACAGACTACAATATAAGTCCTTAAATCTACCCATCTCTCATTCCTTATTTGTTTATTTGGTCAAGTTAAGGTTGGGGTTACATGAGTGCGTCGGGAGCAATAATGCTCTGATACCAACTGTAAAACCCCTCGCGAAAGCGGAAATATAAACCTACAAAAGTACTAAAAATGCAGCGGAATTAAAACTTTTTAACATAACTAACATGCGAGGTGAATTAAAAACTGTAACTGAAAGTAAAATACATATACAAACAGCCTGGGATGGTACATCCCTACAGGCACTCAACTGAAATGTAAACTAAGTCTAGCTAACGTAAACATGTAAGTCAATCGATGAATAGGATCATCGCTCGCTAGCTCCATGCAACCCTCTGCCAACCACCTGTCATGTACCTACATACATGTAAACATGTACGCCACAATCAGTGGGGAGTGACTAGAGTTCTCCTAGCCACCTTTTGTGACAACACGTAACACATAAAACAATACAGAATACTCCAACATATATTAACATGTGAAGCATAAACATCTCATCAACTGATCTCATATTATCATGCAAACTCTAGTGCACGGCTCTCAACCAACTTCATAAACCGTTAGGAAGGAGAGCCGGTTTCCCTACTGGTTACCCAGTCGGGGGGTCTTTCAATCCAACTATTTATGAAACTGATCATAGAGTCATCCAATGCCTTGGATGAACAAACTATATCTCAAACAATATAAACATCAACTTCATCATGCATATCTGACACTGTACCAACCTAGGCAAGCAGATATAACATAAGCAATGGCAATGGGTCCAGAGGTGAACTTAACACATATCCCACTACCAAACAATGTCGGGTCCAGAGGTGAACTTAACACATATCCCAACATGCAAATCAAGTAAAGGGTCCAGAGGTGAACTTAACACATATCCCTATACATACAATTCGAGAGAAGGGTCCAGAGGTGAGCTTAACACATATCCCAAATCGCAATCAGTAATGGGTCCAGAGGTGAGCTTAACACATATCCCATTACTACACTATGTCGGGTCCAGAGGTGAGCTTAACACATATCCCAACATACATCCATAAGCAAAGGGTCCAGAGGTGAGCTTAACACATATCCCAATGCTACAAACAAGTATTGGGTCCAGAGGTGAGCTTAACACATATCCCAATACGCAGTCACCGCACAACGGGTCCAGAGGTGAGCTTAACACATTTCCCGTGTACGACAACCGATCACGTGTCAGGTCCAGAGGTGAACTTAACACATATCCTGACACGCCACAAGCAGAACACGTAACGGGTCCAGAGGTGAACTTAACACATATCCCGTCACGCGACATATAAAACACGTAGTGGGTCCAGAGGTGAGCTTAACACATATCCCACCACGCGACAACCAATGTAACCACTAACATCCAAAGGTAGAAACTAACCTATAGTTCTAACTTCTTAAACCTCTAATCAACACTTAATTGATCCCGGGAACAAAGACGAGGGAGAACCGGTTTCCCTTTCGGTTACCCGACCGGGGGGGTCTCTATCCTTACTCCATTCCCGAACCCAAATAACGTGTTGCCCGTACACCGGGGATCTCAAATATATATCACGGGTATACAAAACGAGTTTCACTCAAAACCGATCAACCGTTCAAAAGTTACGATCGAAAAACAATAAAGAGCCTTCAGGGGTCCCCAGCCGGTCGGCAGGCAGCCGGTCGGCCAGCTGGTGACCTCTCAGCCTCCTTCTTTATTTAAAACCGGAAACACAAAAAGGGGTCCCCAGCCGGTCGGCAGGCAGCCGGTCGGCCGGCAGCCGGTCGGCCGGCTGGGAAGACCTTCCCTTAGCCTTAACAAAATACGCAAGCCAACCCACAAACACTCCCAGCCGGCTGGCAGGCGGCCGGTCTGCCGGCTGGGCTCCCTTCCTATTCTATATTCTTCGCAAACACAAAACAACCCAAGAAGAGACCACCAGCCGGTCGGCAGGCAGCCGGTCGGCCGGCTGGCAGTCCTAAGGCCAACTTCGACAAAATACGAAGACACTCAAGATGCACTCCCAGCCGGTCGACCGGCGGCCGGTCGGTCGACCGGCTCAGAGAGCCTGTAACGATTTTCGCCATTTTTCAGAATTTCCCATACTTCATAAATCGACTACAAAACTCGAACAACACTACAATTGATGTTTACCCAACAACATAAATCATCCAATACTACTATTCTACCAGCAAGCAAGTCCCATAACAATCCTCAAATGATTATGTCGAGTATCCGTCGCAAAGTGAGAAAAACTGAAAATCACATATGAACACATAACAACATCTTTAAGTATGGATTCCTCACATATTCAACATCCTAAACATGATACTAAGTTCCTTAAACATAAAACTTGAACAAAAATCAGAATCAAACATAAGAAACACAACAAAAGTGCTAATATACACATAAAGGCTGAGTTTCTCATTATCGTCACCTTTTAGCTTCTTAAACCAACATGAATCCGACTCCAAGCTGCTCCTTTTGTCCAAGTCCGCACTAGAAACACAACAAACTCATTAAATCTCGAAAAACGTGACCTTAGAGTCACGGCCAGATTATAAGACGGAATTATTTTGGGTAAAAACTTACCTAGAAAGATGGAGGGCGAGAAGAGGAATCCGTGGCTGCGAAAATCGTCTCAATCGGATAAGAAATGAGGATTTTATGAGAGTTTTAAGGTTTGGAGGAGAAAACTAAAATGGTGTTTGTTACAAATCTGAAAAATGAAATGAAGGAGGGAGGTAGAAGATGGTGGGGTTAGGGTTTTGTGAGGAAAAAGGAGGAAAATTGGTCCATTAACAAGTTAGGCCCATATGACAAGTTTTAAGACGGTTTAAGCTAAAAACACCGACTTAAGGTAACTATAAACTTAAGACGATATAAATATTTCCGGACTATGAAATTAAATTGCTAAGACGTAAATTACGCAATTAATTAAAATCTTATTTAAATCCTTTTAAATATTCCCACATAAATTAATCGGTTATTTAAATGAAATACCAAGAATTACGAAATATAAATTATTTCTCGAACTTGAACTTAAAATCTTTAAACTTCCGAATCCCGAAATATTGGGATGTTTCATTTTCGGTACTATTCATAAGTCGAGTGAATCTTCGACACAACTTCTAATATGCAACATAAAATATAGTCATGTGAGATCTTGTTTAAATTGTCCTACCGAGTACATTGTGATTATCAAAGTTTTATAATTTTTATCGATATGTAACTAAAGATATTAACAAAAGAAAACGGGTATTGGAAAACGTGAATAAAGCAAATGTATAGAATTGATTGGAATGGAGGAAGTATATAATTAGTATTGTTATTATCTTATAATAATTTCTAGAGGATTTTATTTGTTTTTCTCACACTTAGAAAAATTTGCAAGTAATAAGATTAGAATGTTATGTGAGCATTGCACAACATTTAAATGGGTGTTGCTTAGGGTAGTGGGTGGCGGGGTATGGGGAAGAACAAGAGGGAACACATTCCCTTTCCCATGTAACTAGGGTGGCTTATAGGTGTTGGTCTCAAAACACACTTTAATGATTATGTTTTATTGATTAATAAAACACCCAAATCATTCCTTTAAGCACCCCAAAACCGACACACTCACATAACATGTAGTCCATTTTATAATTGTCTTAGAGTCAATTGTATAATTGTGACATCTAAAGTGTCACATTTAAAATAACAATTGTTTTAATTAATTTAAAATGCATATTTATCATATAAATATCATTTTTAAATTAAATAAATCACATTTATCATTTCGACATGTAATTCGAAATTACTAACATATAAAATGGTCATTCATAATTTATCGTCAATACGATTTACAACTTTTGTAATAATTATAACCCGATTCATTCTAATCATGATATTATAAAATATCGTTCAATGTTTAGTAATTGACACATTTCAATTATAAACATAAATCTTACAATAAGATTTAACCTCTGATTTCTCGGTATACGAGTTTAAGGAATATGATCAAATCGTATCAATATACATTTGATCATCTTATCAATTAAGGGAATTGTCCTATAGGTGTGACCTAAAGGGATCAACTGACCACCACCGTCATACGACTGTAATGTCAAACTCTAGCTAGCCAATCATTACCGATTAATGTTGGTCAGTTGACTAATATAAATCGTATCATCCCTTGCGCATCCTCGTCATGAGATTTAATTACGTGATCGCACTATTGTTGAGGACACATTTCCCAACAGTATGTCCATATGAGAAAGAAAAAGAAAAAAAGAAAAGAAAGAATGAAAGAAAAAGAAGGTAAAAGAAAAGAAAAAACAGAAAAAAAAATCAGAAAAAGAAAGAAATATCGAAAACGATACACTGCAAGTCAGTCGACCGACCGTATCACTTGGTCGCTCGACCAACTCTCAGAAATAGGAACTTGCAGTTTGTTCAGAAAATGCCTTTCTTTTATATTTATTACTCCCGTACTTCATTCAAATCAATTGAAAGTCTTTTCCTTTAAAATTTTGTGGGATTTGTGCTGCAAAAATAGCATTGTGTTTAAGTTCATTGTGTTGAAAGTTGTGAAATTAATTGTTTGGATCCCGGTTTTGCTAGCTTGGCTATCTAACTCCATTTATCCAAAAACATCTTAACCTTTCTCACCTATTACCTCACACATCTTTCTTTACCTCAGCGTGTGTCAAAGTCATTTGATTGGTGTGTATATGCACGGTTGTAGAGTTTATTTTCATGTTGGATTGCAGGCATGTTTTCATGGGTCGAAGTTAGGTGAGTGTCTCTACAAATTACTTCTTTCTATCTTTTACATATATACACTCATCCGGTGCCTATTGTGTGATTTGAGCGACCCTCGAGAGTCCATTGTGACAAAGTCCTTATAGTTGATAGATTAACAAGTTTGACAACTTTATAACTCGTTTGCATGATTCAATTACTAGTTGCTTGTTGACTTAGCATTAGATTGGTTTAGGCTTTACATTTGCATTTCGCTCTGAGATTGAAATCGTTCCATTAGTTTAAGATCGAGTCTAATTCTTGCTTGAGGGCAAGCAAGGTTTGGTTTGGGAAATTTGATGCGTGTCTATTTTATGACGTTTTACATCTATTTTTACACGTATTTTAGAGCTCATTTACGAGTTTTAGTCATTATTTCCCTATATTCGTCTACTTTCGTATTTCTATGCTATTTTGCAGATTTATGCGGAAATGAGACAATTTCGAGCCAAGTTTACCCTCGAGAATTTTGCATGGCTAAAGGAACAAAGGAGTGAAGAAGGAACGGGATCCGAGGCGCATTTAAAAGACCAAAAGACAATTTTATGAAGATTCCGAAACTGATACAACAGGTGTTTCGGTCGACCGACCGAGCCCACTGGTCGGTCGACCAACACACCTGACAACTCAATTCTAGAAGTTCAAATTCAAGTCAGAAATCTTCATGGGCCCGATAACTGGTCGACCGACCAGCATCACCAGTCGGTCGACCAAGGCGCGGGATTCGGAAAAAATTAGAAAGAAGATTAAGCCAACGACAGATTAGGTTTAGCAAGAGGTTTTCAGAAATTCTTCTATTTAAGCCTAATCCCTCATTGTACTATGTATCTTACTTTTGAGTAATCACATCTTAATTCAGTTCTTAGTTTTTAGAATTATCATTAGCTAGTTTACAAAAGTTCTTCTTTAGTTTAATTCTCAAACATTCTGATTCCACGTGATTAGCAATAAAGTTCAATCCTTCAGTCCTTAATCCTTTGTTACGGTAATCCCCTTTTTATAATTCAGTTTCGTTTAAATTCATTTTTGTTATACCGGTTAGATAGAATCCCTAAACCTTGTTTGTTAA
This sequence comes from Silene conica, assembly GCA_029255685.2. Classification (NCBI taxonomy): domain Eukaryota; kingdom Viridiplantae; phylum Streptophyta; class Magnoliopsida; order Caryophyllales; family Caryophyllaceae; genus Silene; species Silene conica. The sequence continues at coordinate 56,293,952 of CM055313.2, forward strand.
TCACATGTTTACTGATTTAATCATTAAGTTTGTTGTTGTAATTATTAAAGTAGTTACTTTTACTAGTATTATGCGTAGGTAATTTCATATGTTAGGATGTAGGTAAGTAATGACGTAGATGGCATGATTTAGGGCAATCCATAGCAGACCTCAGTCGATCGACTGGCTTCTTAGGTAGGTCGACTGAGGTAGTTAGTCAATCGACCGGAATAGTTGGTCGGTCGACCAACTCCGTGTATGATCAGACCTGTTTTCTTCCGTTAATCACAATACCTTACAACGAGACCGAAGGGAGACTCGTAGGATGCTTAATAATGACCAACCCGGGGATCGAAAGATAAGGGAAGGGAATTAGTTAACGTTTTAAGACAGCTAGGTTACTAAGACCGAAGGGTATGTGACCTAGACATTAGGAATCACCTATATTGTTGACACCCGATATTTGTGAGACCTAGGAACTAATAGCATAGGCCGAAAGGAGCTATTAGGTAACATAGAGTGAAAGGATTTGTTATACCCCTTACACGACTGCAATACATGTTGACCTAGACCGTCTGCCATCGTAGCTATAACAACCCAATCATCCTAACATCTCTTTTATCATAGTCTTTTCACATCTTTATTTCAGTCTTATTCTTGTTTTTATTATTAGACTTAGTGACAAACCAAACTTCAAACCATCAAACTGAAGGTTACACGGTCATACCAAGCTAACCATTAAATTAGTCATACTAATTAAGTTTACAAAATTAACTCTTTAATATATAAAATCTTTATGCATGCTAATAAAATTGCGGAAAAACTAAGAATCGAATTCTTACAAACGGTCTGAGAAAGCTAAGGATGATCCTTCACAGAGCAACCAAGGTAGATTGCCTCATTTACGATGCACCCAAGACTCGCCCTCAATCACCAAAGACGAACACGGACTAGGTGACGGAAATTGGTTTTACTTAAAATCGTGTTCTAATCTAATTAGAACAATGACCTAAAATACTATAACTATTATAGTGAATAAATATAATCACTATTATATTTATTAGTAATATTATGAGATAATATTTTTTTTTTTTTGGGGACGAGGGGTTTGATCCCCCCGGGCCCATGCATTCCCGCACCACCACATGGACCATGTAAGCCACCCCCTTCGGGAGTTGCAGTGGCCAAGTGGTCATCACCCTAGCTGGTAATCGAACCTGAGACCTCTCAACTCCTGCATTTCTGCAAACTTCAAGGTTTAACTCAGTTACCATCACTACAAGAAATAAGGTTGTTAGCGACCGATGAAAACGGTTGGAAACAGGTAAAGTCGGTCGCTAAAATAGCTTACCTACCGCTTTATGTGAATTAGTGACCGACTGGAGTCGGTCGGTAATTCTAGTCGGTAATTTTTATTTACCGACCGATGCTCGGTGGTCGGTAATTTACCCACCGATAGCGTGGTTGGTAATTTAATTTTCGGTTAGTAACTTACCACATTGACTAGTCAAACTTAAAATTATTATCGGTCGGTAAATACTAGGCGGTTGGTAATTTGTAACCGATAATCGGTCGGTAAAACTATGTCGGTAGGTAATTACCGACCGAAATTCGATGAGTAATTTAGTTAAGGCGGTTGGTAACGTATCTTTGGAAAACTAAAATCAGGGGGTTCGTCGGTCGGTAATTTTTTTCTGCGGTGGGTAATTTTTATTGTCGGTCGGTAATTTGTTGAAATCGGTAGGTATTTTATTTTTCCAGAAACTTAAGCGGTTGGTAATTTTTATATGCGGTTGGTAATTGTTTTATTCGGTTGGTAATTATGGTTTATACTATCAATTTGTTCCCACATTTATTCCCTCCCATTTTCCTATATAAATTCCTGCAATTTGAAACACACACATGTTTGGTGCAACAAACAACCAACTTTTCATTTCGTAATGACCAAATATTGTGCCAAATACATAATACCTACAAATCCAAGTTATGTCTTTTACACCACAACTAACACTAAATCTAAACAACATTATGGCCAAGTACTTACCAACCTTAAAGACTAAAGTTAACTAACTTTAAAACCTACATCGGCTCCTCCAATCCCACCTCCGCCGGAATTATCATCATTAGGGTTACGAGAAGGGTTGAGAAGGCTATTATTGCAATGGTATTGAGTTTGAGATTGAAAAATTTGAGTCAAGGCTTCAATTTGACGACTCATATCTTCTTGGTTTTTTTTTTTTTTTTTTTGGTAAAGGGTAAGTATTATATATCAAGAGAGAATTACATGATGCACCTAGAACAGTCCTCTAAGAAAGGTCTGATCTCGGGTGTTAAGATTACATTGCATACGACTTTTAAAGAGAGCTACTAAATCTTGCTTAATTCTTCCTATTACAAAGTTTGGCCTAGCCAACATTTGCTCACATCGACTTTTATTCCTTTGATACCATATATGATAAACAATCGCATTCAAGGCCCCATTCCACACTGCTCTTTGAAGCTTAGTACCCTTAAACCTCAGTCTCCTCTGCACACTAAGATGGGAGTCCACTCTGAAATGAAGCCAGTCTTGAATCCCAGCCAGAATCAGATTGCTATACACACAGTCACAGAACAGATGTTGCAGGTGCTCTGGGGCTGCTGCGCATATGCAACAAAGATCATCTATTACGACATTAAGTCCTTTCAATCTATGCTTTGTATTCATTGCCTGGTGATGAAACATCCATGCTATGAAGCTATGTTTAGGAACAGTCCACCTATTCCAGACCAGCTTGTGCCACTCCACTGTTGCATTCCTTTGTCTCAACCTCTGGTACCCTTTGGCTACTGTATAGCCATTAGGACCAGACCATGTCCAATCTCCTGCATCATATCCCTGCTGCATTGGCTCTCGCATTTTACAAACCTTCTTCCAGTACCAATAAGTGTCAGGTGGGGGAGTATACTCTTGCCAAAGCTTCCCTTTCAGATAGACGTGATGAACCCACTGCACCCATAATTTCGTAGCATTACTACTCACCCAAACAATAAGTTTTCCTATAGCTGCAGTATTCCACACTTTTGCCTGTTTCAAGCTCAATCCTCCTTCTTGATATGGTTTGCAGAATTTGTCCCAGGCTACCAGTGGAACCTTCATGTAGTCAGCCCCACCTGCCCAAAGAAAGTTTCTGCAGATAGCATCTACCAGCTTAGTGACAGCAGCTGGTAGGATAAACATAACAGCCCAATAATTTGTGAGGTTAGCAAGGACTGACTTAACTAGCACAAGTCTGCCAGTATAAGAAAGTTTTTTAGCTCCAATCCTTCTAATTCTCTCCACAATCTTATCTATAAGAGGTTGGCAATCTTTACTATTCAATTTAGTAGCCTTGATAGGGACCCCGAGGTATCTGAAAGGCAAAGACCCCTCTTTACACCCAGAGACTTGAATTATCTCTTGCTTGATATGCTCCCTAACCCCAGCAAAATAGACATTTGACTTTCCTATGCTCATTTTAAGTCCAGATGAATGAGAGAAGGTAGAAAAGGACCTGAGTAGCACCATCATAGACTGTACATCTCCTTTACTGAATAAGAGGAGGTCATCAGCAAACATTAGTATCTTCTTGGTTTTTCATAATCCTTTCTTCCCTTATTCGAGCTTCTTCTTCTTTTTGCTGTGTTTCCTCCCGAAACTTCCTAAATTCCCCGGCTTCTCTTTCACGTGCCTCCATTGTTTGAATTAGAACACCGGGAATATAGGTTTCGGATGCTGAAGACTTACCTCTAGTTGATGACTGGGTCCGATTGTAATACAATGGTGCGGCATTTCCCAAACCAAATACTTCACCCTTTTGAAACCCCTTATTCAACTCGAACCAAATTTTATTAGGATCTACCGGTAGTCCCTGTTCTTCAAGGTCACGAACCCGAATTTCATACTCCTCCTACATTATCCAAAAAATAACAAGGCATTAATAATGACAATAACATATAACCAAACATTGAGTAAAATTCAAGTATTTTATAATCGTGATACTAACATATTTTTTTTTGCTTTCGGATATCTCCATACATCTTTGCCATCAACCACTTTCTTATGAGTATCAACAAAAAGCTCAACTGCATTAGGGATCTTGCCCTCTTTATCCTTTTTTGCCTTTGGAAAAATCAAAATAGATAATCATTGATAAATACTAGAAATTAATAATGAAATTAGGAAAAAAAACAAGTTAAATGTTTTGAATTAATTACCATCTTTGCCGCATGTTTCACCGCTTTAATTGACCCGTAATGATGTGTAGCCGGGCCATCTTCCCCGCCTTTCTTGTTAATCGATGCTTGTTATGATTTCTTGACAAATTCAGGATTCTTTCGCTTCTCAATGAATTTTTTGTAAACACTGGGGAGCATCCAACCCGGGTTTTTCTTATACTTACCATTTACCTTCTTTGCGGCTTCATTCACCGCACCTTTGAGACGCACCCTACATGTTTCCTTGAAATTTTTCCTACAATCATCGTCATACTTTGGATCCCACTTGCACAAACTCTAACACAAGAAAGACTTTGTGTTATAAAATAAGCAATATATGATACTTAACTAAATAATTAACAAAATAAGAGACGATATAACAAATACCTTGAAATGATTGAACCATGCATCTCTTTTCCTTTGAGGTGTTTCCCTCCAATTAAAATAAGGGGCATCGTAGCTGTTTTTGAAAGAGCGGGTAACTCTCCGAATGACTTTAGTGTCATCAAACCTTTAACAATAAACATATTATAAAATTAAAGTACAATTGATTGTAATTCAGTTTTGAAACAAATTCGTACTTAACCATCTTCCTATCATCCACCCTTTCATACATCCATTCTCGTTCAACCCTCTTCATTATAAATCTATAAAAGTATATAAATACAACTTAGTTAGGATAGGTATAGCTTAGATTGAATAATTATGTGCTAAATTAAGATCAACTGAATACAGAACATCAACCATTTTCATGTTAGATGATGAGTCAGACACTTAAAAAATCCAGTTTCACTTACTATTACAGGAAAGCGGTTCAGTTTTTACACAAACAACTTGCAAATTGAACAGAAACAAGGAATTTCTGAAGTTTACACAACATTAAAAACCCACATTATAAATCCGAATGAAATCGCAATTTCTCGTCTCCCAGACTCAACAACAAGCTATAGTTGTCAAAATTATCAAAAACATAATACTGCCAGACGCAAAACTACACACAAAGGCACAATCTAGGGTAAAACAGTAACAATTAACAATGTAGATAAAACTGTAAAGAATAGAGGGAATCAAACCGACGCCAGAACCTCCCATAACTCCTACTACGGTAGTAAATATGACTATCATCCCTAATTTTTCGTAACCATAACAACCGTGCCGGAATCAATTTCGAAAATACATACAAACCATATAATAACTAATCAAATACTACACAAATTAGATGTAAACATCAATAATTAAAACTAAAAGTTAGGGAAAAAACTTACCTAAATCAAATTAGGGATTAGAAAGTAATTGAAACAAAGATGGTGAGCAGTGACGAATGCACGACTCGTCAGTGGTGGTAGCAGTGTAGTGGCGTCGTGGTGGTAGCAGCGTAGAGGGGTTGTGGCGGTAGCAGCGTGGTGGGGTGGTAGCAGCGCAGGGAGTATTTTGTTGGGTTAGTTTTTGAAGTGATTGAGAAAGGGAAATTGGTGAATGGTCGGGTTTATTTTCAATGGTCTGACAATTAGCGACTGATAGTTAACATTTTGCGACCGCTAACAAAACTCGGTTGGTAAAATTGTTTATACCAACCGCTTATTCGTGTTTTGAGACCGATTCTAGGTCGGTTGGTAAATTTACCAACCAAATTATATTTACCAACCGTTTTCGGTCGCTAAATGATTTAGTGACCGAGTTTATAAGCGGTCGCTATTTTCCAGTTAGTAATTAGCGCTTTTATTGTAGTGCATTGGACTAACACCACTTGGTTATGAGATAATATTATTGTAGGATTTATGAGGTTTTTCTTATTTTCTTACTCTAGAAAATATGGCATTAGGATAAGAAATGAATTATGTGAACAAGTCACATATGTAGAGGGAGAGGGAGTGTGAGCCGTGTGCATGGTGAGCATGGGGAAGGGATTTATTCCCTTTGTCTTACCCATGTGCTTAGGGTTAGGTCACATCAAAAGCCTAACTAAATGATTATGTTTATAAGATAAATAATCACATAATATTATCTTACAACATCACATTTACACGGTTTACACTTTGTAAAATGGACCTTCATTTTACAAATGTAATTTGTACAATTATGTAATATGTAACATCTTGTGTGACATAATTCAATTGTATTAAATTAAAATATATTTATCATATAAATATTATTTCTAAATTAATTAAATCATATTTAACAAATTATTTTAGTAATTCGTAATTATCGTCCCAATATATGGTTTTTTTTTTTTTTTTGGTAAAATGTAAAAAATATATTAAGCTCAAATAAGGAAGGAAAATCCCTCCTTAACAAGTCCCCTTACATCATAAGTTTATCAATCCAAGCCTTATCCCTATGAGGAATATGGCCTTTACATCTTTGCTCTATTTTCATATTAATCTCATCCTTTAAAGTTCTAAAAACTATCTCTGGTCTCATGATCTTGTTATCCACCCTTGCTTTGTTTCTTTGTATCCATATGTGGTACACTGCAGCATTCAGAATAGCATAAAGAATGCCCCTTTTCATCTTAGACCCTCTTCTGCTCGTACTCCAATCTTCAATCTGAGCACTCGGTACAGCCATCCCAGTCCAGTGTCTGATATGATGCAGGATTCTGGAGCTATAAGGACAGTTAAAGAACAAGTGAGAACTCTGTTCTGGTCCAGCATTACAGATACAGCATAAGTCATCCTGAGCAATTCCATACTGATACAGCTTGTCCTTTGTCTTGAAAGCTTTGTGATGGTACATCCAGTTAATTTATTTTTTGGTAAGGCTATGTCTCGATTTTGAATAACGTAAGAGATCTTGTCAATTTATTATCTATCTCCTTTAAGTGAACTAAGTCGGTGAATTATCGATAAATTAATTGACACGGTCGATAAAATCGATGAAATGCATGAGATGGAATGACGATTTGGCTATGCATGCAAACATATAAAGCATAAAAACTTAAAAGCATAAATAAATCCTAGTATGACCTTCCTAAAATAGAAAATTAAATGTAAAATACAAATTCGGAAACCAGCTCCTTGGTCCCTTGAACTTCACACGCGGTACGCATCCCAAGGCAAACTCCGTCTTGGTCGGAACTCCTTTCCGAAAGGCACCGTCTTCAAGGATCTCCGGAATTACAATAATTACAATCTCATTTGACTCCAGTTACGAAAAGTCGTAGAGAATGAATCAAGGCTATGTCAAAACTGTGCCATCTTGGGCGAGTAATCTTTAGTCTAAGAATTGACTCATAAGAATACTATAGCAGCTCTTGCCACGACCGGGCTATTATAAAATTGCCAGAACTCTATAAGCGGTCACTCTGCCCGACAGAGTGTCTCCCACAGTCTGCCTATGTGATTGACTAGTCATCCCATACGACTCTATGGCATTTGAACTTGCCATCAATCGCCTCACACTCTAGTCGCTTTGAGATGTCACCTCATATAAGCGGCTGGAGGCTATACTAAGTTAATCCAGTTCACTTTATTGGGTTCAAAATTGTCTCTTACAACCCATTTTGGATTTGATAAAGTATCTTTCAATTGTGAGTTAATTATAACTAAAACGATATTATCATGTATGGACAATCAATACAATATTACTGCTCCATAGCATTTGATGCACATTCATCAATTTGTATTAGTGGTTTGAATTTGTGAATAAACCTTTTATTCATATTCTTCCAAAAACTTACAAATTTCAGTCTCCTTCTGACTCATATTTTCTCGGATAATATGATCTTATTTGAGTACATGTCTAGAACTCATTCTAGATTTTGAGTTTCTTTCCCTGAAAGAAGCTCCCACTGTTATGTTATAACTAGTGACGTATTGGTATATTAGAGGGATCAACTTATCGCTCCAAAGTACCTAGTCACTTTTGTACTTCAATCTATTTTTGTAGTTATTGATGTCATCATAACTAGTTCTCCTCGAGAACCCATCATTTTCAATTATCTTGTCTATTAATCAAAAGTTTTAGGTTGTATGAATCATCACGTGATTCTATATTCACCATTATGATTAATTTATCCAACCATTTTGATTTCTAATGGGTGACGTTTCATTATCAATATAATAAACTCTCCCGTAAAGCTCCATCATCCTATGATGTTCAATATTCCTTTTCATCTAGAATTGAAACCTCTTGTTCTTTACACTTTAAAGAATCACCATTCTCTCTAAATGGTAGGTTCAATTCTCTAATGAATATCGCTCCCACTAAAACCAATATCACTCTTTCTATAGTGATCAACTTTCACTCAATCAATATCATTTCTTAAATGAACCTTTCATTTCTCGTTTTCGTTTCCTCGAAACGAAACATGACATGATGTCACTTTGCTCCCACTTGAATCGATATCAATATCCCTATAGTGATCTCCTTCCACTCAATCAATATCATTTCTTAAATGAACTTTTCATTTCTTGTCTTTGTTTCCTCGAAACGAACATGACATGATATTCCCTTATAACTACCATCGAGAGAATTGAGATGATTTATCCTCTTTTATCTTATAATTTGAGAAATATCATTATTAAGGAAACGTTTTCCTTCCTTTTTCATACGGGGTTTCTTTTATCCTCTCTCTAAGAAACAATGACATAAGGAACATTTCCTTTCGTGTCCTCCCGTAGTTTCTTCAGTGTCCTCTCGTAGTTACTTTTATCCATTCATTTACGGTTCTTCATAAGAAACCATTGTAAGATTCTTCTCAAAGATCCCACATTAAACCCTTGTAAGATCGAAGCCATGATACGTTAGTGAGAGGTGGAGCGTTGGTGGCCATTGATGAGGTTGAAAAATTAAAGTACAAATAAAAGCGAAGGAATTAAAACAAACATCGTTTATATTTAAAAATCGTATAACATATTAAAACAAGTTTAACATTTACTTAATGATCTCTTACCCAATTAAGTAAACGATTCCGAGACCCAAATCCATATTAATTCGGGCACGGTGTAGCCGATCATCCCTTATTAATATAATTCGGTGGATTAACTCTTTAATCGGTTCTACCTTAGAACTCTCGGTCGACAATTTACTTTAAATTGTCTTTTGCCCGAACTTATTGCAACTACGGTTACGAATACCTTCGTTGAGATCGACCAAATTTAAAGGTGTAATCATATTACCCCACTTACCCAACGTAACAAGTTTAGTACCCCGGTGTAGCCGAGCCCACTTTACTCTTGGGTAAGGCTAAATCTCAATATTTATATTGTAAGAGATCTAGTCAATTTTATTATCTATCTCCTTTAAGTGAACTAAGTCGGTGAATTATGGATAAATATAATTGACTTGGTCGATAAACTCGATAAAAATGCATAACATGATGTGACGATTTGGCTATGCATGCAAACACATAAAGCATAAATAAAAGCATAAACGTAAAGCATAAGTAAAATCCTAGTATGGCCTTCCTAAAATAGAAAAGTAATAAAAGTACAAATTCGGAAACCAACTCCTTGGTCCCTAGATCTTCACGACGCACGCATCCCAAGGCAATCACCGTCTTGGTCGGAACTCCTTTCCGAAAGGCACCGTCTTCAAGGCTCTCCGGAATTTACAAAAATTACAACTTTTCTATCTACTTTATACATTATAAAATAGAAAAACAATAAATAAAGTGATATGAGATCACATTAATTACATCCGAATCAATAACCCCTTACATTACGGGAATTATCGATTAAAACTAAGGCCATATTAAGCAAAATTACATAATTCCCAAATTACGTAAATAAAATTATGACAATCATAATAAAATATGCAATGCTTATGTATATGAACTAACATGCAAACCCTAAGCCAAATCGTCCTATTAAATATCATTTAAATATAGTTATCGTATAACTCGGTTTTATGGAATTACGTGATTTTAACGTTTAAAATCATTTGGCATCACGTGAATCGATATTCACGTTAAAGTTAATCATCCTAACTCATTTAGGTTTCAAAATTAAGTCTTACTCAAATTTTGAACATGACTTAACTTATTTTCAAATATTGTTCGTATTTTGATCGGTTTTACCGAAAAATAATATAAAATTCTAAAAGAGTCATAAAATTTCAAAAAATTCAAAATTCGAATTTTGAACATTCTGAAAATTTCTCAAATTTCCGGAATCCAATAAATATTAGTATTACAAAAATTATTAATTTATTTCATAAATAAAACATAAAACACGCACTTTGAAGCCGTAAATTCAAAATTTACTTTAAAAGCATGCAGTAAAATACTAATATTATTTTTACATATTCCAAAACACTTTATGGACAGCAAAAGATAAAGAACACACTGCCCAAAACCGAAATTATCACAAAAAGACTCTTACAATATTAATTTTTAACTTTAACCTTTAACAATTAAAAATTAAATATGCAGAAACTTTTGGCTCACAAGAAAAATATGGTGATGAACATATCAAATATGACTTACATGGGTTAAATGTTTTGGCCATTTTAACAACTTTTGCTATATTTAACAATTTATGTCATATATTGTACAATTTTAACCATTAAAATTATTTCACAAGCAAAACATGAAATAAAAATCTCGAAATTTTTATACATGCTGGAAATAATATATATATGACATTGTGCAAAATTTTTATGGCCAAATTCCAACTCCAACTATTTAAGTCGAAATTACGTCACTATTATCCGATTTTTACAATAAAAATCAATAATCATGCAATATAAGATAAAACCTTCTGGAAAATTTAAGGTACATTTTAAATATTGCATGTGACATACTCAAATATTTTCGTAGTTAAATACGAAATATAACTATATAAACCCATTTATTCTCATTTTATGACATTTTAACATTTAAAATTCATAAACCATGCATTTTAACTGTAATATATACGAAAATTCATATTCATAACATAGAAAATACATGTGAGACCATACTAAAAAATCTCGGCCAGAAAGTATGAATAGCTATTTTTCCCAAAAATAATTCATTTTAACCGATTTAAAATGACAAAAACCGAATTAATTATACATTTGAATAATATATATCCAAAAATCATTTCAAATAACCTAAAACACTTTTAGAACCAGTAGGTATTCATGCATTAAAATTTTCGGCCATATCAAATATGGTTTTAAAACTTCAATTTTATTTTGTTTTCAAATAACTTCGTAAAAATTATAATGAAAAGCATGCAAACAACCGATTTGCTCTGATACCAATTGTAGGGTTCAATGTCGTACACGCCCTATATAATTAGTCTTACTAATTATAATATCCTAATTAACTCTTTAATTAGGATCTTAAGATCTTATGCATGCTATATAAAAATGCGGAAATAAGATGTCGAATGCTTACAATCCGACGAACCTCTTGCAAAGATGATCCTCCAAACCGAGTAATCAAGGTAGATTACCTCCTTTGTGATGCACCCAAAACAACCCCTTAAACCGTATGTCACACGATCTAGGTATGAAAAACGGTTTCCTTAATACTTAATCTAATCTTATTAGAATAACTAAACTTAATACTATAACAAATTATAGTATTCACACTATGAAATTATCTTATAATATTAGAGAGGTTTTTGTTCATTTTCTTACACTAGAAAAACTAAGGGTTAGAATGAATATGTGAGATGTGAACAATTCACATAAGTATGGTGGGTTGGGTGGTGAATGTGTCGTGTATATGCTAGCTTGGGAAGGCCAAAAGCATGTCTTTGGTCTTACCCATAAGCATTAGGGTTGCATGCCTGCCCCTTAGGCATTAAAGCTACCTCATAATTATGTTTCTAAGGTATTCTAATCAACAAATTAGACCTTAAAACATATGCACAAAACCGGCACTTTTGTTGTAAAATGTTCTTTCATTTACAAAATTGTAATTTGTACAATTGTGTGCGACATGTGACATTACATGTCACAAAATACAATTGTATTAATTTAAAATACATATTTATCAAATAAATATTATCTCTAAATTAATTAAATCATATTTAACAAATTTACCTAGTACTTCATAATTACCATTTCACATAATGGTTATTTTAATAATCGTCAACACGATATACAACCTTTGCAATAACCATGAGCCCTTTTCATTCTAATTTCGACGTTTCATAAACATCGATTAATGTTTGACAATTGACACGTTTCAATTTCAAATACAAATCTTACATTAAGATTTTACCTCTAATATTCTCGATATAAGTTTTAAGGAATTTGATCAACTCGTATCATATACAGTTGATTATTATATCAATTAAGGGAATTGTCCTATAGGTGTGACCTAAAGGGATCAACTGACCACCACCGTCATACGACAGTAATGTCAAACTCTAGCTAGCCAATCATTATCGATTAATGTTGCTCAGTTGACTATATAATTACGAATCATCCCTTGATCATTCTCGTCATGAGATTTAATTACGTGATCGCACTATTGTTGAGGACACATTTCCCAACAGAATTAATCGAGAACTATTACCTACTGCAAGAACCCTTCCGGCTTTGAGGTCATTGAGATACTTTGGGCAATTCCGCTTCCAATGCCTCATCTTAGTGCAATAATGGCACTTGTCTTCAACTTTTGAAGACGACGAAGAAGCACCTTTCGAAAAGGTCTTCTCTTTAGGAGATGTGGGCTTGAAGGCTTTGAAATTTTTGCCCTTGTTATTCTTCCGCTTAAACTTTCCCTTGCTCTTTTTCTCGATGTTGAGCACATCCTTCGTAGAACTTTCATTAAGTCTCATATCCCTTTCCGCTTGGACGAGCATCTTATGCAATTCGTCCAAAGAGGTGTCTTGATTACGCATGTTGAAGTTCACCCGGAACTGAGCATACATTTTCACTTTGTTAAAGGAGTGAAGAATTCTGTCACTAATATTAATAAGAGAGTCGGGAACATTCACCCCTTGTAGCTTCAAGGTTTCGGCTAGCTCCACCATTTTGAAGCACATGAGGACTAATCCTTTGACCTTCCTTTAAGGTCAAATCAAAGAAGGCGGAGGCCGCCTCATATTGGATTACGCTAGGAGCTTGCGAAAACATGGTCGCAATTCTAGTGTAAATCTCATTAGCCGTGGCTAGCTTAATCATTCTCCTTTGGAGATCCGGCTCCGTTGAGAATATAAGCACGTTCTTAAGAGAATGATACTCTTTCATGTAGGTCTCATAGGCCTCACGAGTCGCCTCCGATGCACGAGCAGTGGGAGTGGGAGGAGCGGCTGTGGTAAGGTAATGAGTCTTATCGTCAGCTTCCGCGGCCAAACCAATTGGGCGTCCCAATCCTTAAAATTGGCGCCATGCTTCTCAAGCATGCATTGATCCATGAAGGATCGAAGCCATGATACGTTTGTGAGAGGTGGAGCTTTATTAGCCGCATTGATGATTGATTGTTGAAAATGAACTATAAATGAAAATAAAGGAATTAAAACACAATTATCGTTTATATTAATTGAACATGTAAATTTTAAACAAGTTCAACATCTACTTAATGGTCTCTTACCCAATTAAGTAAATGATCCCGAGATCCAAATATATACTAACTTGGGCATGGTTTAGCCGATACATCTCTCATTAATATAATTCGGTGGATTAACCCTTTAATCGATTCTACTTTTAGAACTCCCTGATAACTGGGGTTTGTCGCCCTCCCCCACATCAAACAATTATTTATAAAATTCAACTACTAAACTAATGTAGTAGGGTAGTCGAGGTCGATCCACAGGGAGGTCAAGTTTGAGTACTAGTCTTGTCTTAGATTATAGGTTAGCTACGCAAATCAATAAAATGATTAACATTAAACTAATTAACTAAAATAAAATAAAATTAAACTAAGACTACTAAATTAAGTAAACAAGTAATATAAATAATAATCTAAACAATAAAAGAAAGGCTAGGGTCCGATTTTCTCCACCGACACACCATGTTTACACTCATAAATCCCGTTAACAAGTCATTGGGTGATGGTTAGGGGGAAACGCCTCTAATTCACCAAACACCTCCCTCGCGGGTTCGCGTGTGGACACTAGCAACCCCAACCTACCTCCCTCTCGGGTTCATAAGTCGGAATCCCTTATTCTAAGCTAAGGTCAATAAAAAGCCCACGTTATCTTCCCGGTCATCCCACCCCCTCTTCCAAGGATCGATTTCAAACCGAAAATTAAGGGCACCCCTCTTAAGTTCTCCCTCTCGGGTTCAACTCAAGACGACAAACTAGTCCAAGTGAGGTGAGCCAACTCCCAACCTAGCCAACACCCGTCGACGGTCAAGGGTCAAAAGTCAAAAACAATCCCAAATAAATATAAACAAGTAAAACCCCTTAATTAACCCCAACTACTCACCCAACAACTAGTTAATTACGCAATTCAATCAAGTAAACTTGGCATGCTAGCGATTATCGAACCCGAGTGAGTATTACTCACTATTCATACTAATCTAACATAAAACAAGTGACAATTATACTAAACATGATACTAAGAACAATAAAGATCGAAACTTCAATATAATGTAGTGACTAAACATAAATAAACTACACTAAGCATGGTAAGATTAATAAAGACTAACACATTAACTAATTAAAGATTAAAATTATCTAAACAACAAAACATAATTAAAAATAATAAGAAAGAGATAAGATGAGAAATTAATACCAATAAATGAGAGAAAATTGCATAAATAATGTAGATCTTGTCTTACATACCCAAAAGATTAAAACTTGACATTAACTAATCTACTACTAAATTAATTTAAGAGAGAAATTTTTTGGGAGAAAGCAAAACTAGAACCCTAAAATATCTGAAAAATGGGTCTCCCTTTTAATTTGGGGTTTCCGTCAATTTATAAAGGGGAGTTCATTAAGGGTAGAATTGTAATTTTGTCTTGGTGAAGCAATAAGACAAAACCAAACACCAACATAGTTATCAGATGATACGAAGGCAGAGGACCAGCAGCAATACTTCACATTTCGACCAATACTCAATACACCGGCCGTAGCTCATTTACACCGGATGAAGGTCACTTGCACCTGACTGCTCTTGTTACACCTGACCTTCACTATTCTCAACTCTTCACTTCAATTCTTTTTCTCAATCAAATGGTTTGTGCTGAACTTGAGTTGCTTCTGATGCGGTTTCGGCAGAACGGATCGACTTGGGAACGAAACCATGGTAGTCTAATGGTGGGGTGGGACGAACTGGGCTCAGTTTTGGTGCCGCAATCAATCAATGGCAACTTGAATTGAATCAGTTCCTGGGCCGCTCGATTAAGGTGAGTTGCAGATTGGAGTCGGGTTTTCGGTTCCGAGTACGAGTTGTGAAGATGGAGATGCGGTTTGCACTGGTTGGTGGTGATGTTGATTAATGGTGAAGAATGAAGTCGTGATAATGGCGTATTGGTGATGGGTTGATGATGGAATGTGATTGGATGATGGATTGATGAAGGGAAGACGAGAAAAAGATGAATGTGAATGGTAATGAAAGTAGCAGAAGGAGAAATTGGTGTTGTCAGTGGTGTGATTAATCCAACGAAATAGCAGGGGGCAAGGAGAATTGGATTTTAGCAAAAACACATGTCAAACTTTACTTAGTCTCGTGTGGAGTTCATTCCATTTGACTCCGTTTTGACCCGTCTTATTCATTCCGCTCTCACATGTTCTCGTACCTACACAATCAAATTAATGGAAGCAATACCACTATCTCGAGTAATATCATGAAACAACTTTATTTAAAACTAATCCGCTAATATATGAAATAGAACTAAAGTAAGTCAATAAAGCTAACACGAGTTATTAATTAGATCAAATAAGGGACAAAATGTGGGTTAAAAATCGGTAAATTACGGTGTTATCACTCCCGGTCGATAAAATTACATTAATTCTTATCTATATCCCGAACTTATTACCACTACGGTGGCTCGAATACCTTCGTCGAGATCGACCAAATTTCGATATTGTAATCATATTACCCCACTTCTCCAACGTACCAAGTTAGCACCCCGGTTTAGCCGAGCCCACTCCCTTTTGAAGAAAGTACTTCGTGGGTTCTTTACTTTTTGGTAAGGCTATGTCTCGATATTGAATAACGTAAGAGATCTTGTCAATTTATTATCTATCTCCTTTAAGTGAACTAAGTCGGTGAATTATCGATAAATTAATTGACACGGTCGATAAAATCGATGAAATGCATGAGATGGAATGACGATTTGGCTATGCATGCAAACATATAAAGCATAAAAACTTAAAAGCATAAATAAATGCTAGTATGACCTTCCTAAAATAGAAAATTAAATGTAAAATACAAATTCGGAAACCAACTCCTTGGTCCCTTGAACTTCACACGCGGTACGCATCCCAAGGCAAACTCCGTCTTGGCCGGAACCCCTTTCCGAAAGGCACCGTCTTCAAGGATCTCCGGAATTACAATAATTACAAATTTTCTATCTATTTTATAAATTATAAAATAAAATAAAAAAAATAAATAAAGTGATACGAGATCACATTAAATTTAGAGCTGATCAAATGGCCCAGGCCCGGTGGCCCGACCCGGCCCAGCCCGATTATTTCTCGGGTTTGGGCTTAATAGTTTGGCCCAAAAAGCCCGTGGCCCGGCCCAAAATAAGCCCGATATAAATATAGGGCCGGGTTTGGGCCAACCTAAAGGCCCGATTTTTGGCCCGGCCCGACCCGAAATTATTTTTTTAAAAAGAAAAAAATTCAAAAGTTGGAATCGTATATCACATCATACTAATAATCTAATATCACTAATGCATCGAATTATCAATTTTGCGGATATTTTTATATTTTTATCGTACGCCTTTAGTTAATACTATTCATTTTTTGTCAACTCATAAGTTATGTATGGTAGTGAATGGTACTATGGATGGTTCTCCTACCAAAAGAGTCGAAGTCAAATACCTAAGACTTGAAAATTTTATTTCGTTGCTAATAGTTTGTTCACATATCGATTTTGTCGATTGTTTCGTATTATATTATTTTGGCCCGTTTTGGCCCATTTTGGCCCGAGGCCCGTTATAGCCCGAACAATTGTGGGCTTGGGCCAAGAAAATTGGCCCATCGTTTTGGCCCGACCCGGCCCGGCCCGTGTATTTGGGCCGTTTATTTAGCGCGGGCCCGGCCCAAACCCGGCCCAGCCCGGCCCATGATCAGGTCTAATTAAATTACAACCGAATCGATAACCCCTTACATTACGGGAAATACCGATAAAAATCTAAGGCCATACTAAGTAAAATACATAATTCCAAATTACGTAAATTAAATTATGACATTCATAAATAAATAAATATGCAATGCTTATAAATATGCAAATCCTAAGCCAAATCGTCCTATTTAAACACAATTTAAATATTGTTATCATAATAACACGGTTTTATGGAATAACATGATTTTAACATTTTAAAATCACTTAACATTATGTCAATCAAAATTCACGATTAAGTTAAACATCCTAACACATTTAGGTTTCAAAATTTAGTCTTACTCAAATTTTGAACATGATTTAACTTATTAATTATAATATTGTTCGGAATTTTATCGGTTTTACGGGAAAAACAATATAAAAATTAATTGAGTCATAAAACATTTCGAAAATTCAAATTCAAATTTTGAACATTCTGAAAATTTTCTTAAAATTTCAGATCTTAAAAACATTAATATTGTAATACTCCGTATATTTATCTTAACGTTTATTTATTATATTAATGTGTTGATATTTACTTGGGCGTTTATATTCGATAATTAATTTATCGAATAAGCGTTTTGTAATACTCCGTATTTAGTATGTTTTATTTTAATCCATATCTGACGTGTTGATAAGTATTGAACGTTTATTCGTTAATTAATTTATCAAATATACAATTAATTTATGAATAGGTGTTTTATATTCTTTTAATTTTCTTTTGAATCGAATACGTGTTTTATATTTTACATGTACGGGTGTAATGTCGGGTTGAGGAGTTGTTATAGTTTTGAGTGTTACTTTGCTTTGGGCCTTATTTAACGTGGAAACCAAGTCAGCCCAATACTCCTACCGACATTCATGAAAACGCAAAAACACAAACAACCCAAACTTTGAGGCTGCCGCCTTGTTTAAGCCAGCTACAACATCACCCTAGCCCTACTCGATACCCAGAAAACCTCACAAACCCTCAACCGTCACATCACAGAACACGAGAATAGAGTTTACACGGTGGTCTATAGGTGCTTATACTGCTCGAATCGCCATCAAAGTCGGTATGTTCACAGCAGTTCACGTTTGCCTTCTTGTTTCTTTCGTTTTAAGGCCGTAATCTCGATGCTATACTATGTTTTAGGTTCTGATTTCGTATAATAGTAATCTAGGGCATATGTTTATCGTTCCTAGAACTTAGTAGAGTCTTTCCTGGATGTCTAGTACCATCGTCCTAGGGTAGTACGTCACCATGGCAGTCGGGTTTTCGTTTCGTTTCGTAATAGAGTTTTAACGCTTGGCCTTGTGTTTGATTTCGATGGGATTTCTGTTAGTATTTGTTCTGGGTAATAAGAGTATTAGTGTGACGGTAGTCAGGTGGTTTGGTTGGTGGTTGTTGCGGTACGGTAGGGTGGCCGTGTTACTATTGCAATGGGTGGTTTTAAGGTGGACTGAAATGGCGGAAAACAGAGGGGTTTATGGGGCTGGGTTTAGTCGGTGACTGCTAGTGGTAGGCGAGGCGACTGCGACCGTTGCCCTCACACCGGGAACCACCACGACTCAGTGGTGAGTCTGGTGGTGTCGGGGGTGAAGGTAGTGGCTGGGGCTGGTGACAAGGCTGGGGTTCGTTACGGTTGTCGAGGGGCAGGCTGTTGTATGCGCGTTCTGGTCGTGATTTTGGTGTCGCGTTCTTCTGATTTTTTTAAGATATCCACTTAACTATTTGTATATGCTTACACTAATCTTATTACTAATTATTATTATTCTTACTAATGGTTATCGTTATTACTATTCTTGTTTGATTATTACTATTATTATTGTTAATTATTATATGTTACTCTTATAATTACTATTTTGATTAGTATTATAATTAGTATTATTAATATTATGATTGGTGTTATATAAAAACTAATTGTTGTTGATATTAGATATAATGTGATTTTATGACTAAGTATATCTTTTTTTCTATCAAGTTATTAGTATTTGTTTAGTGGAATGGTATTCTATAATTAGTAAGCTTCGAGTATTGGTGTACGGTAGATTGTTAATAATGTTTGACGATTGTTTAATATATCGATAGGAGGTATAATATTGTGATAATTGCTTGTTTAATGATAAACACATGGTTATGGCTGTTGTGGATATATAAATACGGTGTCAGGAATGAATCAATTATAAGTATGATGAATGAGCATTTAATAATGTTGTTAGTATGAATAGAATTTAATAGTAAGTATTATTTATAGGAACGGAATTCGAAGTGGGATGCTTTTAGCAGCTGTTCGGTTGAGTTTGTCTTTCTGCAGTGTAAGGTAGGGGATTTACTGCGATTATAATGTTGAATATGCTGTTAATATTCGGTGATTTCCATGTTTACCTTATGCTATAATATGAATGTTATATGAGTTATTCATTTATATCATACTGTGATACGTTGTGATCGGTGCGGAGATTATTTGGCGTTGGATCGGTGCGGAGATTATTTAGCGTTGGATCGGTGCGGAGTTTATTTGGCGTTGGATCGGTGCGGAGTTTATTTGGCGTTGGATCGGTGCGGAGTTTATTTGGCGTTGGATTGGTGCGGAGTTTATTTGGCGTTGGATCGGTGCGGAGTTTATTTGTCGTTGGATCGGTGCGGAGTTAATGGATGATTAAATCCATATATGTATGATATTGTTTGTTTATATTTTTCCTCTACTCAACCTCGTGGTTGACCCTGTGTATTCGTGATCACCTGTGATGAACCAATTTATTGGGGAGCAGATTGACATGTGTTGAGACTATGGGAGCTAAGGGAAGGGAGAAGCTCGGATTCGGACCAGCCTAGAGTCTAGATCACCATAGTAGTCTTTTCATGAGTTGTACTTTAGTTTTCACAAGACAGTTTTTATAAGTTGGTTGTATGAACTCGTTCTTTGAGTTTAACCTTATTTAATTAAAGTACTGTTTATCTTTCCTTTGTATCTACTCCCTCGGGAAACCGAGATGGTAACACCCTTATTTATCTGGGGAGTCCTAGTACAGGTCCTTAAATAAATGGGGGTGTTACAAATATAACCGAAATAAACTATTTATTTCGAAATAAAACGTATAAACATGCATATTTAAAAGGAAATTCAAAATTACCTTATAAATAATGCAATAAAATACTAATAAAATCTTTACCTATTCTAAGACACTCAAAGGACTGAAATGGACAGGAAAACTGTTCAAGGACCGAAATAATCATTTGAGACTATTACAATTTCAATTTTTAACTTTAACTTTTAAAAAATTAAAAATTAAAAATCCAGCAACTTTGGGCACTCAAGAAAAATATGATGATTAACATATCTAATATGACTAATATGGGTTAATTTTTCCGGCCATTTAAGTAACTTTTACTATTTTTTAACAAATTATGCCATATTTTACACGATTTTAACAATTAAAATCATTTCTCATGCAAAATTCAAAATAAAAAGCTCAAAATTTACATGCATGCTATAAATAATATATATGACACTTTATAGAATTTTCATGGCCAAATTCAAACCCAAACTATTTAAGTTGAATTATGTCACTAATATCTCGATTTTTACCAAAAAAATCAATATTCATGCAATATAAAAGAAATAATTTCTGGAAAATTTAATATACATTTTAAATATTGCATGTGACATCTCAAAAAAATTTCGTAGCTAAATTCATAATCTAACTATATAAACCCATTTTTATCTCATTTTATGACAATTTAACACTTAAATTTCATAAACCATACAGAAAACTCAAATAATTTCGAATATTATATATTCAAAATAGATTAAATGCATGTGAGAACATATATAAAAAAACTCGACCAGAAAGTTTAATTTTCTAATTTTCCCATAAATAAAACGTTTTTAACCGATTATTAGCATAAATTAACAATTTAATTATAAGATTGAACAATATAATTCCATAAATCATTCATAATGACTTAAAACATTTTAAGACCAGAAGCTATACATGCAATAATAATTTCGTGCATATCTTATATGTACTAATTATTTTACGTTTTTAATTTTAATCATATTACTCGCAAAAAATCGTGAAATCGAGTTGCATGCAAGCAACCGAATGCTCTGATACCACTTGAAGGTTACACGGTCATACCAAGCTAACCACTAAATACTAATTAAGTTTACAAAATTAACTCTTTAATACTCCCTCCGATTTTCCGTGTTGTTCCTCTTTCCATTTTCGTCTAATAACAATGATGTTCTCTCTTTTCTCTTTTGGACAATATTGTGTGGTCCAAAATCAATTTCATGTGGAGTCATATGGATTGTGTGGTCCATATTGGTTCTCTTGTTTCTTGTGTCAAAATGAAAAAGGGAACAACACAAGAAATCGGAGGGAGTATATAAGATCTTTATGCATGCTAATAAAATTGTGGAAAAACTAAGAATCGAATTCTTACAAACGGTCCGAGAAAGCTAAGGATGATCCTCCACGGGGCAACCAAGGTAGATTGCCTCCTTTATGATGCACCCAAGACTCGCCCTTAATCACCAAAGACGAACACGGACTAGGTGACGAAAATTAGTTTTACTTAAAATCATGTTCTAATCTAATTAGAACAATGACCTAAAATACTATAACTATTATAGTGAATAAATATAATCACTATTATATTTATTAGTAAATATTATGAGATAATAGTATTGTAGGATTTATGAGGTTCTTCTTATTTTCTTACTCAGAAAATACGGCATTAGGGTAAGAAATGAATTATGTGAACAAGTCACATATATAGAGGGAGAGAGAGTGTGAGCCGTGTGCATGGTGAGCATGGGGAAGGGATTTATTCCCTTTGTCTTACCCATGTGCTTAGGGTTATGTCACATCAAAACCCTAACTAAATGATTATATTTATAAGATAATTATCACATAATATTATCTTACAACATCACATTTACACGGTTTAAACTTTGTAAAATGGACCTTCATTTTACAAATGTAATTTGTACAATTTTGTAATATGTAACATCTTGTGTGACATAATTCAATTGTATTAATTTAAAATATATTTATCATATAAATATTATTTCTAAATTAATTAAATCATATTTAACAAATTATTTTAGTAATTCATAATTACCGTCCCAATATATGGTTATTATAATAATAATAATCGTCGATACGATATATAACGTTTGTTATAACCACGAACCATTTATATTCTAATTTTGATATTTCAAAAATATCGATTACAATTTGACAATTGACACGTTTCACTTTCAATTATAAATCTTACATTAAGATTCAACCTCTGATTTCTCGATATTCGATTTTAAGGAATTTGATCAAATCGTATCGTATACAATTGATCAAAGTATCAATTAAGGGGATTGTCCTATAGGTGCGACCTAAAGGGATCAACTGACCACCACCGTCATACGACAGTAATGTCAAATTCTAGTCAGCCAATCATTACCGATTAATGTTGGTCAGTTGACTATATATAATATCGGATCATCCCTTGCATATTCTTATCATAAGATTTGACAATGATAATTATCATTGACGTGATCACACTATTGTTGAGGACACATTTCCCAACACAAACCCCCAATTGTCACCCTAAGACATAGACGTAAAACGATTAATAACACTCCCAACCTCCTTGTGGTTCGACCCTGACTTTCACTATCTATAGTTTAAGTTTAGGAATATAAATTTTATCTTTGACACCCACAACGACAGGGATCAGGGAGCAAATTCTTAGCAGGTAGCTCAATGTTGGTTGATGATGCTTGACTAGGGAGGATGGGTCGTCACGAATTTTTGTAGCGTCATAGATTCTTTTACTAGCTTCCGCTGTTACTTTTAGTTGTTATTGTCGGGAAATGTGTCCTCAACAATAGTGCAATCACGTCAATGATAATAATCATTGTCAAAATCTTATGAAAAGAATATACAAGGGATGATCCGATATTTTATATATATAGTCAACTGACCAACATTAATTGGTAATGATTGACTGACTAGAGTTGACGGTGGTGGTCAGTTGATCCCTTTAGGTCACACCTATAGGATAATCCCCTTAACGTATACATTGATCAGTTATATACGATATGAATTGATCAAATTCCTTAAAATTGAATATCGAGAAATCAGAGGTTGAATCTTAATCTAAGATTTGTATTTGAAATTGAAACGTGTCAATTGTCAAATATTAATCGATATTTTTGAAATATCGAAATTAGAATATAAAGGTTCGTGGTTATAACAAATGTTGTATATTGTATCGAGGATTATTATAATAACCATATGTTGGGACGGTAATTACGAATTACTAAAATAATTTGTTAAATATGATTTAATTAATTTAGAAATGATATTTATATGATAAATATATTTTAAATTACTACAATTGTATTTGTGGCATAGGATGTCACATGTCACACAATTGTACAAATTACAATTTGTAAAATGAAGGTCCATTTTACATCTAATGTGTCGTGTGATTTTGTGAGGTTAAGGGTTTATATTTTATATTTAAATCATTCCTAAAACATAATGATGATGTAGGTATGATGCCTAAGTGTAGGCATGCAACCCTAAGCTTTTAGGTAAGACAAAAGAAGTATCTAACCCTTATAAAACACACTACCTCACGCCACTTTCACAATACACTCAACATATATGAATTGTTCATGTTTTCATTCTAATTATTTGAAAATATTTCTAGTGTAAGAAAATCACAAAATCCTCAAAATATTATTTGATAATATTCTTAATACTATATTACATAATGTTACTTTTCTCGGTTAGTTGTAATACGATTAGAACTCGTTTTAAGGTGAACCGGATTCCAACACCTAGTCCGTGGAAGTCTTCGGTGATTAAGGGTAAGTCTTGCGTGCATCGTAAAATAGGCAAGCTACATTGGTTAGTCCGTGGAGGATCGTCCTTTGCATTACTCGGACCGTTTGTAAGACCCTTTTCGTTATTATTCCGCAAATGTTATTGCATGCATAAATTCTAAACAAATTAAAGAGTTAATTTTGTAAATTATAATTAGTATGAGTAATTATGGTAGAGTTGGTATGACCGTGTAACCTACAAGTGGTATCAGAGCATTTGATTGCTTGCATGCAACTCGATTTTACGATTTTTGCGAGTAATGTGATTAAAATTAAAAACGTAAATAATTAGTACATATATGATATGCACGAAATTTTCAATGCATGTATACTTTCTGGTCTTAAAATTTTTTTAAGTCATTATGAATGATTTATGGAATAATATTGTTCAAACTTGTAATTAAATTGTTAATTCATGCTTATAATCGTTTAAAATCGTTTTATTATGGGAAAAATAGTAAAATAAACTTTCTGGCCGAGATTTTTATATATGTTCTCACATGTATTTAACATATTATGAACATATAATTTTCGAAATTATTTAAGTTTTATGCATGGTTTGTGATATTTAATTGTTAAATAGTCATAAAATGGGATAAAAATGGGTTTATATAGTTAGATTATGAAATTAGCTATGAAATTTGTGGATGTCATATGCAATATGTAAAATGTATTTTAAATTTTCCAGAAATTTTTCACGTATATTGGGTGAATCTTGATTTTTATGGTAAAAATCGACATATTAGTGACATAATTCGACTTAAATAGTTTAACTTGGAATTTGACCATGAAAATTTTATACAGTGTCATATATATTTTTTTTAGCATGCATGTAAATTTTGAGCCTTTAATTTCGTATTTTGCATGAGAAATGATTTTAATTGTTTAAATCGAGCAATATATGGCATGATTTATTAAAAATAGTAAAAGTTGCTACAATGGTCCGAAAAATTAACCCATATTAGTCATATTTGATATGATCATCATCATATTTTTCTTTGGGGCCAAACGTTTCTGGATTTTTATTTTTAATTTTTAAAACGTTAAAGTTAAAAATGGAGAATTGTAAGAGTCAAAAATATTTTTTTCAGCCCTTGAATAGTGTTTCTTCTAATTTTTCTGCATTTTTTCAGTCACTTGAGTGTCTTGGAATATGTAAAAATTTTATTGGTATTTTATTGCATTATTTTAAGGTAATTTTGAATTTCCGTCTAAAATATGCATTTTTATTCGCATTATTACGAAATAAATAGTTTATTTTGGTAATTTTAATGTTTTTAAGGATCTGAAATAAATTTCAGAATGTTGAAAATTTGAATTTTGAATTTTCGAAGTATTTTATGACTCGTTTTGATTATTATATTGTTATTTCCCGTAAAACCGATTAAATTGAACAATATTATAATAAGTAAGACTAAATTTTGAATCCTAAAATGTATTAGTATACTTAACTAAAACGTGAATAGTGATTCACAAAGTGTGTAGTGATTTTAAAATGTTAAATTCACGTTATTCCATAAAACCGTGTTATTATGAATAACGATATTTAAATTGTGTTTAAATAGGACGATTTGGCTTAGGTTTTGCATTTTACATAAATATTGCATATTTATTTAATTATTTATGAATGTCATAATTTAATTTATGAAATTTGGTATTATGTATTTTGCTTAGTATGGCCTTAGATTTTAATCGTTAATTCCCGTAATGTAAGGGGTTATCGATTCGGTTGTAATTTAATGTGATCTCGTATCACTTTATTTTATAGTTTTATTTTATAATGTATAAAATAGATAGAAAATTTGTAATTATTTGTAATTCCGGAGATCCTTGAAGACGGTGCCTTTCGGAAAGGAGTTCCGACCAAGACGGAGTTTGCCTTGAGTTGCGTGCCGCGTGTGAAGTTCAAGGGACCAAGGAGTTGGTTTCCGAATTTGTATTTTACATTTAAATTTTCTATTTTAGGAAGGCCATACTAGGATTTATTTATGTTTTTAAGTTTTTATACTTTTATTTATGCTTAATACGTTTGCATGCATAGCCAAATCGTCATTACATATCATGCATTTCATCGATTTTATCGACCGTGTCAATTAATTTGTCGATAATTCACCGACTTAGTTCACTTAAAGGAGATAGATAATAAATTGACAAGATCTCTTACGATATTCAAAAATTGAGACGTAGCCTTACCAAAAAGTAAAGAACCGACGAAGGATCTTCTTCATAATGGAATGGGCTCGGCTAAACCGGGGTGCTACCTTATTACGTTGGTGAAGTGGGGTAATATGATTACACTCTCGAAATTTGGTCGATCTCGACAAAGTTATTCGAGCCACCGTAGTGGTAATAAGTTCGGGCTAAGATAAGAATGAATGTAATTTTATCGACCGAGAGTTCTAAAAGTAGAATCGATTAAAGGGTTAATCCACCGAGTCATATTAATAAGGGATGTATCGGCTAAACCGTGCCCGAGTTAGTATGTATTTGGGTCTCGGGATCATTTACTTAATTGGGTAAGAGATCATTAAGTAGATGCGTAACTTGTTTAATATTTACAAGTTTAATAAAACGATAATTGTGTTTTAATTCCTTTATTTTCATTTGTAGTTCATTTTTCAACAATCAATCATCAATGACTAATAACGCTCCACCACTCAGAAACGTATCATGGTTTCCATCTTTCATGGATAGATGTAAGCTTGAGAAGCATGACGCCAATTTTAAGGATTGGGACGCCAAATTGCTTTTGGCCGCGGAAGGTGACGATAAGACTCGTTACCTAACCATAGCCGCTCCTCCCACTCCCGCCGCTCGTGCATCGGAGGCGACTCGTGAGGCCTATAAGACCTACATGAAAGAGTCGCATGCTCTTAAGAACGTGCCTATATTCTCAATGGAGCCGGATCTCCGAAGGAGAATGATAAAGCTAGCCACGACTAATGAGATTTATATTAGAGTTGCGACCATGTTTTCGCAAGCTCCTAGGGTAATCCAATATGAGGCAGCCTCCACCTTCTTTGATTTGACCTTAAAGGAAGGTCAAAGGATTAGCCCTCATGTGCTCAAAATGGTTGAGCTAGCCGAAACCTTGATTCTACAAGGGGTGAATGTTCCCGACTCTTTTATTATTGATAGAATTCTTCACTCCCTAAACAAAGTGAAAACGTATGCTCGGTTCCGGGTGAACTTTAACATGTGTAATCAAGAAACGCTTTGGACAAATTTGCATAAGATGCTTGTCCAAGCGGAAAGGGATATGCGACTTAATGAGAGTTCCACGAAGGATGAACTTAACATTGAGAAAAGAGCAATGGGAAGTTTAAGAAGAGTGGTAGAAAAAGCAAAGGCAAGAATGCCTCCATGACCACACCATCCAAAGAGAAGACCTTTTCGTAAGGTGCTTCTACATCATCTTCAAAGGTTGAAGATAAGTGTCATTATTGCACAAGGATTGGTCACTGGAAAAGAAATAGTCCGAAATACTTGGCCGACCTAAAAGCTGGAAATGTTCTCGCTGTAGGTAATAATTCTCATTTAAATTCATGTTGTTTTGTCAACTTTTGTATGTCGATACAAGTTGTTGACTCTCACCCTTTTAATTGTTTTAAAGGGGCTTATGGATTGCTATGGTAGCAACCGGAGATTGAAGGTATAAAGAGCTTAGCTCTAATTTTCAATTGATGTCTTCTTTCGATTATGCATTTTAATTCTAAGAACATAGTATTTCTTGTATGACAAGGATTTCAAACAATGGTTGTAATTTGAATGTTGGTGATTTGGTTTTCAACCCAAGTTATCTCTTTTGTTCTTAAATTAAATGTTGTTTTTTAAATGCATTATATAATATGAGTTGACACGATCTTCATAGATCGTAATAAAGTACCTTGAATAGTTCACCGTACGCTAGACATGATAGGATCATAATAAAGTAATTTGATTTACTTAAAACGAGAATTACACCCCCTGAAATACTTCAAACTTAAATATTAGAACATTAGTTCGTTATAAGATGATCACCTTAAACGAATGAGAGTACTAATGTCTCACTACTCATACTATCCTTTGTCCAAAACATTGTTAACGGGCGAAAATGCTATCCTTCATAAAATAACGGTTATTTTAAAGGACAGAGTGGGAGAAATTCTACGCCCGCAAACCAATGAAATAAATATAGGATCTTAGAGAAGAGTCCTATAAGGAGTCCTTAAGAAGAACTCTAAGAGATTGGATAGAAGAAACTACGAAAGGACACAAAAGAAACTACGCGAGGACACAAAAGGAAATGATCCTTATGTCACTAGTTCCTAGAGAGGACCAAGGGAACCGCGTGTATTGACGGAAGGAAATTGTTTCCATGATGTTAATGTTTCTGTTTTTATAGAGGAGAAATCGTCTCCCGTTCTCTTGATAATAGTAGTTCTTTCATGGGATCGAGTATGGAAAATGAAATGTTCATAATGAGTTGAGAAGATGTTTGAGTAGTTATCTAAACACTATGAAGATAGTGGGAGTTATTCAACTATAAAGATAGTGATACGATATTCAGTGGGAGAAAATTTATTAAGAAAATTGAACCTACCATTAAGAGAGGATGGTGATTCTTTAAATGTAAAGAATACGAGGTTTTCAATTTTAGATGAATGTATCTTAAGAACATCATAGGATGATGGGCAATCATAAGTGAGTTTATTATATGATAATGAAACGTCACTTGTTGATTCACAAGGTTAGGATAATTATTCATATCGATGGATATTGAATCTCCAAGATATGAAAATGTTAATTCATATGACCTTGATTAAATGCCAAGATGTTGAAACAAAACCTTCTTTCGATATAAGTTCTCGAGGAGAACTAGTGAATCGAATCTAGGTAAACTACAATATGAATTCTAGTACAGTGTGACCGTGTTTGTAAGAACGACATGTCACGAGTTTTAAGAAAACAGTGGGAGCTTCCTTCAATTAAGGAGACTCGAGTCTAGTATGAGGACTAGAAATGTACTTGAATATGATCATATTATACGAAATAATATGAGTCAGAAGGAAACCGAAATTTGTAGGTTTAAAGGTGTGAATAAATGGTGTATTCACATAATGAACCATTAATACAAATTGATGTATGAGCATCAAAGATAGTTCATGTGGAACGGTAATATTGTAATACCCCGTATTTTAGCCTTGGTCAACGTCAGTCAAAACATTTTTTGTACAAGTATTTTAGATGGAATGTTTATAAAGTATTTTACGTAAACTATTATTATTTTATAAATCGTATTCCTACGATTATTTCGTATTTGATAATCGTTTTATATTTGATGATTATTCATCAAAATGTCATTTCATTCGTCTTTATTTATTTTGATAATATATTTATAATTAAATATATTTCATATTTTATATTTATTCTCATTTATACTTGTTTTAATATTTAAGTCGTAATTATATTAAATTCTAATTTTATATATTCTATGTAAGTACTAATAATTTTACTAATTAAACTATGCAATTTCTTATAATTTATTATATGTGCTTGCTAATTTAAACTAAGAGTCGAGTTTATGTTTTAGTAAGTAAACCGAGTCAAGTTATAGAGATTGGGCCTCGTTTTGCGTGCTAAACCAACAACCCACCTCGTCACTTTTATCACACAACCACAAAACACCTCACAACGTCTTTTTTTTTCCTGCCGCCTTATTACTCTATCATAAACCCTACCCTTAACCTAGGGAAACGCCAATCATACACACACACACACACACACACACACACTTGCAGCCGCCATATCCAAGGGTTGAGGGGGAGCTTTACACGGTGGTTTGGGGTGGTCTAGGGTTGCTCGATTTCACGGCGAAACAGGTAAGTTCATCACGGTTTAAATTTCTCTGGTTGTGTGTCTCCTTTTCTTTTCGCCTTGCCATCGTAAGAACATGGTAATAGTTCCTGTTTTTCATCTAATATTGATCTAGGATGTATAGATGTTGTATATTGACCATAGTAGGGTTGTCGTTGGTCACCTAGGACCCTCGTAGGTGGTGGTTTTGACAGCGTATAATGGTTGTGTTGGCTTCGTTTTCAGAACAGAGTCGTATAACATCATATTCGTACCATAATTCGACTATTGGTTGGGATGTGGTGAGCACGAATCTAAGGTTAGCAGTAGTAGGATGTTAGGGTGGTCTATATTGGTAGTAATAGGGTGGTTGGGACACCGTAATTAGTGCAGGGAGTTGGGTATAACGAATAAGAAGTACATGAACATGAGACAAGCGAGTTTATGGTGCGACTTTTGGTGCGACTGTTGAGTGTGTTTGGGGAGTGTCGAAACCTGGTGTTTTACACCAGGGCGATGGGGGTAGTGTGGGGTGTCTATGGGTCGTGAGTGGTTGTGGTAAAGGTGATGCTAGCAGGTGGTTAGGGGCTGGTTGTAGGGAGGTGTCATAAGGGTGAAAAGGAGCACGGGGGTTGCCGTTGTGACCAGGGGGTTTTGCGACCGATTTCAAGGGTTGGTGTGGTGCTATTAAGGGCCGTGGTTGGTGTCTAGGGATGCGTCATGGTTCAAGGGTTCTAGTCACTGTGGGTTTGTGGTGGTTCAGGCGGTGATATGGGAGTTACGGGTCTGTTTTGGAGGACTGGTCAGGGCTGTTTAGTCGTGGTTTGGGGCTGTTGAAGTCGTGTTTTTGGGTTGTTTAAGTTGTGTATGGCTGCGTTGTACAATAAAATTGTTATACTTATACTTATTATTATTATTATTATATTAGCATGATTGGTGTTGTGATTATCTAGTTAACACATTGTCCGCATGTTATTATTATTATTATTATTATTATTATTATTATTATTATTATTATTATTATTATTATTATTATTATTATTATTATTTATTGTTGTTGTTGTTTTTATAGTAGTTAATATTTTATTTTAGTGTGATTAGCATTAATAGTAATATTATCCATGATATTTAATTATTAATTTGGTTAAGTGATTTTTATTATACAAGAATGTGACGGTTATCAATAGTCGATTATATTTTCAATGTTCGTTTTTAATTGAAGTTAGTTATAAAAGTAATAAGGACGAGTTGTTTAAGTTAATTGAATTAGTCATGTTTAATACGGTCTCCTTATGCGTAATATATGGGTTAAATAATTAATTTGAATAATTGATATGTTATATTAGTTTGCATATTGTATTAGTTAGTGATTACAAATATTATATTTGTTAGGTGACGATTTTGAGGTGGCATAGTTCTGTTTACCTGCTGGCTTGCTATTGGATGATTTCGCTATCCAGGTAGGATACACTGGCACTATACTCTTTGATGTGTTATGAATGGATTTTCGATTGTGTGCTATGGGTGCTAAGCATGATTGATATGAGAATGATATTGGTTGGATTGAGTAATAATTATTATTATTGGCATGTGCATTTCATTTTTTAATAGCATGATTGAATAAGAGTATTGTTGCATTCATGAGCACGACATATGCATTGGTTACTGAGAAAGATGTGAATCAGATGTTGTTCTGATATAAAGCCCAGGGTGGTTCTGCAGACCAGGCTTAGTGTCTTATCAGCTATTGAGCTGGTGTTCGGTGACGACCGATTATAATCTGCCGGGAGGTTCGGTATGGCTGGGTGTTTCGGGTATGAGATTGAGATTGAGATTGAGCTCGAGCATATCATGGCATTTGCATATCATTTAATTGTTGCATTATAATTATTGTGTTACCCTACTCAACCGCGAGGTTGACAGTGTATTCGTGTACACCTACGATGATCCGGAATGGGGAGTAGATTCTACAGGTCAGAGATAGATGAGCTAGGAGCGGGATCAGGAATGTGAGATGCATACTTGGGACCGACTTAGAATTATATCACATCTAGAGAAGTCATCAGTTGTATTTTCTTTTCCGTTATGTAGTAACTGTAATAACCAAGTTTAAATTTTATCAGTTTTTATATAAAGTACTTTGGTTTGTTTACTTTGTTATTCACTACCTCGGACTTTCCGAGATGGTAACATCTCTATTTATTTGAGAATGTCTTGCTCAAGGCTCTGAAATAAATGGGGGTGTTACAAATATCGTATTGACTGTTCGCACATAACGATCACTCTTATCGTTTGAGTTATGATTAACTCACTATTTACATATACTTTGTCAAATTCAAATGGGTTGTAAGAGACAATTTTGAACCCCATAAGTGAACTGGATTAACATAGTATAGCCCCTAGTCGCTTGTATGAGGTGACGTCTCAAAGCGACAAGAGTGTGAGGCGATTGATGGCAAGTTCAAATGTCATAGAGTCCTATGAGATGACTAGTCGATCACATAGGCAGACTGTGTAACACTCTGTCAGGCATTAAGTGACCGCTTATAGAGTTCTGGAAATTTTATAATTAGCCTGGTCGTGGCGAGAGCTACTATATTATTCACATAAGTCGATTCTTAGACTAGAGACTGTTCGCCCAAGGTGGCACAGTTTTCAGATTGACTTTGATTTTTGCTCTACGATCATCCGTTAAAGGGGGTCAAATGGGCATCTTTTGGGTCATGATGGACTGTGTTAGTCGAAGGGAACAGTAGGATAGAAATTGTCCAGTCCCTCGTCAGGGTTATCTTAAATCTCAGGGCCACTCGAAAATGCGTGGCCACGCTCGGAAGGTATCTATGGTAGATAATTCCGGTCAAAGCAGTTAAATATCCAGATCGAGGAAACCGCTCAAGATATGATCAAATGCAAGTAAGACCTGGAAGACACCTTGCATTGAGTGGGAGATGATGTAATAGGACAAGAGAATCGGTGACGCACACTTGTCGAGGACAAGTGGGAGATTGTTGGGAAATGTGTCCTCAACAATAGTGCGATCACGTCAATGATAATAATCATTGTCAAAATCTTATGAAAAGAATATGCAAGGGATGATTCGATATTTTATATATATAGTCAACTGACCAACATTAATCGGTAATGATTGGCTGACTAGAGTTTGACATTACTGTCGTACGACGGTGGTGCTCAGTTGATATATTTAGGTCACACCTATAGGATAATCCCCTTAACGTATACATTGATCAATTATATACGATATGAATTGATCAAATTCCTTAAAATCGAATATCGAGAAATCAGAGGTTGAATCTTAATGTAAGATTTATATTTGAAATTGAAACGTGTCAATTGTCAAATATTAATCGATATTTTTGAAATTTCGAAATTAGAATATAAAGGTTCGTGGTTATAACAAATGTTGTATATTGTATCGACGATTATTGCAAGGGTGCGTACAGTTTACAAGCTTTAACAAGCAAAGATTCGCTTTGCGATATTGCAGCCTGTTTCAAATGACTATATCTCGAGTTCTAGAGATGATAATCGAGTGATTCCAATTGGAGGTGAAAGCTTATCCTCTTAGCTTTCCAACGCCGCGAGAATCGCTTTATTATGATAAGTAACGAAGAAATGACAACTGTTTTAAGATCGACACGCGTTGCATAATTTTTCAGAATGCATTACTGTACCCTGATATTTGGTCGATCGACTGACACCCTTGGTCAGTCGACCGAGGCACCTGATGAGCGAGATTCCAGAAGTCAAAATTGGAAGACCAGAAGCTTCAATGAACCCGACAACTGGTCGATCGAACAGTACCACCGGTCGGTACTCGGCCCTTTCCGGAAAATTAAGAACGTGATTAAAGCCAATAAGCAAGATTAGGTTTTTGAGGAGACTTGTGCAGATTACTATATAATGTGATGTTCTCCTATGTATTAGGCATTTAGGTGTTTACCTAGTTTTAGAAAACACTCTATATTTCTTAGTTTAGGGTTTTGGATTTCTAGTTTGTTATAATCTTTCAGTTCTTATTCAATAAAGTTCAATCGTTCCGTTCTTATTTCTGCCTTGTTTACGGTAATTCTTCTTCTTAATTTCAGTTGTTTGCAGTTTCCATAGATTAATTCCGGTTAGTTAGTATCCCAATACCATTGTTGTTCTTATTTGAAATTTCATTCATCGTAATCATGTTTTTCGTTGTTTTGATTATTATAGTTTCTGTTTTCATTACCGTTATGAGTAGCTAGACTCCATATGCTAGGATGTAGGCAACCTATCGCGTAGATGGCGTAGTTTAGGGAAACCCGTAGCAGTGCTTGGTCGACCGACTGGCTTCTCTGGTCGGTCGACTGAGTAGGTTGGTCGATCGACTGGACTAGCTGGTCGATCGACTGATTTCGCGTCTGATCAGTTTTTTTATCCCGTTAAGTGCAATATCTTTCAATGAGACCTTAAGAAGACTTGTTAGATTCTTAGTAATGCCAACCCATAGATCGAAAGACAGGGAAGGGCATTAGTCAACGGTTTAAATGATTAAGTTACTTACGATCGAAAGATTTGTGACTTAGGCTTTAGGAATCACTAATCGTGTTGACACCTAGTATTAGTGAGACCTAGGGACTAGTAGCATTGGCCGAAAGGAGCTATTAGTTAACTTGGACTGAAAGGACTCGTTATACCAATCTTACGCGACTGCAATACGGACCTACCCAGAATTATGTGCCATCGTAACTATAGTGAACCGATCATCCTAGCATTTTTTTTCTTCTTTTGTTTACATCTTTATTTTAGTCATTGCTTTTATTTTCATCGCTAGTTTAATTCTAAATCACCAACAAAAACCCCCCCATTTTTGTGACTGAACAACCGAAAAACGCAAATAGACGTTGCCTCCTTGTGGTTCGACCCGTACTTCCACTAGCTTGTGCTAGTCTTAGTTCGGAAATATAAATTGTATCTTTGACACCCACAACGACGGGTATCATCTAAATTCAAGGTATGAAGAAAGACGAACAAACATAAAAAAGAATAGGATTAATTGATAAGAATACTCTGAACTATGAGTGTCTTACTTAAAATACTCCAAACTTTATTTTAACTACCAATATAACCAACTAATGGCCTCATTCGCTTTTATTATGATATATGACCGGCTATCTGCTAAGTAAGTGAGTGGATTTGTAACCCTCATTTAACCCTTATTTCTCTTTTTATTTCTCTGTTAATCAATTTATCTAATCACATCATTAAAACATGGAGATGCCTAATCACATAACAGTATTGGGGAGAGGGGAGGATTACAATGAGGAAGAACAAAGAACTATAGGAGGGGAGGCATAGCAGGCGTCTATAAACGTTCCTGGAAAATAAATGACCCCTCCATTGTTCACAAAATATTTTCTCGAAAAAACACCTTTTACACAATTTTTATGATTAATTAAATATGTTCTACTTCTTCCAGAAACAAGTTCAAAGATGAAGAGCGCAAAATGAATAAATATGAGATAATATGTTAATGTGTTTTGCAGCGGATTGGATATTGTCTTTTGGATAAATTTATTTCTTTATTTGGTTGAACAATTGGTGCAATCTGACAATAGTTTAGTTATATTGTCTATTGTTTAATTTTCGGTTCTTCGATTTTTGATATATATCAAAAAGATGGAAGATAGATATAAATTGTAAAAGAAAAGAAGAAAAATAAAGGAGTAACGAACGGATGAAGAAAGGTCGAGGATAAAGACTCATAACGAAGAAGAAGAAGATGACTCTTAACGGAGAAAAAAATGAGTACGAGAAAAGAATGACTTGCTACAATAAGTTAACGAAACAAACAATTCTATTCAAAAAAAATGAATTGAGATAAGTTGGTTATATTGATAGTTAAATAAAGTTTAGAATAATTTGAGCCGTTTGACTCCTAATTCAAAGTATTTATATCAATTAATATAAAAGAATAAACAAAATATATTTAAGAAGAAACAAAATATATTAAACAACGTTTTTTATATTCATCAACCTGTTGGATTTTTTTATAATTAATTAACTAAATATTATTATTAATAATATCAATATGTGTTTATGAAAATCCTTATGTGGCTCATTTGACTTGGCAGTCAATAGACGTTGAAATTGTCCTATTTTCTCTCCACATTATGTGAAACCACTCCCCACACTTCTCATGCAGTTAACAACTCTTTGATGGAAATGGCTATTTAAGCTAACATTACTGATTGATAAAGGTCACTAAACCTACTCTCTCTTAAGTTAATTACACCATCTAAATTGTGAGAAATGAGGGTTCGGAAACCAATATCAGACGACTACAGTGACGGTTATCAGAAGACGGAAACGGGTTTATTTATTCATTTGGGTTTATAAAGCTGATCAGGAATACCAATAAGCAATGGCTGGAGGTTCTTAATTTTCGATCCTATTTATCGCTTCCGCTATTTATTTAATCAGTTGTATGTTGTTCAATGATTAAATATACTAATTAAGATTAAAGAACTTACATTTGGTATCAGAGCTTCATTCGCCTCTGTCTTGTTTGTTAATTTTCTGACCTCATCATTTTTCGTCGTTGACAAATGGAATCTGTTGTTCTTTCTTTTCTGTCGATTTTTCGGATATTTGATTTGACTTGGTTGTTCCGTTATTGTTAAAAAATCTGGAAATTATGGGTTTATTTAATTTCTGTTTTAGCCTTCGGAATCTGAGATGTTTTTTTGGCTTTGTTTATGCGTCTGTTTTCTGGGTTGGGTTTATTGTTTTATTTTTCTGGGTTTTTGGTGTATGCGAGAGGTTGAAGAAGCAATTGACCCTTTGAAATTTTTGTTTGGGTTGTTTCTTTAATAAATTAATGTCAACTCACATCTTTCTCCCAATATGTTTCACTTTTGACAATTTGAGGAGTTTTAAAGTGATGATCTCACCTTGGTGATGTCATGATGATGTCGCAGTATTGTCCTTTTGTTTTTGCTCTTGCCTTTTTACGTAGACTCTCATTCCTTATATGTATGGTGGTCTAATTAAGGTACATCATTTAATTTATTTGATATCATTAGATGGATTTTTGTATATACCTCGTGTTGTATACATATAATATTTATTTTAATGTTTTCTAAATGTCAAGTGACTTTTAATTTATTCGTTAGGGAGTAGCCACATCATCTCTAATTGTCTAAATTTTATTCGAAATCACATGTGGAAATTAGACATTTAATTGTAATTAATTATACGTAATATTATTAGACTTACCCACAGGAATCTTATTGTATTTGTATAATTAATTAGAATGTTATATTGAATTATGTTTCTTAATCTACCCACGGGAGTTGAGAAATGAATATGATTTGATAGTTTCATCATAGAGTTTAATTTTTTATGAATCTAATTTGAGTAGACTTTAGCCCACAGGCAGGTTTTATGTCACTAGATTCATATAAGTATAATTTACATTGGTAAGTTGTGATAAAGTTAAGTCTCATTTTTTGGTTACTAAGCATGTATATATATGATATATATATATATATATATATATATATATATATATATATATATATATATATATATATATATATATATATATATATATATATATATATATTCATTTGCAGAAATTCAATCTGGTAGTTCGTATGATATCAAAATGGAAATTCCTGATTTAACTGGTGATAATTTCAAGGTTTGGAAGAAACGAATTTTGTTGCATTTGGGATTCATTCATTTTGATTATGCTATACTTACTGACGAACCCCCCTAAGCTAACTAAAGAGAGCACTCCTAAGGAAACTGATACTCGCAAACAGTGGGACGAATCTAATCTTATTTGTTTGCTGTTTATTAAAACCAAATTGAGTGCTAGTATCCGAGGTTCCGTCGAGCATCACATAAATGTAAGGGATCTCATTAAAGCTATTGATGAACAATTTCAAACTTCCGATAAGGCTCTTGCGAGCACCTTGATAATGGAATTCACATCTTTAAAGTTAAGTGCCACTAAAGGAGTGCGTGATTACATTATGCGCATGAGGGACATTGCAGCTCGACTAAAGATTTTGCAAGTTACCATGTCTGATACTTTCATTGTACACTTCATCTTGTGCAGTCTTCCGTTACAATATGCCCCCTTTAAGATCTCTTACAACACACATAAGGATAAGTGGTCACTTAATGAATTATTGACCATGTGTGTTCAAGAGGAGGGTAGACTTTCGATGGAAGACGGCGAAAAGGTGAACCTTACTACCTCTATTGATAAAGCTTTATCCAGTAAGAGGTTTAAGGGTCACCATAAAGACAAGGGAAAAGGTAAGATATCTGTAACACCCTCATTTATTTAAGAGCCTTCAGCCAGACATTCTCAAATAAATAAGACTGTTACCGTCTCGGAATGTCCGAGATAGTGAATAACAAAGTAAATCAAACCCAAGTGCTTATATAAAATACTGATTAAATTTAAACTTTGATGTTACAAGACTACACAACAGAAACTAAAATACAACTGATAACTTTGAAGTATGTGATCTAAATTTAAGTCGGTCCATCCAAGTGCTCACGCCATCCCATGCTCCCACAGCACCATCTTTCCTGTCAAAACTGCTCCCCATCACGGATCATCACAGGTGTCACACGAATACACAGGGTCAACCACGAGGTTGAGTAGGAAAACATAGATAGGACATAAGTTATTATAGATCAGAACACCACTCCGTCTCCGTATCACAAGACCCATATCACTTCACACCATATCACAAGACCCATTATCTCCACACCATATCACAAGACCCATTATCTCCGCACCAATCACAAGACCCATTAACTCCGCACCAATCACAAGACCCATTAACTCCGCACCAATCACAAGACCCATTATCTCATCACCTCGTATCGTATCTCAGAATTATATAAATAAATAGCACAATTATAACGATCATATTATAATATAAAATAAACATGGTTAATACCAAATAACAATAGATTACTCATCATTATATACAAGTATTCCCTTACCTCAATTCGCAGAATGACACCGAACAACCGCTAGAATATTCCACGCAGAAATCGTCACCTAAACATATCGTAATTACCGATTACAACGCCTCATTAAACCCGTATAGTTAAAATAGTAAGGACACTAAATATAGTAACTTCCTATAAAAGGAAAGTTTCCTAAAATAGAAACTTCCCGAAATAGCACTTTCCCAAAATAGTAATTACCAAAAAGTAAAGTCACGTAATTATTTTTTACGCTTTAAAATATATCGACGATTACAACAACAATAACATGTAGTAGGAGAGTAACAAAAATACTAATAGCCAAAGTATTAACAATTATAAAAATCCAACCATTATAATAATAATAACACAATAATAATAATAATAATAATAATAATAATAATAATAATAATAATAATAATAATAATAATAATAATAACACAATAATAATAATAATAATAATAATAATAATAATAATAATAACACAATAATAATAATAATAATAATAATAATAATAATAATAATAATAATAATAATAATAACCACACCATTAATGATTAGTAAATAACAACCAAAACAAATCAACATACTAACACTACAAGAATTACCCCAATAGCGACCAAACCCGCCACCGCAATGGTAGTCGCTAATTAGCGACCGAAAAAAAAAGCGGGCGACCGATTTCGGCCGCTAAATTTAGCGACCAAAATCCTATCCCAATGTTATCTGAAAAAATCCGCGGGAATCCAAAAAGTACCATTGCGCCAGTTTAGCGACCGAAATTGGCGACCGAATTCAGTCGCTAAATTTAGCGACCGAATTTTAGCGACCGAATTCAGTCGCTAAATTTAGCGACCGAATTTAGCGACCGAATTCGGTCGCTAACCCCCTGTTATATTTTTTTTCTCGCCTCTTCAACCCGTCATTCCCATTGCGTAAGTTTGAAAAGAAAAAAAACCTCAAACCCCCTCCTAACCCGTCGACCGATAATGCTTATACCGGACCACCGCAACGCCACTGGACCACCCACCACCGCCGTTCACCTACATTTTACTCCTTTTTCAGGTTTGTGTCGATTTACTAACTTTATTTATGTATTAAATCTCTTTATAGTATTATTGTAATTCAAACAAGTAATTAGATTATTAGGATGCTTTTAGTTAGTAATTAGATTATTAGGATGCTTTTAGTTAATAATTAGATTATTAGGATGCTTGTAGTTAGTAATTAGATTATTAGGATGCTTTTTAGGATGTTTTGAGTTAATTAATTGAAAAAAAATTGGGTGTTATTGTGATTAGGGTTAGAAATTGGGGAAAATTGGATTATGATTTTAGTTAGTAATTAGATTATTAGGATGTTTTTAGGATGTTTTTAGTTAGTGAATTGAAAAAAAATTGGGTGTTATTGTGATTAGGGTTAGAAATTGGGGAAAATTGGATTATGATTTTAGTTAGTAATTAGATTATTAGGATGTTTTTAGGATGTTTTTAGTTAGTGAATTGAAAAAAAATTGGGTGTTCTTGTGATTAGGGTTAGAAATTGGGGAAAATTGGATAATGATTTAGTTAGTAATTAGATTATTAAGATGTTTTTAGGATGTTTTTAGTTAGTTAATTGGAAAAAAATTGGGTGTTACTGTGATTTGGGTTAGAAATTGGGGAAAATTGGATGATGAGTATAGTTAGTAATTAGATTTCTAGGATGATTTTGTGATGTTAATTATTATGTTTGTATGTTATTGTAAGTTATTGTAAATATTTTCCGTGGAAGAATTGAATGACTATTGACCTAGTACCCGTTCATGAATTACTCGTTAGGAGAAATTCATGAATAGTTCCCATTTTGGGACTGTCTTTGTATATTTCAAGTCACTTAGGTAGTAAATACATACTTGTGAATTTATTAGTGGGGAAAGAGTTTGGTAACAATTTCTTTATGTTCTTCGAATACATATGTGAAATAAATACAAATTTATTTCACATTGTGTATTTGAAGAACTGAGGGGAATTGCTGCCAAAATTTTTTTCCCCACTAATAAATTCACAATTATGTATTTGCTAGTGACTTGAAATATACATTGATGGGTTTAGGTTGGAGTGATAAGGACCCAATTGAAATCTTTAAGTACATATATTGACTTGAATTCTTAGCTTGAACTTATTATTTGTTGAATTCTTATTGAATTGAAATTATTGTTGTGTGTTTGGTTTAATTATTATATATTATCTAGATTAAAATGAAGAGATTTGAACGTAGCTGGATGTACGAAGAAAGAGTAGATAAGAAGAAACATCCTAATGCTAGATTTGTAAAGGGAGTTCGTGGGTTTATTGAATTTGCTAGATGTTCAGAATCATATGATTTCGAACAACGCAAACTTAGGTGTCCTTGTACTAAATGTAAAAACTTAAAATATTTACTTGAGGTAGAAGTAGAAGAACATCTTATTACGAATGGGTTTTTTCCAAACCATTACAACTAGATATCACATGGGGAAAAATACTCTTCTGATCCCGAACACTCTTCTGAACCCGAGAACCCATATAGAGAAATGGTACTTGATGCCTTTGAGTCGAATGTTTTCACTAATCCGGATCGTGTACCTATAACCGAGGAAGAAGATCCAAACCCAAAAGCCAAAGCCTTTTTTGATATGCTAAGGGACTCCGAGAAAACTTTATATGAGGGGAGCAGAATGTCATTGTTGCAAGTTGCATCGAGGATAGTAACGTAAAATGTGAGTACAATATGCCGTTTAAAGCGGTTGACAGTATTGCTACTTTAATTGAAGATGTTATA
The DNA here is from genome assembly GCA_029255685.2 of Silene conica. NCBI lineage: Eukaryota > Viridiplantae > Streptophyta > Magnoliopsida > Caryophyllales > Caryophyllaceae > Silene > Silene conica. The sequence goes on from CM055313.2 coordinate 56,335,854, forward strand.
CCCGATAATAACATTATGAACCGTAATTTTTACAATACCAAAAAAGTGGTCAAAGGTCTTCAGCTTCCACATAAAAAGATTGACGCATGTCCTGGAGGATGTATGCTTTTTTGGAAAGATGATGCGTTGCTAACCAAATGTAAGAAATGTCAAAGGGATAGATATGAGACAAGTGAGGGAAATATTATCTTGAAGGGAAAAAAGGGTAAGAAGAGTGGAAAAACAAAGAAACCAATATCATTACACCCATTAATTTATCTTCCCCTAGCTCCAAGACTTCAAAGGTTATATGCCACGAAAAATATTGCCAACCAAATGAGATGGCACAAAGAAAACCCCCGTACACCAGGAAAGATGTGTCACCCGAGTGACGGAGAGGAGTGGAAGCGTTTTGATAGTTTGTATCCTGATTTTGCCGAGGAACCTCGCAATGTGAGACTTGGCTTGTGTACGGATGGGTTTGACCCTTTTGGTCAATTTGGTAGACCGTACTCGTGTTGGCTTGTAATGCTTACACCGTACAACTTACCTCCTTGGCTATGTTCCAAAAGACAATTTATTTTCCTCTCACTACTTATTCCCGATCCTCACAACCCAAAAAATAATTTGGATGTCTATTTACAACCGTTGGTGGAAGAACTGAAGTATCTGTGGGAAGTCGGTGTCGAAACATTTGATGTGTCCAAGAAGCAAAACTTCCAACTAAGAGCTTCATTGCTGTGGACTGTAAGTGATTTCCCCGCGTACAGTATGCTATCAGGCTGGGCAACAGCGGGGCGAATGGCATGCCCTTATTGCATGGATAATAGCAAAGCATTTTACCTCCCTAATTCTAAAAAGATTAGTTGGTTTGATTGCCATAGATGTTTCTTACCGGATGGGCATGTCCATAGAAAGAACAAAAAATCCTTCTTAAAAGGAAAGGAGGTGCTTGAGGATGCTCCGGATAGACTCCCAGGTGATGCAGTTTGGGAGGCTATACGTGAATTGCCATCTACCAACGATGGGACTGAAGAAGAATTTAGAGAGCTAAAAAAGAAAAAGAGTGGTTGGTTTAAAAGAAGTATTTTTTGGGACCTACCCTATTGGAAAACAAAGTTGATCAGACACAATTTGGATGTGATGCAAATAGAGAAGAATTTCTTTGAGCTACTTATTCATACGATTATGGATGTTAAAGGAAAGACACGTGACAATATTGGCTCAAGAATAGAATTGAAAAGTTTTTGTGATCGTCCTAAACTTCACATTCGTAGGGATGGGTCAATGCCAAAAGCACCATTTACCCTTGACAAAGTTCAAAGAAAGGTATTGTGCGATTGGGTAAAAGACTTGAAGTTTCCCGATGGCTATGCCTAAGATTTCAGCCGTTGTGTTGATTTAAAAGAATTGAAGTTAAGAGGGTTGAAAAGTCACGACTGTCATGTTTTCATGGAGCGCTTGTTACCAGTGGCTTTGAAAAATTTACTCCCGACCACCGTTTGGAATGCAGTTACAAAAATTAGTCAATTTTTCAGAGACTTGTGTTCTTCCACGATATCAGTTGATGACATGATTCGTTTGGAAGACCAAATTCCAGAAATTTTGTGTAAACTTGAGATGATATTTCCGCCTTCTTTTTTCAATTCGATGGAGCATCTACCCATTCATTTGCCATATGAAGCTAAAGTTGGTGGACCCGTTCAGTATAGGTGGATGTATCCTTTCGAAAGGTTTCTTAATCATGTGAAAAACAAAATTGGTAATAAAGCTCGTGTGGAAGGTTCTATTTGCAATGCATATCTAACGGAAGAAATTGCCAATTTTTGCTCTTTTTACTTTGAAAAACATATTGACACCAAAGCAAAAGACTTGAACATTGAAGAAGCAGATGAGTTAGATACAAGTATACCCAAGTGTTTTCATGTGCAAGATGATGAAGGGTGTTCTTCTGCTGGGGGAACAAGATTTCTGGATGACAAGGAGTATAATCGTGCTCACCTTTATGTCCTATCTAATTGTGAGGTTTTGGAGCCATATGAAGCAAAATTTGTGACAGATTTCATGACTGATCACCCTAATGTTAATAGAGAGGATGTTTGGAGTAAACACGAGGATCAGTTTCCAGGTTGGTTTCGAAAGCATGTAGTTAAGCTAAATATCCAAGATGATGTGGTTAGATGCTTGGCTTTGGGTCCTTCTCGAAAGGTTGTCACGTGGAAGCATTATTTAGTTAATGGGTTTAAGTTTCACACATTCGACTACGGGAAAAGTAAGGCTAAATGCAACTATGGCGTTACTATTTCTTCTCTTGATGGCAACGACTATTATGGGATATTAGAGGATATCTTTGAGTTGTGCTATAATGGACGTGAACGGGGTTACAAAGCTGTCTTATTCAAGATTCAATGGAGAGATAAGTCTGTAGCTGGAACGAGAGTCCATGATCGCTACAAGCTTGTAGAAGTGAATCACACTCGAACCTATTTTAAATATGATCCATTTATACTTGCACAACAAGCTCAGCAAATTTATTATGCATCGTCACCTAGCACAAGTAAAGATAGACAACAAAAGAATTGGTGTGCGGTAATTAAAACAAAGGCGCGATCAGAAGTCGACACATCCTTTTTCCAAGAAGAAGTTGTATCAGAGTCCATTCTGTCCCCAATAGATCAAGAAGTCATTTATGGAAATGAGATAGAATCGGGAGAGGAGCTAGAAGATGATGAAATGGAGGGGCAAGATCAGTTACAAGATAATAATGATGAAGAGTTAGAAGAGGAGGAAGAGGATGATGACGAGGAGGAGGAGGTAGAAGAAGAAGATGATGACGATGATGATGATGATGAGTAAAAGTAGTATGAGGTTTTCATCCTATATATTTATTTAGGTCCTATTTTTTACCAACATTATTTATTATGTTACATATATGTATGTTAACATTTTTCCTGCAATTATAGGTTCACATGGCTCGTGGAGGAGGCAGACAACGGGGCGATTTTAGTGGTAGTGGCGGGGACAGTAGCTCGGCCCGATCACATGGGGAGGAGGAGGTCCGTGTGTCGACTGACAGTGAGGAGGAGGAGGAGGTCCGTGTACCCCGCCATACTGACGGCAGGATCATCCTTGATCCGACGGGTCTTTGGTAATTTTTTATTCACTAGTTGTTTATTTATTTATTTATTTTATTCAAACTAGTCTTATTTATTAACATTCATGTTTGGTTTCAGGTTTAAATATCAAACAACGGTTCGTGGCGTCACCAATAGCATTCAAGAGAACATGGTTCACGGCGTCACTTGTTGGACGAACGCTAGTGACGAGGACAAGGAGATGTGGTACAACGCCTTTCGGGTACGTATATAAGTCTTTACTTTAATTATTTATTTTTTATAAATTCATGGTTGATTTGTTTCTCTAATAACCCTTCTTTTTTTGGTAGCGTGTCTTCTATTGCCCAAGTGCGCTTGATCGACTGGCTTGGGATCGATTCAATGATGTTGGTCAAAGGAGGCTAAAGGACATTATGTATAAGGTGTCGAGGAGAAAGACTCCGCCAACGTTCATGAAAGGTATTAATTTATTAATAATCGTATTAAAATAAAAAGTTTAACATTTTTTTAATTTATAGTAATCGTTTCTATTTTATTGGATTGTAGGTCAGTCATATGAAGAATTCACTAAGTACAGAGAAAGTCCTGAGTTCAAGCAAAAGTCGGCGCGGAACAAGGCGAACAGAGGGGTGGAGATGATCCCGAAGCGGAGGTTGGCGCTACTCATTATGGTGGGTCTCAGTCATTCCATGATCGCGTGACGATAACTGTAAGTGTTTACTCTTGTGATTTAATTTATCACTTTTATCTTGAAGTATATATTTAGCTTTAAATTTTAATTAAATGACTAACACTTCATGAATTTATTATTTTTTTATAGGCAAGGAAAAATAAGGGCCAGCTACAATCGGTTGTAGATCTCTTCCTTGAGACACATGCCAAAAAGGGAAGGAAAGGGTTCGTCTTCGTAAATGCAAGAGATCGCGAATTATATGTAAGTGTTATTGTATAAAGTATTTAAAAATGATTTATAATCAATGCTTTATTTATATGTAAGTGTTATTGTATATATTATTAATAATGTTTCATTTTTTTGTAGGAAACATTTCTTAAACGAAAGAAGGTGATGCGTGTCTATTTTATGATGTTTTTCATCTATTTTTACACGCATTTGGTCGCTCATTTACTATGTTTTAGCCTTTATTTCCCACAAATCGTGTACTTTCGTATTTTTATGCACTTTTGCAGATTTATGCAGAAAAGAGACGATTTAGCACCAAATCCGTATCCTCAAGTCTTTTGCTTAATTAAGGAATAAATGGAAAGTCAACTGGAGTCAAAGTCAAAGTGCCAAAAGTCAAAACAAGAAGAAAATAGAAGAAATTCTTCGGGAAGCGGTCGACCGACCGGCAATATAGGTCGACCGACTGACCCTGATCTTTATAAAAGTTCAAATCTGAAGAAAAGCCCAAGAATAAAAGAAGCCCAGAAAGAAGCGGTCGACCGACCCACATAGTAGGTCGACCGACCTCAGCAGAAGCCCAGACGATTCTTTTCGGAAATAAAGTAGAATTAGAGCTTTTAGGAAACTCTTAGTTTTATACCCTATATAAACAAATATTGTGATTAGGGTTAGGTATGCTTGATATCTATTATCAATCCTTAGGATCTTTTATTCAATCTTTTACCATCTAGTTCATCTTTTATCTTATTCAAAGAATTCTCAAGCATTCAATAAAGTTTATTCCGTTCTGCCTTAATTCCAATTGTGGTAATTACTCTTTAATCTAGTTTTTTGTTATTATTCTTATTACCTTTGCATTCAATTAAGATAGAAATCCCAAGCTTTATTGAATCTTGCATGCTTAGATTATTTATTATGTTTACCATGTTTAATCCCGTTTTCATAATCGTCTTAACAACCATGAGTAGCTAATTTTCATATGTTAGGATGTAAGGGATGAATATGCGTAGGTAAATAAAATTCGAAAGACCGACTTGTAGCAGGACCACGGTCGGCCAACTGGAATAGCTGGTCGGTCGACCGAGGCCGTGGTCGGCCGACTGGAGTAGCTGGTCGGTCGACCACCCGCGTATGTATTCTTATTTCGTCTTTTCTTGTCAATTATAATATCCTGCAATGAGACCATAAGGAGACTTGTAGGATGTTAGTAATGACCTGCCCAAGATTGAAAGATACGGGAAGGGCATTGGTTTACACCTTAAGACGGATAGGTTACTCAAGGCTGAAAGGTATGTGACCTGGGATTTAGGAATCACCCTTATTGTTGACACCCAATAATTGTGAGACCTAGGAACTAATAGCATAGGCCGAAAGGAGCTATTAGGTAGCATAGACTTAAAAAGATATGTTACGCCCCCTTACGCGACTGCAATACATGTTGACCTTAGGATTAATATTACCTTAGCTATTTATTACCCAAACATCCTAGCATCCCTTTTTATTATATTTTATTCTCATCCTTTATTATTTGTTTATTTTTGTCTTTGCTTTAGACTTAGAAATCAACAATCAAACCCCCAATTTGTTACCTTAAAACATTGACACCAAACAATAAACATTCCCCACCTCCTTGTGGTTCGACCCTGACTTTCGCTATCTATTGTTAAAGTTAGGAATTATAAATTTTATCTTTGGTACCCTCAACGACGGGCATCAAATTTTGGCGCCGTTGCCGGGGAGGTGACGCCAGTGTTTATTGTTTTTTTGTTTTTATTTCTCTTTGTTTAAGGAACTTTTTGTTCCTTAAACCTTCTCACTTTTTTCTTGTAGTTTCCATCTTATGCGCAGGTCAGTTCAAGGAGAACTCCTACCACTTGACCTCGAAATTGAGGGGACTCTTAGAGAAAGAAGAAAGCAACTTCTAGCAAATCAGGAAGGAGGTTCACCATCTTCCTTATTTCAAGAAGACTTTTTCAAACAACCATCATTACCATCTTCACCAAAAACACCACCTTCACAACCAAATTCACCCATCAATCCACTTTCACCAAAAACACCACCTATTACCTACTTTCCAGTTTTTCCTAAAGAAGAAGAAGATATGGCAGAGGAAGCTACTATTGCCAGTCACTCCATGCCTCAGGCAAAGGACCTATACAAAGGGTTCACTTTACCTGCAGGTACTAGGAAGCCATTCGAGGCCAAGCCCGCCTACATAACTATGGTTGAAAGAAACCAATTTGGAGGCTCGGCCAATGAGGATGCTGCTAAGCATATTGAAATCTTCACAGATTACAAATGCTCTATAACACCCCCAGAAGGAGTGACGCAGGACCAGATTAAGCAAACCATTTTTATCTTCTCCCTTAGGGACTCTGCGAGAGAGTGGTACAGAGATCTAGACCGCACTACTGCGGGAGTCACAGATTGGAACACCTTAGCCTTAGCATTCTACAGGAAATACTATTCTGCATCAAAGACTAATGCTTTGAGGGCGCAGATTACCAATTTCAAGCAAGGTCCCAATGAAGACTTTAGCGAGGCGTGGGACAGGTTCAAGAGACTTGTTCGATCCATACCACATCACGGATTCGAACAATGGTTTCTTTGCAACCAGTTCTACAATGGCCTCTACGATGACAACATGGCCTATCTAGATGCTGCAGCTAATGGGAGATTCCAGGATAATTCAGGAGAGACTAAGGGTCTCAAGTTGATAGAAGATGTTGTTGTGCACCGCGCTGAGCATGGTACTTCTAGAGGAAATCAGAGGAAATCCGAATACAACCTATCAGCAATTGAGGCCTTGACAGCTAAGTTAGAAAAATTTGAGGCTGCAGGAAAGCTCGATCTAGGGAGTGGAAGCAAGGGAGGAATATACCAAGTAAACGCCGTTCAGGACGGACCCTTTGCTTGTGAGAGGTGTGGTGGAGAAGGGCATGTGTCAAAATTCTGTACTTCATCTAATGAAACATGTGCCGCTTTTCAGCACTATCGTGGGAACAATTTCTATGACCCGAATAATAATAATGTCCATCCCAACTTAAGGTGGACAAGCCAGAATGTTCAAAACCCACAACACATGCAGCCTCAGCAAAATTCCACATATGTACCCCCACATAAACAAAATTTTCAAAGACCACCTTTCAACCCTCAACCACCTTCTAATCCACCACCCAACACAGATGCTCTTATCCAAAATCTTATCGGGTTGGTTCAGAAGGAGTCACAGGCTAGAGAGGCAGGGATGAAGATGTTAGAGTCCCAGATTGCTCAAATTGCGAGCAAGAATGATACTAGGGCTCCGGGTCAGCTTCCAACTAAACCGGACCAGAAAAAAGAGACTCTAAACATCATCTCCCTGCGGAGTGGAGCTAAAGTGGGGAGCAAGGAAGAAAAACAGGCGAGTAGCAGCGAAGGTGGTCGACCGACCGAAGATTCTGGTCGACCGACCACAGATCGGGATCCGAAAATTTTACCTGAACAGGAAACTGGTCGACCGACCGAAGAAACTGGTCGACCGACCACTGAAGCAGAATCCGAAGTTCCCTTTCGCCCAGATTTGCCGAATAACTTGCGGGATTTTCTTTTCCGGGGTGACAAGACCCTCAGGTTTCTAAAAAGGGCTGCAAATACTGAGTCCTCAGCTGCTCCTTTCCCAGAAAAACTCGTGCCTTCAAAGGATCAGGTATCTTTTGACAAATTTAAGGATGTGATTCGTTCATTAAATGTTCAAGTCCCGTTTTTAGAATTAGTTCAACAAGTTCCTTCCTATCTTAAATTTATGAGACAGCTTTTGTCAAGAAAGAGGTCTCTAGAAAAGGTTGAGTCGGTGGCCCTCACTGAAGAGTCATCTAGCTTTCTATCACATATCATAGCCCCTCATAAATTGGAAGACCCTGGTAGTTTTTCTGTCCCCTGTAATATAGGAACCTTCCCAGTTAAGAAGGCTTTGTGCGACTTAGGTGCTAGTATAAGTGTCATGCCCCTAAGCGTTGCCTTAAAACTAGGAATGACCGAATTTGCAGTGACCAGTATGACAGTCCAGATGGCAGATCGCACATCTATGGAACCTATAGGGGTGTTAGAAAACATCCCTGTGCGTATTGACAGGTTCTTCTTCCCAGTTGACTTTGTAGTTTTGGACATCCCAGAGGATGCCCATATACCTATAATTCTAGGAAGACCTTTCCTTCACACTGCAGGTGCCATTATAGATGTAGGCACTGGGACTCTAACCTTCAAAGTAGGCAAGCATTCTATTATCTATGGCCTATCTTATAGGAAGAAGGATGCTATGACCCCCATCACATGTAATGCTATCACTTCTGAGAAGAAGTATGAGGTCATCACTACTTCTCCATCTTTATTACCTGTTCCTGTATCTGTTTTTACACCTCCGCCCCAGATTGGGAGCAGTAGGGAGGACACTTCTATTATGACCATTGCAGGAACTGGTTTGGGGAAACCCAAAGTGAAGGAAGTCATCATCCAGAGAGGAGGAATGGGATGCCTAAGCTATGAAGAAGATGAGGACCCAGACGTCGTGGATCGGGAGGAGAAGAAGAAGAGGAGGCAAACTCAAGAGGAGAGACCGTCGCATATGCTTTGCGACGGCGTAAAGAAGATGTGTTTTGCTACTAACGCAAAAACCGTGGAGACCACGGCATGTCGTCAGAAGCCGTTGTCGGATATTTTCCGCATCTTTAGCGGATAGTCGTTTTGAGTTGCAGTTTTAAGACAATTTATTTTTGTTGTGTGAGACTTTTTATTTTGGCTTGCTCGTAGTTTTAGATCCTTTCCTTTATGTTTGAGTAGTTAAGACTTTAGAATCATTTTTGGCATCTCGCGCTTTGTTGGGCGCACGTACTTTCTTGTTTTTTCAGATTCTACGAAGAAACGAAGACCTCCAGGACGCAGAGGGTCGACCGACCAGAAACATCAGTCGGTCGACCAGAGTCGCTGTATCGCTAAATTTTCTGTGATTCACAGGAGGTCGACCGACCAGAATCATCGGTCGGTCGACCTACTGTCCGCTGCGGTCTTTCGTTTCTCTTCCTTGGAAATCGTGAAATTGACTTGGTTACTTGAGTGGCACTACTAGCCACCAAAACCTCCCAGCTTACGCTGGTTTGGGGAGGTTTTTCTCATGCGCTTCATAACCCAGTGAGTTCTTTCCAGTTTTTCCTTAGTTTTTAATTTCTTTGCATCTTTCTTTTTAAATTTTCTGAAACCTTTACTTAGGCTAATGCACAATGGGGACATTGTGCGGGTTGGTTTGGGGAATGGTTTCGTGTCACATGCATTGCATTTTGTCACACGTTTACTGCATTTCTGTCTTGCATCGTTCTTTTCTTTATTTTCCTTATATATACAAAAATCCAAAAAAATTAAAACATTTAAAAATTCCAAAAAATGCACGTTTAGTTCAGCATATAGGTCGAGTCGGAACGAAAGTATTTCAAGGATGATTTAGCTATCTTACATGTTTATGCCTTTACCTTACCTTGTCAACTTGTTTTAGTATGAGAGTCTTTCGCATATCTACGAGTTTTTGTCAACTTGCATATCTTGAAACTTGACTTATACCTTGGCAACCTACTATACATTCTAAGGTTTAGAGCTTATTTCCTGGTTTCATTCTTAAACCAGTTTTCTAGGATGTGAGTAGTACTCCCCTTGGAACATGTTACATCAATATGCATAAACATGAACTTGAATTGCTATATACTTGTTTTACTTTCTCATTTTGTGAGTCTTGATACGTGCATTTGGGATCCCCTTTTCTCTTATTTACCCATAAGCTTCACATAGCCAAAATTGCCTTTTTATTTCCCCAAAAACTACATCCCATACTTAGCCTACCCTTCCAAGCTAGTATCTGTGGTCTTTGGATTATTTTTTGAGGCATCTTTGTTTGTATGCTATCATGAGCAAAAAGAGAAAAGAAAGAAAGCAAGAAAGAAAAAAAAGAAAAAGAACAGAAAAATTCAGAAAAAGAAAGAAAGAAAAAGAAAAACGAAAAAAAAAATCAAAACGCACAGGAAAGCAGTCAACCGACCACCTTCTTAGGTCGGTCGACCACCTGACAGCATCAGAATGCATATTTCGTTCTAAAATCCTTTTCTTTTATTTGTTATCACTCCCGTACTTCATTCAAAAATATTGGGGAGTCCTTTCTTATATTTAATGTGAGAGTTGTGCTACAAAAGAGCACTTTCTTAATATCAAAAAGTTGTGAAATATGTTGTTGGGAACCGGTTTTACTAGCTTGGCTACTAACCCCACATATCCAAAAACATCTTAACCACTTCTACCTTTTACCTCACATATATTTCATTACCCCAATTGCATGTATCTGGGTCACTTAATAAGATTGTTATACAAAGTTGTAGAATTCTTGTTCATGTTAGATTACAGGCATGTTTTCAGGGTCGCAGTTAGGTGAGTATCATTACAAATATACTTCTTTCTATCTTTTACATATACTCACCCTTTGCTTCATGAGTGTCTCGAGCGTACCGCGAGAGTCCATGGTATAAAGTCTCTATAATTTCTAGTTTGCAAGTTTGACAACTCTACAACTCGTTTGCATGATTTATATACTTTCTCATTTTGTACTTGGCATTGGTTTAGGCTTACATGTAAATTTCGCTCTGAGATTGAAATCGTTCCATTAGTTAAGATCGAGTCTATTTCTTGCTTGAGGGCAAGCAAGGGTTTGGTTTGGGGAATTTGATGCGTGTCTATTTTATGATGTTTTTCATCTATTTTTACACGCATTTGGTCGCTCATTTACTATGTTTTAGCCTTTATTTCCCACAAATCGTGTACTTTCGTATTTTTATGCACTTTTGCAGATTTATGCAGAAAAGAGACGATTTAGCACCAAATCCGTATCCTCAAGTCTTTTGCTTAATTAAGGAATAAATGGAAAGTCAACTGGAGTCAAAGTCAAAGTGCCAAAAGTCAAAACAAGAAGAAAATAGAAGAAATTCTTCGGGAAGCGGTCGACCGACCGGCAATATAGGTCGACCGACTGACCCTGATCTTTATAAAAGTTCAAATCTGAAGAAAAGCCCAAGAATAAAAGAAGCCCAGAAAGAAGCGGTCGACCGACCCACATAGTAGGTCGACCGACCTCAGCAGAAGCCCAGACGATTCTTTTCGGAAATAAAGTAGAATTAGAGCTTTTAGGAAACTCTTAGTTTTATACCCTATATAAACAAATATTGTGATTAGGGTTAGGTATGCTTGATATCTATTATCAATCCTTAGGATCTTTTATTCAATCTTTTACCATCTAGTTCATCTTTTATCTTATTCAAAGAATTCTCAAGCATTCAATAAAGTTTATTCCGTTCTGCCTTAATTCCAATTGTGGTAATTACTCTTTAATCTAGTTTTTATTATTATTCTTATTACCTTTGCATTCAATTAAGATAGAAATCCCAAGCTTTATTGAATCTTGCATGCTTAGATTATTTATTATGTTTACCATGTTTAATCCCGTTTTCATAATCGTCTTAACAACCATGAGTAGCTAATTTTCATATGTTAGGATGTAGGGGATGAATATGCGTAGGTAAATAAAATTCGAAAGACCGACTTGTAGCAGGACCACGGTCGGCCGACTGGAATAGCTGGTCGGTCGACCGAGGCCGTGGTCGGCCGACTGGAGTAGCTGGTCGGTCGACCACCCGCGTATGTATTCTTATTTCGTCTTTTCTTGTCAATTATAATATCCTGCAATGAGACCATAAGGAGACTTGTAGGATGTTAGTAATGACCTGCCCAAGATTGAAAGATACGGGAAGGGCATTGGTTTACACCTTAAGACGGATAGGTTACTCAAGGCTGAAAGGTATGTGACCGACGGATAGGAATCACCCTTATTGTTGACACCCAATAATTGTGAGACCTAGGAACTAATAGCATAGGCCGAAAGGAGCTATTAGGTAGCATAGACTTAAAAAGATATGTTACGCCCCCTTACGCGACTGCAATACATGTTGACCTTAGGATTAATATTACCTTAGCTATTTATTACCCAAACATCCTAGCATCCCTTTTTATTATATTTTATTCTCATATTTTATTATTTGTTTATTTTTTTCTTTGCTTTAGACTTAGAAATCAACAATCAAACCCCCAATTTGTTACCTTAAAACATTGACACCAAACAATAAACATTCCCCACCTCCTTGTGGTTCGACCCTGACTTTCGCTATCTATTGTTAAAGTTAGGAATTATAAATTTTATCTTTGGTACCCTCAACGACGGGCATCAGAAGGCGAACCCTGACATCTCCGACAATCAGCTATGGTATGAATTGGTAGACGGGTTTCATAAAGGAGGAGTCTATGGGGCCGGTTCAGCTAAAGAGCTCTTTTATGAACCGCCGGCAAGAAGAGGGTCCTCGTCCCAGCATCAACCCTATGTTCCTGGTTTGGTCAGTCACCTTCAGATGCAACTAGCTGAGAAGGATAGAAGGGACGCCGAACGAGATGAAGAGCTGAGGAGAATGAAAGAAGAGATGGAAAGGATGTCTTCCTACTTTGCTAATTGTAACAGCGGTTGGCGTCCACAGGATCGGGATCCAAGAGATCCCGATTATGGAGGTGGCAGTGGGGTGGGAGCATCTTTTCCAGTGTCGTAGCTAGTTGCTCCTGTTTTTTTAGTGACTCTTGTTTAGTGTTGGATACTTGTTACTTTAGTACCCGAATTTCGTACTTTGTAATCCAGATGACTTTTTTTTTATTTATGCAATCAGATGTTTCGCATCAATTAGGTTGTGCGCTGGTGATTCTTGGTTTTGCTTGCAGGTTTACAGTAGTAGCTACGGATTTGGCTAGGACAAAACCGAATTTTATGGGCAAATACATGTAGAATTAGCGACCGAACATGTAAAATTAGCGACCACTGTCGGTCGCTAACCCCCTGTAACTTTTTTTTCATTGGCGACCATTTAGCGACCGATGTCAGTCGCTAAATTAGCGACCGATGTCAGTAGCTAAATTAGCGACCGATGTCGGTCGCTAAATTAGCGACTGACATCGGTCGCTAAATTAGCTACCACTGTCAGTCGCTAAATTAGCGACCACTATCGGTCGCCCGCTTTTTTTTTTGCGGTCGCTAAAATTGGCGACCAATATCGGTCGCTAAAAGCGACTACAGCCTGCGACTAAAGGCGTGCGTGTAAAACCCCTCGCGAAAGCGGAAATATAAACACATAAAAGTACCAAAAATGCAGCGGAATTAAAACTTTTTTAGAAGATAAAACGACATGCGAGAAGTCTTACGCTAAAACGTGAACTGAAACTGAAACCAAAATAAATACATCAGCCGGGGATGGAACATCCCTACCGGCACCAAAACAAAAGTAACAAACTACGAGTCCAACTAAACGACGTAAGGTAAGTCATGATGAACGGATCATCGCTCGCTAGCTCTCGTGAACCCATCTCCAACCAGCATGTACCTACATACATGAAAACATGTACGCCACAATCAGTGGGGAGTGACTAGAGTTCTCCTAGCCACCTTTTGTGACAACACGTAACATATAAAACAATACAGAATACTCCAACATATATCAACATGTGAAGCATAAACAACTCATCATCTGATCTCTTACTATCATGCGATTACCATGCACGGCTCTCAACTAACTTCATAAACAGATAAGAAGGAGAGCCGGTTTCCCTACTGGTTACCCAGTCGGGGGGTCTTTCAATCTAATCATTTATGAAACCGAACTAAGAGTCATCCAATGCCTTGGATGATTTAACCACAAACCATATAACAACGATACATACTAGGCATATCTGACACTGTACCATCATCAAGGCAAGCAGATATAAAACAGCAAGTACAAAGGTTCAGAGGCGACATCTTAACGCATAACCTAGGTACTAAATTATTCAGCAAGTATAAAGGTTCAGAGGCGACATCTTAACGCATAACCTAAATACCAAGTTCACATTATCAAGCAAGGACTCAGAGGCGAAAACTCAACGCATGGACCGGCTAACACTGAACATTAGACTCAGAGGCGAAAACTCAACGCATGGACTAACATTCAATTCACTATCACAAGTAAGGAACTCAGAGGCGAAAACTCAACGCATGTTCCCCTACCACATTACAAGATACTAGACTCAGAGGCGAAAACTCAACGCATGTTCTAGCACCAAACACCTGCACTCCGGGTAAGGTATGACAACCTGACCGCCCCGTCGTGCAGTTGCTCTACTCATCAGACTCAGAGGCCAGCTTAAGGCATGTCCTGACGCGATCACACATACATGTCTGGACTCAGAGGCGAAAACTCAACGCATGTCCCAGACACGACAAACAGACATGTATGGAACTCAGAGGCGAAAACTCAACGCATGTTCCCATACACGACAAACAACTCACGTATTAAGTTCAGAGGCCAGCTTAAGGCATAACTTAATACGCATCAAAACAATATCATTCAAGTCTATGAACTACTCTATAGTTCTACCTTTAACTTCTAATCAACATTCGATCGACCTCGAGAACTAAGATGAGGGAGAGCCGGTTTCCCTTTCGGTTGCCCGACCGGGGGGTCTCTATCCTTACCCTATTCCCGAACCCAATAAAATGTTGCCCATCCTCCGGGGACCTCAAATACATGTCAAAGGTACACAAAACAAGTTTCAAGTAAAACCGATTAACCATTTGAAAGTTACGATTAAATTACAAAAACCTCAAAATAGTCTACAGGGGTCCCCAGCCGGTCGGCAGGCAGCCGGTCGGCCGGCTGGTGACCACCTCAGCCTTTTCTTTCTTTTCTGAAACAATACACGAACTCCCAGCCGGTCGGCAGGCAGCCGGTCGGCCGGCTGGGAACTCAGCCTCCTTAAAAACTTGAAAACACGCATCAATAACAACGCACTCATGCGGCTGGCAGGCGGCCGGTCTGCCGGCTGGGACTGCTCCTATGTTCTGAAAAACACACAACACAACACAACGCACTCCCAGCCGGCTGGCAGGCGGCCGGTCTGCCGGCTGGGAGACCTATCTCCTATGAGTCTCAATATCTCGTAAAAATCACAAAAGAAAACTAAGAAGCGCTCTCAGCCGGTCGACCGGCTCAGAGAGCCTGTCGCTGAAAATCGCATTTTCCAGCCATTCAATAACCTCAATAAATCGACACAAAACTCATGAATCGATACAAGTATTATTTCTTCAACATTACAAATCACCAAATGCTACTTCCTAACAGCATGTAATTCCCAAATCAATCCTCAAACGATTAATTTCATGTATCCGTCTTAACATATGAAAAACTGAAAATAACATATAACCATGTTTCAACATCAAAGGGTATGAATTTCACACATAAGAACAATCCTATACATGTTACTAAGTCCATAAATCATCAATTCAAACATAAATCAGAAACCATGACAAGATTCATAATAAAAGTGCTAATATTCACAAATAGGCCGAGTTTCTCATTATCGTCACCTTTAAGCTTATTCCGGCAGATGATCCTCCTCAACCACGTAAGAGTCCACGTCGGGATCGTCCAAGCCAACTCCTACAACATAGAAAACGGGTTTTTAAGCTTTTAAAACGGAACTAAGGAAAACAGGCCGATTTTTGAAGTCGATAAAGTGAAAAACGAAAGTGATGGATGTCTTGGAAATTGAACGAGGATTCCGAAAATGTACTTACTTTCGCGATTCGATGAACGGATGATGAAGAAAGCTTGAAAAGAAGGAAAGGTTTTATGGAGGTTTTGAGGATGAATGTTGTTACAGTGAAATGATTTCTTGGAAAACAAGATGTCGACATAAGGTTTATAGGGAGGACAAGTGAGTTGTCCTTTCCGAGTAAGTAAAATGGAGCGGATATTTACACGGATACTTGAGTCGGATATGAAATGAATAATTAAGTCGGGAATATAACTTTGCCAAGTTGTATTCGTCTTAAAGACTTGAGGTTCTTAAGACGGATCTTACTTTTACCAAAATCTTTCGAAATAAATTATTAAAGTATTATTTTATCACATAAAATAATTTAAAACGCTTAAATTAGATTTTACGAAAATACGGGATGTTACAATCACTCCAACTTCAAAAAGTTTCGTCCTCGAAACTCGAACGGATATAAATCTATATACTATACCTCAATCGAAAAGAGAAGGATGCGCGATACGCATCGATGCCTCGGTCTCCCACGTCTGCTCCTCAACATCGCCGCAACGCCAAAGGATCTTCACTAGCGGCACCACCTTGCTCCTAAGCTTCCTATCCTGACGGTCAAGGATCTTCACAGGACGCTCCTCGAAAGCAAGACTCGGCTCCAAGTTCTCGATCTCTCTAGGCAAAACATGACTCGGGTCACTAATGTATCTGCGGAGCTGGGAAACATGGAAAACGCTATGAACCTTGCCCAAACTAGAAGGCAAGTCCAATCGGTAAGCAGCAGCACCAATCCTCTTCACGATTTCAAAAGGGCCAATATATTTAGGGCTCAACTTGCCCTTAACTCCAAACCTTTTGACGCCCTTCATCGGAGAAACTCTCAAGAAAACTCGATCACCCACCTCAAACTCTAAGGGTCTACGGCGAACATCAGCATAGGATTTCTGCCGGTCCTGTGCGGCCTTCATCCTACCTCTGATAAGCTGAACCTGATCAATAGTAACAGCTAACTGGTCCGGTCCTAGGTCACGAACATCACTAGCCTGATCCCAACAAATCGGACTACGGCACTTCCTACCATAAAGAGCCTCGTACGGAGCCATGCCAATGGAAGCATGATAACTGTTGTTGTAAGAAAACTCTACCAACGGCAAACACTGCTCCCAAGAATTCTGAAAATCAAGGGCACAAGCACGGAGCAAATCCTCTAATGTCTGTATAGTCCTCTCGGACTGACCATCGGTCGCGGCATGAAAAGCAGTACTCATCAACAAACGGCTACCCATAGCCTCCTGCAAAGCCTTCCAGAACCTGGAACAAAACCTCGGATCACGATCTGAAACTATCTCCCTCGGGACACCATGATATCGGACTACCTCAGCAATATAAGCCCTAGCTAAACGATCCATATCCCATGTCTCTCTGATCGGCACGAATCTGGCACACTTAGTTAGACGATCAACAACAACCCAAATCGCATCTTTGCCTCCCACGGTCTTAGGCAAAGCAGTAACAAAATCCATAGATATGCACTCCCACTTCCACTGAGGAACGGGAAGCGGCTGCAGCAAACCACCAGGTCTCCTATGCTCTATCTTGACTTGTTGACAAGTCAAGCACCTACTAACATAATCCAAGATCTCCTTCTTCATACCAGGCCACCAAAACATAAGCCTCAAATCCTTGTGCATCTTCTCTCCTCCTGGATGAACGGAGTACGGTGACAAATGAGCCTCATCAAGAACCCTCTTCCTCAAAGCTGGCACATCCGGAACATACATCCTACCACGGAACCTAAGGAAACCATCAGCATCAATCACCAACCCAGGTGCAACACCACTCGAAATCTTAGCCTCAAACTTCTTGAAATCGGCATCTGAAGGCAAACTCCGGCGAATCTCCCAATATAAAGACGGCTCGGCAGTCATAGCAGCTAACCAATCAAAACCACTACCCACCATCTCTAATCTCAGCTTCCGGAACTCGGAACACAACTCATCGGGCAATACTCTCATGGCACTCATCGAGTGAGAAGTCTTGCGGCTAAGCGCATCAGCAACTACATTGGCTTTTCCCTCATGATATAACAACTCAATGTCGTAATCTTTCACTAACTCTAGCCAACGTCTCTGTCTCATGTTAAGGTCTTTCTGAGTAAAAATGTACTTAAGACTCTTGTGATCTGTGAAAATACGGCAATGGGATCCAATCAGGTAATGACGCCACATCTTCAAAGCATGAACAACTGCGGCCAACTCCAAGTCATGTGTCGGATAGTTCACCTCATGAACTCTCAACTGTCTAGATGAATAGGCTATCACCTTACCACTCTGCATCAATACGCATCCAAGCCCTAACATCGAAGCATCACAATACACATCGAAGTCCACTCCGATCTCTGGCAAAGCTAACACGGGGGCGGAAGTCAATCTGGTCTTCAACTCCTGGAAAGAACTCTCACACTTGTCGGTCCACACAAATTTGGCTTCCTTCTTCAGCAACTGAGTCATCGGGCGAGCTAATCTAGAGAAATCCTCAACGAATCTACGATAATAACCAGCCAAACCCAAAAAGCTACGGATCTCTCCAACATCCTTGGGACTCTCCCAATCAACCACAGCCTCTATCTTCGCGGGATCTACCATCACACCCTCGCTGGATATCACATGTCCTAAAAAGGCAACCTTCGAGAGCCAAAATTCACACTTCGAAAACTTTGCGAACCATTTCTGTCTGCGCAGAATCCCTAGAATCAATCGAAGATGCTCAGCATGTTCCTCATCGGTCTTCGAATATATCAAGATGTCATCGATAAACACCACAACACAAGTGTCAAGATACTCACTGAAGGTACGGTTCATCTGATCCATAAAAATTGCCGGTGCATTAGTCAACCCAAAAGGCATAACCACGAACTCAAAATGCCCATATCTGGTACGAAAAGCAGTCTTTGCAATATCAGCCTCTCTCACTGGAATCTGATGATAACCCGATCGAAGATCAATCTTAGAAAACCTCGAAGCACCTCTCAACTGATCAAACAAATCATCTATCCTAGGCAAAGGATATCGATTCTTCACGGTCACTCGGTTCAGCTCTCTATAGTCAATGCACAATCTCATGGAACCATCTTTCTTCTTAACGAACAAAACGGGAGCACCCCACGGAGAAGCACTCGGTCTAATGAAACCTTTCTCGATCATCTCTTCCAATTGCTGCTTCAACTCTTTCAACTCTGGCGGAGCCATACGGTAAGGAGCTTTAGAAATCGGTCCGGTACCTGGAACAAGCTCAATAGTAGACTCCACATCTCTCTCTGGCGGTATCCCTGGCAAGTCATCTGGGAACACATCTGGATACTCACGAACAATGGCTACATCTTCGAGCTTCGGTAGCGATGGTTTAGCAGCTATAATAACACACAGGAAAGCTTGGCAACCTTTCCTAAGAAGATGAGAAGCTTTCATTGAAGAGATAACACGAACAACCTTTTGAGGGCGAGTTCCCCTATAGGAAACACGAACTCCTGAAGAACTCCTCAAGCAGATTTTCTGGTCGCGACACTCGAAGCGAGCATGGTATCGCGATAACCAATCCATACCGAGGATAATGTCAAACTCCTCGAGAGGAAATCTCAGTAAGTCCGCAGGAAATGTGGCTTGACCAATAACAATAGGAACGTCCCTATGGGACGAAGAACAGGAAAACACGTCTCCAGAAGGTAAGGAAATAGAAGTCTCCTCAACCAATGAAGACTCAAGAGCTAGACGGTCGGCGAACTGAGTCGATATAAATGATAGAGAAGCTCCAGTATCAAATAAAATAAGGCACTCAGCACCAAGAACAGAAAAGATACCGGCAACAATGTCTGGATGAGCCTCTGCCTCAGCCCTAGTCATCACGAAGATCTTCCCCTTCGGCTTTCCTCCTCTGGTCGCTGCAGCAGCAGTGGCAGCCTTGCCAAGAACAGTATTCTTCTCAGGACAATCAAAAGATCTATGCCCAAATCCATTACAAGTATAACACTTATAGGCATTCTTGAAGCAATCAAACCCTGGATGAAGCGGTTTACCACAACGGCGGCAAACAGTAGAAGCAGTGTCGGTGTGAAATGTGGTCTTAGCAACCGGAGCAGAGAACCTCTCAAAACGCTTCTTCTGAGAAGAAGGCGAAGAAGTAGAAGGAAAAAATGGTCTCTTCCCCTGGTACACGGATCTCTGGTGAGAAGTGAAGCTGGAAGTAGCGGCACGGGTCTCAGCATCAATGGCGCGAATAGAACTCTCGGCCCAAATAGCATCGTCATACACCTCCACAAAAGAAGTAGAGTCACGGCGAACCACACTCTCAATCCTCGGCCCTAGCTTCCCTCGGTAGAAATACACTCTCTCAGCCTCATCACGAACAAATCTCGATGCAAAGTGAGCTAACTGGTTGAACTTGTCAGTAAACTCCTGAACGGTCATCTTGCCTTGCTTCAAATCCATAAATTCTTTCAACCTCTGCGATCTCAACTCCTTGGGGTAGAACCTCGCCTCGAGCCTGTCTTTGAAAGCCTCCCAATCGAACATCGGGTCAAGAGTAGCGGTAGGTCCAGTCAATGCCCACCAACGGTCAGCCTCCAATGTCAGGAAGTGAGCGGCTAAACGCACTCTATCCTCCCTAACGACTGAGTATAAGGTGAAGCTCTTTTCCATCTCTCTAAACCACTCTGTGAGGGCCACTGGGTCAGCCTCGCCTCCATAGGTCCTAACATGGCTTCTGGACATCTGAGAGGCAATCCAGGAAAAGCTACCCGGACGATTAGTCTCGCCACCCGGCGGTGGAGGAGGTGGAACATTCCCCGCTTGCTGTCTCTGAGTCTCAAGCAAATGCTGAATTGCTTGCAGCACGATGTTATCAGCAGCTCTGGGTCTCACCATCCTTTAAAAGAGAAAACAAGGATTAGCTTAACAATTAGCAATCACAAATAGACTACAAAATAAGTCCTTAGATCTACCCATCTCTCATTCATTATTTATTTACTTGGTCAAGTTAAGGTTGGGGGTCACATGAGTGCGTCGGGAGCAATAATGCTCTGATACCAACTGTAAAACCCCTCGCGAAAGCGGAAATATAAACACATAAAAGTACCAAAAATGCAGCGGAATTAAAACTTTTTTAGAAGATAAAACGACATGCGAGAAGTCTTACGCTAAAACGTGAACTGAAACTGAAACCAAAATAAATACATCAGCCGGGGATGGAACATCCCTACCGGCACCAAAACAAAAGTAACAAACTACGAGTCCAGCTAAACGACGTAAGGTAAGTCATGATGAACGGATCATCGCTCGCTAGCTCTCGTGAACCCATCTCCAACCAGCATGTACCTACATACATGAAAACATGTACGCCACAATCAGTGGGGAGTGACTAGAGTTCTCCTAGCCACCTTTTGTGACAACACGTAACATATAAAACAATACAGAATACTCCAACATATATCAACATGTGAAGCATAAACAACTCATCATCTGATCTCTTACTATCATGCGATTACCATGCACGGCTCTCAACTAACTTCATAAACAGATAAGAAGGAGAGCCGGTTTCCCTACTGGTTACCCAGTCGGGGGGTCTTTCAATCTAATCATTTATGAAACCGAACTAAGAGTCATCCAATGCCTTGGATGATTTAACCACAAACCATATAACAACGATACATACTAGGCATATCTGACACTGTACCATCATCAAGGCAAGCAGATATAAAACAGCAAGTACAAAGGTTCAGAGGCGACATCTTAACGCATAACCTAGGTACTAAATTATTCAGCAAGTATAAAGGTTCAGAGGCGACATCTTAACGCATAACCTAAATACCAAGTTCACATTATCAAGCAAGGACTCAGAGGCGAAAACTCAACGCATGGACCGGCTAACACTGAACATTAGACTCAGAGGCGAAAACTCAACGCATGGACTAACATTCAATTCACTATCACAAGTAAGGAACTCAGAGGCGAAAACTCAACGCATGTTCCCCTACCACATTACAAGATACTAGACTCAGAGGCGAAAACTCAACGCATGTTCTAGCACCAAACACCTGCACTCCGGGTAAGGTATGACAACCTGACCGCCCCGTCGTGCAGTTGCTCTACTCGTCAGACTCAGAGGCCAGCTTAAGGCATGTCCTGACGCGATCACACATACATGTCTGGACTCGGAGGCGAAAACTCAACGCATGTCCCAGACACGACAAACAGACATGTATGGAACTCAGAGGCGAAAACTCAACGCATGTTCCCATACACGACAAACAACTCACGTATTAAGTTCAGAGGCCAGCTTAAGGCATAACTTAATACGCATCAAAACAATATCATTCAAGTCTATGAACTACTCTATAGTTCTACCTTTAACTTCTAATCAACATTCGATCGACCTCGAGAACTAAGATGAGGGAAAGCCGGTTTCCCTTTCGGTTGCCCGACCGGGGGGTCTCTATCCTTACCCTATTCCCGAACCCAATAAAATGTTGCCCATCCTCCGGGGACCTCAAATACATGTCAAAGGTACACAAAACAAGTTTCAAGTAAAACCGATTAACCATTTGAAAGTTACGATTAAATTACAAAAACCTCAAAATAGTCTACAGGGGTCCCCAGCCGGTCGGCCGGCTGGTGACCACCTCAGCCTTTTCTTTCTTTTCTGAAACAATACACGAACTCCCAGCCGGTCGGCAGGCAGCCGGTCGGCCGGCTGGGAACTCAGCCTCCTTAAAAACTTGAAAACACGCATCAATAACAACGCACTCCCAGCCGGCTGGCAGGCGGCCGGTCTGCCGGCTGGGACTGCTCCTATGTTCTGAAAAACACACAACACAACACAACGCACTCCCAGCCGGCTGGCAGGCGGCCGGTCTGCCGGCTGGGAGACCTATCTCCTATGAGTCTCAATATCTCGTAAAAATCACAAAAGAAAACTAAGAAGCGCTCTCAGCCGGTCGACCGGCGGCCGGTCGGTCGACCGGCTCAGAGAGCCTGTCGCTGAAAATCGCATTTTCCAGCCATTCAATAACCTCAATAAATCGACACAAAACTCATGAATCGATACAAGTATTATTTCCTCAACATTACAAATCACCAAATGCTACTTCCTAACAGCATGTAATTCCCAAATCAATCCTCAAACGATTAATTTCATGTATCCGTCTTAACATATGAAAAACTGAAAATAACATATAACCATGTTTCAACATCAAAGGCTATGAATTTCACACATAAGAACAATCCTATACATGTTACTAAGTCCATAAATCATCAATTCAAACATAAATCAGAAACCATGACAAGATTCACAACAAAAGTGCTAATATTCACAAATAGGCCGAGTTTCTCATTATCGTCACCTTTAAGCTTATTCCGGCAGATGATCCTCCTCAACCACGTAAGAGTCCACGTCGGGATCGTCCAAGCCAACTCCTACAACATAGAAAACGGGTTTTTAAGCTCTTAAAACGGAACTAAGGAAAACAGGCCGATTTTTGAAGTCGATAAAGTGAAAAACGAAAGTGATGGATGTCTTGGAAATTGAACGAGGATTCCGAAAATGTACTTACTTTCGCGATTCGATGAACGGATGATGAAGAAAGCTTGAAAAGAAGGAAAGGTTTTATGGAGGTTTTGAGGATGAATGTTGTTACAGTGAAATGATTTCTTGGAAAACAAGATGTCGACATAAGGTTTATAGGGAGGACAAGTGAGTTGTCCTTTCCGAGTAAGTAAAATGGAGCGGATATTTACACGGATACTTGAGTCGGATATGAAATGAATAATTAAGTCGGGAATATAACTTTGCCAAGTTGTATTCGTCTTAAAGACTTGAGGTTCTTAAGACGGATCTTACTTTTACCAAAATCTTTCGAAATAAATTATTAAAGTATTATTTTATCACATAAAATAATTTAAAACGCTTAAATTAGATTTTACGAAAATACGGGATGTTACAGTGCGACTGAAATTGGTCGCTAAAATTAGAAGGGCGACCGCTTGTGGTCGCTAATTTCAGTCGCAATCTGACGTATCTGTTGTAGTGTAACGTATCAAGTCGCCCAAACGAACAGCAACAACAATTTCGCGAAAAACCGAAACAACTTGCTACCACCCTATCAACCACCGCCCCTGACACCAACCGTAGCCCCTGGCTTCCCCACTGGCACCACCAGGCTCGCCCCTGAGCCGCGGTGGTTCCAGGGAGGGAGTCAGTGGCCAAAGACTACCACCCACGACCCTAAACCGCCGTTCACAACCCAGCTCCACCACTATACTGCTTCTAACGGAAACAGCCACCTAAACGAGATTCAATTTTGCACCGGCACCAAACACCACAAACCCTAAAGACAACCAACACCCTTCCACCCTGACCGCCCTCTATAATTAGACTTTAATACCCTGAACCCCTGTGATCATAAACTACCTCGAAACCAGACACAAAACAATACACGCAACACCCTGTTCTGAAATTAGAAAAAAACGAGGTTGACACCCATGACAACCGCCCCTCACGACGGCTCTAGGTGGTCAAAGACGACACCCCCATGGTCAAAACATGATCACTAACCCACATAGATTAAGGTTATGCAGAAATTAAGACTGTAAACATGATACACGATTGAAACTACTGAATCCAAAACGAAAGGAAAACAGGGAAAACGAGAACTATGGTGAACCTACCTCTTTGGCCTGGCCAACGACCACCCTTAGAGCCCCTTTGACCACCGCGAAAAACTTCCCTTAGCAGAACCAGATGTGGCGGCAGAGATTGGGTAAGAAGGTGTTGTGTCGTTAGGTCAAAAATAGGGTTAGGGAACCGTGTTGTATGGTGGCAGGAAGGCTTTGCATTATGTTTGTGTAACTTATGTGATAAGTGACGAGATGGGCTGGTCGTGTTAGCACACAAATCGAGGCCCGGTTCTATTACTTAAACACGGTTTACTACCAACACATAAACTCGACTCTTCATCAACCACATGTAACCTATAAAACACTTATTCGATAATTAGATTATCGAATACAAATATTCCTATAATCATCAACACGTAAATATAATTATTAACTATTAAAATAAGATACGATGATTTACGATAAAATATGGAGTATTACAATATCAGCTGAGCCTAACATTAAGAAGGAGTCTGCATATTTCTTCTGTAAAAAGAAGGGACATATGAAGAAAGACTGCGAAAAGTTTAAAGCTTGGTTGAAAAAGAAAAGTAATTTTCATGTGTTTGTTTGTTATGAATCTGATATGGTCAATGTTAATCATAATACTTGGTGGATTGACTCTGGTACTACAATCCATGTTTCAAACACCTTGCAGGGTATGACAAACCTTCGCAAATCAGTGGCAAGTGAAAGCGCTATCTATTCAGGCAACAAGATAGGCTCGCACGTTGAGGCCGTGGGGACATGCAGTTTAATTTTAAGTACTGGTTTTATTTTGGTTTGGAAAAGACTTTTTATGTTCCGAATTTTGCTCAGAATTTGATTTCAGTTTCTAGACTTGTACCTTTCGGATATTCTTTTAACTTTATGGACTCTGGTTTTAGTATTTGCAGAAATTCGAAAGTTATTGGTAATGGCATTTTGTCTGATAATTTATATCGTCTTTTTTTACAAAATGATACCACTCAAAACACTATGCATGTTAATACTGGTTTAAAAAGAAGTATTATAAATGAGGAGTCTTCTATCCTATGGCACCGGAGATTGGGACACATCTCCATTGAGAGGGTTAAGAGATTGACAAAGGAAGGGGTACTTAGTACTTTAGACTTTACCGATTTTGAGACTTGTGTTAGTTGCATTAAGTAAAAGCAAACTAACAAATCCAAGAAAGGTGCTAAGAGGAGTTCTGACCTACTAGAGATCATACACACGGATATATGTTGTCCGGATATGAACGATAACGATCCGAAATACTTTATTACTTTTTTTGATGATTATTCACGATATATGCATCTTTACTTACTTCGTTCCAAAGACGAAGCTTTAGATGCCTTTAAAACTTTTAAGGTTGTAGTAGAGAAATAGTGTGATAAAGACATTAAGATTGTGAGATCAGATAGAGGTGGTGAGTACTACGGTAGATATACTGAGGATGGACAAGCATCTGGTCCTTTTGCTAAATTTCTTCAAGAGCATGGGATTGTTGCCCAATACACTATGTCTGGTTCTCCGGATCAGAATGGTGTAGCAGAAAGAAGGAATCGGACATTAATTGAAATGATGCGTAGTATGAGAAGTAATATTAAACTTCCTTCATTTTTGTGGATTGATTCGCTAAAGACGGCTGCCTATATACACTAGTAGAAAAATATTTATTTAATTTGCTGCTCCATATAAAGGCCTAATTGCTGCGTTTTTAGTGTAGCAGCAAATAAGGGGGCAACAAATAGAAAATTTATTTGCGGCGGTAGAACAACGCAGAAAATAAATGGGCTATTTGCTGCTCCACCTTCAAAAAACGCAGCAAATAAATAGGCTATTTGCTGCGTTTTTTGAAGGTGGAACAGCAAATAAATACTTTTATTTGCTGTGTTTTTTTGGGTGGAGCAGCAGATAAATACATTTATTTGAGGCGTTTTTTTTGCAAAGGAGCCGCAAATAATGTTTTTTTTTTGAAAAAAAAATTAATTTTAATGGGCTGTTTTCGCCCAAATACACATATACACAGAAATTTCCAAAGTCAACCGGAATACAATTATATATATAACCATATCTTTCATCCAATATATACACCGTAGTAATGTTTAAACACATAAACTTAGAAAGAAAAAACAAAAAGTAAACGAAAATTTAAACTTAGAGAGCAAAAAGCTGTTGCTTGAAAAGCAAAGCTGGATACTTGAATACACATCCCAAGCAGCGGTGAAATATCTTTTTTAAGATTGTTTCGAATAATTCCATATATCTTTTCAACGTAAGCAGTAAGCTGCTGCTTGAAAAGCAAAGCTGGATACTTGGCCTCAACTTGATGCAGAAAGTCAACTCCACCAGTCATGCCATTACTAACAAATGAAAGACTAACTCCATGAGGAGTTCCACGGAAACTATGAAGAAACATAATATATGGGACCATCAAATTAGGAATTTCCATTTTCAGGCAATCTAACATTCAAACCATGCCAGATGTAATATTGTGTACAAAAACATTCTACCTGACTCATCCGACCAAAAAGAGTGGCTGATGAAGATGTCCCTCGACGATGTGAGGCAATTCCAGCTGCACTACTTGCTTTTAGTGTATATTGTAGAAATAGTAGAAGTGTTGAGGCATTGGACAACCAAGAAGCCAAGATATCAGTGTTATGTTGTGTCTTCGGTTTTTATACAAAAAGCAAAGACACGACTAGAGTTAGTTTAGCCTAAGAAAAGGAAACAATAATCTGGTACGAAGTCTATAACTCCAAACCTCAATAGCATGGCCAAGTGTTTGAATTATACGGTCGAAAATGCTAGTTCGCTCAACTTCAAAAGATCTCCAGTGAAACAGGCTGCTATAGGTCTGTTTCCAGCAAAGCCTAGAGGCTGAGCAATACATCGAATTAATAATTCCTGATTCTCCTGTTGTTTCTCATTGAGAGACTTCTGTGGTTTCTTCTCTATTTCTGCTTCTCTATGGTTCATTGAATGATTGTGTAAATCCTGAATAAAAAAAATCAAGTGAGCGAATAAGCAAGCCTTGAAAAAGACGGCAAAAGTTAGCATAAATGAACAAAATCTAATAATTTAGAAAGAAAAAAAAACCCGCAAATGTGCATCCACATAACGACCACTCTCAGATCCCTTCTCCAAGACAAAAGATAAAGTGAACATCAATGGACTGTACTGCAAGCTTAGTATCCATTGCTTGAATATCCATCACCAAGTATACCTGGAGAATAGACCTTGAACGTCCTGATAGAAATTTGTTAGGTGCCATTGAGACAGCCTGTTGGCGAAGGACTTGATTCTCTGATTCCAAATTTGTGAGCTTTTATTCTAGCCTAATAACTAGATCGAATTGTGTAAGCTTGCAGTAACTTCAACTTTTCATAACACAGCCAAAAATGATGTTATCGCAGTGAATGTGACCACCAACAGTGTATGCCAAAATTAAAGTAGGAAACACGTATAACAGAGTTTTTAGCATGCCAAATGCGGGCTTAATTACATTCATCTCTCTTAGAGACGGCTTTGACAGAAGAAGAAAAAAAAGAAAGGTAAAGGGAAGGCAAGAAAAGTAAGATAGGACCTAAAACAATATCTAGACTCTGGAGCATTTGTATACATACTAATAAAGCAGTGATCAGAAGTGCAATCTCTTTGTACGTTGTAATACCCAGTACAGCTATACAATGGAGGAAACAAATTACCCGGCACTGGTAGTACCAAACTTCCAGCCAATGTGATCCATGTCTTTGCACCTCTAACCCTAATAATCTGAGACTAGAATAGAAGTTTTCGTCGTACACAGGGTCTCACAGACATAGAAGGGTGAAAGCTATAAACCTTATAGGAGTAATTGTTTCATGCTAGATGGTTCGTTCCGGTATAATCAAACATTAGGTGTTTCTTTATTTTAAAACTTCAGACACAATTAAGAATCATGGCAGTTCGACCTTGCACGATTAAGAAATGTGCCCACATGGATAATAGCAATCAGTAAATTTGGCAGTGACATGAATTATATCATCAACAAAGTGTCTGATATTCAATATTAAACAATTTAGGTAATGTACAGATACAGTGAAGTTTTAATAAATCAGAGTTTATTTGACATCATGTGTTTCACCTCTGAACTACAAATCACAATCTATTGACAATTTTGGCAAAAGATGTAGTTGATATTTTATAACTAATGACTAGGCAACTTCGTTTATTATTATTGTCAAAAAACAGAAAAAGAAAAAACATTAATGACTAGTGAGGTCCAACGTAGCATTTGAATGAGTAACATTCAGTACAAAGTCCACCACTTTAAGGACTTAGGGAAGATAAGCTATATTATCCCCTCTTGTGAGATACTTTCAGAAACATAAGAGGGACTTGGTGTAATACCCCGTATTTATATGGTAATTAATTTATATGGTTATGAAGATGTTGGTAATATTTGGACATGTTTATTCGATAGTTGAGTTATCGAATGCGTATTTTATATTTTATATATTATTGGTGTAATACCTCATTATAATATCTAGTGTTATATTGACGTGTTAATCGTATTTGAACGTTGATATTCCCTAATTAACTACCGAATAAGTGTTTTATATTTTATATGTTGTTAGTATTGTGTCGTATAGGCGTGTTAGCTAGTAAATCGTATCGTAATGTTAGCATCGGGCCTTGATATGCGTGTCTACCTTGAGCAGCCCATTTCGATAAGAATGATACAAACACCACACAAATTAAACCCTAGCAACAAAAACCTCTTCTACCATCAAACCTAATCACCCATGTGAGGCAGCCTCCATCACCTCGACTGATAACTTCTACCACTTCGTTTGCCTCCACAACTCCACAACAAACACCACCCAAACACCGTCAACCACCGTGTGGTTTAGAGACGACAAACCAAGGGAAAAAAACGCAACAGTGCAGCAGTCACCATCTCGCACCCTTGCCTTGCACGACAACAAGTTTGTAAGCAATTATCTTACTCCTCTCATGTCGGTTTTATGTGCTTTTTGGTCGTTTGTAATCTGTGTCATACGTATATCATGCTTAACCCATGTACACCACCTTTGGACCACCATAACTATCACTAAAACAATCGTGGAAACGGACGTTGGACAATGAGTCATACTCTGTTTTTTTTTTAGTATACGTCTGATTGTTTTATGAGTTGTTTTCTTCATGTGACTGGGTTTGATTCGTGTCGACGGGTGTGAGTACGGGTACTATAAGGTAGGTAGTTTATGCTGGTGGTGCTGGGGTGGTGTGTGGTGGTCGGGAAAGGGAGAAAAACAGTCGCAAAAACCGTGTCCAGGGGTGTTGCAGAACCACGTGGTTTGTGTCAGTGAGTTTTGTGGCGTTTGTTCAGGAGGTCTAGTGGTTTCGAGGCTAGGTGGTTGGCACCAGGGGGTTGTGGGTAGTGTGGAGTGTCAAGGGTGGTAGCTGGTAGCGTTAGTGGTGGTGGTAGCAAGCGGCTAGGAGGCTGGTTGTGGTAGGTGTCGGTCACTGGTTTAGAATAGGGTTTGTGACAGGAGGTTTTGTTGGTGGTTTCGAAGGCTGGTTGGGACGAGCCTGAAGTCGTGGTAGGTATCAGTTGATGCACCGTGGCCAGGGAGGGTTTTGAAGGTGGTGCGTTAGTGGTCAAGGCGGCATGAAGGTGTCGATAGAGGGCTGGAAAGTAGGTGGTTAAAGGCTGTTGTTTGGGGGCTGGAAATAGCGTGAGTTTGGGGTCAGGTGTAGGCTGGTTTAGGCAGTGGTGGTGGCTGGTAGGGTGGTCTCGAGTGGTGTCCAAGTGGTGGATGTTGTGGGTGGTAGTGTAGACTAGAGGTTAGGGCCCACCGTGGTGGTAGTGAGTGTTCATGTTGATGGTAGTGGTGGCGTGAAGGTGGCTACTTAAGTGTAAATGTATGGTAGAAATCGTTATGGTTCGTTTACAAGTCCTTCTTATTATTAACATTTTTTTATGGTTATTAATTGGTATTAATATTATCATATTATTATGGCCATGGTTGATGATTTTGTTATTAGTGTTAATTATAATGTCATTAGTGGTATATGTCGTTCAAGTATGGTATTTATTAAGTTGTTAAGTTATCTTATCATACACGAATGTGATGGTTATGTATAGTCTGATGCTATGTTCTATGTCCGGTTATTTAAATAATTAATTCGGTACTAGATATATTAAATGAGTTTACATAACTGTATCAGTTAGTGATTATACGTATTATATGTTTAGGTAACGTTTTTCCCCATGGAATATTTCTAGCAGCTGTTCGGTTGTCATTCTACAATTCTGCTATTCGAGGTAGGGGAATACCGTATGCCTGTTGATGAGTTATTTGATTATTAATCGTTGATAACAATGTTCATCTTATTATATTGAATGATTGATATATTGCTTAATTTGATTGAATAATTCTGTGACACGATACGATGTAACGAATAATGGGTCTTGTGATCGGTGCGGAGTTTATTTGGTGTTGGATCGGTGCGGAGTTTATTTGGTGTTGGATCGGTGCGGATTTTATTTGGTGTTGGATCGGTGCGGAGTTTATTTGGTGTTGGCCTGGATCGGTGCGGAGTTTATTTGGTGTTGGATCGGTGCGGAAATTATTTGGTGTTGGATCGGTGCGGAGTTTATTTGGCGTTGGATCGGTGCGGAGTATATTATATTGTTGGCTTATTTATTTATTTTCCTCTACTCAACCTCGTGGTTGACCCTGTGTATTCGTGTGACACCTGTGATGATCCGTAATGGGGAGCAGTTTTGACAGGAAAGATGGTGCTGTGGGAGCATGGGATGGCGTGAGCACTTGGAATGGACCGACTTAGATGTAGATCACCTACTTTGTAGTTATCAGTTGTACTTTGATTCCGCTATTTAGTATTTGTAACACCAAAGTTTAAATTTTATCAGTTTTTATATAAAGTACTTTGGTTTGATTTACTTTGTTATTCACTGCCTCGGATATTCCGAGATGGTAAGAGCTCAATTTACTGAGGATGTCTTGCTAAAGGCTCCTTAATAAATCGGGGTGTTACAAGTGGTATCAGAGAGAACGATCCTCAGGCCTAAACCAAATGAATAATAATGAACGTAGGAAGAGTCTGATAAAATGAACCCCGAGATGAAACTGTTAGGAGCCCCAAAAAGGAACGGGATGAGTTAGGGGCCCCCTCACACCAAACCTGGGCCCTTTCTGTTCTGTCTCGGGAACCCAATGAGAGAAATTGAAAAGTGGGGTAGATTATATAGTGACCTAGTTATCTTGTACTAACGTTCTTGCAGGAGACGGAATGAGGTAAGTTATGATGTGAGATATGATTGGTGATATATACTGCGAATCATGAGATTGATGTTGAATGTTGGTTGAGATCTACTATTTCTGGTATTGAGAACAAAAGATTTTGAATATGAGCTTTCCTTATATATGTATGGTGATATGTGATGAGCTCCATTTTGGTCATCATTTCCTTTACATTTTCTTTGTTTTCGGTCACGATTCGACCTCGATTTGCGTGCCTTTAGATGTTTTTACGTCCGTTGCCTCGTATATTCCTATTCTGTCTAATTTTTGTAGGCATTACGGCGGGGGCGAAGAAGCGAGACAAATCGAGCCGAATTTGGAGTGATTTATGAAGAATTATGAAGGAATTGTGAATGTTGCCTACCAGGCCCTCCCAGCCGGTCCCCAACAGGCGGCCGGTCGGCCGGCTGGGAGCTCTGTCTTAAGAATTTTGGCGAAAAAGAAGAAAAGTTGCAGATTCATGGAACAAGGCTCCCAGCCGGTGGCCAACCGGCAGCCGGTCAGCCGGCTGGGAAGACCTTCCCATACTTAGCCAATTTCGTAAAATGAAGAATTATGCAGAGTTGGGCAGATTGCTACAAAAGGGCTCCCAAACGGTGGTCGACCGGCAGCCGGTCCACCGGCTGAGGGTACCTGTAGCCAAGAAAAAGAAGAGAAAAAGTCAGAACTGAAGAATAGGCTTCCCAGCCGGTGCCAGACCGGCAGCCGGCCGGTCGGCTGGGAATGCATGCTCATTGAAGAAAAAACGAAGAAAAAGTCAGAAGTCCTCACTTGGACTCTCAGCCGGTCCCAGACCGGCAGCCGGTCGACCGGCTGAGAGGCCCTTTTCGTATTTTCGAACCCTATATAAACCCGCACTTGTGACATTACTTATGACGCATTTTTTTTAAGCTTTTTTAGGGTTTTTTACTGTTGCATTACAAAACACTTAGACTCAAAAAAACACTCTAATTTATTTTAATCTTCTTTTGATCTTTACTTAATCTTTCATTGTTAGTTAACCTCTCTTGAGGATTCTCCTTGGGTTTGTTTTTAAGCAATTGTAGAGGATTATTTGGGTTGTATTTTTGGGGGATTTGAAAGAATCCTTCAACTTGTCATCCAAGTCATTTCCTTTTCCTTAGTTGATGGTATAATCTTCTTCATCTTTACTTTGTGTTTGCATTTCCTTTAAGTTTTGCTTGTTTAATTGTTTACTCTCACTTAATCCAACATGTCTAGCAATTCCTCATCATTTGTTTACATATTTATGTTAGCCATGTGTGAGTAGTTCCCCTACTAGGGTTAGGGGTGTGCTTTGGTTTGTTGATAGCTATGAATCTTGCTTAGGGTTAGGATTTGGTTCTCTTCTTTGCTAGGTTTTCATTTGTGCATGGTATATGTTTGATGAAATGTCTCAACGACGGTTGGACATGATTCGAATTGTTGTTGGCCTTTGATGATAGTCTAGGGCCTTCATGAGCATGTATGTATGTTAGGTTGACCTTGTTTGTAGCGAAAGCTAGGACAGGGATCGACTTTAGGTGAGTCAAATCGATAGACGAGACAAACCTAGGCCTAGTATAGTGGAGACCCTAGATTCCCTTGCATGATTCGTTACCAACCTACCTTAGTACCCCCGACACCTTAGTATCTTTTATTCATCGATTTCACATTTGCTTTAATTTATCTTTAGTAGTTGTTAATCAATCTCAAACTTATTACCCGACTCAAGCTCGAACTAGAACTTAAATATACAACTTCCCCACCGTCCTTTGGGTTCGACCCTAAATTATACTACTTAATTTGGGAGTTTATAAATTGTTTTTGGTGACGGAATTGACGACAAAATCCGGCCATCAAAATGGCGCCGTTGCCGGGGAATGGGAATGATGGAGGCAATGGGAATGATGATGATGATGGAAACGGTGATGGTAATGAAGATGATGGTGATGAAGATGATGGTGATGAATGACCACCTTTGGAGGTGGTTGGTTATGACTTTGCTCCCATTGAAAAATCCAAAGCAAGTAACTCCCTTAATCCAAATTTCGATTTAGTTTGCATTTTACTTTTTAGCATGCATTTAGAGTAGTTAGTTTAGTTTACTTAGTTAGTTTTAGTTTCCTTTTCATGTTTTCACATCATTAGTTTAGATGCATATAGTTGCATTCATTTAGATGCATTAGATTTATATTTTTTTATCATATTGTCACATATAGATTGCATACATGTAGTTTAGAGCATTTAGTTTGCTTTTAGTCTAGTTTTTAGTTTTTCTTTTCTTTTGTTTACCTTTGTTTTTAATGCCTTCTTAAAAATCAAAAATCCAAAAAAATTGAAAAACCAAAAACTTTCAAAAATATGTTCTTTATTTTACGGTTTTCCTCCTCACATTATGCATATAAATAAGTGTGGGGAGGAAGAACCGTTTATTTCAAAAAAATACAAAAACAAGTTTTTATTTTCTCAAAAATTTCAAAAAAAATACAAAAAAAAGTTTTTATTTTCTCAAAAATTTCAAAAAAGCCAAAAACATGTTGTTTTCGTTCTTTTGCTTCATTTCCCCCTTTGCACTTTATTCAATTGAAGACAATGTAAATCTTAAGTGTGGGGAGGGAAAATATCCACCTTGTGAATATTTGATTGCTCTTGTAAGTATGAAAAACTTCAAAAATACCAAAAAAATCGAAAAATTTGAAAAATTCAAAAACATGTTTTTACCTTATTAGTGTAGAATTGTATATACTTGTGTTTGCTTTCTCTCCTTTCGCATAGGTAACACCCGTTTGAGCACCGCTTTGGATCTTGAAGATACCACGGTATGATCGTTCCAACCTCTATTTCACTCTCATTTTCATTCTTTTGTTGCAAATGAGGAGGATGGGCTTGTATTTGGAGGATGTGGAGTACATTGTGGAGATTGTGTGTGGCTTGTGTGCTTTCGTGCTGATAGGAGATGCATTAGCTTTGTTTGGCATGTAGTTTGATAGTTTCACTTGCATTATAACATGTCTATATTAGTTGCATTCATGGCATATAGTTGCATTTAGGATAATGTTTTGAAAATGTCTAATTGAGAACTTTGACAAAATCGTTTAGGCCGTTGCAAATAATTCTTCTACTTATGACTTTGTCTTTTAGAATGATTTTTAAAACACCCTAGGTCATGCTTTTCTAGTATCTTTCTGACCATGGTCCAATACCAAGTCAAGGGTTTGCATGTGAGTCACCTTGTCCACCCCCGTGATGTGAAGTGGTTTTGATTATCTTGTCTTGGTGACCTTGTTCGACTTGACGGTTTGGCAACCCAAAAATAACTTTCATGAATAAATTTGGAATGCTCTTGTCAATGATCATAAGAAGTGGAAATGTTTTGAAAGAAGAAAAAAAGAAGCCTCAAGTGAAAAAAGAAAAGAAAAAAAAAACAAAAAAAAATGGTTAATGAAAAAGGAATAA
This sequence comes from Silene conica, assembly GCA_029255685.2. NCBI lineage: Eukaryota > Viridiplantae > Streptophyta > Magnoliopsida > Caryophyllales > Caryophyllaceae > Silene > Silene conica. The sequence goes on from CM055313.2 coordinate 56,370,982, forward strand.
GAACATGTTGTTTTGGTGGAGGCGTACCACTTCGATGTGCTTTGGAGGGTAGTCATTGAGTTGGCTTCCCACTTGGTTGTGAATTCGACCGCCCAAAGACAGAGTGATTGTCACCCCGATAAGCTATTGTCTAGAGGTTAACCGGTTGCCTAATAAGCGATTGGCGAAAGCAAAGGACATTAGCACGCGTGGGACAAACCCCATCCTAACTCATGGCATGAAAAAGAAATGAAAAAAATTGAATGAGGTCAAGTTTTGATTGTAATCCACCATCTTGTATTGATTTGAGCATTTCATTCCAAAAAAATCAATTTTGCCTTGCCGTTTTGTCGATCTTGGGACGAACCATGACCTTTACTTTGTGAAGAATCTAGACTTGTTGTATCTTTTGCCTTTAGCATTGCGGGGATCATCATTCCATTCCATCCGATCGCCCTTGACAAAAGCATTTGGATAACGGTTATGAAGGTAGCCTAGTTTAGCATGATTTGGCGGTGTTTTGTTGTCATCCTTCTTGCCTTAGTGACTTGTAGAATTAATATTTGTAAGGGAGTTTACGATTTTGAATTTGTTCCCTTTTAGTTGTTTTCCACCGCTTGAATGAGGCAAGCGGTTTTCTTTCTTTTCCGATGCATGTTGCTTGTCTATACGTGTTTTGTTTTTACTTATTGGCATCAAAAGTTTTGTAGCAAGACCTTACTTGCCTTGCAATAGGGCATTCTCCCTCATGAATGTCAAATTGTGAGTTGAAAGGGCTACGGGTGTAGCTAAACCCGATTCGGCTTATAGATAGATTAGTTAGTTTGTTTCTTTGTTTTTAATAAGGGTTATATAGTTACTTGATCTCTTACTCGAGGACGAGTAAGGTTTAAGTGTGGGGAATTCTGATGAGCTCCATTTTGGTCATCATTTCCTTTACATTTTCTTTGTTTTCGGTCACGATTCGACCTCGATTTGCGTGCCTTTAGATGTTTTTACGTCCGTTGCCTCGTATATTCCTATTCTGTCTAATTTTTGTAGGCATTACGGCGGGGGCGAAGAAGCGAGACAAATCGAGCCGAATTTGGAGTGATTTATGAAGAATTATGAAGGAATTGTGAATGTTGCCTACCAGGCCCTCCCAGCCGGTCCCCAACAGGCGGCCAGTCGGCTGGCTGGGAGCTCTGTCTTAAGAATTTTGGCGAAAAAGAAGAAAAGTTGCAGATTCATGGAACAAGGCTCCCAGCCGGTGGCCAACCGGCAGCCGGTCAGCCGGCTGGGAAGACCTTCCCATACTTAGCCAATTTCGTAAAATGAAGAATTATGCAGAGTTGGGCAGATTGCTACAAAAGGGCTCCCAGCCGGTGGTCGACCGGCAGCCGGTCCACCGGCTGAGGGTACCTGTAGCCAAGAAAAAGAAGAGAAAAAGTCAGAACTGAAGAATAGGCTTCCCAGCCGGTGCCAGACCGGCAGCCGGCCGGTCGGCTGGGAATGCATGCTCATTGAAGAAAAAACAAAGAAAAAGTCAGAAGTCCTCACTTGGACTCTCAGCCGGTCCCAGACCGGCAGCCGGTCGACCGGCTGAGAGGCCCTTTTCGTATTTTCGAGCCCTATATAAACCCGCACTTGTGACATTACTTATGACGCATTTTTTTTAAGCTTTTTTAGGGTTTTTTACTGTTGCATTACAAAACACTTAGACTCAAAAAAAACACTCTAATTTATTTTAATCTTCTTTTGATCTTTACTTAATCTTTCATTGTTAGTTAACCTCTCTTGAGGATTCTCCTTGGGTTTGTTTTTAAGCAATTGTAGAGGATTATTTGGGTTGTATTTTTGGGGGATTTGAAAGAATCCTTCAACTTGTCATCCAAGTCATTTCCTTTTCCTTAGTTGATGGTATAATCTTCTTCATCTTTACTTTGTGTTTGCATTTCCTTTAAGTTTTGCTTGTTTAATTGTTTACTCTCACTTAATCCAACATGTCTAGCAATTCCTCATCATTTGTTTACATATTTATGTTAGCCATGTGTGAGTAGTTCCCCTACTAGGGTTAGGGGTGTGCTTTGGTTTGTTGATAGCTATGAATCTTGCTTAGGGTTAGGATTTGGTTCTCTTCTTTGCTAGGTTTTCATTTGTGCATGGTATATGTTTGATGAAATGTCTCAACGACGGTTGGACATGATTCGAATTGTTGTTGGCCTTTGATGATAGTCTAGGGCCTTCATGAGCATGTATGTATGTTAGGTTGACCTTGTTTGTAGCGAAAGCTAGGACAGGGATCGACTTTAGGTGAGTCAAATCGATAGACGAGACAAACCTAGGCCTAGTATAGTGGAGACCCTAGATTCCCTTGCATGATTCGTTACCAACCTACCTTAGTACCCCCGACACCTTAGTATCTTTTATTCATCGATTTCACATTTGCTTTAATTTATCTTTAGTAGTTGTTAATCAATCTCAAACTTATTACCCGACTCAAGCTCGAACTAGAACTTAAATATACAACTTCCCCACCGTCCTTTGGGTTCGACCCTAAATTATACTACTTAATTTGGGAGTTTATAAATTGTTTTTGGTGACGGAATTGACGACAAAATCCGGCCATCAATATGCATGCGGCTGTATGATCCCTGAACCGTTAGGTAGAGATATAGTATAATGATATGTGTAATGAGTTGATAAGCTATAGTCACCTAAAAGGATAGATGTAGGAGAGATATGATCATGATTGACTGGAATGATTAGTAGAGCCAGCTATGATATGTCGTTAAAGGATGTGGAACCAAGTTAAGTCTTATGGGTAAAGCTAGTAGACCGAACCGGAGGCCGTGCGCGTTGATAGTTGCCTGTACTATTCTATGTGTATACACTTCTTATTTGCATGCCTTATACTTTGCAAGAGTTTACAGATAGGCATACTAGACAAATGTGATCGGAATTTGAGATTGATGCTTTTATTATTTTACTAATTGCTTTAGCAATCCATGTTTAGTAATATGCAGAATGTGTGTTCTAAGCTATGAATGTATATAGTCATGTGTTGCGTATATCGTATTTAAAATTTTATGCCTGTTACATACATTTAAATTCGTTATGAAGTTTGTCATCAATAAGGGATACGTAGTAGTCCCTAGGTTATATTTCCGTACTTGGATGCACCTGTATAATTGTCAAGTTATTTAATTGATTTTATTTTCAGTTTCGAAACCTTGACCGTATTTTGATGCCATCTACAATTGAAATGAGGAATGAATGTTAATATGGTACAGAGTGATGTCTATGCTTCAAATGATTGTCAATGTGTTTGGATGAGAAAGGTTGAGTGTGGATGTAGTAATGTGTAGTTGCAAAGGGATCAAAATTTTAATAAATTTTCAGAATGTCACCTGGTTTGTCCGGGCTGTCACTTTATACGTGTTTCATAAATGAGGATGAAAATTTTATGTATGATAACCTTCTGAGTTGGGTTTACAATGCTAATGTTTTATCTTGATGTGAGTTATGTCTTTGGGAGAAATATTTATTTTATTCGACAGTAGTCAGACTGGTACTGCATAGTCCCGTTTTGACCTATCTTGTGTAACAGAAATCATTTAAAACTTGGTTATTACTTGCACATAGTTCCAACTCTACTGTTCAGAATGTTTGTTCACGTTTTCAAAATTTTACGCCATGTAAAATCTTAGCGAGTTGTTATTCAATTGTGGTTTTTGCAAGATGCCTAAAATTCTGTTGAAATGCTGTAAAGTTATTGTTCAAATTGTTCGAGTTGTAAATATTGAATTAAATAAATTCCTTGAGGTATGCATTCGATACTTTTCCTCTGTTTAACTAATCCCTTATATTTACTAAAGGATTATGTGTGCTCACACGTTAGCTAAGTTGTTATTTAATTGTGATTTTTGTAAGATTGTTGCATAACGTTTAATTGGTGAAGTTGTAAGGTATGTAAGTTTCGTATCAAAAAGTTTAATCAAATGTGAATTATGTGATGTGACCACGTGATATCCTGATATGGTTTTAGTAACATGAATAGTAGGCATAAGGTATGAGTATGAACCCCACTATATGATAGCGAAACCTCGTTTATCTCGTCAAGTTTAATATATAACCATTTCAAGTATATGTCTAGTTTTAATGATGTGCTGCTCGTATGTGATGTCAAAGACGTGTTTAACTAAGAAGAGTCTTGCCAAATGGCAAAATGGAATGTGACTGGTGAGCTTATTAGCATGATATAGCAATCTAATGGTTATACGTAATTGTGATTGTGATTATTTGAATAAGCTCACCAGTCACAATCACAATTACGTGTAGTTGAATAAGTTAAAATTTTCATAATTCGAGAGCGACAAGAACAATGTCCTAGAAAAGAAGAATCAGAATATCTCTGTGTAGTCTTGTTATGATCGGTAGCTTGTGAAATTGCCTTTTTATTCGTATTTATAAATTGTCACAATTACCGCTTCAATGTTTCAAACATTTCAAAATATTTCCGAAGTGATAAACCATGATAAAGCTTGATGTTTGATAATTATGCTGAATGTTTACAATTTGACAGATTATGTAACTATGTGTTGATGAAATCCTGCACGGAAATTTAATTGCTGCGCAGTATGTGAGCCCTTATGTTGCAAGTCCCATATGTTGATAGTTTCATGATAAATGATGTAATGTGAGTGGATAGGAGATGTGCCTAATTGATTTTAACTTATTGACATCTAGGAATGATAAACGCTCTTGTTAGTCTATGATTAGTGTGTTATGTTATTTAAAATTTTTTTTTTTGGTTGAACTAATTTGGTCGAGAGTATGGCAATGCCCTTTCAGCATGAAAATTTTGTTATGAATGATGCGATGAGCAAGGACTAGAGAATTAAGCATGGTACGTTGTTAAGTGAGCTAGTAAAATGTAAGTTCAAAGTTCGGATTTTTGATGTTAAGGATTCGTTTGGTCTTTTGGTTGATAAGCTCGAGTTATGTTCTGGTCATATTATTATCACTGTTACCTTGACTAAGACTTGTGGGTGAGTAGCTTAAAGTTCATTCTTTAAGTGTTGTGCACGGTTCTGGGAACCTTTGGCGATTTTGGTATAAAAAAAAAAATTTGAGGTGGAGATTGGTTATTAGTAGTGAGTTATGGGGCCTTTGGGCTGAGTTATGACTATGGTCCGGAGTGACCGTGGTTATTGAGTCATGTTTATATGAATTTGGAACCGATATTGAGATGGAAGTATTGTTCGGGAGGTATCGTTTTAAGTTAAATGCTAGTTCACTCACCCCTTGTCTTTGGTCTTAGGTTCGATGATGAAAATACGATACTTGGCTACTTGAAGTAAGATTTTTTTTTTCAGACAGAGCAATGAGTAACACGGAGTAATAAGTTGAGGATGTATAATGAGGTTACGGGGACGTAACCGTGTTTTAAGGAGGATAGGATTGTAAAATCTTAACGATTTTATGATATGGCGAGTTGTTAATGACATGGCTAATTTGTATGTGGTGATTGTTTACATATACTCGATGATCTTTATTACTTCTGTTATGCCTTCATTGCGTTCCGTAAAGTATCTGTAAACCTAGTTTTGGTGTCAAACTTTGAGGACAAAGTTTTCTTAACGAGGGTAGAATGTAACATTTCGTGTTTAAGAGTACTTGAGATGTTGTATGATGCTATATTTTGTGTTCGTTATGTGCTTGATAGCCAAGTTGTTGGTCATAGGATGGTGAACTTCGGGACGAAGTTCGTTTTAAGGGGGGGAGACTGTAATACCCCGTATTTATATGGTAATTAATTTATATGGTTATGAAGGTGTTGATAATATTTGGACATGTTTATTCGATAGTTGAGTTATCGAATGCGTATTTTATATTTTATATATTATTGGTGTAATACCTCATTATAATATCTAGTGTTATATTGACGTGTTAATCGTATTTGAACGTTGATATTCCCTAATTAACTACCGAATAAGTGTTTTATATTTTATATGTTGTTAGTATTGTGTCGTATAGGCGTGTTAGCTAGTAAATCGTATCGTAATGTTAGCATCGGGCCTTGATATGCGTGTCTACCTTGAGCAGCCCATTTCGATAAGAATGATACAAACACCACACAAATTAAACCCTAGCAACAAAAACCTCTTCTACCGTCAAACCTAATCACCCATGTGAGGCAGCCTCCATCAACTCGACTGATAACTTCTGCCACTTCGTTTGCCTCCACAACTCCACAACAAACACCACCCAAACACCGTCAACCACCGTGTGGTTTAGAGACGACAAACCAAGGGAAAAAAACGCAACAGTGCAGCAGTCACCATCTCGCACCCTTGCCTTGCACGACAACAAGTTTGTAAGCAATTATCTTACTCCTCTCATGTCGGTTTTATGTGCTTTTTGGTCGTTTGTAATCTGTGTCATACGTATATCATGCTTAACCCATGTACACCACCTTTGGACCACCATAACTATCACTAAAACAATCGTGGAAACGGACGTTGGACAATGAGTCATACTCTGTTTTTTTTTAAGTATACGTCTGATTGTTTTATGAGTTGTTTTCATCAGGTGACTGGGTTTGATTCGTGTCGACGGGTGTGAGTACGGATACTATAAGGTAGGTAGTTTATGCTGGTGGTGCTGGGGTGGTGTGTGGTGGTCGGGAAAGGGAGAAAAACAGTCGCAAAAACCGTGTCCAGGGGTGTTGCAGAACCACGTGGTTTGTGTAAGTGAGTTTTGTGGCGTTTGTTCAGGAGGTCTAGTGGTTTCGAGGCTAGGTGGTTGGCACCAGGGGGTTGTGGGTAGTGTGGAGTGTCAAGGGTGGTAGCTGGTAGCGTTAGTGGTGGTGGTAGCAAGCGGCTAGGAGGCTGGTTGTGGTAGGTGTCGGTCACTGGTTTAGAATAGGGTTTGTGACAGGAGGTTTTGTTGGTGGTTTCGAAGGCTGGTTGGGACGAGCCTGAAGTCGTGGTAGGTATCAGTTGATGCACCGTGGCCAGGGAGGGTTTTGAAGGTGGTGAGTGAGTGGTCAAGGCGGCATGAAGGTGTCGATAGAGGGCTGGAAAGTAGGTGGTTAAAGGCTGTTGTTTGGGGGCTGGAAATAGCGTGAGTTTGGGGTCAGGTGTAGGCTGGTTTAGGCAGTGGTGGTGGCTGGTAGGGTGGTCTCGAGTGGTGTCCAAGTGGTGGATGTTGTGGGTGGTAGTGTAGACTAGAGGTTAGGGCCCACCGTGGTGGTTGTGAGTGTTCATGTTGATGGTAGTGGTGGCATGAAGGTGGCTACTTAAGTGTAAATGTATGGTAGAAATCATTATGGTTCGTTTACAAGTCCTTCTTATTATTAATATTTTTTATGGTTATTAATTGGTATTAATATTATCATATTATTATGGCCATGGTTGATGATTTTGTTATTAGTGTTAATAATAATGTCATTAGTGGTATATGTCGTTCAAGTATGGTATTTATTAAGTTGTTAAGTTATCTTATCATACACGAATGTGATGGTTATGTATAGTCTGATGCTATGTTCTATGTCCGGTTATTTAAATAATTAATTCGGTACTAGATATATTAAATGAGTTTACATAACTGTATCAGTTAGTGATTATACGTATTATATGTTTAGGTAACGTTTTTCGCCATGGAATATTTCTAGCAGCTGTTCGGTTGTCATTCTACAATTCTGCTATTCGAGGTAGGGGAATACCGTATGCCTGTTGATGAGTTATTTGATTATTAATCGTTGATAACAATGTTCATCTTATTATATTGAATGATTGATATATTGCTTTATTTGATTGAATAATTATGTGACACGATACGATGTGACGAATAATGGGTCTTGTGATCGGTGCGGAGTTTATTTGGTGTTGGATCGGTGCGGATTTTATTTGGTGTTGGATCGGTGCGGATTTTATTTGGTGTTGGATCGGTGCGGAGTTTATTAGGTGTTGGATCGGTGCGGAGTTTATTTGGCGTTGGATCGGTGCGGAGTATATTATATTGTTGGCTTATTTATTTATTTTCCTCTACTCAACCTCGTGGTTGACCCTGTGTATTCGTGTGACACCTGTGATGATCTGTAATGGGGAGCAGTTTTGACAGGAAAGATGGTGCTGTGGGAGCATGGGATGGCGTGAGCACTTGGAATGGACCGACTTAGATGTAGATCACCTACTTTGTAGTTATCAGTTGTACTTTGATTCTGCTATTTAGTATTTGTAACACCAAAGTTTAAATTTTATCAGTTTTTATATAAAGTACTTTGGTTTGATTTACATTGTTATTCACTGCCTCGGATATTCCGAGATGGTAACAGCTCAATTTACTGAGGATGTCTTGCTAAAGGCTCCTTAATAAATCGAGGTGTTACACTTGGCACATTACCCGTGAAGAGATTCTTGAAACTGCAAGATTTTCTTATCCGAATCATCAAGCTTTTTGTTTCTTTCTTCACTTAATTCATGTGCCTCCGCAAATTTCTTATCAGATTCATCAGCTATTTGTTTCTCTGCTTGAAAACAAGCCTGGCTTACAAAAAATAAAAATTATGTTGGGTTAAAAAGAAAGTAGCACGAGCAAAAGAAGTCGAACAATCCTCCCCAGTGTTGTTATACTTCCAATCTAATCTCCGCTTGAGGCCCTCATAAGGCATATCAAACAACAGAGAACCATTTAGTACTCCAAAAAAAGATATAATGTTCTTGAGCCAAAGATATAATGTGCTCAATATAAATAACCAAGTCCAAATATCTAACATGATTTTCTTTCAATGTGCCCAGGAAATTTCCAAGACTTTATTAAAAGAGTAGAAAATCCAGACAACAACTTATGACATTTACTCCGTATAAAATTACATCTAGGTATTTCTCCAATCTTTCAACCAATTCATGCAAGAAAGCAGGCTCTGGCAGATGAGTCGTCTTTTTGTAAAATTTCTCCAACCAAAGTTCAGTGGTAGTCTTGTTCTTTTTGCCTTTCACTAGTTCACCAAGAGGGGTCTTCTGATATTCTGATGCGAAGGTTTGAACCACCTAAAGAGTAAGGAAACGGTAAGGAACTATATTGATTTTTCTCTTGACTGCAATTATGAACTAACGATTTTAACACCAGAAAACAACGACAAAAACACAAAACAGCACCACAAACGCCTATAAAAACCATAAAACAACAATAAAAAAGCCAGTAAAAATGCAATTAAACACTAGTAGTCCTTTGCCAATTCAGCTCCCCCTACTACTACGGGTATTCTTCTTGTTGCAGTTATTATTATTCCCATTAAACGAAATCATTAACAACAAGAAAAAATACCAACTCAGCAAGTGTAGCTATTAAGCAACTAGGAAATTATTTCTATTCTAGATCGACACAACAATTTCACTATAATTTAGTATCAAATCTCCATTATCATAGTAAAATTGGGTATCAAAAAATGAACAATATTTAATAATTATTGGGTAATGGGTAATTCACAACATGGAGCAGAACGACGAGTAAATGAGAAATTTCGGCGTGGATTGGTGATCTCTGAATCGTAAAGCCCTCTATTAAGTCACATAAACCCTAAAATAGTTAATTAACACTGAATCAACACTCTTATTAACAATTTGATAAACATAAACCCTAACAAAAGATAATTAATCCAAAAAAAGAATAAACCCTAATAATAACAATGAATTTAATTAAAAACAAAAACAAATTAACACTGGATTTGCTTACCTAATATCCAAAAAATAGAAGGAAGGTCAAATTCTGGCGGGTTGACAAGGTGGTGATGAGGCACGCGGTGGTGGTGAGGCAGAATGGCGGAGAGGCGCGACAAGGATGATGATTTTTGTGATTATAATTGGTAAAGGGTTATGCACAGTGAGGTAGCCGCGTAGTAAGGTTATTAGAGAAGGAGAGTGCTGAGCGTCTTTTGCTGCGTTTTGACACCCGTCGTTGAGGGGTGCCAAAGATAAGATTTATAAAACCTCGGCTTAGACTAGATAGAGTAAGTCAAGGGTCGAACCACAGAGAGACAAGGTTAATTCTGTTTGCCAATTTTTAATCTATAAAGTAACAATAAAAAGGGGGTATTTTGATTGGCTTGATAACAACTAAGTCTAAAAGGAAAGATAAGAACAAACTGAATAAATAGGTGTAAGCGATGATAAAAGAGATGCTAGGATGTTCGGGTCACTATAGCTAGGATGGCAGACGGTCTTGGTAAACATGTATTACAGTCGCGTAAGATCGGTATAACAACGAGTCCTTTTGGTCCAAGTTAACTAGTAGCTCCTTTCGGACTATGCTACTGGTCCCTAGGTCTCACTAATACTAGGTGTCAACACGATTAGCGATTCCTAAAGCCTAAGTCACAAATATTTCGATCGTAAGTAACTTAATCGTTTAAACCGTTAACTAACGCCCTTCCCTGTCTTTCGATCTATGGGTTGGTCATTACTAAGCATCTAACAAGTCTCCTTGAGGTCTCATTGAAAGATATTGCATTTAACGGGATAAAACAAAACTGATCAGACGCGTAATCAGTCGATCGACCAGGTTTATCGGTCGATCGACTAATCAACTCAGTCGACCGACCAAAGAATCCAGTCGGTCGACCAAGAACTGCTACGGGTTGCCCTAAACTACGCCATCTACGCTATAGGTCGCCTACATCCTAACATAAGGGTCTAGCTACTCATGATATTGATGAAAACAGTAATTATAATGATAATAACGATAATAGAAAACATGATTGATGCGATTAACGAAATAACAATTAACAACAATAAAGGTTTAGGGATTCTAATTAACGGGATACTAATAAAAGTATGAATAAATTGAACTAGAACAAGAATTACCGTATAAAGGAAATAGGGCAGAAACTTTATTGAATTGAATGGAACGGAATGTTATGCTTGGAGTAAACTGAAAACAATGATTCCAAACTAAAGAGAATTCTAATTCTAATTCTAAAGCTAAAATAAGTAAAAAGTATTGGAGAATTTAGAGATTGGAGAACCTCCTCCTTAGCCTAATGACGGGATTAGGCTTTTATAAGAGTTTCTCAAAGCTTTCTCTCTTGACCTAATCACGCCGTGGGCTTTTGCGAATTTCTGAAGTCTGTGCCTTGGTCGACCGACCTATGATACTGGTTGGTCGACCAACTATCGGGTTTCTGAAATATCGCGCATCAGGTACCTTGGTCGACCGACCATAGTAGGTGGTCGATCGACCAAACTGCAGTACAGTAATGCATTCTGACGAATTCTGCAGCGCGCGTCGATCTTAAAACAGCTGCCATTTCTTCGTTGCTTATCGTAATCAAACGGTTATTGTGGCGTTGGAAAGCTAAGAGAATAAGTGATGCGTGTCTGTTTTATGATGTTTTTCATCTATTTTTACACGCATTTGGTCGCTCATTTACTATGTTTTAGCCCTTATTTCCCAACAATCGTGTACTTTCGTATTTTTATGCACTTTTGCAGATTTATGCGGAAAAGGGACGATTTTGCACCAAATTTATGCCCTCGGGATTTTTTATGACTAAGGACAAGAAGGAACGAAGCCTAGCGCACATTTCAAGGCCTGAAGATAGCTTTAACAAGCAAAGAATCGATCCACGACATTGCAGCCTGTTTCAAATGGCTATATCTCGAGTTCTAGAGCGGATAATGGAGTAATTCCAGTTGGAGGTGAAATCTTATCCTCTTAGCTTTCCAACGCCGCAAGAATCGCTTGATTACGATAAGTAACAAAGAAATGGCAGCTGTTTTAAGATCGACGCGCGCTGCAGTCCCGACAATTAGGTCGACCGACCCACAAAGTAGATCGACCGACCTCAGCGCTGACCCAGAAGTTTCCGCGAAGCCCATTAAAGTGTTTAGGTCATTAGGAAACTCTTTATTTCCGCCTACTTAAGCATACTACGGATTAGGGTTAGAGAGAGTTTTCTATTCAGTTCTTAATCTAGTTTTCTATCATAGAATTACAATCAAGTTCTTAGTTTTAATCTTTCAATTATATTCAAACACTCTTCTTTAGTTTTGTTCTTTGTTCATTAATCTTTCCGCACGGATTCAATAAAGCTTTTGTTCTTTCTGCCCTAATTCCTACTGTGGTAATTCTTCTCTTAATTTCAGTTTTAATATTGTTCTTATCTTAGAATTGCTAGTATCCGGTTTAGGTTAGAATCCCAAAAGCCTTTGTTGTTCTTGCATGTTTAGATTAATGTTCTCCATGTTTATTACTATTTTCATTATCGTTTTAATCTTCATGAGTAGCTAAATACATATGTTAGGATGTAGGGGATGAATATGCATAGGTAATATAACGTTCGAAACCGACCTGTAGCAGAGCCGTGGTCGGCCGACTCAAATAATGGGTCGGTCGACCAAGGCGGTGGTCGGCCGACTGGAATAGCCGGTCGGTCGACCCACTCGCGTATGAATTCTGTTTCGTCTTTCTTTGTTGACTATAATACCCTACAATGAGACTGAAAGGAGACTTGTAGGATGTTAGTAATGACCTACCCAAGATTGAGAGATACGGGAAAGGCATTGGTTTACACCTTAAGACGGCTAGGTTACTCAAGACTGAAAGGTATGTGTTAGGAATCACCCTTATTGTTGACACCCAATAATTGTGAGACCTAGGAACTAATAGCATAGGCCGAAAGGAGCTATTAGGTACCATAGACCGAAAGGATATGTTACACCCCTTACGCGACTGCAATACATGTTGACCTTAGGATTTATATTACCTTAGCTATTTATTACCCAAACATCCTAGCATCTCTTTTAATATAGTTTTAATCTCATCTTTATTTTCTTGTTTTATTTTTATCTTTGTTTCTAGACTTAGTAACAACCATTAAAACCCCCAAAATTGTTACCTTAAAACATTAACACCAAACAATAAACATTCCCCACCTCCTTGTGGTTCGACCCTGACTTTCACTATCTATAGTTTAAGTTTAGGAATTATAAATTTTATCTTTGATACCCACAACGACGGGCATCAAATTTTGGCGCCGTTGCCGGGGAGGTGACGCCAGTGTTTATTGTTTTTTGTTTATGTTTTCCCTTTTTCTTTCGCTGTCATGACCATCGCCCCTTTCCCACAACTCGAGCATGAACTTTTGTATATCTATTGTGATAGATTAATCTCTTTCCTTTCTCAATTTGACTATCCTATTAGTATTGGGGAGGTTTGTCGTATCTTATATGTTGGAGTTACTGGTAAGACCTTGATCGAGATTGAGAGAAATTGCGGATGGGAATTTTTAGACCTACCCTGTGATGAGAAGCAATGAGAGCTTCTCAAACACCTAATCCGAGCCGGTGGAGATACGGAGGGGTATGAGGGCATTGATATTAGTAACCCGGATATTCCTGTTGAGTGTGATCCTATCACACCCATTACTGAAGAGTCGCTCATTCTTAAGGATGAGAATGATAGGTTATTTGATTCCCTCTGCCTCCCCGTTGATGATACTGACTTGGATTTAGATACAGCTGATGAGTTAGAAATTTACCCCTTGACTGACCAACCTATTTCTGTAGGTGTTAGTGATGAACATGTTCCTAACATGTTTGAACCCTCGGTTGATGAACCTTGTTTTTTGCAGGATTCTTCTATTGACATTTCTGATGTTTTTAATAATATTAGTGAATGTTATGTACAAGGATCCTTTACAAAGGATCCTTCGGAGGCTTTGATGTGTTTTGAGGCATGTGCAGGTGAATCTCTTGCGCAGGAGCCTGATTTGGATGCTCCAGAAATTGCAACTCTAGTGATAGAGTCTATAGGCGATAGGAAGAGAGATGTTCTCGATCGAGTAGTACCACTTACTCGATCAAATGATGTAGAGAACGAGGTCACTCAAGCAAGTGATCATTTGGCTAAAGAAAAGAGCCCTAAGAAGAAGAAACCCAAGAAGGTGTCGGCCCACGACTTGGGAGTCGACAACTCCGGGAGATGGATGGCTAAAGCTGTGGATGATGACCCACCCATCTACATGGTGGAGAGAAACTCATCTACCCAAATCACCATAGCTGAAGGAGTAGCCTGTAGTCAGAGCCCTTGGTCAAAGAAATGCCGAATCCTTCGCGGATGACTTCTTCTTTTTTGCTCGTTTCTGTTTTTCTTAAGACATTTTTTTTGTTTTGCTAAGACTTTCTAGCTTGCTTTCTTTAAGTTTTTAGGACAACTTTTTTTGTGTTTGCGTAGTTAAGACTTTTTGGACTTGTTTCTGGGATCTCGCGCATTTGTTGGGCGCATATCTATTGCTTTTTCAGGTTCGACAAATAAACGAAGACCGCTGTGACGCAGAGGGGTCGACCGACCAGATACACGGGTCGGTCGACCTAGTCCCTGTAATATTGGAATTCCTGCAGTCTGCAGGAAGGTCGGTCGACCTAAAATATGGAGACTTGTAGGATGTTAGTAATGACCTACCCAAGATTGAGAGATACGGGAAGGGCATTGGTTTACACCTTAAGACGGCTAGGTTACTCAAGACTGAAAGTTATGTGACCTAGAGTTTAGGAATCACCCTTATTGTTGACACCCAATAATTGTGAGACCTAGGAACTAATAGCATAGGGCGAAAGGAGCTATTAGGTACCATAGACCGAAAGGATATGTTACACCCCTTACGCGACTGCAATACATGTTGACCTTAGGATTTATATTACCTTAGCTATTTATTACCCAAACATCCTAGCATCTCTTTTAATATAGTTTTAATCTCATCTTTATTTTCTTGTTTTATTTTTATCTTTGTTTCTAGACTTAGTAACAACCATTAAAACCCCCAAAATTGTTACCTTAAAACATTAACACCAAACAATAAACATTCCCCATCTCCTTGTGGTTCGGCCCTGACTTTCACTATTTATAGTTTAAGTTTAGGAATTATAAAACCCATCGTTGAGGGGTGCCAAAGATAAGATTTATAAAACCTCGGCTTAGACTAGATAGAGTAAGTCAAGGGTCGAACCACAGAGAGACAAGGTTAATTCTGTTTGCCAATTTTTAATCTATAAAGTAACAATAAAAAGGGGGTGTTTTGATTGGGTTGATAACAACTAAGTCTAAAAGGAAATATAAGAACAAACTGAATAAATAGGCGATGATAAAAGAGATGCTAGGATGTTCGGGTCACTATAGCTAGGATGGCAGACGGTCTTGGTAAACATGTATTACAGTCGCGTAAGATGGGAAACAACGAGTCCTTTCGGTCCAGGTTAACTAGTAGCTCCTTTCGGACTATGCTACTGGTCCCTAGGTCTCTCTAATACTAGGTGTCAACACGATTAGCGATTCCTAAAGCCTAAGTCACAAATCTTTCGATCTTAAGTAACTTAATCGTTTAAACCGTTAACTAACGCCCTTCCCTGTCTTTCGATCTATGGGTTGGTCATTACTAAGCATCTAACAAGTCTCCTTGAGGTCTCATTGAAAGATATTGCATTTAACGAGATAAAACAAAACTGATCAGACGCGTAATCAGTCGATCGACCAGGTTCACCGGTCGATCGACCAATCAACTCAGTCGACCGACCAAAGAATCAAGTCGGTCGACCAAGCACTGCTACAGGTTGCCCTAAACTACGCCATCTACGTTATAGGTCGCCTACATCCTAACATAAGGGTCTAGCTACTCATGATATTGATGAAAACAGTAATTATAATGATATAACGATAATAGAAAACATGATTGATGCGATTAACAAAATAACAATTAACAACAATAAAGGTTTAGGGATTCTAATTAACCGGATACTAATAAAAGTATGAAGAAATTGAACTAGAACAAGAATTACCGTATAAAGGAAATAGGGCGGAAAGATTAACTTTATTGAATTGAATGGAACGGAATGTTATGCTTGGAGTAAACTGAGAACAATGATTGCAAACTAAAGAGAATTCTAATTCTAATTCTAAAGCTGAAATAAGTAAAAAGTATTGGAGAATTTAGAGATTGGAGAACTTCCTCCTTAGCCTAATGACGGGATTAGGCTTTTATAAGAGTTTCTCAAAGCTTTCTCTCTTGACCTAATCACGTCGTGGTCTTTTGCGAATTTCTGAAGTCTGTGCCTTGGTCGACCGACCTATGATGCTGGTCGGTCGACCAACTATCAGGTTTCTGAAATCTCGCGCATCAGGTACCTTGGTCGACCGACCATAGTAGGTAGTCGATCGACCAAACTGCAGTACAGTAATGCATTCTGACGATTCTACAGCGCGCGTCGATCTTAAAACAGCTGCCATTTCTTCGTTGCTTATCGTAATCAAGCGGTTTTTGCGGCGTTGGAAAGCTAAGAGAATAAGCTTTCACCTCCAATTAGAATCACTCCTTTATCGGCTCTAGAACTCGAGATATAGCAAATTGAAACAGGCTGCAATATCGCGAAGCGATTATTTCCTTGTTAAAGCTTGTAAACTGTGTGCACCCTTGCTTATGCCATCTTCAGGCTTTGAAGCGCGCACCAAGTTCGTTCCTTAAGCAACCTATTCATGTCAAATGCTATGCTAAGCACTCGGGGACGAATTTAGCTCAATATCTACTCATTTTCGCATTAAACTGCAAGAATGCACCAAAACACGAAAGTAGACGAAATAGGGGAAATAGTAGCCTAAACTACACAAATGAGTTCTGAAATGCGTGTGAAATGAGGTGTAAAACATCATATAAAAGACACGCATCACGTTTTTTTGTAGTTTTTTTTTCTTTTTCTTTATTCTTTTTTTCATTAATATTAAAGACGGGTGGTAATTAGTACATTTATTTGCTGCTATTTGGATAAAAAGCCGCAAAAGGATCAACATGAAGCTTCACCCTCTGTTTTGAGTAACAGGTTGGTTATTGTTCACGGTCAGAAGTACGACCGGAGGTTCAACAACCAAATACAGAAATCCACAAAATGTCGATCATAATATAGTAGATCATAATGAGGAAGAAGTTCACCGCGAGGTTGAACAAATTCCATTAAGAAAATATACTCGAGAAAGGAGATCAGCGATTCCTGACGACTATGAAGTATATTTACAAGAATCGGATTGTAGTGTTGGAGCTGATAATGACCCTATGTCATTTTCATAAGCCATAAGTTCTACAGATTCAAACTTATGGATGAATGCTATGAAAGATGAGATGAACTCTGTGGCATCTAATCGAGTTTGGGATCTCGTCGAGTTGCCCAATGGTGTAAAAACCATTGGATGTAAGTGGGTGTTTAAGACTAAAAGGGACTCACCTGGCAACATCGAGAGACATAAGGTAAGACTCGTTGCTAAAGGGTTCACTCAAAGAGAAGGGATTTACTACACGGAGACATTTTCTCCCGTATCAAAGAAAGATTCTCTTCGACTTATCATGGCATTAGTAGCTCATTTTGATTTCGAGTTACATCAGATGGACGTGAAAACGACATTTCTTAATGGCAATTTAGAGGAAGAAGTTTACATGAAACAACCTAAAGGATTCTCCTCTAAAGACGATGACCATTTGGTTTGTAAGCTAAATAAATCCATATACGGTTTGAAACAAGCCTCCCGACAATGGTTTAAAAAGTTCCATGAAGTAATTTCTTCATTTGGATTTGAAGAAAATATCATGGACCAATGTATATATCTCAAGGTCAATGGGAGTAAGATTTGGTTCCTTGTGTTATATGTGGATGATATTCTGCTAGCAACCAATGATAAGGGGTTACTATATGAGGTGAAACAGTTTCTTTCAAATAACTTTAATATGAAAGATATGGGTGAGGCATCTTATGTCATTGGCATTAAGATCCATAGAGATAGATCCCGAGGCATTTTAGGCTTGTCTCAGGAGGCCTATATCAACAAAGTGCTTGAAAGATTCAGAATGAAAGATTGTTCACCAAGTGTAGCACCTATTGTGAAAGGTGACCGATTCAATTTAGACTAGTGCCCAAGGAATGATTTGGAAAGGGAACAGATGAAAAATGTTCCTTATGCTTCAGCTGTTGGTAGCATTATGTATGCTCAAGTCTGTACCAAACCTGACATTGCATATGTTGTTGGAGTATTAGGCAGATATCAGAATAACCCAGGCATCGATCACTGGAAGGCTGCAAAGAAAGTGTTGAGATACCTTCAGGGTACTAAAGATTACATGCTTATGTATAGATGGACTGATAGTCTTGAAGTGGTGGGGTATTCCGACTCAGACTTTGCTGGTTGCATTGATTCACGAAAATCCACATCTGGATGTATGTTTATGCTAGCTAACGGAGCTGTATCATGGAGGAGTACTAAGCAGACATTGACAACCACTTCTACTATGGAGGCCGAGTTCATTTCTTGTTTTGAAGCTACCTCACATGGTGTTTGGCTGAAAGGTTTCATCTCTGGCTAAGAGTTGTTGACTCTATTAGCAGGCCGATTCGAATGTATTGTGATAATTCAACTGCGGTATTTATGGCTAAGAATAATAGAAGTGGAAGTCGAAGTAAACACATCGACATTAAGTATTTGGCCATAAAAGAGCGTGTTCAGGAAAAAAAAAAGTGATCATAGAACACATTAGCACTGAATTGATGATTGTAGATCCCTTGACTAAAGGCATGCTACCTAAGGGTTTCAAGGGTCATGTAGTGAATATGATATGGGACTTGGTCCCTTAAGGTGATACATTTATTTGTTGTATTGAATCCTTTTTATTTATTTGGATATTTTCTCTTTTAATTATATACGTATGTTCTTTGGTTATTTATTTTATTGAGAAATATCATTATGTCTTGACCTAGAGTAAACATTGGTTTATTTATTAAGTGTGAGTGGTGAGAGATTAAGTATCTTAATACATGGAAGATTAATTCTCGTCCTAGAGAATTCGTCGCTATGATTCGTATATGAAATTTCTCTCTGTTAAATGGGTCAAGTGAGAGAATGTTGGATTTTTTTTATAATTAATTAACTCAATATTATTTTTTATTTTTGGTGAAATGTGAGTATATATATTGCTATATCAGAAAACGGGTTACATTATACAAGGGTTGGGAGTTCGAGCCTCCACAAGAGCATCAAAAGTATAACAAATATAACAGCCTCAATCAAATTGGTACTATCAAGCCAATTCACTCAACCTTTGCCAATCAGTATTCAGAGAGGTAACCAGAGGACCATCTTTAATGCTAATACGTCTTCTTATATTGTCTTCTATTTGCTTTGCAACCTTCTTAGGGAGGGTAAGAATCATGTTAACCCGAGCCTGGTTTCGTTGATACCAGACATAGTATTTTAACTCAATATTATTATTAATAATATTAATATGAGTTTATGAAAATACTTATGCGGCCCATTTGACTTGGCAGTCAGTAGACGTTGAAACTGTTCTATTTTTTCTCTACTTTATGTAAAACCACTCCCCACTCTTCTCATGCAGTTAACTGCTCTTTGATAACGAGGGCTATTTAAACAAATATAACTGATTGATAAAGGTCACTAAACATACTCTCTCTTTAGTTAATTAAACCATCTAAATTGTGAGAAAAGAGGATTCTCTCTCTTTAGTTAATTACACTATCTAAATTGTGAGAAAAGAGGATTCGAAAACCAATATCATACGACTACAGGGACGGTTATCAGAAGATGAAACGGTTTTTTTTATTGACTTGGATTTATAAAGCTGATCAGGAATACCAATAAGCAATAGCTAGAGGTTCTTATTCTCGATCCTATTTATGGATGCCGCTATTTATTTAATCAATCGTATGTTGTTGCGTAATTAAACATACTGATCAAGTCTAAAGAACTTAGGCAACCATCATCTGATTATTCTCATTTAAATTCACTCAAGATTTATTGAGCTAGCGTTAAAGAAAAACTTGAAATTGCAATTTGATATGTTTAGGATGAAACGACGTTACAGAGTTTGAAGGCATACAAGAAAGAAAGTAGAGATTATTAGAAGTTACAACCAAACTAAAGTAGGTGTGCCTAAAAGAAAAGCAAAGACGATGAGACGAACATCTACAAAGCTCTGAAACTCCCAAACATAAGAAGACATAAGAAGCCCGAATGAGCGGAACTGCACATCAGGTACTAAACTAAGTCCTAGCAGTAGCGGTAGTAGTCCCACTTTCACGAGCCTTACTCTCAATAGTCTGACCCACATCCTTAGTCTTCTGCCCTGTAAACGCCACTACATCCGCCATACGCCGCTTAGCATAGTCCAATTCCTCAGGCATCCTCTGCCCCACCAACCTTATATACCCCACTACCCTCGACAACGCTGAAAGTCCCGTCAACCCAAATGCTCCTGACGACAGGAAACCCGTCACAGCCAGCCCTATTAAAAGGGCTGCCGGGACTATAACCGGGCTAAACAGAATAAAAAGCGGAGTCGCTATTGCCAGACCAATCAGGGAACCCAACAACGTGATCCCTGCTAAAACAAACAGTATCCCGCTTAATGGGACAAGGGTCACTAAGGCGATCATTTGAGAAGCTGTTGGCCCGCTCGACCCACCCGTATACCCATGGCTACTCGTCATGTGGGTCGGTGTGTGCACTTGGAGACGTGGCTCCCTTGTATCGCGATCACGCTCCATTTTTCTTTTTCCTATTTTTTTTTTTTGTGTTTTCTAAGATTGTGATATGTAGAACGCAAGGTAGGTTATTTAGTGCAAGTGTTGTAGGTTAGGATGAGAGGAAAGGAAAGGTGTTGGTTTTAAAGGAAGAGAGAAATGTGCCACGTGATAGTACACGTGGTTTGTACCAGCTTTGCATGAGAAACAGGTTTCACTCATAATCTTGTCTTCAACCTTGTGTTGCCACATTACTATCGTCTTCTTCATCTTTTTCTTTCTTTAAACTTTTGTTTTATATGTTTTATATGTTTTATATAAATAAGAGTAAATTAATAATAATTTCATTTTAAAATTAAGTTTTCTAAAATTAATACTTTATATAATTTTTTTCTAAAATTACTCCCATAACATGTATTTTTATCAAAAATTGCTTCAAAACTCTAATTCAAGTGAGTTATTCTACAAGTTTATGAATTGGTTTCGTTTGTAACATAACCAATTTAAACATTGGAAGGTATAATAATGGAGAAAAAGTTTAAAAACATACGGAATAGGTAAGCTAAATTGGAGTTTCGAAGCAATTTTTAATAAAAGTGCATCTTAAGGGAGTAATTTTAGAAAAAAATTATATAAGGGAGTAATTTTAAAAAGCTCTATTTTAAAAGGGAGTTATTTTTAATTTACTCTATAAATAATATCTGTAACAGTGAGTATCGTAGTTTGTTTTTCGCTAATCATTATTACCACTAGTACAGAAATGACTTTAGGCATGAACATATGGTAACGGTCATTAAAAATAACCGTTGCCTATTAGAAAAGACAACGGTCCCTAAACAACAACCGTTGCCAAATAAAGAGAAAAAACTCATACGGCAACGGTCCACTAAGAAACCGTTGCCATATGTATTTTTTGTACACAATTAAGGCAACGGTTTTGTATTGACCGTTGCCATTTATTAAACCAAAATTTGGCGCAAAAAAAAAAATTTGATGTTATGTACATATTTCCTAAACACGTATATTATATTACTCTTATTCCAATCTAATGCATATATATTTGATATTGTGTTTTTTCATCAATCGTAATTAAATTAAACTGATGCAAATGATATTAATTGAAAAATAATAATAACTCCCGTTCATTCGATCATCTATTATCCCTGTCAAATATACAAAATCAAAATCCCTAATTTCGTTTCATTATTTCTCACTCTCTCTGTCATCCCTCTCAGTCTCACACCCTCTCCATCCACCGTGTCGCAAAGGCGGCCAACCACCATTGCCCTCCTTGCACCACCATCCATCGCGCACCACGACGGGTCACTGTACTGTCAACTACTTCGTTTTCGCGTCTTTTCTCCTGAGGTTTGTACCCTAATTTTGTTCCTAAATTCGAGTATTTTATGTTCATATTTCAATTGAAAATTTTGGTCTTTATGTTTGAATTGTTGGTGTATTAGTTGATATTGTTGAGGTAGATGGTAATTAAATTAGGGTTTTCTTTTTCTTATCAAATTTCCATTGCCCACATCTTTGTCCTCCAACTGCAAGGAAAAGGGGTTAATAAACTATAGTTCTGTTGTTAGCATTCAATTTTAGATACTGACTATTATTTCAGTCAAACAGATAAAATATATCTTTATAGGAATTGGCCTTGCTTGTGTTAAATTTGCTGAATTGATTGTTGTGTAAGATATTTCATGAGTAGTTGTCTCATTAAACACTATGAATATTGGTTATTTACTACTGCTCTTTCTGATGCAACCGAACCCTTACAATTCTCATTTCAAGACGCCACTACAACTATGATGCAAGGAATAATAGACTTACATCATGACATCATGTTCTTCCTTATTATTATCTTAGTCTTTGTTTTATGGATCTTGGTGCGAGCTATGTGGCATTTTCGCTCTAAAAAGAATCAAATACCTCAAAGGATCATTCACGGGACGACTACCATAGAGATTATTTGGACTATCGTACCAAGTATAATCCTAATGTTCATTGCTAATTGTCTGGGCAAGGCTGCAGGAAACTAAAAAAGTGCTTTCGGATTAGATTCTTAAAAACTTGGGTTGTGGGGTGTGTAAAACTTGTAACTTTTTTTTATTGTTATGCGATTCTGAGTCTTTCAATCTCATTGTTGATGGATGGTTACAGAATGGTAATGGCTGAGTTGACATACAAAGCATTTGAGGAGGATCCTGGAACAAATTTTGAACTTGAACAAGTTCCAGAGTGAACACCTGCTGGTGGAGGGGTCCTAGTGATTGTGCACGAAGATCAAGATTTGGAAGGAAAGCATCATACAAATCCATCTGTCCATGTCATTCTCAGAGGAGAGGAGAAGAAAACCAAGGTAGCTTATAATCTATTGCAAATTTTTTGGTCCTGTTTAATAAACACGAAACACCGACTCAGACCAATTCAGTAACCTTGTAATTATAAATTTAATTGAAAAACATCCAATAGGCTAGTCTCTCGTGCAACCCATCTCATTAGTTAGTCGAGACAGTAATTAAAAAATGTGAATTGTTAATGAAGGTCTGTAGTAACTGATGTATTGTTGTTTTCTGCACTCTTTTTCTAGCAATTCTATGATACTGTTGAATTGCCATTAATTTTATGGTTTGTCGACATGATAAAGAACCTAATTTTGGTGTTATAGGTGTACTCCACTAAGCTGGTGAACTGTTTGTCAACTGGAAAATGTCATTTGTTTTGATTCTCTGGATGATGTTCAAATTTATGTTGCCTGGCCTGTTCTTCCTTTTGTTTTAATTTTGCTAGTAATACCTCACTTGTATTGTGTCTGAGAGAATTATGTGTTTTAAGTCTGAAACTGTAGTTAGCTTTGCTAGAGTACAATGTCAAAGTATATACTATTATTGATTAGTAGTAAACATGCTGTGCTACCATTGTCAACAGCTTAAGCATGATCCAATGGCAAATGGCCTCTTTTACTTGTTGTAATCCAATAACCCCTGGAATATTTTAATGCTGAATTTCAGGAATTCCAACCTTAGAACTGTTGTTAATTCTGCATCTTCTCACATGGGTTCTTCCTGTTCTTTTGATTTAATCAGTTTTAGGTACTTCTTCCCCTTTTTTCGAGATGAATTTGTTATCTGTATGTATATTTCTCTATTGGACTGACCACACAAGTAGCAACTGTCATCTGCATTTATTCCGTACAGCACCAGTTTGTTGTTAGTATGCAAAGTCTCATGAGCATGCAACCATCCTAAGAAGTTGCTATTGTAACTATCGATCTTGAATCAATCCTGGACCCGAGATACGGAAACCACGTTTAACTGTTATTTCATTCTAATTAAAGTGCATAAATGTTGATTTGATTCATGTCGTGATACCCATTTTTGGATGATCCTTGTTTTTTTGTTGTACATTCATGAGATAATATATATGGATGTAAGTTAGCCAACTTCTGAGTTTGATTATTTTTTTCTATTTTCGGTTTCATGATTCACATTAGCCAACTTCAAGTCATGTTTGGATTGAGGTTTCTTCTACTTAGCTTGTTATTGGTGTACTTTTCATTATATGACAGGCGGATCACTGTAGTGGATACATAAAAAAAGAGGCCGATGGAACTTCGTCTTCTACATGGCATTGCATATGGCCAACCATGGTTCGGAAGATTGGGATACAATTTCTCCCATGGATGCTTTGGTGTATGTTCAGCCTCACCATTATCAGAGAGCAGTAGAGATTCTTAGTTCACTTGAGCAGAAGAGGCATTGATATTGCTTTGTAATGTTGATTATATGTTAAACATTTGTTTGTAATTAATTATTATCTTAATAGAAAACTTTACATTTACCCAAAAATATATTATTGGAATATATTTTTTTTTTAATTTTTGATTGAGCAACAGCAATGGTTGTTAAAATGAACCGTTGCCTTTTATATACATAGGGCAACGGTTGCTGTTAATAACCGTTGCCTTTTATATACATAAGGCAACGGTCGCTATGAACAACCGTTGCCAAAAACACCTTTTGGCAACGGTTCCTACTAGCAACCGTTGCCAAAAATAACATTTGGCAACGGTTAACAACCGTTGCCGTAGGTGATTGTTTAAGGCAATGCCCCGATTTACAACGGTCGTGGAACCGTTGCCATATGTGCTTTTTGACCGTTGGCAAATGACATTTCTGTACTAGTGTACTATAAAAGCAAAATGTATAACTGCATACGTGGCGCAATAATATTCCACCATTCACTCTTTCGCGCGCTCAGATTCACCCTCACAAAAAAATCAGTTTCGTAGACCAATGAGAACCCTTAATTTATGCCAAGTCATATATTTTTATGTATTATAATATTTTATTATTATTATTATTATTATTATTATTATTATTATTATTATAATCATTCCATAAATAAATATTGTTAGGTACCGAGATTCCCTAAATATTATAATATTATTATTTATTTGTTATTATTATAATGATAACATAGATTTTCTTAGAAGGCAAGTTTTGTATACGTAATTTTGTAAAATAATTATGATTTTCGTTTGAAAAGTGTACTAAAAAATTAGGTATTGATTTCATAAAATTTTTGCGTAATATGCACAATATCGGATTTTGCATTATTTTAAGTCATATATTTTCATTCCATAAATATTGTTACATACCGAGTCATATACCGAGATTCGCTAAATAATCATTCCATAAATATTTTTGACGAACAGCACGACTCCCTAAATATTATAATACTAAATAATTGCAAATATCTTTCCATATTTTTAGGTATTATAATATTACAATATTCACTAAATCTTCGAATTAAAGGTTGTACACAATCTTTCCATAATTCACAGAAGTCTAATGCAAATATTATTGTATTGTATATACCATCTAACTCGCATAATTACCTACCTTCCATAATTCACGTTGAAAATAAACGTTATTATTAGAATTTGCAGTCAATATCACAATGAAAATAATTACCTAAACGTAATATCATAATTACCTACCTTCCATAATTCACGTTGAAAATAAACGTTATTATTAGAATTTGCAGTCAATATCACAATGAAAATAATTACCTAAACGTAATATCATAATTACCTACCTTCCATTGAAAATATCACAATGAAAATAAACGTAATATCACAATGAAAATATCACAATGAAAATAATTGCAAATATCTTTCCATATTTTAATACACCCATTTAATTTATATTTCTACCCGATTAGTTATTTTGTTCATCGTATTTGTCCGTCAACTTATGTTCCGTAAGCAATTCATCAAAACAGTAACTCTCCAAACTACTCATTATAAGTTATTTAATCTTTTTTTTAGTCGTTTATTATTTTTTCTTATATACCTTATACATTAATGTTATCATAAGTAATCCAAATATTATCATCATTACTAACAGCTATAATTAAATTAGTGCACCAGAAAATTCACCTTTTGACCAAACATATCTTATATGCAAACATCCCGTTAAAAAATAATTTGTTCGAATAAATAGAATTGTTATATATTGAAATGAATATACCTTCGTCGTCTTTAAAAATAAGTGTACACAACCCCGTGATTTTTCACGGGTGTTACACTAGTTCTAATTTAACTCAATATATTCTATCCGTACCAACTCACAAGTTAAATATGGATAATCTCCCTCTCATAAAATATAAGTGACACGGCAAATAAAATACTTCATTTTCCCCCATTTGTCCTCTCACCCACCTTGTTATGAAAATGACATTATTCGTATTCAGCTTGGAAAGGATATTGTCCATAACAAGCTACCTGTTTTGTTTGTTTTTTCACATTATTGTGCGTGGATTATCGTTTTGAAATTTTAATACTAGTATATTTGTTCGGTCAATTTAAAAGGACGGATCTTTTGTTTGGATCATCGCCCTAAACTGTCACTCATTTATTTTTTTGGTGAAATTAGATCTGGCAAACAAGTCGGATTTTATCGGGTTCGTGTTCGTGTCATCTTTAATTGGGTCATGACCCCCTCAACCCTGACCCGACCCATATAGTTCGATTCATGTTTGTGTCGACCCAATTACGTAAATGGGTCGAAACACCTTGACCCGAACCCGCTAATTTTATGTCGTGTTTTACAATTGCCACCTCTAGGTGAAATGATGTTATTTATCAAAATCATTTAGAAAATAGGTTTTATTTGAAACAATTTTAGCCCAATGGGTCAACCTCGTTACTTTTATTTTTTTTTCCTCGGTGTTTGTGGCAAAAACGATCATGCCCCCAGCGGCTTTGCTCATTTGACCAAAAAATCCCAAATTTCTCATCTAGTGTCTACTTGATGTTGAAAATTTGGGAGAAAAAAAGTAAAGTCCACTAGTAGAAAAATAGCTATTTGTGGCGCCAAAAAAGGGGTCATTTGAGGCGTTTTTGATGTAGCAACAAATAAAGGGGGCTGCAAAGAGAAAAAACTATTTGCGGCGGAAAAAAACGCCACAATTAAGAAGCTATCTAAGGCGTTTTTTTTTTTAAAAAAAAACACCGCAAATATCACATCTATTTGAGGCGTTTTTAAAAAAAAAACGCCGCAAATAGTACCTCCATTTGAGGCGTTTTTTGAGAAAAATGCCGCAAATAGGTAATTTAAAAAAGCTTTTTAGATATAATTATGAGAAGTAATCTTTCATCAACCATTATCTTAACATGCTCAACCTATGTAATTCGATTAAATACCACGACTCAGGCATATCTAAACATGTATCAACAATATATATATATAACACTATACCCCAACTCAGGCAAGTTAAATACAAATCATTCAACAGTATATAGCACTATACCCCGACTCAGACAAGCTAAACACAATTCGTTCAACAATATCTAGCACTGTACCCCGACCCGACTCAGGCAAGCTAGACACAAACCATCAGCAATATCTAAGTCTGACCCCGACTCAGGCAAGACTAGACACCACAATCATCACAACATGGGAGAATTCATATGACGACTCCATTATACGAAAACAGCTAGTCTACTTAGTCTCAGCGAATACGATCCCCTGGTAGGACGACAATCCGATATACGGTCCTAGTCTAAATCTGGCCAGACTCTCGAGGTATAATCCTTCCCCGATTCGACAAGTATCCCCAACTCAGGAAACCTCCAAGACTCGAACTAGCTAGGAACGAGATACCCCCGACTCAGGGCGGACAATCTGAAACCTGACCGGAACACCTATCAACGGTCACACCAGACGCGACGCAGTCTAGTGAGAACAAGAGTCATATAACACCTCATAGTATAGGCTCCACATATCATAGAACACCATCCTCAAAGATATGATAAAACGATAGATATCAATTCTAAACATCCGTTCAACACTTAGCCAACTTCGGAAACTATTTCGGGGCGAGAGCCAGTTTCCCTTCCGGTTGCCCGGCCGGGGGGTCTTTCTCCTCGAATCAATTTCCGAAGCCGACATAAGTGTCTTCCGAAGCTCTTGGACAACAAACACGCATACAAACCATACGGAAGAAGAATCAATGAAATCCGATTTGTGAAATCAAAGTTACAAAACTCATTTCAGCTGATTTGGGCTCTCAGCCGGTCAGACCATAGGCTACCGGTGGGCCAGCTGAGCCTTAGCCAACCATCAGCTCACACAAAATCACGGGAGTAAGGGCTCCCGGCCGGTGGACCGGCTGCCGGCCAACCGGCTGAGAGTCCTTGACTCTCACACAATTGCATCCAAAACTAACAACTGCAAAGGGGCACTCAGCCGGCTCACCGGCTGCCGGTCCACTGGCTGAGGACCCTTCCTCAGCTAATTTTTCCCAAATTTCACCCAATTCTACCAAATGGGTTCTGAGCCGGTCGGTCGGCTGACCGGCTCATAGTCCCTGTTTCGCGAAAACGCAATTCGAAAAACTTTCTATCGACCAAACTTCATGAGAACATTTCTAAATCATGAATCCCTACCAAAATACAATATGCCTAGCATGTATAACACATCACATAAGCGAATGAACATATTATCAATCGTCCCAAACATGATTTCATACTCTTTTCCCAAATTCTACCCATCTTGGGTTTATGTCAAATACAACATCATCCATATGAATTTCACCATACTAAAAGCACACAAAATAGATTCTAAGCATGCTCATGTTTCCAATTCACTATCAACATCCTAAATTCCATATTAAACACAACAAAAATCACATAGATGGCTAATATATGACAAGGGCCGAGTTTCCTCATTATCGTCAACTTTACTTAGCGAAATCCTCGAGCTCCTCTTCAACAATCACCAAGTCTTCTTCTGTGTTGTCCGAAGCACCACCTAAAACCACAAAAAACCCATCAAGTCTCGTACGAAATGGGGCAAAACTGCCCGGAAATCAATCGGACCGAATCATGAATTTGATTACCTTAAAACGACGGGGACGATCTCACGAATCGATAGGCGCAAGAATCGCTAAATTCCGTTAATAAACGAAGATTTTATGAAAAGGTTTGTGAATTGGAGATTTATTTAAGATAGGAAATGAGTTTACTGATTTCATATTTTTCGGACTTGGAGAACAAGAAAGAAGGTGGTAAGGAAACAGTTAGGAAGCTTCCTTTGTAACAACCCGACCCGCTACCGTCGTAACACAAACCCAATAAGATGAGTGTGCACTTTTGGGCCCGTTATTTGTCCTCACTTAAGCCCAAAAGCACAAGGCCTTGTTACTAAGTGGTGGGTGGAAGTTATTATAAACATATCACAAGCCTCACATTCTACCGATGTGGGACAACTTTTTCTCTAATACTCTTGGGGTGTTACAAACTCCCCCACTTTAAGAACACAACGTCCTCGTTGTGCCTCAAACTTGACCACAACCAGGGCCAGAATCCTCCCCGCTAGGTGTGTGACCCGGGTACTCCCGACCACAGGCTCACCACACGGTCGCAGGGTCGCTCTGATACCATTTGTAACAACCCGACCCGCCACCGTCGTAACACAAACCCAATAAGATGAGTGTGCACTTTTGGGCCTGTTATTTGTCCTCACTTAAGCCCAAAAGCACAAGGCCTTGTTACTAAGTGGTGGGTGGAAGTTATTATAAACATATCACAAGCCTCACATTCTACCGATGTGGGACAACTTTTTCTCTAATACTCTTGGGGTATTACATCCTTTCTCTATTTTCTTTTAAGTAAGAGTAAATTGAGACGGGTTTTAAATAAAAATGCTCAGGAATATTTGTAAACGAGATGCCAAGTAAATTCCCAACATCTTAAGATTATGAAATCTCCAAAAATGGAACTTATACGGTTTATTTAAAATTAAGCTTATGAAATTAATTTGAAACTATTATATTTCCGGAATTAGATTTAAATATTAAAATTACGGATTCCGAAATTTCGGGATGTTACAGAGGAGGTTCAAATTACCAGAAGGGTTTAGCTAAAATGCGTTTACTTGGCAAGGAAATTGAAATTCGTATTGAGGTAACCATGTTGTTGATTAGCAGTTTTCCTGCTATTGATTCGTTACAATGATGTTCGAGGTTAAAAATATAGAAGAATCAGTCAACCCATGCTTAACCCTTCTATATTGTCTCGAGTCTCAACATGCGACAGTCCGTAATAAACCGAGTCAAATTGCAAAAGTAACATTTAACCTCAATGTTCCTGCAACACCTCGCGCTCCTGTTCGAACTTCCAAGTTCCAACCAAGTCCAAGTAAGTTTATGTAGTCCTCAAAGTTAAGTTGCGGTTTTCTTGCTATTGGTTCGTTACAATGATGTTTACTAGCGAAATTGCGGGTTAATTTTTTGTGCGAATCATTAAGCTAATAATTCAAACAAATATGTGTATATGATAAAGGGAAAAGTGAGAATGAGAGAATAAATGTGATATTTCATAATTTGATGGTTGGAGTAAAGAGAACGAAGACGATGAAGGTAGGTTGTCGAGCACCAAATAGTGAAAACTTGCACAGGAACTTGTCGCTGTGCAGGACAGCGACTCGTTCAGTTTTCTAAAAAAAAAAAAAGACTAAAATTAATGTCGTGGACCTATTTTTGATAAATGTTTTTTAAAACCGATCCTATTTTATTAAATAAGTTTACATTTAAGTCCCATTTAAGCAAAAAGTTGTAAGTAACAAACTGAAGTGGCATTCCGCATGTTTGTTTGTTAATTAATGTATCACATTCTTCACAACCCATCACATTCTTCTTCCCTATTTTTCCCTCAAACTTCGCTCCCTTTTAAACTAACCTCTCTCCTACATTTCCCCTAACTCCATTTCCTCTGTTTTCTTCCATTCCAATATCCTGAATAAGATGAGGAAATTGTGCCCTAATCTCGACAGACAAGACGGGTTAGAGACAGTTTTAGAGGTTCCAATTCCCGAGGAAATGTTCCCGCCGACGAACAACAAATGGACCCATTTCAAGTCTTGGTTGAAATTGAACCCGCTTAGTTTTTGGCTCACAATCTCTTCTCCGCTTCGGAACTCCCAAATTGAGCTTCTTCTTGGTGTTATTGCTGCTCCTTTGATCCCTTTGCCTATCCCTTCTGATCATACGCATACTAAATCCGTAATAGAACGCCCAATTGTGAGTTTTATTTCTCTGAATACCATATTTTGTTTTTGTGATTGCCTATTATAAGTTCGATGAAATGCCTTAATGTGAAATGGTATTGCCTATTATAAGTTCGTATTTCGTTGCATCTGTACTATGCAAAAGTATTTCTTCCTCCGGACTTAATTTCAGTTCACCTTTCGGCAATTTAATACTCGCTCGGTCTCAGTCATTTGTTTATGGTTTATGTTCCTTGTGAGAGATATTTTAGTGACATGTAAACAAATGACTAGATGGAGGAAGTATGGGTTTTTCCGGGATCATGATACCTTCTGTTTATTTCAATTCTAGATGGTACCCTTTGTTTCCCACATACATTAGTGGATCCCCTAAATTTAGTAAATACAGTTCTTAAAATATCCATGCTTTTGAAATTTGAGCTTCTGAATAGTAAAACTTTGTAAAGTGAATAGGTTTTTGATTGAGTAAACTATATTTATGACTTTATGTCACCAATTGTTGCAAAATATCAATGGGAATAAAGTGCATAAATTAAACATTTAAAAAAGGCAAAATGGAGCACTTACGGTATTTTAAGAAGTTTCAATTGAGTTTAGGAGTATTGATTAAATTTTTAAGAAACAAGGGGTGTCAGATATAATTCTTTTTTTTTTTAAAAAAAAAAGAGTATACAGTGTAGAAAAACCTTTTTTTTATTAGATAAGTTCTATCCAATTCTATTTGGACAATTTCCGCAAAAAAGAACAAGGCTTAATATACTTATACGTTAAAACTACGTATGTGATAGTTATAACAATTCCGGATTTATTACATTGAATTTTGTTGAGCGGGTTTATTGTGTTTGGTGAAATGGCTAAACAGGACTCGTCCATGGCGAAGTACATTATTCGTCAGTACATTGCAGCAGCAGGAGGGGAGCATGCACTGAACTCGATAGACAGCATGTACGCTATAGGAAAGGTGAAGATGGTGGCGTCAGAGTTCACCACTGGCATGGAGTTCTCGGGGAAGAAGCAGAAAGGGAAGAAGCATGGTGGCGCAGTGGGTGGGTTTGTTTTATGGTCGAAAAAACCTGATTTGTGGTGTTTGCAGCTCGTCGTTTCATGCTTTAAGATTAATGCTGGTAGTGATGGCAAGGTTGCTTGGAGGCAAACTCCCTGGCATAGCTCTCATGCTTCCAGGGGACCACCACGGCCAGTGAGGCGTTGTTTGCAGGTATATACTATATATAAATATTCCCAAGTCCCATTCTTTCATATATGGTTTAATTGTTATCATACCCTTGATTAACTTATTGAGTTTGATGATGAGAAATACTTTCTGAATCTCAATCGTTTTCAAGAGTGATCATAGGTGTTGATAAATGATAATGTATTGGGAATAATAATGATATAATTGAGAGTCGACTCACTCATGTTACTTAATTAGTAAATTTGCTAATTAGTAAATTTGAATGCGTTCTTTTACTGAATCCCGATCTCTGCTTCCGTTAGATGGTTTAGGGTATATCATTGTTTTGTAGCCTGGATAACTAGATAGCTATTCATTCATTTTTCAAATCTTTTTGGTGAAGACTAGTATTTAACCTTTTTTTTCTCTTGTTTTACAATATTTTGTATAAGAGACTTCTTGATTATTAAATCAGAATGGTGCCAAGGTGTTAGAGTAAAACTTTTAATGATCCAAGGAACTTGTTTTCACCTGACAAATGATTGTTAATGAGGATTGAAAATTCTTAACTTTAACACGCAGTTAACACCATCATACTGTGATATTACTCTTCATATTAACGCTGGAACAATAATATTAGGTAATTGTAAAAAACTCCTGCCAAACGAATACCATGGCTTCTCTTTGCTGGTTCTGTCAAAAGAGCATTCCTTTATTGCTTATCCTTAATTCCTTATTGTAATGTTCTTATAGTGGGTTGTTGTCTGTGTTACCCTGACTCTTCGACACGGTGTCGGGTCGGACACGTGTCGAGTGTCGGATACGGCTATTTTTTGCAAATGTTTCAACTTTTATGGTCTAAAATGAAGTGTCGAAGTGTCGTGTCGGTATCGGACAAGTAGGTGTCGGACACGGGACACGGCAGCTAAGTGAAGTGTCGGAGTACCATAGGGTCTTAGTTTGAAGAGGCGCAAGGCGCAACGAGGCGATGAGGGGCCGACGCGATGAGGCGCAAGGCGAAGGCGTGCGCCTTTTGAACGCGAGGCGCATATTTTTTGTATGAGCCTCTAAACTAGTTCTACACACTAAGTATTACTAAAACACATTAATTGACATCAAAAATATATTAAAAGATAGTTAAAATTAGGT
Organism: Silene conica; assembly: GCA_029255685.2. Lineage (NCBI taxonomy): Eukaryota > Viridiplantae > Streptophyta > Magnoliopsida > Caryophyllales > Caryophyllaceae > Silene > Silene conica. Next base: position 56,404,410 of record CM055313.2, read on the forward strand.
TAAAGAATGTTTTTAATCTAAGATATTATAAGTAAGGAAAGTCACATGCTTAACATGTGACTTTTAGTGAAAAAGTGTCTTCTAGAGCCTAAAGTGAATAAGGCGCGCCTTGTTGCGCCTTGAGCCTTCACTTGAGGCGCGCGCCTTTTTGAGTCTTTTGCACACAGCCACGCCTCCTTCCTCTGATGCCCCAGGCCCTGCGCCTACCCTCGCCTTGCACCTAGGCGCGCCTTTTTAAACTAAGGTTGTTGTTTCCCTTAGATCCTAGGCTGGTTCTTTTGCTTTGGGTTTCTCTTTTGACTTTTTACTCGCCAGCCAACAGCAATGCACATCCCCTTTCTGTTTAATAAGGATTACTCGGTTAGCTGTGGGAAACATTGCTTTGGACTAAAGCACTTACGTACCATCCCCAGCCCTGTTAATGACAAGTCCAAATCTCAAAAGGCATGTTGTTTTTGCAAGATAATCAAAGGCATGTCAATTTTGATAGAGTTAATTAAAACTTGCCATCTTTTTAGTTTTATTTTTGGTTCTCCCTTTTTGAACACTTAACGTAGCCATGTAGCCATTACTACTAGGTGTACTAGTAAAGGGTCTGTAGAGCTGTAAATGTTTTTCCTATGCATGATTTTGTCCGAAATTTTCAAAATCCATCAGATTTCTTCTATACTCATTTTACTTAAGACCGACTTCACCCGGCTCTGAACTCTGAAGCAAGAGCGTGCCTTGCTTCAGATACTGATCTATCGTAGAATGTCGTGTTACAGTCTTTACCTAAAGCTAGGAAATAGTTTTCCAGCCTCGAGTAAAAAAACCACTTTTGTTTTTTTTCTGTTCATGTTTAGCCTTGTTGAGACAAGAGATAAAGATACTATAACAACCAACTAATGACTGTAATTATCATTCACAGGGCCTTGATCCGAGGTTGATAGCAAACCTATTTAACAACTCTATCTTCATTGGCGAGAGAACCGTAAACGGTGAGGATTGCTTTGCACTAAACCTTGAAGCACATCCAAGAACCCTAGAAGCAAGCAGAAGTAGCAACATTGAGATAATTCAGCACACAGTTCAGGGCTTCTTCAGCCAAAGAAGTGGACTCCTAGTTCATCTGGTTGATTCTTATCTTCTCAAAATAAAACACTTAAAGAAGGACTCTATTGTCTGGGAGACAACCATGGAGTCCATGATCCAAGACTATCGGCCAATAGACGGTGTTAATATAGCACATTCTGGTAAAACCTCTGTTTCCTTGTTCAGATTTGGCGAGACAACAGACAAACATTCTAGGACGCTTTTGGAGGAGGTTTGGTCAATTGAAGAAGTTGACTTTAACATCGAAGGGCTGACCATGGATTGCTTCTTACCTCCATCTGACATAAATAACGGAGACGATTCAAGTTTCCCAGCCACTGTATCGAAAAGGATAAAATCAGCAACAAAAGCGCGAAATAAGCTCTCTAAGAAAAAGGTTGTCGCAGTGGATGATTATTTGTAACCAGTGGAACTTTATAAGCTTCCCGGCATCAGTCAGCCTTTTGAAAGTTTGCAGTGCATATGAATTATCATAGTGTCTTTGTTTTAGGAGAGATAAGAGGGTCCAATAACTACATCATGCGATGCATAGAGGCCTCTTTTTTAAGTCTTTAATTGCATCAATTTTCTTTTTTAATTTTTTTTTTGAGGAAAATTGTATCAATTTTATGAACTTAAGGTAAGCATAGTTAAAGCTTTGCTCCTTAGCCATATGCTGGCATTTTAACGCTCAGCAAGTGACGTATTATCTTGAATTGTTGGCAAAATGCTCGTACTATTACTGTTTTTTCTCTTTTTTTTTATCTGTGCACAAAATTGTTATGTGTGAACATACGTTCACATACCATCATGCATAACTAAAAAAACAAATCAAGACACAGAAATATATTAATAAACGTCACGTTTACTGAACTTTAGACATATCAAATCCTTTCGTAGGACGACGATCACATATACCATCCTAGTCTAAACTTAGCCAGACTCTCAACGCATAATACTCCCACGATTCGATATATGTCCTAAGCTTATCTCCAAGACTCAAAATAGGTGGGAACGAATAGCCCCAATTACGCAGATCGTGGGGGACAATCCAAGATACTAACCGCATGACATGCATATCAACTAGACTCGACACGTAGACAAATCGGGCGTAAAAATTGTGAATGATCATTGTGCATAATATAAATTCCACATGAAAAAATCGTACTATATTCCCTATGATAGTATTCAAATATACGAATTATACAAAAATAAAATGAACGAAATCCAAATAATAAATCATAAGTTATAAACAAATGTCAAAATGTAGGTGTTCGTTTGCCGGTGGACCGGCTGCCGTCACCAGGCTACGAACACACACATACAAACATACGGCAAAAACATATAAACAGGCTTGCCCAACCGGTGGACCGGCTGCCGGCCACCCGACTGAGACAACATACATACTTAAATTTTTGCGTAAAACAACCAACATGCACTCCCAACAGGCGGACCGGTTGCCGGCCACCCGGCTGGGGCAACACCTAAATACCAAATTTTCACGGAAACATACACACATGCATTCCTAGCCGGTGGACCGGCCGCCGACCACCCGAGTGTACGCATTTTTCAGAAATTGTACAACATTCTAGCATACGACGGTCTTAGACAGATTTTATACATGTTCAAGGCAACGTAATCAGCACATAAACCACATCAATACGTATCATATCAACAAAGGACGTAAACAAATGATTAGAGGCAAGATTAACAAGCTTAAAAATATACAAATCATCCAAAAACCATGTTATGAACAAGAACACTATGAATATGTGAAATATGTCATACTAACCATTTTCACAGCCAAGAATCTCATTCAACACAACAAGCGTCAATGAAATTCATTAAAGTATATGGAATATGAATTAAACCACACAATAGCCCCATAAACCACATTTCTGTGTTACTAATTATCATGTAAACCACGTGAACTAATATTTGACTTAAAGTCGAGTAACCTCCCAAAGTTACCTCTCTTTCTTAAATCAATCTTCAATGCTATCATCCACAATATACGAGTCAGCGCCGGAATCCTCCGAGTCAACACCTAAACACAAAATAACTCGAAATTAATGACGAAACCCATTGTATAAAAACGGGCTGAATTTCGAATGAAAAGAAGAGCGGATCTTTCTTACATAGAAAGAATGACGATGATGAGATGAGAAGATTGATATAAATTAGGCTTGATTTGGATAAGAAATGAGTAAGTTATGAGCAATTAAGAGTATGAAGGATGGTTTATTTTTTGGGTTTATGTTGTGGGAGATGATGAATAATGTTCTCACGAGGAAAAACACGTCTTAAGTAGTAAATAAGATATGAGTCGGGATTTGACTCGGAATCCATTTTAATTAATCCTGATGACTCGGGTTTAGCGAAATTAAAAGGTTAGGAAATTTTAAGACTACTATCCCTCAAAATGGAATAATTTATATAACTGAACTATAATTTACGAAGATATTTTAAATATATTTAATTTTCGAGAATAAAAGCTAAAAACTTTATAATTACAAGTTATGAAATATCGGGGTGTTACAGAATAGATACACGTTGCCGAGGATCGATGACCTTTTTTATCAGTTGAGTGGAGTTGAACTGTTCTCCAAGCAGATTGATTTGGGATCGGGGCATCATCAGTTGAGGACTCATGAGGATGACATTCTGAAGCCAACTTTCAGGTCGAGATATGGTCACTATGAGTATGTGGTGATGTCGTTTGGGTTGACTAATGCACCGACAATTTTCATGGAAGTACTGAACTGGGTCTTTTGTCCTTTCTTGGACTAGTTCGTGGTGGTGTTTATCGATGAAATATTAGTCTATTCCAAGATTAAGCCCCCTCTTCGACTATTGACAGGAGAAAAAAATTCAGTCCTCGGCTTGTATAATCATTGTGCCTCCTTGTTTCGAATTAGGCATAGTCGTCTGAGTTGTCGTCTTCGTTATCATGATCGTGCTCGACCCTTCACCAACCTTTTCGGTTACATCGGCATCGAGCAAGTGAGACCGACCCGTCAATCTAATTTTAACGAACAGAAGCACTCAAAGTTTTTTCTTCTCATCGTGAGTGCGTAAGATCCAAAAATCCCGTGAAATAAATATGTTTGAAAATCAATAAAGTCAGCCATATGTGTGAACCCCCGCGATTTAGCGGAAAAATAAACACAAAGAAATGTAAAAATATGAGGTTTTTAAAAATTATCTTTGAAGAACTAAACCAACCTAGCATGAGAAGGTTTCAACCGAATAAAAGTGCGGAAAACAATGTAACAAGATTAGTTCTTCAAACAAGATAAAAAGTGCACGGGGAAAAGGTCACCCACGAATGAAATCATAGCGTTAGGTAGTCTAGCGATAAAAAAATGAAAGTTAAAATCCAAGGTAAGTTCTCGCTAGCCCACACGTCTCACCCAACTATGCTCCACGAACCTGTCATTCATAAAACATGAATGCCACAGTCAGTGTAGAGTAACTCAGGGCTCCCAACCATTTTACGTCAAAAGACAAGCAATCATTAATAATAAACATGTTATACGTATAAGCATACAAATAATTCATCAATCACAATATACCATCCAACTTACTCAATCGGTAAAGCAAGTAGTGTCAATCTAAACAAGAGAAATGAAGAAAACATGTGAATCAAGGAAATAGGATATAAGTATCCAAATCATCGACAAGTTAATGAACATAACCGTTCAACACTACAAAACAATGTTGTATTTGCGACAGACAGGTCCGTCGCAAATAATGTGAAATCCGTCGCAAAAGCATCATTTGCGACGGACAGTGTCTGTCGCAAAGAGAAAATTTGGGACGGATTTTTCCGTCGCAAAAAATTTGCGACGGATTGACCAAGGTTTGCGACGGAATGACTTTGACCATCTGATCAAGGTCAGTCAACATTTGCGACGGAAATTCAGTCGCAAATGTCCTCTTTTGCGACGGAAATTCCGTCGCAAAAGAGGACATTTGCGACGGAATTTCCGTCGCAAATGTTGACTGACTTTGACTTGTTGGTCAACATTTGCGACGGAATTCCGTCGCAAATCGAGACATTTCCGTCGCAAATTCCTGTAGTATTTTCCGGTTTCAGCTGTTTTTTCTGCTCCCCATTTCAATGAAATGGCTAATTTTTCGCTTTTGTAAGCTCTCCAAACCTGCATATTTCAGCCAAAACAACCCAGCAACAAAGAACTTGTCCGAGACAAGGTTTTTAAAAGGTCTTTTCATAACTAAAATGAAGGTTTTACATATGTTTAGTAAAACCCCTCGCGAAAGCGGAAAATTAAAACATACAAAATACTAAAAATGCAGCGGAATTAAAACTTTTTAAACATAAACAACATGCGAGAAGAATTAAACTGAAACGTAAACTGAAACTGATATAAACCAAATAGATTAGTAACAGTTCTAAGTACGAAAACCAAATATATACAACAGCCAGGGATGGAACATCCCTACAGGCACCAAAACGTATACTGTATCAAAACTAAGAGTCCATCTAAACGATATAAGTGTAAGTCAAAAGATGATAAGGATCATCACTCGCTAGCTCTCAAGTGAACCCCGATCCAACCTGCATGTACCTACATACATGAAAACATGTACGCCACAATCAGTGGGGAGTGACTAGAGTTCTCCTAGCCACCTTTTGTAACGACACGTAACAAGTAAAGCAAACAGAATACTCCAACATATATAAACATGTGAAGTATATCAACATCTCAATAACTGATCATCAACTATCATGCAATCACTAATACACGGCTCTCAACCAACTTCATAAACTATTAGGAAGGAGAGCCGGTTTCCCTACTGGTTACCCAGTCGGGGGGTCTTTCAGTCCAACTATTTATGAAACCGATCAAAGAGTCATCCAATGCCTTGGATGAACAAACTATAACTCAAGTAACATAATCATCAACCTCATCATGCATATCTGACACTGTACCAATCTCAAGGCAAGCAGATATATCACAAACACTAGCAATGAGTCCAGAGGTGAACTTAACACATATCCCACTACCAAACAATGTCGGGTCCAGAAGTGAACTTAACACATATCACAACATGCAATTCAAGTAAAGGGTCCAGAGGTGAACTTAACACATATCTCTATACATACAATTCAAGAAAAGGGTCCAGAGGTGAACTTAACACATATCCCTAATCATCCATAAGCAAAGGGTCCAGAGGTGAACTTAACACATATCTCAATGCTACAAACAAGTATTGGGTCCAGAGGTGAACTTAACACATATCCCAATACACAGCTATCGCACACCGGGTCCAGAGGTGAACTTAACACATATCCCGTGTACGACAATCGATCACGTGTCAGGTCCAGAGGTGAACTCAACACATATCCTGACACGCCACAAGCAAAACACGTAATGGGTCCAGAGTTGAACTTAACACATATCCCATCACGCGACATACAAAACACGTAATGGGTCCAGAGGTGAACTTAACACATATCCCATCACGCGACATACAACTCAATCACTAACATCCAAAGATAGAAACTAACCTATAGCTCTAACTTCTTAAATCACTAAACAACACTTAATTGATCCCGGGAACTAAGACGAGGGAGAGCCGGTTTCCCTTTCGGTTACCCGACCGGGGGGGTCTCTATCCTCACTCCATTCCCGAACCCAATATAGTGTCGCCCATCCTCCGGGGACCTCAAATACATATCAAAGATACAAGGAACGAGTTTCAATCAAAACCGATCAACCGTTTAAAAGTTACGGACGAATTACGAATTAAAAACAAGCTACAGGGATCCCCAGCCGGTCGGCAGGCAGCCGGCCTACCGGCTGGTAACCCATCTCAGCTTTCCTCTTCTTTTAAAACAAAACAACACAAAGGACTCCCAGCCGGTCGGCAGGCAGCCGGCCTACCGGCTGGGAACCCAATCCCATACTTACGCAATTCTTTAAATGAGGCTACCAGCCGGTCGGCAGGCAGCCGGCCTAACGGCTGGCATCCCAAATCCTATTTTCTCAAAAACACGCAAAACAACTAATAAGCACTCCCAGCCGGCTGGCAGGCGGCCGGTCTGCCGGCTGGGCATCCTAATTCTACAAATCTTCAAATTTCGCAAAAACAACAAAAAGCTTCCCCAGCCGGTCGACCGGCGGCCGGTCGGTCGACCGGCTCAGAGAGCCTGTCCGCAAAAATCGCCATTTCAGAAATCTCAAAACTTCAACAAATCGATACCAAACCTTAAAAATTGCAGCACATGAAGTTTACCCAACATCATAAATCACCCAATAACACTATCTATCAGCAATTAAACCCATAACAATCCTCAATATGATTATATGATGTATCCGTCGCAAAACATGAAATTTCTGAAAATCACTTAAGAACATGTGAAACATCAACAAGGCATGAATTCATCAAATAAGAACATTCCTAACATGTTACTAAGTCCATTAATCATCAACCTTGAACAAAAATCAGAAACAATAACAAGAACACAACAAAACTTGCTATTTTAACAAAAAGGCCGAGTTACTCGTAATCGTCACCTTAAATGCAATTCCGCTGAAAGCTCGTCATCCACAATGAAGCTATCAATGTCCGGGTCCTCCAAGCCTTCGCCTACAATCAAGAAAAACGAGTTTAAGGGATCAAAAGACGATTTTAGGAAAAACAGCCCAAATTTCGAAATAGGAGAAATGAAAATCGGAAGTGACGGATGGCTTGCAAATTCGATGAGGATTCCGAAAATGATATTATTACCTCGATTTGATGAACGGATGATGAAGAAAAGAGGAAAAGAAGATGAATATTTAGGAGGTTTTGTGAGGAAATGAAATGTCAGTATGTTTGTTTTGAGGAGATGAAGATGTCGACTAAATGGGTTTTAAGGGGTTTAAGGGTTGTCCTTTCCGTTTTAAATGAAACGGGTTTGGATATCTTGAACGGGTTTTAAGATGTGAACTTAAGTTGCCAAGTTTGTATTCGTCTTAAGGACTTAAGGTTCTTAAGACGGATCTTATTATTTATTTAAAACACTTTTCAATAAATTACTAAAATATTATCTTATTACTTAAAATAATTAAAAACGCTTAAAATGTATTTTATAAAAATACGGGATGTTACATGTTCATCCAACTAAAAACTAAACATAATCCACGGTAGACCAATTAACCAACCTAAGAAAACCTATCTAGCGGTGGTGTCAGTGGGCTGTGGGGTGGTGAAATGGCTGGCCGCCCTAGCATTGTCGCCGCCGTCATCATCGAAGTCGCGTCTCGGCTGAGAAAAGCCTCCCGGGTTGCAGCTTTGAGTAGTGAACTCCCCCCGTTGACTTAAGAACTCTTCAATTGTCTTCAGCCTTTGAGATGTCTCGAGATCTCGTTCCCTTAGCTGAGCATTCTCTTGAAGAATTCTGCTGACGATACCTGCAATTAATAGTCAAACATGGTATTATATTCATTCAGTAAACGGTAAAATAATTGGTTAGTCTTAATCTTTAATATACTCTAAAATACTAACCTGGGTGTACGATGGGTTCCCAGCACTTGAGTGACGACGACGTTCGTAAATGACTGGTGCTGCATTTCCCATACCAAGTATCAACCCTTTCTTGTTAAAACCGCCGTGTTCTTCGAAGTAGATCTCGTTGTCGTCGATATCCTGCTCCGGTATCCCTTCACTTATCATTTTTGTCTTCCTTGAAAAACCTTTCCGTACAAAACAAAAACAAAGTTTGATTAGTATAGGTTAATTAATTACTAAAGCAAATTACTAAAACATAAAGAAAAGTTTCTGATAACTTACAAAGAGTTCTTTGGATTTCGTTGAAAGCCATCCCTTCTTGGCATGCTTCTTCGTCTTCTCCAGCAACTTCAAGGCGGATGGTACATCCCTCCCATCTTGTCCAGCCTGCAATTTAAATCGAACGGCACTTGTAAAAAAAACACTCAAGATTGTCAAAGTTTGTCAATTGTTTAAAAATTACTCAAGACGAGAAAAAGTGAAGTAAAAACTATGAAATTACCATTTCATCCATCATCTGTAGGGTGTTTTTACGACCCATAATGTGAGTACCTAAGGCCTTGCCTTTTTCGCTACTTCCAGACATCCTATTGGCTTTGTTTTTCCCGGATGTGTCTTGAAACTTTGGATCATTCTTTCTAGCCAGAATCTGTTCGAATATATCGGCCGGTATCCAAGACGGCCTTTCCTCCGCAGTTTTCTTGGAAGCGTAGTGGATCTTTTTGCGTAGGCGGTCTTTCATCATGTTGGTCCAAGCCGCCTTAACCACATCTCTGTCACGAGCATGAAAGGTAACATGTTGTTGTTTCAAAAAAAAATATAGTTAAAAAATAATGAAACGAAAAATAGGTAATAAATAATAAAATAGAAATAGGTAACAGTTAATAAATACCTCAAACCAATCCCACCATTCTTTCTTCATCGCATCCGACGCAAGTGACCAGTTCGGCGCAAATTCCTTGTAGTTCGAAATAATGGTCAAGCTTACGAGATCGGAAACATCTTTGTCACTGAACCTGAAAAAGAGTTAAATTTGAAAATAAAATAATTAACAAATAATCATATTATAATCAATATATATATATATACAATCAATAAGTAAACAAATGAGATACTTACCACATGCCGCCATCATAATCAGTCGGATCGAGGTGTACTCGACGTGTAGGCGGTTGAGGCTGAGGAGGAACAATCTCGTCCTCGTCACTAGCTCCCGATCGTCGTCCCTCAGTCTGACGACTACCACTACCTCGTCGTCTTCCGCCCGGCATATTATCAAACTAATATAGCAACAATTAGAAAGAAATGCTTTACATAATTAAAAACTTGAATAATAAAGGAAAAAAGATGATTTCATTGACATTAAGCCATACAGCATCTACAATAATATCAACAAATACAAGATTATCAAATCTAATAGATAGCAGTCCTAATCATCATCATCACTTGAACAATTTATTCCTACATCCTTACAAAGAGAATCTATAATATCTTCATCTTCATCCTCATCCTCATCCTCATCCTCATCCTCATCCTCATCCTCATCCTCATGTTGCTCCTCTGCCACAATTTGTATGTGTTCTGGTTCCTCCACAATTTCATCTTCATCTTCTTCTTCTACTTCAATTGGTGACAGTATTGTTTCACCATTAGTAACATTTTCTTGAAAAAAAGATTCATCAACGGGAGCATCGACATGTGATCTAGCCTTGGTTTTGAATACCACTAACCATTGACTTTGATCCTTTTTTATACCTGGATAAGGACTATAGTAAACTTGTTCCACTTGATATGCCAACACAAATGGGTCGTACTTTGCAAATTTTCTACTCCGGTTAACATCCACAAGCTTATATTCCTTATGTACTTGCATGCCTCTTTCGGAGTTATCTAGCCAACTACATTTGAACAAAATGACATTGTAAGTGTTTTCTGGGCCTGTAGAAGTCATCTCAACAATTTCGTCAAGGGTCCCATAGTAGTCAGCTCCTTCAGTGGAACTCACACAAACTCCATTGTTAATTGTGCACTTTTCCAAATCTTTTCCTTGAATGAAAGTTCGAAATTTGTAGCCATTGATGGAATAGCGTTTCCATGTTCTGACTCTTCTTGAGGGACCATTTGCTAAGGCAATTAGAACTGGATCTTCTATATTAATAACCTGAGATCTAAACCATCTGGGAAATCTTGTTTCATATTTTTCCCAAACATCATTGCCTACGACACATTCAGGATGTTCTCTCATGATAAAATTTTAAACAACCTATATTCAAATCAGGGGAATTATTAATTTTTGAACAACTAATAAAGTACGTTTCAAATATCAGAATTTAGATTCACCACTTACACTTCGTTGCGTTTCAATTCATCAGAATCGCAGTTAGATAAAACGTAGAGGTGTGCACGCTCATATTCGTTATCCTCCAAAAACCTTTCACGACACTTTCCAGAAGTAGTGCCATCATGATCTTGAAATATCTCAGGAAAGTTAGATTGTGTCGGCTTTTTTGAACCAACGTCAAGGTCCTTTGCCTTGGTGTCTATGTGATCTTCAAAGTATAGGGAACAAAAATTTGCTATTTCCTCAATTAAATATGCATTACATATAGACCCTTCAACATGAGCTTTATTTTTGATTTTCTTTTTCAAATGATTCAAAAACCTACAAACAAATTAATTTAAAATGATAAATATGATGATATATATTTATTATGTAATATAAAGTATTAAATAAGGATGATGACATTACCTCTCGAAAGGATACATCCACCTATATTGCACATGACCACCCACTTTTACTTCATATGGCAAATGAATAGGTAGGTGTTCCATTAAATTGAAAAAAAGAAGGTGGAAGGATTTTCTCTAATTTGCAGATGATCTCCACAATGTTATTTTCGAGACTTGTAATTTTTTCAATTTGTACTGATGAAGTACACAAATCTCTGAAAAACTGACTAATTTCAGTTATGGCATTCCACTCATTTTTTGGGAGATGATGTCTCAAAGCAACTGGGATTAATCGCTCCATGAAGACGTGACAATCATAACTTTTCAAACCGTGTATCTTCAGTTCATTCATATCGACACACCTTCTCAAATCTGAAACATAACCGTCGGGAAACTTCAGTTTGTATACCCATTCACATAGGACCTTCTTTTGTTCCTTTTTCAAAATGACCGAATCCCCTTTTCTTTTACTTGAACAAAGAAGTAACATGTCTTTCTCTGCATTTGAGTCTAATTTTGTTTTTCCTTTCACGTCCATGACAGTGTGAATTATTTGCTCGAAATTTTTTTTCTCAATATGCATGACATCAAGGTTATGTCGAATTAGTAGCGTGCTCCAATAGGGACGCTCCCAAAAAATGCTTTGTTTCCACCACCCAATCCGTTTCCCTTTAAGCAAATTGAGTTCACGGTCAGATCCATCCACAATTTTCGGTAAATGTTTGACACAGTCCCAGACTTCTTTGCCTGTTAACCTCTTCGCAGCAACATCGTTCTCAACTTTCCCTTTCCTAAAATGCACCTTATCCTTGCGAAAAACATGATTACTTTCTAAAAACTGTCTATGACAATCAAACCAACTCCATTTTTTGCCATGTTGTAGCCAAACTGACTTAGTCTCATTTTTCATACAATGTGGACATGCATGCTCACCAGCAGTTGTCCAACCAGATAACATAACATATGCAGAAAAGTCGTTGATTGTCCATAGGAGTGCGGCTCTAAGATCAAAGTTTTGCTTCAATGAGACGTCATAGGTTAAGATCCCCGTCTCCCATAATTGCTTCAACTCGTGAATAAGAGGCTGCAAATAGACGTCTAGGTTTTTCTTTGGATTGTGGGGAGCGGGAATAAGTAATGTTAAGAGCATAAACTGTCTTTTCATACAGAGCCAGGGTGGTAAATTGTATGGAGTAAGTATCACCGGCCAACATGAATATTGCTTCCCGAATTGACTAAACGGTGCTAAACCATTAGTGCAAAGTCCAAGACGGACATTCCTAGGCTCAGATGCAAAATCAGGATGCAGCCGATCAAACTGTTTCCAAGCCTCCCCGTCATTTGGATGAGACATTGTTAAACTAACACGAGGGTTTTCATAATGCCAACGCATTTCGCCCGCGATGTGCTTTGTGGCATAAAAGCGTTGCAACCGTGGTACTAATGGAAAATAAGTTAAGAACTTTTCGGGAACTCTTTTGCCATTTGCATTTTTCTCTAATTTGTACCTATTCGTACCACATTTTCTGCACTTATCAAGTTGAGCGTCTTTCATCCAGAAAATCATACATCCTCCCGAACAGGCATCTATCTTTTCATGGGGAAGTTGAAGAGCTTTAAGAACTTTTTTGGTTTCGTAGTAGTTACGCGTCATAAGATTATTTTCAGGAATCATATCTACGATATATGACGCAAAACCATCTACACATTTTTCAGCTAAGTTGAATTCACATTTTAAAGTGATCAACCTTGAAGCCGACTGTAGCAATGTCATACGACTTCCTACATAAAGAGGTTGTTCAGCATGTTTTAGCATTTGGAAAAAAGCTAATACATTAGGATTTGGAGATTCATCGACCACCTCGGTGTTAAGAGCATCTTACCTAATTTGATCAATGCTATCGCGTAACGCATCTTCTACCATATCTCTATAAGGATTGTCGGAGTGCATTGATGAGCTTCCCTCTTCCTCAACGGAGAATTTCTCTCCGTGACACACCCAATCGTAATAGTTATCACAAAACCCTCTCAAACCAAGGTGTTTCCGTACTTCTTGTTCAACTAAATACTTTGTATTCTTGCACTTAGAACATGGACACCTAATTTCTCCATTTCTAATGAATTCGTCTTGTTGCTTAACATATATAGTTAATGAATTCATTAACACCAATTACGAAATCATGCCTTATTTTTTTCCTAGAATCCAACCTTTCATACATCCACTTTCTTTCTAATCTCTTCATAGGAAATCTACATATTTTAACAAACAATAACAACAACTAATTAACAACAACAACTAAATAACAACAACTATATATATAATAACAACTAACAACAACAACTAGTTAACAACAATCTAGCTAATTAACAACTAATTAACAACATCAACTAACAACAACAACAACAACAACAACAACAACAAAAACAAAAACAAAAACAACAACAACAACAACTACCAACACCAACACCAACACCAACACCAACACCAACACCAACACCAGCACCAACACCAACACCAACACCAGGCCAACACCAACACCAACACCAACACCAACACCAAAACCAACATCAACACCAACACCAACACCAACACCAACCTACAAAAAAAAAACAATTTGATATATTGGTCTAGGGTCCTTATCTCTCCAACCTAAACCCATCATTGAATCTTTCATACCATTAGTAAACACTCTTATATTTTCTTGATTGTAATGAGACAAAAATTGGGCAGCACTTCCTTATTGTTCTCCAAATACATTATATAGAATGTATTTGGAGAACAATAAGGAAGTGTTGCCTAATTTTTGTTTCATTACAATCAAGAAAATATAAGAGTGTTTACTACCTAAATGGCATGAAAGATTCAAAGACAGTCCCAAAACGGGGACTATTCAACAATTACACCTAATGTGTAATTATTGAACAGGTACTATTCAAGAATATTCTAAACAAATCACAACACTAACAATCAACAACAATGCAAATTTTATATCAAAAATCATTCGTCATAAACATCTTAACAACAATATGCGATGGATTTGGGACGAAATTAACTACTAACCTAATATTACTAATCACCTAACAATACTAACTAAACTAATCAAATAACAATTAAACTAAACTAACTACTCTTAATAACAATAAAAAACAATAATACGGAATATGCGACGGAATTTTGCGACGGATTAAACATAACTAATTAAGACGGTATATAAAGAACGAAAGTTAGTATACATACATAAGGAGAAATGGAAAAGGAAGACGGTATATAAAGAACGAAACTTTGACCCTTGACCAAATTTTGGTCAAGTCTGGTCAATGTTTTACGACGGAAATTCCGTCGCAAAAGTCAATATTTGCGACGGATTTTCCATCGCAAACCTTCCCGCCATTTGACTTTCACTTCGCGGGTCTTGGAATTTAGGGTCCGTCGCAAAATACGTCGCAAAAATAAATTCCGTCCCAAAATCCGTCCCAAACATATTTTTGCGACGAAATTTCTGTCCGTCGCAAATATTCCGTCGCAACACAACCATAAGATCCAAGGTACTAAACAATAAGAATAGAATGAACGCTGTCAGAGAACATAACCGTTACCACTGACCACTAGATCGCATAACCACAACACTAGCTATAGGAGCGCATAACCACGACATCCGATTACTATGTATAAAGCATAACTGCTAACTATATGCGTATGACCTGGCCAGACCTCTCGATGTAATAACCTACACCAAACGACACACGGGGACCAGACCGCATAACCATGGACACCGACTAATCTCGAATATAGATAAATTCCCATAACTTGGGTTGCATTAGTTCATTACAATGATACACAAATCGCATCACCGCTATCCATTCAAGATAAGCATAACCTAACCGTTACCTATATATAACTTTATTAACATAACCGTTAATCACTCATTACTACACATGAGCCATAAGATAAACAAGTCAACGCTTAAGTTAGTTTCTAGAAGTTATTTTAAAGCGGGAGTCATCTCCCTTCCGGTTGCCTGGCTGGGGAGTCTTCTGATTCGTGTCGTATACACCAAAAATAATAAACCTAAGTCTATTTACCTGTAGTTAACGGAAGTAGGGTTGAATCCCACAATGAGGTACTATCCATATGCAATCTAGTTCATTCGGTTAAAAAAATGGGGGTTTTTGAATTTGGTTTTATCTAAACTAAAAAGAAGATTAATAAAAGAGAGAAATAGAGAGAGAAAATTGTAAGTCTAAACTAGAGAAAGGAGTATGCCAAGATTTCGACCACGGTATTACATTATCAGATTAAATAGGTCAGTCAGTCTTACGGTAAGGTGGGTAGCGATTATCTCCTTTCGGTCTTAAATCACCCTAGAAGCCCCTAAATAACTTTCGCTCTATTATGTTTAGTCTATTGTTTTATAGGTAAGTCTACCCTTCACTACTACAGATATGGGCTTTAATAACGGTTATTAACCGTTGTAATATAAAAAGCGGATATTGTTAAAGCCTCCGTTGTTAAAGGTTTTAAAAACTGTCCCTAATTATTACCATAACTGTTGTTAAAAGTATTAACAACGGCTAATCACCGTTGTTATTAGATTCCTACCGTTGTGGAAGGTGTCAATGATTTTTGGTGGGAAAGTTATCACAACGGTTATTTGTCTCAAACTCTTTGCTATAGTTTTGTTTGGAATCGTAATATTAATTATATATTACCCTCTTTCATTATAAGGAGCAAAAACGAGCTTTCTTTTTTTCGCCAATTCCTTAGCAATATAATCTAACCGCT
This sequence comes from Silene conica, assembly GCA_029255685.2. NCBI lineage: Eukaryota > Viridiplantae > Streptophyta > Magnoliopsida > Caryophyllales > Caryophyllaceae > Silene > Silene conica. The sequence goes on from CM055313.2 coordinate 56,420,518, forward strand.
GTCCGTACGTAAACATCTTCATATGCACAGATACTGATGCCCGTCGTTGAGGGTACCAAAGATAAAATTTATAATTCCTAAACTTAAACTATAGATAGTGAAAGTCAGGGTCGAACCACAGAGAGGTGGGGAATGTTTATTGTTTGGTGTTAATGTTTAAAGGTAACAAATTTGGGGGTTTGATTGTTGATTACTAAGTCTAAGCAAAGAATTAAAATAAAACAAAAGATGAGAATTAAATATATAAAAAGGGATGCTAGGATGTTTGGGTAATAAATAGCTAAGGTAATATAAATCCTAAGGTCAACATGTATTGCAGTCGCGTAAGGGGTGTATCATATCCTTTCGGTCTATGGTACCTGAAGAGTCTATTGACCTAGATATACTCAAGAAGGGGGGGGGGGGGGGTTGAATTGAGTATGCCAACTTTTTCGTTTCTTCTTCGATGATGATTGTTGAGATGAAGTAATAGCAAGTAATGAGTAAGAGCAATAAAAATAAAGGAGACACGATCTTTTGAAGTGGTTCAGTTTCACAAATCGAAACCTACGTCCACTATTCTCGATTAATAAAATTAGGACCTTCTCCGGATTACAATTTTATCAACCCACTCGTGCGACTTTGATGTTAGTCACAACTCAATCTAGATACCGTTAAATATCTAGCTACGACAAGTACCGTGAAATACTTGTTTACAATGAGTACCGCTAAATACTCGAATCTATCTTAAGTAAGTAAGATAAACTTCTTAACAACTTCTTGTATAGATGATGTTCGAATGCTTGAAAGTCTTCTTCTATGCTTGTAGTCTTGTATACGAAATTTGACAATGATTGCACGAATATCGAGACGCGTGAGAGACTACGTCCGTTTGTTTTTCTCGATTTGCGTGAGGCTTCTTGTGTTTCGTTTTGGTGACTTAGGCGTGTGATGCTTGAATGCTTATATACTAATTTTAGATCTAGGTTAAATCCTAGATAGTTTAGAAATATTACTTTATCTAGAATACTAATTCTAGGTAATATTTAAACTTAATCTTATTTGGCTTAGGAAAGGATTCTAATAAGATAATATTATATTAAGATATAAGATAATATTTCTACAATCCTTTTAGATTTAGGAAATATCTTATATCATTAAAATATAGAATCCTATTTTGAATCAATTCCTAATTCTTGTCAATAATATAATAAATTATATTTAATCAAATCCTAGTCAATCTTAAAGTAAATTAAATAAACAAGTTTATTTATTTAATTAACCATAAAGATAATACGAAACGTATTAGGATTCGTATGGAGAACCGTGAGACACACTTCTCCACGCACGACTTCCAACGCACGTCTCATAGGACACGTTCTTCGAGACATATTTCTCGAGGCACGTTTCCCTAGGAATTTGAACTTTGACAATAACGGTTAAAATAAAATCTTTAGCATTTTTAGAATTAATATTTATCTCATAAGATAAATATCTTAATTCTTGTCAACTAAAGAATATTTCTATTTTAAAACCGTTTATAAGATTACTAAATTAATATATAATAGTATATTAATTATCCGCATAAATCTTCACGCCTTGACTTATTTCACGCAAAACTCATTTCTTCAATAGTTATAAGAAAGACTTATAACTTAAGAACTCTTGATATTGTTATGAAGCTTTTGTCTTGTAAATACTTGATATGAGCTTGATCATTCTTCAATTCTTCGATTGATTTATACTTTTTTTAAACTATGATCGTCGCTCTATAATTAACTGTACACTTAAACGCACGATTACACGCATATGCATATAAAACATAACTATTTAGACCTGTCATTATTAAAACATAAAACAATATATTATAAATATAGGATATATTACTCAACAAATTCCCCCTTTTTAATGATGGCAAGTCTTAACTAGAATCGTGTCTAAGTGTATCGTAGTAACGTTCCCCCTCAATATAATAATGGTCTTTTATAATATAGATCAACTAGGGTTTCTATTTTTAGACTAAATCAATTACTAAAAAGAGCTTTGAGAGACAAAACGTTACGACAAGGAGCAATCTTATTAGGCAAATTCGTAATCTAGGTCGCTTTCTTTTCCCCCTCTTGACATCATTGAAAAGACGGAAACAAAGACATAAAACGACTAGAATAATATATTACGAAACAAACCTAAGCATGCAATTCTAAATTAAATGCACAACCGCAAGTAAAATTATGCAAACACGAAAGACGAACGGAAATATGACACACAACCAAATACTAGATAGCCTATGGGCCGAATGTAAAGAACATATGCCACTTGGGCCAAAAGTAGTGATAAGTGTTGTAATGGGCCGAAAAGTAAAGGAAAGCAAGTAGTCTAATACAAAGCCATCTGGGCCGAATTAGGTTTTAAGGAAAATGGGCCAGAAACACAAAAGATAACAAGGCTAAAGAGGTTGGTTTAGGAAATAGAATTGGGCTAGGAAAGCCACCGACCACCAACAGAGCCCAAAGCCAATCTTCCTTGATCTGCAAAACGAAACAAAGCCAAGTACGACTAATACTTAATGAGGATGACGAACAATGTTAGGATTAACATATCCAGGACGAGAGCGAAATTCCAAGGTATCCAAATGATCAAGGCAACTAGCAACATTACGCCCTTGACCATCGATGGCGCGCTCAAAGTTCAAGACTTTGAGGGATAATGCCTTAACCGCGGACAAACACTGAGTACCATCCTCCCGAAGCAACCGTGTATCATGAACAAGAGCTCCTCCTTGAGTGGTCAGAAACTGATGACGGTCACTCACTGCAATTATCTCTTCTTTTACGAACTTGAGCTCTCGGGTAAGATTAGTAAGAGTACCATTAATCTTCTCCATCCATTCCCGAATGTCATTGGTTGTCCCCGACCCGGTAGCTCCCTCAGATTTCGGTTCTTGCAGCCCAGAAACAATAGATACTAGTTTATCAACCTTAAGTTCCAAACCATCCAACCCACTCTGTTTTTCATCTCCATTAATTCGTCCAAACTGTAACTCATGACCATTACCCAAGATACCCATCAACTTCATCATCTTATCACCCATTCGATCACGGGGTTCAACCCCATAGCTACTTACATCCACGACTCCAGCCTTATACAACAACTCAGAAATCCACATACCATATGGAATATCTATAGTTGTACAAAACCGTTCCTTAATCAACATATTTGAGACATGCACGGTTTTAGCACAAATCAAGGAAGCAAGATCTATCTTTGAACCCGTCAACCAATTAAAGAGAACCACAGCCTCACAACAACTCAGTTTATCCCGACCCCCACGTCGAGGTAAAACCGAGTTCCACAAGAAATTGACTAGAAATTTTAATTTTGGACTAAAAGAATTTGTGAGTAAAGGACTCGTCTCCGACGCCTCTTTATCAAAGTATTTCTTTATTTCCATCTTCTCTTCACGCGACACTACAGACCATTCCTTGCTAGGATCAAGTTTAAGACCTTCATTTTTTAGCTTGAAGACTCGACAAATATCCGTAACAGTGATAACCACATCACGCCCATTGACCACAGCCTTCATCCCATTTTCGATACTCTTAACAGACGCGAAAAATTGCACAACTTCAATTGGGAAAACTAAACCAGAGAAATTACTTATATAAACCCAATCTTGGAAAAGTAAAAAATCTTTAAAGAAGCTCAAAGATTTTGACCCGTCTACCCAAGAAGTCGGATAGAACCGGCCTGCATGTATAGAATAAGGAAGTAGTTTTTCGATCATCATACCTTCACTTTTCGTCATGCGAACTTTCTCCAATCCCTCCTTAGTAGCTTCCCCAGAGATGTCACGAAAAATAGGACGAGGAATTTGATCACACCCAGATAATTCGTCCTCCATAACCGACTTTCCTCTGTCGACTTTTCTTCTTTTACTACCCTCTGTTTTTGGTAGAGTGACGGAAATGGGTTCAGGAGATGGTGGCGGTGACGGCGTAGGTGTTGGTATTTTTGGGGAATGAGGTTTGTTACGGGTTGATCTTCTAGCGGATATGGGTGGCATGATTTTGGTTAAGAAATAAATGGATTTTAGTTCAAGGTATTTTGAGTTTTTAAGTTTTAATGGTGAAAGGAGGATTTATCTATGAGGGAGACGGTTATTAGAGAGGGTAATAATGGTGAGGTGATTTTATGGTTAGTGTAAGAGGATAAAGAATGGTTATAGGGTTATAGGTAGAGTGTGTAAGTGGAAAAAGTGAATTATGAGTGTTAGAGGGAGGTACACGTGGGGTAGGTAAGAATAGGTGGGGTTAATTTGTTACGATTTGTTGGTACGTAAATTTGATTTGGTACGATTTTCTTGTTACGAGAGTTTGGTAAGTACGACTTCATTTTAAGTTACGTATTTGAGATACATAACTATATTTATTGATTTGTATATATATTGATATGTTAGGTTAAACTGTTAATATTTGAATATTATTATATTGACCTGAGAAATTGGTTGTGTACGTTCGTATAACATGTAGCATAAAATAATCGAAATTTAAGCATCCAATAGAAAATAACACACATAGGCATGCAGCGGAATATACGGACACAGTCATATAATTCAGTCTTTTCATAGTCAATCATTGGGTTATTTTCAGCTCTTAAGATCGATTAGGTGCCACCGATTAAACCAATTTCCAATCGTAAAGTCTCAAAACGTTCCCTAGCCAAAGGTTTAGTAAAAATATCCGCCCACTGTTTTTCCGTACTACAAAATTCCAACTTAATGTTTTTCTTTTCTACATGGTCACGTAAAAAATGATGTCTAATCTCTATGTGTTTTGTTCTCGAGTGCTGAGCCGGGTTTTTAGATATTATAATAGCACTCGTATTGTCACATAGTATAGGTACACATCCCATGTCAATACCATAATCAAGTAACTGTTGTTTTAACCATAGGAGTTGGGAACATACCAGTGCGGCTGCAATATATTCTGCTTCTGCGGTTGACAAGGCGACTGAATTTTGTTTCTTGGATGCCCAAGATATAATGCATGGTCCAACGAAAGTCGCAAGTCCAGAAGTACTTTTCCTGTCTAAAGAACAGCCTGCATAATCCGCATCTGAGTATCCTAATAAGTTAAAACTACAGTCCATAGGATACCATAGATATAATTTTGATGTTCCAATTAGGTATCTTAAAATTCTCTTAACTGCAATCATATGTGATTCTTTTGGTGCAGATTGGAATCGAGCACAGACGCAGACACTAAACATTATATCTGGACGACTTGCAGTAAGATAAAGAAGTGAGCCGATCATACCTCTATAAGTAGTTTCATCTACTGACTTACCGTCCTCGTCTTTGGTGAGTTTCTTATCTGTTACCATTGGAGTAGGCATAGGATGAGAGGATTCTATTCCGAACTTCTTTATTAACTCTTTGACATATTTTTGTTGATGAACTTTAATACCCTCGTTCGATTGTTGAATTTGTAGACCAAGGAAGAATTTTAATTCTCCCATCATGCTCATCTCAAATTCGGATGTCATCAACTCTGAGAAATATTGGCACAACTTTTTGTTGGTTGAGCCAAATATAATATCGTCAACGTAGATCTGGACAACTAGTAGATCGGAGTTTTCACTTTTTAGAAATAGTGTCTTATCTACTGATCCTCTCTTGAATCCGCTTTCCAATAGAAATTTTGATAGTCTGTCGTACCATGCTCGAGGGGCTTGTTTCAGCCCGTAGAGAGCTTTGTCCAATCTGTATACATGATCCTTGAGTTTGCTGTCGGGAAATCCAGGAGGTTGTTCGACATAGACTTCCTCCTGAAGATATCCATTAAGGAATGCAGTTTTAACATCCATTTGAAATAATTTCATTCCTTTATGTGCAGCAAATGCTATGAGCAAGCGAATCGCTTCAAGGCGAGCAACAGGAGCAAAAGTTTCGTCATAATCGATCCCTTCCTGTTGGTTGTATCCTTGAACGACCAATCTTTCTTTATTACGAACGATGACTCCAGAGTCATCTAATTTATTTCTGAATACCCATCTTGTTCCAATTACTGATCTATCTTTTGGACGGGGAACAAGATGCCATACTTTATTCCTTTCGAATTGTTGTAGTTCTTCTTGCATGGCGACTATTCAGTCAGGTTCTGCAAGAGCTTCTTTTATATTTGTAGGTTCAATTGTGGAGAGAAAGGAGTAGAAGGAACAGAAGTTGTTTAAGCTTCTTCGAGTTTGAACTCCTTCTGTAAGGCTTCCTATGATATTATCCAGAGGATGAGAGCCTTTATATCTCCAGTTTCTTGATTGATTGTTTTCATTGCTACTGCTTGACTCGGGATTTTGACTTGTTCCCCCTGAATCCAAACCAGGGTTTGTAGGAGAGTCAGGTATAACTATGCTCTCTTCCCTTTGGTTTTGATTCAAAGTTGTAGCTTCATTAGCTATAACTCTGGGTTCTAAGTCATTGGTTTGAGTGTTATCTACAGTATCATCAACTGTAGTTTCATCTCTCGCACCATTTCCTTCCAAGTTAAGTTCATCATTGTTTCCTTGAATTTCGCCTTCATCGTTATTTTCTATTTCAGGAGGATCTTCCCTTGACAACCTAAAGTCAGGTTCGTCTAGGTTTTCCTCTTCGTCCTGTAAAGGCTTGTCGAAAGCATTATTCTCATCAAAGATAACATGTATGCTCTCTTCTATGCATAAAGTACGTTTGTTAAAAACTTTATAGGCTTTACTATTATCAGAATATCCTATGAAAATAGCCTCATCACTTCTAGGGTCAAATTTGCTTAAACGATTTTTACCATTGTTATGAACAAAGCATTTACTCCCAAAACATCTTAGATGAGATATATTAGGTTTACGACCACGTAAAAGCTCATAGGGTGTCTTTTTAAGGATAGGTCTAATCATAGCACGATTATGAATATAGCAAGCTGTACTAATAGCCTCAGCCCAAAAGTTTCTAGGTAGGCCACTACAAAGAAGCATTGTTCTAGCCATGTCTTCTAGAGTTCTGTTCATGCGTTCTACTACTCCGTTTTGTTGTGGTGTTCTAGGTGCAGAGAAGTTATGTCCAACACCGTTGGATTTACAGAATTCTATAAAAGCATGGTTGTCAAACTCAGTTCCATGGTCAGTTCGAATCGTTACCAGATTAGTTTTTAATTTGTTTTGAACAAGTTTTATAAGACTAACAAATTCATCAAATGTTTCGTCTTTGGAGTGAAGAAAGATAGGCCAAACAAATCTAGAATAATCATCAACTAGAACGAAAACATACCTGGAACCGCCTCTGCTTCTTACCTTCATAGGGCCACAGAGATCCATATGTACTAGATCAAGAGCTTGGTTAGTGCTTACTATTCTTTTTGGTTTGAAGGATGATCTGACGTGTTTACATCGTGCACATGTGTCGCACATCTTTTCTTGATCAAATCTGATCTTGGGGAGACCTTCGACCAAGTTCCATCTCTTCAATTTGCTAAGAATAGGAGAACTAATATGCCCAAATCTCTTATGCCAGAGACATGGATCATCTAACGTAACTTTCATACATGAGAGAGAGTCAGTAGGCACGACGTTTAAATCAATCATATAAACATTTTTCTTTCTATGTCCTTCAAGAATAACTTTACTTGTACCTTCCATAAATATACGACAAATATCTGCATGAAAAACAACTTTGTTTCCTTTGTCGCATAATTGGGATATACTAATTAAGTTATGTTTAAGACCACTTACCAGATATACATCGCTAATAGAGTGAGAAACTGAGACGCCTATCTTACCGACACCTATTACCTTTCCCTTTTTGTTGTCACCGAAGGTAACTTTTCCTCCGTCGAATGGTTCTAAGGTAGTGAATAGGTTGGCGTCACCTGTCATGTGTCGAGAGCATCCACTGTCGAGGTACCATAGATTATTCTCTTTAGCGATTATCTGCACAAAATAGTTTTAAAGACAGGACTTAGGTACCCAAGCAAACTTGGGTCCTTTTGAGTTAGTGATAATGAAAACATCTTCCTTTTTAACCCAGACTTGTCTCACTATAGGTCTCTTGTAACTGGGGTAGTTAGGCTTTCTAGTGTGAGTCTTTGGGTTTTGTTTCTTGTAGGTTGTAGGTTTATGAGTTTGAGTGGTTCTACTTTTCTTTTCTGCGTAATTAAAGGACATGTCATAGAACCATCTATGGTCATTATTTCTTTCCTCAATCTTTTCATTACTTTCCTCACTATCAATGATAGATATGGAATCATTTGGTATGCCTAGAGATTTAACAAATTTGACTCCAGTTTTGAAGTCGAGTGCGTGTTTTACACAGTTTTCTCGTATATGTCCATTATGACCACAATAAGTGCAAATTAAGTATTCAGGTAAGTCTACATACTTTCTTTTTCTGAAGTCACGTTCATCAGGTTTTTGTTGACATTTAGAATGGTCTCTCCTACCATAGCACTCATGTCCTAGACCCATCTTCATGTTGTTATCAGATTGTTCAGTTAGGAAGTTTAGTACGTTAGTACTTCCTTCCCATTTTTCGTGAACTTTACGAGCATGAAGAAGAAGGTCTTTTAAAGAATCTATTTCTTTTATGCAGGAGGAATGGTCAACATTGTTATGATCTTTCAAGTCTTGAATGTCTTTATTAAAATTGAACACGATTTGCGCATGTTCCTTTTTAACTTTGGATAAGTTGAATTCTAGATCCATGATTTTTTGCTCGAGGATTTCAACTTCTTCTAGATGAGTTTCATCTACAACAGCTGGTGCAGATTTACTCTTTAGAAGTTCATTAGACCTTTTTAGATCTGAGGTTATAGCTTCATTGGCTATAATCTTAGATTCAAGCTCTTTAATGTTGAGTTTCAATTTTGAGATTACAGCTTCATTGGCTGTAACTTTAGACTCAAGAATTTTCTTCTCAGACATTACTGTTTCCAATTTAACATTTGTATCAGTGTTAACCTTGGATTTCAGTTTCTTAGCTTTGGCCTTTAGAAGTTGATTTTCCTCAGCAATGTCAAGAATCTGTTCTTTAAGCTCGTCTATTTCAAGACTTTGTTCGTGACATTGATCTAGGGTTTGTTCGAAATAATTAATTAAAGCAGATTTAGATAGATTTTTGACTTTACTCTTAAGCTGTAAAAAATTTACCTCTTGGTCTTCATCCTCTGAATCAGATTCTCCGTAGAGGCAAAATTGTGATGAGTCATGATTGTCGGAGATTAGATCCAAGCTTACGTTGCTTAGACACAGGTTAGCAATTTCCTCTTCTTCCGAATCTTCGTCATCTTCGGAATCTAATTCTCCCCAGCAAGATGCGAGCATAACCTTTTTAAATTCAGTCTTGGTCTTATTTCGTTTGGATTTGTCTTTAATCTTGTCCCAGCTTGGACAGTCCTTGATCATGTGCCCTTGATCACCACATTTAAAGCACCCTCGTTTGAAGAAGGTTTGCTTAGAGTCACTCTTTTTCTTGTCGTTTGCTTTATTGTTGGATTTGGTAAATCTCCCTTTGAAGACTGCCTTTTTAAAGCGTCTTGCGAAGAGAACTGTTTCATCTTCTAGTTCACGTTCACATTCTCCACTTGTAGAAGCTTGTAGTGCAACGTTTTTATTTGAAGAATGATCATTGTCATCTCTATTTAGCATGATCTCATGAGCCATTAGAGATCCAATGAGTTCTTGATAAGTCAAGGTCGTGAGATCACGAGCTTCTTCAATTGCAGTGACTTTTGGTTGCCACGTTTTGGTTAGGCTTCTAAGGACTTTTCTGACTATGTCCTCAGAATCATACTTTCTACCAAGGTTCCGTAGTTCATTAAGTATGCAAGAGAATCGCGCAGACATGCTATCAATCGATTCATTCTTTTCCATAGTGAAAAGTTCATATCGTTGAATGAGCAAGTCTATGGGATGTTTCTTGACTACAGAAGTACCTTCGTAGGCAAGTTCTAGGCCATCCCATATTTCTTTGGCTGAGTTACAAGAAGAGAAGCGATCAAATTCAGAAGTAATCATACCGTTTTGGAGTAAACTCATGGCTTTTGAATTTTTCTCAGCAATCTTGTAGTCAGCTTCCACATAGTCACTTTCTGGTTTCTCATATGTGGTTCCATTTGCAGAGGCAACCAATATCTTCTTTGGTCCAGTTTGAATTATTTTCCAGCATTCCCAGTCACATCCTTTGACGTAGTGGGTCATCATGTTCTCCCACAAGCTATAGTTCTTTCCATCGAAGATAGGACACTTAAGGTGTTTTGAATCCATTGGAAATCAATAGAAGGATCAATCTCAAGCTGTAAGGCTTTCAAGAGCACGAGGCTCTGATACCAATTGAAGAGTCTATTGACCTAGATATACTCAAGAAGGGGGGGGGGGGGGGGTTGAATTGAGTATGCCAACTTTTTCGTTTCTTCTTCGATGATGATTGTTGAGATGAAGTAATAGCAAGTAATGAGTAAGAGCAATAAAAATAAAGGAGACACGATCTTTTGAAGTGGTTCAGTTTCACAAATCGAAACCTACGTCCACTATTCTCGATTAATAAAATTAGTACCTTCTCCGGATTACAATTTTATCAACCCACTCGTGCGATTTTGATGTTAGTCACAACTCAATCTAGATACCGTTAAATATCTAGCTACGACAAGTACCGTGAAATACTTGTTTACAATGAGTACCGCTAAATACTCGAATCTATCTTAAGTAAGTAAGATAAACTTCTTAACAACATCTTGTATAGATGATGTTCGAATGCTTGAAAGTCTTCTTCTATGCTTGTAGTCTTGTATACGAAATTTGACAATGATTGCACGAATATCGAGACGCGTGAGAGAATACGTCCGTTTGTTTTTCTCGATTTGCGTGAGGCTTCTTGTGTTTCGTTTTGGTGACTTAGGCGTGTGATGCTTGAATGCTTATATACTAATTTTAGATCTAGGTTAAATCCTAAATAGTTTAGAAATATTACTTTATCTAGAATACTAATTCTAGGTAATATTTAAACTTAATCTTATTTGGCTTAGGAAAGGATTCTAATAAGATAATATTATATTAAGATATAAGATAATATTTCTACAATCCTTTTAGATTTAGGAAATATCTTATATCATTAAAATATAGAATCCTATTTTGAATCAATTCCTAATTCTTGTCAATAATATAATAAATTATATTTAATCAAATCCTAGTCAATCTTAAAGTAAATTAAATAAACAAGTTTATTTATTTAATTAACCATAAAGATAATACGAAACGTATTAGGATTCGTATGGAGAACCGTGAGACACACTTCTCCACGCACGACTTCCAATGCATGTCTCATAGGACACGTTCTTCGAGACATATTTCTCGAGGCACGTTTCCCTAGGAATTTGAACTTTGACAATAACGGTTAAAATAAAATCTTTAGCATTTTTAGAATTAATATTTATCTCATAAGATAAATATCTTAATTCTTGTCAACTAAAGAATATTTCTATTTTAAAACCGTTTATAAGATTACTAAATTAATATATAATAGTATATTAATTATCCGCATAAATCTTCACGCCTTGACTTATTTCACGCAAAACTCATTTCTTCAATAGTTATAAGAAAGACTTATAACTTAAGAACTCTTGATATTGTTATGAAGCTTTTGTCTTGTAAATACTTGATATGAGCTTGATCATTCTTCAATTCTTCGATTGATTTATACTTTTTTTAAACTATGATCGTCGCTCTATAATTAACTGTACACTTAAACGCACGATTACACGCATATGCATATAAAACATAACTATTTAGACTTGTCATTATTAAAACATAAAACAATATATTATAAATATAGGATATATTACTCAACAGTACCTAATAGCTCCTTTCGACCTATGCTATTAGTTCCTAGGTCTCACAATTATTGGGTGTCAACAATACAGGTGATTCCTAAATCCTAGGTCACATACCTTTCAGTCTTAAGTAACCTAGCCGTCTTAAGGTGTAAACCAATGCCCTTCCCGTATCTCTCAATCTTGGGTTGTTCATTACTAACGTCCTACAAGTCTCCTTTCAGTCTCATTGTAAGATATTATAGTCAACAAGGAAAGACGAAACAGGATTCATGCGCGAGTGGTCGACCGACCAGCTATTCCAGTCGGCCGACCACCGCCTCGGTCGACCGACCCACTATTTGAGTCGGCCGATCGCGGCTCTGCTACAAGTCGGTCTCGGAATTTCTACTACCTACGCATATTCATCCCCTACATCCTAACATATGAAATTTAGCTACTCATGGTTATTAAGACGATTATGAAAGCGGGAATAAACATGGTAAACATAGTAAATAATCTAAACATGCAAGAATTAACAAGGCTTGAGATTCTGACTTAAACGAATGTAATAATAATAAGAACAATAATAAAGCTAGATTAAAAGTGTAATTACCGATTTTTGGGATTAAGGCAGAAAGGAACAAACTTTATTGATGAATGCTTGAGAATTATTGAAAGAACAAAACTAAAACTGGAATAAAACTAGATTGTAACTTCTTCTAAATAAAACTGGATGATAAACCCTAATTACAAGATTAGCTTATATAGGGCAAAAGATTCAGAGTTTCCTAAAGACTCCTACTTCTAATTTATTTCTGAAAACTGTTCCTGGGCTTCGCTGAGGTCGGTCGACCACTTTGGTGGGTCGGTCGACCTCTTTTACGGACTTAATTGAATTCTTGGGCTTTTCTTCAAGATTTGGACTTTATAGAAATTAGGCCTGGTCGGCCGACCCGTTTTGTTGGTCGGTCGACCGCTTCCGCATAGAAAATCTTCGATTTTCTTCTCGCTTTGACTCTTTGCACTTAAATAAAGACTCCAGTTGATTTTCCTTCGTTCCTTAATTATGCAAAAGACTTGAGGACATGAATTTGGTGCTAAATCGTCCATTTTCCGCATAAATCTGCAAAAGTGCATAAAAATACGAAAGTACACGATTGTTGGGAAATAAGGGCTAAAACATAGTAAATGAGCGACCAAATGCATGTAAAAATAGATAAAAAAACATCATAAAATAGACACGCATCAAATTCCCCAAACCAAACCCTTGCTTGCCCTCAAGCAAGAAATAGACTCGATCTTAACTAATGGAACGATTTCAATCTCAGAGCGAAATTTACATGTAAGCCTAAACCAATGCCAAGTACAAAAATGAGAAAGTACATAAATCATGCAAACGAGTTATGGTGTCGTCAAACTTGCAACACTAGAGACTATAGAGACTTTATACTATGGACTCTCGCGGTACGCTCGAGACACTCAAGAAGCAAAGGGTGAATATATGTAAAAGATAGAAAGAAGTATTTTGTCATGACACTCACCTAACTGCGACCCATGAAAACATGCCTGCAATCTAACATGAACAAGAATTCCACAACTATGTATAACAAACTCATTAAGTGACTTGGATACATGCAATTTGAGGTAATGAAAGATATGTGAGGTAAAAGGTAAAAAGTGGTTAAGATGTTTTTGGATATGTGGGGTTAGTAGCCAAGCTAGTAAAACCGATTTCCATCAACATATTTCACAACTCTTGAAATTAAGAAAGTGTTCTTTTGTAGCATAACTCTCACATTAAATATAAGAAAGGACTCCCCAATATTTTTGAATGAAGTACGGGAGTGATAACAAATAAAAGAAAAGGATTTTAGAACGAAATTTGCATTCTGATGCTGTCAGGTGGTCGACCGACCTATAGAGGCGGTCGGTCGACTGACTTTCTGTGCTTTTTGCTTCTTTTTTTTGTTTCTTTCGTTTTTCTTTTCTTTCTTTCTTTTTCTGAATTTTTCTGTTCTTTTTCTTTTCTTTCTTTCTTTTTTCTTTCTCTTTTTGCTCAAGATAGCATATAAACCAAGATGTCTCAAAAGTTAAACCAAAGACCACAAATACTAGCTTGGAAGGGTAGGCTAAGTATGGGATGTAGTTTTGGAGGAATAAAAAGACAATTTTGGCTATGTGAAGCTTATGGGTAAATAAGAGAAAAGGGATCTCAAATGCACGTATTAAGACTCACAAAACGAGGAAGTAAAACAAGTATATAGCAATTCAAGCTCATGTTTATTCATATTGATGTAACATGTTCCAAGGGGAGTACAACTCACATCCTAGACAACTGGTTTAAGAATGAAACCAGGAATAAGGCTCTAAAACTTTAGAATGTATAATAGGTTGCCAAGGTATAAGTCAAGTCTCAAGATATACAAATTGACAAAAACTCGTAGATATGCAAAAGACTCTTATACTAGAACAAGTTGACAAGGCAAGGTAAAGGCATAAACATGTAAGATAGCTTAAATCATCCTTGAAATACTTTCGTTCCGACTCGACCTATATGCTAAAATAAACGTGCATTTTTTGGAATTTTTTGAATTTTTGAATTTTTTTTTGTATTTTTGTATATATATAAGGAAAATAAAGAAAAGAACAATGCAAGACAGAAATGCAATAAACGTGTGACAAAATGCAATGCATGTAACACGAAACCATTCCCCAAACCAACCCGCACAATGTCCCCATTGTGCAATAGCCTAAGTAAAGGTTTCAGAAAATTAAAGAAAAGATGCGAATAAATAAAACTAAGGAAAAATTGGAAAGAACTCACTGGATTAATAGATGTATGAGAAAAACCTCCCCAAACTAGCGTAAGCTGGGAGATTTTGGTGGCCAGCAATGCCACTTAAGTACCAAAGAATGGTTGCACGGTTCCCGAGGAAGAAACGAACTGACTGCGACAGACAGGTAGGTCGACCGACCTTCCTGCAGAATACAGGAATTCAGTGATACGGCGACTAGGTCGACCGACTGGTGTATCTGGTCGGTCGACCCTCTGCGTCCCAGCGGTCTTCGTTTCTTCGTAAAACCTGAAAAAGGAAGAAAAGTATATGCGCCCGCAAATGCGCGAGATTCCAGAAACAAGTCTAAAGTCTTAACTACGTAAGCATAAAGAAAAAGTTCTAAAACTACGAGGAAACCAAATTAAAAAGTCTCACACAACAAAAGTAAATTGTCTTAAAAACTGAATTTTGAAATAACTATCCGCTAAAGATGCGGAAAATATCCGACCACGGCTTTTGACGACATGCCGTAGTCTCCACAGTGTTTGCTTGTGTAGAAAAACACATCTTCTTCCCGCCGTCGCAAAGCATATGCGACGACCTCTCCTCTTGAGCCTGCCTCCTCTTTTTCTTCTCTTCCCGATCCACGACGTCCGGGTCTTCATCTTCTTTATAGCTTAAGCATCCCATTCCTCCTCTCTGGACTATGACTTCCTTCATTTTGAGTTTCCCCAAACCAATTCCTGCACTAGTCACAATAGAAGTGTCCTCCATATTGCTCCCAATCTGGGGCGGAGGTGTAAAAACAGATGTAGGAACAGGCAATAAAGTAGGAGAAGTAGTGATGACCTCATACTTCTTTTCATAAGTGATAGCATTACAAGTGATGGGGGTCATAGCATCCTTCTTCCTATAAGATAGGCCATATATAATAGAATGCTTTCCTACTTTGAAGGTCAAGGTCCCAGAGCCTACATCTATAATGGCTCCTGCAGTGTGGAGGAAAGCTCTTCCTAGTATTATAGGTATATGGGCATCCTCTGGGATGTCCAAAACTACGAAGTCAACTGGGAAGAAAAATCTGTCAATACGCACAGGGATGTTTTCCAACACCCCTATAGGTTCCATAGATGGGCGATCTGCCATCTCGACTGTCATACTGGTCACTGCAAACTCGGTCATTCCTAATTTTAAGGCAACGCTTAGGGGCATGACGCTTATACTAGCACCTAAGTCGCATAAAGCCTTCTTAACTGGGAAGGTTCCTATATTGCAGGGGACAGAAAAACTACCAGGGTCCTCTAATTTGTGAGGGGCAATGCCATGTGATAAAAAGCTAGATGACTCTTCAGTGAGGGCCACCGACTCAACCTTTTCTAGAGACCTCTTTCTTGACAAAAGCTGTCTCATAAATTTAAGATATGAAGGAACCTGTTGGACTAATTCTAGAAACGGGACTTGAACATTTAATGAACGAATCACATCCTTAAATTTGTCAAAAGATACCTGATCCTTCGAAGGTACGAGTCTTTCCGGGAAAGGAGGGGCTGAAGATTCAGTATTTGCAGCCCTTTTCAGAAACCTAGGGGTCTTATCACCCTTGAAAAGAAAATCCCTTAAGTTATTCGGTAATTCGGGACGAAAAGGAGCTTCTGGTTCTACCTCGGTGTTCGGTCGACCGTCTTCTTCGGTCGGTCGACCGCTCTCCTGTTCCGCGGAAATTTTTGGATTCTGCTCTGAGGTCGGTCGACCTGGATCTTCGGTCGGTCGACCGTCATCGCTGCTACTCGGCTGTTTTTCTTTCTCGCTCCCCACTTTAGCTCCACTTCGTAGGGATATAATGTTTAGAGTCTTTTTTTCTGGTCCGTTTTGGTCGGGAGTTGACCCGGAGCCCTAGTATCATTCTTGCCCGCGATTTGAGCAATCTGAGACTCTAACATCTTCATCCCTGCCTCTCTAGCCTGAGACTCGTTCTAAACCAACCCAATAAGATTTTGGATAAGAGTGTCTGTGTTGGGTGGTGGATTAGAAGGTGGTTGAGGGTTGAAGGGTGGTTTTTGGAAACCTTGATTATGTGGGGGGATATATGTGGAATTTTGCTGAGGTTGCATATGTTGTGGGTTAAGAACATTCTGGCTTGTCCACCTCAGGTTGGGATGGACATTATTATTATTCAGGTCATAGAAATTGTTCCCACGATAGTGCTGAAAAGCGGCACATGTTTCATTGGATGAAGTACAGAATTTTGACACGTGCCCCTCTCCACCGCACCTCTCACAAGCAAAGGGTCCGTCTTGATCGACGTTCACCTGGTAAATTCCTCCCTTGCTCCCACTTCCTAGATCGAACTTCCCTCCAGCCTCTAGTTTTTCCAACTTGGCCGTTAAGGCCTCAATAGCAGCTAGGTTGTATTCAGATTTCCTTTGATTGCCTCTGGAGGTACCATGCTCAGCACGGTGTACAACAACATCTTCTATCAATTTGAGACCCTTAGTCTCTCCTGAATTATCTTGGAATCTCCCATTAGCTGCAGCATCTAGATAGGCCCTGTTGTCATCATAGAGGCCATTGTAGAACTGGTTACAAAGAAACCATTGTTCGAATCCGTGATGTGGTATGGATCGAACAAGTCTCTTGAACCTGTCCCACGCCTCACTAAAGTCCTCATTGGGGCCTTGCTTAAAGTTTGTGATCTGCGCCCTTAAAGCATTAGTCTTTGATGCGGAATAGTACTTCCTGTAGAATGCTAAGGCTAGGGTATTCCAATCCGTGACTCCCGCAGCAGTGCGGTCTAAATCTCTGTACCACTCCCTCGCAGCGTACCTAAGAGAGAAGATAAACATGGTCTAGTTAATCTGGTCCTGCGTCACTCCTTCTGGGGTGCAATAGAGCATATGTAATCTGTGAAGATTTCAATATGCTTTGCAGCATCCTCATTGGCCGAGCCTCCAAATTGGTTTCTTTCAACCATAGTAATGTAGGCAGGCTTGGCCTCGAATGGCTTCCCAGTACCTGCAGGTAAAGTGAACCCTTTGTATAGGTCCTTTGCCTGAGGCTTGGAGTGACTGGCAATAGTAGCTTCTTCTGCCATATTTTCTTCTTCTTTCGGAAAAACTGGAAAGTAGGTAAAAGGTGGTGTTCTTGGTGAAAGTGGATTGTTGGGTGATTTTGGTTGTGAAGGTGGTGTTTTTGGTGAAGATGGTAAAGATGGTTGTTCAAATAAGTCTTCTTCAAATAAGGAAGATGGTGAACCTCCTTCCTGATTTGCTAGAAGTTGCTTTCTCCTTTCTCTAAGAGTCCTCTCAAGCTCGTGGTCAAGTGGTAGGAGTTTTCCTTGAACTGACCTGCGCATAAGATGGAAACTACAAGAAAATGGTGAGAAGGTTTAAGGAACAAAAGTTCCTTAAACAAAGAGAAACAAAAAAAAAACAATAAACACTGGCGTCACCTCCCCGGCAACGGCGCCAAAATTTGATGCCCGTCGTTGAGGGTACCAAAGATAAAATTTATAATTCCTAAACTTAAACTATAGCTAGTGAAAGTCAGGGTCGAACCACAGAGAGGTGGGGAATGTTTATTGTTTGGTGTTAATGTTTAAAGGTAACAAATTTGGGGGTTTGATTGTTGATTACTAAGTCTAAGCAAAGAATTAAAATAAAACAAAAGATGAGAATTAAATATATAAAAAGGGATGCTAGGATGTTTGGGTAATAAATAGCTAAGGTAATATAAATCCTAATGTCAACATGTATTTCAGTCGCGTAAGGGGTATATCATATCCTTTCGGTCTATGGTACCTAATAGCTCCTTTCGGCCTATGCTATTAGTTCCTAGGTCTCACAATTATTGGGTGTCAACAATAAGGGTGATTCCTAAATCCTAGGTCACATACCTTTCAGTCTTAAGTAACCTAGCCGTCTTAAGGTGTAAACCAATGCCCTTCCCGTATCTCTCAATCTTGGGTAGGTCATTACTAACGTCCTACAAGTCTCCTTTCAGTCTCATTGTAGGATATTATAGTCAACAAGGAAAGACGAAACAGGATTCATGCGCGAGTGGTCGACCGACCAGCTATTCCAGTCGGCCGACCACCGCCTCGGTCGACCGACCCACTATTTGAGTCGGCTGATCGCGGCTCTGCTACAAGTCGGTCTCGGAATTTCTACTACCTACGCATATTCATCCCCTACATCCTAACATATGAAATTTAGCTACTCATGGTTATTAAGACGATTATGAAAGCGGGAATAAACATGGTAAACATAGTAAATAATCTAAACATGCAAGAATTAACAAGGCTTGAGATTCTGACTTAAACGAATGTAATAATAATAAGAACAATAATAAAGCTAGATTAAATGTGTAATTACCGATTTTTGGGATTAAGGCAGAAAGGAACAAACTTTATTGATGAATGCTTGAGAATTATTGAAAGAACAAAACTAAAACTGGAATAAAACTAGATTGTAACTTCTTCTAAATAAAACTGGATGATAAACCCTAATTACAAGATTAGCTTATATAGGGCAAAAGATTCAGAGTTTCCTAAAGACTCCTACTTCTAATTTATTTCCGAAAACTGTTCGTGGGCTTCGCTGAGGTCGGTCGACCACTTTTGTGGGTCGGTCGACCTCTTTTACGGATTTAATTGAATTCTTGGGCTTTTCTTCAAGATTTGGACTTTATAGAAATTAGGCCTGGTCGGCCGACCCGTTTTGTTGGTCGGTCGACCGCTTCCGCATAGAAAATCTTCGGTTTTCTTCTCGCTTTGACTCTTGGCACTTAAATAAAGACTCCAGTTGATTTTCCTTCGTTCCTTAATTATGCAAAAGACTTGAGGACATGAATTTGGTGCTAAATCGTCCATTTTCCGCATAAATCTGCAAAAGTGCATAAAAATACGAAAGTACACGATTGTTGGGAAATAAGGGCTAAAACATAGTAAATGAGCGACCAAATGCGTGTAAAAATAGATAAAAAACATCATAAAATAGACACGCATCAGATACAATATTAGGGGACAGGAATCCGTACGTATCAGATGCAATCTTTTTCTCGGGCATCACAACCAATTTCAAGTACCTACATTACGGTTTTAATTCCGGTATTAAAACATTGTCTTAGTCAGAGTATTAGAATATTGCATGATTTATTAAGAAACTTACTTCATCCAAACAAGTAGGTGTGCGACATCGATCTGTTCAAGGACAACCCAAGTGGCTAGAAGATCCTATGACATAAGTGCTGAACGTTCCACCCCTAAAATATCAGCCTCGAGCTAAATCATTAAAATTTCTTCGCTCTCTACGCGAGATTCAGCCTCCTTGTAAATATCACGCATCGTCATCGTTCTTACACGTTGCATGTAAGTGTTCCCAGTATACTTTGTATCGGATAGACGAGTAACAAGTTTTTCTTTAATGCTACTTGTTATCCCAACATCCTACATGCGTGGAATACTAAAATTAAGTACTTATATATTAACTAAACTAATCCAAACGAAACATATATCCTAGTTGGAGCTATTAAAACAATTAAGTACTTAATAAGTAAATACCTCAGCAACTTGATCATTAAATGAGGTAGTTGTAGGATTATTGTCTTTGGATGAGGCAGTAGTAGGAACGTCTTTCGACTGAGGCTGGCCCGTCTGTATATTTTTTCCCTACAAAACAAAGATAGATTTCACTAATTAGGACACGTTAAAAAAAGAGAAAAGACTGGAAATATATATATGTAGATGTATTTTTCTAACCTTGTCTGCTTTCGGTTGATTCGGAGGCGAACGACGACGAGACGAGTGCATGTTACGAATAGGCCATTGGACAAAACTTTGAACCGCTTCTGATAGAACTGTAAGTTCGTGACGAACTGGGACGGGCAGTTGAAGGTCTCCACAACCGTCAGAGATCGTTGCTATCTCAATTTTTCTATGTTCCGGCAAAAGTTGTTCGCCATGAACGAGGATCTTTGCCGCTGATTTGGGCTCACTGTAGAAACCGGTTCCAATAATACGAGGAGAGGCTGATTTTCCTGAAGGGTCGGTTAGAATATATTCCTTCCTTTGGTTGACCTCCATTGGAGGTGATTCGTCGGCCTCCTTCTCAGCCGTCTCCTCTGTAACACCCCGTAATTTTCAAGTCCTTTTATATTGTTAAAATCTTATTTTAGTAATATAAATTTTCCACAATAAATAAAATTTCATTTAAAATCTATAGTTTTTGACAATGATATTAATATGTCCGTCTTAAATTTATACTCCTTAAACTAGTGAAACGCTACTCTGTCCTTGTTACTAATTTTACGATATTTTAAAGGCATATTTAGCTCTTACTTATAGAATAAAAGTTTTAGTTCTCTTTCTTAGCTTTCCAACGCCACCGAAAACACCTCATTCCAAATTCTGTGGAGGAAATTATGCCGAAAATACAAAAGGCTGTCACGGACCATCCGCTAACGATACACTCGCTCATTGCTTACTCTATACCCATTTCCACATGTCCTTTGGGACACTTGTCTAAACATACCAATTTTGCCTTGTAGCCCAAGGTCTTGTCCCTCCTCTTTCCTTCTTCTTCATTCCTTCATTTTTCAGCCAATAGCACACTAAACACAAAAGAAAAAAAATGAAACACCATTGTTGCTTGTGCACCTCCACCGTAAAACGATCGTAAAATCTTTGTTTCTTATTGGTTTTCGATGATTTTCGCGCCTATCTCTTCCTCTCCTTGCCCTCCATCTTTTTAGGTAATAAAAGTCTAATATAACTTCCTTCCTACCCTCTGGTCGTGGCCTTTAAGGCACGAATTTCAATGCTAACTCGTTTATTTGTGTAACTAGTCGCGGTTTGGGACAATCGGAGTGGTTTTGAGTCAAAATCATGCTTATTGAAGAGCTATAAGGTAACGGTGATGGGTTACTTGACTTTAATCGTCTATGTTTGTATGTGTTACATATATTAGTGATACATATTATACTAGAAATATGTTTGATTAATTAGTTGTATGATTAGCTTTATAAGTCATATGTTTGGATGATTTTCATCTTGCATGGTTGTGTTGGATGATGTTCTAATTGGAAATTCATTAAGGATTGTATTGTTAAATGAGGTTATGATCATTGAGGATGGTTAGTTTGATAGTCTTTCAAGTTCATAGTGCTTTGTTTACATTGGTTATTTCATAAAGTTTCAGCACCTTCACAATTCTGTCCATTGTCTTGTACAATTTATTTCGACGTCTTAGACTATCCATATTTGAAAATTTTTAAAATAGACCCCTGTTTATTTTAAGTGTAGAGTCTACCTATAAAATTTCGTAATTTTGCTTTCATGTAGTTTGTGCACAATAAATATTTACGAACATTGCGCTGAAATACTCGCAGAACGGACAGTAGCTCAAAGCTTATTTCGAAAACCATTTTTATACTTTGAAACTATTCTGGTCCTTTTTAATAATAAAACTTTGAAGAGTTTAGATGATGTTAGGCGTTTGCTTTGCCCCAAAATGATTTTTTAAACCCGTTTTTTGAAGCAATACATTTTGTGTGACGATTTCGGACACACTGTAAAGATCAGACAATAACCCCTTGTTAACTTTGTAGTTTGAAAATGTTTATCTGACGAATATTGTAGATAAAAGTTTTATTAATCTGACCCAGTTGGCCTTGTATCATTAAGATTTTATTTGAATTAATTATGAATTTTACGGCAGAGGACAGCTGAAATGTAAAATGCTTTTAGAACTTATGTTTTATTAATCGGTTTCGTTTATTCTTCTCCCGTATGGAATGGACTTAAGTGTTGTCTTACTTATCGATTGTTGGCTCTTTCATGTAAATGAGTTGGTTAACGGTTATGTTAGCTTAAATTGTGTTTTGATAACGATTATGTTATTTTAAGATGAGTTGGGTGACAGTTATGTTGCCTTGCTTGTGTTTAGGTGACGGTTATGTCACCCTAAATTGTGTTGGTAACGGTTATGTTGCCTTTGTTGTGAATAGATAGCGGTGATACGATTTATGTATCACTGTAATGAACAAACGCCACTCCTGTTATGGGATTTTATCTAACTATGTTCGGGATTGGTCGGTGTCCGTGGTTATGCGGCCCGGTCCCCGTGTGTCGTTCGGTGTAGGTTATTACATCGAGAGGTCTGGCCAGGTCTTAGGCATATAGTTGTCGGTTATGCGCTATACATAGTATCCGGATGACGTGGTTATGCGCTCCGGTAGCTAGGGCGCGGTTATACGCCCTAGCCTGTTAGTGGAGCGGTTATACTCCCTGACTGTCAGCTGTAGCGGTTATGCAACCTGACGGCGTTCATTCTATTCTTGGTTATTGTTGTTTGTGTGATTTGACATGCCATCAAGTGTTGGTCTCTGAGTCGATCACCTGGTTGTTTACCTGATTTTGAGTATGATGCCTTGATATTTCTCATATTCACATGTACTACTCCATATACAATATGTTCTTATTGTTATATATTTGTATTTTGACGTGAAGTGGCTGGGAGAACCCTGAGTTACTCCCCACTGACTGTGGCGTTCATGTTTCATGAATGTAGGCTGGTGCTGTTTGGGGATGTGGGGAATAAAGCATGTATTCACCCTAAACTTGCAGGATTATAATGAAAAATACAGTTGTGTTTATAGTCATAAGATTAAAAAGGATAAGAAAAAGAATTTAACCTTTGGTCCTTTGTGCTTATGGCCTAAGAACAGGAATTAAAATAAATTCCCTCCTATAACTTGCACCCAAGACTTGATTGAAATGATGCCGCGTGTGCTAGAAAATACTCTCCAATTGCCTTGCAATATGGGGAGAGCTTTTGTGAGGTTTTAGATGTGAGATCTGAGTTTTGGGAAAAAGATGTTCTCAAAACCCTAATTATCAGAATTATGAATTACCAGCAAGTGACAAAAGGAGAAAGACTCTCCTTTTGTATTACTTTGGTCGGCCGAATGGGTCTTGGGTAAGGGTGGGCTTTTTCCACTCTTACCTTATACCTTTGCGTGATTCGACCCGTTTAGCTTTAAGTTGTTCGCGGGTTTTATTTATAAATCGTAACATGTTATCAGATATTAATACAGTCGATATATTAATAATGGTCTGGCAAAATACGATATTGTATAATTACCCAAATTAATATAACTGTTTATATTAATATGCGAATACTATATTTAATTAAATATAACCGTTTATATTTAATTTACGAATTAATCTTGTAATCCGTATTAGCTAAAATTATTTAATCCGTATTAAATAATAATCTCAACATCTTATTGACTAATTTATTAGTCAACACCTCTGACTAACTGTTTAGTCATATCCGGCATAAATGTGACTGTATTTTCATACCTTCACATCTCTCAAACGTGTCCTATAGGTGTGACGTATAGGGACCAGTTGATCACCGCCATCCGTATGACAATAACGTCAAACTTATCTAGCAAGCCAACCGTTATTGATAAACGTGGATCAACTGGTAATAATACAAAAGTATGCCCTTGTGATCCTTAAAGAGATTTAATAAGTCATTGTACTTAATTGTCAAGGACACCAGCCCCAACAATCTCCCACTTGTCCGTACAAGGGTATGTGCAATGACGTTATCACACTACATGTGGAGGACACAATCTCCAACAAACTCCCACTTGTCCGTACAAGTGTAGGTGCGATAACCGAATCTCATATCCTTTTAAAATTTCTCCCACTCAATGTAAGACAATTTGCAAATCCCCATTCGCAAAGGTCGTATCTCACAAGCGATCTGTATTAAGAGTGGTTTCCCCGACTAGAGAGTAACTTAACTGATAAAACGAATCTGTATTCGAGCATGGCCATGCATTTCAGTTACTACTCCTCGAGTGGCCCTGAGAAATGATAAAATCCTGATTAGGGTTTGGATATTTCCCTCAACTCGAATCCTGCCGATATCGCCCAGCATGAAATAACCCAGAAAAAATCCTCTTGGCCCCTGTTACGGTGACCGTGGGAAAGAAACCAAAGTTACCCAAAATCTGTCTTAATCTCAAGAAACAGTTGAAAGTCAAAAGACTCGACTCTAAGGAACACTATGGAGGTCCTATCCACGACCTGGCACCCAATGTTATAAAACATTTAGGACTCCATAACGTTGTCACGGGGTGTCCTACGAGATATCCGTATAACTCGCCTTTGTGATTGGTCAGTCATCCACGTGACTTATGGCTCGTTGAACCCACCATCAACCAACGTCACAAAATGATTACCTGAGTTATCAGCTAAAGTGGGTAATCAAGGACCAAAACGATGTAATGTTAATCAGTTCACTTTGTGGTGTTCAAAATTGGCGTACAATTCCACATGAGAAACAAAACATTTTATATCATAACAATAAGGTTGAATAGAGTACACGAGAAAATGAATTATTACATGAATTCATAAAAGAGTACTACAACTTAGGAACACATCCAATTCCCATGGAATGAATGTGCCCTTCATGCTTATCACGTGGTAATGCTTTTGTGAGAGGATCGGCTATGTTGTCATCCGTAGCGATCTTTTCAATAAAAATCTTCTTTTGCTCCACGTAATCTCTGATTAGATGAGCTTTCCGTTGTACATGCCTAGCCTTGCTGCTAGACTTATGCTCCTTAGCTTGGAAGATGGCACCGCTATTGTCACAATAGACGGTGATTGGGTCATTCGAACTAGGCACTACTGATAGTCCTTGTAAGAATTGACGCATCCATATTGCTTCCTTAGCTGCTTCTGAGGCGGCATAGTACTCGGACTCAGTCGTAGAATCTGCTGTAACACTCTGTTTAGAACTTTTCCAGCTGTCAGCAGCGCCATTAAGAGTAAAAACGAATCCAGACTGAGATTTCGAGTCATCTCGATCCGTTTGGAAGCTAGCATCTGCGTAACCCGTGGCGCAGAGCGTCGAGTCGCCTCCAAAAGTCAATCCCCAATCTTTAGTCCTCCGTAGGTACTTAAGAATGTTTTTCACGGCCATCCAGTGTTGTTCACCTGGATGAGCTTGGAATCGACTTGTCATACTCAATGCATATGCAACGTCAGGACGTGTGCATATCATGGCATACATGATCGATCCTATTGCCGAAGCATAAGGAATCCGACTCATGCGCTCTTTCTCTTCCACTGACTTAGCTTCTTGAGTCTTGCTCAAGTGAAGCCCAGGAGTCATAGGAAGGAACCCCTTCTTGGAGTTCGTCATGCTGAATCTCTCCAGAATCTTCTCTATATAAGATTCCTGACTGAGAGACAACATCCGTCGTGATCTATCCCTGTAGATACGGATGCCCAAAATTCTTTGTGCCTCTCCCAGATCTTTCATCTGGAAATGGTTTTTCAACCATGCTTTAACCGAAGATAAGAGAGGTATGTCATTCCCAATCAAGAGTATGTCATCGACATACAGTACTAGGAATACAATCTTACTCCCACTCGACTTGATATAGAGACATGGTTCCTCGACTGATCGAATGAACCCATTCTCTTTTATCACTTGGTCGAAGCGATGATTCCAACTCCGCGATGCTTGCTTAAGTCCATAGATGGAACGCTTAAGCTTGCAAACTTTCTTAGGATGTGCTGGATCGATAAAACCCTCGGGTTGTATCATGTACAACTCTTCCTCCAAATAACCGTTTAAGAAGGCGGTTTTAACGTCCATTTGCCATATTTCATAGTCATGAAATGCGGCGATCGCTAAGATAATCACTACAAGAAAAAGTAAAACAGGCGACGACATATTGGCGACTGCACACTGTAGTCGCCAAATTGGCGACTGAAGGGAAAGATTGGCGACTGAAATCAGTCGCCAATTTGGCGACTGTAAGATTTCCCAAACTTTTTTACCACCGACACAAAAAAGCGACTGATGATAGGTTTTGGCGACTGTATTCAGTCGCCAAAGTTAGCGCCAAAAATTGGCGACTGAATATGTAGTCGCCTAAGAGAATTGACACAGTCGCCAATTTGGCGACTGACGGGGACAGTCGCCAAATATTTAAGTACAGTCGCCAAATTTCGCGGATGATAAATCAGAAACAGCCCCTTCCTCCTTCATTACGCGAGTTCAAACTAAAAGAAACAAAACAACGAAAACCCAGCGCCTCTCCTTCCGTCACCACTCACCACAAGTTACACAACCACCATCACCAACGGCCACCACAACAGCCACCACCACCACCGGCCACCACATCAGCATCCCTCCTCTTCTTCTCCTTTTATTCAATTGAAGGTTTGCATTTTTCTTAGTTTAATTTCGATTTTTAGTTTGATTTTTGTTTTGTTTTGTAGATTTATTGATGTAGTAGCCAATTAAGATCGTCTTAGCTTATTAGGTTGTAGTTAATTAAGTAATAGAGCCAATTAGGATGATAATTAGTGAAATTGGGGGTTAGGGTTCATATGAAATTGGGGGTTAGGGTTCATATGATTAATGTTGGTTGCCTTATTAATGATTTTATGTTTGTAATTTTACTTAATTATGTTAAATTATGGGTTAGGGTTTATAAAAATTGAAAATTGGGTATTTTTGATTAATGTTGTTATGATTGTAATGTTGTATTATGTTGATTAATGTTGTAAATTAATTGGTGTTTTTTTTATTAATGTTGTTAATTAATTTGGGTTTTTTTTATCAATGTTGTAAATTAATTGGGGTTTTTTATTAATGTTGTAAATTAATTGGGGAATTTTTATTAATGTTGTATTATGTTGATTAAGACGATGTTGTTATAAGTTTGTTTTATTTATGTTGTTATGCTTGTAATTGTTATGATTTATAAAAAATGGGGATTTTTGATATATAAGTTGTTATTATCTTACGATTGAGCGAGGTTGTTGAAAGATTTTTTGTTTATGGATTTATGTTTAGATTAAAATGAAGAGATTGGAACGTTCATGGATGTATGATGGAAGGGTTGGTATTAAGAAAAAACGTCCTAGCTAATGCTAGGTTTATAGAGGGTGTTGCTGAGTTTATTGAATTTGCTAAGCAACAAGATGAATATAACTCGGTAGAAAATCAACTTAGGTGTCCTTGTAACAAATGTAAAAACATGAAATACACAATTGTCCTTGAGGTACAAGAACATCTCTATACAAACGGGTTTTGTCCAAATTATTATAATTGGATTTCTCATGGGGAAGTATATTCTCCAATTCACGAACATCCTCACATCCAACCTCACATCCAACAACTTGATGAGAACCCATATAGAGATATGATTGTTGATGCCTTGGAGTACAATGTTCTCAATGATGACGACCATCGAGCTATGAATGAAGAACAACCTCCAAATCCCCAAGCAAAGGCTTTTTTTGACATGTTAAAAGCTGCGGAACAACCTTTATACGAAGGGAGCAGAATGTCATTATTACAAGCGGCCTCTAGGATAGTAACCTTGAAGTGTGAGAATAATATGTCATTTAATGCCGTTGATGGTATTGCTTCTCTGCTTGAGGATGCTATCCCCGAAGATAATGTCATGACTCGAAGTTTCTACAATACAAAAAAAATAGTTAAAGGACTTCAGTTACCGCATCAAAAGATTGACGCATGTCCCGAAGGATGTATGCTCTTTTGGAAAGATGATGCGTTGCTTGACAAGTGCAAAAAATGTGGAATGGATAGATTTCAGACAAGTGATGGAGAAGTTGTTTTGAAACCTAAAAAAGGCAACAAGAGTAATAGAAGGGGTCAAAAGTGTAAGAAACCAATAGCAGAGAACCAATTAATTTACCTTCCTCTTTCCCCAAGACTTCAAAGAATTTACTCTACCAAAAAAATTTCCGAACACATGACATGGCACAAAGAAAATCAGCGTACTCCGGGTAAGATGTGTCATCCAAGTGACGGGGAAGAATGGAAACGTTTTGATCAGATGTATCCTGAATTTGCCGCGGAACCCCGTAATGTGCGACTTGGCTTGTGTACGGATGGATTTAGTCCTTTTACCCAATTTGGTAAGAAATACTCTTGTTGGCCCGTAATGGTCACACCATACAACTTACCCCCTTGGTTATGTATGAAAAGGGAATTTATTTTCTTGTCTCTCATTATTCCCGGGCCTAAGAATCCGAAAGGGCATTTGGATGTTTATTTACAACCATTAGTGGAAGAATTGAGACAGTTGTGGGAAGTTGGGGTCGAAACATATGACGTTTTCAGGAAGCAAAATTTTCAACTTAGAGCTTCACTTTTGTGGACAATAAACGATTTTCCCGCATATGGTATGCTATCCGGTTGGGCTACTGCGGGACAGAAAGCATGTCCTCATTGCATGGTTGAAAGTAAAGCTTTTTGGCTTCCAAATTGCAAGAAAATGAGTTGGTTTGACTGTCACAGATGCTTCTTACCAGACGGTAATCTTCTAAGGAGCAACAAAAAAGCTTTCAAAAAAGGTAAACAAGTACTTGATGAAGCTCCAGTTCATCTTCCGGGTGATGCTTTGTGGGAGTTGGTACGTGATTTGCCATCTTCTATTGATGGTACCGATGAAGAGTTTAAAGAGCTGAAAAAGAAGAAGAATGGTTGGTATAAAAGAAGCATTTTTTGGGACCTTCCATATTGGAAAACTATGCTAATCAGACACAATTTGGATGTAATGCACATAGAAAAGAACTTTTTTGAGCAACTCATTGACATGATCATGGATGTTGAAGGCGAAACATGTGATACTGTTGCTTCTAGAAAAGACATAAAGACATTTTGTGATCGTCCCAAATTACACATTCGCAAAGATGGATCGAAGCCAAAAGCCATTTACACTCTGGACAAAGCTCAAAAGAAGGTATTATGTGAGTGGTTAAGGAAGTTCAAGTTTCCTGATGGATACGCTTCAGATTTTCGTCGCTGTGTTGATCTCAAGAAGCTCAAGCTACAAGGCTTGAAAAGTCATGATTGTCATGTATTCATGGAGCGACTGTTACCCGTTGCTTTGAAACATCTCCTCCCAACTACTGTTTGGAATGCAATTGTTGAGATTAGTCAATTTTTCCGAGATTTGTGTTCCTCCTCAATATGTGTTGATGACATGATTCGTCTCGAAGATCAAATACCACAAATACTATGTAAGCTTGAGATGATCTTTCCTCCTTCATTTTTCAACTCTATGGAGCATTTACCTGTACATTTGCCCTACGAAGCCAAAGTTGGAGGACCCGTTCAATATAGATGGATGTATCCATTTGAAAGGTAATAAAAGAAAGATTCGTTACTATATATTTAATTTTAGAATATTAAATTACAAATCTATATATTATCATTAAACATTGATCTAATAAATGTGTAGGTTTCTTAATCATGTGAAGAAAAAGATTGGTAACAAAGCTAAGGTAGAAGGTTCTATATGTAATGCCTATTTAACAGAAGAGATTGCAAATTTTTGTTCTCTCTACTTTGAAAAGCATATAGAAACCAAAGCACGAAACTTGAATGTTGATAAAGCAGATGATGTTGATTCAAGTTTACCCGAGTTTTTTCAAACTCAAGATGATGAAGGTTGTTCATCAAAAGGTGGAACGAGATATTTGGACGACAAGGAATACAATCGTGCTCACTTATACGTTCTATCAAATTGTGAGATCTTAGAGCCATATGAAGCAAAATTCGTGACTGATTTCAGTAAGGAACATCCTAGTGTGAGTAAGGATGATGTTTGGGACAAACATGAGGATAAGTTTCCAAAATGGTTTCAGAACCATGTCATTGAGTTCAATATCCAAGATGATTTGATAAGGAGTTTGGCCTTCGGTCCTTCACGCTTGGTTAAGACGTGGAACCGATATTCAGTTAATGGATTTAATTTTCACACATTTGACCATGGTAAGGGTAAGGCTAGATGCAACTATGGTGTCACTATTTCTTCTACTGATGACCATGAGTACTATGGTATTGTAGAGGACATCTTTCAGATGTCTTATAATGGTCGTGATCGTGCTTACAAAACTACCTTATTCAAGATTGAATGGAAGGATAATTCCTCGGCTGGAATGAGAGTACATGAATGTTACAAACTTGTGGAAGTGAATAGTACCCGAACATACTCTAAGTATGATCCATTTATACTAGCACATCAGGCTCAACAAGTGTATTTCGCTTCCTATCCAAGCACGACAAATGATAGAAATAGTAAGGCATGGTGGGCAGTCATTAAGACAAAGGCACGATCAAAAGTTGATACCACATTTTTTCAAGAAGAAATAGTATCAAATGGGACAATTTTGCCTCCAACAGACGTAGTCATTGACCAAAATGAGAATGAACAGTTGGAAGACTTGGAAGAGGGGGAGGATGTTGAGATTAATAATTTTGATGAGTTGGTTGAAGGATGGGAGGAATTAGATGAAGTGAGACCTGAGGAAGAGGAAGAGGATGAGGATGAGGAAGATGATGAGGATGAGGATGAGGATGAGGACGAGGATGAGGAGGATGAGGATGATGTTGATCATGAGGATGATGAAGACGATGATTAATTTGGTATAGTTGATCATGTTATTAATTATATAGTGTTCATATTTTTATTAATCATTTATTTTATGCATGTTTAATTTGTAAGTATTAATACTTTTATTTATATGATTGTAGATGGCAGGAGGTAGAGGAAGACAGCGAGGCGGGCACAGTCGTGAGCAGAGCCAGCCCGCTGTGCAGCAGGACGAGGAGGAGTTGGTTCAGAGCGAACCTGAGGAGGACACACGTGTACAGATTCAGTACACAGAGGATCGCAGGAAGATACTTGATCCAGCAGGATTTTGGTAAGTTTTATTAAATTGAAATTATTCATTTTATTAGTAATAAAAAGCTAGTTATTAAAAGTTACAATTTATATATGTTTCAGGTTTAATCATCAGACCGCTGTTCGAGGTGTAACCAACAGCACAAAGTCATCTTTGTTAGGTCCTGTGCCCCTGAATTGGACAGAAGCTAGTGAAGCTCAAAAAGAAGCCTGGTTTAATAACTTCCGGGTAACCAAAAACTTTTTTATTAATTACTTATTTTACTCACTATTATAGTTTTTCAACTAATACTTAATGTTATATTTCTGCAGCTACATTTTTGCTGGCCGCCTGAATTAGAGTCTACTGTCAATAAGAGGTGGCGTGATATTGGAGCAACTAGATACAAAGACATTATCCATAAGATTGGTAAAAGGGGAAAGGCCTCACATCTTAAAGGTATATCTGTACAATTACCTTTATTTGTCAATTGTATTGATTAAAGGATGACAATTCCACTGATAATGACATAATTTATCATTGTTGTAGGTGAGGCGCTTGAGGGTCTTCTGAATCGGCGTGGTACCCCAGATTTTCGAGCCAGATCGGCACAGAAGGCCATGAACAAAAGGGGAGGCAAGAAGGAAGGAATGGCTGAGCCTACCCATCATGCTGGTTCACGGTCATTTCTGGACATACTTTTTGGTGTAAGTTTTTATATTAACACTTATTTATTTAGCTCGTTTATTTGGATATTGGTAATAATAATGTCCCTAAGCAAACATTGAATTTTGTTCGTGTATGTAGCTGAACAAGAAGAAGAATAAAAAGAAGAAGTCAGCTGAGCAGTCAGCTGAGCAGTCAGCTGATCAGAGTGCTGATGATCAGTCAGCTGATCAACCGGATGATATGTTGGTTGATGATCCTCAGGCGACGGTCCCGGAACTGTTCCTTGCCACACATTCAAGGGTGAACGCTAAGAATGACAGAATTTGGATTAAGCCAAAAGACAAAGCTTTATATGTAAGATTCTTTACTTAAGATAGTTTTGAATTGTTACCTAATGAAATTTATGTTAACTAATGATGGTAATTTTTTGTCAACTAATGTAGGAAGCATTCGAGGCTGAAAAAGAACAACATCCCGAAGTACCAGATAATGAAATTTGGTTTAATTTGGTGAACGGATATAAGAAGGGTAATGTGTACGGCACCGGAAAGGCCCACGGTGTCTTCTTCAAAGAACCGGCCAGAAGATCCTCCTATGAGCCTCGCCAAACGTATGAGCCGGCTGTTGTGAGTCAACTACAGACTCAACTCGCTCAAGAAAGAAGAGCGAATGCTGAAAGAGATGAACAGTATCGGCTGATGAAAGAGCGCTTGGAGGCCATGGAAAACTACTTCACACAATGCAACTCCGGTCCCCAATATCGGTATGACCCCAACGATCCGCATGGTAAGGGTGGTGGTAGTGGAGCCGGCATGGGATTTGCAGTTTAGGTTGTTTGATAAGTTTTAGTTCGTTTAGGTTGAACTTGGATAATGTAGTTGGTTTAGATTAAGGTTGGATAATGAACTTGGATAATGTAGTAAGTTTAACTTGTAGTTGGATAATGTTCTCATTTTTTAATAAATGAGAATTTCGTGTTACAAAAGTTGCGGTTCTCGCAAATGGGTTCGAATTTTCTGTTTGCAGGTTTTCATTGGATATTAGGATGAATAAATACGAGATTTGGCTAGATCAAAAACGAATATGACATGAAAAGTTCCAGCCAATTCGGCGACTGAAATGGGGTTTTGGCGACTGCAATCAGTCGCCAAAACTGGAAAATCTACTGGAAAAAAAACAAACTGGCGACTGCGAAAACCAAATTGGCGACTGCCATACAGTCGCCAAATTGGCGACTCCCTTTCCTCTTCAGTCGCCAAATTGGCGACTCCCTTTCCTTTTCAGTCGCCAATTTCGCTACTGAACCTTCAGTCGCCATTTTCCTTGTTATAGCGACTACAGCTGCAGTCGCCAAATTTGGCGACTGACAACAGTCGCCAATTGTTTTTAGGCGACTAGGACTTGCGACAGAACTTTGGCGACTGAAGACAGTCGCCAAATTTGATTTGGCGACTGTCTTCAGTCGCCAATTTCCGTCGCCTGTTTTATGTATTCTTGTAGTGAATCCGAATGGAACGTAGCATGACTACGGGTGCAAAGATCTCATCATAGTGCAAGCCTGGCACTTGAGTGAAACCTTTAGCAACTAGTCTAGCCTTGTGGATATCTTGTTGTCCTTCCACGGCATGCTTTATCTTGTAAAGCCATTTGCATTGAAGGGGACGTACCTTTGCAGGTAGGTCCACAAGATCCCACACGTTGTTCTCATACATGGAGTCCATCTCGGATTGCATGGCTTCTAGCCATAGCTTTGAGTCAGAACTGGTCATGGCACCTTTATAGGTTGTGGGTTCATTACCCTCTAGGAGTAAGACGTCATCTGTATCGTGTTCCTCGACCATACCAATGTATCTGTCCGGTGGAATAGAGACTCTTCCCGACCTCCTAGGTTCCTCAGGGATATCTACCGCAGCCTCGGGTGAAGGAACTGTTTCCTCCAATGGTTGCTCGATAGTTGGTTCTTGAACCTCCGATAACTCGAAGGTTCTATTACTCGACTTGTTCTCGAGAAATTCTTTCTCTAAGAACGTCGCACTAGCCGCAACAAAAACACGTTGTTCGGTAGGCGAGTAGAAGTAATGACCAAACGTTCCCTTTGGGTAGCCTATAAAGTATGTCTTGACCGATCGCGGGCCGAGCTTATCCTCGTGTCTCCACTTGACATAAGCCTCGCAGCCCCAAACCCGAATAAAGGACAAGTTGGGGACCGTTCCCTTCCATAACTCGAATGGAGTCTTGTCAACAGCTTTAGACGGACTTCGGTTAAGTATTAGAGCGGCTGACAAAAGAGCATATCCCCACAATGAATCAGGCACAACGGTGTGACTCATCATGGATCGAACCATATCGAGTAAAGTTCGATTTCTCCGTTCGGACACACCATTTAATTGTGGTGTTCCAGGTGGAGTCAACTGTAGCACGATCCCACAGTCTTTAAGGTGTTGATCAAACTCGCGTGAAAGATACTCACCACCACGATCCGAGCGTAGTGCTATAATCTTTCTACCCAGCTGGTTCTGTACCCGATTCTGGTATTCTTTGAACTTGTCAAAGGATTCACTTTTGTGCTTCATTAAGTAGACATAGCCATATCTACTCAAATCATCCGTGAAAGTGATGAAATACCTATAGCCATCTCGTGCGTTGATCGACATAGGGCCACATACGTCCGTATGTATGAGTCCTAATAGGTCGGCAGCGCGCATTCCAACACCTTTGAAGGAAATACGAGTCATTTTGCCGATGAGACATGATTCACACGTGCCATATGATTCGAAATCAAAGGGCGAAATAGCTCCATTCTGTATGAGCTGTTTAACGCGTTTCTCATTTATGTGTCCCATACGACAATGCCATAGGTAAGTTTGATCTTTGTCACCTACCTTTATTCTTTTATTATTCACATGTAATATCTCGGTAGTTTGATCTAAAACATAAATTCCATTCATGGAAACTGCCTTGCCATAAATCATATTGTGTAAGGAGAAAATACAGCTATTATTCTCTATTACAAATGAAAAACCAAGTTTGTCAAGTGCAGAAACTGAAATAATGTTTTTGGATAAACTAGGAACATAATAACAGTTATATAAAAATAACTCGAATCCACTTGGAAGCTGGATTACGTATGTTCCCTTCGAGACTGCAGCCACACGTGCTCCATTCCCGACACGCAGGTCCACCTCACCCTTGGTTAGGGGTTCTTGGTTTCGGAGGCCCTGCACATGATTACATAGATGAGAACCACAACCAGTATCAAGTACCCAAGTTCCGCAACTTGCATGGTTAATCTCAATCATGTGAATAAAAGAAGAAGAAGACATACCAACAGGAGTAACACGGCCTGCCTTAATGTCCTCGCGATACACGGGGCATGAGCGCCTCCAATGCCCAGTCTTGTGGCAATGGTGACATTCCATGCTTGTATCCTTGCTCTTTGTCTTGCCTTGTGAGTTACTCGACTCACCTGGCCCACTCTTAGCAAATCCTGGTTTCTTGAACCTGGGCTTACCTACTGCTAGGTCGCCCTGAGCTTTAGCCTTCCCTTTACCTTTTCCCTTACTGGAGATCATGAGAACATCCTGCTTCAGACTCCCACTCAACTTTAGATCCTTCTCAGTCTGTACGAGAAGGGAGTGGAGCTCATGAGGAGTCTTCTTCATGTCGTTCAAGTAGTAGTTGGCCCTAAAGAGGGCGAACCCATCATGAAGCGAATGAAGCATGCGATCAACGATGGTGTTCTCACTGATCTTGCAGTTTAGGGACTCCAGTTTCTCGATATTCTCAATCATGTTGATAATATGTGGGCTAACAGCTTGGCCCTTCTGGAGTTTCGCCTCAAAGAAGCGACAGGTATGCTCATAAGAAACGATTCTCGGAGCCTTGGAGAATTCGTTAGTGAGCGTGGTGAAAATCTTGTTTGCACCATGGGTTATGAAGCGTCTTTGCAAATTGGATTCCATTGCATAGATGAGTACGTTCTTTATCGCACCCGCTTCCATAACGAAATCGCTATGAGCGCGAATTTCGTTGGCTCTAGCTCCAGTTCCTGGGTGTGGCGGAATGGGCTCAGTTAAGAACTTGAGCTTTCCGTCAGCAATGGCAGCATTCCGTAGTGCTGCCTCCCAGTCAGAGAAGTTTGACCCATCATTCCTCAGTCTAGTTGACTGATTCATGGAGTCCATGAAGGCTTTTAGCCAGGATTCACGTGCTAGCTTGGCACTTGGCATTGGGTCTTCACCAGCCATTTTAGTTTTACAGCAGTTTTAATGAACGTGTTCTACACTGAAAAGAAGATAAAACAAAACCATATAAGCAACTTATTGTTGTGATTTAAGTCTATATTAAATTTAATTTAAACTCGTAGACTCATGCATTTATATAATTGATCTCCCTCAAGAATTATATAAACGATCCCAAGACTCAATTTCCGTATATTGATAAGCCCACAGTTTGGCTAATTCCAATCGTTGGAACTCTTGGTCGATAGATTTTCGTATATCTATCTATTAGTCCATCTCAGTCACTGGAATATTATCGAGTGACCATGATGTTGAGATAAAATAAATCATCTGTTCCCACTTACCCGACGTAGAAGGGGTCATATTATGCCTACCGACGAAGAAGGGATTCATGGGAGGCTGATTTATAAAGACTAATCTCAATTTTTGGTTATACGGGGAAGACCCCATCAACTTTTATTTATCCATATTTAAGTGAACTAAAAACTAGCATTTGCGTGAATGAATTAAATAAAGTGATGGCTTTTAAATGACATGTGACATCTGTATTGTCACAGAAAACTAACGCGAGACCTCTACATGAGTCAGTTTTCAGGCATGATATAGGTGGTTTGGTTTTAGGCGGAATATGATGCAAGCTATTATCGAAGAAAGCATAAAGGTAAATGCAATAAACGTAAATAAAAGTCCTAGTGTGGCCTATCCTACCAAAATAAACATAAAACAACTTGGAATCCACTGTTGGACCCTAGAAGCTTGTCTTGATGTTCCATCTTGGTCCTTGCAGCGGGAGTGAGCATCCGGCCTCCGTCTTGTCTTTGGTCTTCACAAAATTACTAATTTAAATTACAAAAGTAGTCCTAGATACATTCTAATTTAAATACAAAAGTAATTACATGGCAAAAACCCAAAACGGAGATTCAAGATCTCAAAATTACAAGCAAGATCGTGTCCCTTCATTACGGTGACACAATCTTCTAAGGCCACACTAAGTTACAACCGTTTGCAAAAATTAAATACGTTATTGAAAGCATTCAAGGCATTCACAAGACGATAAATAAAATGCATCAACTAAAAACAATTTATACATGACATAATACTGTTATTATGATTAATAAATTTATACCAAACCACCTTTTAAGATTAAAATTAAGTGACTATACCGTTTTAATCACCAATTTTAACAAACATATAATCCATTATTTTAAACTATTTTAAAACAATATGTATCAAACGAGGGTGAACCGTTTCACTAAATAATACACTATTTCCGTATATAGTACATTATTTTAAGCCATGTGAAAATAAAACATGTTATTTTCGAAAATAAAAAAAAACGAGTCTGTTACAGGGGGGGAGGTCGACCGACCTAAACTTGTGGTCGACCGACCTCCTGCCGAAAAACGGAAAAATCTGCAACAGTAAAATCGGTCGACCGACCTATTAATTAGGTCGACCGACCAACAAGTAGTAAAAACGAATTTCAGAAAACGCAAAACGCTGCACTTTTTGAAATTAAAACAAGTTTTTACCTTTTAAACTTTGATTAAAACAAGTAAATCAAAATTAACATCAACAAGGGTTCACATATTGTTAAGAATATCGATTAATTAACAATATGTAAACAGGAATCGAAAAACAAGATCGAAAACTCATAAAGGAAACTGTTTTTAAAAAAAACAGAAAACTCACACAGGGGCGGTCGACCGACCGCTAATACTGGTCGACCGACCGACGCAGCGGCAGAAACGAGATTTTTCAAAATCTTAAAAAAAAACTTATGAAAAACACAAAAGTAAAATTTTCATGGCCTAAGGCTCTGATACCACTTGTGGGGAATAAAGCATGTATTCACCCTAAACTTGCAGGATTATAATGAAAAATACAGTTGTGTTTATAGTCATAAGATTAAAAAGGATAAGAAAAAGAATTTAACCTTTGGTCCTTTGTGCTTATGGCCTAAGAACAGGAATTAAAGTAAATTCCCTCCTATAACTTGCACCCAAGACTTGATTGAAATGATGCCGCGTGTGCTAGAAAATACTCTCCAATTGCCTTGCAATATGGGGAGAGCTTTTGTGAGGTTTTAGATGTGAGATCTGAGTTTTGGGAAAAAGATGTTCTCAAAACCCTAATTATCAGAATTATGAATTACCAACAAGTGACAAAAGGAGAAAGACTCTCCTTTTGTATTACTTTGGTCGGCCGAATGGGTCTTGGGTAAGGGTGGGCTTTTTCCACTCTTACCTTATACCTTTGCGTGATTCGACCCGTTTAGCTTTAAGTTGTTCGCGGGTTTTATTTATAAATCGTAACATGTTATCAGATATTAATACAGTCGATATATTAATAATGGTCTGACAAAATACGATATTGTATAATTACCCAAATTAATATAACTGTTTATATTAATACGCGAATACTATATTTAATTAAATATAACCGTTTATATTTAATTTACGAATTAATCTTGTAATCCGTATTAGCTAAAATTATTTAATCCGTATTAAATAATAATCTCAACATCTTATTGACTAATTTATTAGTCAACACCTCTGACTAACTGTTTAGTCATATCCGGCATAAATGTGACTGTATTTTCATACCTTCACATCTCTCAAACGTGTCCTATAGGTGTGACGTATAGGGACCAGTTGATCACCGCCATCCGTATGACAATAACGTCAAACTTATCTAGCAAGCCAACCGTTATTGATAAACGTGGATCAACTGGTAATAATACAAAAGTATGCCCTTGTGATCCTTAAAGAGATTTAATAAGTCATTGTACTTAATTGTCAAGGACACCAGCCCCAACAATCTCCCACTTGTCCGTACAAGGGTATGTGCAATGACGTTATTACACTACATGTGGAGGACACAATCTCCAACAGGGGAAGACGTGTGGCTTGCGAGTATTGTTGATCATTCGACAATTACCCTTACGCTTAGTTTAGATTTAATTCATGTTGTTATCGTGGGATACCTTATCCCTCGTTTATTTAAGTATTCGT
The DNA here is from genome assembly GCA_029255685.2 of Silene conica. Taxonomy (NCBI): domain Eukaryota; kingdom Viridiplantae; phylum Streptophyta; class Magnoliopsida; order Caryophyllales; family Caryophyllaceae; genus Silene; species Silene conica. Next base: position 56,459,761 of record CM055313.2, read on the forward strand.
GTATAATTTATACTTTCTTATGAGTTTTAGTCTTCCGCTTGTTGTTTTGATATTCCGCGAAAAAGTTTTAATAAATATGTCGAAAAGTTTTTAACAGTATCGTATTTCCGCTGCAACTTACTTGTTTATTTTTATGTTATATCGCGGGGTGTCACAGTTGGTATCAGAGCAGTAATGCTCCCGACGCACGCACCTGTACCCCAACTTTAAATATTAATTGACCTGAAATAATGAATGAGAGATGGGTAGACTTAAGGACTAAGTGGTAGTCTGTAATGTGATTGCTCCTTGTTAGGTCTAACATGTTTGTTAATTGTCAAAGATTTTATTTTTGTTCTCAAGGATTGGTGAACCATGAGCTTACCTGGATGACGATCAAGATTATTGTCTAATATCGAAGATGGAAGATTCGTGCTATCTTTGAAGGATGCTTCTATGTTCCCGAAGATACTCCTTGCTCATCATGCATCACCTTCTTCCTTATTTTTTGATGCATATCCTCCCTTCCCGAAATCTTTTCTATCTGAACTCGGAAGCTACTTTCGTAACTTCCAGACTTAATCTTATCCTTGTTACTTGCCTTTTTCCATGGCGCTTTGTAGGTAGCCTAGCTTAGTTGGATATTGATGAATTTTTTTGAGGATAATCCCTAGTCCTTATTTTGAAAAGTAATGTTACTAAGAACGTTTAGGGACTGTAGTCAGGCATGTCTTGGTGATCCTAATGCTTAGTTGTTTGTCCTACATAGTGAGTGGACATGGTTGGTGGAATTCTTGGTTTAAATATTGAATTGTATATGCGATATTCGGTGGAATTTAACCTTGGGAATCATAATTGGGATTTAGAATAGTGGATTGAAATGTGTTGCTCTAAGAGTATGAATGAGGTGTTAGAAGTCATAATATGAATTTGGAAAATACACTTGAGATGTTAGGTTTAAGATTAAGAATCGTTTATAATGATGAACATGTATTGAAAGAATTTATGAGGTGGTCTTTGGAGAATTGATTAAAGCTTATGCTTTAGGTTGTTCGATCGGAATTTATGGTGTAACCTTAGAGGAGATACATAACAATAATGTCGTTGGATGTCTGATTGACGTAGTGAGGTGCAACTTGTGGATATGTGAGATTTTGAGGTTGTGATGTTTAAAGGTCGTTTGGATTCGTATATAGAGATGTGAGAAATATCTATAATTGAACTTGGTGTTCATACTTTGAGGTATCTGAGAATTTGTAAGGATTTATCGATTGTGTGGGATTAGAATAAAGTTTTTTGATGAAAGGTGAAATTTTTGGGAATTAAAGGAAATAGAGAGTTGATAATCTATGGCGTATAAAAATTGTGAAGTAGAAATGGTATAAAAATGGTTTATCCTAGAGTATTACCGAAGTGTCATTTGAGGAATTTAAGACATAAAGATACCTGAAACTTTATGGAATAGTCGAAATTGGGATAATAGTACACCCTTACCTTTGAAAGGACTTATTGAACTAAAACTAGTAAGGTTTAATATATACTTAGTCATTTTTTTGGCTGAAAATCAAAAAGTTTTGAAGTGTTCTATGGCTCGTTTGTGATATGTGTTTAAGGCAAGATATGAACTCAACTAAGCACTAAGCCACTAGCTAAGAACTAAGACCCTTACAAGCACTAAGCAAAGTAAGAAATCAGGCCAAAGCACTTAGCAAATGGCACTCTACAAGCACAAAGCAAAGTAGTTAAGAAAACTTAGAAAAGTTTCTGATTCATTAAGCTTAACATATTCTGATTTGTGAGTGTTTGAAGGGCTGCTTTTATAGGCCAAGCAAGCGAATCCCCACCCTACAATACATCTTAATCTTGTGGCTTACAAAAGTTTCAGAAATAAAGCTAAGTACAAAGCCTTTCAACGGCTGTTTTGAGGCACCAAAACTAAGTAAAAAGACTGCTTCTTACATTGATAGTGACCTTGCCTTGCTTTATCTTAGACAAAACAGATTTTTCAGCCCCTTGTCGCCCCTTTTCTGATTGCATAAAACAACCCTTGTTGACCTTCCTTGTAACATCCCGTATTTTTGTAAGCAATATTTTAATAGTATAAAAGTATTTTCGGAAAATAATATTTTTTTAATAATAAATCGTAAAATTATTTCAACTTTTTCCGTTAAGATCCATCTTAAGAGTGATTTAAATCTTAAGATATTACTTGCTTGGCATAATCTTATCCCGACTTAAACCCGCTTCACAAAACAAGTAACCCGACTCAAAATAAGGAAAGGACACTATAAACCCCACCATAAACCCTTATGTCGACATTCTTCATCTTCATAAAACACTTTCACTGCTTCCTTTTTCCTCCATTTCTCCTTTTTATTTCAAGCTTAAAATCGACATTTCAAGGCCTTCCCGAACTCGAATCGCGGTAAGTCTTACATTTTCGGAATGAGATTTCCAAGCTTTCTATCTCTTTCAATTTCAATTTCGTTGAACTCGAAAAAGACGCTGTTTTGGGTAAATTCCGTTTTAAGCTTATAAAACTCGTTTCTTTTGTTGTAAGGGTTGATTTAGAGGATCCTAAAGTTGATATCTTCATCATTGAAGAAGAATTTGGAGCATAATCGCTTTTAAGGTGACGATAATGAGAAACTCGGCCTTTATCTTAAAATTAATTGGACATGTGACTTTTTGTTATTTATGTGAAATTCATGTGAAATTTATGTTTAATAGTTTATGGGTAAATTATATCCGTCACAAATTCATGTTATGTCAAATATTGTTTTGTATATGTTGATAATTGTGAAGTTGATTTGGGGTTATTGCTACTCTGCCATATCTGTCCTGTTGTTACTAATGTATTATTGTTGGGTTTGTTGTCCCTGGTTAGTGTATAAGTCGCTGCGGCTCAGTCCGGTTGTTAGTAATCTACTTCTCGCTGCACTGGTCACAATACTACGGGACTGCTGCTGCTTCTGTTGCTGTTAATTGTCGCAATACTGCTGCTACTTTCTGCCTGGCTCTATTTTTATTATTGTTGCCGATATGCTTCTCCCTTATTGCTGTTACAATTGTACTACCCGTAGATGTTGTTGTCGGGATATCCTATGATGCTACTTGCGTTTTAATTGTGTATTGTTTGTTGTCGTTGCTCTGCATTACTGATATATTTTCGCTATACTATTACTGTTACGTATTACTACTCTACTATGGCTGCGTTGTCATACTATTGGTTATTACAACTACTACATACTATTCACTGTCATACTACTAATTAATAAATTATTAATGTTGTTACGCATGTTTTGACATATTAGATAGTATTATTTTATTATGAGTAAATTAGAAATTACTCTCTTTTGAAATACTTTTTTTTAAAATTACGTTTTCCTAAACTTACTCCCTTACTTATCATTCAGGCAAAAAACTCCTCCCATATTACGTATTCAGGCCTATATATATTTCGACTTTTTTAAAAATTTCCGTCAATTTATGTTTTTTTTATGACAAAAATACCCCTAGTACAAATAACTCAACTTATGTTATCCCCTCCTTCAACCCAACATCATATTCATCTTGCTCAAACCCCATATTCACTTCAAATAAGAACAATTTGGGGGAAAAATTAATTGAAGGTAAGTTTCCTATTTATTTTTGGTGAGTATCCTAATTATTTTAGGATTGTAAACTTCTGCAAAATTTGAAAGTCTATTTTTGAAAACTTGAATTCGAATTTCTGGAAATTGGATTCGAATTTCTGCAGCATTGGATTTGATGTTTCGAATTTCTGCAAAATTGGATTCGATTTTTGCATTAATGACGGATTTCTGAATTAATGGGTTTAAAACATATACCCAACCATCTTTGTTGTGTTATTTGTGAATTAGGGTTCTTATTTAATTTGGGTATTTTAACTGATTTGATTTAGGGTTTAGGGAATATGAAATGTGTTTGAAGAATGTCAGGATTTGGGTTTATTTTTACCGAGGGGTAAATCTGTCCATTAAGTCGCTTTTTTACCTGAATACGTAATATGGGAGGAATTTCTTGCCTGAATGATAAGTAAGGGAGTAAGTTTAAGAAAACGTTTCGAAAGGGAGTAATTTTAAAAAAACGTGTTTCAAAAGGGAGTAATTTCTAATTTACTCTTTTATTATTATCAATTGTTGTCGTGTAAAGTTGCTGTTGTTATTAATGTTTTCTAATTATATTATTATTTTATTATTATTTTACGTACGTGCTTGCTAGCCTGCTTGAATTAATTAGTTTACGTACGTGCTTGCTAGCTTGTTTACGTTTAAATATAATACGTTACAAATCGTTACGAATTAGTAATGGGTTACGGTTTTATTAGAAGCATGTCGAAATAATTTAATTTAGTTAGTCGATTTTCCCGTATAAAATATAGGTAATATAATATGAAGTTTAATTTAAATCGTGTTTATTTCCTTTATCGGTTGAACCGGTTAATTAGAACGTAATCAAATACCTAGAAAAATATAGTTTTGCTAAGTAAGATTTAGTAAAGTAATTAGTGACTACTCTAAAATTAGTTAGTTCTTAAATGTCCGTTTATAATTCTCATCGGACTAGGATATTTTAATATATAGTAGATGGTTAGGTTTAACTTAATCGAAACTGGCTTTTCTCTTATGTTTATGTGTGTTTGAGGTCCCCGAGATTCGGGCGGCACTCTATTGGGTTCGGGAATGGAGAGAGGATAGAAACCCCCCGGTCGGGCAACCGAATGGTACAGTGTCAGATGTTGCTGTTGATTATGATTGTTATAGTGTTTTGATTTATAGAATTGTTCATCCAAGGCATTGGATGACTCTTTGCCTAGTTTCGTAAATGGTTTGGACTGAAAGAACCCCCGGCCGGGCAACCGGAAGGGAAACCGGCTCTTCTTCCAAATAGTTTCCGAAATTGGTTGAGAGCCTTGCATAGTAATTGCATGATGATATGAGATTCAGATATTGAGATTTATATGCTTCACATGTTATATATATGTTGGAGTATATTGTATGTTTATGTGTTACGTGTCGTTACAAAAGGTGGCTAGGAGAACTCTAGTCACTCCCCACTGATTGTGCCATACATGTTTACATGTATGTAGGTACATGACAGGTGGTTGGCAGAGGGTTACATGGAGCTAGCGAGCGATGATCCTATTCATCGATTGACTTACACTTTTACGTTAGCTAGACTCTAGATTTACATTTCAGTTTTTGAGTGCCTGTAGGGATGCGCCATCCCAAGCTGTTTGTATATTTTACTTTCAGTACTTAGACAGTTATACTCGTCTATGTTCTGTTTATATCATTTGTTCAGTTTTGTTTTAATTCGCCTCGTTTTTATGCATGTTAAAGTTTGAATTCCGCGTAATTTTGGCATGTTGTATGTTTTTATTTTCCGTTGCGACGAGGGGTTTTACATTTCTTACTAGGCATTTGATTCCATTTGCTTTCCTAAGATGTCTCACCAAAAGAGGAAACAAGGACCTTGAGCATGTGCTAGCCGTGGCCGTTCTTAACCTTGACATCAGATTTGTTTTGCCTCCTCTAACTTAAAATAACATAAGATGTATAACATAAAAATGTCCCACCTCTTAGGATATGTACTTGGTAGGACTAGAGAGTGCTTTAGAACAGCCCCTTGGATGTTTTGAGCTTGGACTTGACTTAGATAGTAGATAGGTCCCCTTGGTTCATTTCAATCTCCTATTCTTCAAAAGGATTTGTCCTCAAATCCGGTGCATCCTCAACCTCTATGTCTTCATAATATGGACTCAAGTCCCCCACATTAAAGGTGTTAGGTTTAACTAGTTGCTCATAAACTAATTTAGTCATACTACCAAAACCTTTAATTAACTTTTAATTAACATATATATAAACTTGTTTATAAGATCTTATGCATGCTAAAATAAGCGGAATAGGGAGAAATCGAGCCCTTACACACGGTCCAAGCTTGGCAAGGATGATCCTCCAAAGTACCCAAAATAGAATACCTCCTTTAAAGATGCACCAAGACAACCCCTTAAAACCGAATCTTTGTTGTGCTAGACTAAGAATCGATTCTTCCTTAAGCTTATTCTAATCTCACTTATTAGAATAATATATGAATACTACTCTTAGTATAATTTTTATTATCTTATAATAAGTTTTGAGGTTGTAAAATTTCTCTTCTTTGTGAGTATATTTCGGCCAAAAGGGAGAAGAAGAGAACTAGAATGAGTATGACATATGTCTCATATATATCAATCATGCTTTCAATAAGATAATCATATTATCATAAGCATGCTTATGGGGAGAGGGTAGCCGGCTTAGGGAGTCTCAATAGGAGACATCTTCTCTTCTCAAGGCATTTAGGGTGGTTAATAGGTTGGTGTCTCAAGAACAATGTCTCAAGCAATGATTAAAGAGCAATTAACACACTAATTAACCACACAACCATCACCACTTAGCCGTGCCATATAGTCCATAATATGGACTTCATTTTACAATTTGTCAAATGTATAATTGTATAAAGTGTGACATCTTATATGTCATTAAGATATAAAATACTTTAGTACATTTGAAGCATGTAAATATTTATCCCATAAATATTATACATAATTAAATAATTCATATTTATTCAATTAATAAGTAATTCGAAATTACTAGTGTAAAATGATCATTTATCGTCAATACGATTTACAACCTTTGTATTAATTTCAACCCAATTCATTCTAATTACGATATCTTAAAATATCGTTTAATGTTTAACAATTGACACGTTTCAATTTTAAACATAAATCTTACATTAAGATTTAACCTCTAATTTCTCGATACACGAGTTTAAGGAATATGATCAAATCGTATCAATATACATTTGATCATTTTATCAATTAAGGGAATTGTCCTAAAGGTGTGAACTAAAGGGATCAACTGACCACCACCGTCATACGACAGTAATGTCAAACTCTAGCTAGCCAATCATTACCGATTAATGTTGGTCAGTTGACTAATAATTCTTATCATCCCTTGCGCATTCTTGTTATGAGATTTAATTACGTGATCGCACTTTTGTTGAGGACACATTTCCCAACAATCTCCCACTTGTCCTCGACAAGTGTGCGTCACCAATTCTCTTGTCCTATTACAATCTCCCACTCAATGCAAGATGTCTCTCTCTGGTCGTTCTTGCATTTGATCATATCATGAATGGTTTCCTCGATCTGGAGAATAACTGTCTGACCGGAATCATCTACCATAGATACCTTCCGAGCGTGGCCACGCATTTTCAGTTAATTACTCTTCGAGTGGCCCTGAGATTTGAACAACCCTGACAAGGGGTGGACAATTTCTATCGCACTACTTCCTTCAACTAGTCACAGTCAGTCACAACCCAAAACAATCCCTTTTGACTCCAGTTACGAAAAGTCGTAGAGAATGGATCAAAGTTATGCCTAAGCTGTACCATCTTGGGAGAGTAGTCTTTAGTCAAAGAATTGACTCACAAGAATACTATAGCAGCTCTCGCCACGACCCGGCTATAAAATTTCCAGAACTCTATAAGCGGTCACATTGCCCGACAGAGTGTCTCTTACAGTCTGCCTATGTGATCGACTAGTCATCACATATGACTCTATGGCACTTGAACTTGCCATCAATCGCCTCACACTCTAGTCGCTTTGAGACGTCACCTCATATAAGCGGCTATGGACCATACTAAGTCAATCCAGTTCACTTATGGGGTTCAATATTGTCTCACACAACCCATTTGGATTCTGACAAAGTATCTTTTACTTTGAGTTATTAATAACTCAAATGATGTTGTCATGCAACAATAGTCAACACTATTACATTGCATTCTGATGCACAATCATCTGTTGTATTAGTGTTTTGCAAATAACCTTTATTCATGCGAATAACCTTTATTCATGATAGCAAAACTTACAACTTTTGGTCTCCTTTATTCTCATATTATCCCGTATAATATGATTCTATTTGAGTACATTTCTAGAACTCTTTCTAGATTTTGAGTTTCCTTTCCGGAGGAAAGCTCCCACTGTTATCTTATAACTTGTGACGTATTGATATACTGGAGGGATTAAAAATCACTCTCTACAGTCACTTATGTACTGAAATCTATATTGTAGTTTATTAGTGATTTCATCACTCTTACAATTTTCAAACATCTTGGCTATTTGATAATGGTTTCATTCATCGTTATGAATAATGTATCCAACCATTCTAACTTCAAGTGGGCGACCTTTTATTATCCATATAATAAACCTTCCCGTTAAAACTCCATCATCACACGTTTCATGGCTTCGATCCTTTATGGATCGTTGCAAGCTTGAGAAGCATGGCACCAATTTTAAGGATTGGGACGCCCAATTGGTATTGGCCGCGGAAGCCGACAATAAGACTCATTATCTTACCATTGCCGCCCCTCCCACTCCTGGCGCTCGTTCATCGGAAGGGACTCGTGAGGCCTATGAGACCTACATGAAGGAGTCACATGCTTTAAAGAACGTGCTTATATTTTCGATGGAGCCGGATCTCCAAAGAAGAATGATTAAGCTAACCACGGCTAATGAGATTTATACTAGAATTGCGACCATGTTTTTGCAAGCTCCTAGGGTAATCCAATATGAGGCGACCTCCGCTTTCTTTGATTTGATCTTAAAGGAAGGTCAAAGGATTAGTCCTCATGTGTTCAAACCAGTTGAGCTAGCCGAAACCTTGAAGTTGTAAGGGGTGAATGTTCCCGACTCGCTTATTATTGACAAAATTCTTCACTCCCTCAACAAAGTGAAATCGTATGTTCAGTTTCGGGTAAACTATAACATGCGAAATCAAATAACCTCCATGGACGAGTTACATAAGATGTTAGTCCAAGCGGAGAGGGATATGGGACTTAATGAAAGTTCCACGAAGGATGTGCTAAATATCGAGAAGAAAAGCAAGGGGAAGTTTAAGCGCAAGGCTAACAAGGGTAAAAATGTCAAAGCCTTCAAACCCGCATCTCCTAAGGAGAAGACTTTTACGAAAGGTGCTTCTTCTTCGTCGTCGTCAAAGGTTGAAGACAAGTGCCATTATTGCACTAAGATGGGGCATTGGAAGCGAAATTGCCCGAAGTATCTCCATGACCTCAAAGCCGGAAAGGTTCTTGCAGTAGGTATAAATTCTCGTCTAATTCATGTTGTTTATTCAATTTTTGTATAATGATACAAGTTATTGATTTTTACCCGTTTATAAATTGTTTTTAAAAGGGGCTCCTACCAAAGATAAGGGCAAGGAGAAAGAGAAGGAAGCTTGAAGTTCGTTCCATTGATGGCTAAGGTAGCATCCAAGATTGAAGACATAAAGAGCATGGCTCTAATTTTTCATTTTGATATCTTCTTTCATTTTGCATTTTAATTTAAGAACTTTGTATTTCTTGTATGACAAGAATCTTGTTGAAACAATGGTTGTAATATTGGTGACTTGGTTTTCAACCCAAGTCATCCTTTTGTTCTTAATCAAACATGTTGGTTTTTAAAATGCTTTTATGATACATAAAATGAGTTAATACAATTTTCATAAATCGTAAATAAAGTACCTTGAATGAGTCACCGTACAATAGCAATGATAGGATCATTATAAAAGCGATTCGACTTACTTAAAAATGAGAATTGCATCCCATGAAATACTTCAAATTCAAACATAAGAACATCAGTTCGTTATAATATGATCACCTTAAACGAATGATAAAACTAATGTCTCACAACTCACATAATTCTTTATCCAATACATTGTTGACGGGCGAAAATGCTATCCTACTTAAAATAACGGTTATTTTAAAGGATAGAGTGAGAGAAATTCTACGCCCGCAAACCAATGAAATAAACATAGGATCTTAGAGAAGAGTCCTATAAGGAGTCATTAAGAAGAACTCTAAGAGATTAGATAGAAGAAACTACGAGAGGACACAGAAGAAACTACGCGAGGACACAAAAGGAAATATTCCATATGTTGTCATTAGTTCCCAGAGAGGACAAAGGGAACCGCGAGTGTTAACGGAAGGAAATCGTTTCCATGATGTTAATGTTTCTGTTTTATAAAGATAATAGAGGAGAAATCATCTCCCCTTCTCGTGATAATAGAAGATTCTTTCCGTGGGAAGGAAAATGAAAAATGAAATGTTCATAGCGAGTTGAGAAGATGTTTGAAGTAAATAAAAATGAAATTTTCATTATGAGTTGAGAAGATGTTTGAAGATGTTACCAAAACACTATGAAGATAGTGGGAGTTATTAAACTATTAGATAGTGATACAAAATTCAGTGGGAGAAAAGTTATTAAGGAAACGGAACCTACCATTAAGAGAGAATGGTGATTCTTTAAAAGTTAAAGAATATAAGGTTTCAATTCTAGATGAATGTATGTTAAGAATATAAATCATAAGTGAGTTTATTATATGATAATAAAACCTCACCGATTAGTTTACAAGGTTTGGATATGAATCCAAGATATGAAAATGTTAATTCATATAACCTTGATTAAAATGCCAAAAGTTGAAACAAAACCTTATTTCGATATAAGTTTCTCGAGGAGAACTAGTGGATCGAATCTAGGTTAACTACAATATGAATTCTAGTACAATATGACTATGTTCATAAGGATGACATATCATGAGTTTTAAGAAAACAGTGGGAGCTTCCTTAAAGTAAGGAGACTCGAGTTGAGTATAAGGACTTGAAATGTACATGAATAAGATCATATTATACGAGATAATATAAGTCATAAGGAAACCGAAATTTGTCGGTTTAAAATATATGAATGTATGTATATTCACATAGTAAACCATTAATACAAATTGATGTATGAGCATCAAAGATTGATTAATGTGGAACAATAATATCGTATTGACTGTTCGCACATAACGATCACTCTTATCGTTTGAGTTTTTATTAACTCACAATTTTATATACTTTGTGAAATCCAAATGGGTTGTAAGAGACAATTTTGAACCCCATAAGTGAATTGGATTAACTTAGTATAGCCCATAGTCGCTTGTATGAGGTGACGTCTCGAAGCGACCAGAGTGTGAGGCGATTGATGGCAAGTTCAGATGTTATACAATCATATGGGATGACTAGTCGATCACATAGGCAGACTGCAAAGAGGCACTTTGTCGGGCATTAAGTGACCGCTTATAGAGTTCTGGAAATTTTATAATTAGCCTGGTCGTGGCGAGAGCTACTATATTATTCACATGAGTCGATTCTTAGACTTGAGACTGTTCACCCAAGGTGACACAGCCTCAGATTGACTTTGATTTTAGCTCTCGATCAACCGTTAAAGGGGGTCAAATGGGCTTCTTTTGGGTCATGATGGACTGTGTTAGTCGAACGGAACAGTAGGATAGGAATTGTCCAGTCCCTCGTCGGGGTTGTCTTAAATCTCAGGGCCACTCGAGGAGAAGTTTAACTGAAAATGCGTGGCAACGCTCGGAAGGTATCTATGGTAGATAATTCCGGTCAAAGCAGTTAAATCTCCAGATCGAGAAAATCGCTCAAGATATGATCAAATGCAAGTACGACCTGGAAGACACCTTGCATTGAGTGGGAGATGACGTAATAGGACAAGAGAATTGGTGACGCACACTTGTCGGGGACAAGTGGGAGATTGTTGGGAAATGTGTCCTCAACAATAGTGCGATCACGACAGTGATAAAAATCATTGTCATAAATCTTATGAAAAGAATATGCAAGGGACGATCCGATATTTGATATAGTCAACTGACCAACATTAATCGGTAATGATTGGCTAACTAGAGTTTGACATTACTGTCGTATGACAGTGGTGGTCAGTTGATCCCTTTAGGTCACACCTTTAGGACTAACCCCTTAGAGATATATTGATCAATTGTATAGGATACGAATTGATCGGATTCCTTAAAACCGTATATCGAGTAAACAGAGGTTTAAGATTTATATTTGAAATTGAAATGTGTCAATTGTCAACTACTAAACGATATTTTAGAAATATCGAAATTAGAATATGAATGGTTCATGGTTATAACAAATGTTGTAAATATATCATATTGACGATTATTATGATAACCATATGTTGGGACGGTAATTACGAATTACTAAAATAATTTGTTAAATATGATTTAATTAATTTAGAAATATTATTTATGTGATAAATATATATATTTTAAATTAATACAATTAATTATGTCACATAAGATGTTACATATTACACAAATTGTACAAGTCACAAATTGTAAAATGGAAGTCCATTTTATACTTGAATGTGGCGTGTGATTGTGTGTATTAGAAGGACAAATTTGGTTAAATTATGGTCTTACAAACACAATCATAAGGGTAGTATTGAACCTATTAATAGGTATGCATGCCTATGTATTATGGGTAGAGTAAAGAGCAAAGAGATTCTCTCCTTTTGTATACTACCTCACGCCACAATTCACTACATATATACAATGTGAATTGTTCACATGAAAAACCCATTCATTCTATTATTCAAAAACCTATGTTTTATTTTCTAAGTGTAAGAAACATAAAACTCTAATATTTCATTTCTAGTAGAAGTAATATAAACCTCTAAAATATTATTCATATAATTTTTATACTACATATTGTTGTAGTATTTTAAGTAGACTAATAAAGTGAGTATTAGTTTACGGTTTTAAGATTACCGATTCCGTCACCTAGCTCGTGCTCGTGTCTCGGTGTTTAAGGGTAGGTCTTGGTGCATCGTAAATGAGGCAAGCTATTTTGGTTGCTCCGTGGAGGATCGTCCTAGCACTCATTTGGACCGTTTGTAAGACCCTTTTCATTATTATTCCGCAAATGTCATTGCATGCATAAGATCAACAATATTAATATGAGATTAATAAGTTATATTATTAGTAAGACTAATAAATTGGTAAACTAGTATGACTCACGTTTTTCCTTCAGGTCACACTTCCACTGCCTTAAGACCCCCGCTGCCTTACGTAATAGATACTTATCATAACAGTCGGGGATATCGAAGGCTTCCTGCATCATCATAGCATTATTAAATTACATGTTATATATACACTAATAAGCCGCTGTCTATAACAGTAGCTCCTAAATACCTTTATACGCTTCAAGAGACACTCCTACAATACAAGATTTAAATTCCTGAAATTATCTAAATCAAGAGGCATATGCTGTCTTGTTATAACACCAATCCAAGTCGATAAATGGGCAGCATTTTCACAAGTAGGAAAACTCTTGTCACTCCATGTTATACTAAGTTGTTGTTTAGCCGCTATAGCTGAAAGGGCTACTCTCCCCCGCGTAGCACCCCTCTCACCTGGTTTATCATTATTTTCATCTCTTTTCCGTTTTTCACCCATGATAATTCTAAAAACCTAACACCTTCAAAAGGAAATAAATAGTAATTGGACCATAAAGACGAAACACATAAAGAGTCATGCATGCATGCAGAGATTCTAAAACTCTAAAACCCTAAGACCTTAAAAATGCAGAGATTCTAAAACCCTAAGACCTTAAAAGGAATGAAATAGTAACTGAACAAATCAAAAGTCATGCAGAGATTCTAAAACTCTAAAACCTTAAGATCTTAAAAATGCAGAGATTCTAAAACCCTAACACCTTAAAAGGAATGGATGAAATAACAAAGATGAAAATGAAAATCTTAAAACCCTAAACACGAAACACAACAATTACCTGATGATGATAAAGAGAAGGAGCTGGATGATGAGGGAAGGCGACGGAATGTGGGGGACGGTATCTGGGCGACTGTCGACGGCGACGGAATCTGAGCAGGATGATAATATAATACCAACAATCGTTTGTGACGTTATGTGTGTTTGTGTTGTGTTTGTGTACTACGTGCTCTATATGATTGTACATTATTTTATTGAGATAAACTATTGACAACGGTTATTACCAGGAAACTCGTTGTTATAGGTTAACAACAACGAGTAAAGTAAACCCGTTGTTATATATTTTCACCAATTTGCGCTAAAATGAAAAGTCTAATGAATATAATGACGACGATTCGTTTAGTCTGACCCGTTGTGTAAAACCCCTCGCGAAAGCGGAAATATAAACATACAAAAGTACCAAAAATGCAGCGGAATTAAAACTTTTTAAAAGATAAACAACATGCGAGAAGTCTTAAACTGAAAACTGGAAACAGATCTGATATAAACAACAATAGATAAGTAGCAGTTCTAAGTATCAAACCGAAAGATAAATACAAGCCTGGGATGGAACATCCCTACAGGCACCAAAACCGAGTATCAAAAGTCTAACAGTCTAGCTAACGATAGGGTATATGTCATATGATGATGGATCATCACTCGCTAGCCCTCCTGTGATCCCATCTCCAACCAGCATGTACCTATATACATGAAAACATGTACGCCACAATCAGTGGGGAGTGACTAGAGTTCTCCTAGCCACCTTTTGTGACAACACGTAACATATAAAACAATACAGAATACTCCAACATATAACAACATGTGAAGCATAAACAACTCATCATCTGATCTCTTACAATCATGCGATTACCATGCACGGCTCTCAACCAACTTCATAAACAAATAGGAAGGAGAGCCGGTTTCCCTACTGGTTACCCAGTCGGGGGGTCTTTCAATCCAACTATTTATGAAACTGAACTAAGAGTCATCCAATGCCTTAGATGATTAAACCATAACTCAATTAAACATCATTTACTCATCATGCATATCTGACACTGTACCATCATCTAGGCAAGCAGATAAGCATCCATAACACTAGCAACGGGTCCAGAGGTGAACTTAACACATATCCCATTACTACACTATGTCGGGTCCAGAGGTGAACTTAACACATATCCCAACATCCAAACAAGTAAAGGGTCCAGAGGTGAACTTAACACATATCCCTAAACTTACAATCATGAAAAGGGTCCAGAGGTGAACTTAACACATATCCCTAATCATCCAAAAGCAAAGGGTCCAGAGGTGAGCTTAACACATATCCCAATGCTACAAACATGTATTGGGTCCAGAGGTGAACTTAACACATATCCCAATACGCAGTCGCCGCACAACGGGTCCAGAGGTGAACTTAACACATATCCCGTGTACGACAACCGATCACGTGTCAGGTCCAGAGGTGAACTTAACACATATCCTGACACGCCCAAGCAAAACACGTAACGGGTCCAGAGGTGAGCTTAACACATATCCCGTCACGCGGCATATAAACACGTAGTGGGTCCAGAGGTGAGCTTAACACATATCCCACCACGCGACAACCAGTGTAACCACTAACATCCAAAGGTGGAAACTAACCTATAGTTCTAACTTCTTAAACAACTAATCAACACTTAATTGATCCCGGGAACTAAGGCGAGGGAGAGCCGGTTTCCCTTTCGGTTACCCGACCGGGGGGTCTCTATCCTCACTCCATTCCCGAACCCAATATAATGTTGCCCGTACACCGGGGACCTCAAATATATGTCACGGGTATACAAAACGAGTTTCAAGTAAAACCAATTAACCGTTTGAAAGTGACACGCGAAAACAACTCAAAACCGCCATCAGGGATCCCCAGCCGGTCGGCAGGCAGCCGGTCGGCCGGCTGGTGGTCCCTCAGCCTATGCCTTTCTTTTCAAAACCGAGAACATCACAAAGGACTCCCAGCCGGTCGGCAGGCAGCCGGTCGGCCGGCTGGGACTCCACTCCCTAGCCTTCCCTATTTCGCAAACCACCCCATATGCACTCCCAGCCGGCTGGCAGGCGGCCGGTCTGCCGGCTGGGCTCCCATCCTACTTATGTTCTCGCAAAACATACACAACATACAACGACTACCAGCCGGTCGGCAGGCAGCCGGCCGGCCGGCTGGCAGTCCAAGGCCATTTTCCCAAAAATACGAAAAACACACATATGCTCTCCCAGCCGGTCGACCGGCGGCCGGTCGGTCGACCGGCTCAGAGAGCCTGATACGAAAATCGCAAATTTCAGCCTTCAACAAAACTCAATCAATCGACACCAAAACTTGCACAACGATTCATGTGATGTTTAAACAACAATATCAAACGCCAAATACTACCAATCTATTAGCAAGTAAGTCCCATAACAATCCTCAAATGAATTTAACATGTATCCGTCGCAAAATGAGAAAAACTGATAATATACTTAAAAGCATATAACAAACAATCCAAGCATGAATTCTTCACAACAACATCACCCTAAACATGTTACTAAGTCCTTTAACATTATATTTCGACAAAAATCCGAAACCAAACAAGAATCACAACAAATATGCTAATATACACATAAAGGCCGAGTTTCTCATAATCGTCACCTTTTAAGCTTACTCCGGCAGATGATCCTCATCAATCACGTAACTATCGGAGTCGGGATCGTCCAGGCCAACACCTACAACATAGAAAACGGATTTTAAGTACTTAAAACGGAATTTAAGGAAAACAGTCCCTTTTTCAAAGTCGAAGAAATGAAAAATGAAAGTGATGGATGATTAGGAAATTGAAAGAGGATTCCGAAAATGTACTTACTTTTGCAATTTGAAGAACGGATGAGGGAGAAAAGCTCAAAAGAAAGGAGTATAAATGGAGGTTTGTGAGGTTTTAGGAGAAATATGGTTCACAGTGGAAATGAAATGTTGAAGGATGAAGATGTCGACATATTAAATGTAGGGTACAATGAGGTGTCCTTTCCGTATTATGAAACGGGTCGGATAAAATAGAACGGATACTTAAGTCGGATATTTAAAATGATGGCAAGTTGTATTCGTCTTAAGGACTTGAGGTTCTTAAGACGGATCTCACTTATTAAATTAAAATCTTCCGAGTTAAATTATTAAAATATTAATTTATTACATAAAATAATTTAAAACGATTAAATTAGATTTTACGAAAATACGGGATGTTACAATCACCCCAACTTCAAAAAGTTTCGTCCTCGAAACTCGAACGGATATAAATCTATATACTATACCTCAATCGAATAAGAAGGGATGCGCAGCACACATCGATGCCTCAGTCTCCCATGTTTGCTCTTCAACATCACCGCAACGCCAAAGGATCTTCACTAGCGGCACCACCTTGCTCCTCAGCTTCCTATCCTGACGATCTAGGATCGTCACGGGACGCTCCTCGAAGGCAAGACTCGGCTCCAAGTTCTCGATCTCTCTAGGCAAAACATGACTCGGGTCACTAATATATCTGCGGAGCTGGGAAATATGAAAAACACTATGAACCTTGCCCAAACTAGGAGGCAAGTCCAAACGGTAAGCAGCAGCACCAATCCTCCTCACAATCTCAAAGGGTCCGATATACTTAGGGCTTAACTTGCCCTTAACTCCAAACCTCTTAACACCCTTCATTGGCGAAACTCTCAAGAAGACTCGGTCACCCGCCTCAAACTCTAAGGGTCTACGGCGAACATCAGCATAGGATTTCTGCCGGTCCTGTGCGGCCTTCATCCTACCTCTGATAAGCTGAACCTAGTCAATAGTAACAGCTAACTGGTCCGGTCCTAGGCCACGAACGTCACTAGCCTGGTCCCAACAAATCGGACTACGGCACTTCCTACCATAAAGAGCCTCGTACGGAGCCATACCAATGGAAGCATGATAACTGTTGTTGTAAGAAAACTCTACCAACGGCAAACACTGCTCCCAAGAACTCTGAAAATCGAGGGCACAGGCGCGGAGCAAATCCTCTAGTGTCTGTATAGTCCTCTCGGACTGACCATCGGTCGCGGCGTGAAAAGCGGTACTCAACAACAAACGGCTACCCATAGCCTCCTGCAAAGCCTTCCAGAACCTGGAACAAAATCTCGGATCTCGATCTGAAACTATCTCCCTCGGGACACCATGATAGCGGACTATCTCAACAATATAAGCCCTGGCTAAACGGTCCATATCCCATGTCTCTCTGATAGGCACAAATCGGGCACACTTAGTTAGCCTATCCACAATAACCCAAATCGCATCCTTGCCTCCAACAGTCTTAGGCAATGCTGTAACGAAGTCCATAGATATACACTCCCACTTCCACTGAGGAACGGGAAGCGGCTGTAGCAAACCACCAGGTCTCCTATGCTCTATCTTGACTTGCTGACAAGTCAAGCACCTACTAACATAATCCAAGATCTTCTTCTTCATACCAGGCCACCAAAACATAAGCCTCAAATCCTTGTGCATCTTCTCTCCTCCTGGATGAACGGAATACGGTGACAAGTGAGCTTCATCAAGAACCCTCTTCCTCAAATCTGGCACATCGGGGACATACATCCTACCACGGAACCTAAGGAAACCATCAGCATCAATCACCAAGTCAGGTGTAACACCACTCGAAATCTTAGCCTCGAACTTCTTGAAATCGGCATCTGAAGGCAAACTCTGGCGAATCTCCCAATATAAAGACGGCTCGGCAGTCATAGCAGCTAACCAATCAAAACCACTACCCACCATCTCTAATCTCAGCTTCCGGAACTCGGAACACAACTCATCGGGCAATACTCTCATGGCACTCATCGAGTGAGAAATCTTGCGGCTAAGCGCATCTGCAACTACATTGGCTTTTCCCTCATGATATAACATGTCCGAGAAATGCCACCTTAGAAAGCCAAAACTCGCACTTTGAGAACTTCGCGAACCACTTCTGACGACGCAATATCCCAAGAATCAATCGAAGATGCTCAGCATGTTCCTCATCGGTCTTCGAATAAATGAGAGTGTCATCGATAAACACCACAACACAAGTGTCAAGATACTCACTGAAGGTACGGTTCATCTGATCCATGAAAATAGCGGGTGCATTAGTCAACCCAAAAGGCAGAACCACGAACTCAAAATGCCCATATCTGGTACGAAAAGCAGTCTTTGCAATATCAGCCTCTCTCACTGGAATCTGATGATAACCCGATCGAAGATCAATCTTAGAAAACCTAGAAGCACCTCTCAACTGATCAAACAAGTCATCTATCCTAGGTAAAGGATATCTGTTCTTCACGGTCACTCTGTTCAACTCTCTATAGTCAATGCAAAGTCTCATGGAACCATCTTTCTTCTTAACGAACAAAACGGGAGCACCCCACGGAGAAGCACTAGGTCTAATGAAACCTTTCTCGATCATCTCTTCCAATTGCTGCTTCAACTCTTTCAACTCTGGCGGAGCCATACGGTAAGGAGCTTTGGAAATCGGTCCGGTACCTGGAACAAGCTCAATGGTAAACTCCACATCTCTCTCTGGCGGTATCCCTGGCAAGTCATCTGGGAACACATCTGGATACTCACGAACAATGGCTACATCCTCAAGCTTCGGTAGCGATGGCTTAGCAGCTGTAACAACACAGGAAGGCTTGGCAGCCCTTCCTAAGAAGATGAGAAGCTTTCATCGAAGAGATAACACGAACACCCCTTTGAGGGCGAGTTCCCCTATAGGAAACACGAACTCCTGAAGAACTCCTCAAGCAGATTTTCTGGTCGCGACACTCGAAGCGAGCATGGTATCGCGATAACCAATCCATACCGAGGATAATATCAAACTCCTCGAGAGGAAATCTCAGTAAGTCCGCTGGAAATGTGGCTTGACCAATAATAATAGGAACATCCCTATGGGACGAAGAGCAGGAAAACACGTCTCCAGAAGGTAAGGAAATAGAAGTCTCCTCAACCAATGAAGACTCAAGAGCTAGACGGTCGGCAAACTGAGTCGATATAAATGATAAAGAAGCTCCAGTATCGAATAAAATAAGGCACTCAGCGCCAAGAACAGAAAAGATACCGGCAACAATATCTGGATGAGCCTCTGCCTCAGCCCTAGTCATCACAAAGATCTTCCCTTTCGGCTTTCCTCCTTTAGTCGCTGCAGCAGCAGTGGCAGCCTTGCCAAGTGCGGTGTTCCTCTCGGGACACTCATAAGATCGATGCCCATATCCATTACAAGTGAAACACTTATAAGCATTCTTGAAACAGTCAAAACCCGGATGAGAAGGTTTACCACAACGCTGGCAAACACTAGCAGATGTGTCGGTGTGAAATGTGGTCTTAGCAACCGGAGCAGAGAACCTCTCAAAACGCTTCTTCTGGGAAGAAGGCGAAGAAGTAGAAGGAACAAATGGTCTCTTCCCCTGGTACACTGATCTCTGGTGAGGAGTCACACTAGAAGTAGCGGCACGGGTCTCAGCATCTATGGCACGAATAGAACTCTCGGCCCAAATAGCATCATCATATACCTCCACAAAAGAAGTCGAATCTCGACGAACCATGCTCTCGATGCGTGGCCCTAGCTTGCCACGGTAAAAGTAGACTCTCTCGGCCTCGTCTCTAACAAATCTCGATGCGAAATGAGCTAGCTGGTTGAAACGGTCTGTGAACTCCTGAACTGACATCTTGCCTTGCTTCAAATCCATGAATTCTTTGAGTCGCTGTGATCTGAGCTCTTTAGGATAGAACCTCGTCTCGAGCTTATCCTTGAAAGCATCCCAATCGAACAGAGGGTCATGAGTGAAAGTAGGTCCTGTCAACGCCCACCACCTGTCGGCCTCAAGGGTAAGAAAGTGAGTGGCTAGCCGCACTCTATCCTCTCTACCCACCGAATACATAGCAAAGCTCCTCTCCATCTCCCTGAACCACTCGGTAAGAGCTACCGGATCAACCTCGCCACCATATGTCTTCACGTGGCTACGGGACATCTGCGAAGCTATCCATGAGAAACTACCAGGACGATTAGCCTCGTTGCCTGGCGGTGGAGGAGGTGGAACATTCCCTGCTTGCTGTCTCTGAGTCTCAAGCAAATGCTGAATTGCTTGCAGCACAATGTTATCAGCAGCCCTAGGTCTCACCATCCTTCAAAAGAGAAAACAAGTATTAGCTTAACAATTAGCAATCACAAATAGACTACAAAATAAGTCCTTAGATCTACCCATCTCTCATTCATTATTTGTTTATTTGGTCAAGTTAAGGTTGGGGGTCACATGAGTGCGTCGGGAGCAATAATGCTCTGATACCAACTGTAAAACCCCTCGCGAAAGCGGAAATATAAACATACAAAAGTACCAAAAATGCAGCGGAATTAAAACTTTTTAAAAGATAAACAACATGCGAGAAGTCTTAAACTGAAAACTGGAAACAGATCTGATATAAACAACAATAGATAAGTAGCAGTTCTAAGTATCAAACCGAAAGATAAATACAAGCCTGGGATGGAACATCCCTACAGGCACCAAAATAGAGTATCAAAAGTCTAACAGTCTAGCTAACGATAGGGTATATGTCATATGATGATGGATCATCACTCGCTAGCCCTCCTGTGATCCCATCTCCAACCAGCATGTACCTACATACATGAAAACATGTACGCCACAATCAGTGGGGAGTGACTAGAGTTCTCCTAGCCACTTTTGTGACAACACGTAACATATAAAACAATA
Organism: Silene conica; assembly: GCA_029255685.2. Classification (NCBI taxonomy): domain Eukaryota; kingdom Viridiplantae; phylum Streptophyta; class Magnoliopsida; order Caryophyllales; family Caryophyllaceae; genus Silene; species Silene conica. The sequence continues at coordinate 56,481,177 of CM055313.2, forward strand.
CAGAATACTCCAACATATAACAACATGTGAAGCATAAACAACTCATCATCTGATCTCTTACAATCATGCGATTACCATGCACGGCTCTCAACCAACTTCATAAACAAATAGGAAGGAGAGCCGGTTTCCCTACTGGTTACCCAGTCGGGGGGTCTTTCAATCCAACTATTTATGAAACTGAACTAAGAGTCATCCAATGCCTTGGATGATTAAACCATAACTCAATTAAACATCATTTACTCATCATGCATATCTGACACTGTACCATCATCTAGGCAAGCAGATAAGCATCCATAACACTAGCAACGGGTCCAGAGGTGAACTTAACACATATCCCATTACTACACTATGTCGGGTCCAGAGGTGAACTTAACACATATCCCAACATCCAAACAAGTAAAGGGTCCAGAGGTGAACTTAACACATATCCCTAAACTTACAATCATGAAAAGGGTCCAGAGGTGAACTTAACACATATCCCTAATCATCCAAAAGCAAAGGGTCCTGAGGTGAGCTTAACACATATCCCAATGCTACAAACATGTATTGGGTCCAGAGGTGAACTTAACACATATCCCAATACGCAGTCGCCGCACAACGGGTCCAGAGGTGAACTTAACACATATCCCGTGTACGACAACCGATCACGTGTCAGGTCCAGAGGTGAACTTAACACATATCCTGACACGCCCAAGCAAAACACGTAACGGGTCCAGAGGTGAGCTTAACACATATCCCGTCACGCGGCATATAAACACGTAGTGGGTCCAGAGGTGAGCTTAACACATATCCCACCACGCGACAACCAGTGTAACCACTAACATCCAAAGGTGGAAACTAACCTATAGTTCTAACTTCTTAAACAACTAATCAACACTTAATTGATCCCGGGAACTAAGGCGAGGGAGAGCCGGTTTCCCTTTCGGTTACCCGACCGGGGGGTCTCTATCCTCACTCCATTCCCGAACCCAATATAATGTTGCCCGTACACCGGGGACCTCAAATATATGTCACGGGTATACAAAACGAGTTTCAAGTAAAACCAATTAACCGTTTGAAAGTGACACGCGAAAACAACTCAAAACCGCCATCAGGGATCCCCAGCCGGTCGGCAGGCAGCCGGTCGGCCGGCTGGTGGTCCCTCAGCCTATGCCTTTCTTTTCAAAACCGAGAACATCACAAAGGACTCCCAGCCGGTCCGCAGGCAGCCGGTCGGCCGGCTGGGACTCCACTCCCTAGCCTTCCCTATTTCGCAAACCACCCCATATGCACTCCCAGCCGGCTGGCAGGCGGCCGGTCTGCCGGCTGGGCTCCCATCCTACTTATGTTCTCGCAAAACATACACAACATACAACGACTACCAGCCGGTCGGCAGGCAGCCGGCCGGCCGGCTGGCAGTCCAAGGCCATTTTCCCAAAAATACGAAGAACACACATATGCTCTCCCAGCCGGTCGACCGGCGGCCGGTCGGTCGACCGGCTCAGAGAGCCTGATACGAAAATCGCAAATTTCAGCCTTCAACAAAACTCAATCAATCGACACCAAAACTTGCACAACGATTCATGTGATGTTTAAACAACAATATCAAACGCCAAATACTACCAATCTATTAGCAAGTAAGTCCCATAACAATCCTCAAATGAATTTAACATGTATCCGTCGCAAAATGAGAAAAACTGATAATATACTTAAAAGCATATAACAAACAATCCAAGCATGAATTCTTCACAACAACATCACCCTAAACATGTTACTAAGTCCTTTAACATTATATTTCGACAAAAATCAGAAACCCAACAAGAATCACAACAAATATGCTAATATACACATAAAGGCCGAGTTTCTCATTATCGTCACCTTTTAAGCTTACTCCGGCAGATGATCCTCCTCAATCACGTAACTATCGGAGTCGGGATCGTCCAGGCCAACACCTACAACATAGAAAACGGATTTTAAGTACTTAAAACGGAATTTAAGGAAAACAGTCCGTTTTTCAAAGTCGACGAAATGAAAAATGAAAGTGATGGATGATTAGGAAATTGAACGAGGATTCCGAAAATGTACTTACTTTTGCAATTTGAAGAACGGATGAGGGAGAAAAGCTCAAAACAAAGGAGTATAAATGGAGGTTTGTGAGGTTTTAGGAGAAATATGGTTCACAGTGGAAATGAAATGTTGAAGGATGAAGATGTCGACATATTAAATATGTAGGGTACAATGAGGTGTCCTTTCCGTATTATGAAACGGGTCGGATAAAATAGAACGGATACTTAAGTCGGATATTTAAAATGATGCCAAGTTGTATTCGTCTTAAGGACTTGAGGTTCTTAAGACGGATCTCACTTATTAAATTAAAATCTTCCGAGTTAAATTATTAAAATATTAATTTATTACATAAAATAATTTAAAACGATTAAATTAGATTTTACGAAAATACGGGATGTTACACGTTGTGTTTTTTTAACTTTTAAATGAAATTTATTTGCGCTGTTATCACGCGGGGTTTTTAAATTTTTGGTACGAAATAAATAAATTATTATATGTAATAAGTAAAATTAAAATATAATATTAATTTACTTAAATAATTTAATGTTATTATAATTAAAAGATTTGTAGATATTATAGGTATATGCATGACTATATATATGTTTACGTTTAGAGGTATCGGGCAAGTCTGTAGTATCCGTATCCCTGACTCGAGTGACTCGACCGGCCAGAAACCTGATCGATGATATTATAATAATATTATATTAGAGCTAATAATCTAGAATGACCCGATCGATATATATATGCATGATCGTCCGATCCAAACCCGATCGGCCAACCCGATAATATTTGAGTCGATCAGAGAATGAGCCGATCCGATAATGATGATCATGGTCCGATCCGGCGTATCCAATTTATCCCAACAAATGAACCCGCCCTGATGCTTGCATTGTCTGGCGGCTGCTGGTGACCCTGACTCTACTACCGCACACTAGCTACTATAATAATATATATCATTATTATTTTAGCCGAACCGATATAATATATATATATGTATATATGTATATGTATATATATATGTATATACATATATATATATATATGTATATATATATATATATATGTATATACATATATATATATATATATGTATATATATATATATATGTATATATATATATATATATATGTATATATACATATATATACATATATATATAAGACATCCTTTCTGAGATTGAAAATCTTAAGTTGAAAATAAAAAAACTAAAAAATGAGGCTAAAAGTCAAGACACCAGAATTTCTAATTTAGAAATGTTAAGTCTTTTAGACCAGACTTCAGAGAATAAAAGGAACCACGATATTCCTGAAAGTTTTATAGCAGCTTTAAGAGATGGAAGAAATTTGGATTGGAAAAAATCAATTATGGGGGTCATAAAATCAAGTCTGGCCCATGGACCAGTCTATTTTGATGTATATCCTAATTTAACGCTTTCTTTAAGTGATGATAATATTTTAGACGCTCTAACTCTAAATGTTAAAACCCATGGGTATAATTATGCTCAAGGATCTGAGGTTATTTGTATATGTTATAGAATATACTTTAAACCTTTATATACTCTGAATCCTTGTTGTAGATTGGCTGATAAACCAATTAATGAAACTATTGTCATAGAAACTAATTTTCACAAATCTGATAAAACGACTAGGAGAAAAATTAAATGGGAAGAAATATCTTTCCCTGATAATTGGAAAATTGAAAGAGCCATGACCCCAAAGCCTACTATTTAGACAGATCTCTTAGATGTCACACAAACAGGAGATAGATCTGTTAATTTACATTTTGGTAATAATCAACCAAATAGAGTACTAAAAAAAGGCTAGTAGTAGCTCTTCTAGACTAACTAGATGTAATTCAGTAAGATCTTTTATATCCCCATGTGACTATATAATAGATCATCCCAATACATCCAGACACTCAACCTCTCAAATAAGAGAAGAAATTAGAGATGATGATTCATATTTTGACGAACCTAAGGAACCTAGGATAAATGAATTTAAACTACATAGTGATAATATATTAAGAGGGCACTCTAATGAAGAGAATGTCGAGACTATGTCTCAGATGAGTTTTAGCTTTGGTAATGGATAGTACAACTTCTAAAATAGATTTTAGTTTCGGATCTGAAGCTAGATACATGATTAAAGAGGAATTTAATTTGCCTAAATGGGAAATTTTTAGGACTTGGTTCTTAGAAAATTTTGGTAATAATCAAAGGGCGATAATTCAAAAGGAATTTTACGACTTTTGCACTTCGCATAATCAAATTACATATTTTGTGCCATGGTTTTGTGCTGTGTATGTAGAATAATACATTTCGGTTTCAGAAAGAATTTATACTTTACTAGATGGCAAAGAGTTAAATGATATTTACCCTCCTTTAGGATCTTTTAAGATGGAAAACTGCCATTTTCTAGCCTTATCAAATTTGTTTAACGACAAAGAAACCGTGATGACAGCAACTCATCTAAATAGTTTAATACAACAACAAAATTATTCAAATTTAATTTTAAAAATAATAGGAGAACAAATTGGTTCACTACATAATAAAATGGATAATATCAGTTTTCTTCTAAATAGAAAAAGTACATCTGGAGAAAACAATTCTTCGTCCTCTTCTTCTAATTCATATGTATCTTGTTCGGCCGTCAGTATCCAAGGACCGCCTGAAATTAAGGACTTTGTTTTAAAACAAAAACCGGAATGGGAAGTTAGATTAACAGAGCAAGTAAGACTTAGTGAACAAGTTCAAAACTTTCTTAAGGAAAAAATGGAAAACTTATCTATAAAAACTCTTAGTGATGACTTTACTAGCCGTTTTTATAACAACGTAGATAACAAAGAAGTTATAAAAGATGAGGTTAATAAACTTGACACAAAATGGGCTGATAAACCCACTCAAAGACTATATTACTATAATCGTCCTTCCCCCATAGATGTTCTGCATGAAGAACAAGAATACCAGTTAAACAATAGTTACAGTGGGAAGTGTATTTACGAATGGAATATTGACGGGTATACTGACAAACAAATTTATAATCAAATCCATAGAATGCTTATGTATTCTACTATTTGTAAAAGATCTGGTAATAACGATGTTAACATAACTAAGATGATAGCCGCAGGATTCACTGGTCAACTTAAAGGTTCGTGGGATAATTATTTATCCACAACAGGAAGAAATGACATTCTTAACACTACAACAAATGTTGAGGGCAAAGAAAAAGAAAACGCAGTTTATACTCTATCTATAAATATTGTTGAACATTTTACGGGAAGATATTCTGAAAATCATGAGAATATAAGAACTTTACTACAAAATCTTAGGTGTAAAACACTTACTGACTTTAGATGGTATAAAGACACTTTTCTTAGTAGAGTTATGGAACTCCCAGAATCTAATAGTACACATTGGAAAGCTAAATTTGTGGATGGATTACCAAATTTTTTTGCAGAAAAGGTGAAGAAATCTCTTAGAGGTAATCTGACATCTATCCCTTATTATAGTTATAATTATGGTAAACTTATAGGAACTTGTACCCAAGAAGGTATGAACCTATGCAATGAAATAAAATTAAATCAACAATTAAAACGTCAAAATTTGGTCGAAAGAAATCAACTTGGAGAATTTTGCAGCCAATTCGGTATGGATATGCCAGCTTCTTCTCATAAGAAGAAGAAAAACTCTAATAATTCTTATCCAAGTTATAAGCAGAGAAGAAATAAATATTATTCTAAGGAAAAACTAAATAAAAAGGCTGACAAAAAAGCCTTTAGAAAAGCTTATAAGAAAAATAAGTCAGACAAACAAATTGTCTGTTATAAATGCAATAAGGTTGGCCATTATGCGAAAGATTGCTGGCCTGGACTAAAAATAAAATTGCTAATCTTGATATCGATGATGGAATAAAAGATAAGTTATACAAACTCTTTTTAGTTTCTGATGAGGAACTTGAAGATTCTAGTTCAAGTTCTGATAATGAAGTTAAGATAATGGATAATGATTCCTATCTTTCTGAATATGAAAGCTCAGAATGTGAGCCTTGTCTTTAGGGAAAATCATGTGAGAAGAATAACACACATAATGATGAATTTTATAATTTGATCTCTCAATTTCAAGAAAACCAAATAAATGTTCTAGATAGTAATCATTGGGTTGAGTTACTTAGAACTATTAAAGACCCCGAAATAAGGTCCAAAATTATGGACCAAATAGACAGTGAATCTGGTACTAAGGTTAACCTTCACTACGATACAAATTACAGAGAACCATATACTATGTCCTAAGTTTATAATCTCTTAAAAACACGTCATGTAAATTCTCACCCTACATCTTTAAAACACATCATTTCTGAGATTACTGCTCTTATAGATAGTGGTGCAGATTTAAATGTTATTCAAGAAGGATTAATTCCTACGAGATATTTTGAAAAAACTTCCCATACACTTTCTCATGCAGGTGGAGAAAAACTTAATATTAAATTTAAGCTTCCTAGAGCTTCTATTTGTGTTGATGGAAAATGCATTCCACTGAGTTTTTTACTAGTCAAAAACAAATTATCCACCAAAGTTATTCTTGGAACACCATTCCTTAATAAGATATATCCTTTTACTTATGTACACAAAGAAAAAATTATTGCAACTTATGATAATGCTTCCATTACTTTTAGGTTCATAACAAAACCTTATCTAAAAATTTTACATCAAATGTATGAACATTTACTTTTAAAAGAAAACAAATTGAGTTTTTTAAAACAAGAAGTTAATGTTTTAACCATTGAAGATCGTCTTCAAAATCCTAAACTAAAGGAAAAAATTAAAATTTTATTTGACTCTTTTTCCACCGATATTTGTGGAGATCATCCTAATGCTTTTTGGAATAGAAAGAAACATGGAGTAAATTTAGCTTACGAGGATGATTTTAAGGAGGAAAATATTCCTACCAAGGCTAGACCTTGTCAGATGAATTCAGAGTATTTAATACTTTGTAAAAAAGAGATAGCTTCTTTGTTGGAGAAAAAATTAATTGGATCGGACCTTTAAAATCACCAAGGTCCTGCACTGCTTTTTATGTTAATAAACACTTGGAACAAGAAAGAGGAGTCCCTAGACTAGTAATTAATTACAAACCTTTGAACAAAGTTCTAAAATGGATTAGATATCCGATACCCAATAAAAAGGATCTCTTAGATAGACTATATGATTCTATCATATTTTCTAAATTTGATTTAAAATCTGGTTATTGGCAGATCCAAATTAACCCTGCTGATCATTACAAAACAACTTTTAATGTTCCCTTTGGACAATATGAATGGAATGTTATGCCTTTTGGCCTTAAAAATGCTCCCTCTGAATTCATGAAAATCATGAATGAAATTTTCATGAGTTACAGTGACTTTATTATAGTTTATATTGATGATATTCTGGTTTTCTCAAAAACTATTGAGATGCATTTTAAACATTTAGATATTTTTTAAAAAATTGTTATAAATAATGGGTCAGTAATATCCAAACTATAAAACCCCTCGTCGCAGCGGAAAATAAAACACACAACATGCCAAAATCTACGCGGAATTTAAACTTTAACATGCATAAACGAGGTGAATTAAAACTGCAATTGAAAGTAGAATATATATACAAACAGTCTGGCTAACGCGAACGTGTAAGTCAATCGATGAATAGGATCATCGCTCGCTAGCTCCATGCAACCCTCTGCCAACCACCTGTCATGTACCTACATACATGTAAACATGTACGCCACAATCAGTGGGGAGTGACTAGAGTTCTCCTAGCCACCTTTTGTAACGACACGTAACACATAAACATACAATATACTCCAACATATATAAAACATGTGAAGCATACAAATCTTATTATCTCAATCTCATACCATCATGCATTTACCATGCAAGGCTCTCAACCAACTTCGGAAACTATTTAGAAGGAGAGTCGGTTTCTCTTCCCGTTGCCCGGCCGGGGGGCTTTCAGTCCAAACCATTTACGAAACTAATTAAAGAGTCATCCAATGCCTTGGATGAACATTTCAATAATCAATACTCTATACTCATCTATATCAACAACTACATCTGACACTGTACCCTAACTATGCAAGTAGATGCAAATCAGCAAGTATAAGGTTCAGCGGTCAACTTAAGACATAAACTAGATACCAAACAATCAGCAAGTATAAAGGTTCAGAAGCGACATCGTAACGCATAACCTAGATACCAAATTCACAAACTCAAGCAAGGACTCAGAGGCCAACTTAAGGCATAAACCTGCTAAGCAACAAGACACTAGACTCAGAGACCAACTTAAGGCATAGACTAGCATCAAAAATTGTACTCCGGGCAATGCATCAACACCCTAGCTACCCCGTTACACGACTGCTCTACTCGGATACAACACTGCGCCAAGACTCATGATACAACACATGAGTACCCTTGGATACAACACCCAGGCTAGCTACGATCCTAAGGACACACGGATACAACACCGCGCCAAGACTCATGATACAACACATGAGTACCCTTGGATACAACACCAAGGCTAGCACTCAGGATACCACACCTACATACACAAGCAATGGGTCCAGAGGTGAACTTAACACATATCCCACTGCCACAACCAATCACGTACTGGGTCCAGAGGTGAACTTAACACATATCCCAATACGCCACAACAAACACGTAATGAGTACAAAGGTGAACTTAACACATATCCCATCACGCGACAACTAGCTCACGTATTAAGCTTAAAGGCCAGCTTAAGGCATACCTTAATACGCATCAATACAACCGCATACAAATATAGGACTCTAACTGTCCTAGCTCAAACGTAATCCGATATAAACCACAACCGGATCAATAGCTCTAATCTTCTAGATCACTAAACAACACTTAATTGATCCCGGGAACTAAGTTGAGGGAAGAGCCAGTTTCCTTTCGGTTACCCGACCGGGGGGTCTCTATCCTCTCTCCATTCCCGAACCCAATATAGTGTCGCCCATCCTGCGAGGACCTCAAACACACATACAAGGTATACGGAACGAATCTCAAACAAAACCGATCAACCGATCAAAAGATAAACCAATTTAAAGTGAACAGGGACTCCCAGCCTCAGGGGCAGGCGGCCGGCTGACCGTCTGGCAACCCATCCTCCTTACAAATCTGCAAAACTAAAAACAATGTATAAGGGCCCTCAGCCGGTCGGCAGACAGCCGGCCTACCGGCTGAGGAACCCATTCCCTCAAATTTTCTTTTACGCAAACACTATAAAAAAAGGGCTCCCAGCCGGTGAGCAGGCAGCCGGCTACCGGCTGGGCACCCCAGCACCCTTAAAATCAAATCACGCAAAAACAACACAATGCTCTCCCAGCCGGTCGACCGGCGCCCGGTCGGTCGAACGACTCAGAGCCACTGAGCCTGAAAACGCATTTCGCAGAATACACCAATTCATATGAAATCGATACCAAAACTCCAAAATTACAACAACAACATACTACCCAGTATATATACCACATATAGGATGTATAAGCAAGCAACAAACTCAACAATAAGGTCATATTACGATCGAACTTAGTATCCGTCTTATGCATGAAAAATCTGAAAATGAACTTATGAGCATGAGAATCACAACCTAAGCATGTAAACATCAAATATGAACAATCCTAGCATTTTTTTAAGTCCAAACAACAACAACAATATATAAAATCAGAAACTCTCCACATCAAAACCATGAAACATGCTATTATAACAATAAAGGCCGAGTTTCTCATTATCGTCACCTCAAAAGCGTTTTATGCTCCTAGCTCCTCTTCAACAATGAAGTTATCGACCTCAAGATCTTCTAAATCCGCTCCTACAACAAAGAAAACGGTTTTTAGAGGCTTAAAACGGAAATTACCCAAAACAGCCTCTTTTTCAAGTTGAACGTAATCGAAATTGAAAGAGATAGATGTCTTGGAAATTTCGCAAGGATTCCGAAAATGTATGACTTATCTTGAATCGGAAATCGGATGAGCTCGAAATTTGGGTTTGAAGCTTGAGAAAATGGAGAAGAATAGGAAAATGGATGTAACAGTGTTTGAGTTTGTGAAATGTGAATATGTCGACATAAGCCAAGGGTTTAGGGTTATGTAGTGTCCTTTCTTAAATGAGTCGGGTCACTTGTTTGTGAACGGGTTTTTAGTCGGGTTTGATTTAGCCAAGTTATTTCGGCTTAAGGACTTAAGGTTCTTAAGACAGATCTTAACGGAAGTTTTAAAAGTAACATTACGATTTATTATTAAAATATTATTTTATTCCGTAAAATAAATTAAAACCTTTAAAATATAATTTACGAAAATGCGGGATGTTACAATCACCCCATCTTTCAAAAAGTTTCGTCCTCGAAACTTGAAGACAGAAATAAGTACGAAAACAACTCTAGTTATCAAAGCGTATTGCCCGGGTTATGGCAACCCAAAAATTTTAACTTTCGAAAAGGTTTCAAAAAGAAATAGAGTCTAAGGCACAAGTCTTATCAATGGACATTGGGATTCTCGTTACGTATTCAAGAGTCCGACGTTCCAAATTTGAGACAAGTCCCAAAAATTAAATCAGTAAAAGTTCAAAATTTAGATCGATTCGGTGTTGATAAACACAGTACAGGTTATCAAACGTCTCCAATAACACGTTCAAGTGGCAATCAACGCTGAAATCCATCAAAGTTGTAAAACGTTCTGCTCTTTAAAATCAAGTTTTCTTCAAAATTGACCTTTATACCTTCAACAAAAGAGGGAGCAGTTTCCAAATCCTCAAAACAATTAAGATTTTCCATATATTAAAACTTTTAGGGTTAACAATAGTGAACAAATTCCAAAACGGTCACCAGGAGCGTAGAAACGATCATAGAGATTACGTTCGACACGAAGGATTGAGAGTTTCAAGTTTCACAGCTGACAAAACATACAAGGAAGGATCGAAGGAACGAAACAACCAGGTTAGAGGTCAAGGAAAACGGTAACTCTTGCCAAACATGGGGTCACTAATCACTCGATCCATAATCACAGCATTGTTACAACGATTCCCAATATACCCCAAGAAGGACGATTCAAATGATCTCTAGCCTCTCAATGGTTTCACCGTCCCTCTTACCATTATTTCCTCCACGGAACAAGGTATTCCTCAACAAGAAGTCTTCCAAAACTCTGAACCGGAATTCTATCACCATAACAACGAACTTCAAAACCCCAGATACGGTACTCATTATCCTATGACCTTAAATTTTGACAGTTCGATTCTAGCAAACCTATTCCACAAGGTTCGATATCTTAAATTCCCAAATTTCATTATCACAATGAACATTCAAAACAAGATCTTACTAAGGTAACAACTTCTAAATCCTCTGGTTTCTAACCACTTACCAACAATATACCTCCCAAAGAAACGTTCCAAGGAAGCAACAACTTTCACTCCTACAGTTTCCATAAGGTTTAGTTATTCACCCTCCAAGATTTCCCAAATGGTATCCATGAACACTTATAAGTCGTCAATCTCTATACTATGATCACCTAAAACATCAATATCTTCCTGTCAACCATTCCTGAAGTATTATTAAGCCAACAGGCTTCCATTATCCAACAAGCTATCAAAAACGATCCACCAACAATGGGGCATCTTACAATTTCCTTAAGTATCTCAATAGGTAAACGCTGAGGTTCAATAAGTAACCTACGGTCAAACACTCAGTCAACTCCATAAGTCAAATCGTAAATGTCTCAACATTCTCACACCGTTACCAATAACTCTCGTTCCTCAAATATGTGGTATTTTCTGCATTACAAAAATTCCTCAAGATTAAGTAGCACTAACTTACCTCATTCAACCAACTAACCACATCATCATCATCCAAGGTACGTTCCTCTAAATTCATCTAGAACTCCAAGCATTTTATTCTAATCGTCAGATGGTACCTCAAAATCTACAAATACCACTTACACACCGACCCATCCTACATGGAACTCTCAAGACGGCACACTATCCAACATCGCCCGAGCATTATTCTCACCAACTCTCTCAACCAAATCCTGTCAACGTATAACCAGGCATTCCTCAAGGCAGGTATTACTATTCCAAGAACAAATCAACCTCGCCACTAATCTAGGAAAAAGGGATAAGGCTCAAAGAAGAGGAGATGAGATACGAACTTCAGGGACAAACATGATACAGGTCTCGAGCGAGACACACGGAAGACGGCTCGAGGAACAACAAGATGACAAGGTTAGGAACTTTAGGCTATGGACTATAATAGAATTGAAGCCGTGATCAGAAGGAGAAGCAAAGGAGAAGAAAGGAGAGAAGCGGCATGAAAGGAACGATTACGGAAATCTCCCAAGGTGCAGGTCTCTCACTATTCTCACGGGGTTCCCACTTCTTACTCTCCAAATCAAGTCATTCGACTATCGGTTCTCACGAACAATTCCTCCAATGATGTATATACCTTAATCTTCCAAACTTTAGACGGTATCATTATTACAACTACCTATTCCCAAAAGTTTGAGATGCCTCATCATCTCTACTAGTTCCTCAAATGACAATTCAATAACACTTTCAGGTCATCACCCCTATATGCTACATCTACTCTACTTACCTTACTGTCCACCAGATAACAATCCTTAAACCATCAGACTTTCCGAACTTTCATCTCCAAACAAACTTCTTCTATTCTATCCACATACCGGTGGTGCATCCTTAAATTTCTCTTAAGTTCTTCATTAGATAAACGCTAAAATCCATTAAGCAACCTAGGGTCAAGTAGTGATTCACTTCTCCTAGGCTTAAGTCAAAACTCTTCAAGTATTCAACCATTATAGCCAATGATTCGCATTCCTCAAAAACGGACCTTTCTCAACTCAATCACTAACCTAAGTCAAGTGATACTACTCACTTTACCCATCTATTCTTCTAGGTCGCTCTATATGCTCAAGTATCTTATCTAACTCCTTAACAGTACTCTACAATCCACAAACTTTCACGATCTAAGCATGGTTCTCAAGGTTAGGTTCCACCGAATACTAAGTATACAGTTCAACCTTCATGCAAGTATCATATCACTCACTTTCACTCTCCCAATTGGATAGACAACTAGACCCTTAGACTACCAAAACATGTCTCTCGATACCTCTTAAGTTATTCCTCAAATAACAATATTTCCCATAACACAGCTTACGGTTATCCTAAGACTAGTTCCTCCAAATCCAGTAAAAGAGAAGATTACCTAGAGGGCACCTTAAGAAAGCAAGCAACAAGGTTAAGCTGAAAAGATATAAAGATCTGTTCAAGTGAGATAGACAAATATTCTAAAAGAAGGATGTGCATTCGGAGTTATCAATAAAGAAGATGATGCACAAAGAAAGAGGAGTATCTTCAAGGTTCAGAAGCATTCTCCAACAATAGCACGAATCTTCTATCTTCGGTAGAAACTCCGATCTCCACCGCCAAATGGATAAGCCCACGGTTCGTCGATCGAAAGATATAAAAGTGAAGTCAATGACAATCAACAAACACGTTAGAACCTAATAAAAGCAATCACAAAACAGACTACAACTTATGTCCTTAAATCTACCCCATCTCTCATTCATTATTTTATTATATGGTCAAGTTAAGGTTGGGGGGGGGGGGTCACATGAGTGCGTCGGGAGTGATAACGCTCTGATACCAACTGTAAAACCCCTCGTCGCAGCGGAAAATAAAACATACAACATGCCAAAATTTACGCGTAATTTAAACTTTAACATGCATAAAAACGAGGTGATATAAAACTCCAATTGAAAGTAGAATATATATACAAACAGCCTGGGATGGCACATCCCTACAGGCACTCAAAACTGAATGTAAACTAAAGTCTGGCTAACGCGAACGTGTAAGTCAATCGATGAATAGGATCATCGCTCGCTAGCTCTATGCAACCCTCTGCCAACCACCCGTCATGTACTTACATACATGTAAACATGTACGCCACAATCAGTGGGGAGTGACTAGAGTTCTCCTAGCCACCTTTTGTAACGACACGTAACACATAAACATACAATATACTCCAACATATATAAAACATGTGAAGCATACAAATCTTATTATCTCAATCTCATACCATCATGCATTTACCATGCAAGGCTCTCAACCAACTTCGGAAACTATTTGGAAGGAGAGTCGATTTCCCTTCCGGTTCCCCGACCGGGGGGTCTTTCAGTCCAAACCATTTACGAAACTAATTAAAGAGTCATCCAATTCCTTGGATGAACATTTCATTAATCAATACTCTATACTCATCAATATCAACAACTACATCCGACACTGTACCCTAACTGGGCAAGCAGATGCAAATCAGCAATTATAAGGTTCAGCGGTCAACTTAAGACATAACCTAGATACCAAACAATCAGCAAGTATAAAGGTTCAGAGGCGACATCTTAACACATAACCTAGATACCAAATTCACAAACTCAAGCAAGGACTCTGAGGCCAACTTAAGGCATAGACCTGCTAAGCAACAAGACACTAGACTCAGAGGCCAACTTAAGGCATAGACTAGCATCAGCAACTGTACTCCGGGCAAGCCATCAACACCCTAGCTACCCCGTTGCACGAATGCTCTACTCGGATACAACACCGCGCCAAGACTCATGATACAACACTTGATACAATTGGATACAACACCAAGGCTAGCTACGATCCTAAGGACACACGGATACAACACCGCGCCAAGACTCATGATACAACACATGAGTACCCTTGGATAAAACAACAAGGCTAGCACTCAGGATACCACACCTACATACACAAGCAATGGGTCCAGAGGTGAACTTAAGACATATCCCACTGCCACAACCAATCACGTACCGGGTCCAGAGGTGAACTTAACACATATCCCGATACGCCACAACAAACACGTGATGGGTACAAAGGTGAACTTAACACACATCCCATCACGCGACAACTAGCTCACGTATTAAGCTCAGAGGCCAACTTAGGGCATACCTTAATACGCATCAGTACAACCGCATATAAATATAGGGCTCTAACTGTCCTAGCTCAAACATAATCCGATATAAACCACAACCGGATCAATAGCTCTAATCTTCTAGATCACTAAACAACACTTAATTGATCCCGGGAACTAAGTTGAGGGAAGAGCCGGTTTCCCTTTCGGTTACCCGACCGGGGGGTCTCTATCCTCTCTCCATTCCCGAACCCAATATAGTGTCGCCCATCCTCCGGGGTCCTCAAACACACATACAAGGTATACGGAACGAATCTCAAACAAAACCGATCAACCGATCAAAAGATAAACCAATTTAAAGTGAACAGGGGCTCCCAGCCGGTCAGGGGTAGGCGGCCGGCTGACCGTCTGGAAACCCATCCTTCTTACAAATATGCAAAACTAAAAACAATGTATAAGGGCCCTTAGCGGGTCGGCAGGCAGCCGGCCTACCGGCTAGGGAACCCATTCCCTCAAATTTTCTTTTACGCAAACACTATAAAAAGGGGCTCCCAGCCGGTCAGCAGGCAGCCGGCCTACCGGTTGGGCACCCAAGCACCCTTAAATTCAAATCACGCAAAAACAACACAATGCTCTCCCAGCCGGTCGACCGGCACCCGGTCGGTCGACCGGCTCAGAGCCACTGAGCCTGAAAACGCATTTCCCAAAATACACCAATTCATATGAAATCGATACCAAAACTCCAAAATTACAACAACAACATACTACCCAGTATATATACCACATATAGGATGTATAATCAAGCAACAAACTAAACAATAAGGTCATATTACGATCGAACTTAGTATCCGTCTAAAGCATGAAAAATCTGAAAATGAACTTATGAGCATGAGAATCACAACCTAAGCATGTAAACATCAAATATGAACAATCCTAGCATGTTTATAAGTTCAAACAACAACAACAATATATAAAATCAGAAACTCCACATGAAAACCATGAAACATGCTATTATAACAATAAAAGTCGAGTTTCTCATTATCGTCACCTCAAAAGCGTTTTATGCTCCTAGCTCCTCTTCAACAATGAAGTTATCGACCTCAAGATCTTCTAAATCCGCTCCTACAATAAAGAAAACGGTTTTTAGAGGCTTAAAACGGAAATTACCCAAAACAGCCTCTTTTTCAAGTTGAACGAAATCGAAATTGAAAGAGATATATTTCTTGGAAATTTCGCAAGGATTCCGAAAATGTATTACTTATCTTGATTCGGAAATCGGATGAGCTCGGAATTTGGGTTTGAAGCTTGAGAAAATGGAGGAGAATAGGAAAATGGATGTAATAGTGTTTGAGTTTGTGAAATGTGAATATGTCGACATAAGCCAAGGGTGTAGGGTTATGTAGTGTCCTTTCTAATTAAATGAGTCGGGTCACTTGTTTGTGAACGGGTTTTTAGTCGGGTTTGATTTAGCCAAGTTATTTCGTCTTAAGGACTTAAGGTTCTTAAGACGGATCTTAACGGAAGTTTTAAAAGTAACATTACGATTTATTATTAAAATATTATTTTATTCCGTAAAATAAATTAAAACCTTTAAAATATAATTTACGAAAATGCGGGATGTTACACAAACCTAAAATGATTTTATTTCAAACAAAAATCAGATTTCTTGGTCATAACATTGAAAAAGGAAACACTCTTACAGGGGAAGAATGAGGTAAGTAATATGTGAACTGAATAGTAATAAAAGCTCTGAAAACCCTAATGAAAGGCGATCTTGCAGTCACCATTGGGGCTTGATTTTCTTCTTCATCATGGCTAGAAATTCATCATCCAAACCTGTGAATAAGCAACCTACATCCACGAGAACCCATGCTTCATCTTCGAAGCATCAAAATACTACTACAAAAGCACACCAAGCCATATTGCAGGTGGAAAGAAAGGTCCCTCTGAGGAGGATATTTTACGTACAAAATCGATTCATGAGATCACTGGTATCCCTGGATTGTCCTATGCAGATGAGGACGACCCCGTGACCAATATGCCTTGGATCACAAGTAGGAGTAAGCGTACTCAGGACAAGGGTATTACATCCTCTGTTTTGCCCATTGAGAATATGCCTGAAAAGGATGCCCCTCAAGAGGAGGACTTCATTCAGTTTACTATGGAAGATATTGCCGATGAAGTAACATACTGGAGTCATGCTGTCTACTGCTTTGTCCTGGGTGCCAAACCCCTTGGGAGGTGCTGGAAGGCTTTATACATCGAATATGGAAAAGGTATGGCATTGATAAGATTTCATTCCTTCCCAATGGGATTTTTCTTGTTAGATTTAAGGAACTGAAAGACAAAGAACTAGTGCTTGCAGCAGGCTATCATATGTTTGACAATAAACCACTTGTTGTCAAAGAATGGCAAGAAAATATTGATTTGTTAAAGGAAGAGGTTAAAATTGTGCCTGCGTGGATTCGTCTCCATGGAATGCCACTAAAATTTTGGGGCAAGTGCTTGCCTACTATTGCAAATCTTATAGGTCCATATGTCAAGAGTGATCAAGCAACAGAGGTAAGAACTAGGCTGGGGTATGCACGTACTATGGTAGAACTCACTGTGGGACAAAAGTTCCCTAAGTCAGTAAAATTTAAAGATGAAAAGGGGTTGATCATTGAGGTAAAGGTAGAATATGAATGGAAACCTACTATATGTACTAAGTGCAAAGGAATGGGTCATGAGGTGCAGACATGTAGAAGAGGCCAGCAGGTCAGGAAGCAAGGTGAGGCTCCTAAAAGGGTCTGGAAACCAATTCAGAACCTTCCTGGTCCCAATCATACAATTTCAGACACTGAGTTCCCAGCCTTAACCTCAAAATTCCCTCAAAAGCAGAAGGAGCAGCAGGACACTCAAGATACTGTGTCTGAGAATAGTGACAATGTGCCTGTGATTGATCTGGACATGATTGAGGCAGCACAGAATGCTTGTGTGGAAACTGGTAACCCTAAACCCCCACTTATCATTAATGAATAGCATCGGATTCTGGAATGTAAGAGGGTTGAATGGTGTACAAAAACAAAGAGAAGTGAAAAGTTTTATTAATAAGCATCAAGTAGGTTTATTTGGTTTATTAGAGACAAAAATAAATAATGGCAATGTGAGTAATATTGTTTACAATTTGTTTGATGGTTGGAGTGTTACTACCAACTGTCACACTCATAGGGGAGGGAGGGTTTGGGTACTGTGGCAACCCACTCTCTTTAATGTGGATGTTCTTGAATCTCAGCCTCAATTCATCCATATGAGGATCAAAGTCAGAGCTTCTACTCAGGAGTTTCATCTTACTGTCATCTATGCTTTTAATGAAGGTAAGGACAGAGTTCCTTTATGGGATTCTCTAGCTCATGTGGCAATAAGGGTTTCTGGACCTTGGGCACTGACAGGGGATTTCAATACTGTCATTCACCCTGATGAGAGGATAAGAGGTCAAACTAAGCAAGAGGATATGGAGGACTTCATTCACTGTCTAGACTTGTGTGGGATGTCAGATATCTATGCAACTGGGGCCTTCTACACTTGGAACAACAAACAGGATATTGAGCATAGGAGATATAGTAGACTTGATAGATTCTTGGTGAATTCAGAATGGACTGCCCATTTCCCTGAAATGGTAGGGCATTTTCACCCCGAGGGACTGATGGACCACAATCCTTGATTGCATCATTAGTAACTCTAACTTTAGACAACCTCAGGCTAGAAGTTTTAAGTACTTCAATATGTGGAGTGGTGCTCCTAGATTTCACAATATTGTCCAAATTGAGTGGGATACTAGGGTTGAAGGAACAACCATGTTTTGCATCGTTAAAAAACTAAAGGGATTGAAAGGCAGACTCAAGGAGCTGAACAAAGACTGTTTTTCAGATATTGAGCATCAAACAATCTAGGTTTCCAGTGCCTTGAATGATATTCAGTTGTTGATTACTACAGATGTAACTAATGCAGACCTTATCACCAAAGAATGTGATCTCTTGACTGAGCTCAAAGGATTAACTAAAGCTAGGGACAACTTTCTTATGCAAAAAGGTGATTTCTAAACTACTTTGTATGAGGCTTGCTTCATTACTACCTGAGCTCATTCATGATAACCAAGGGGCCTTCATTAAGGGACGTTCAATCATTGAAAATGTCCTCATCTGTCAGGATATTGTGCACCAGTATAGTAGAACAGGAACATCTCCTAGATGCTTGTTTAAAATTGATTTGCAAAAAGCGTATGATATCATAGAATGGGATTTTGTGGAGCAAATCCTGAGGGGGTTACAGTTTCCAAGGCACTTCATTCACTTAATTATGACTTGCATCAGAACTCCCTCCTATACTCTTGTTCTAAATGGCAATAATTTTGGGTATTTTAAAGGGATGAGAGGCTTAAGACAAGGTGATCCTATCTCACCTTTGATCTTTACCATTTGTATGGATTACCTGACTAGACTCATTGAGTTTGCAACTTCGAGATGGCCTTCACTATCATCCTCAATGCAAAGGGACAAAGCTTACTCATCTTATGTTTGCAGATGACCTCCTTTTGTTTTGCAAGGGAGATGCACCCTCAATTATCCTCCTTATGAGAGCCTTTTTTTCCTTTTCCAAAACCACAGGCTTATGCATGAACTCAGAGAAGTCTGAAATCTTTTATAATGGTATGAATACCAATTTGTAGCAAGATATCTTGAGTGTCACAGGGTTCAGACACGGCATTATTGTTGGAGATTGTGTCCTCCACATGTAGTGTGATAACGTCATTAAACATACCCTTGTACGAACAAGTGGGAGATTGTTGGGGCTGGTGTCCTTGACAATTAAGTACAATGACTTATTAAATCTCTTTAAGGATCACAAGGGCATACTTCTGTATTATTACCAGTTGATCCACGTTTATCAATAACGGTTGGCTTGCTAGATAAGTTTGACGTTATTGTCATACGGATGGCGGTGGTCAACTGGTCCCTATACGTCACACCTATAGGACACGTTTGAGAGATGTGAAGGTATGAAAATACAGTCACATTTTGCCGGATACGACTAAACGGTTAGTCAGAGGTATTGACTATTAAATTAGTCAATAAGATGTTGAGATTATTATTTAATACGGATTAAATAATTTTAGCTAATACGGATTACATGATTAATTCGTAAATTAAATATAAACGGTTATATTTAATTAAATATTGTATTCGCGTATTAATATAAACAGTTATATTAATTTGGGTAATTATACAATATCGTATTTTGTCAGACCATTATTAATATATCGACTGTATTAATATCTGATAACATGTTACGATTTATAAATAAAACCCGCGAACAACTTAAAGCTAATTGGGTCGAATCACGCATTGGAATAAGGTAAGAGTGGGAAGCCCACTCATACCCAGTCTCCAATTCGGCCGAACAGAGGCTACATAAGGAGAGGGTTTCTCCTTATGTGAAACAATCTTGTTGCACTGTAAAATAATCTCAGGGTAAAATTAGGGTTTGAGAGCATTCTTCTCCCAAAACCTCAGATCTCACATCTAAAACCTCAAGGGCTCTCCCTATATTGCAAGGCAATTGGAGAGGATTTCTAGCACACGCGGCCACGTCTCAAACTAAGTCTTGGGTGCAAGTTATAGAAGGGAATTTGCATTAATTCCTGTTCTTAGGCCTTTTGCGCGAGGACTAAAGGTTGTACTTCTTTTCTCATGTTTTTAATCTTATGACGATATTCACAATTGCATATTTCATTATAATCCTGCAAATTTAGGGTGAATACGCGTTTTATTCCCCACAAGTGGTATCAGAGCCATAGGCCATGAAAATTTTACAATTGTGTCTTTCATAAGTTTTAAGATTTTTGAAAACCGTACACTGTGCTTAGGCACTCGATCGAGTACCAGTTGCACTCGATCGAGTGCCCTCGTACCAGGCCCGTGCGTGTGATTTTTGTGAGAAATCGATCTTGTTTTTCGATTATAATTTGCATATTGTTAATTAATCGATATTTTTAGCAATATGTGAATCTTTTGTTGTTGTTTATTTATGATTTACACGTTTTAAATCCATGTTATAAACCCGTTTTAATTTAAAAGTGCAGCGATTTGCAGTTTTTACGAGCCACTCGATCGAGCCCTGCTGCACTCGATCGAGTGACCCTGACACTCGATCGAGTGCCCCTGTTACTCGATCGAGTGCTCTCGTTTCGGGGTGTTTATTTTCGAAAATAACTTGTTTCTTATTTTCACATGGCTTAAAATAATATACTGTATACGGAAATAGTATATTATTTAGTGAAACGGTTCACCCTCGTTTGATACATATTGTTTTAAAACAGTTTAAAATAATGGATTATATGTTTATTAAAATTGGTGATTAAAGCGGTATAGTCACATAATTTTAATCTTAAAAGTGGTTTGGTATAAATTTATTAATCATAATAACAGTATTATGTCATGTATAAATTTTATTTAGTTGATGCATTTTATTTATCGTCTTGTGAATGCCTTGAATGCTTTCAATAACGTATTTAATTTTTGCAAACGGTTGTAACTTAGTGTGGCCTTAGAAGATTGTGTTACCGTAATGATGGGACACGATCTTGCTTGTAATTTTGAGATCTTGAATCTCCGTTTTGGGTTTTTGCCATGTAATTACTTTTGTATTTAAATTAAAATGTATCTAGGATTACTTTTGTAATTTAAATTAGTAATTTTGTGAAGACCAAAGACAAGACGGAGACCGGATGCTCACTCCCGCTGCAAGGACCAAGATAGAACATCAAGACAAGCTTCCAGGGTCCAACGGTGGATTCCAAGTTGTTTTATGTTTATTTTGGTAGGATAGGCCACACTAGGACTTTTTATTTACGTTTATTGCATTTATCTTTACGCTTTCATCGATAATAGCTTGCATCATATTCCGCCTAAAAACCAAACCACCTATATCATGCCTGAAAACTGACTCATGTAGAGGTCACGCGTTAGTTTTCTGTGACAATACAGATGTCACATGTCAATTTAAAAGCCATCACTTTATTTAATTCATTCACGCAAATGCTAGTTTTTAGTTCACTTAAATATGGATAAATAAGAGTTGATGGGGTCTTCCTCGTATAACCAAAAATTGAGATTAGTCTTTATAAATCAGCCTCCCATGAATCCCTTCTTCGTCGGTAGGCATAATATGACCCCTTCTACGTCGGGTAAGTGGGAACAGATGATTTATTTTATCTCAACATCATGGTCACTCGATAATATTCCAGTGACTGAGATGGACTAATAGATAGGATTTACGGAAATCTATCGACCAAGAGTTCCAACGATTGGAATTAGCCAAACTGTGGGCTTATCAATATACGGAAATTGAGTCTTGGGATCGTTTATATAATTCTTGAGGGAGATCAATTATATAAATGCATGAGTCTACGAGTTTAAATTCAATTTAATATAGACTTAAATCACAACAATAAGTTGCTTATATGGTTTTGTTTTATCTTCTTTCAGTGTAGAACACGTTCATTAAAACTGCTGTAAAACTAAAATGGCTGGTGAAGACCCAATGCCAAGTGCCAAGCTAGCACGTGAATCCTGGCTAAAAGCCTTCATGGACTCCATGAATCAGTCAACTAGACTGAGGAATGATGGGTCAAACTTCTCTGACTGGGAGGCAGCACTACGGAATGCTGCCATTGCTGACGGAAAGCTTAAGTTTTTAACTGAGCCAATTCCGGCACACCCAGGAACTGGAGCTAGAGCCAACGATGTTCGCGCTCATAGCGACTTCGTCATGGAAGCGGGTGCGATAAAGAACGTACTCATCTATGCAATGGAATCCAATTTGCAAAGACGCTTCATAACCCATGGTGCAAACAAGATTTTCACCACGCTCACTAACGAATTCTCCAAGACTCCGAGAATCGTTTCTTATGAGCATACCTGTCGCTTCTTTGAGGCGAAACTCCAGAAGGGCCAAGCTGTTAGCCCACATATTCTCAACATGATTGAGAATATCGAGAAACTGGAGACCCTAAACTGCAAGATCAGTGAGAACATCATCGTTGATCGCATGCTTCATTCGCTTCATGATGGGTTCGCCCTCTTTAGGGCCAACTACTACATGAACGACATGAAGAAGACTCCCCATGAGCTCCACTCCCTTCTCGTACAGACTGAGAAGGATCTAAAGTTGAGTGGGAGTCTAAAGCAGGATGTTCTCATGATCTCAAGTAAGGGAAAAGGTAAAGGGAAGGCTAAAGCTCAGGGCGACCTAGCGGTAGGTAGGCCCAGGTTCAAGAAACCAGGATTTGCTAAGAGTGGGCCTGGTGAGTCAAGTAACTCACAAGGCAAGACAAAGAGCAAGGATACAAGCATGGAATGTCACCATTGCCACAAGACTGGGCATTGGAGGCGCTCATGCCCCGTGTATCGCGAGGACATTAAAGCAGGCCGTGTTACTCCTGTTGGTATGTCTTCTTCTTCTTTTATTCACATGATTGAGATTAACCATGGAAGTTGCGGAACTTGGGTACTTGATACTGGTTGTGGTTCTCATCTATGTAATCATCTGCAGGGCCTCCGAAACCAAGAACCCCTAATCAAGGGTGAGGTGGACCTGCGTGTCGGGAATGGAGCACCTGTGGCTGCAGTCTCGAAGGGAACATACGTAATCCAGCTTCCAAGTGGATTCGAGTTATTTTTATATAACTGTTATTATGTTCCTAGTTTGTCCAAAAACATTATTTCAGTTTCTGCACTTGACAAACTCGGCTTTTCATTTGTAATAGAGAATAATAGCTGTATTTTCTCCTTACACAATATGATTTATGGCAAGGCAGTTTCCATGAATGGAATTTATGTTTTAGATCAAACCACCGAGATATTACATGTGAATAATAAAAGAATAAAGGTAGGTGACAAAGATCAAACTTACCTATGGCATTGTCGTATGGGACACATAAATGAGAAACGCGTAAAATAGCTCATACAGAATGGAGCTATTTCGCCCTTTGATTTCGAATCATATGGCACGTGTGAATCATGTCTCATCGGCAAAATGACTCGTATTTCCTTCAAAGGTGTTGGAATGCGCGCTGCCGACCTATTAGAACTCATACATACGGACGTATGTGGCCCTATGTCGATCAACGCACGAGAAGGCTATAGGTATTTCATCACTTTCACGGATGATTTGAGTAGATATGGCTATGTCTACTTGATGAAACATAAAAGTGAATCCTTTGACAAGTTCAAAGAATACCAGAATTGGGTACAGAACCAGCTGGGTAGAAAGATTAAAGCACTACGCTCGGATCGTGGTGGTGAGTATCTTTCACGCGAGTTTGATCAACACCTAAAAGACTGTGGGATCGTGCTACAGTTGACTCCACCTGGAACACCACAATTAAATGGTGTGTCCGAACGGAGAAATCGAACTTTACTTGATATGGTTCGATCCATGATGAGTCACACCGTTGTGACTGATTCATTGTGGGGCTATGCTCTTTTGTCGGCCGCTCTAATACTTAACCGAAGTCCGTCTAAAGCTGTTGACAAGACTCCATTCGAGTTATGGAAGGGAACGGTCCCTAACTTGTCCTTTATTCGGGTTTGGGGCTGCGAGGCTTATGTCAAGTGGAGACACGAGGATAAGCTCGGCCCGCGATCGGTCAAGACATACTTTATAGGCTATCCAAAGGGAACGTTTGGTCATTACTTCTACTCGCCTACCGAACAACGTGTTTTTGTTGCGGCTAGTGCGACGTTCTTAGAGAAAGAATTTCTCGAGAACAAGTCGAGTAATAGAACCTTCGAGTTATCGGAGGTTCAAGAACCAACTACCGAGCAACCATTGGAGGAAACAGTACCTTCAACCGAGGCTGCGGTAGATATCCCTGAGGAACCTAGGAGGTCGGGAAGAGTCTCTATTCCACCGGACAGATACATTGGTATGGTCGAGGAACACGATACAGATGACGTCTTACTCCTAGAGGGTAATGAACCCACAACCTATAAAGGTGCCATGACCAGTTCTGACTCAAAGCTATGGCTAGAAGCCATGCAATCCGAGATGGACTCCATGTATGAGAACAACGTGTGGGATCTTGTGGACCTACCTGCAAAGGTACGTCCCCTTCAATGCAAATGGCTTTACAAGATAAAGCATGCCGTGGAAGGACAACAAGATATCCATAAGGCTAGACTAGTTGCTAAAGGTTTCACCCAAGTGCCAGGCTTGCACTACGATGAGATCTTTGCACCCGTAGTCATGCTACGTTCCATTCGGATTATCTTAGCGATCGCCGCATTTCATGACTATAAAATATGGCAAATGGACGTTAAAACCGCCTTCTTAAACGGTTATTTGGAGGAAGAGTTGTACATGGTACAACCCGAGGGTTTTATCGATCCAGCACATCCTAAGAAAGTTTGCAAGCTTAAGCGTTCCATCTATGGACTTAAGCAAGCATCGCGGAGTTGGAATCATCGCTTCGACCAAGTGATAAAAAAGAATGGGTTCATTCGATCAGTCGAGGAACCATGTCTCTATATCAAGTCGAGTGGGAGTAAGATTGTATTCCTAGTACTGTATGTCGATGACATATTCTTGATTGGGAATGACATACCTCTCTTATCTTCGGTTAAAGCATGGTTGAAAAACCATTTCCAGATGAAAGATCTGGGAGAGGCACAAAGAATTTTGGGCATCCGTATCTACAGGGATGGATCACGACGGATGTTGTCTCTCAGTCAGGAGTCTTATATAGAGAAGATTCTGGAGAGATTCAGTATGACGAACTCCAAGAAGGGGTTCCTTCCCATGACTCCTGGACTTCACTTGAGCAAGACTCAAGAAGCTAAGTCAGTGGAAGAGAAAGAGCGCATGAGTCGGATTCCTTATGCCTCGGCAATAGGATCGATCATGTATGCCATGATATGCACACGTCCAGACGTTGCATATGCATTGAGTATGACCAGTCGATTCCAAGCTCATCCAGGTGAACAACACTGGATGGCCGTGAAAAACATTCTTAAGTACCTACGGAGGACTAAAGATTGGGGATTGACTTATGGAGGCGACTCAACGCTCTGCGCCACGGGTTACGCAGATGCTAGCTTCCAAACAGATCGAGATGACTCGAAATCTCAGTCTGGATTTGTCTTTACTCTTAATGGCGCTGCTGTCAGCTGGAAAAGTTCAAAACAGAGTGTTACAGCAGATTCTACGACTGAGTCCGAGTACTATGCCGCCTCAGAAGCAGCTAAGGAAGCAATATGGATGCGTCAATTCTTACAAGGACTATCAGTAGTGCCTAGTTCGAATGACCCAATCACCGTCTATTGTGACAATAGCGGTGCCATCTTCCAAGCTAAGGAGCATAAGTCTAGCAGCAAGGCTAGGCATGTACAACGGAAAGCTCATCTAATCAGAGATTACGTGGAGCAAAAAGAGATTTTTATTGAAAAGATCGCTACGGATGACAACATAGCCGATCCTCTCACAAAAGCATTACCACGTGATAAGCATGAAGGGCACATTCATTCCATGGGAATTGGATGTGTTCCTAAGTTGTAGTACTCTTTTATGAATTCATGTAATAATTCATTTTCTCGTGTACTCTATTCAACCTTATTGTTATGATATAAAATGTTTTGTTTCTCATGTGGAATTGTACGCCAATTTTGAACACCACAAAGTGAACTGATTAACATTACATCGTTTTGGTCCTTGATTACCCACTTGAGCTGATAACTCAGGTAATCATTTTGTGACGTTGGTTGATGGTGGGTTCAACGAGCCATAAGTCACGTGGATGACTGACCAATCACAAAGGCGAGTTATACGGATATCTCGTAGGACACCCCGTGACATCGTTATGGAGTCCTAAATGTTTTATAACATTGGGTGCCAGGTCGTGGATAGGACCTCCATAGTGTTCCTTAGAGTCGAGTCTTTTGACTTTCAACTGTTTCTTGAGATTAAGACAGATTTTGGGTAACTTTGGTTTCTTTCCCACGGTCACCGTAACAGGGGCCAAGAGGATTTTTTCTGGGTTATTTCATGCTGGGCGATATCGGCAGGATTCGAGTTGAGGGAAATATCCAAACCCTTATCAGGATTTTATCATTTCTCAGGGCCACTCGAGGAGTAGTAACTGAAATGCATGGCCATGCTCGAATACAGATTCGTTTTATCAGTTAAGTTACTCTCTAGTCGGGGAAACCACTCTTGATACAGATCGCTTGTGAGATACGACCTTTGCGAATGCGGATTTGCAAATTGTCTTACATTGAGTGGGAGAAATTTTAAAAGGATATGAGATTCGGTTATCGCACCTACACTTGTACGGACAAGTGGGAGTTTGTTGGAGATTGTGTCCTCCACATGTAGTGTGATAACGTCATTGAACATACCCTTGTACGGACAAGTGGGAGATTGTTGGGGCTGGTGTCCTTGACAATTAAGTACAATGACTTATTAAATCTCTTTAAGGATCACAAGGGCATACTTCTGTATTATTACCAGTTGATCCACGTTTATCAATAACGGTTGGCTTGCTAGATAAGTTTGACGTTATTGTCATACGGATGGCGGTGGTCAACTGGTCCCTATACATCACACCTATAGGACACGTTTGAGAGATGTGAAGGTATGAAAATACAGTCACATTTTGCCGGATACGACTAAACGGTTAGTCAGAGGTATTGACTATTAAATTAGTCAATAAGATGTTGAGATTATTATTTAATACGGATTAAATAATTTTAGCTAATACGGATTACATGATTAATTCGTAAATTAAATATAAACGGTTATATTTAATTAAATATTGTATTCGCGTATTAATATAAACAGTTATATTAATTTGGGTAATTATACAATATCGTATTTTGTCAGACCATTATTAATATATCGACTGTATTAATATCTGATAACATGTTACGATTTATAAATAAAACCCGCGAACAACTTAAAGCTAATTGGGTCGAATCACGCATTGGAATAAGGTAAGAGTGGGAAGCCCACTCATACCCAGTCTCCAATTCGGCCGAACAGAGGCTACATAAGGAGAGGGTTTCTCCTTATGTGAAACAATCTTGTTGCACTGTAAAATAATCTCAGGGTAAAATTAGGGTTTGAGAGCATTCTTCTCCCAAAACCTCAGATCTCACATCTAAAACCTCAAGGGCTCTCCCTATATTGCAAGGCAATTGGAGAGCATTTCTAGCACACGCGGCCACGTCTCAAACTAAGTCTTGGGTGCAAGTTATAGGAGGGAATTTGCATTAATTCCTGTTCTTAGGCCTTTTGCGCGAGGACTAAAGGTTGTACTTCTTTTCTCATGTTTTTAATCTTATGACGATATTCACAATTGCATATTTCATTATAATCCTGCAAATTTAGGGTGAATACGCGTTTTATTCCCCACAATTATGCCCTTCAGATACTTAGGAGTTCCAGTTCAACCATGCAAGTTGGGGAAGAAGGAATGTAGCAGCCTTACTGAGAAAATTGTGGCTAAAATCAGATCCTTGGGTGCAAAAAAACTATCCTATGCTGGTAAGATAGTCCTTATCAACTCAGTACTCAATACATTATATAATTACTAGGGAATGATGTTCATAATCCCCAAGAGTGTGATTAAGAGGATAGAAGGCATTTGCAGAAACTTTCTGTGGGGAGGGACTGCAGAGTATCATAGGGTGCCTTTGGTGGGTTAATTGGGACACAGTAACCTTACCTAAAGCTGAGGGAGGACTTGGAATCAAGAAAGCTGAACAATGGAATATGGCCTCAGTAGGAAAGTTAGTTAATTGGGTATACACTAAGTCTGACAGGCTCTAGATTAAGTGGATTAATAGTGTTTACCTCAAAGGCAAGCCCTACTGGCATAACTATACTCCACCTAAGGATGCTCCATGGACATGGAAGAGTATCTTCAAAATCAAAGAGAAACTTAAAGAAGGATATGTGCAGGACAGATGGGCTCTTGATGACAAGGGCTACTCTATCAAATCTGGATATACATATATGGCTCACTAACACCAAACCTAAGACAGTATGGGTGCCTCTGATATGGAATAAATGGAATTGGCCAAAATATTCCTTTATTTCATGGCTGATACGAAATGAAGGACTGAATACTAAAGTAAAACTCCACAGCTTTGGGTACTGTCCTGATGCTCTCTACTGCCTGAAACAACTGCTCACCTGTTTGAATACTGTGTGGTTAGCTGCAAGGTAAAAGAGGTTGTACAAGCTTGGTTGGGAAGACCTATACCAGAAGATGCTGAACTTCTGACTGCCAATTCTGCTAGTATCCAATGGCAGATTCTGACATTGGTCCTAACAGCCTACCAATACTTCATCTGGTACCAAAGGAATCAAGCAAGGGTGAACATGATACTTATCCTTCCAAGGAAACTGGCTGAGCTTATTAAAGACATGGTGCAGAAGAGTATTGCTATTAAAGGAGGTCTGAACTTGGACTGGAGAATGATCCTAGACCAGAACTGAAAGCTTTTCGAGTGCTATAAGGTCTTTGTGTTTAATAATGTTGTTCCGGAGGCTCGAACTCCTAACCCCTTGTAAATTGTAAACAGTTTTTTTTTCATATATATCTATACTACTCACATTTCACCAAAAAAAACATTGAAAAAGGAAATATAATTCCGATCAATCGAAGTATAGAATTTGGTTCAAAATTTCCTGATGAGATAACTCATAAAACCCAATTACAACGATTTTTACGAAGTTTGAATTATATCTCTCCCTATTACAAGAACATTGCACAATACACAGCCATTTTATATGACAGGCTAAAAAAGAATGCTCAGCCTTGGACCGAGGAGCATTCTAAAGCAGTTAGACTAATTAAAAGAAAAGTTATTTCGTTACCTTGTTTATCTCTGGCAAATCCTCATTGGGACAAAATAAATGAGACAGATGCCTCTAATATAGGTTATGGTGGTATTTTAA
Organism: Silene conica; assembly: GCA_029255685.2. NCBI lineage: Eukaryota > Viridiplantae > Streptophyta > Magnoliopsida > Caryophyllales > Caryophyllaceae > Silene > Silene conica. The sequence continues at coordinate 56,511,205 of CM055313.2, forward strand.
AACACGTTGATCCCGCCAACAAACAAGAATTTTTAGTGAGATTTTATTCAGGCAAATGGAATAATGCGCAAAAGAATTATTCCACTGTCGCAAAAGAGATTCTTGCTATAGTAAAATGTGTTTTAAAATTTCAGGATGATTTATACAATAAACATTTTACTATCAAAACTGTCTGCAAAGCAGCCAAGTTCATGTTTTCAAAAGACTTTAAACATGATGTTTCAAAACAAATGTTTGCCAGATGCCAGGCTCATTTAGCTCCATTTGATTTTACAATTATTTATAAAAAAGGGGAAGATAATCATCTCCCTGATTTTTTGACAAGAGAATATTTATAATATTCTTTTCTTTTCAAGAATGCTTACCCGCTGTAAAGGTAGCCCCTCTCCTAGAGGAGCTAGAGGTCGTGGTAGTCCTCCCTACAGAGGAGGAAGAAGTCCTACTTATACCATAGCTCAATATGGTAATAAAAAGCTTATAGGAGCAGATTTATCTGGAGCCAGTCAAACTGAGCTCGAGGAATTTAGAAAATGGAAACAGCTTCAGAAAAAAGAAACTGATATTGCTAGCTCTACCTCAAAACCCTCATTTTCTTCAGCCGTTCAAAACACTACCCAAAAGGAAGATGATATGTTTGAAAATGAAGAGAAAAGAGTAATACTCTTACTCAATGAATCTGATAAGAAGTGGGAAGATAAACCTTGGATGCTCTATGACAGGTATCTAGGAGGACATGGTTATACTATGGAAACATATAAACCGCGACATTTTTATGAGACAATACTCTGTAGCAACGGTTGCACTTTTACCCATTTTACAGGGACAAACAAGGAAATTTATAATTTCTCAAAAATTATCATTGCACATGTAGTATCCATAAATGACTGGGGAATATCTCCATTAACAGAAAAAACTATTATCATAAAAGGGGCATTAGTTAAATACAATTACTGGGATTATATCCAAGCCTTTGACAAGGTATTCCTTTATGAAAATGATAAACGAAGTCATACTTGGTTTATTAAAATTAATCCCGAGATTTATAATCCAGATCTTCCAATATGGTTGGTTAATTGGTGGAACTTTTATGCAACTTCAGAAAATGTTCTCCCTCCTATTCTAAAAGAATATTTTGACAAATGGAAGATGATAATACCATCATGCCAAGAAGATATAATAATTCCTAAAGGAATGAGATTTTTTATAGAATTCTCTATCCCCTGGATATGGAGAACTAGTCCTACAACAGGTTATAGCCGAGGTTTCTTCTGTCTTATACGACGATCCTATTCTCGTTTTTGGGACACATACAATGATGAAAACCGATGATAAAGGGCAGTTAAACTGCACCCCTACAATAAATCTCATTGATGAAAAAATTAACTCTTATAAGAGTTTGAAGGAACTGGAAGATAAAGAAATCAGAGAAAAGGAGCAGACTAGATTCCTTGAGATTTTAGAGGATGATGAATCAATGGACATCCATGACGCTTCCGAAGAAGAGATAATAAGAGCATATGTGGAAGGTCTAAAAGGACTCTTAAATTGAAAAAAATAAGGGGATAAAAATTCCTCGAAAAGTGATATATCGATGGCCTCCAATAATAGCCATAATTCACTTAACACCTTGCTACAAGATTCCCAAGACCCAGAACATAATTCTAAGACTGATAAAATCACAGCTTTCTTGCAAGGGGAAAAATAATTTGTATTTCCATTAACAGTTGTTAAATTATTGGTTTGTACTGTAGGCATTTTATAATGCATTAGTGTCATATCACTATAATGACATAAGCATTTATGTCTAGATCTCTTATGTTTGTAACCCCACTCTTCTATATAAGGGGCTTATGTTTTCCTTTAGAGGCAAATTCTTACAACCCCTCTCTTTAGATATCTCTCTCTTTCTCTCTCTCTCTCTCTTGTAAAATATTTGGCTCTATAAATAAAATCTTGTTCTGAGCACAACTGAAATCTTTGTAAGTATTTTTAAATTTTGTACTCTTACTTTTATTTTCATTTTACATTCCAAGGATGAGCCTTATAGGCTAAATCCTTTGTGTTGAATTATGTCCGACTAAATCGATTAATCAAAAGCACCATGGTAATTATATTACAAGTGGTGATGGTGCTTTGGTACTCTGAGAAGATCCGGCTGATAGTTTAAACTTTTTTATAACCAATTATTATGGACTCTTGGGTCCTTTCTGTTTGCTTGCTTTGCCAGAAATGGCATTTAAAGCTTTGTGAAGTGGATATTGAGTTCCAAAATAATTGGTAAAACTGTTGGTTTAGTTAAAATCTTACTCTTATGAGTTTGAATCTATCTGGCTGGATGACCGGTGTATGCTGAGCTCCCCTAGGACTAGGGAAGCTCAGCATACACCGGTCATCCAGCCAGATAGATTCAAACTCTGTCCTAGGGGAGCTCAGCATACACCGGTCATCCAGCCAGATAGATTCAAACTCATAAGAGTAAGATTTTTACTAAACCAACAGTTTACCAATTATTTTGTAACTCAATGTCCACTTCACAAAGCTTTAAACGCCATTTCTTCGGCAAAGCAAGCAAACAGAAAGGACCCAAGAGTCCATAATAATTGGTTATAAAAAAGTTTAAACTATCAGCCGGATCTTCTCAGAGTACCAAAGCACCATCACCACTTGTAATATAATTACCATGGTGCTTTTGATTAATCGATTTAGTCGGACATAATTCAACACAAAGGATTTAGCCTATAAGGCTCATCCTTGGAATGTAAAATGAAAATAAAAGTAAGAGTACAAAATTTAAAAATACTTACAAACATTTCAGTTGTGCTCAGAACAAGATTTTATTTATAGAGCCAAATATTTTACAAGAGAGAGAGAGAGAGAGAGAGATAGGGAGAGGGGTTGTAAGAACCTGCCTCTAAAGGAAAACATAAGCCCCTTATATAGAAGAGTGGGGTTACAAACATAAGAGATCTAGACGTAAGTGCTTACGTCATTATAGTGATATGACACTAATGCATTATAAAATGCCTACAGTACAGACCAATAAATTATCAACTGTTAATGGAAATATAAATCATTTTTCCCCTTGCAAGAAAGCTGTGATTTTATCAGTCTCAGAATTATCTTCTGGGTCTTGGGAATCTTGTAGCAAGGTGTTGAGTGAATTATGGCTATTATTGGAGGCCATCGATAAATCACTTTTCGAGGAATTTTTATCCCCTTCTTTTTTCAATTTAAGAGTCCTTTTTAGACCTTCCACATATGCTCTTATAATCTCTTCTTCGGAAGCGTCATGGATGTGTAACACATCAAAGAGTATAGTGCTAGTGTATTCTACCTGGAATAGCAATCTGCAATAAGCAATCACCGCCTAGTAATGTTCCTCCTCAAATTCCGTCCCTATAAATATTACTTATATTAAATTCTATTCACGCAGCCAATTACTACCAACTAATTATAAGCTCACTAAACATATACTCACTAAAAGGGATCTTACTAAAATAGCATTCAATCAATAAACCATCATTACTAATTAAGTAGAGCTTACTAAATATAGACTTGTCAAAAATAACTTATGATCACTTAATCGATTATTAGTAACTAATATCACAACAATATTATAATTAAGAATACACTAAATAACAATAACATACTAATTATTAAGACATGAGTAGTACACTAATAATATTACTAACATAACATTACCCAAACTTAGTAATATAACAATCTAATAAAACAACTACTAAATAGAATGCCATGTAATTACACAATAATATCATGCTAGTTACAACTACTAATAGAGCAACCACTAATGAATAATTACAATAATATATAATAATAATAATATTTAATAATAATAGTGATAATAATACGAAGTAAGTAGTAGTAGCAGCCAAACAACAACGAACCATGGGAATAATAATAATATTTAATAATATTAATATTTAACTAACTCATACTAACTAACCTATGCTACGTTGTCAACCACGACAACCATAACAACCCCAAAACGCACTAACCAGCCTCCACAACCGCGCCTGGCCGACAACCACGCGGCCCCCAACGCCGACCATCTCACCACCGCCGCCAGCAACCCTCTCGACTACTGTCGGCGACCCCTGACCCACCTGAAACACTCCGCTGTCCATGCTACTTACGTTCTAACGCCACATACGAACTCCCGACACCACCGAAGACCACCACTGACCTCGCCCTCGTTGACAGCCTCACAAACACCGTGGTGCCACCGCGTCGACCTCCCCCGAGTCAACGGTGGCACCACCCCGTCCCTATATGAACGTTTCTAACCCGACATCCCACTACCGCCACCATTTATGACCCCCACGGCCGCTGCTCAAACTCAGACCACCACCAAACCCGTCCCCATCGATGCTTAACAAGACAATACGAAAAAGAAAGAGACAAAAACGGGAGGGAAACGTCATACTCACTTAGCTCGCCGAAAACCGACTCGAAAGCTCCTCGGAAAACGTCCTTGACCGCCGCTGTCGCCGCCCCTCTCTCTCTCTCTCTCCCTCCCTCTCTCTCTCTCTCTCTCTCTCGAGTGGAGGCAGAATAGGAAGTAGGAATCTAGTCTGCTCCTTTTCTCTGATTTCTTTATCTTCCAGTTCCTTCAAACTCGTATAAGAGTTAATTTTTTCATCAACGAGATTTATTGTAGGGGTGCAGTTTAACTGTCCTTTATCATCGGTTTTCATCATTGTGTCCCAAAAACGAGAATAGGATCGTCGTATAAGACAGAAGAAACCTCGGCTATAACCTGTTGTAGGACTAGTTCTCCATATCCAGGGGATAGAGAATTCTATAAAAAATCTCTTCCTTTAGGAATTATTTTATCTTCTTGGCATGATGGTATTATCATCTTCCATTTGTCAAAGTATTCTTTTAGAATAGGAGGGAGAATATTTTCTGAAGTTCCATAAAAATGTTCCACCAATTAACCAACCATATTGGAAGATCTTGATTATAAATCTCGGGATTAATTTTAATAAACCAAGTATGACTTCGTTTATCATTTTCATAAAGGAATACCTTGTCAAAGGCTTGGATATAATCCCAGTAATTGTATTTGACTAATGCCCCTTTTATGATAATAGTTTTTTCTGTTAATGGAGATATTCTCATGTCATTTATGGATATTACTTGTGAAATCATAATTTTTGAGAAATTATAAATTTCCTTGTTTGTCCCAGTAAAATGGGTAAAAGTGCAACCGTTGCTAGAGAGTATTGTCTCATAAAAATGTCGCGGTTTATATGTTTCCATAGTATATCCATGTCCTCCTAGATACCTGTCATAAAGCATCCAAGGTTTATCTTCCCACTTCTTATCAGATTCATTGAGTAAGAGTATTACTCTTTTCTCTTCATTTTGAAACATATCATCTTCCTTTTGGGTAGTGTTTTGAACGACTGAAGAAAATGAGGGTTTTGAGGAAGAGCTAGCAATATCAGTTTCTTTTTTCTAAAGTTGTTTCCATTTTGTAAATTCCTCGAGCTCAGTTTGACTGGCTCCAGATAAATATGCTGCTATAAGCTTTTTATTACCATACTGAGCTATGGTATAACTAGGACTTCTTCCTCCTCTGTAGGGAGGACTACCACGACCTCTACCTCCTCTAGGAGGTGGGCTACCTTTACTGCAGGTAAGCATTCCTGAAAAGAAAAGAATATTATAAATATTCTCTTGTCAAAAAATCAGGGAGATGATTATCTTCCCCTTTTTTATAAATAATTGTAAAATCAAATGGAGCTAAATGAGCCTGCCATCTGGCAAACATTTGTTTTGAAACATCATGTTTAAAGACTTTTGAAAACATGAACATGGCTGCTTTGCATTCAGTTTTGATAGTAAAATGTTTATTGTATAAATCATCCTGAAATTTTAAAACACATTTTACTATAGCAAGAATCTCTTTTGCGACAGTGGTATAATTTTTTTGCGCATTATTCCATTTGCCTGAATAAAATCTCACTAAAAATTCTTGTTTGTTGGCGGGATCAACTTGTTTTAAAATACCACCACAACCTATATCAGAGGCATCCGTCTCAATTATTTTGTCCCAATGAGGATTTGCCAGAGATAAACAAGGTAAAAAGATAACTTTTCTTTTAATTAGTCTAACTACTTTAGAATGCTCCTCGGTCCAAGGCTGAGCATTCTTTTTTAGCCTGTCATATAAAATGGATGTGTCTTGTGCAATGTTCTTGTAATAGGGAGAGATATAATTCAAACTTCCTAAAACTCGTTGTAATTGGGTTTTATCAGTTATCTCATCAGGAAATTTTGAACCAAATTCTATACTTCGATTGATCGTAATTATATTTTCTTTTTCAATGTTATGAACAAGAAATCTGATTTTTGTTTGAAATAAAATCATTTTAGGTTTGGATATTACTAACCCATTATTTATAACAATTTTTTTAAAAATATCTAAATGTTTAAAATGCATCTCAATAGTTTTGAGAAAACCAGAATATCATCAATATAAACTATAATAAAGTCACTGTAACTCATGAAAATTTCATTCATGATTTTCATGAATTCAGAGGGAGCATTTTTAAGGCCAAAAGGCATAACATTCCATTCATGATTTTCATGAATCCAAAGGGAACATTAAAAGCTGTTTTGTAACGATCAGCAGGGTTAATTTGGATCTACCAATAACCAGATTTTAAATCAAATTTAGAAAATATGATAGAATCATATAGTCTATCTAAGAGATCCTTTTTATTGGGTATCGGATATATAATCCATTTTAGAACTTTGTTCAAAGTTTTGTAATTAATTACTAGTCTAGGGACTCCTCTTTCTTGTTCCGAGTGGTTATTAACATAAAAAGCAGTGCAGGACCATGGTGATTTTGAAGGTCCAATTAATTTTTTCTCCAACAAAGAAGCTATCTCTTTTTTACAAAGTATTAAATACTCTGAATTCATCTGACAAGGTCTAGCCTTGGTAAGAATATTTTCCTCCTTAAAATCATCCTCGTAAGGTAAATTTACTACATGTTTCTTTCTATTCCAAAAAGCATTAGGATGATCTTCACAAATATCGGTGGAAAAAGAGTCAAATAAAATTTTAATTTTTCCTTTAGTTTAGGATTTTGAAGATGATCTTAAATGGTTAAAACATTAACTTCTTGTTTGAAAAAACTCAATTGGTTTTCTTTTAAAAGTAAATGATCATACATTTGATGTAAAATTTTTAGATAAGGTTTTGTTATGAACCTAAAAGTAATGGAAGCATTATCATAAGTTGCAATAATTTTTTCTATGTCTACATAAGTAAAATGATATATCTTATTAAGGAATGGTGTTCCAAGAATAACTTGGGTGGATAATTTGTTTTTGACTAGTAAAAAACTCAGTGCAATACATTTTCCATCAACACAAATAGAAGCTCTAGGAAGCTTAAATTTAATATTAAGTTTTTCTCCACCTGCATGAGAAAGTGTATGAGAAGTTTCTTCAAAATATCTCGTAGGAATTAATCCTTCTTGAATAACATTTAAATCTGCACCACTATCTATAAGAGCAGTAATCTCTTTTGAAAAATTATTATCAATTTTCAAGATAATTTTGATATACCATTTTTGACTAACAACAGTCTCGAGAGTTTGAAGAAACTCGTTATCCATATTTATGGTGTTCATAGTTTCCTTAATCCCAATAACTTTGTTAGGTATATCTGAATCTTTTTCAGAAATTTTAGGAATAACGTGGTTCCTTTTATTCTCTGAAGTATGGTCTAAAAGACTTAACATTTCTAAATTAGAAATTCTGGTGTCTTGACTTTTAGCCTCATTTTTTAAATTTTTTATTTCCAACTTAAGATTTTCAATCTCAGAAAGGATGTCTTTTAAAGATGTAGGGTGAGAATTTACATGACGTGTTTTTAAGAGATTATAAACTTCGGACATAGTATATGGTTTTCTGTAATTTGTATCGTAGTGAAGGTTAACCTTAGTACCAGATTCACTATCTATTTGGTCTATAATTTTGGACCTTATTTCGGGGTCTTTAATGGTCTAAGTAACTCAACCCAATGATTACTATCTACAACATTTATTTGGTTTTCTTGAAATTGAGAGATCAGATTATAAAATTCATCATTATGTGTGTTATTCTTCTCACATGATTTTCCCTGAAGACAAGGCTCACATTCTGAGCTTTCATATTCAGAAAGACAGGAATCATTATCCATTATCTTAACTTCATTATCAGAACTTGAACTAGAATCTTCAAGTTCCTCATCAGAAACTAAAAAGAGTTTGTATAACTTATCTTTTATTCCATCATCGATATCAAGACTAGCAATTTTTACTTCATTATCAGAACTTGAACTAGAATCTTCAAGTTCCTCATCAGAAACTAAAAAGAGTTTGTATAACTTATCTTTTATTCCATCATCGATATTAAGACTAGCAATTTTATTTTTAGTCCAGCAATCTTTCGCATAATGGCCAACCTTATTGCATTTATAACAGCCAATTTGTTTGTCTGACTTATTTTTCTTATAAGCTTTTCTAAAGGCTTTTTTATCAGCCTTTTTATTTAGTTTTTCCTTAGAATAATATTTCTTTCTTCTCTGCTTATAACTTGGATAAGAATTATTAGAATTTTTCTTCTTCTTCTGAGAAGAAGCTGGCATATCCATACCGAATTGGCTGCAAAATTCTCCAAGTTGATTTCTTTCAACTAAATTTTGACGTTTTAATTGTTGACTTAATTTTATTTCATTGCATAAGTTCAAACCTTCTTGGGTACAAGCTTTTTATAAGTTTACCATAAGTATAACTATCATAAGGGATAGATGTCAGATTCCCTCTAAGAGATTTCTTCACCTTTTCTGCAAATAAATTTGGTAATCCATCCACAAATTTAGCTTTCCAATGTGTACTATTAGATTCTGGGAGTTCCATAACTCTACTAAGAAAAGTGTCTTTATACCATCTAAAGTCAGTAAGTGTTTTACACCTAAGATTTTGTAGTAAAGTTCTTATATTCTCATGATTTTCAGAATATCATCCCGTAAAATGTTCAACAATATTTATAGCTAGAGTATAAACTGCGTTTTCTTTTTCTTTGCCCTCAACATTAGTTGTAGTGTTAAGAATGGCATTTCTTCCTGTTGTGGATAAATAATTATCCCACGAACCTTTAAGTTGACCAGTGAATCCTGCGGCTATCATCTTAGCTATGTTAACATCATTATTACCAGAACTTTTACAAATAGTAGAATACATAAGCACTCTATGGATTTGATTATAAATTTGTTTGTCAGTATACCCGTCAATATTCCATTCGTAAATACACTTCCCACTGTAACTATTGTTTAACTGGTATTCTTGTTCTTCATGCAGAACATCTATGGGGGAAGGACGATTATAGTAATATAGTCTTTTAGTGGGTCTATCAGCCCACTTTGTGTCAAGTTTATTAACCTCATCTTTTATAACTTCTTTGTTATCTACGTTGTTATAAAAACGGCTAGTAAAGTCCTCACTAAGAGTTTTTATAGATAAGTTTTCCATTTTTTCCTTAAGAAAGTTTTGAACTTGTTCAGTTAGATATATATCTATATCTATATCTATATCTATATATATATATATATGTATATATATATATATATATATATATATATATATATATATATATATATATATATATATATATAGAGATTGCATCTTGTGAGGTCTATGATCTTAAATGAGGATTAAGGTCTACTTGTAGATCCAAATAAGAACCATTGGATCAACAAGAAGAACCATGAGATGATGCCACGTGGATAATGTACAATTTCAGCAAAAAAATAAACACTACTCCAGTGGGGGTCGAACCCGCGACCACAGGCTCCAAATGGTTATATTTAATCAAAAAAAAAAGGACGCCAAAAGTAGGAGTCGATCCCAGTACCTCCACGTCAATAAACTAATGCCTTAACCATTGTGCCACAACAAGCTCATTGATAATAATGATATTGTAATTTATTTATACTGTTTAATACGTGTTCTTTGTTTTGAATTAACTTAAAAAGTATACTCGTTTCGCATAAATTTCTTATTTATTCTTCTAGCTCGTTCTTTGGTTACCTTGTTAATGACTTCTTCTCGAAATATTTTTTTTCGTAAATTTTTTTTTCTCGAAATGTTTTTTTCGGAATTTTTTCTTCTCGAAATTTTTTTTCTCGAAATGTTTTTTTTCGATTTTTTTTCGATTTTTTTTTTTTCATTTTTTTCGTAATATTGTTTTGAAAAACCCATGATTTTGTATTGAGTAACCATTTCTCATCCCGTTTTAGGATACCCGGTCCCCAAAAAGGGGTTCACTCTTTCCTTCTTGGGTGTCTTTTAATTTTTTATCCTATTTGAACGAATATAGGAAGGGAAGGGTTTATGATTGGATTAGGCCTTTTTCATGTCTAAATGCGTAGATATACACCTTTAAATGCGTAGATACACATGGCTAAATTGGTAGATACACATGGTTAAATGCGTAGATACACATGTCTAAATGCGTAGATACACGCCTTTAAATGTCTAGATACACATGGTAAATGAGTAGATACACATGTGTAGTAGATACACATGTCTAGTAGATACACACCTTTAAATACGTAGATACACATGACTAAATGCATAGATACACATCTCTTAATGCGTAGATACACATGTCTAAATGCGTAGATACACATCTCTAAATGCGTAGATTCACACCTTTAAATGCGTAGATACACATGGCTAAATGCGTAGATACACATCTCTTAATACGTAGATACACATATCTAAATGCGTAGATACACATCTCTAAATGCGTAGATACACATGTTTGAATGCGTAGATACACACCTCTATATGAGTAGATACACACCTCTATATGAGTAGATACACATGTCTAAATGCGTAGATACACATGTCTAAATGCGAAGATACACACCTTTAATGCGTAGATACACATGTCTAAATGCGTAGATACACACGTCTAGTAGATACACACCTTTAAATACGTAGATACACATGGCTAAATGCGTAGATACACATATCTAAATGCGTAGATACACATCGCTAAATGCGTAAAAACACACCTTTAAATGCGTAGATACACATCTCTTAATGCTTAGATACACATTTCTAAATGCGTAGATACACACCTTTAAATACGTAGATACACATGGCTAAATGCGTAGATACACATCTCTTAATGCGTAGATACACATGTCTAAATGCGTAGATACACACCTCTAAATGCGTAGATATACATGTTTGAATGCGTAGATACACACCTCTATATGAGTAGATACACATCTCTAATGCGTAGATACACACCTCTATATGAGTAGATACACACCTCTAAATGCGTAGATACACATGGCTAAATGCGTAGATACACACCTCTATATGAGTAGATACACATCTCTAAATGCGTAGATACACATAGCTAAATGCGTAGATACACATCTCTAAATGCGTAGATACACATGTCTAAATGCGTAGATACACACCTTTAAATGCGTAGATACACATCTCTAAATGCGGAGATACACACCTTTAAATACGTAGATATACATGGTTAAATGCGTAGATACACATCTCTTAATGCGTAGATACACATGTCCAAACTCTAAATGCATAGATACATATCTCTAAATGCGTAGATACACATCTCTAAATGCGTAGATACACATGTTTGAATGCGTAGATACACACCTCTAAATACGTAGATGTACATCTCTAAATGCGTAGATACACAACTTTCAATGTGTAGGTACACATCTCGAAGTTTTTTTATCGGTAAAAAAAAATGAAAAAGAAAATTTTCGAAAAAACCAATTTTTTTCTCGAAATTTTTTATTTCTCGAAATATTTTTCATTACAATAGCACAAGTTACTCAATACAATATCACGGGTTCTTCAAAACTATATTCCAAAAAAATGAAAAAAAAAATTCGTATAAAAAAAATGAAAAAAAAAAAATTCGAAAAAAAAAAATCAAGAATAAGCCATTAACAAGGTAACCAAAGAAGAAAACGCAAGAATAAATAAGAAGATGGCAATTTGAACAAAAATGTCTTCGAAAATGATTTCGTCTTAAATATTATACAATATCGTATTAATCAACAAAAACTTTGTGGCCTATTGGTTTAGGTGGTGGTCTTTGTATCCAGAGGTCGGCCGTTCGAACCCCTGTACCAGCAGGTTTTTATTTTTCCTTATTAGAGAGTTTGCAAATGTTGAATATTATACAGTATTACAATTATCAACAAAGGACTCAGTGGTCCGTTGGTTAAGTTGTTCGTCTCTAATATGCGAGGTCGCGGGTTCGATCTCTGGTGGTGGCAGAGTTTTGATTTTAACTTAAATCAAGTAGACCTCAATCCTCATTTAACGAGTAGACCTCACAGGATCATATATATATATATATATATATATATGTATAGATTTAGGATCGGGTGAGAACGATTATACGGTGCATACGGTGAGAACGAGTCACGTCCGTTGGATTAAAACACAATCAACGGTTAAAAAATACCCACAACCCACATTTTAGATAGATTTTTTGACGGAGTAGATAATTTTTTTTTTACCCTTTTACATAAAATTAGATACATTTTTTTACGGAGTAAATACTTTTTTTTACCTTGTTACGTAAACCTATATACATTTTTTTGATGGAGTAGATACATTTTTTTTTACTTTTTTACGTAAACCTAGATACATTTTTTTACGGAGGAGATACATTTTTTTTACTTTTTTTACATAAACCTAGATACATTTTTTGAAGGTGTAGATACATTTTTTTTACTTTTTTTTACATAAACCTAGATACATTTTTTGAAGTAGTAGATACATTTTTTTTACTTTTTTATGTAAACCTAGATACATTTTTTGAGAGGTAGATACATTTTTTTTTTAGTTTTTTTACATAAACCTAGATACATTTTTTGAATGAGTAGATACATTTTTTTTTACTTTTTTTACATAAACTTAGATACATTTTTTGAAGGAGTAGATACATTTTTTTTTTACTTTTTTACGTAAACCTAGATACATTTTTTGACGGAGTAAATACATTTTTTTTTTACTTTTTTTACATAAACCTAGATACATTTTTTGAAGGGGTAGATTTTTTGACGGAGTAGATACATTTTTTTTTTACTTTTTTACGTAAACCTAGATAACTTTTTTGACGGAGTAGATACATTTTTTTTTTTTACTTTTTTTACATAAATCTTAACTTAAGCTTGGTTAGTTGGTTGATCACACTACTATAAAAAAGGCCTAAAACATCAATTATAAGACACCTGTTTTTTTCTAACAGATTTCTTAACGTAAGACACCGGTGATTTAATATAACAAGTTTGCAATGTTTAAATAAGAAACCTGTCATTCAGAATCTGGTTTCCTATATTTTAATTTTCAATTTATTTAATAACTAAGAAACCTCTCCTCCAAAATCCGGTTTCCTATATATTAATTTTCAATTTATTTAATAACTAAGAAACCTGTCCTCCAGAATCCGGTTTCCTATATATTAATTTACAATTTATTTAATAACTAATAATAATAAATTAATCTTAAATAATATATTGTTTAATTCATTCTACTAGATTCACCGAGTAATACATGCATACCTCTATCTCTTAACTTACCATAATCCACCGCCTAGCACATTCTTTAAATAATAATTATTAATATCTACTTAAATATATCAAAGACACCGAGTGTAAATGAGAGTGGTGTCATAGACAGGGGCGAACCCACCTTAGAGCAAGGGGTAGCAGCCGCTACCCCAAACTTAAAAAAAATTGGTTTAAAAGTCGGTTTTTTGCGACCCCAAATATTGCTAAATAGTAGATAATTAAATGTTATCCCAATAAATCTACAGTAAATATCTTGTGGCTCAATAGTACAGTTATTAAATATCCTCCTTGTGGTCGTGGGTTCGAATCCCATTGCATGTATTGTTTTTTTTTAAATGAACCATGTCAAAGACACCGGGTGTAGATGCGAGTGGTGTCATAGATATATGCCAAAGACACCAGTTACAGTTCCTCCAACAGGTTTCTTAACCAAAGACACCTATGACCTAGACACCTGTTATAAACAGGTGTCTAAGGCCTTTTTCAACAGGTTTCTTTGGCCTTTTTTGTAGTAGTGTCAATGATATTATATTATATCGCGTGCATGCATGACTTGGCTTCATGCTTTTACGTTTCTAATTTAATGCACTCTTTTCCGACTACTTCTCTTCTTCTTCCTCCTCTACTTAATTAATAATTACTTCTATATTAAGTTTTTTCTTGTTTTTTCCTTTTAATCAAAATAATCCTAGATACATTTTTTAACGGAGTAGATACATTTTTTTTTTACTTTTTACATAAACTTAGTTTTTACGGAGTAAATACATTTTTTTAAATTTTTTTTCATAAACCTAGATACATTTTTTTACGGAGTAGATACATTTTTTTTACTTAAACCTAGATACATTTTTTAACAAGTAGATACATTTTTTTACTTTTTGACATAAACCTAGATACATTTTTTGACGGAGTAGAGACATTTTTTTACTTACACCTAGATGCATTTTTTTACGGGGTAGATACATTTTTTTTACTTAAACATAGATACATTTTTTGACGGAGTAGATACATTTTTACATTAACCTAGATACATTTTTTTACGAGTATAAAATCCACACGAATTCTCAAATAATGACATACAATGGTCTAAAAGACCGTTGGAGGAGGATCAGCAGAGGAGACTAGGGAGTATAATCTGTTCTATAAATCATCGTCATGTAGTTTGTCACTTTAGTAGTAAAGCACAACCAAAATCTAAACTATAAACTCAGACCAAATAGTTATAGAACGAACATACATAGGTAAGCCTCACCAGTCACCAGACCATTTGAGCATCATTGTCAATTTGTCATGCAACTATGTAAGCAATAAAGAATACAGATTAGAAATCCGATTAACCAGACCCTCGAAACATCCGACTTCCTTGAGTAGTTATCGGATAGATAAACAGACACTGCAAACTCCTAACACTACAACATTATTACCCAGCCACTTTATCAACCTTATTTCTTCCACTTTTCTTGATTGAAACCCAAAATCAATTAACCGCCATTGAAATTGAAGCAGAGCTTCTTTTATTAGCTCGTCACCAGGTTTCTTCATTCATTCTTTCTTTTTTCCATCAATTTCATTGTTAATTGTATTGATTTTTGAATTTGTCATAATTTTATGCTGCATTCTCCATATAATCTCAAATTCAAAACGTAATATAGACCGTCCATCGTAATTGATCACACGGTTAGTTTTCGTTCTCACCGTATGCACCGAATAACCGTTCTCACCGGATCTTGCCTCTATATGTATATATATATATATATATATATATATATATATATATATATATATATATATATATATATATATATATATATATATATATATATATATACATATACATATATATATACATATACATATATATATACATATACATATATATATATACATATACATATATATATACATATACATATATATATATACATATATATATACGGCGAGAACGACTGAGAACGATTATTCAGTGCATACGGTGAGAACGAGTCACATCCGTTAGATTTAAGAAAACTGTACGGATCTGATTAAAACAAAAGGCACCACGCTTTTGTCGTTTTCAATTTGTTATTACATTCTTTCTCTTTCCCCATGTTCTATCGGATTTTGTTTTAAATTGTTCTTTTTTCTCCATTTTTTTCTCAATCAATTCAAACGTTCATCAATTCAATCCTCTGCTGTAGTTTTGATTATCATGTAGTTCAATTATTCAGTTTAATCATTCATTCAAGCATCTTGCAATTTAATTCACACCAGGTAAGTTTCACAATTGTTCATCTTGAGTTTTCAATTATTTCATTTAATTTAGTCCGATATCACATTTATACCTCTTTTCGGCTTCCAAAACACTAATTTAACTACACGCATGTTGCAATTGTTGGGTGTTTTGTTGATATTTAGTTGTTCGGGTCATGTTGTGTAAGATGCGGATGTTCTCTGATTGAAGTGGGGTGAGAGATGGGTGATTATTCTAGGCATTTTTGTAATTTTTATTATTCTGTGTTCAAATGCATCTTTGGTGTTCTGCCCATGGTTTTATATTAATCAGCCTGTAATGTAGGATGATAGGTGTGTTGTTTTGTGTTCTAGATACATTCTAATTGAAACATAGATACATATTTGAAATGTTTAAGTGTAAGGTACCTGTAATCATTACAACTGATATGTGTTCAAATGCAAATCTGGTGTTCTGTAATGTATCAATCAGACTATAATGTATGGTAGGTGAGTTGTTGTGTGTTCTGGGTATGTTTTAATTGAAACCTAGATACGCATTTAAAATGCTTAAGTGTCTGGTATGTTGTAATTGAAACATATATGTATGAGTTTGTTAGAGACGTTAACATAATGCCTCTATATGCTCGTAGTCATGAAGAGTCCCAGACTGTTAAAGTTGACAGTGGCAGTAGATACCACAAGTAATCATCAGGAAGGGTCAACAAGCAAACAGCGAGCTAAACGTGCTGCACCAGATAGTTATCCGGTTTTAAAAACTAGAATGAGTCCTAGCGCATTGCTACGTTTCATAAACAGTGGGCTTTCTGATAGGCAACTTTCAGATATCAGAGAGATTGGCGGTTTACTATGCCTTAAGACTGATACGATTCCCGGGCAGCTAACATACTGGCTCGTTTCTGATTTTGATCCTTTCACATCTTGTCTTTCAAGTATCCAAATGCCTGTTCGGGATGAAGATGTCCATCTCGCAACCGGAATACCTATGGGGGAGGTATCAATTGTGCAAGCGCTAAAATATGAGCACAATGATGAGTATATGGGTCTGGTTAATGCATGGAAGGCCCAATATGTTGGTGTAGCAAAAGTTAAATTTACTCATATATTGAGTAAGATGACTGAACAGAGGGAAAGTGGTGCTGACTTCAAGAGGAACTTCATTGTATATGTTGTGTCCGCCTTCCTAATGGGGGTTAAGGGTGATATTCCAAGCATTCAGATACTAAAGTGTTTGGGTGATGTGTATGTTATTCCAAATCTGAAATGGTGCGACTTCACTCAGAACCACCTAATAGACATTGTCCGGCGATGAAGGGTCGATAATGAACGGGAATCCCAAGGGGGTAGTGCAAAATTTTTCAAAGGACCTATAATGGTCTTGATCTTCATCTATCTTGATAGAGTGGTTTTTAAGACAAGGAAGCTTGATAGAGTTTTCCCCACATTGTGTACATGGACTAAGAGGGCTATCTCGCTGCGGGTTTCTGAAGAAAAACAGGAGGCTCGTCAGTTTGGGGTTGGTTTTGCTGAACACAGGCTGGTTAAAGACCCATGCTGTTTTAGTGCTGGTTTCATGGAACGCTAAAGCAGACTAGATACCGATGTTAAGTGTGAGCAAGATATCAAGGCGACACATAGTGATGGAGTGACTAATGAGTATGAGCATGGCGTGCATGATGACAAAAAAATACGTGTCAATAGCTGTATTGAAAACATGGCAAACACGGGGAAAGCTCTTTTTCATGCGTTTGAGAAGTTTGCGGACTCAATAAATGGTGCCAAGATTATAATGTCGAATTCTGTTGTTGTTGGCCAACTTTCTGATATGGCAGAATCTTTACTAGGTGGGTTTCGATTAACGCCACCTAGTAAAAATGAGGAAGAGTATCGGGAAAATAAATATTGCGAGCTGGTGAAATGGAAGTTAACGCAAATGACACGTGCAAGGATGAATCAGTCGATGTTCAACGTTCAAATGTATTGCATATGGTCCATAGCGATCAGTTTCCAACTGAAACAGGTTGTAGGGCAGATGCGATGGGGGGTACTAATGATGTTGATGACCCGTGCTGGAACGACCCCAAATTCGTGGATGTTGTGTGCGCGTTGAGCAGCGCATTCAACAAAATCATGGTCGATGACCCATCAACAAAGAAAAGGCGAGTTGGCCCCGAGTACCCGACCTTCAACTTATTCGAATCTCAAGACAGATCTGATTCTGAGTCACCTAATTCAACTGGGTTACCAAACCACACTACTGATATTATTGAGTATCCCCCACCTACACCAAAAGATTCACGCGCGATAATATCTGCTCTTCCGGTTCAGCATGAGGCAAAACCACTGATTAAAAGGGATATAGTTGTTTCCAATGTATTCAAGTCACATTTTGTTCAGCGAAACATATCAATGCTTTCAGATTTGAACCAGACTGAGCGAGATGTTTCCGATCTGGTGTTTAGGGAGGGCCTTGTTGACAGGTATTACTTAACCGTGTTGTATTTCCTTTATGTTTTATACAATTTGTTTGTGTTAGTGTATCTATAACGGCAATCATCGTATATATCAAACTGGCTGGTGTACTTATAGGTTGTGACTTTCTGTTTTAATATCCATCCACTTATCTTTCTGTCTTATCAAACATTATTACTTTTTTTAACTAGTTTTCATTTTATTTTTTGAGGGATATTTAATGTTTGCTAAACTGGCTAGTGAGGTCGTTTTGTATCAAATGTATCTATATTGGAAAATTTCGTACCTATCATACTAACTGATGTACCTACATGTGTTACTGTGTTGCAGCGAGGTACTGGTCAGGAATCAATACTTCCAATTGAGACGGTGTGATCTAATATTTTTGATTGTAGACACAAAGATCTCTTCAAATGTGGTTAATTTCTGGGCTCACCTTTTGAATATCAAGGATGACGGTATATACCTGATGTGTTACATGGAGACGTATGCGGGTGGCTGACTATCCCTTAAAGCACAAGTTATAAATGTAAGAATGTTTTTTATGCTAGTTGACACATCAATAAGGAAAATAGATACATAATCTGTAATAATAAAGTGTTACGCCTTTCACCGTACAGTCCAGGCCAGGAGCGGCAGTTGACAAGATCCTCTTTAAACAGAAACTGAAGTAATGCTTTACTATCATCTCGTGTAATGAGAATGAAATATCAAAACAAGTTCTGGTAGTTGTAAGGCGTCTTAACATTAAATCTGGGCAAGCAAACTGTTCTCATTAGTAACATCCTTTTTTTTTAATTGTTAGTGATTGGTGTTGCTTGATCTAACTATTATAAATGAATTTTTCTAAAGGAAACAAGCTGTGTAACAAGAAGTGAAATATTCAGATACGCAACTCTTGGACTACGTGTTCCTTCAATCCAAGGGAGATGCAGCAACACAGTAAATGACATTATTACTAGCTGTCATATAAATTCAGTCTGTTTTTTCAGATCTTTTGTGGTATCTATGTTTCTAGATGCTGATACATTATGCGTTTTGTTTATAGGGAGGTAGTGGTTGATACAATTTTTGGGCAAGTAACAAAGCTGGGGATATCTTCTTTGAAACCTCGTAAATGGGGTGCTGATATTGTTTGTTGCTATTTTTTAAGTCATACATTACTGTGCTTAATTTTTGCCCGATCGTTATCTGGTTTTGTTTTATTCTTTCCATTATAGGTGATTTATTTGGTCGCAATATACTCAACTTTACTCTCACCGGAGCTGTTGTATATTCCAACAATCGCACGACTGAGTATATCCTCTATTATTAGTTTCGTACTGAACAATGGATATTGGTTGTCGTTGTTTCTTCATTTATTTGGAATGATATTAGACGGTTATTTATTGCAGCAACTTATTCCAAAGAAAGACAAAATCCTTGGACGCAACTACATAAAGACATAATATATGCCAAAGGATGGGATGTGTGTAAAAGCTGTAAGTATTATATTTGTACGGTGAGAACGACAACCGTTCGGCATATCATTTTGGTGGCTGGAAAGTAATTTTTTATTTGGTCACCTTAGTGGTATATCATTTTGTTTTCCAGATGTTAATACCCATAATCGAAAAAAATCACTGGTTTCTTTGTGTTTTTGATATGAAGATGAAGCAGAATTATATTCTGAACTCACTACGTACTAAGGATATTCAAGCGGACGTGGAGCTGGCTACAAAAGTGGTATATATCATTATTCTATATCGTTCTTGTTCAGGTATCTGTTTGTAAGTTCATATATAAACGTATACGTTGAATCTCTTTTTGTAGGTTCGTAATGTCGTCGAGATTTTATGTCGATCCAATGGGTACAAAAACTTCACAGGTGTTCCTTTAGCCGAACTCACAATTGTTCCTGTCCCTCAACAACCAAATGTGTAAGTGTACCGGTTTAATTCTTTTTGTCCAGTCTGACAACATCAGAAGGTGGCATTTATTTTAATTAGATTTTCCGTGTGTTGACAATGGTGAAGGTATGATTGCGGTGTTTATGTACTCAAATGGTTAGAAGCTAGTCGCGACAGATCTTTGTGGGAAGATAAGGGATATTACAAGGTTTTTACATAGTTCCCATCTAGTTTGCACATATGGTGTTCTATGAGGGGTTATGTCAATTTAGACCTGGAATACTTGATGAATATATGTATATATACCCAGGCTATGGCTGCATACAGGAAGACGGTTGCAGTCAGCTTGTTACGATGGCAGGAAAACAAAAGAAAGGTATCAACGTTCAGTCACTCGCATTTATTGTTTAAATTTTCCCATCATGTTAAAAACTTGTGTGTTTTGATGGTTCTGATTTTAATGACTTTTGCAGATTTTTTAGTACATGGGAAATGTGCATCGGCAGGAGGGGTTTATTGTAGTATGAGGCTATTGAGGAAAAGTGCATCGGCAGGATGGTTAATTGTTGTATGAGGCCATTGAGGAAATGTGCATTGGCATGAATATGTTGTACTAGACGTTATCTTGTGTAATTGTTCGGAAGGCATCTTTTGTGTTGTATCAAACATATTACTATTAAGCAAAGCAACCTCATCATACTTATAGCTAGTTATTTTCACAATAGGTCAACATGATCGTTTCATTCGAGGATTTTTTTTGCGTTACGTGTTATGAAATAACGCTTTAAAAGTTCGTGTTTAATAGCAGATAATAGATAGATACATATCTTGTATACTGTAGGTGCATCTATAAGGCGTGTAGATACGACAATCATTTTGAATTATATACGTGCTGATACAACCCAAATTCCCCAATTAAATTTTATTTCCGACAATCATTTTCACTTATATAACTGCTGAGTCAACCCAAATTCCCCAATTGATCAGGATAATGATGGTCTAATCATTAATAATAGTTATTTCCGACATAACTGTTAGATAATTTTATATTATCGGAGTAACGGGCATCTGTTACGTAAGAATCCCCTTTGTAATTACAAATTGTATTAGTTTGATCTTGAGGAACATCCATTTAATTATAAAACTGGAGATGGGTTTTCTGTGTCGTCGATATGATCGTTCGTTTTGAGGAACGTTTTGCAATTATGTGTTATGAAATAACGCCTTTAAAGTTCGTGTTTCATAACATATTGGATCGACACATTTTTTGTCTATTGTAGGTGCATATATAAGCGTGCAGATGCGACAATTAAAAACAAGGTGATCACTATAAGAATGCACAAATGTAATGCCTTGTATAACGAAAATTGGTGGATACACTTGTTGTATGTCGTAGTTACATGTATACCCCTGTGTAGATGCCACAAATAATCAATAAATCCAAATCGTAAACATCTGCTACTTTAAGGTTGAGATTCAAAATCATCCTGCTGGTAATCAGATCCTCCTTGTTCATGTATTAATCTCCTGCATCCTATATTTGTAGCAAACCCGTTCAAGCCTGTCGAAAAAAATGGGAACATTGCAAAATTAAGTATATACATCAATACGTGTGTATAATCGTAAAAAACGACATTTTATTTAATCACACATATTTTTTTATTTTTTTTATTTCAAAGATTAAAAAAATAAAAAAGTAAACAATAAATATATAATATAATAAATATTTTGGGATAACAAGATTCATACTTTCCCAGGGCAATTCCGACTATCGTGGAATCATAATTCGCCACAAGCATTGCATTTCCTCGGAGGTTTCTTATGTTCATTTACAGCTTGTTACTTTTGGGATTTAAATCGCTTTCCAGACCCTTTCGATTTTTATCGTATAGGAGGTAAGACGACAACTTCAGCTGATATCTTTGTACCCAACAACATTTCAAGTTCTTTATTTCTGTCCTTCACCTTATCAGTTCTGCTGCTGCCAATGTTACTCTCAGAAACATCACTTGAAGAGTTCAGTTTGTCTCTGAAACTTTTAATTAAACCCATTAAATCATCCACATATTCAGGCTTCTGTTCAGCAAGTGTCACACATGAGAATACTTTAGACCATTGGTTACCAATCTTGGTTTTCTGTATGTCTAAGGTGTTGCAGTAATTCATTAATGTTTCAGGTATATATATTACAATCTCTCCGACAGGTTGCCATTTTGCTCCATCTTCCTAACAGATATTAGGGTGGAACTTTTCCGATCCCGTTTTCCTTCAATACATAGAGCATGTGTCGACACGGAATACCATGTCTCTCAAACTTTTTGCACGAACAATTCAATTTCAGTCCATCAGAAATGAATTGCACAATAGATACTTTATTACTGTCGCGATCAATAATGGAAATGTCGTTGGTTTTATTGATCTCTAGAACTTTCAAACCATGAGTGAAACAAGCAGCCTTCCATTCAAGTTGAAATTCAGAAAAAATTATCGGAGTGTAGAATTCGGAAGCATCTTTCTCTAAAGGGTAGGGTGTTTCCAAATTAGGGAAGGATTTTTTCGAATCAGCAATTAATTTGGACTGTTTCCATCGTTGAGCGTCCATAGCGCTTTCAAATCTCATCAAGAACTCCACCAATGTTAAGTTTGGATTCATGAAATTCCCAAAAAAGTTGTTTTCAGATTTAGACCTAGACGTGGTTCTCATCTGTCTACCTAATAATAAATCTGTGAAATAAGCCGGGATCCAGGAAGTCCTTATGACAAACATTGCAGTTAACCATTCGTTATCACTTAGACCGTGTGAGGATAAAGTTGAACACCATTGTTTCTCAAATCACTTGGCTCAATGTCCTCTGCCCAAACACACGAACATCGTTCCTTCATGAAGCTAATATCTCTATAGACAGTAGAGCCAATCTTATCAGGTATTTTTTTCATTATATGCCACATGCAATATCGGTGATGGGTTTTGTCGCCGAAAACTGTCCTAATTCCTGCTTTTATGCCTAAATCTTGGTCAGTAATAATACACACAGGGTACTTATTACTCATTGCGGCCAGAAAAGATCGGAACAACCATATAAAACCATCATCAGTCTCGTTTCTTAGAAGACCTGCTCCAAACGTCACACATTTCTTGTGATGGTCAATCCCAGTAAAAGGTGCAAAAATCATCTTATAAGTGTTCATATTGAAGGTTGTGTCGAAGGATGTCATATCACCAAAAAGACGGTAATTTTTTATTGATATAGGGTCAGCCCAAAAAACTTTAGAGAGTCGTCCACGTTCATCAACATCAAAATCAAAGAAAAACGAGTTACACATAACTTTTTTATGCATGAAATTCTCAATCATCATTTGAGCATTATAACCCTTTATAAATTGTTTCACATCTCTCCAGTAGCTCTTAAAATCCTCTAGTGATGCTCCAACATTCCGGTATCCTTTAACATACTCCTTAAATATTCGAAAACTCTGCACAGGCCCTTTATTCACTTTGGAATTATCGAAAATCATAGTTTTGTGTAATACAAATAGCTCCCTTGATTCTGTCAGATGGACAACTGTATTGGGGGTAGATAGAAGGTGTGCATGACCTTCATGGATGTCGGCAATCACATAATGTCCTTCAGCAGTTTTTTGGAAAAAGACTTTTGCATTACATAAAATTCTATTTTTCTGTCTTTTTTTTACCATTCCCTTGGGTTTGCTTTCAACCGCTTTACTACATACAGAATAGTTAGTCACAACTACTCCGCGCATAATTCTTTGGGCCGACTTCCTCATTTTAAAACCAGAATTGGCAGCATAATTCTGGTAAAATTGCATACCCTTTTCCAGACTGTTAAAACACATTCCCACAACTGGTTTCAATTCAGGTGCACAAATAGGTATCCTTTCCTTTGGGGTCGGCTCAATCAATGGTGCGTACGTAACTGGTCGCAAGCATACAGTAAGGCAATTTGTGAACAGACACGCAAGTTAATCTGATAGGTACGGTAATCAAGTAGAGAAGCATGTTCAGAAATAAAAACAGAAGGTGCATTTATGCTCTATACACTATTTGTAGGATGATAGGTGTGTTGTTTTGTGTTCTGGGTACATTCTAATTGAATCCCAGTTACGCATTTGGTGGTGTTCTGCCCATGTTCAAATGCATTTCGTACGATAATCAAGTAACGAAGCATGATCAGTAATAAAAACTGAAGGTGCATTTATCAGTAAGCAGGAAATATGTTTATAAAAACTTGAGTAACATAGTAAAGTAGTCCGAAAGAGACGTGAAAGTTCGGTTATAGCATTTGTTTCCAGAAGGTGCATTTATCAGTAATTTTAAATTCTTGCTACCAGGAACATATGTTTATCAGAAGGTGCATTTATCAGAAGTTGCATTCAGTAGTTTTGTACATACTTATCTAGTAATTGATGTGCCCCTTTTTTTTCCAACAAAGAGCGGTTTTAGTGCATGTTAAGTCTCTTGATGTACACTTGTATAAATTCTCAATTGATTTTTTCCCCTAATTCGATACCAATGAAGCATATGACTCGTTATTCACGCAAATCCTAGAGGGTCCTAGGAACTGTGGGAGAGCCAATCAACCCCAGTGCGTGAAGGTTCATTTATCCTCTATACACTATTTGTAGGATTCTAGGTGTGTTGTTTTGTGTTCTGGGTACATTCTAATTGAATCCCAGTTACGCATTTGGTGGTGTTCTGCCCATGTTCAAATGCATTTCGTACGATAATCAAGTAACGAAGCATGTTCAGTAATAAAAACAGAATGTGCATTTATCAGTAAGCAGGAACATATGTTTATAAAAACTTGAGTAACATAGTAAAGTAGTCCGAAAGAGACCAGAAAGTTCAGTTATAGCATTTGTTTCCAGAAGGTGCATTTATCAGTAATTTTAAATTCTTGGTACCAGGAACATATGTTTATCAGAAGCTGAATTTATCAGAAGGTGCATTTTTCAGTAGTTTTGTACATACTTATTTAGTAATTGTTGTGCCCCTTTTTTTTCCAACAAAGAGCGGTTTTAGTGCATGTTAAGTCTCTTGATGTACACTTGTATAAATTCTCAATGGATTTTTTCCCTTAATTCGATACTAATGCAGCATGTGACTCGTTATTCACGCAAATCCTGGAGGGTCCTAGGAAGTGTGGGAGAGCCAATCAACCCCAGTCCATGAAGGTGCATTTATCCTCTATACACTATTTGTAGGATACTAGGTGTGTTGTTTTGTGTTCTGGGTACATTCTAATTGAATTCCAATTACGCAATTGGTGGTGTTCTACCCATGTTTAGAAATCAAAGAGAAGGTCCAATTCTCAGCATTATACGAAAAAACAAGGGTTGCATTTCAAATGTTCCCAATATGAATAAGACTATGAAATCAACCATATCGATATGCATCAATTTCAATTGCTACATACATTAATTAAAAGAAAAAAACAGAGCACAGTAATTGCACAAATTAAACTACGATCACAATTCTAAATCAGTGATGCTCATCAAATATGCTTCTAGATACACTGTTTTATCAGTAATCATACTGTAGCAAGACACAAACAATGTATGATCATGCTTCAATAAATTAAAAGAGACACATACTTAAATCAGTGATGATTCATCAACTATGTTTCTAGTTACACTAATGAACATTCCATGCATGATCATACATCAAAACAAATTAAAGGGATGCAAATTCCTAAATTATTGATGCATGATCATCATCATGCATCAATAATTTTAAAAGGTAACATACCTAAATCAGTTGATGTATATGCGACATGATTACTATTAGCTGGAACGATTGCATTAGTAGGTTCACCCAAAACACTAGATGCTTCGATATTCAGTAAATTCCTACGAATCAAATCAAAAAAATCCCAAATTAAAAATCAAACAATCAAAATCAGACTAAATTTCCAGGTACATACAAAAATTGAAGGATTTAGGATACTTACTTCAATGATTTGATCACTTTTGTATCGATTTAAGCGTAAATTATTGAGAAAATTGAAGGATTTATTTTGATTTTTTTGGGATTTTTTCGCGGGGGTTGCAGAGTATATGAGTTTGTTTTGTTTGAATTGTGTTTTTTTCGTGTTTTTGTGTTCAATTCAAAAAGTAATATCAGCTGTCCACCGTACAATTGATCACACAGCTAGTTTTCGTTCTCACCGTTTGCACTGAATAATCGTTCTCAACGGATGTTGCCTATATATATAGAATCGGGATCCTATGAGAACTACCAATATAATGAGAACCATGAGAACTCTATCTTACGGACTTTTTAAAAAAAATTAATGACATATTTGTATTCGGCATAGAATTTATGGCTAGAGAACATATTTCTTGGTCTAGAAAATATATACTAGTGACGGAAATCAAGGTGAGATACGTTTTATTAATTTTCATACACCTACTACCGATTTTTACGTATCTATTATTTTCCATGCACCTAGAACTCGTTTTAATGCACGTAGAGCCTATTATTTCATGCACCTAGTATTCATTTTCATGCATGTAAAAATTTTCATGCACGTAGTAGTTGTTTTCGTGCATTTATCGCCGTTTTAGTATGCCTAATTGTATTTTGGTACACTAACTATATATTTTGTTAATAAAATCAAACAAATTTGTTTAATGATACTAAAGTCTGGATTTGAATAAGTTAAACTAATGGTAAATGATCCATCGAAACTTTCGAAGCGAGATATGGTGGAGATTTAGTGAGGGTTCTCATGGTTCTCATTATAAGAGTGGTTCTCACCGGATCCCGACCATATATATATATATATATATATATATATATATATATATATATATATATATATATATATATATATATATATATATATATATATATATATATATATATATATATATATATATATATATATATAGACATGCATATATATGCATGAGTTGATCGATGTGAGCGGATTAATTAGTATATATATATATATATATATCAGCCAGCATTATTATTGTATCCACCCTATATATATATTGCATCATTGTTTATTTCACTAATAATCGATCAACAACTAATAAAGCTAGTAGCCGGCCATGCAATCTCATTTATTTGATTGATTGGTTCATTCAATTAATAATGTAATTTATTTGCTTACTTAATTATTATTAATTAGCTTGAATTATTATGAATATATATATAATATATATCGTCTCGCTCTGCTAATAAGCCAAGGCTGACCAACCCCCGAACCGATCGATCAAGGAGCAAAACCGACCCGACCTGACTCGATCGCTGATATCGGATGTCGGCCTATTATATTGTGTATATATATATATCTATCTATATATATAGGGTTGGGATCCGGTGAGAACCACCTTACAATGAGAACCGGGGAGAACTCTTTCTTACGGAGTGTTTTTTAAAAAATTAATGACATAATTAGATTCGGCATGGAATTCTATGGCTAGAGAACATATTTCTTGGTCTAGAAAATAAATACTAGTGGCGGAAAAATGATAGATACGAAAAAATAGATAGTAGGTGCATGCAAATAAATAAAACGTATCTCACCTTGATTTCCGTCACTAGTATTTATTTTCTAGACCAAGAAATATGTTCTCTAGCTATAAAATGTCATGCCGAATCCAATTATGTCATTAATTTTTTTTTAAAAAGTCCGTAAGGTAGAGTTCTCACAAAGTTCTCATTGTAAGGTGGTTTTCACCGGATCTCAAGTCTATATATATATATATATATATATATATATATATATATATAATAACATGATGACGACTATATATACGATCGACCCGATTATTAAAAGTGAATATCACTGCGAATGACCTGAACCCTGCTGTCGGACATGGCCTCATGACTTACATACGTACTCGATCAGACCTAGATAATAGCTAGCTACCCGATACTGATTAATAAGATACCTCATACATTATTAATGACCCGTCGATGATAATAACCTTAATTAATTATATATTACTTATAATAATTTCGATCATAATTAAAATGTATGAATGTAAATTTATGATTTGTCTTAATAATAATAATAATAATAATAATAATAATACTAATAATAATAATAATAATAATAATAATAATAATACTAATAATAATAATAATAATAATAATAATGAAGTAATTATTAACTCGATATTTTCCGAGCTTAATATTACTGTCGGATTTGTAGTTGTCGATATTTTCCGATCTTAAGTATTAACCCTATGCCATAAACCCTAATCCCTAAAACCTATAAAATCTAAACCCTAAACCGTTGTGATTGAGTAATGACAACGGTAAATATAAATACCCGTTGTTGAAAGAGATAACCTATATTCAAAATATACATCCCAGGCCAGTGGTATTGACAACAGTTATACAAAACAAAACCGTTGTGATTGAGTAATGACAATGTTTAATATAAATACCCGTTGTTGAAAGTGATAAACAACATTCAAAATATACATCACCAGGCCAGTGGTATTAGCACAAAACACAAAACACAAATGAGAAACTCATTTGTCTCCTCTCTATCATCAGCGTGATCATATCTCTGTCATCATCTCCGTCAATCGTTTGTTTATCAATGAGGTATTATTCTTATAACTACTATCGTCCTGATCGTCTCTTCTCTGTCATCATTTATGTGGATTTCCTTGTTGTCTTTTATTATAGATTTCTGAATTGTGGATTGCCTATTATAGTGTTAATTTTGTATGATTGTAGTGTTAGTCTTTTTTTTTTGGTGAAATGTGAGTAGTATAGATATATATCAAAAACTGTTTACAATTTACAAAGGGTTAGGAGTTCGAGCCTCCAGAACAACATTATAAAGCAACAAAAACCTAAAACACTCGATAGACTTTCAGCTCTGGGCTATGATCATTCTCCAGTCGAAATTCTGACCACCTTTAATATCAATACGCTTCTGCACCATGTCTGTTATAAGCTCAGCCATCTTCCTTGGGTGGATAACGGTCAAGTTCACCCTTGCTTGGTTTCGTTGGTACCAGATGAAGTAATGGACAGCTGTTAGTACCAAAGTCAGTAGTTGCCATTGGATACTAGTAGGATTGGCATTCAGAAGCTCAACATCATCTGGTATAGGTCTTCCAAACCATGCTTGTACAGCCTCTTTTACCTTGCAACTAACCACACAGTGTTCAAACAGGTGAGTGGTTGTTTCAGGCATAATTTCACACAGGCAACATAGATTATCAGGAATAGCTTCATAAACATCTTACCCCACTATATCCCATGCTTCCCTGAAAAAACCACTAGAATAACCATCTCGCCCAGGGGCCTTATCAATTGGTATATCAAAGACTGCCTCTTTGACCTCCTCAAGAGTGATAGGTTGGTTCAGCAAGTCAGTATGATCAGCACTGCATTGCTGGCCATACTCCAAGACTGCAGCTCTCACCCCTTCAGTTGCTTTCCTACTTCCCAGAAGACCCTGATAGTAGGTCAGGAAGGTACTTTGTATATTGTCCCCTGTAGTACATAAATGTCCATTCTGATCAAGAATCTGAGTCACCCTATTTTGCTGAGTTCTCTTCCTTATTGAGTTGTGAAAGTAGGCAGTATTATTGTCACCTTCCTCAAGCCACTTTACTTTAGCTTTCTGCATAAGAAAACTGTCCCTAGCTTTAGTTAATCCTTTGAGCTCAGTCAAAAGATCACATTCTTTGGTGATAAGGTCTGCATTAGTGACATCTGCAGAAATCAGCAGTTGAATATCAGTCAGGGCACTGGAAACCTTGCTTGTTTGTTGCTCAATATCTGAAAAGCAGTCTTTGTTCAGTTCTTTGAGTCTGGCCTTTAGTCCCTTTAGCTTTTTAACAATACAAAACATGGCAGTTCCTTCAATCCTAGTATCCCATTCAGATTGGACAATATTGTGGAAGCTAGGTGCACCACTCCACATATTGAAGTACTTAAAACTTCTTGCTTGAGACTGTTTAAAGTTAGAATTACTGATGATGCAGGGATTGTGATCCATCAGTCCCTCAGGGTGGAAATGCCCTACCATTTCAGGGAAGTGGGCAGTCCATTCTGAATTCACCAAGAATCTATCAAGTCTACTAAATCTTCTGGCTCAATGTCCTGTTTGTTATTCCAAGTGTAATAAGCCCCAGTTGCATAGATATCTGACATCCCACACAAGTCTAGGCAGTGAATGAAGTCCTCCATATCCTCTTGCTTAGTCTGACCTCTTATCCTCTCATCAGGGTGAATGACAGTATTGAAATCCCCTGCCAGTGCCCATGGTCCAGAAATCCTTGGTGCCACATGAGCAAGAGAGTCCCATAAAGGAACTCTATCCTTACCTTCATTAAAGGCATAGATGACAGTAAGGTGAAATTGCTTATTAGAAGCTCTGACTGTGATCCTCATATGGATGAATTGAGGCTGATATTCAATAACATCCACATTAAAGAGAGTGGGTTGCCACAGTACCCACACCCTCCGTCCCTTATGAGTGTGACAGTTGGTAGTAACACTCCAACCATCAAACAAATTGTATACAATATTACTCACATTTCCACTATTTATTTTTGTCTCTAATAAACCAAATAATCCTACTTGGTGCTTATTAATAAAACTCTTCACTTCTCTTTGTTTATGTACACCATTCAACCCTCTTACATTCCAGAAACCAATGCTATTCATTAATGATAGGTGGGGGTTGAGGGTTACCAGTTTCCACACAACCATTCTGAGCTGCCTCAATCTTGTCCAGATCAATCACAGGTATACTGTCACTATTTGCAGACACAGCATCATGAGTGTCCTACTGTTCCTTCTGCTTCTGTGGGAGTGTTGCTTTAGAAGTTAAGGCTGGGAATTCAGTGTCTGAAATTGTTTCCTGGAGCCTTCGAATTGGTTTCCAGACCCTTTTAGGAGCCTCACCTTGCTTCCTGATCTGCTGGCCTCTTCTACATGACTGCACTTCATGGCCCATTCCTTTGCACTTAGTACAAATAGTAGGTTTCCATTCATATTCTACCTTGACCTCAATGATCAACCCCTTTTCATCTTTAAATTTCACTGACTTAGGGAACTTTTGTCCCACAGTGAGTTCTACCATAGTACATGCGTACCCCAGTCTAGTTCTGGCCTCTGTTGCTTGATCACTCTTGACATATGGACCTATAAGTTTTGCTATAGTAGGCAAGCACTTGCCCCAAAACTTTAGAGGCAGTCCATGGAGACAAATCCACGCAGGCACATTTTTCACCTCTTCCTTTAACAAGTCAATATTTTCTTGCCATTCTTTGACAATAAGAGGTTTATTGTCAAACATGTGATAGCCAGCTGCAAGCACTAGTTCTTTGTCTTTCAATTCCTTAAATCTAACAAGAAAAATTCCATTGGGGAGGAACGAAATCTTATCAATACCATACCTTTTCCAGACTCGATGGATAAAGCCCTCCAACACCTCCCAAGGGGGATTGGCACCCAGAACAATACAGTAGACAACATGACTCCAATATGATACTTCATCAGCAATATCCTCCATAGTAAACTGAATCAGTTCATCCTCTTGAGGGGCATCCTTTTCAGGCAAATTCTCAATGGCCATAACAGAGGATGTAACACCCTTGTCCTGAGTTCGTTTACTCCTACTTGTGATCCATGGCATATTGTAAAACCCCTCGCGAAAGCGGAGAAGTAAACATACAAAACATGCCAAAAATGCAGCGGAATTAAAACTTTTGAAGAGATAAATAAAACATGCGAGGTGTCATAACAATATAAAACATGCGGAAGAAGAGAAACATAAATAAGTATATAAGTGCGATACAAAACAGCCCGGGATAGCATATCCCTACATGCACAAAATACTGAAACATAAGTCTAAGGTCTAGCTAACGAATAGGTAAAAGTCAACGATGAAGGATCATCGCTCGCTAGCCTCAACGTAACCCCCGCAGAACAGCCTCATGTACCTACACACATACAACATGTGCGCCACAGTCAGTGGGGAGTGACTAGAGTGCTCCTAGCCACTTATTGTCAATGACATGTAACACGTAAAACATCCAACATACTCCGACATATATAAAACATGTGAAGCATATATAACAATAGCTCATCTTTCATAACATCATGCAATATTTTGCAAAGGCTCTCAACCAACTTCGGAAACTATTTGGAAGGAGAGCCGGTTTCCCTTCCGGTTGCCCGGCCGTGGGGTCTTTCAATCCAAACCATTTACGAAACTAGCCCAAGAGTCGTCCAATGCCTTGGACGAACAATACTAAGATAACCAAGTATCATACATTCACAAATACAACTAAGGCATACTCAACATCCAATTATATCAACAAGAGATAGGTCACCTAGTGACTCGACTCTAACAACTATAGGCCAACCAAGTGACTCTACAAACAGGAGATAGGTCATCCAAGTGACTCGACTCCTACAACAAATAGTTCAAGAGATAGGTCATCCAAGTGACTCGACTCCTACTACAAATAGGTCATCCAAGTGACTCTACAAACAAGAGATAGGTCACCTAGTGACTCGACTCTAACAACTATAGGCCAACCAAGTGACTCTACAAACAAGAGATAGGTCATCCAAGTGACTCGACTCCTACAACAAATAGGTCATCCAAGTGACTCTACAAACAAGAGATAGGTCATCCAAGTGACTCGACTCCTACTACAAATAGGTCATCCAAGTGACTCTACAAACAAGAGATAG
Source organism: Silene conica (assembly GCA_029255685.2). NCBI lineage: Eukaryota > Viridiplantae > Streptophyta > Magnoliopsida > Caryophyllales > Caryophyllaceae > Silene > Silene conica. The sequence continues at coordinate 56,544,163 of CM055313.2, forward strand.
GTCATCCAAGTGACTCGACTCTACTACTATGAGCAGGCCGACAATTGACTCATCTATATACCACAATATCCCCAATCTCAGACTATACAACCCCCTGGTAGGACGACATCAAAAGACTGTCCTAGTCTAAACCTGGTCAGACTCTCGGAGCGCAAACGAATCACGATCCCCGATTCGACAAGTGCACGAGGCACCCCCAAGACCCGAACTAGCTAGGAACGAGATATGCCCGAAGGCGGGCAGACAATCTAAGACCTGACCGTGAGAACCAAGTCACTACGGCCAACCAGCTACACGATGCAGTCAAGTGAGAACTCGAGTACTATAGCAGCGCACAGCAGGTTTACACCAATCACAAATGTCATCTCAAAGATGTACAACAACTCAAACTCGAATGACAATCATTTCGTATATATCTCATCTCTAAACATCCATACAACACTTAGCCGACTTCGGAAACTAATTTGAGGCGAGAGCCGGTTTCCCTTCCGGTTGCCCGGCCGAGGGGTCTTTCATCCTCAAATCCATTACCGAACTCGACATAAGTGCCGCCCAATTTCTTGGGACTTCAAATAAGCATATGAGACATACGGAAAAAGAATCAATCAAATCCGACATGCGAAACATAAGTTACGAACAATTTAATGTGGTCAGGGGCTCTCAGCCGGTCAGCCACAGGCAGCCGGTTGGCCGGCTGAGGGTCCCAACCTATTATGCCAATGTACAATAAAAACATCAATGAGGTACTCCCAACTGGTCGGCCGGCTGCCGGTCCACCGGCTGGGAACCCTTTTTCCCAATTTCTTACAAACCACAAGACACAACAAGAAGGTCTCCCAGCCGGCCGGCCGGCTGCCGGTCGACCGGCTGGGGACTCCTTTTTCCCACCCTTCAACAATTTACGCAAAAATAACAACAACACCAAAAGGGGCTCTCAGCCGGTCCACCGGCCGCCGGCCTCAGACCGGCTGGGAGTCCTCTGCCCAGAAAATACGCAATTCGACATTTAAGAACTCAATCAAACTTCATGGGGTTGCTTCTATACTTCGTATACACTACTAAAATCAAAAATTACAGCATATACCAACACTTATGGTGCAACATAAAATCATTATCATAAATTACCCATCATCCCTCATATCAACAATTGAAAACATCCATTATTTCCAGATGAACAACATACCCATTATCAATACTAAACAAATCATGTGAAGAACATATAATCATCAAACCCTAACATGATACTAACTAATTTACAGCATCACAACCACAATCCACATAACCTAAACATGTTTCTAGTAACTAAACATACTAAAAATCATGTAAAGTGCTAATATTAGACAAGAGGCCGAGTTTCTCATTATCGTCACCTTAAAGAGCGATTCTTCACTTCTAATCTTGAACAATGTACGAGTTCTTGTCCAGGTCGTCCGAATCAACACCTACAAACAACAAAAACGGATTATAAAAAGGTAATTTCGAGTTAACCTCAAAACAGCCCCGAAATCAACTTTGACGAAACGGAAATTGAATGAGATAGAAAGAACGGGAATGAAGAGAGGAAAGCGTAGGTGAAAACCTTGCGTCAATCGGAGTTGAGATGAGTAAATGGATGATGATTTTGTGAAGTTGAAAAGAGTAAAAATGGAGAAGTAAAATTACTGCAATTTCTTATTTGGAGAAGAAGGGTGCAACGTTGGAAAGGGAGAGTGGAGTGTCCTTTATATTGACTTGAGTCGGGTTTCTAAAATGTAAGTGGCGGAAAATCTTAAAACGGAAATTACCGAGTAAACATGAAATCTTTAGATTAAACAAACTCAAGACGGAACTTAACGACATTTCTTAAAATAAAACTTACGAATTATAATGAAAATATTATTAAATCCCGAAAACTACCTTTAAATTATTAAAATTACTTTTATAAAAATACGGGATGTTACAATCACCCCATCCTTCAAAAAGTTTCGTCCTCGAAACTTGAAAGCAGTTACAAGGACAACATTAACAACTAAAACTTTCAATGAACCTTGATATACAAAAACTTAGATTTCTTTCCAAAAATTTCAGAAGTAAAACCATAGTCCAGCCTCCATCAAGGAACGTCTGGGTTCTCGTTGCGCATTCAAGAACCTGACATTCTAATCCGAAGGCAAAACCAAGGTGAAAATAAATGAAGAGTTTCAAAATTTAGACCGATCCGGTGTTGATATGCATAGCACAGGTTATCAGACGTCTCGAGTAACGAGTTCAAATGGCAAACCAACGCTGAAATCCATCAAAGTTGTAAAATATTTAACTTCATAAAACTAGGTTTTTCTAAAATCAACCTTTTTAGATCATTTAAACGTTTGAACCAATAAAATTTGTAAAACAAAAGAGGTTTGCAACCACCAAAAAGGGAAGGAATTTCCAAAGAAGTCACAAGGAAAAGAGAAAGGAAGCGGCTCAAGGGAGAAAATTTCAGTGCGAGACACGAAAGAAGAAAAAGGTTGAGCTCAAAACAACGCTTTATCGGCAAAATGAAAACATCAATGGAGACATACCGGTGACCAGGTGAGGGTAAGCCTCGGCTGCAGCACGACTCATCACGTACACGGTACCCTTGGGCTTCGGTCTCTGAACGGCACCAGCGGCAGTAGCAGCTCTACCAGCGACAATCTTCCTCTCAGGGCACTCAAAGGAGCGATGTCCGGTCTTGTTGTAAGCAAAGCAGGTGTAGGGGTCGCCGTTGCAGTCAACTCCAAGGTGAAGGTCCTTATGACACTTGAAACACTTCAGAGGAGTATTAGGTACAGGCACCGGGTCCTTGACCTTAGATGGGTCGAACCTCTTAAACTTCTTAAACTGGGGTACCGGAGGATCAGGTGAAGGATCAAAGGGTCTCTTCTCAAGGGAAAAAGTCTGTGAGAAAAAGGGAGCAGAAGAAGAAGCTCTAGTCTCAGCATCTATGGCTCGGATGGAACTCTCTGCCCAAATAGCATCATCATAAACCTCAACGAAAGAAGTCGAGTCACGGCGGACCATACTCTCGATGCGAGGCCCCAACTTCCCTCGATAGAAGTAAACTCTCTCAGCCTCGTCCCTCACAAATCTCGAGGCAAAATGGGCAAGCTGATTGAACTTGTCGGTGTACTCCTGAACGGACATCTTTCCCTGCTTCAAGTCCATGAACTCCTTAAGCCTCTGTGATCTAAGCTCCTTAGGATAAAATCTCGTCTCGAGCTTATCCTTAAAAGCTTCCCAATCGAATAAAGGATCAAGAATGAAGGTCGGTCCGGTCAATGCCCACCATATATCGGCCTCTAAGGTCAAAAAGTGAGTGGCTAGCCGCACTCTATCCTCTCTGACTACCGAATACATGGTAAAGCTTTTCTCCATCTCACGGAACCATTCAGAAAGGGCAACAGGATCAACTTCGCCTCCATAAGTCTTCACATGGCTCCTGAACATCTGTGATGCTATCCAAGAGAAGCTACCGAGTCAGTTGGCATCATTGCCTGGCAGTGGAGGAGGAGGAGCAGTCTCAGCCTGACGCCTCTGGTTCTCAAGCAACTGATGTAGTGCTTGCATTATGGTATTTTCAGCAGCAGTGGTTCTCACCATCCTTCAAAGGAGAAAACGGTGTTAACCTAACAATTAACAATCACAAACAGTCTACCACTTGTCCTTAAGTCTACCCAAATCTCTCATTCATTATTCAAGTTATTGGTCAAGTTAAGTTTGGGGACTACATGAGTGCATCGGGAGCGATAACGCTCTGATACCAACTGTAAAACCCCTCGTGAAAGCGGAAAAGTAAACATACAAAACATGCCAAAAATGCAGCGGAATTAAAACTTTTGAAGAGATAAATAAAACATGCGAGGTGTCTTAACAATATAAAACATGCGGAAGAAGAGAAACATAAATAAGTATATCAGTGCGATACAAAACAGCCCGGGATAGCATATCCCTACAGGCAGAAAATACTGAAACGTAAGTCTAAGGTCTAGCTAACGAATAGGTAAAAGTTAACGATGAAGGATCATCGCTCGCTAGCCTCAACGTAACCCCCGCAGAACAGCCTCATGTAACTACACACATACAACATGTGCGCCACAGTCAGTGGGGAGTGACTAGAGTGCTCCTAGCCACCTATTGTCAATAACATGTAACACGTAAAACATCCAACATACTCCGACATATATAAAACATGTGAAGCATATATAACAATAGCTCATCTTTCATAACATCATGCAATACTATGCAAAGGCTCTCAACCAACTTCGGAAACTATTTGAAAGGAGAGCCGGTTTCCCTTCCGGTTGCCCGGCCGGGGGGTCTTTCAATCCAAACCATTTACGAAACTAGCCCAAGAGTCATCCAATACCTTGGACGAACAATACTAAGATAACCAAGTATCATACATTCACAAATACAACTAAGGCATACTCAACATCCAATTATATCAACAAGAGATAGGTCACCTAGTGACTCGACTCTAACAACTATAGGCCAACCAAGTGACTCTACAAACAGGAGATAGGTCATCCAAGTGACTCGACTCCTACAACAAATAGGTCATCTAAGTGACTCTACAAACAAGAGATAGGTCATCTAAGTGACTCGACTCCTACTACAAATAGGTCATCCAAGTGACTCTACAAACAAGAGATAGGTCACCTAGTGACTCGACTCTAACAACTATAGGCCAACCAAGTGACTCTACAAACAAGAGATAGGTCATCCAAGTGACTCGACTCCTACAACAAATAGGTCATCCAAGTGACTCTACAAACAAGAGATAGGTCATCCAAGTGACTCGACTCCTACTACAAATAGGTCATCCAAGTGACTCCACAAACAAGAGATTGGTCATCCAAGTGACTCGACTCCTACTACTATGAGCAGGCCGACAATCGACTCATCTATATACCACGATATCCCCAATATCAGACTATACAACCCCCTGGTAGGACGACATCAAAAGACTGTCTTAGTCTAAACCTGGCCAGACTCTCGGAGCGCAAACGAATCACGATCCCCGATTCGACAAGTGCACGAGGCACCCCCAAGACCCGAACTAGCTAGGAACGAGATATGCCCGAAGGCGGGCGGACAATCTAAGACCTGACCGTGAGAACCAAGTCACTACGGCCAACCAGCTACACAATGCAGTCAAGTGAGAACTCGAGTACTATAGCAGCGCACAGCAGGTTTACACCAATCACAAATGTCATCTCAAAGATGTACAACAACTCAAACTCGAATGACAATCATTTCGTATATATCTCATCTCTAAACATCCATCCAACACTTAGCCGACTTCGGAAACTAATTTGAGGCGAGAGCCGGTTTCCCTTCCGGTAGCCCGGCCGAGGGGTCTTTCATCCTCAAATCCATTACCGAACCCGACATAAGTGCCGCCCAATTTCTTGGGACTTCAAATAAGCATATGAGACATGCGGAAAAATAATCAATCAAATCCGACATACGAAACATAAGTTACGAACAATTTAATGTGGTCCGGGGCTCTCAGCCGGTCAGCCATAGGCTGCCGGTTGGCCGGCTGAGGGTCCCAACCTATTATGCCAATGTACAATAAAAACATCAATGAGGAACTCCCAGCCGGTCGGCCGGCTGCCGGTCCACCGGCTGGGAACCCTTTTTCTCAATTTCTTACAAACCACAAGACACAACAAGAAGGTCTCCCAGCCGGCCGGCCGGCTGCCGGTCCACCGTTTGGGGACCCCTTTTTCCCACCCTTCAACAATTTACGCAAAAATAACAACACCAAAAGGGGCTCTCAGCCGGTCCACCGGCCGCCGGCCTCAGACCGGCTGGGAGTCCTCTGCCCAGAAAATACGCAATTCGACATTTAAGAACTCAATCAAACTTCATGGGGTTGCTTCTATACTTCGTATACACTACTAAAATCACAAATTACAGCATATACCAACACTCATGGTGCAACATAAAATCATTATCATAAATTACCCATAATCCCTCATATCAACAATTGAAAACATCCATTATTTCCACATGAACAACATACCCATTATCAATACTAAGCAAATCATGTGAAGAACATATAATCATCAAACCTTAACATGATACTAACTAATTTACAGCATCACAACCACAATCCACATAACCTAAACATGTTTCTAGTAACTAAACATACTAAAAATCATGTAAAGTGCTAATATTAGACAAGAGGCCGAGTTTCTCATTATCGTCACCTTAAAGAGCGATTCTTCACTTCTAATCTTGAACAATGTACGAGTCCTTGTCCGGGTCGTTTGAATCAACACCTACAAACAACAAAAACGGATTATAAAAGGGTAATTTCGAGTTAACCTCAAAACAGCCCCGAAATCAACTTTGACGAAACGGAAATTGAAAGAGATAGAAAGAACGGGAATGAAGAGAGGAAAGCGTAGGTGAAAACCTTGCGTCAATCGGAGTTGAGATGAGTAAATGGATGATGATTTTGTGAAGTTGAAAAGAGTAAAAATGGAGAAGTAAAGTTACTGCAATTTCTTATTTGGAGAAGAAGGGTGCAACGTTGGAAAGGGAGAGTGGAGTGTCCTTTATATTGACTTGACTCGGGTTTCTAAAATGTAAGTGGCGGAAAATCTTAAAACGGAAATTACCGAGTAAACATGAAATCTTTAGATTAAACAAACTCAAGACGGAACTTAACGACATTTCTTAAAATAAAACTTACGAATTATAATTAAAATATTATTAAATTCCGAAAACTACTTTTAAATTATTAAAATTACTTTTATAAAAATACGGGATGTTACACATATTGGTCACTGGGTCCTCCTCATCTGCATATGACAATCCAGGGACGCCAGTGATGTCATGCATCGGTTTTGTACGTATAACATCCTCCTCAGAGGGTCCTTTCTTTCCTCCTGCAATATGGCTTGGTGTGCTTTTGGTAGTAGAATTATGATGCTTCGAAGATGAAGTCTGGGTTCTCGTGGATGTAGGTTGCTTATTCACAGGTTTGGAAGATGAATTCCTAGCCATGATGAAGAAGAAAATTAAGCCCTAATGGTGGCTGCAAGATCGCCTTTCATTAGGGTTTTCAGAGCTTTTCAAGATCGCCTTTTATTTTGAAAATGTTTATTTTGTAGTGTTAGTCTTATCTTGTGTTTGATATATGTTATTGTAATGTTAGGTTTGTGCATTAAAAAATGGAAATAAAATGCCATAGAATGGGGCTAAATATAATGGATGAAGATAGAAGTTCATTTGCTAAACAGTTTGGTGTTCAAAACAAAAGGAGGATGGGTTGGTCATCAAAGGATGATAAAGATAAGTACTTTCCAATTAAATTTGAAGTGGGTTCAAGTCAATCTAAATTTGAAATACTTAGTAGCGAGGAATTGATGGAAACAGTTTTTGGCTATTTGGAAAATAGTTTGGACAAGGGCAATATGGGTCTTGTTTGTAGAAAATGGTCGCAAATGCTTCTCTTCCATGAAACTGTTCCTCTTGTTAAAAGATAATACAAGAGACGTCTAAAATCATATTATACCCGCGGTTTTAGATTTGTTTGTAGAGGGTCGACAATAGTTTTGAAACAATGTCACTGCTACTTGTCTAACAGTAGGAGAGGAATGTCATTGCTACATCCCCACCAAGCGATACAACCAGGTCGTGCTGGCATTCGCGTTAGTTTAACATTAGATGTTAGGGACAGTCTGAGGGCATTTTATCGTAAATAACTGGAGGACTTTGAGCCTGACTATTGTTTTAATATTTATAATGACGCCGTCGATGTTGATTCGGAGATTGACTGAGTATTTGGTTATGTAAAGTACATATCTTTGTCTATGTTTTTTGGATATTAATGTTAATATCTTGTTATCTTTAATTTGTCTTCATTTTTGGATATTCATGTTTATGTCTTGTTATCTTTAATTTGTGTTCGTTTTTGGATATTACTTACGAATGTAGATAAATGACTCGAACTTGGTTGGCTGCTGCAAATATGAGTGACCCCAACTATAAGTATGGTTTAGCGGAATTTTATGCAGTAGTTGCAAACAATTTAAAAGGTTCTTCTAGTATTCCATGCCCTTGTGAAATATGTGGTAATGTAACATCCCGTATTTTCGTAAATAATATTTTAATGATTTTAAAATATTTTACGGAATATAATGTTATTTTATTAATAAATCGTAAATCTTATTTTATGTTTCTCCGTTAAGTTCCGTCTTAAGAACATTTAATTCTTAAGATGTTCACTTGGCATTTCATTTCCCGACTTGAGTCCATATCACAAACAAATAAAACCCGACTCAAGAAAGGGTAAAAAGGACAACTAAACCCTAATTAAGCCCTCCTCTCCATCGAAACATTTCATTTCACAAAAACCTTCCACTGTAAACAAAACAACTCCATTGTTCATCTTTTCTTCAAGCTTCAAATCATCATCTCGACCCCTTGCCGAACTCGTATCAATGTAAATTTTATATTTTCGGAGTCCTCTCGAGATTTGCAATCTTTCTATCTCTTTCAATTTCAGTTTTATTGAATTCGAAAAATGGGCTGTTTTGAAGTCAATTTTGTTTCTAGCTCTTAATTTCCGTTTTTGTTGTTGTAGGAGTTGGATTAGAGGATCCAGAGGTCGACTCCTACGTTATTGAAGAAGACTTTGGAGCATAACCCGCTAAAAAGGTGACTTTGATGAGTAACTTGGCCTTTTGTTAAAGTAGCATGCTTGTTGTGATTTTGGATGAAATCTTGTGTTTAGGAACATGTTTAGGTTTAGTTTTAACTTCTTTACGCTTCTTATAAAGTTATTGTGGAAGTATTGTGTTGAATTCATGGTGTAAGTGGAAATTGTGAGTATACATGAAGATCGGTATCATTTGGGATTGTTGTTCTTATGCTTGTTAAATGCTTGTTTTCTTTCAAAGATCATATATGAGATACACTTGGGATTGTTATGGGTTTTTATGTAACACCCCGTAATTTCTAAGTCATTATATATTATTAAAATCTTATTTTAGTAATAATAATGTTCCACAAAAAATAAAATTCCATTTAAAATATATCGTTTTTGACAATGATATTAATATGTCCAGTTCCTATATCACATTTGTCTTTAAGTTTGTATCATTTCTTTAACCATTGTAAGCCTTGGCCCTTTTCTTTTTGGTTTAGTTGTGAGGTTGAATTCGTTTGTGGAATAATGATATATGCTCAGAGGATCCTTCGTCTTGTTTTATCGGACATAGTTGAGAGAGTTAGCGTTTGGTGACGTTTGGGTAATATTAAGTAGTGTGCCATCTTGATGGTTTCGAGTTAAAGGTTTGAAGGTATGATTGCTTCTTGTGGATTGGTACCAACCGTGAGGCCGATAAATTTTGGCTTTATCTATGAGGGTGTTGATGGTTACCTAGAGACCGTTTGGGTGAAAGTTGTTACTCTTATGAGACTTTCTTTGGGATGATCACTTTACGGTAATTATGGTAGTCAAGGTTTAAGAGATGTATTCTTGATTTGGGTCGATGAGAGTTGACTAGTTTGGGACTGAATTCTTTGGATGTTTAACTCGTAGTCCTAGGTTTGCGAATAGTTACGGTTTGAAGTATACCGTGTTTATGCTTTTGGGATTAGATGTTTTGGATGTTTATCTCATAGTCCTATGTATGAAAGTAAGTATAGTTCCGAGAGTGTCGCTTCCATATCTTTTGTTATCGGTATGAGCGTAACAGATTTTTGTTTATAGGTCTGGAAGTACGATGGATTCAGGTTTAAGATCCTTGTTTTTGTGATTCACCTGGTTTGGAGATCTGTAACATATGCTAGTTGAGTATGAAGGCAACCTTGTTAGTTATTTTGGATCTAGCTCTATGAAGGATGTTGATTGTTGAGTAATAATCGAGAGTTGTGAAGTTCTTATGGTAATGGGATACCTTGTATCATGGATGACCTAGAAGTGAGTGACCCAAATTGAGTTGAGGAAGTCCTGAGAGTTTTGCGGTTGAAAGAGCTGTCTTCTGAGGTATGTAAGGAATCATGATGATGATGATGTTTCATTTATGGATTGAGTGGTTAGTGATTTCCGTAATCCGAAGAGTTATCTTCCTCCTTAACCATAAACCTCTTTTGTTCATGCCTTTTTTCTTTTGTTGTTTTTGCCTCTTTGTTCTCTTGTTGAGTACCGTCTTTAACCCTGAAGATGGTAGTTTTGATGCCTTATTTTTGTTAGCTTCCTTATGACCTTTTGTGTTTTGATTTCTTGGATAATCCGAACCAACCATCTTTGGTCGATAATATGTAACTTTCATCCTTGTAATTTGGTTGAAGTGATATTCAAATATTTTCCATTTATAGATTTTATAATCGCATTTGTCTTACCTTACTTTTGTTGTTGAAAAACTTTAATTTCCGTTACAACCTTACTTATTTCACGGTTTCAAAAATGGAAGTTTACTTTCGAAATGACATATTTTAAAAAAAAAAACCTTGAAATGGTTTATAATTTTGATTGGTTTTAGCGTTGATTTGATGTAAGACTTGTTATTGGAGATGTCTAATAACTCGTATTACGCTTGTCGACGCATGATATGATTTGGTTTTGGACTAGTCCTTGATTTGGAATGTGAGACTCTTGAATGCGCAACGAGAATCCTCTTGTTCCATTGATGAGGACTTGTGCCTTTAGAAACTCTTTTCGAAGTCTTTGAAATAAATTTAAGTTTGTAATATCAAATTTTGGAAAACGCTTTGGTTATTTACCTTGTCTTTACAACTTACGGTTTTTCAACTTTCAAGTTTCGAGGACGAAACTTTTTAAAAGGTGGGCTGATTGTAAATTTCCAAGTCATTATATATTAGTAAAATCTTATTTTATTAATAATAATGTTCCACAAAAAATAAAATTCCAATTAAAATATATCGTTTTTTACAATGATATTAATATGCCCGTCTTAAAGTTATACTTCTTAAACTTGTGAAACGCTACTCTGTTCTTGTTGCTAATTTTAAGATATTTTAAAGGCATATCTAGCTTTTGCTTATAAAATAAAAGTTTTAGCTCTTTTTCTTAGCTTTCCAACGCCACTGAAACCACCTTAATACAAGTTCTGGGGAAGAAGTTATGGGCAAAATACGAAAGATTGTCGCAGAATATCCGCCGACGAGATGCTCGCTCGTTGCTACCTCTTCCACTTGGCCTAAAAACTTCGACACATGGGCTTAGCACCTCTTACACTTGGCCTAAGAACTTAGACACCTGCCCTAATTACTTCTTCCACATGGTCTAAGGTTCTCGACACATGTCGTAAGCTTCGACACATGTTGTGATCGTCTCGACACATGGCCTAATTGTTGCGACACATGGCGTGAGCTTTTCGACACTTGGCTAAGTATGAAAACTTTGCCTTGCTGCCCAAGGACTCCTTCCTTCTTCTTCCTTCCTTCATGTTTTACAGCAAACCACAGCGAAACACAAAGTCACAAACGCCATTGTTACACCTTCTTACCTCCACCGTAAAACGATCGTAAAATCTTCGTTTCTTATCGGTTTTCGACGATTTTTGCGCCTATCTCTTCCTCTCCTCGCCCTCCAGCTTTCTAAGTAATAAAAGTATCAAATTTATTCCTTAATATACTCTGGTCGTGGCCATTAAGGCACGGTTCTCTTAGTTAACCTCGTTTATTTATGTGTAGCTAGTTCGGTTGTCCAAACTGGAGTGGCTTTGAGTCAAAATCATGCTTATTGAAGAGCTATAAGGTAACGGTGATGGGTTACTCGACTTTAATCGTCTATGTTTGCATGTGTTACATATATTAGTGATACATATTGTACTAGAAATATGTTTGATTAATTAGTTGTATGATTAGCTTTATAAGTCATATGTTTGGATGTTTTTCATCTTGCATGGTTGTGTTGGATGATATTCTAATTGGAAATTCATTAAGAATTGTATTGTAAAATGAGGTTGTGATCTTTGAGGATGATTAGTTTGATAGTTTTTTTTTCAAGTTCATAATGCTTGGTTTACTTTGGTTATTTGATAAAGTTTCAGCACCTTGACAAATCTGTCCATTGTCTTGTACAATTTATTTCGACACCTTAGAGTATCCATCTTTAAAAATGTTGAAAATAGACCCCTGTTTATTTTAAGTGTAGAGTTTACCTCTAAAATTTCGTAATTTTTTTGCATGTCGTTTGTTCACAATAAATTAATTATGAACATTGCGCTGAAATACTCGCAGAACGGACAGTAGCTCAAAGATTATTTCGAAAACCATTTCTATACTTTGAAACTATTCTGGTCCTTTTCAATAATTAAACTTTGAAGATTTTAGATGATGTTAGGAGTTTTTTTTGCCCCAAAATGATTTGTTAAACCCGTTTTAAAAAGAAATACATTTTGTGTGACGATTTCGGACACACTGTAAAGATCAGACAATAACCCCCTGTTAAGTTCGTATTTGAAAATGTTTATCTGACAAATATTGTAGATAAAGGTTTTATTAATCCGTCCCAATTGGCCTTGTATCATTTCGATTTTATTTGAATTAAATATGAATTTTACGGCAGAGGACAACTTTAACGTGAAATACATTTAGAACTTATGTTTTATTAATCAGTTCTGTTTATTCTTCTCCCAGATAAAATGGACTTAAGTGTTGTCTTATTTATCGTTTGTTAGATCATGCATGTTTAAATGAGTTGGTTAATGTTTATGTTATCCTAAGGTTGTGTAGGTGACGGTTATGTCATCCAAAAATTGTGTTGGCGACGGTTATGTTGCCTTGACATGTGAATAGATAGCGGTGGTACGATTTTGGTATCACTGTAATGAACTAATGCCACCCATGCAATGGGAATTTATCTATGTTCGGGATTGGTCGGAGGCAGTGGTTATACGCTATGGTCCCCGTGTGTCGTTCAGTGTAAGGCACATTACATCGACAGGTCTGGCCAGGTCTTAGGCATATAGGAAGTGGTTATACGCTATACATAGTATTCGGAGGCAGTGGTTTTACGCTCCAGTAGCCAGAGGCAGTGGTTATATGCTCTGGTATGTCAGAGGCAGTGGTTATACGCTCTGACGGCGTTCATTCTATTCCTGTGTTGTTTGATAGTTGTATGATTTGTAATCGGAGGCAGTGGTTATACGCTCCGTAACTGGAGGCAGTGGTTACACGCTCCAGTAGCCAGAGGCAATGGTTATACGCTCTGGTATGTCAGAGACAGTGGTTATACGCTCTGACTATGTGTATTCTTTGCTTTGATGTTTCCTTGATTTTGGTACTATCTCATATGCTGGCTTTAATTCTTTTATACATGTTGATTCATGGTGTTTTCACATGTTTTTGACTTATCGCCCACGCATTGATCATGTTGTTCATGTTTGGTAATATATATATGATTGTTTATGAAATTATATACATGTTCATATGTATACAATTTTTGGTATTACCCTTTACATTTTTTCTGACGTAAAGTGGCTGGGAGAACCCTGAGTTACTCCCCACTGACTGTGGCGTTCATGTTTCATGAATGTAGGTTGGTGCTGTTTGGGGAAGACGTGAGGCTAGCGAGCATTGTTGATCATTCAACAATTACCCTTACGCTTAGTTTAGATTTAATTCATGTTGTTATCGTGGGTTACCTTATCCCTTCTTTATTTAAGTATTCGTGTAGTAATTTATATTTTCTTATTAGTTTTAGTCTTCCCCTTGTTGTTTTGATATTCCGCGAAAAAGTTTTGATAAATATGTCGAAAAGTTTTTAAAAGTATCGTATTTCCGCTGCAATTTACTTGTTTATTTTTATGCTATATCGCGGGGTGTCACAGTTGGTATCAGAGCAGTAATGCTCCCGACGCACAGACGTGTACCCTAACTTAAATATGAACTTGACCTGAAATAATGAATGAGTGATGGGTAGACTTAAGGACCAAGTGGTAGTCTGTAATGTGATTGCTCTTTGTTAGGTCTAACATGTTTGTTAATTGTCAATGGTTTTGTTTTTGTGCTCAAGGATTGGTGAACCATGAGCTTACCTGGATGGAGATCAAGATTATTGTCTACTACCGAAGATGGAAGATTCGTGCCATCTTTGAAGGATGATTTTATGTCCCCGAAGATACTCCTGGCTTATCATGCATCACCTTCTTCCTTATTTCTTGATGCATATCCTCCCTTCTCGAACTCTTTTCTCTCTTAACCCGGAAGTTATTTTCGTAATTTCCGACTTAACCTTATCCTTATTACTTACCTTTTCCCATGGCGCATTCTAGGTAGCCTAGCTTAGTTAGATATTGAGGATTTTGTTCGAGGATAACCCCTATCCCTTATTTTTGAAAAGCAATGTTACTGAAAACGTTTAGGGAGTGTATTAAGGCATGTCTTGGTGATCCTAATGCTTAGTTGTTTTCCCTACATAGTGAGTGGAAATGGTTGGTGGAATTCTTGGTTTAAATATTGAGTTGTCTATGCGATATTCGGTGAATTTAACCTTGGGAATCATAATTGGGATTTAGACCTGGTGGATTGAAATGTGACGCTTTAAGAGTATGAATGAAGTGTTAGAAGTCATAAAATGAATTTGGAAAATATACTTGGGATGTGACGTTTAAGAATGAGAATCATTTATAATGATGGATGAGTTTTGAAAGGATACATGAGGTAATCTTGAGAGAATTGATTAAATTTATGCTTTAGGTTGGTCAAACGAAATTAGTAGTGGAACCTTAGAGGAGCTACTTATCAATAACGTCTTTGGACGTCTGAGTGAGGTAGTGAGGTGCAACTTGTGGATTTGTGAGATTTTGAGGTTGTGAAGTTTAAAGGACATTTGGATTCATATATAGAGGTGTTAGGACATCAATAGTGGATCTTAGTGTTCACCTTTTGAGGTATTAATGAATTATGAGAATTTATGCCTTGTGTGGGATAAGAATAGAGTAACTCGATGAGTAATGAAAGTTTTGGGAATTGAAGGAAATAGAGAGTTGATAACCTATGGAGTATAAAGATTGTGAAGTACCAAAGGTACATAAATGGTTTATCCTGCAGTATTACAGAAATGTCGTTTGAGGAATTTAAGAAGTATAGATACCCAAAATTTTATGGAGTTGTTGATATTGGGAGGATCGTACGTCTTTACTTTTTTGGAAGAACTCATAGTAGAGTGAACCATTTGGGAAGTAGGAGTTGAGAACCTTGTGGAAATTTTAGGAAGCATGAGCCTTGGGAATTGTGTCAGTTCAAATCATAACCTTTCCTCAACGCTTCTCTTCTTCTTTCTTCTTCAATGCTAATTCCGTCGAGTTATTATGCTTTCATAACAAAGCTTACTTGACCTCTTTTTACGTCATATATCTTCTTACCTCTAATGTCTATCCTTCTACTCTTAGCTTCACTTTTGGTGGAGTCTCTCACCTTGTCATCTTGTCTCTTTCTCTCGATCTCTCTCTCCAGTTCCTATATCGCATTTGTCTTTAAGTTTGTATCATTTCTTTAACCGTTGTAAGCCTTGGCCCTTTTCTTTTTGGTTTAGTTGTGAGGTTGAATTCGTTTGTGGAATAATGATATATGCTCAGAGGATCCTTCGTCTTGTTTTATCGGACATAGTTGAGAGAGTTAGCGTTTGGTGACGTTTGGGTAATATTAAGTAGTGTGCCATCTTGATGGTTTCAAGTTAAAGGTTTGAAGGTATGAGTGCTACTTGTGGATTGGTACCAACCGTGAGGCCGATAAATTTTGGCCTTATCTATGAGGGTGTTGATGGTTACCTAGAGACCGTTTGGGTGAAAGTTGTTACTCTTATGAGACTTTCTTTGGGATGATCACTTTACGGTAATTATGGTAGTCAAGGTTTACGAGATGTTTTCTCTATTTGGGTCGATGAGAGATGACTAGTTTCGGACTGAATGCTTTGGATGTTTAACTCGTAGTCCTAGGTTTGCGAATAGTTACGGTTTGAAGTATACCGTGTTTATGCTTTTGGGATTAGATGTTTTGGATGTTTATCTCATAGTCCTATGTATGAAAGTAATTATAGTTCCGAGAGTGTCGCTTCCATATCTTTTGTTATCGGTATGAGCGAAATAGATTTTTGTTTATAGGTCTGGAATTACGATGGATTCAGGTTTAAGATCCTTGTTTTTGTGATTCACCTGGTTTGGAGATCTGTAACATATGCTAGTTGAGTATGAAGGCAACCTTGTTAGTTATTTTGGATCTAGCTCTATGATGGATGTTGATTGTTGAGTAATAATCGAGAGTTGTGAAGTTCTTATGGTAATGGGATACCTTATATCGTTGATGACCTAGAAGTGAGTGACCCAAATTGAGTTGAGGAAGTCTTGAGAGTTTTGCGGTTGAAAGAGCTGTCTTCTGAGGTATGTAAGGAATCATGATGATGATGATGTTTCATTTATGGATTGAGTGGTTAGTGATTTCCGTAATCCGAAGAGTTATCTTCCTCCTTAAACATAAACCTCTTTTGTTCATGCCTTTTTTCTTTTGTTGTTTTTGCCTCTTTGTTCTCTTGTTGAGTACCGTCTTTAACCCCGAAGATGGTAGTTTTGATGCCTTATTTTTGTTAGCTTCCTTATGACCTTTTGTGTTTTGATTTCTTGGATAATCCGAATCAACCATCTTTGGTCGATAATGTGTAGCTTTCATCCTTGTATTTTGGTTGAAGTGATATTCAAAATATTTTCCATTTTGTACATTTTATAATCGCATTTGTGTTACCTTACTTTTGTTGTTGAAAAACTTTAATTTCTGTTACAACCTTACTTATTTCACGGTTTCAAAAATGGAAGTTTACTTTCGAAATGACATATTTTAAAAAAAAAAAAAAACCTTGTAATGGTTTATAATTTTGATTGGTTTTAGCGTTGATTTGATGTAAGACTTGTTATTGGAGACGTCTAATAACTCGTATTACGCTTGTCGACGCATGATATGATTTGGTCATGGACTTGTCCTTGATTTGGAATGTGAGACTCTTGAATGCGCAACGAGAATCCTCTTGTTCCATTGATGAGGACTTGTGCCTTTAGAAACTCTTTTCGAAGTCTTTGAAATAAATTTAAGTTTGTAATATCAAATTTTGGAGAACGCTTTGGTTATTTACCTTGTCTTTACAACTTACGGTTTTTCAACTTTCAAGTTTCGAGGACGAAACTTTTTAAAAGGTGGGGTGATTGTAACACCCCGTAATTTCCAAGTCACCATATATTATTAAAATCTTAATTTAGTAATAATAATGTTCCACAAAAAATAAAATTCCATTTAAAATATATCGTTTTTGACAATGATATTAATATGTCCGTCTTAAAGTTATACTTCTTAAACTTGTGAAACTCTACTCTGTCCTTGTTGCTAATTTTAAGATATTTTAAAGGCATATCTAGATTTTGCTTATAAAATAAGAGTTTTAGCTCTTTTTCTTAGCTTTCCAACGCCACTGAACAGACCTTAATATGAGTTCTGTGGAAGAAGTTATGGGCACAATACGAAAGGTTGTCGCAGAATATCCGCCGACGAGATGCTCGCTCGTTGCTACCTCTTCCACTTGGCCTAAAAACTTTGACACATGGGCTTAGCACCTCTTACACTTGGCATAAGAACTTAGACACCTGCCCTAATTACTTCTTCCACATGGCCTAAGGTTCTCGATACATGTCGTAAGCTTCGACACATGTTGTGATCGTCTCGACACATGGCCTAATTGTTGCGACACATGGCGTGAGCTTTTCGACACTTGGCTAAGTATGAAAACTTTGCCTTGCTGCCCAATGACTCCTTCCTTCTTTTTCCTTCCTTCATGTTTTTCAGCAAACCACACCCAAACACAAAGTCACAAACGCCATTGTTACACCTTCTTACCTCCACCGTAAAACGATCGTAAAATCTTCGTTTCTTATCGGTTTTCGACGATTTTCGCGCCTATCTCTTCCTCTCCTCGCCCTCCAGCTTTCTAGGTAATAAAAGTATCAAATTTCTTTCTTAACGTACTCTGGTCGTGGCCTTTAAGGCACGGTTCTCTTAGCTAACCTCGTTTATTTATGTGTAGCTAGTTCGGTTGTCCAAACTGGAGTGGCTTTGAGTCAAAATCATGCTTATTGAAGAGCTATAAGGTAACGGTGATGGGTTACTCGAATTTAATCGTCTATGTTTGCATGTGTTACATATATTAGTGATACATATTGTACTAGAAATATGTTTGATTAATTAGTTGTATGATTAGATTTATAAGTCATATGTTTGGATGATTTTCATCTTGCATGGTTGTGTTGGATGATATTCTAGTTGGAAATTCATTAAGAATTGTATTGTAAAATGAGGTTGTGATCTTTGAGGATGATTAGTTGGATAGTTTTTTTTTCAAGTTCATAATGCTTGGTTTACTTTGGTTATTTGATAAAGTTTCAGCACCTTGACAAATCTGTCCATTATCTTGTACAATTTATTTCGACACCTTAGAGTATCCATCTTTAAAAATGTTGAAAATACACCCCTGTTTATTTTAAGTGTAGAGTTTACCTCTAAAATTTCGTAATTTTTTTGCATGTCGTTTGTTCACAATAAATTAATTATGAACATTGCGCTGAAATACTCGCAGAACGGACAGTAGCTCAAAGATTATTTCGAAAACCATTTCTATACTTTGAAACTATTCTGGTCCTTTTCAATAATTAAACTTTGAAGATTTTAGATGATGTTAGGAGTTTGTTTTGCCCCAAAATGATTTGTTAAACCCGTTTTAAAAAGAAATACATTTTGTGTGACGATTTCGGACACACTGTAAAGATCAGACAATAACCCCCTGTTAAGTTCGTATTTGAAAATGTTTATTTGACAAATATTGTAGATAAACGTTTTATTAATCCGACCCAATTGGCCTTGTATCATTTCGATTTTATTTGAATTAATTATGAATTTTACGGCAGAGGACAACTTTAACGTGAAATGCATTTAGAACTTATGTTTTATTAATCAGTTCCATTTATTCTTCTCCCAGATAAAATGGACTTAAGTGTTGTCTTATTTATCGTTTGTTAGATCATGCATGTTTAAATGAGTTGGTTAATTTTTATGTTATCCTAAGGTTGTGTAGGTGATTGTTATGTCATCCAAAAATTTGTGTTGGCGACGATTATGTTGCCTTGACAACATGTGAATAGATAGCGGTGGTACGGTTTGTGTATCACTGTAATGAACTAACGCCACCCATGTAATGGGAATTTATCTATGTTCGGGATTGGTCGGAGGTAGTGGTTTACGCTCCGGTCCCCGTGTGTCGTTCGGTGTAAGACATTAGATCGAGAGGTCTGGCCAGGTCTTAGGTATATAGGAAGTGGTTATACGCTATACATAGTATTCGGAGGCAGTGGTTATACACTCCGTAGCTGGAGGCAGTGGTTATACGCTCCAGTAGCCAGAGGCAGTGGTTATACGCTTTGGTATGTCAGAGGCAGTGGTTATACGCTCCGACGGCGTTCATTCTATTCCAGTGTTGTTTGATAGTTGTATGCTTTGTAATCGGAGGCAGTGGTTATACGCTCCTTAACTGGAGGCAGTGCTTACACGCTCCAGTAGCCAGAGGCAGTGGTTATACGCTCTGGTATGTCAGTCAGAGGTAGTGGTTATACGCTCTGACTATGTGTATTCTTTGCTTTGATGTTTCCTTGATTTTGGTACTATCTCATATGCTGGCTTTAATTCTTTTATACATGTTGATTCATGGTGTTTTCACATGTTTTTGACTTATCCCCCACGCATTGATCATGTTGTTCATGTTTGGTAATATATATGATTGTTTATGAAATTATATACATGCTCATATGTATAAAATGTTTGTTATTACCGTTTACATGTTTTCTGACGTGAAGTGGCTGGGAGAACCCTGAGTTACTCCCCACTGACTGTGGCTTTCATGTTTCATGAATGTAGGTTGGTGCTGTTTGGGGAAGACGTGTGGCTAGCGAGCATTGTTGATCATTCGACAATTACCCTTACGCTTAGTTTAGATTCAATTCATGTTGTTATCGTGGGTTACCTTATACCTCGTTTATTTAAGTATTCGTGTAGTAATTTATACTTTCTTATTAGTTTTAGTCTTCCCCTTGTTGTTTTGATATTCCGCGAAAAAGTTTTGATAAATATGTCGAAAAGTTTTTAAAAGTATCGTATTTCCGATGCAATTTACTTGTTTATTTTTATGCTATATCGCGGGGTGTCACATTTTATGTGCTGATAGTATAAGTTTGATGCTAGAAATCATGGTTTAGAAGTGGTTGTCGAAAGTTTGATTGAATTGGCGAATTACAGGAAACACGCGAAAAGAACCTGGCCCGTGCTTGGGCGCAGGCTGCGCACCACCAAGCGCAGGCTGCGCAATCCAGGCGCAGCTGCGCACCCTTTTGCGCAGGCTGCGCAAAAACCGTTGTAGCTTTTGATTGTTTAATTGTTTTTCGAGCTGTTTTAGGGGCTTGTTGTCCTCAATTGTTTTTAGGATGTTTAATGATATATATATTTAGTTATAAATGCATATTGAGCTTGGTAAGATTTAGTAAAGTGATTAGTTAATTGTCTAAGGTTGCTTATGAGACCTAGTGAACTTAGTTAGTTGAATAGGAACCCTTAGACTTGTAGAAGAGAGTCTTAGGTTGTTCATGGTTGTTATCGAACTTGGCCTTTCTCTTATATGCTTATGTGTGTTTGAGGTCCCCGAGGTTCGGGCGGCACTATATTGGGTTCGGGAATGGAGAGAGGATAGAGACCCCCCGGTCGGGTAACCGAAAGGGAAACCGGCTCTCCCTCAACTTAGTTCCCGGAGTCAATTAAGTATTGTTAGAGGTCTAGAAAGACTAGGACTAAGGACTTGGTTGTAGTACATATCGAAATATGTCTGAGTTGGGACCGCTAGAGTACGATATGTACTGATGTTTGATGCGTGTCAAGTTATGATTTGAGTTGCGATCCTCTAGTTTGACATGTGAGTGTTTGTGGCGTGACGGCCTAGTCTGAGTTGCGACGTACAGACCGTCTCGTGTATGGATGATGCGGTAGGAATATGTCTGAGTTGCGACCTCTGTCCTACCGTGAGTTTTTTTGACCGTAGTGGGTTGGTTTTGAGTTGGGATCCCGATTTCATTACGAAGGGTAATGGTTCTGACTGAGTTGCGTTAAGAATCATTATTAGCTGATTGGTATCCATCCGTGCCTGAGTTGCGGCTACGGGTGTATGCTTGCTGATTTGTGTACCAAGTTTACCTGAGTTGGGGTGTGACTTGAACACTGCTGATTGTGTTTAGTGCTTGCCTGAGTTAGGGTAGGTTCTAGATACTGCCGATTGCATCTGCTTGCCTTAGTTGGGGTACAGTGTCAGATGTTGCTGATTGATTGTGTTGTTTGTTATAGAGTATATTTTATATTAGAACTGTTCGTCCAAGGCATTGGACGACTCTTAGTCTGGTTTCGTAAATGGTTTGGATTGAAAGACCCCCCGACCGGGCAACCGGAAGGGAGACCGACTCTCATTTCAAATAGTTTCCGAAGTTAGTCGAGAGTCTTTGCATGATATTGCATGTTGACATGAAAGTTGAGATTTTGACATAAATGCTTCACATGTGATAAATGCTGGAGTATGTTGGATGCTTTATGTGTTATGTGTCGTTAACAATAGGTGGCTAGGAGAACTCCAGTCACTCCCCACTGATTGTGGCGTACATGTTTTTCATGTATGTAGGTACATGACAGGTTGGTGGTTGATGGGTTACATTGGAGGCTAGCGAGCGATGATTCATTCATCATTGACTTACCCGATATCGTGTAGCTAGACCTAGTATTTTTGGATTTATACTTGAGTGTCTGTAGGGATGTGCCATCCCAGGCTGTTTGTATTTATACTTTCGTACTTAGAGTGTTACACTTATCTATGTTTTGGTTTATATCAGTTTGTACAGTTTTGTTTTAATTCACCTCGTTTATAATGCATGTTAAAGTTTAAATTCCGCATAAATTTTGGCATGTTTTTATGTTTTATTTTTCGCTGCGAGAAGGGGTTTTACAGTTGGTATCAGAGCGTTATCGCTCCCGACGCACTCATGTAACCCCCAACCTTAACTTGACCATATAATTGAATAATGAATGAGAGATAGGGTAGATTTAAGGACAAGTGGTACTCTGTTTTGTGATTGCTTTTATTAAGTTCTAACGTGTTTGTTGATTGTCATTGATTTTACTTTATTGTCGTTCAACCGACGAACCGTGGGCTTATCCATTTGGCGATAAAGATCGGAGTTTCTACCGAAGATAGAAGATTCGTGCTACTGTTGGAGAATGTTTCTGAGCCTTGAAGATACTCCTCTTTCTTTGTGCACCATCTTCTTTGATAACTCCGGATGCACATCCTTCTTTTAGAATATTTGTCTATCTTACTTGAACAGGTCTTCATACCTTTTCAACTTAACCTTGTTGCTTGCTTTCTCAAGGTGCCTTGTAGGTATTTTTCCTATTATAGAATTTTAAGGAACTAGTCACAGTATAACAGTAAATCCGAGTAATGAGAAGGTTGTTATTTGAGGAAAGACTTAAGAGGTATCGAGAGACATGTTTTGATGATCTAAGTGTCGAGTTGTCTATCCAATTGGGAGAGTAAAAGTGAGTGATAGGGTACTTGCTAGAGGGTTGAGTTGTATACTTAGTATTCGGTGGAACTTAATCTTGAGAACCATGCTTAGATTGTGAAAATTTGTGGATTGAAGAGTACTGTTTAAGGAGTTAGATAAGATACTTGAGGATATAGAGAGACCTGGAATAATAGGCTTAAGATGCTAGGGATTATGAGTGGATGAGTGAAGTGAGTTAGTATCATTTGACTTAGGTGAGTGATTGAGTTGGGAAAGGCCAGTTGTTGAGGAATACGGATCATTAGCTATATTAGTTGAATACTTGAAGAGTTTATGCCTTAAGCTTAGAAGGAGTGAATCACTGTTTGACCCTAGGTTGCTTAATGAATCTTAGCCTTTATTTATCGAAAAACTTAAGAGAAATTTGAGGATACACCACCAGTATGTGGATAGAATGAAGTACTTCAGTGAGAGATGAAAGTTCGGAGACTTGATGGTTTAAAATTGTTATCTGGTGGACAGTGAGGCAAGTAAAGTGTATATAACATATAGTTTGATAGCCTGAAAGTGTTATTGAATTATCATTTGAGGGACTAGCAAAGATGGGACATCTCAAACTTTTGGGAATATGTAGTTGTAATGATGATATTGTCTAGGTTTTGAAGATTTGGGTGTATAAATCGTTTGAGAAATTGTTCGTGAGAACCGACAATTGAATGACATGATTTGGGAAGTAAGAAGTGAGAACCCCGTGAGAGCAGTGAGAGCGTAATCGTTCCTTTCATAACGCTTTTCTCCTTTCTTCTCCCTTTCTTCTCCTTCTGATCTTGGCTTCAATTTTATTGGGGTCCATAGCTTAAAGTTCCTTACCTTGTCGTCTCGTTGTTCCTCGAGTCGTTTTCGAGCGACTCTCTCGAGATCTGTATCGTGTTTATCCCTGAATTTCGTATCTCATCTCCTCTTCCGTGAGCCTTGTCTCTTTCATCTAGATTAGTGGCGAGATTGACTTGGTCTTGGAGTAGTGATACATGCCTTGAGGAATGCTTGGTTTTGCGTTGTCAGAATTTGGTTGAGAGAGTTTATGATAATAATATTCTGGTGATATTGGATAGTGTGTCGTCTTGAAAGTTTCATGTTAGATGGCTAGATGCAAGTGGTAATTGTAGATTTGGAAGTACCATTGAGGATTTAAATACGATACTTGGAGTCCTAGGTGATTTTGGAGAAACATGCTTAAGATAATGATGATGTGGTTAAATGGAGGAATGAGGTAAGTTAGTGCTACTTAATCTTGAGGAATCGCTTAATTGCAAAAAGGACCACATACTTGAGGAACGAGATCTATATATTGGTAACGGTGTGAGAATGTTGAGACATTTACAAGTGGACATATGGAGGTAACTGAGTGTTGACCTTAAGTTACTTATGGAACCTCAGCGTGTACCTATTGTGATACTTAATGAAATTGGGAAATACACCCACTGTTAGGTGAATCGTTTATGATAGCTTGTTGGATAATGGAAGCCTGTTGGCTTAATAATACTTCAGGAGTGGTTGACAGGAAGCCATTGATGTTTGAGGTGATCATAGCATAGAGATTTGCGACTTATAAGTGTTCATGGATACCATTTGAGAAATCTCGGAATGTGAGTGACTAAGTCTTATGGAAACTGTAGGAGTGAAAGTTGTTACTTATTTGGAGCTTTTCTTTGGAGTGTATACTGTTGGTAAGTGGTTAGAAACCGGAGGATTTAGAAGTTGTTACTCTAGTAAGGCCTTAACTTGAATGTTCACTATGGTAATAATTTTTTTTTTTTTAACAGATGATTATGATTGATTCATGATATTGTTTTTGCAATAGCATGAGCCGACCTATTTAAGTACCTAGGACAATGACTTAACGAGAAACAGTGAAAACTATAAAGTAAACTAAAAATCGATCGAACTGTGGAGGCGCAATCTTTATCAACAGCTTCACATCCATTAACCTGTAGTACAAGGTTAAGGCAATCAGAGGTAGCATCTAAGTGACGGAATCCATGAGAGACTGCATCCTGACATGCGAAAAACAGAGCTTGTGATTCAGCGTGAATTGGAGAAAGTGCCCAGAATGATTTCCTACCCAATAAAACTTTCTGTCCCAAATTGTTTCGTATAATCCACCCAGCAGATGCTCGTAAGTCTTGCTTCCAAGATGCATCACACTTAAGCCTAAGGTTTTCAGAACACAAAATTGATCCCACAATAGTAACTGGAAAGTGATTTCTGATCTGTTCTGATGTGGAGAGATACTCATGTGGAATTATGTCGTGATCCTTCACCATCCGACCTTGATTAAAATTATGAACCCTGTGAATGTTATCGTCTGCATTTGAACGAATCATACCAGTAGCCGTTGGAGGGTGAATGTCAGAATTGTTAAAGATTTTAGCATTCCGAAGGCACCAGATTGTCCATAAGGTGGATACAAAATTGGAAATAAGGAACAATCCATCATTCTGATGTTTGAAGAACGAAATCCAATTTGAAATCCAGGCCTGAATTGGAATAAGATTACTATGTTGAGTACGAATTGCCAACGGAGAAACAAACTAGATAGACGATGCCATAGTACAATCTCTAAGCATATGATCCACCGTTTCCAAAGTTCCATTCTCCTGACAGAAAATGCAAATTCCATCTGTTTGACCAAGTTTTTTCTGCAATTCAGCGGCACAAGGTAAGGTAAATGTCATTATTCTCCATAAAAATAGCTTCCATTTAGTTGATATTTCCATCTTCCACAAATTCTTCCATTTCATTGTATTATTTGGAAGAATTTGCCTTGTTTTGTCCTTCACAGATGCTGAATGGCTCCACCAGATATTGAATGTGGATAGGTAACCACTTTTTGAAGAATAAACACCATCTGTTGTTTCATTCCATATCACTGTATCAATGTCATGTTGAAAGGGTGTTGGAGTTGCCAAAATATCAGAAAGAACATCAGATGCTCCCAGTTGAATAATTCGATCACAATTCCAAGTACCATCATGATTTTGGATGTCTGCAACCTTTAAAGGTGGTAGTTGTTCTTCATTCAAATGCAGAAGACTAATTAAATTAGTCTTCTTTACCCATTTGTCCCTCCACAAATCTAGTTGAGTGTCATGTCCAACGTTCCATGACAGATGATTTTTTAGAAGTTGCATTCCCCATAAACTGCTACGACCTCCCCATGACATTGGCTTGCCTCTCCAGTTTGTATTTTCCAGATTGAATGATTGATTAAACTTATATTTCTTCCCAATAATCTGGTTGAGTAGTGAATCTGGCTTTGAAATTATCTTCCAGCTTAATTTAGCAATAAGGCTTTGGTTAAAAATCTCAGTGCGACGTAAACCCAGTCCTCCATCAGACTTCCTAAGTTGTAAAAACTTCTTACTACACCAATTGATTCGTTAATGTCACAATTTCAGTGGGGAAATTTTGGTAATAAAATTTGGGATTTGAGGATCTCGAGATGCCTGTGGAATGAGTTTGATGGAATCGATCTGTTTAGAATTTAAGGTTTATGGATGATTTTGTTAGGGTCCCTCGATGGAAAAGGGTTAAAGGATAGAGATACCATACCCTGATTTTTGAAGTTCGATCTTATGGTAATGAGGATTTTGGGTTAGAGTTCGGAAGTGCGTGAACCTTGGTCTAAGGATGCGTGCTTAAACTTCCACCTCGAGTGAGAAATATTTAACTGTTGATGAATGGGTTTTAGTGTGAACTGAGTGAGAGTTTTGGAAGCCCTTCTTGTCGAGTAATACCTTGTTCTGTGGAAGAGATAATGATAAGAGGGATCATGAAACCTTGGAGAGTCTAGAGATCACTTGAATTGTCCTTCTTGGCATATATTGGGAATCGTTGTAACGATGATTTGATTATGGATTGAGCGGCCAGTGTCCCCGTGTTTGGCAAGAGTTACCGTCTTCCTTGACCTTTAGCCTGGTTGTTTCGTTCCTTCGACCCTCCCTAGTATGTTATGCTAGCTGTGAAACTGGGAATTTATGATCCTTCGTGTAGAAAGTAATCTCTATAATTTCTCTGCGCTCTCGGTGACTATTTTTGAGAAGTTTATGTAACAACCCGACCCACCACGGTCGTAACACACTCCCAATAAGATGGGAGGTAAGCCTTTGGGCCCATTATTTGTCCTCACTTAAGCCAAAAGCACAAGGCCTTGTTACTAAGTGGTGGGTGAAAGTTATTATAAACATATCACAAGCCTCACATTCTAACGATGTCGGACAACTTCCCTCTCATACTCTTGGGGTGTTACAAACTCCCCCACTTAAAGAACACAACGTCCTCGTTGTGCCTCAAACTTGACCACAACCAGGACAAGAATCCTCCCCCGCTAGGTGTCTGACCCAGATACTCCCGACCACAGGCTCACCACGCGGTCGCAGGGTCACTCTGATATCATTTGTAACAACCCGACCCACCACGGTCGTAACACACTCCCAATAAGATGGGAGGTAAGCCTTTGGGCCCAATATTGGTCCTCACTTAAGCCAAAAGCACAAGGCATTGTTACTAAGTGGTGGGTGGAAGTTATTATAAACATATCACAAGCCTCACATTCTACCGATGTGGGACAACTCCCCTCTCATACTCTTGGGGTGTTACACCCATCCACATACAGCCTTGAAATTACAAACCATTGAGGAAGGGTTCCCCAGCCGGTCGACCGGCCGCCAGCCACCCGGCTGGGAGAGCTATCTCCCTACCTTCCCCTTGGCTCATACGCAAAACACACAAAAAGGTGTCTCAGCCGGTGGACCGGCGGCCGGCCACCTGGCTGAGCACCCCATCACTTTGTTTTCCAAAACGCGCAAGGATACCCATAAAGGGCTCTCAGTCGGTCGACCGACCGTCGGTCGGCCTACCGGCTGAGAGTCCCTGTTCGTGAAAAACGCATTTTTGACATCTTAGAATCATTCAAAACTTCCTAAACATGATTCTAAACAACATCTCAACAGTCCCAGCATGTTTATAGCATCAAACAACTATAAGAAACATATAAGAAACATCAAATTCATGCATTCATATCAAAATCCCCAATTTATACCCATCTTCATGTATACTCCCAAAATCAACTCAAATGATGAATTTAACATATGTTTGCAACAACAATCTGATTATTAAGCATACTAAACATATTTGCAACCTATCTCATGCTTCTAAACATATAAACACATCATATTTAACATCAAGCTTGCTAATTTAACAAATAGGCCGAGTATGCTCATTATTGTCACCTCAAGCGTCTTGTGTTCCGAATTCTTCTTCCACCACGAGAGAATCAACCTCGGGATCGTCTAAGACAACTCCTAAGAACATAAAAACGGAAATTAGGAGCTAAAACACGGATTAGGGCAAAACAGCCCCAAAACGGAAGTTAGTGGAACGAAAATTGGAAGTGATAGAAAGATCACAAATTTCGAGAGAATTCTGAATATATAATTTTTACCTTGATTTGAGTTGAAGAAGGGCTTGAGATGATCTTTTGAAGCTTTCTTAAAGAAGAGGAAATGGTGTTTTATGTTTCACAGTGGAAGGGTTTTGTGAACAAATGAAATGTCGATGGAAGGGAATAAGGATTTGTCCTTTTATTTACTTGAGTCGGGTTCCTTAATTAAATGAAACGGAACCACAAGACGGGAAATTACTAAGCGAGCTAACATCTTAAGATTAAAAGAAATCCTAAGATGGAACTTACGGAAATCTTAAATTAAAACTTACGAAATATTATTAAAATAATATTATACTCCGAAAAATACTTTAGAAATATTAAAATATTATTTACGAAAAGACGGGATGTTACATGTTTCGTATGCTGAACAATTTCATTGCTACTTTTTATAATACAAGGATTATTATCAAAATCCCCTTTAGACAAATAATGAGCATACATATCCTCCATCTTCCTACTCCAACTCTCATTTACCAGAGTTATGTCCAGCCTACTACAAGTTCTTGTGCTCAGATCTTGCTTGTTATTCCAAGTGAAGAAAGAGCCAGTTGCAGAGCTATCAAATAACTCACAGTAAGCTAGACAATCTTTAAAATCATTAATCTCCCAATCAGTACATGAACCTCTCAATCTTTCAGAATGATCAATCACAGTATTAAAATCACCACACACCATCCATGGACCATTAATACAATCAGCTAACTGCTTTAGATGACTCCATAAATCATGTCATGCCTCAAATTAATTAAACCCATACACCATTGTCAACCATAAATCTTTATTTGTTGCTACCTCAACCACCTTCATAGGAATTAATTGAGCAGAATAGCTCAAAAACTCAACATGATAAATTGCAGGATTCCATAAAACCCAAATCCTACCTCCTTTATGCCACCTATTATTAGTTGACAAACTCCTACCATCCATTAGAATACCACACAAAAAGTTTAGAGACATAGAATTAATCTTTGTCTTAAGGAGACCAAACAAACCCACATTATTCATATGCATAAACCACTTAATAAATCTTTGTTTTGGTGGTTTATTTAGTCCCCTAATATTCCAAAACCCCATGTTATAGATTCCCCACCAACTGGCGAGGAACATTAACACTTGTGCCAATTCCTTCCTTGGGTGTGTTAGATTTATTCAGTACTTCTAAGAAAGTTTGTTGTCCAAAAGTGTGACTACTGCATGCTCTTGCTGTCACCTCATGCCTGCTCATCCTCAAATTTGGCCTCACTAGTGAATTACCCATTGAATAACTTCCATTTTTATGCCACACCACAGGAGTTTGTAAGGGGATTTTCGTTGTTGGTCCAACTGGCTCCTACTGTGACTGCTGTATTTGTTGTTCCACCTGCTTTGGCTTCCAAACTTGATTGTTTTTTGCCTTATCAGTATTAGGCAGCTTCTTCTTCTTTCTACAATCCTGTGTAGCATGTCCCAGTCCTTTACATCCTTGACACACCACAGGCTTCCATTCATATTCAATTTTAACTTTAACCATTGAACCCTATTCATCATAAAATTTGACTGTATCTGGCAAATGTTTACAAAATTCAATCTCTATCATAACCATAGCATACCCTAATCTTGTCTTTTCCTCTGTAGCTTGATCGTACTTAACATACTCACCTATTATTCCAGCAATCTTACCTAAACCTTTTCCCCATAATTTTAATGACAGATTATGCATTTTAACCCACACTGGCACCGATTGCACAGAATGTGTAATTAAATCAGACTCAGCTGACCATTGCTTAACAATAAGAGGCTTATTATCAAACAAATAATGGCCTTGTTTCAACACAGCATCCATAGCATCTTGAGTTTTAAAACGAACCAGGAAGACTCCATTAGGTAAAAAAGATACAGATAAAACCTTATGTTGCATCCGTAATCTCCTTATAAATCCTTCAACAATATCCCATGGTGGATTAGCACCCAGAATGAAACATACTACCGAAAAATTCCAAATATCCAGTTCTGCTTGCACTTCCTCTGCAGAAAACTGGAACATTTCCTTTTCTTCTGCTATAGTTCTCCAAATTGTTTGGCACTTCCAGATCTTCTTCATCAATATTATCCTCTACCAGAGAATCTAATGGAAGAGGTTGTATACTGATAATACTTCCCATTGATCTCTCTTTACGCGTGTAACACCCCCATTTATTTAAGGGCCTGAACTAGGACTCCTCAGATAAATAAAGATGTTACCATCTCGGTTTCCCGAGGCAGTAGTTACAAAGGAAGATAAACAGTACTTTGTATTTAATTTAAACTCAAAACATGTTCTTACAAAACCAAAAACAAAACTGTTCTGACAAAAGTAAAAGTACAACTCATAGACTACTATCACGTGGTCTAGACTCTAAACAGGTTCGGGTCCATGCTTTTCCCTTCCCAGATGCTCCCATTGTCTTTATACCTGTCAGTCTGCTCCCCAATAATTGGTTCATCACAGGTGATCACGAATACACAGGGTCAACCACGAGGTTGAGTAGAGTAAAACAGTAAACAAACCATATTACTGAAAATAGAAAGTCGATCATCTCCACTCCGAATCACAAGACCCAATATCTCCGCACCAATCACAAGACCCATTATCTCCACACCAATCACAAGACCCAATATCTCCGCGCCAATCACAAGACCCATTATCTCCGCCTCATCGTTATCACAGTATAATATAGATGCACAATATAAAGATCACATGATAATATATAACAACATGTTTGATAGCAATTATGAACGGTTTACACATCATCAAACATTAGTAGTTTCCCCTACCTCAAACTGCAGAAGAAATGGTTACTGCGCAACTGCTACTAAAAATGCTCCACACGGAAACTTCCACCTAGATAAGTATTACTTTAATTAATACTTTCCTAATTCACGTATAGCATGCACACATTCTATTTATAGACACCTCCTATATTTAGAAAGTTTCCCAACAACCGAGTTACCCAAAATAGTAACTTTCTAAATATAGTAGCTTCTAAAAATAGTAACTCCCACAAATAAATAAACACTTGGGTTTGAAATTCAAAACTAAATCTTTACCATAAATACCAATTATATATATACCATAAATATCATATTTCCTTATAAATTCAAATATTCTAAAGTCATTAATAAAATTAATAATAGAAATAATAATAAGAATAATAATAATAATAAAAATAATAATAATAAAAATAAAAACCAAAACAACTAAACCGACTCAACTACTCCTATGACTTAACACTACCACCGTGGCTGCCATCAGCCCTAGGCTCGGCTGACAACCACCACCGGCCAAACACTACCACCGCCACTACATCCCCAACCACCACCAGGACGGTCGACTTCCACCGGCGAGGAGAACCAGGGGTTCAAACACCCCTGATCCCTCACCCTCAACCCGTGACACGCCTGAACAGACCCCCACGGCTGCCACCACTACCTGTTAGACCACCCCAGGCTACTGCCAAAGACACGCCTGACCCCAGACCTTACGACCGTGGTGGTACCACCGCACCGACCTCCCCCTAGTCATCGGTGGTACCACCCCCAAACCCCCTGACACGCGACACCAGGAAAAACGCAAACACCCCCGTTCCCAGATCTCTTTTCGCATCCACCATAGAAAAAACCCCTGACCACCATACGACACCCCCTTAGACACCACGACAACCACTACCCTACTCCCTGACTCTCCCTAAACAACCACCATAAAACACGACCCCTTTCTTATAGTAAAACCGACACGATACATATAAACATAAACGCATAAAACTGACCCCTACACCAACCCAGCCTCTTTAGACGCATGTACGACGGTGGTGGGTGGTCGGAGACGACATAATTTGGTTCATATCCGACCACCACCTGCCATAGACTGAAACTACGTGATCATCAATGTTATACATAAAACAAAACAAAGGTAAAAGAGACCTGAAACTGAGTACAGACAAGCAACCGTAGCACAGTGTTGACATACCAGACTTTACGGCCAAAACGAGACGCCCTACGCTAGGCGACAACCACCGTGCAAGGCTTCACTTCTCTCTCTGAGGTGGCGGCTAGGGTTTGGTGTAAAGAGCTTTGAGATTGAGTAGGGTTTGATGTGAGTTTAGGGCGTCTATAAAGTGGCTGACGAGAGGGTTGATGCAGCGTTTAAAATATACTAAGTATGGGCTCTTTTCACTTCTCACTATAAATCGAAGCCCATAAGCGTTGTACTCAAGGTCACGAGGTCAAACCCCACTACGAGCAAAAGTAGTATCACCCTTGATTTGCGAATATCACTAGTAAAGTATATGAAAGCAAACCAAAATACGAATAATAATCCGGGTTATTACAGTCTTCCCCCCTTAAAATGAACTTCGTCCCGATGTTCTTCCTCACTTAGGTGACAAAACAACCAACCCAAAGTAATATAGAAACAAAATATCACAAGTAGAAACACAAGTAAAACAAAAAGGTTTACTTAAATCACAGAATGTCACATTCCACCCCCCTTAAAGAAAAGTTACGTCCGCGTAACTTACCTCAGTCAAACAAATGCGGATAACGCTCCCGCATGGATGCCTCGGGCTCCCACGTAGCCTCCTCCTGATCATGATTTGACCACAAGACTTTCACCAAGGATGTCTCCCCATTGCGAGTCTTCCGAACCTTCCTGTCCAAGATCTCTTTCGGAGTCTCAATGTATGCCAACTGCTCATCTACCTCAATCACCTCATGCTGAAGCACATGTGACGGATCGCTCACGTATTTCCTCAACTGGGACACATGGAACACATTATGGACCTTGGATAGGGTTGGAGGCAAAGCTAAGCGATATGCCACCTCTCCAACTCTGTCCAAGATCTCAAATGGCCCAATAAACTTCTGACTCAATTTGCCACGCTTGCCGAATCTCATCACACCCTTCATCGGGGAGACTTTCAGTAGCACTTTCTCTCCGACCTCAAACGAAATATCGCTCCTTTTTAGATCCGCATAGCTCTTCTGTCGATCCTGAGCGGCCCTCATCCTCTGACGAATAATCTGAACCTGCTCCACCATCTCCTGAATCATATCGGGCCCCAAAGTCACAACATCAGCTCGATCATCCCAACACACAGGGCTCCGACACTTCCTCCCGTACAGAGCCTCAAAAGGGGCCATGCCTATGCTTGCATGATAGCTGTTATTATAAGAAAACTCGATCAACCCCAGTCGATCCTCCCAAGATCCTCCGAACTCAAGTACACAAGCTCTCAACATATCCTCAAGAGTCTGAATCGTCCGCTCAGTCTGACCATCAGTAGCCGGATGAAAAGTTGTACTCATCTTCAATTGGGTACCCAAAGCAGCCTGCAACTCCTGCCAAAACCTGGATATAAACCTCGAGTCCCGATCTGAAACAATATCCTTGGGTACGCCATGCAGTTTGACCACATTCTGAACATACGACTTAGCCAATTCAGCTTTACTCCAGGTATCTTTCATAGGAATAAAGTGAGCTGACTTAGTTAAACGATCCACAATCACCCAAATCATGTTGTTGCCCCTCTGAGTCCGAGGCAACCCCACAATAAAATCCATCGAAATATTCTCCCACTTCCACTCTGGCACATCTAGTGGCTGAACCTTCCCTTGAGGTCTCTTATGCTCCCCTTTCACTCGCTGACACGTCAAACACCTCGAGACAAACTCTGCGACCTCCTTCTTCATACTCGGCCACCAAAACGTCTTCTTAAGGTCCTTATACAGCTTATCACCCCCTGGGTGAACAGAATAAGGAGTAGCATGAGCTTCAGTCAGGATCTTCTTCTTTAGCTCCTCAACATTCGGTACACACCATCGCCCACTGAACCTCAAACTACCGTCGGTATGAATACTGAACTTGGATGCCCCATCACCATTCCCATTCTCCACCATCAAACGCCACTTCTGGATTCTCTCATCGTTCTGCTGTAACTCCCGAATCTCCCCATACAACTCAGGCTCCACTGTCAAGTCTCCAAGAGTGTCTCCTTTCCGGATCATGAATATTCCCATCTCTCTTAGTTCACCATACAACCTCCCTCTCGATCTGGCACAATCCAAAGCATGTATTGACTTCCTACTTAGAGCGTCAGCTACCACATTTGCCTTGCCTTCGTGGTAGACAATCTGCATATCATAATCCCCGATCAACTCTATCCACCTCCTCTGCCTCATGTTCAACTCTTTCTGGGTGTAGATATACTTCAGGCTCTTATGATCAGAAAACACTTTAAAAGTGGCTCCATAGAGGTAATGACGCCACAATTTCAGTGCAAAGACCACAGCGCCCAACTCCAAATCATGAGTCGGATAATTCTCTTCGTAGGTCTTCAACTGGCGAGAAGCATACGCGATCACTCTACCATTCTGCATTAGCACACAACCCAACCCATGCTTTGAAGCGTCGGTGTATACTTCAAAATTTTCACTTCCAACTGGCAAGGCCAGGATAGGAGCTGTTGTCAGGCGTTCCTTAAGGGTTAGGAATGCCTTCTCACAACTCTCATCCCAGATGTAACGGTTCTCCTTCCTCATCAACGACGTCAACGGCTTCGCTATCTTTGAAAAATCTTTGACGAATCTCCGGTAATAACCAGCTAAACCCAGAAAGCTTCGAATCTCACTCACATTCTTCGGACTCTGCCACTTAGTCACTGCCTCGATCTTGCTAGGGTCAACAGCCACCCCCTCTTTTGAAATTACATGACCCAGAAATGCCACTTTCTCCAACCAGAACTCACACTTGCTCAACTTAGCATTGAGCTTATGCTCCTCCAAGGTCTGAAGTACTTTCCTCAAATGATCTTCGTGCTCTTCTGCATTCTTGGAATATACCAGGATATCATCGATAAACACCACCACGAACTTATCCAGATACGGGCTGAAGACTCGATTCATCAAGTCCATGAACAAAGCTGGAGCATTAGTCAATCCAAAGGGCATAACCACAAATTCATAGTGGCCATACCTCGTTCGGAAAGCGGTCTTCGGAATGTCTTCATCCTTTATTCTCAACTGATGATACCCGGATCTTAAATCAATCTTGGAGAAAACCCCAGCTCCACTTAACTGATCGAACAAGTCGTCAATTCTCGGCAACGGGTAACGGTTCTTGATGGTCACATTGTTCAGCTCTCGGTAGTCAACACACAACCTCAAACTCCCATCCTTCTTCTTTACAAATAAGACAGGTGCTCCCCAGGGCGACACACTGGGTCAGATGAACCCTTTCTCAGCTAGTTCATCCAATTGCTTCTTCAACTCCTCCATCTCTTTCGGCCCCATACGGTACGGTGATTTAGATATTGGTCCCGCTCCTGGTTTGAGGTCAATGGAAAATTCCACTTCCCTCCTCGGCGGTAACCCCGGCACGTCGTCTCGAAATACTCCCTCAAATTCCCGTACTACAGGTATCTCACTAGTCTTGGGGGCCTCAGCCTCACAATCCCACATTTGACACAAGATTAGGCTCTCTCCCTTCCGCAAACTAGACTTCAGGGTGTTGACAGATATAAATTTGATCTTTGGCTTGACTCGGTATCCCTTGTAGGACACACTCACTCCCTTGGGTCCCCTCAAGGAAATTTTCTTTTGGTGGCAATCGATAAAAGCCCTATACTTCCCCAACCAATCCATCCCTAGGATTACCTCAAAACCCCCAGTGGAAACTCTATGAGGTCACAATAGAAAAGTGCTTCCCCGATTTTGATGGGTACGCTTCCATAGACTCTATTACAAGCTATTGACTCTCCTGAAGGTATGGTCACTGAGTCTGCGACCCAGTCGAACCTCTCAAGTCCCAAAACTCTAACATGTTCTCTAGACACAAAAGAATGGGTGGCACCGGAATCGAAAAGTACAAAGGAAGGTCTAGAGTTTACAAGAAAAGTACAAGTAACCACATGAGCATCCTCCTGAGCGGCCTGCTTTCCCATGGCAAAGAGTTTGCCACTGGACTTGACCCCACTCTGGCTGGCAGTAGATGTTCCAGCCTGCTGATTTCCTGTCGTCCCCGTCTTGTTTTTGTTCCCACTTCCATTGTACTGATTTTGATATGAACGGTTCTGATTGCTGTTGTTGTAGTTCCTCTGATAGTTGCTGCTGCCTCCAGACTTCGCACCCCCACCATAGTTTGTCATGGGTGTGCGATAGCCACTACTGCCATAGGACTGAGTGCGAGGTCCCTGGTATCCGGATGTAGGTGTACGATAGCCCCCGGACTGGTTTCCTCCAGACGAACGACACACTGCCTGCTTATGTCCCGTCTTTCCACAGCCGAAACAAACTATTCCCACTGAGCCACTGCCTGAACCCCCACTCCTGAAGTTGCCCCCACTCTGATTCCTTCCACCACCAGAGGCACTACTCCCGAAATACCCACTGTACTTGTTATTACTTTGCTTTTTCGATCCTGAACCCTCAGCTACTGTTTCAGCTTTCCTCTTTTCTGACTTGGACTGTTTGTCCTTTTTGATCATATCCGAAAGCCTCTCCGCCGCCCCAGCCCTTAAATAGATATCACGGATTGTGGTGGGCGGAGCTGCAATCAGTCTCTTTTTTATGGCGATTGATAGTCCCCTCTCAAATTTCATGGCTAGCATAGCATCGTCAAATCCCATATCTCCCACATAGTGTACCAGCTGGATGAATTTCCGGTAGTAAACCTCTACAGTCATGTCCTCCGACATCTGGAATGAGTCGAACTCCTCCCTCAGCTTGCTCTTTTGGAATTCTGGTAGAAACGCCTCGTTCAGAACCCCCGTGAATGCATCCCACGGAACAAACGCGGATCCACCCTCTATCGCTGCTTCCCGGAGCTCTCCCTTATTCGTGGTCCACCAGTCTCCAGCCATACCCCTCAGATAGTGGGCAGCCTGGTCTACCCTCAATTCGTCAGGGCAGTCCACCAACTCGAACAGGTTATCGAATTCCCGGCACCAAGCTCCTAACAGATGAGGTTCCCCCTCCCCAGTGAATTGGGTAGGGTGATGTCTTGCGATGATCGTGCTCATTTTCGCGGAGTCCATACGTTTGGCCTTTAGAGCCGCATTCTCAGCTCGTAGTTGGTCTAACTCCTCTTGTGTGATGTTAACGGCATTATCTCTTCGCGGAGGCATACTATAAAACAAGAAAAGAATGAGTCCCGACGTACATGGGTACCCATTGGGTTTAGGACTATGTCCCCTAAGCAGCAAAATCTATAAACACTTATCATATCAAGTAGTTTGCTTTTATAACATGGCTCAGGGATCACATAACCGCATATCACTAGACATGATGCAAGAAAGATTTCTAACATGTTTCAAATCACTTAACATATCACATCAATATACACCTTTTTCCAACCATTAAAGATTCATTCATGCTCATGCCCCTTCCGGCTTTTCAAAAGTCACTTATACACAAAATTCTCATACTTATCACTGTATGCTATTACTTTCACCACCTCTTATTCTACCCTTTTTCTCTCGTATATGCACTCTGGGTTCCCGCGTAAAACTGATAGGGCCTATGGTTCGGTGTGAGGGGGCCCCAGACTCATACTTCCCCTTTAGTGTGCTCCTAACAGTCCTATCCCGGGGTTCATTTTATTTAGACTCTCCTATATTCATTAGGTTCATTAGGTTAGGCCTGAGGATCGTTCGCTCTGATACCACTTTGTAACACCCCCATTTATTTAAGGGCCTGAACTAGGACTCCTCAGATAAATAAAGATGTTACCATCTCGGTTTCCCGAGGCAGTAGTTACAAAGGAAGATAAATAGTACTTTATATTTAATTTAAACTCAAAACATGTTCTTACAAAACCAAAAAGAAAACTGTTCTGACAAAAGTAAAAGTACAACTCATAGACTACTATCACGTGGTCTAGACTCTAAACAGGTTCGGGTCCATGCTTCTCCCTTCCCAGATGCTCCCATTGTCTTTATACCTGTCAGTCTGCTCCCCAATAATTGGTTCATCACAGGTGATCACGAATACACAGGGTCAACCACGAGGTTGAGTAGAGTAAAACAGTAAATAAACCATATTACTGAAAATAGAAAGTCGATCATCTCCACTCCGAACCACAAGACCCAATATCTCCGCACCAATCACAAGACCCATTATCTCCACACCAATCACAAGACCCATTATCTCCGCACCAATCACAAGACCCAATATCTCCGCGCCAATCACAAGACCCATTATCTCCGCCTCATCGTTATCACAGTATAATATAGATGCACAATATAAAGATCACATGATAATATATAACAACATGTTTGATAGCAATTATGAACGGTTACACATCATCAAACATTAGTAGTTTCCCCTACCTCAAACTGCAGAAGAAATGGTTACTGCGCAACTGCTACTAAAAATGCTCCACACGGAAACTTCCACCTAGATAAGTATTACTTTAATTAATACTTTCCTAATTCACGTATAGCATGCACACATTCTATTTATAGACACCTCCTATATTTAGAAAGTTTCCCAACAACCGAGTTACCCAAAATAGTAACTTTCTAAATATAGTAGCTTCTAAAAATAGTAACTCCCACAAATAAATAAACACTTGGGTTTGAAATTCAAAACTAAATCTTTACCATAAATACCAATTATATATATACCATAAATATCATATTTCCTCATAAATTCAAATATTCTAAAGTCATTAATAAAATTAATAATAGAAATAATAATAAGAATAATAATAATAATAAAAATAATAATAATAAAAATAAAAACCAAAACAACTAAACCGACTCAACTACTCCTATGACTTAACACTACCACCGTGGCTGCCATCAGCCCTAGGCTCGGCTGACAACCACCACCGGCCAAACACTACCACCGCCACTACATCCCCAACCACCACCAGGACGGTCGACTTCCACCGGCGAGGAGAACCAGGGGTTCAAACACCCCTGATCCCTCACCCTCAACCCGTGACACGCCTGAACAGACCCCCACGGCTGCCACCACCACCTGTTAGACCACCCCAGGCTACTGCCAAAGACACGCCTGACCCCAGACCTTACGACCGTGGTGGTACCACCGCACCGACCTCCCCCTAGTCATCGGTGGTACCACCCCCAAACCCCCTGACACGCGACACCAGGAAAAACGCAAACACCCCCGTTCCCAGATCTCTTTTCGCATCCACCATAGAAAAAACCCCTGACCACCATACGACACCCCCTTAGACACCACAACAACCACTACCCTACTCCCTGACTCTCCCTAAACAACCACCATAAAACACGACCCCTTTCTTATAGTAAAACCGACACGATACATATAAACATAAACGCATAAAACTGACCCCTACACCAACCCAGCCTCTTTAGACGCATGTACGACGGTGGTGGGTGGTCGGAGACGACATAATTTGGTTCATATCCGACCACCACCTGCCATAGACTGAAACTACGTGATCATCAATGTTATACATAAAACAAAACAAAGGTAAAAGAGACCTGAAACTGAGTACAGACAAGCAACCGTAGCACAGTGTTGACATACCAGACTTTACGGCCAAAACGAGACGCCCTACGCTAGGCGACAACCACCGTGCAAGGCTTCACTTCTCTCTCTGAGGTGGCGGCTAGGGTTTGGTGTAAAGAGCTTTGAGATTGAGTAGGGTTTGATGTGAGTTTAGGGCGTCTATAAAGTGGCTGACGAGAGGGTTGATGCAGCGTTTAAAATATACTAAGTATGGGCTCTTTTCACTTCTCACTATAAATCGAAGCCCATAAGCGTTGTACTCAAGGTCACGAGGTCAAACCCCACTACGAGCAAAAGTAGTATCACCCTTGATTTGCGAATATCACTAGTAAAGTATATGAAAGCAAACCAAAATACGAATAATAATCCGGGTTATTACAACGCGCATCCATACTCGAGGGACCTTCATTATTTGTCAATGCTAGAAAATCTTCGAGGTTTGTAGCCGAGAGTATATCAAATTTATTAGTATGGTTTTTTTTTTTGTACTAGATTTAGATGATGAATTCCGTGCCGCCGTCATCTTCTCTGCAAAACGCTTTTAGGTTTCAGAGAAAATCGCCTTTCTCTCTCTTTTCTTCTATTTTGCTCTTCCTCTTTGACGGGTATATTCTTCCTTCCATCTCTTCTACCTCATTACTCCTACCCTAAGTCTTCATTATCAAAGTAAGTATTCATACTTCTACTACTTTCTTTATTTTCTCTAGAAAGCAATCATTCACTTAACCTAATTCCAATTTTCCCAATTAGAATTTATCTAATGAAGTGAATAATTGTTTTTCTAGCTGAAATTAATTTATTATAGATTTAGTATGCATAATTCACATAATGAACATGATTGTTTGATACTAGCGTGGGGGGAGGGTTGATAATCTAGCACGTTTTTTTTTCAATT
Organism: Silene conica; assembly: GCA_029255685.2. Lineage (NCBI taxonomy): Eukaryota > Viridiplantae > Streptophyta > Magnoliopsida > Caryophyllales > Caryophyllaceae > Silene > Silene conica. Next base: position 56,584,697 of record CM055313.2, read on the forward strand.
TTTGCATTTCTTTTTTTAGTCCTGTTTTCCATTAAACTTGTTGTTTATTTGTCTCTATGATTCACATTAAGGACAATGTGAAGTTTAGCTTGGGGGGATTGCATTTGCATTCAATCTTTTTGTTTTTGCATATAGTTTAGTTTGAATAAAATGATGATGAATTTGATGATGTCATGCTTTGCTTGAATCTTCTACTGTTTTCCTCTTGCATATTCCAATTTTAATGCTTTTTAAGCTTTGTGAGTCATATGCGACGAAATTTTGCTATACATGAGGATGTCTTGACATAGTAGGTAGAGAATGGAATTTTGACTTATTTGGCTTGATCTTTTGGCATTGGTAAACCTAAAAAATTGAAAGTTCTAGAGCCTCGTAAGACCGTTACATAATTTTTTGGTCTCATTTAGGTGTGTGAGTAGGTCTCCTCGTGGTTTTGTGTTACATCAAAAGCCATAAATATGATTTTTTTTCAACTTCATAAGCATTGCATTCATCTTGTGAGCATTTGAAAGCCTTTCACATGATTTTTTTTGCCCATTTTTAGCCCTTATACACATATTGTATTGATTTTCTAAGATACATTCAAAATTTACCTACCTTGTCAAGTTAGTTGCTTATTCATTGGTGTTTGGGTGCTCAATTGGGATATGGTTCAAATCTTGTTTATATCATTGTGATTGGTAATGAAAGAAATTGATGAGAAAATAAAGAAATGGAAGAAAAAAAAAAGAAATGAGAAAAAATGAGAAAAAAAGAATGAAAAAGACAATGAAAAAGAAAGGTAAAAAAGAAGCATACATCGAAAAGAAAAGAAAGAAGAACAAGAGTTAGTTTCCATGCTATTCATCATAAAAATTGTTGGGAAACTCTCATTTGTTTTGTCTTGATAAAAGAAGTCATTTTGCTAGTTTTGACTTCAACATTTGATAATGGGTTGAGTTTGATTTTGGATTGAGCATCCTTGCATTGATGGTTAGTTGCTAGATTGAATTAACTACAATTAACATAACTCACATGTTCTCTTTCTTACCCATCACATATTGCTTCTTCTTACATATGGCTTCATTTATATGCTAGCATTTTGATTGCATTGACTATTGGATTGGAATATTGACCATATTAGATTGCCGGGACAATTTCATGAGTCGAGTTTGGGAGAGTGTTTTCACATACAAATCTCCTTTATATTTATATGTGTGCTTGAGTGTACCGCGAGAGTCCTTTGTCAAAATGATCGTGCAAAAGCCAAAGAGTCTAGATGAAATTTTTAATGCTACGTCGTCGTGTAAATCTCAACCATGTTTTGCAACTTTCCTGAGCCCATGTTGTTTTTGGGATATGGACTAACATTGTTCATTTAGCTAAATTTGGGATTTGCAATTGATGGGATTATGGAGATTCATTGGCCTTGTCTTGATTTGATTATGCTTGCATGAGGACAAGCAAGGGTTTAGCTTGGGGGGAATTTGATGTGTTATATTTATATGCACTTTTTGTAACAATCCGACCCACCATCATCGTAACACAAACCCAATAAGATGGGTGTGTACTTTTAGGCCCATTATTTTTCCTCACTTAAGCCCAAAAGCACAAGGCCTTGTTAGTAAGTGGTGGGTGGAAATTATTATAAACATATCACAAGCCTCACATTCTACCAATGTGGGACAAATCTCCACACAATCTCATAATTTCCCCATTTGGGACAACTTTCCTCTCATACTCTTGGGGTGTTACACTTTTTATCCCCATTTTAGCTCGTATTCTATTGATATTTACACTATTATATAGTGTTTGTTGAGCTAATTACGTGTTCTAGGTCAATTTCGGCTTCTATATTGATTTTATAGGAAATGTGTGATTTTCCTATCTTTTGACGTTCACTAAGTATCACGGAGCTAAGCGAAGACAAGTCTAGTAATTTTCGAGCAACATAAGTAATGGAAGAAGGAAGAAAATGAAGAAGTCAAGCTAAGTCAAGCCAAAGTCAACGAAAGTCAAAGCTCAAACGTAAACAATTGAAGCAATTGCAAAAACAAAGACTTTTGCTTCTACCCCTACAGGGGTGAGCGACCCCGGTGGTCAGGGGTGGCTGCAAATTGCATTTTTTACAAGTTTTACAGAAAGTCGAGGAAGCCCGCTCCCACCCCGACACGGGTGAGCCACCCCGGTGGTCATGTAAACCCCCCGCGAAAGCGGAAAATAAAATCATACAAAGTACTAAAAATGCAGCGTAATTAAAACTTTTTAACATAAACATGCGACGTGAATTAAAACTGAAAATGGAAACTGATATAAACAGAAATAGATAAGTATAACAGTTCTAAGTACTGAAGCAAAATATATACAACAGCCTGGGATGGAACATCCCTACAGGCACTCAGAAGAAACAACTGTATCAAACTAGAGTCTAGCTATCGTAAAGTGTAAGTCATAAGATGACAAGCAGATCATCACTCGCTAGCTCTCAGCAACCCCTGCCAACCAGCATGTACCTACATACATGTAAACATGTACGCCACAATCAGTGAGGAGTGACTAGAGTTCTCCTAGCCACCTTTTGTAACGACACGTAACACAGAAATACAAACAGAATACTCCAGCATATATAAACATGTGAAGTATAAATATCTCATTAACTGAATCATACTATCATGCAATCACTAATGCACGGCTCTCAACCAACTTCGGAAACCATCTGGAAGGAGAGCCGGTTTCCCTACCAGTTACCCGGTCGGGGGGTCTTTCAGTCCAAACTATTTACGAAACTGACCAAAGAGTCACCCAATGCCTTGGGTGAACAGACTATAACCAAGTTACTATAATCATCAATATCATCATGCATATCTGACACTGTACCAACACAAGGCAAGCTGATATAAAACAACAAGTATAAAGGTTCAGCGGTCAACTTAAGACATAACCTAAATATTAACACACTTTCACAATCAAGGACTCAGAGGCTAATTAAGGCATAGACCAAGATATCAATAAACACTAGCAATGGGTCCAGAGGTGAACTTAACACATATCCCACATACACTCCAAGTAAAGGGTCCAGAGGTGAACTTAACACATATCTCTATACATCCACAAGCGAAGGGTCCAGAGGTGAACTTAACACATATCCCAATGCTACAAACAAGTATTGGGTCCAGAGGTGAGCTTAACACATATCCCAATACACAGCTATCGCATACTGGGTCTAGAGGTGACCTTAACACATATCCCAATATACAATAACCGATCACGTGTCAGGTCTAGAGGTGAGCTTAACACATATCCTGACACGCCACAAACAAAACACACAATGGGTCCAGAGGTGAGCTTAACACATATCCCATCACGCGACAAACAACTCACGTATTAAGTTTAGAGGCCAGCTTAAGGCATACCTTAATACGCATCAATACAATATCATCCAAAGGTAGAAACTAACCTATAGTTCTAACTTCTTAAACCACTAAACAACACTTAATTGACCCCGGAAACTAAGTTGAGGGAGAGCCGGTTTCCCTTTCGGTTACCCGACCGGGGGGTCTCTATCCTCTCTCCATTCCCGAACCCAATATAGTGTCGCCCATCCTCCAGGGACCTCAAACACACATATAAGGTACACGGAACGAATCTCAAACCAAACCGATAAATCGTTTGAAAGTTATAAATGATTTTTAAGTCAACAGTGGCTCCCAGCCGGTCAGTGGCAGGCAGCCGGCTGACCGTCTGGCAACCCAAGCTCCTTACAATTCTTAAATTACGAAATCAGCCTATAAGGGCCCCAGCCGGTCGGCAGGCAGCCGGCCTACCGGCTGGCAACCCCTCTTCCTCTTTACCATTTTTACGACTGAACAAAGAACAAAGGCCCTCAGCTGGTCGGCAGGCAGCCGGCCTACCGGCTGGGGAACCCAAATCCTTAAATTCTAAAGGATACGCAACAAGTAGGAAAGACTCAGAGCCGGTCGGCAGGCAGCCGGTAGCCCTAAACACTTAAACTTCAACTTTCGAAAAACAACCAACAAACACTCCCAGCCGGTCCACCGGCGGCCGGTCGGTCGACCGGCTCAGAACCCCTGAGCAGGAAAATCGCATTTTCCTAAAGCATTCAAAACTTCTCAAATCGATTCCAAACTTCTATAATCGCAACATCCAATATTTACCCAGCATATACAAGTCTAATATACGTCAAAAGCAAGTGGAAATCAACACAATAGAGCCTCAACAAATCCAAACTTTGTATCCGTCTTAAGCCTAAATTTTCTGAAAATCAACCTATGAGCATGTGAAACATAATCAAGGCATATGAACAACATATTCATGTATTCCTAGCATGATTCTAAGTCCATTGAACATAAACAAAATGTAAAATCAGAAACTTAATCATCTAAACCAAGTAAAAAGCTAATATCACAAATAAGGCCGAGTTTCTCATAATTGTCACCTTTTAAGCGATTTCGATTAAAGCTCCTCCTCAACAATGAAGCTATCATCGTCTGGGTCTTCTAAGCCTTCACCTATAACAAGAAAAACAGATTTAAGAGACTGAAATACGGATTCTACAAAAACATGCCAATTTTCGAACTAAAGGAAACGGAAATTGGAAGTGATAGATGGCTTGCAAATTTCATGAGGATTCCAAAAATGTATGAATTACCTTGATTCGGAAATCGGATGATGATGCAAAATCGAAAAGAAGCTTGGAGGTTTTAGAGGAAATGAAGAACAATGAAGATGCTGGGTTCTTATTTTTGGAAGGAGATTATGTCGACATTCAATAAGGGTTTAGGGGTTTTAAGTGTCCTTTTCCGTTAAGAAGGAAACGGGTTGGAAAGTGAACGGGTTTTATGATACGGACTTAAGTTTGCCAAGTTGTATTCGTCTTAAGGACTTAAGGTTCTTAAGACGGATCTTACGACTTATTTAAAAATACTTTCCCAATAAATATTAAAATATTATTTTATTACTTAAAATAATTAAAAACCCTTAAAATATATTTTACGAAAATACGGGATGTTACAATCACCCCAACTTCAAAAAGTTTCATCCTCGAAACTCAACATACTTACGGAGCTGAGAAACATGAAAGACACTATGAACCTTGCCCAAACTAGGAGGCAAGTCCAAACGGTAAGCAGCAGCACCAATCCTCTTCACGATCTCAAATGGCCCAATATACTTAGGGCTCAGCTTGCCCTTAACGCCAAACCTCTTGACGCCCTTCATCGGTGAAACTCTCAGGAAAACTCTGTCACCCACCTCGAACTCGAGAGGTCTACGACGGACATTTGCATAGAATTTCTGCCGATCCTGTGCGGCCTTCATCCTACCTCTGATAAGATGGACGTGATCAATCATCGCAGCTAACTGGTCTGGTCCTAGGTCGTGCACGTCGCTCGCCTGCTCCCAGCAGATCGGACTACGGCACTTCCTACCATAGAGCGCCTCATACGGAGCCATACCAATAGATGAGTGAAAGCTGTTGTTGTAGGAAAACTCAACTAACAGTAGACACTGCTCCCAAGAACCCTGGAAATCAAGTGCACAAGCACGGAGCAAGTATTCTAATGTCTGAATAGTCCTCTCGGACTGTCCATCAGTCGCGGCATGAAATGCAGTACTCATCAGTAGACGGCTACCCATAGCCTCCTGTAGAGCCTTCCAAAATCTGGAACAGAAACGAGGATCACGATCAGAAACGATCTCTCTCGGGACACCATGGTAACGGATGATCTCGGCAATATATGTAACAACCCGACCCACCACGGTCGTAACACACCCCAATTTGTCCTCACTTAAGCCCAAAAGCACAAGTCCTTGTTACTAAGTGGTGGGTGGAAGCTATTATAAACATATCACAAGCCTCACATTCTACCAATGTGGGACAACTTTCCTCTCATACTCTTGGGGTGTTACAAACTCCCCCACTTGAAGAACACAACGCCCTCGTTGTGCCTCAACCTTGACCACAACCAGGGCCAGAATCCTCCCCCGCTAGGTGTGTGACCCGGGTACTCCCGATCACAGGCTCACCACACGGTCGCAGGGTCGCTCTGATACCATTTGTAACAACCCGACCCACCACGGTCGTAACACACCCCAATAAGATGGGAGGTATGCCTTTGAGCCCATTATTTGTCCTCACTTAAGCCCAAAAGCACAAGTCCTTGTTACTAAGTGGTGGGTGGAAGCTATTATAAACATATCACAAGCCTCACATTCTACCGATGTGGGACAACTTTCCTCTCATACTCTTGGGGTGTTACAATATAAGCTCGGGCTAAGCGGTCCATAACCCACGTCTCGCGGATAGGCACAAATTTGGCACACTTAGTTAACCTATCAACCACAACCCAAATCGCATCCTTGCCTCCCACTGTCTTAGGCAATGCAGTCACGAAGTCCATCGAAATACACTCTCACTTCCACTAAGGAATGTGGAGCGGCTGTAACAAACCACCTGGCCTCCTATGCTCTATCTTGACTTTTTGACAAGTCAAGCACCTACTCACGTAATCCAAAATTTTCTTCTTCATCCCGGGCCACCAGAAGATAAGTCTCAAGTCCTTGTGCATCTTCTCTCCGCCCGGATGAACTAAATAAGGCGTTAGGTGAGACTCATCTAAAACCCTCTTCCTCAAATCTGGCACATCTGGGACATACATCCTACCTTGGAACCGAAGGAAATCATCAGAATCAATCACTAAATCCCGTGCATCACCACTCGCAATTTTGGCCTCGAACTTCCGGAAAGCAGCATCTGTAGGCAAACTCTGGCGAATTTCCCAATACAATGACGGCTCGGCAGTCAAAGCAGATAACCAATCAAAAACACTACCAACCATCTCTAATCTCAACTTCCGGAACTCAGAACAAAGCTCCTCATGTAGAACACGCATAGCACTCATCGAATGAGAAGTCTTGCGGCTAAGCGCATCAGCAACCACATTGGCGTTACCTTCATGATACAATAACTCAATGGCATAATCCTTAACCAACTCTAGCCATCGACGTTGTCGCATATTGAGGTCCTTCTGAGTGAAAATGTACTTTAGGCTCTTATGATCCGTGAAAATGCGACAATGAGATCCAATCAAGTAATGACGCCACATCTTCAAGGCATGAACAACCGCAGCTAACTCAATATCATGCGTCGGATAGTTCACCTCGTGAACTCGCAACTATCTAGATGAGTAAGCTATCACCTTACCACTCTGCATCAACACACATCCAAGCCCTAACATCGAAGCATCGCAGTAAACATCAAAGTCAATCCCAATCTCTGGCAAAGCAAGTACTGGAGCAGAAGTCAACCTGGTCTTCAATTCCTGAAATGAGCTCTCACACTTATCGGTCCAAACAAACTTAGCCTCTTTCTTCAATAACTGAGTCATCGGACGAGCCAATCTAGAGAAATCCTCAACAAATCTACGATAGTAACCAGCCAAACCGAGGAAACTACGAATCTCTCCCACATCTTTGGGACTCTCCCAATCAAAAACGGCCTCAATCTTTGCGGGATCAACCATAACTCCCTCACTAGATATCACATGTCCAAAAAATGCAACCTTAGATAGCCAAAACTCACACTTAGAGAACTTCGTGAACCACTTCTGTCGACGTAAAATCCCAAGAATCAATCGAAGATGCTCGGCATGCTCAGCATCAGTCTTCGAATAAATGAGGATATCATCAATAAACACCACAACACAAGTGTCTAAGAACTCACTGAACATCCTGTTCATCTGATCCATGAATATAGCAGGAGCATTCGTCAAACCAAAAGGCATGACAACGAACTCAAAGTGCCCATATCTGGTACGAAAAGCGGTCTTGGTAATATCAGCCTCTCTCACTGGAATCTGATGATAACCGGAACGAAGGTCAATCTTCGAAAATCTGGAAGCACCTCTAAGCTGCTCAAATAAATCATCGATCCTAGGCAAAGGATATCTATTCTTCACTGTAACTCTGTTCAACTCTCTATAATCAATGCAAAGTCTCATGGAACCATCTTTCTTCTTGACAAATAAAACTGGATCACCCCAAGGAGAAGCACTCGGTCTAATGAATCCCTTCTCAATCATCTCCTCTAATTGCTGCTTCAACTCTTTCAACTCAGGTGGAGCCATACGGTAGGAAGCCTTAGATATAGGTCTGGTACCTGGAACGAGCTCAATAGTAAACTCCACATCTCTCTCTGGCGGTATCCCTGGCAATTCCTCTGGGAAAACATCTGGAAACTCACGAACAATAGCTACATCCTCAAGCTTCGGTAGCGATGGCTTTGCAGCTGAAACAACACACAGGACGGCTTGGCAAGCCTTCCTAAGAAGATGAGAAGCTTTCATCGAATAAATAACACGAACACCCTTTTTAGGGCGAGTTCCCCTATAGGAAACACGAACTCCTGAAGAACTCCTCAAGCAGATTTTCTAGTAGCGACACTCGAAGCGAGCATGGTATCGCGATAACCAATCCATACCGAGGATAATGTCAAATTCCTCGAGAGGAAATCTCAGTAAGTCCGCTGGAAATGTGGCTTGACCAATAATAATCGGAACATCCCTATGGGAAGAAGAGCAAGAAAACACGTCTCCCGAAGGTAAGGAAATGGAAGTCTCCTCAACCAAGGAAGACTCAAGAGCTAAACGGTCTGCGAACTGAGCCGATATAAATGATAGAGAAGCACGAGTGTCAAATAGAATAAGGCACTCAGCGCCAAGAACAGAAAAGATACCGGCAAAAATGTCTGGATGAGCCTCAGCCTCAGCTCTAGTCATCACGAAGATCTCCCCTTTAGCCTTTCCTCCCCTAGCAGCTGCAGCAGCAGTGACAGCCTTGCCAAGTGCGGTGTTCCTCTCAGGACACTCATAAGATCGATGCCCAAATCCATTACAGGCGAAACACTTATAGGCATTCTTGAAACAGTCAAAGCCCGGATGAGATGGTTTACCACAACGGTGGCAAACACTAGAAGCTGTGTCGGTGTGAACAATGGTCTTAGCAACCGGAGTAAAAAACCTCTCAAATCGCTTCTTCTGAGAAGGAGAAGAAGTGGATGGAACAAATGGTCTCTTCCCCTAGTAGACAGATCTCTGGTGAGAAGTAACACTGGAAGTAGCAGCTCTGGTCTTGGCATCTATGGCATGAATGGAACTCTCGGCCCAAATATCATCGTCATAAACCTCAACGAAAGAAGTCGTGTCACGACGGACCATGCTCTCAATGCGCGACCCCAACTTCCCCCGATAGAAGTAAACTCTCTCAGCCTCATCCCTGACAAACTTCGAAGCGAAATGTGCAAGCTGGTTAAATTTGTCGGTGTACTCCTGAACGGACATCTTTCCCTGCTTCAAGTCCATGAACTCCTTAAGTCTCTGCGATCTAAGCTCCTTAGGATGAAATCTCGTCTCGAGCTTATCCTTAAAAGCCTCCCAATCAAATAAAGGATCAAGAATGAAAGTCGATCCGGTCAATGCCCACCATCTATCGGCCTCTAAGGTCAAAAAGTGAGTGACTAGCCGCACTCTATCCTCTCTGCCAACCGAGTACATGGTGAAGCTCTTTTCCATCTCACAGAACCACTCAGTAAGAGCTACCGGATCAACCTCGCCTCCATAAGTCTTCACGTGGCTCCCGGACATCTGTGATGCTTTCCAAGAGAAGCTACCACGCCGATTGGCCTCATCGCCTGGCGGTGGAGGAGATGGAACAGTCTCTGCCTGCTGTCTCTGGTTCTCAAGCAACTGATGAAGAGCTTGCATTATAGTGTTCTCAGGAGCTGTGGTTCTCACCATCCTTCAAAAGAGAAACAGGTGTTAACTTAGCAATTAGTAATCACAAATAGACTACAATATAAATCCTTAGATCTACCCCATCTCTCATTCATTATTTGTTTATATGGTCAAGTTAAGGTTGGGGGTCACATGAGTGTTAGTTATTTAGACCATATTAATACTCATATTGTGATCTTAAAATTACAATATATAATTTAAAATGGTCTAAATCTACATGCATGCAAACAAAAGTATAAAAGATGGTATTAAACCATCTTAAGATAAAAAAAAAAATCTTACATTGTATAAGCAAGATAATGGGCACAACACAAGGACTCCTTCCTTATTGTTGTTCTTGAGCTATGGAATAAGAAAGATCCTCCAAGACTACTAACCACCAAATATATGGTCTCCTAAGGATACACCCAAGATTATCCCAAAAAACTACTAAGTTACTAACTAGGTAAATTTAGTAGTAAACCTTGTATTATGTGATAATATTATTACACTAATAACATTATGATATATTTATTATTATGAGGATTTTTCTCTCTTAAAAATTAAGAGGATTTATGTGTATAATGAGGGGTATATATAGGGGTTTGAAATGTAAACAATTCATGGGAACATGTCATGTGTTTACACCACCAAACTTTGACAAATATGCTTAATAAGACCTTATATATATCATGGTTCAAATGGACCCATTTTGGTCCATTTCGATTTCCGACATTTGTCCCACAAATGCTTATAAGTCTTATATTTAATTATCTTAATTAATTATTAAATTGATCATTTAACAATTAAATAATACAAATCAACAATTAATAACCACTTAACAATTAAGTTCTTATTAGACTATTTTATCAGTATAAAATATAACTTATGAACCCTTATTAGCTAATTTTACAATCTCTTGTAAGTTTAAATAGCTATTTATCTTCGCCTCAAATATATATACACATGTCGTAGAAATTTATATAATTAACTATTAATTATAAAATATCATTTATATTTATTAATTAATTATCAAATAATTAAATAATAAATCCCCTTGGCCGAAGTTCGTAACTTGTCATCAAATATATATTCACATGACTTATTTAAAAGTCCTGTAATACAAGGATTTAATTTAATTGTATCAAATACAAATAATTAGTTTTTCCATTTGGGCATCATCCTATAGTTGTGACCTAAAGGGATCAGCTGGTCACCGCCGTCACACGACAGTAATGTCAAACTCTAGTCAGCCAATCATTACTGATTAACGTTGACCAGCTGACATATATGTAAAATAAATCCCTGACATATTCCTTGTACGAGATTTATTATGTAGACGCACTATTGTGGAGGACACTACTCCAACAATTTCCCACTTGTCTGACACAAGTGTGCGCCACCGATTCTCTTGTCCAAAGTTATCTCCCACTCAATGCAAGATGTCTTCCAGGTCGTTCCTGCACGTGATCTCATCATAAAGTGGTTTCCTCGATCAGGAGAATGATCGTCTGACCGGATTATCTACTATAGACCTTATCCGAGCGTGGCCACGCATTTTCAGTGAAATCTCCTCGAGTGGCCTTGAGATAAAAAATTTGACATAAGTGGACAATCCTGTTGACCTATTTTCTTTGTTCAATCACAGGTCACTATGACCCAGAAGATACCCATCAGCCTCCTGTTACGGCACGACCTTAAGCAAAAACTAAAGTCAATCGGAAACTGTACTGACTCAGATAAATAGTCTCCAGTCAAAAGAATCGACTCGAAGGAATAAATAGAAATCCTCGCCACGACCTAGCAACAAAATGACTTTATAAACGGTCACTGTCCGACAAATTTTCTCACAATCTGCCTATGTAATCGACCAATCATCACTATCACCATATGACAGTCGAACATGTCATCTATCGCCTTACAATCTAGTCATTTCGAGACGTCACCTCATTAAGTAACTAGGGACAAAATACAATGTTAATCCAGTTCACTTAATAGGGTTCGACGTTGTCATTACAACCTATTTGGATAAAACAAAGTATATGAATTTAGACAACAACTAAATACGACGATAAATGTAATTATCATATATGAAATAATTGGTACAATATTTAAAATTATTACATATCGTATAATTTACAGTAGTTCTGTCATTCGGCTCAACCCCATAGAAACTACATGACTATCATGTTTTGCTTGAGACAATGGCTTGGTTAAAGGATCAGCGATGTTTTCAGTTGTCCCAACCTTACAGACTATAATTTCCTTCATTTCAATTAGATCTCTAATTACATGAAATTTCCTAAGTACATGTCTAGACTTGTTACTAGACTTCGGCTCTTTAGCTTGAAAAATTGCCCCACTGTTATCACAGTATAAAGTGATAGGATCCTCGGCGGTCGGAACTACTCTCAGTCCCTCCAAAAATTGCCTAATCCAAACAGCTTCCTTAGCAGCCTCAGATGCTGCAATGTACTCAGCTTCCGTTGTAGAATCAGCAGTCACAGACTCCTTAAAACTTCTCCAACAAACCGCCCCTCCGTTCATCATATAGACAAAACCAGCCTGGGATTTTAAATCATCCCTATCGGTTTGGAAACTGGCATCCGTATAACCTCTTACACGTAACTCAGATTCCCCTCCAAACACTAAGAATGAATCTCTAGTCCTTCTCAAGTATTTAAGAATACTCTTGAAGGCTATCCAGTGACTCTCACCTGGATTATTTTGATAACGACTTGTCATGCTCAAAGCATACGAGACGTCAGGACGAGTGCACATTATAGCATACATGATCGATCCAACAACGGAAGCATAGGGAATCGACTTCATGCGTTCAATATCCTTAGGTTCCGTGGGACACTGAGATTTACTCAAGGTAATCCCACTACCTATTGGCAGAAAACCTTTCTTAGAGTTTTTCATATTGAATCGATCAAGAATTTTATCAATATAAACTTCTTGACTCAATGCTAATATCCTATTGGTTCTATCTCTATAGATCCGGATACCCAAGATGTGTTGTGCTTCTCCCAAATATTTCATTTGGAAGTGGTTTCATAACCACTTCTTAACAGAAGTAAGCATATCTATATCATTCCCAATGAGTAATATGTCGTCCACATATAAAAGTAAGAAAACAACTTTACTCCCACTAAACTTCATGTATAAACACGGTTCCTCAACACTTCGAGAAAAACCATTCTGTTTAATCACATGATCAAAACGATGATTCCAACTCCTTGATGCTTGCTTAAGACCATTAATGGATTTCTTAAGCTTGCATACTTTGTTAGGATTTTTAGGATCCACAAAACCATCAGGTTGTGTCATGTACACTTCCTCTTCCAGAAACCCATTCAGGAAAGCGGTCTTGGCATCCATTTGCCATATCTCATAATCATGAAATGCAGCAATCGCTAACATTATCCGAACAGATCTCAGCATAGCAACTAGTGCAAAGGTCTCGTCATAGTGTAAACCATGAACCTGAGTGAACCCTTTCGCCACCAGTCTAGCTTTGTAGACATCTTTATGTCCATCCATGCCGATTTTAATCTTAAAAATCCACTTACACTGAAGAGGTCGGACATCTTTAGGTAATTCAACCAGATCCCATACCTGATTGTCATACATGGAATCCATTTCGGATTGCATGGCTTCAAGCCATAACTTAGAGTCAGAACTAACAATAGCTGCTTTGTAGGTTTTAGGTTCGTCACTTTCTAAAAGTAATACCTCATAGTCACCATCTTCCTCAATGATACCAATGTATCTATCAGGTTGGTGACTTACCCTTCCTGACCTCCTAGGTTCAGAAGGAATAATAACCGAATCTGACGAAGAAGGGACATTTTCCTGTGCAGTCACCTCAGTTTGTGGCTCTTGAACTTCATCAAGTTCAAATTTTCTCCCACTCTGTCTCCTAGAAATAAACTCTTTTTCTAGAAAGACATCCTCACGAGCCACAAACACTTTGTTCTCGTGACTATTGTAGAAGTAATAACCTCGGGTTTCCTTAGGGTAACCTAAAAAAGTACATTTATCAGAACGAGGTGCAAGCTTATCGGCACACTTGTTTCGGACATAAGCGTCACAGCCCCATACTTTCAAGTATTGTAGATTAGGGACCCTCCCTTTCCATATCTCATATGGTGTTTTGTAGGTAGCTTTAGTGGGACTCCTGTTCAAAGAACATATTGCAGATAAGATAGCAAATCCCCAGAATGACTCATGTAATTCAGTTTGACTCATCATTGATCGAACCATATCTAATAAAGTTCGATTCCTCCTCTCAGCCACCTCATTCAATTGTGGTGTGCCGGGAGGAGTTAAATGAGATACAATACCACAGTTTTTAAGGTGATCTCTAAAGTCATTGCTTAAATATTCACCACCACGATCTGATCGTAATGTTTTAATCTTCTTATTTAATTGGTTTTCTACTTCATTCTCAAACTCCTTGAACTTATCTAAAGCTTCACTTTTATACTTTATTAAGTAGATATACCCATATCTACTCATGTCATCGGTAAAAGTAATAAAATAGTCATCATTACCTCTAGCAGTGACTGTCATTGGACCACATACATCGGTATGTATTAAACCCAATAAATCACTAGCTCAAGATCCTCTTCCTTGAAAAGGTGAACGAGTCATCTTGCCAAGTAGACAAGATTCACATGTACTAAATGATTCGAAATCAAAAGGTTTAATAACACCAGTCGACACTAGTCTTTTAATGCGTTTCTCGTTGATATGTCCTAATCGACAATGCCATAAATAAGATAGATCGGTATCACCGGTTCTGAGTCTTTTATTATCCAAATGATAAACATCGTTGCAAGTGTCTAGAATATAAATACCATTAATAGAAATAGCTTGACTATATACAATCCCATTAAGGGAAAAAGTACAACACTTGTCCTTAATTACAAAACGAAACCCTTCCGTGTCTAATATAGATACTGATATTATATTCCTAGACAACATTGGCACAAAATAACAATTATTTAGATACAACTGCAAACCCGACGCTAAACTAAGTACATAGGTTCCTACAGATACGACGGCTACTTTAGATCCGTTTCTCATCCGTAGTTCCACGTCACCCTTGTTTAGCTTCCTTACGCTTTTTAGGCCCTGTAAATGATTACACAGGTGAGAACCACGGCCAGTATCTAATACCCAAGTTGTAGTAGTAGCGTAATTTATGTCTATCATAAAAGATTTGATTGAGAATTTACATGTTGGCTTCATAATACCAGCTTTGATGTCATCCAAATATTTGGGGCAATTACGCATCCAATGTCCCTTGATATTAAAATAATTACAAGTATCATTTAGATGATTTCCCTTCTTAGATTTTCGTTTGGAAGGGCCATTCGCAATAGCCTTCCCTTTACCTTCAACCTGCACGGGTTTCTTACCACCACTCCTTTTAAACTTCTTCTTCCCCTTTACATTAATAGCTAGGACATCTTTCCTAGTGTTCCCACTTAACCCCATGTCTTTCTCTGCTTGCACAAGCAAAGAATGGAGTTCATGTAGACTTTTCTTCATGTTGGCCATATTATAATTTACTCGAAATTGTGTGAATCCTTTGACCATAGAGAGGGAGTGAAGCACTCGGTCCACAATAAGCTCTTCGGGGATCTTGCATCCTAGCCCTTCTAGAGTTTCCACATACTCAATCATTTTGAGTATATGGGCACTAACAGATTGCCCTTCCTTAAGATTAGCCTCAAAGAAGCGAACAGCAGCATCATATTGAAGTATCCTCGGGGCTTGAGAAAACATGGTAGAGAGCCTCGAGTATACCTCATATGCATCTTGGAAGCGGACACATTGCCTTTGTAGGGACGCCTCCATCGCAAATATTAAAACATTTCTAATGGCGGCGGATTGTCTTTGATAATCATTATATGCGTCCCTTACATCAGGAGTAGCCCTAGTACTTGGTAGAGGGGGAGAAGGATCGACAAGGTAGCGTAATTTACCATCACCTGCAGCAACTAATCGAAGTTGTTCTTCCCAATCTTTAAAATTACTACTATTAGCATTTAAAACATATTTGTCCATGAACTGGCGAAGCCATGATTCTTTAGAAATCGTAGCGGTTTGACTTGAAGAAGCCATTGTGATTTACTACAAAACGGGAATGGAAAGAAAATCAACATTTATCATAAAATACTTGTAAAACAATTTTAACAAGTTAGCATTTATATAATGATCTCCCACTGAATTATATAAACGATTCCAAGACCCATCTTTATAATATAAACACGGGCACGGTGAGGCCGTTTCATCCCATATTTATATAAATTTGGTGAGTCAACATTTTGACTGATTCTACTGAATAGAACTCTTGGTTGATGAATTTTCTTAAAATTTATCATTTTAGCCCCGGAATCAACTATGGACACGGTGAGGCCGATTCATCCCACATTAATCCCGTTGAGTCCAACCAATTTTCACGTGTGATAACTTTTATTACCCTACTTAACCAACGTAAAAAGAGAGTACCCCGATCAGCCGAGCCTACCTCTAATGAAGAAGGGATTCATAGGTGCTAATACTTGGTAAGGCTTTATCTCAATTTTAAAGGTGAGAGATCTTATCAATTTAATTGTCTATCACTTTTAAGTGAACAAAAATGGTGAATGGTAGACAATTGAATCGATAACAACGAAAAATAATTAAATAAATATGTAGTGATGACGATTTGGCATGAATGCATAAATGTAAATTAGCAAGTCCTAATATGGCCATCTAGTTAATATAATTAACTAAAATTATTACACATCGGAAACCAACTCCTTGGTCCCTTGAGTCTTCACAAATTGCCCTCCTTCTTTAGGATTTCGGATCTCCTTTCCGAAAACACCGTCTTCATGAAAAATCCATCTTTAAATGCTTCATCGAACTACTATTAATTAAATTACATTGCAATAACCTATTATACAATTTGTAATAAAATTAAAATAAAACTATTAATAAATTACAAATTAGGCGATACGAAATCGCAATTAATTACAAAACAAATCGATATTCCCTTACATTACGGGAAATACCAATTTCTACCTATGGCCATATTAGGAAAATTACATAATTATAATGCTAAGAAACATCCATCTAAATGAATAATATAAATTCATTATGTAAAAATGACATGCCAAATCGTCTTACTTACCAACAACGATCATTTGAGCTCGTAATGACGGAATTTTTACCAATAAAAATTCACAATTAATTCTTAAAACAATTTTAAGAATTACTCATCTTAATAATCTGGTCTATTATCAAAATAATTATTCTCAACAATTATCTTGAAATTATATGGGAATTAAAACATAATCATGATAAAAAGATACAATAATTCACAATTATCTTATAAAAATTCCATTTAATTTAAAAACTAATAGAAAATTAAATTTCAAAGCTATGAACATTCTGCAGTTCCTGGACTATACCACCAGATGTACAATGCTATTGTACATCCGGGGTTATTTTAGTCATTTTAATCTCATTTTTCTCCACTTTCCCTTTTTTTTAATGTAACTTCTTCCCTATTTTTCTAACTGATCTTCATCCATTATCAGTAATTGATTTTTCTCTTAATTATTATATCCCATCTTTCAATTTATTTAATTATTATGTCAAGATAATTTTTTATTTTTTTTATTTTATTATTCCATATTCTTTTTTACATTAGTTCGTAATTTTATATTAATAGCTCGTATTCTTATAATAATAGCTCGTATTCTTATATTAATAGCTCGTATTCTTATCTTAATAACTCATTTTTTTTATATTAATAATTCGTATTCTTATCTTAGTAACTCGTAGTTTTTTATATTAGCTCGTATTCTTTTAATATTAGCTCGTATTCTTTTAATATTAGCTCGTATTCTTAGGGTAATAACTTGCATTATTTTGTGCTCGTATTTTTTTAGTTTGTGATTTTCTTAAACTCGCATTTTTTTGACATTAGTTCATATTCTTATATTAATAGCTCGTATTCTTATCTCAATAGCTCGTATTCTTATTTTATATTAGTTCTTATTCTATTAATACTAGCTCGTATTCTTTTAGTATTAGCTCGTATTCTTAGGGTAATAACTTGCATTCTTTTGTGCTCGTATTTTTTTTAGTTTGTTATTTTCTTAAACTCGCATTCTTTTTACATTAGCTCATATTCTTATATTAATAGCTCGTATTCTTATCTTAATAGCTCGTATTCTTATATCAATAACTCATATTCTTATCTTAATAACTCATAATTTTTTTATATTAGTTCGTATTCTTTTAATATTAGCTCGTATTCTTTTAATATTAGCTCGTATTCTTATTTTAATAACTCGTTATTTTTTATATTAGTTCGTGTTCTTCTAATATTAGCTCGTATTCTTTTTATATTAACTCGTATTCTTTTTACGTTAGATCATATTCTTATCGTAAATATTCATTTGTTAAGTGCTTTGGGGTTAGAAAATTTACCCTAAATATTCATTAGGGTTATGATTTATGTAAATATTCATTAGGGTTATGATTGGTGTAAATATTTACCTCAAATTAGTATGGTGTGATGCGTTTTTCCCTCTTGATGTCGATGCAAATTGCTTCTCGTTCAATGAAATATTATTCGATGAAGTTTTCCGCCTTGTTGAACATACCAATTGCTTCCCTTCTGCCATCTTCGAATCAAATTTTGGTGGGAGAAAAATTTGTTGGGACTTTCGTCAAGAGAGAATTAAAAACATGTTTACGTTGATTGATAATTAAATATTTGTTTTGTATTGGGCTTTAATAGAAAATTAGAAAATTATATATTAGATGGGCCTGATGTACCATGCTTCTATACACCTGGGTGTAGGATCCTATTTGTGAACATTCTGGTCTTACACTAAAAATGTCATGCAAGTGAAAATTTTTAGTTTTGAAATTTATTTAAAATGATTTTATAAATTAATTGGTAAAACGGACAATTTTTACGATTTAATTCTAAATCAAACCATAAAAATTGAAATAAATTTAAAATCAAATTTTACTTATTTTGGAAAAATTTCTAGGAGCTAAAAATTCAAAAATTTCGAGCCCAAAAATTAAATCAATAATTATTTACAAAATAACCACTATTTGCCCATTTTTATCAAATAAAAAATCATTAAACTAAATAAATTAATCACATTAACTTAAAATTTCTATTTTTCTCATAAATAGAACATGCATGTGGTTATTTTTAAATAAACATGCATAAAATTAACATGCAACCAGAAATAATTAACTTTTACTTAGTTTTAATGCATTTTAACATAATTTTATGCCATTTAAAGTCATAAAAAATAAATCAAATAACAAAAAAATCAAATTTTCATCCCATATAATTCTAAGACCATATTATATACATGCAAGACCATATTATGTGATAAAAGCTATTTTTAATGACATAATATCAATTTTACTAATTTATCTCATAGATTACTAAAATCGTCTTAAGACAACATGCATGTATGTAACAATGCTCTGATACCACTTGTTAGTTATTTAGACCATATTAATACTCATATTGTGATCTTAAAATTACAATATATAATCTAAAATGGTCTAAATCTACATGCATGCAAACAAAAGTATAAAAGATGGTATTAAACCATCTTAAGATAAAAAAAAAAACCTTACATTGTATAAACAAGATAATGGGCACAACACAAGGACTCCTTCCTTATTGTTGTTCTTGAGCTATGGAATAAGAAAGATCCTCCAAGACTTCTAACCACCAAATAGATGGTCTCCTAAGGATACACCCAAGATTATCCCCAAAAACTACTAAGTTACTAACTAGGTAAATTTAGTAGTAAACCTTGTATTATGTGATAATATTATTACACTAATAACATTATGATATATTTATTATTATGAGGATTTTTCTCTCTTAAAAAATAAGAGGATTTATGTGTATAATGAGGGGTATATATAGGGGTTTGAAATGTAAACAATTCATGGGAACATGCCATGTGTTTACACCACCAAACTTTGACAAATATGCTTAATAAGACCTTATATATATCATGGTTCAAATGGACCCATTTTGGTCCATTTCGATTTCCGACATTTGTCCCACAAATGCTTATAAGTCTTATATTTAATTATCTTAATTAATTATTAAATTGATCATTTAACAATTAAATAATACAAATCAACAATTAATAACCACTTAACAATTAAGTTCTTATTAGACTATTTTATCAGTATAAAATATAACTTATGAACCCTTATTAGCTAATTTTACAATCTCTTGTAGTTTAAATAGCTATTTATCTTCGCCTCAAATATATATACACATGTCGTAGAAATTTATATAATTAACTATTAATTATAAAATATCATTTATATTTATTAATTAATTATCAAATAATTAAATAATAAATCCCCTTGGCCCAAGTTCGTAACTTGTCATCAAATATATATTCACATGACTTATTTAAAAGTCCTGTAATACAAGGATTTAATTTAATTGTATCAAATACAAATAATTAGTTTTTTCCATTTGGGCATCATCCTATAGGTGTTACCTAAAGGGATCAGCTGGTCACCGCCGTCACACGACAGTAATGTCAAACTCTAGTCAGCCAATCATTACTGATTAACGTTGACCAGCTGACATATATGTAAAATAAATCCCTGACATATTCCTTGTACGAGATTTATTATGTAGACGCACTATTGTGGAGGACACTACTCCAACAATGAGTGCGTCGGGAGCAATAATGCTCTGATACCAACTGTAAAACCCCTCGCGAAAGCGGAAAATAAAATCATACAAAGTACTAAAAATGCAGCGGAATTAAAACTTTTTAACATAAACATGCGACGTGAATTAAAACTGAAAATGGAAACTGATATAAACAGAAATAGATAAGTATAACAGTTCTAAGTACTGAAGCAAAATATATACAACAGCCTGGATGGAACATCCCTACAGACACTCAAAAGAAACAACTGTATCAAACTAGAGTCTAGCTATCGTAAAGTGTAAGTCATAAGATGACAAGCAGATCATCACTCGCTAGCTCTCAGCAACCCCTGCCAACCAGCATGTACCTACATACATGTAAACATGTACGCCACAATCAGTGAGGAGTGACTAGAGTTCTCCTAGCCACCTTTTGTAACGACACGTAACACAGAAATACAAACAGAATACTCCAACATATAAAAACATGTGAAGTATAAATATCTCATCAACTGAATCATACTATCATGCAATCACTAATGCACGGCTCTCAACCAACTTCGAAACCATTTGGAAGGAGAGCCGGTTTCCCTACCAGTTACCCGGTAGGGGGGTCTTTCAGTCCAAACTATTTACGAAACTGACCAAAGAGTCACCCAATGCCATGGGTGAACAGACTATAACCAAGTTACTATAATCATCAATATCATCATGCATATCTGACACTATACCAACACAAGGCAAGCTGATATAAAACAACAAGTATAAAGGTTCAGCGGTCAACTTAAGACATAACCTAAATACTAACACACTTTCACAATCTAGGACTCAGAGGCCAACTTAAGACATAGACCAAGATATCAATAAACATTAGCAATGGGTCCAGAGGTGAACTTAACACATATCCCACATACACTCCAAGTAAAGGGTCCAGAGGTGAACTTAACACATATCCCTATACATCCACAAGCAAAGGGTCCAGAGGTGAACTTAACACATATCCCAATGCTACAAACAAGTATTGGGTCCAGAGGTGAGCTTAACACATATCCCAATACACAGCTATCGCATACTGGGTCCAGAGGTGAGCTTAACACATATCCCAATATACAATAACCGATCACGTGTCAGGTCCAGAGGTGAGCTTAACACATATCCTGACACGCCACAAACAAAACACGCAATGGGTCTAGAGGTGAGCTTAACACATATCCCACCACGCGACAAACAACTCACGTATTAAGCTCAGAGGCCAGCTTAAGGCATACCTTAATACGCATCAATACAATATCATCCAAAGGTAGAAACTAACCTATAGTTCTAACTTCTTCAACCACTAAACAACACTTAATTGACCCCGGGAACTAAGTTGAGGGAGAGCCGGTTTCCCTTTCGGTTACCCGACCGGGGGGTCTCTATCCTCTCTCCATTCCTGAACCCAATATAGTGTCGCCCATCCTCCAGGGACCTCAAACACACATATAAGGTACACGGAACGAATCTCAAACCAAACCGATAAACCGTTTGAAAGTTATAAATGATTTTTAAGTCAACAGTGGCTCCCAGCCGGTCAGTGGCAGGCAGCCGGCTGACCGTCTGGCAACCCAAGCTCTTTACAATTCTTAAATTACGAAATCAGCCTATAAGGGCCCCCAGCCGGTCGGCAGGCAGCCGGCCTACCGGCTGGCAACCCCTCTTCCTCTTTACCATTTTTACGACTGAACAAAGAACAAAGGCCCTCAGCCGGTCGGCAGGCAGCCGGCCTACCGGCTGGGGAACCCAAATCCTTAAATTCTATAGGATACGCAACAACTAGAAAAGACTCCCAGCCGGTCGGCAGGCAGCCGGTAGCCCTAAACACTTAAACTTAGACTTTCGAAAAACAACCAACAAACACTCCCAGCCGGTCGACCGGCGGCCGGTCGGTCGACCGGCTCAGAACTCCTGAGCACGAAAATCGCATTTTCCTAAAGCATTCAAAACTTCTCAAATCGATTCCAAACTTCTAAAATCGCAACATCCAATATTTACCCAGCATATACAAGTCTAATATACATCAAAAGCAAGTGGAAATCAACACAATAGAGCCTCAACAAATCCAAACTTTGTATCCGTCTTAAGCCTAAATTTTCTGAAAATCAACCTATGAGCATGTGAAACATAATCAAGGCATATGAACAACATATTCATGTATTCCTAGCATGATTCTAAGTCCATTGAACATAAACAAATAAGGTCGAGTTTCTCATAATTGTCACCTTTTAAGCGATTTCGATCAAAGCTCCTCCTCAACAATGAAGCTATCAACGTCTGGGTCTTCTAAGCCTTCACCTATAACAAGAAAAACGGATTTAAGAGACCGAAATGCGGATTCTACAAAAACAGGCCAATTTTCGAACTAAAGAAAACGGAAATTGGAAGTGATAGATGACCTGCAAATTTCATGAGGATGCCAAAAATGTATGAATTAACTTGATTCGGAAATCGGATGATGATGCAAAATCAAAAAGAAGCTTGGAGGTTTTAGAGGAAATGAAGAACAATGAAGATGCTGAGTTCTTATCTTTGGAAGGAGATTATGTCGACATTCAATAAGGGTTTAGGGGTTTTAAGTGTCCTTTTCCGTTAAGAAGGAAACAGGTTGGAAAGTGAACGGGTTTTATGATACGGACTTAAGTTTGCCAAGTTGTATTCGTCTTAAGGACTTAAGGTTCTTAAGACGGATCTTACGACTTATTTAAAAATATATACTTTCCCAATAAATATTAAAATATTATTTTATTACTTTATTACTTAAAATAATTAAAAACCCTTAAAATATATTTTACGAAAATACGGGATGTTACAGGTCATGGGTGGCTGCAATTATGCTTTTTTTCATCTTGAAATTAAATGTCGAGAATCCATGCTACCACCCCAATCGGGGTGAGCTGCCCCTGGGGTCCGGCGTAGCTGCAACGAAGCCCGACACTTCATTGTTTTCTCTTTTTTTTGTTATATAAACTCATGCTTTTTCGTGTAAACATCATCAAACATCTTATTTCAGTTTATTTTCCAGAAAACTTTGTCCTTGTTCTTTAGTTAGTATTTTTTATTTAAGAATTCTCGTAATTTATGCAAGTTACTTCCTGGTTTTGTTTCCTCTTGTTCTTCCAAGTTTTTCTTTCGTTCCTTTGTTCGGTAATTGTATTCTTCTCTTGTTATTATTTACATTTTGTTATTATCATAATGTTTATATTATAATCTATTGTTAGTTTAATTTCATTATCCATGTGTGAGTAGTCCTATTATTAGGGAGGCGCATGTAGATTAGTTGTTAAAATCATGTTAAAGTAGTAGCTTTATATTGTCATATGTTGATTATATACATGCTTGTTCCATTTATATAAATTACGATTATTGACTAATCACCACTCTCATCCTAAGATCGAAAGTCGGAATAAGACATGATTAATCGATAGTCCTAGTCGTAGTTGTTGTTATAATTGTTGATCATAATCATTGGTGAGTCATCATTCTGAACCTAAGATCGAAAGCCTGGAATTGAACTTGATTGATCGCAGATGATTATTGGTTGCAATTAGCTTGTTATTTTATTCCTAAGATCGAAAGCCTGGAATTGAATTAGACAAGGCATGTTATTTTATATTGTTTCAATGTACGCGAGAGCTAGTTGGAAATCAATGTATGGTTAGACTTTAGGCCGAGAGGTAATTGTTATATACCTAATCAACAAATGATGATGTATTGCTTACGAACTTTGACATGACTAAACTTCTTATATATATGTGTGACCCCATTTCCCTGGTGTTTTTATACCATTGTTTACATTCTTATTTTAGTATTGTTTTATCTAGTTTACACAAAATTCAAACAAACCCCAAATTTGTGACCGACCTTGGTAGAATTCTCTCCATAGCTAATCATATTTAGCTCACCGTCTCCCATGGTTCGATCCCTACTTGTCTATCTACATTTATTTGTGTGCTAGCCTATGCCTAGGGTTAATTATCTTTGTTAGGTGTGCGATAAACCTATCAATTCTCTTCCTATGCATTTGCTAATGATTTTCGTTCCTTTCTAAAATTACCAATTCTAAAGGATCTACCACGATCCTGCACCTGCTTTTCTCACTTCTCTAAGATTGACACCTTATTTGTCATGCATAGCTGAACCAACACCCTTTATATATAGACTAGATAGACAGGAAGTTTTAGATCAGAGATGTCTTCAAGCACTAGTAATAGATAAGGAACTTCTAAAGAACTAGAGACATTTAAGAATACACGATTAATTCTTTCTTGCATGGATTCTTGTAGCTTAAACATTGTGATTTTCATGTTACAAGTTAAATACGTATACGACTGACTTACCTTCAACATTATAAAGGATAAAACTTACGCAAATAAACTAACTTGTATCAAACACGCTAACAATTTAAGCATTTCCATCTTCTATGATTATTCTCTACTACGGTTCTTCAAATGATTATAGAAACTAGTCATAACTTAACAACACTTATTGTTATTCTTTTATTAAAATACCCTATCACAAATAATAAAAAAAGCTAAATAAATAACTGATACGGAGTGAATATATCACAAATTGAGTTGTAGAATTACAAAATCAGAAAAGAACAAAAATTAAACCTGGAAAAGAACGCATTGACGAAGAGACTGCAAGAAACGGAGGTATTTATCTTGATCAAAATTCGATTCTGTAACGCAATTTGTGAAGAAACCCGAAAGTCCCACATGTGAGGATTGTCCCACATTGATAAAAGAGGAGAAGAATTATCATAATATAAGGCAAGGGTTACTCCCTCTATTGTCAATTGGTTTTAAAATGGAACCCTCTTGGGTTTATATTGTGGACTCTACCGCTTTTCCTGATTCCATTTTGAAACATCCACCTCAATTGAATAATATACTCCCAATTTAATCAATTCTGCCGAGGTATAGGGTTTAAGAGTTTATCCCCAGTTAGACAAGAATAACCAACTTACCAATTGAAACGGATGAAGGAGATTACGAGTGCAGCGAAATTGAAGAGGATGAAGGAGATGGCGCGTGTAGCGAGACGAAGCGGCGCCATAAATTTTGAGGAAGACGCAGGGAAAGTATCAACCGCCAGGCTATGATTGTCTTTAGATCGAGGGTATTTTTGGATTGTGTTTAGAGGATTAATTATAAGAGTTATGTTTAGTGTAATAAATTAAAGTGATTCGAAAGTTTAATATATTTTAGGCTATTTAGCATATTACTATCTAATAAGTCTAAACTTTTGCATATTACTACCTAATATGTTGAATTATTCAAATAAGAAAGTGTAAAAACTTACACAATTACTACCAATATGACGAAAATTGCTAAAAAATGACGGAAATCAGTTTATTTCGTCCCTTTTTAATTTCAAACTTAAATTAATACCTATATTACCATTCCCCTCTCTTTCCTCCATTAAAACACAATTCTCTCATTCAATAAAACTCATTTCCATTTTAACTCCTCCATCAATCTCCTTCCATTTTCCCAAGTAAATTCATTCACTTTCTAATTTTCCTCCATTTTCATCTCCATAAGTTGGGGGAATTATACACAAATAGAGATCCAAGTGACTAAACCCAGAAAAATGAAACAATCAAATATATAAACTTCAACAAATTAAACTTAATTAATTAGTATTAATATAAACCAGTAAAACAGAAAGAAAAGCGAAGAAATGAAGCATACATGGCGTAAGTCAATAGTGCGATGATCAATCTGATAAAATTAATTAATGAATTTAATTAATTAAGTGTGATAGAGAAAGTTGGGAGGGAGCGAAGGAGGGATGGGATATTAAGGGGGGGGGGGGGTAAAATCGTCATTAAACGTATTCATAACATTTAAAACTAACTTAAATTCGATTTCCGTCAAAAAGGTAGCAAAGTGATTAATGTTGTGTGATTTTAGGTAGTAAGTTGCAAAATTAATTATATTAGGTAGTAATATACAATTTTTTGAACTTATTAGGTAGTAATTTGCCATATCTCCTATATTTTATTTAAATTCGTAAACTTAGATTTAAAATATATCGTATAAGTCCCATTTTGAGATTTCATAATCTTAAGATGTTGGAAATTCCCTTGGCTTTCCGATCACTAAGATTCCCGAATATTCACTTAAAATCCGTCTCATTAAGTTGTTATAAAAGCAAAGTGAAGGAAACTTCCTTATAATTTCCTCACAACTCTTCCTTCTTCCCTAAGGTTTTGAGAAATCAGATTTCACCATTTCCACTTCTTCAATCTCACAAAAATTCATATTCCGAACTCGTTTCAACTCCGTATAAGGTGAGGTTTTCTCCTATACGCTCCTTTTTTCCTTCTCGTCGTTTCTATCTCTTTGAATTTGGAAATCGCGCAATTCCATTTTCGGGCTGTTTTGTGATAATCTCGAAAATCACAAGCTTTAATTCGTTTTTCTTGTTTTAGGTGTTGATTTAGAGGACCCAGACATCGACTCATACGTGATTGAGGAAGAGACGGAGGTTTAATTGCATAATAAGGTGACCGTGATGAGGAAACTCGACTTTGTCATTAAATTAATTTGACATGAGTTTTTGTGGTTTGTTTATGGTGATTTATTGATGTTTAACATGAATTTGTTATGGGTAGATTATTGTTTGTGTTTACTTGGTGATTTCATAATGTATATGAGTGTATGTTGTTGAGATTATGAAGTTTATAGATGAACATTGAGTATTCGTCACAATTTCTGAGTTTTGCCTCTTTGAATGTTTAATTGCTTGTGTAAATTCATGGTTTATGCTTAGTAATTGATAAGAGAGAATCACACTTGGGATTGTTGGGAATTACGTGTTGCTAATGTAGTAAACGTGCTCAAAATCGTTGTTTAGAAATGTTAGACGAAGTATAAAAGGATTGGTTGAATTACAGGAAATCGCGTATGAGGTATCGTGCTCGTGAGGGTGCGCAGGCTGCGCCCAGAATTGCACAGGTTGCGCCACCTTGTGCAGGCTGCGCTCGTGGCCATTGTAGGTGCTGATTGTTATTTACTCGTAGGTTGTTTTGGGGGTTTAATACCCATTAGTTTTTGGTATGGTTCAAGCGAGTTTCTATGATATGTATACTTAGTTTAAAATATATAATTTAGCTAGGTGAGAATTAGTAAAGTGATTAGTTACTTGTCTTAAGTTAATTAATTCTTAAGTATTTGATTATAAAGCTTGTCGGACTGAGTTAGTTAATTTATAGTAATCGTTAGGCTTATTGAAGATGAGTCTTAGGTGGCTAATGAGCTTAATTGAAATGGGTTACCTTCCATAGGCTTGTGTTATGTAATGGGTCATGAGTAGTCTAGTAGGATAAGTTGAATTGAATGCAAATTGTGATGATGTGTATTAAAGTATGCCTTAAGTTGACCTCTGAGTTTAATACGTGAACAAGTAGTCGCATATGGGGATATGCCTTAAGCTGGTCTCTGAGCCCTATATGTGTATGTATGTCGTGTCTAAGGTATGCCTTAAGCTGGCCTCTGAGCTCAGACATGTGTTATGTGATCGTGTCAGGACATGCCTTAAGTTGGCCTCTGAGTCTGACAAGTAGAGCAATTGTGCAGCGGGGAGCTACGGTGTTGATGTCGTGCCTAAAGTACAATTGTTGGATGCTAGAGTATCCCTTAAGTTGGCCTCTGAGTCTAGTGTCTTGTCATGTAGTAAAGGAGTAGGTCTTAAGCTTGCCTCTGAGTCCTTTACTTATTAAGTGACTTCGATGCTAGTCTATGCCTTGAGTTGGCCTCAGAGTCTAGTGTCTTGTTAATTAGCAAAGGAGTATGCCTTAGGTTGGCCTCTGAGTCCTTGCTTGTTAAACTGAAATTGGTATTAGGTTATGCGTTAAGACGTCCCCTCTGAAACTCTTACTTATTGAATGTTATGTGTAGTTTATGTCTTAAGTTGACCGTTGAACCTTCATACATAGTGAATATGTATGCATGCTTATATGATATATATAGAATTGGGATCCTATGAGAACCACCAATATAATGAGAACCATGAGAACTTTACCTTACGAACTTTTTAAAAAAAAATTAATGACATATTTGGATTCGGCATGGAATTTTAAGGCTAGAGAACATATTTATTGGTCTAGAAAATATATACTAGTGACGGAAATCAAGTTGAGATACATTTTATTAATTTTCAAGCACCTACTACCGATTTTTACGCATCTATCATTTTTTATGCACCTAGAACTCGTTTTAAAGCACGTACGGCCTCTTATTTCATGCACCTAGTAATCATTTTCATGCATGTAAAAAATTTCATGCACGTAGTGGTTGTTTTAGTGCATTTATAGCCGTTTTATTATGCCTAATTGTATTTTCGTACACTAAGTATATATTTTGTTAATTAAATCAAAAATTTTTGTTTATTGATACTAAAGTGTGTATTTGAATAAGTTAAACTAATGGTAAATGATCCAAAAAAACATTCGAAGCGAGATATGGTGGAGATTTAGTGAGGGTTCTCATGGTTCTCATTATAAGGGTGGTTCTCACCGGATCCCGACCCTATATATATATTTGAGTCCATGAGTCTAACAATGATATCACATGAGTCCACCCTAAATATTTGAGTCCATGAGTCTAACAATGATATCATAAGTTATATAAAAAAGTATCACGTTTTTTCAATATCAATTTTTTTGTCTTTTTTTGTTTTTTCTTTTTCAATCACTTTTTTTTCTTTTTTTTTGCCTTTTCTTTTAAAATGACATTTTCTTTATTAAAAAAATTCCCTTTTTCAGTATGCATTTTTTTTTTAAAACAAACACGTTTTTTTTAATAAAAAGGTTTTTTCTCGAATTTTTTTTCATTACAATATCACAAGTAACTCAATACAATATCACCGGTTCTTCAAAATAATATCACAAAAAAAAAATTGAGAAAAAAATATTTCGGAAAAAAAATTCGAGAGAAAAAATTGAAAAAAAAAAATTTGAAAAAAATATTTCCGGGAAAAAAAGTTCTTGAAAAAATTTCGTGATATTGTTTAATATAGTGCGTGATATTGTTTAACAAAAGGCGTTTTTCCTCGAAATTTTTTTTTCGATTTTTTTCATTACAATATCACAAGTTACTCAATACAATATCACCGGTTCTTCAGAATAATATCACAAAAAAATGGAGAAAAAAAAATTTCGGAAAAAAATTCGAGAAAAAAAAATTGAAAAAAAAAATTTTGAAAAAAGAAATTTCGGGAAAAAAAGTTTTGGAAAAAATTTCGTGATATTGTTTTATATAGTGCGTGATATTGTTTCCTATGATATTGTATTGAAAAGGTTGTGATATTGTAGACTTTGTAGTGTAAAAAAAACGTGATATTTTTTAATACAACTATTGATACTCTAAATGGACTCATGGACTCAAATATTTAGGTGGACTTACCGGATCCCGCCTCTATATATATATATATATATATATATATATATATATATATATATATATATATATATAGAATTGGGATCCTATGAGAACCACCAATATAATGAGAACCATGAGAACTCTACCTTACGAACTTTTAAACAAAAAATTAATGACATATTTGGATTCGGCATGGAATTTTATGGCTAGAGAACACATTTCTTGGTCCAAAAAATATATTCTAGTGACGGAAATCGAGGTGAGATACGTTTTATTAATTTTCATGCACCTACTACCGATTTTTACGTATCTATAATTTTTCATGCACCTAGAACTCGTTTTAATGCACGTAGAGCATCTTATTTCATGCACCTAGTACTCATTTTCATGCATGTAAAAAATTTCATGCACGTAGTGGCCGTTTTCGTGGATTTATAGCCCTTTTAGTATATCTAATTGTATTTTCGTACACTAAGTTATATATTTTGTTAATAAAATCAATAATTTTTGTTTAATGATACTAAAGTGTGTATTTGAATAAGTTAAAGTAATGCTAAATGATTCATCGAAACTTTCGAAGCGAGATTTGGTGGAGATTTAGTGAGGGTTCTCATGGTTCTCATTATAAGGGTGGTTCTCACCGGATCTCGACCCTATATATATATATATATATATATATATATATATATATATGTATAGACTTGAGATCCGGTGAGAACCACCTTACAATGGGAACTTTGTGAGAACTCTACCTTATGGACTTTTTAAAAAAAAATTAATGACATAATTGGATTCGGCATGACATTTTATATCTAGAGAACATATTTCTTGGTCTAGAAAATAAATACTAGTGACGAAAATCAAGGTGAGATACGTTTTATTTATTTGCATGCACCTACTATCTATTTTTTCTTATCTATCATTTTTCCGCCACTAGTATTTATTTTCTAGACCAAGAAATATGTTCCCTGGCCATAAAATTTCATGCCGAATCCAATTATGTCATTAATTTTTTTAAAAAAACTCTGTAAGGAAGAGTTCTCACCGGTTCTCATTGTAAGGTGGTTCTGACCGGATCCCAACCCTATATGTATATATATATGTAGAGTCGGGATCCGGTGAGAACTCATATATATTTGAGTATTGAGTAATAATGAATGAAATCAAAAATTTCACGCGCAAAACAAAATTACGCTGGACATAAGGCTCGAACCCCTGACCTTTGGGTCGACAACCACCTACACTTACCAACTAAGCTACTATAGCTTAATTGATGAATAATGCTTTAGTAAATTATATATGCGTTAATTATTAAAGTGCAAAAGTTACACTTTAGTATAAATATTCGTTATTATAAAAATATTTCTTTTCTTATTTTTTGCTTTTATTTTCTTTATGTATTACGTTTAATTGTGTTTTTTCTCGGTATCATTTTTTTAAACAAGTTTTTTTAAGTATCACGTATTTTTAATAAGACGTTGTTTATTGAAAGTTGTAATATTGTTTTCAGTATGTAGTGATATTGTTTTCAGTATGTAGTGATATTGTTGTTAGTATATTGTGATATTGTTTTCAGTATGTAGTGATATTGTTTTCAGTATGTAGTGATATTGTTTTCAGTATGTAGTGATATTGTTTTCAGTATGTTGTGATATTGTTTTCAGTATGTAGTGATATTGTTTTCAGTATGTTGTGATATTGTTTTCAGTATGTAGTGATATTGTTTTCAGTATGTAGTAATATTGTTTTCAGTATGTTGTGATATTGTTTTCAGTATGTAGTGATATTGTTTTCAGTATGTAGTGATATTGTTTTCTTGTTGTTACTATATTGTGATATTGTTGTGATATTGAGTAACATGATTATTGTGTATGTGTAAACAATATCACAATTCACAATTTACAATAAACAACCTGTTATTAAAAAAAACGTGATATTAAAAAAAAATTATTTTAAAAAATGATACCGGAAAAAAATACAATTAAACGTGGTACAATAAAAAAACAAAAAAAATGAAAAGAAATAATTATATAATTAACGAATATTTATATAAGAAAAGAATATTGTTGTGACTTTTGCACTTTAAATATCACCGAATATTTATATCACTGAAGTTATAATTATCAATAATTTTGAATAGCTTAGTTGGTAAATTGTCTAAATCTTAACCTCAAGGTCAGAGGTTCGACCCCTCCTACCAGCCAGTTTTTTTATCGGAAAAAAATACAATTAAATGTGTTACATAAAAAAACAAAAGAAAATGATAAGAAATATTTATATAATTAACGAACATTTATATAAGAAACGAATTTGTTGTGACTTTTGCACTTTAGATAATTAACTATGAGTAATATTTACGAAATTGAAGCAATGTTTATTAATAAACTAGAGTAACTCAGTTGGTTAGGCTATGTGCCAGTTAACCTCAAGGTTGCAGGTTCGAGTCTGCCTACCACCGAATTTTAATTTTGCGCGTGATTTTTCCCATTTCCTTCATTAATACTCAATACTCAAATATATAACTCATACTTACATGATCCCAATTCTATATATGTATATATATATGTATATATGAGTAGGGCATGATTAAGTTAGATGTAAGTGAATTTAACATAACGATTTGTGAGTAGTGTACTTCACATGATACGATTTATGTTGGAGTATGCATGTTTGATTATATGACTACATGTTTATGCGTTTGTGACAACAACTCGCTAGGAGAACCTCTAGTCACTCCCCACTGACTGTGGCGTACATGTTTCATATATGTAGGTTGGTGCAGTTGTACAAGGGGTAAACGTTGAGGCTAGCGAGCGATGAACGTTCATCGAGTTGACTATTACCTTGTCGTGTAGCTAGACCTATTTTTGATATTTCAGTTTTGTGCCCGTAGGGATATGTTATCCCGGGCTGTGGCTTGTACTTAATACTTATTACTTATTTATGTTTCATTTCATTCCGCATTTCGATTATATAGTATTACACCTCGCATGTTAGTTTTATTTCATTAAAAGTTTTAATTCCGCGCACAATTTCATGCATTTCTGGATGTTTACTTTCTGCTGACGCGAGGGGTTTTACAGTTAGTATCAGAGCGTTATCGCTCCCGACGCACTCATGTGACCCCCAAACTTAACTTGACCAATAATTAAATAATGAATGAGAGATGGGGTAGTTTAAGGACTTAAGTATGGTAGTCTGTTTGTGTATGCTATTTGCTAAGCTAACCCAAGGTTTCTCTTTTGAAGGATGGTGAGACCTTCAGTCGTGGACAATACGATCATGCAAGCGCTTCTACAGGTTCTGGAGAACCAGAGGACTCAGGCTGATATTGTTCCTCCTTCGCCTCATGTTAATGATGCCAACAGGCCCGATGGCTTCTCTTGGATAGCCAATCAGATGTACAACAGTCACACCAAGACCTATGCTGGAGAAGTTAATCCTGTCGCATTGTTTGAGTGGTTTAGCGACATGGAACATGGGTTCTCCATGTACTCCGTGGCCAGGGAGGATAGAGTACGTTTAGCTGCTCACTTCCTGACACACGAGGCCGATAGATGGTGGACGCTCACTGGTCCTACCGCTCTTCTAGACCCATTGTTCGATTCAGATGCTTTCAAGAACATAGTTGAGACCCGCTTTTACCCGAGAGAGCTTCGTTCCCAAAGGCTCAAGGAATTCATTGACTTGAAGCAAGGCAAGATGACAGTTCAAGAATTTACTGACAAGTTCAACTAGTTAGCTCATTTTGCTGCTCGCTTCATCAGGGATGAGTCAGAGAGGATTTACTTTTACCGAGGCAATTTGAGTCCTCGCATTGAAAACATGGTTAGGAGGGATTCTACTTCTTTTGTGGAGGTTTATGATGATGCTATTTAGGCCAAGAGTTCTACCAAGGCCATTGATGCTGAGACCAGAGTTGCTAGTGGTTCTTCTTACCAGAGGACTAGTTACTAGGGTAAGAGGTCATTTATTCCGTCCACTGCTCCTCCTACTGTTGAGAGATTTGTAGCTCCTGTTGCTCGTAACATTGTTCACACTGAGACTTCCAAGGATAAGTGCCATCGTTGTGATAAGGACCTGCATCTTGGATTTGACTGCTTCAAGAATGCCTACAAGTGCCACACTTATAATGGACTTGGCCATCGTTCCTATGAGTGCCTAGAGAGAAACACATCCCATAGGAAGGCTGCTACTTCTACAGGTGTTGTTTGAAGTGGAAACAAGCCTAAGGGGAAGATCTTTGTGATGACTAGAGCTGAGGCTGAGGCAAACCCAGATATCATTGCCGGTATGTTCTCAGTCCTTGGTGTCGAATGTTTGATCCTATTTGATACCGGTGCTTCTCTATCCTTCATATCAACCAAGTTTGCCGACAGTCTTACTCTCGAGTCTTCCCTTTGTGAGGAGACTTCCATTGCATTGCCTTCGGGAGACGTCTTCTCCTGTTCTTCTTCCTATGTGGGTGTACCCATTTTGATAGCCAGCTCCTTATTTCCTGCGAACCTTCTGAGGTTTCCTCTCGATGAGTTTGACATTATCCTCGGTATGGATTGTTTATCGTGGTACCATGCTCGCTTCGAGTGCCGTGACCAGAAAATATATTTCAGAAGTCCTACATGATTTCGTGTTTCCTATAATGGAACCCGCCCCCGAAAGGGTGTTCGTCTGATTGCTTCAATGAAAGCTTCTTGTCTTCTTAGGAAGGGTTGCCAATCCTTCATGTGTGTCATTTCAGCTGCGAAGCCTTCATTGCCAAAGCTTGAGGATGTGCCTATTGTTCGAGAGTTCCCTGACGTTTTTTTCCTGAGGAGTTACCTGGTATTCCTCTAGAGCGTGACGTAGAGTTTACGATCGAGCTCGTGCCTGATACCGGACCAATTTCTTAACCTCCTTATCGGATGACTCCGCCAGAGTTGAAAGAATTGAAGAAACAGTTACAAGAGATGATTGAGAAAGGTTTCATTAGACCGAGAGCTTCGCTGTGGGGTGCTCCAGTTTTGTTCGTAAAGAAGAAGGATGGTTCAATGAGGTTGTGCATTGATTATAGAGAGCTGAACTGTGTCACTGTGTGTAAAACCCCTCGTCGCAGCGGAAAAGTAAAACATACAAATATGCCAAAATTTACGTGGAATTTAAACTTTAACATGCAAGATAAAACGAGGTAAATTAAAACAGACTGTACAAACTAAAATGATCAAAACATAGATAAGTATATAGTTCTAAGTATGAAACATAAGTACAAAACACAGGCTGGGATGGTACATCCCTACAGGCACTCAAATGTATAACAAAAAGAAAATAGGTCTAGATAAACGATTACGGGTATGTCATCGATGATAGGATCATCGCTCGCTAGCCTCAGTAACCCTCCAGCAACCTGTCATGTTCCTACATACATGAAAACATGTACGCCACAATCAGTGGGGAGTGACTAGAGTTCTCATAGCCACCGATTGTCAATAACACATAACACATAAGGCATCCAACTTACTCCAACATTTATAACATGTGAAGCATATACATATCAATATCTCAATCTCATATCAACATGCAATACTTGCAAAGGCGCTCAACTAATTCGGAAACTATTTGAAAAGAGAGTCGGTCTCCCTTCCGGTTGCCCGGCCGGGGGGATCTTTCAATCCAAACCGTTTACGAAACCAGACTAATAGTCGTCCAATGCCTTGGACGAACAATACTAAAATAACCAATACACTATAACAAACAACACAATCAATCAGCAACATCTGACATTGTACCCCAACTCAGGCAAGCAGATGCAATCAGTAGTATCTAGAACCTACCGCAACTCAGGCAAACACTAGACACAAATCAGCAGTGTCCAAGTCACACTCCAACTCAGGTAAACTTGGTACACAAGTCAGCAAGCATATACCCGCACCCGCAACTCAGGCACGGATGGATACCAATCAGCTAATAATGGTTCTTAACGCAACTCAGTTAGATCCATTACTCTTCGTAATGAAATCGGGATCCCAACTCAGACCAAACCCACTACGGTCAAACAAACTCACGATAGGGCAGAGGTCGCAACTCTGGCATTTCCCTACCGCATCATCCATACACGAGACGGTCCTTACGTCGCAACTCAGACTAGGCCGCCACGGCACAAACACTCACATGTCAAACTAGAGGATCACAACTCAGACCATAGCTTGACACGCATCAAACATCAGTACATATCGTACTCTAGCGATCCCAACTCAGACATATTCCGATATGTACTACAACCAAGTCCTTAGTCCTAATCTTCTAGACCTCTAACAACACTTAATTGACCCCGGGAACTAAGTTGAGGGAGAGCCGGTTTCCCTTTCGGTTACCCGACCGGGGGGTCTCTATTCTCTCTCCATTCCCGAACCCAATAGAGTGCCGCCCGAACCTCGGGGACCTCAAGCACAGATACGAGAATAAGAGAAAGGCCAATTTCGATTAAGTTATTTCTAAACGACTGCTATATATTAAAAATATCTTAGTCCGATAAGAATTATTAACGGACACTTAAAAATTAACTAATTTTAGACAAGTCACTAATTACTTTACTAAATCTTACTTAGCTAAAATATATTTTCTTAAGTATATGATTACGTTCTAAATAATCGGTTCGACCGATAAAGGAAATAACCACGTTTTAAATTAAACTTCATATTATATTACCTATATTTTATACGGGGAAAATCGATTAACTAATTAAATTATTTCGACATGCTTCTAATAAGAAAATCGAAACCCATTAGTAATTCGTAACGATTTCTAACGTATTATATTTAAACGTAAGCAAGATAGCAAGCACGTACGTAAAATAATAATAAATAATCATATAATAATAAAAATATAAATAATAATAATAATAATAACTAATAGTATTAATACGTAGCACTAGTAATGTGTAGTATATATGTAGTGGTAAAAAAAACATTAGAAGAATAAAAGAAATAGGTAGTAGTTCACGCAAGAAATACCAAACACTAACTTAATTGGTGTAGCAGCGAGGACGATGCAGCAACAGAATTAAACAAAAATTAGAATGACGCATAGGCAGCAATATTAATTGGTAACAATCACGTAGCAGCCACTGATGCTCGCAATTTATGCATAGTTTTTCTTTTCTTGCGGCGCACATTTTCATGTTATCACATCTTTTCTGCTGTTTTTTCCTCCAAATTCTCGCTACTGGTGAATTGTGTGGCTTTTTGCAGGTTCTACGGATTTTTGAGCATAGTTGGACACGTTATGCTATGTCGATCGACACAGTCAGTTATGTCAATCGACAGTGAAAGTTGTGTCGATCGTCATGCATCAGTCGTCACAGGAAATCAGTTCTTTGAAGCTATAATGTTGTGTCGATCGACACAAATTCAATGTCGATCGACATGTGAGGTCTATGCCGATCGACGGAAGGCCATCGTCACAGGAAGAACTAGATTTGGAGAAATTGGGTGTGTCGATCGACACAATTCCATGTCGATCGACATGCCTGATATGCGGGACAGATTTCGTTCTTTGGTTTTTAAGTTAATTAGGTTTCTTTTTATTTTCTTTTGTTGGGCTTTTAGTATAAAAACACTGTACTTTGTACTCTTTAGGTATTCTATTTTCTATCCTCGTTTTTTAATTTTAAAATTCGATCAAAAACTGTCTTTGAATTTTTGGGAGACCTAGCTTTTTGGAATTTCTCTCTGCCACACTTTTGATACTTGGTAATTCATTTTCTCGCGGTTGTTTTATTCTTATTTCTCTTTTCTCCTTGCTTCATCTTTCTGTTTCTTTAATTCCAGTTTTTCTTGCGAACATGTTATATTCCATATGTATTTTGATTTCCCTTATTGTCAATCCCGTTATGAATAGATAATTCCCTTGACTAGGATATAGGGGATCCAATGAAATTGTGACGATATTTGACTAGGCTAGATCGGTTATTAGTCTTTGCCTTTGTTGCTATTTATGACATTTTATTGCTTTTAATTGGTTAAGTCGACGTAGCTAATTAATTGTTTGGTAAACCCCGACCTAAGATCGAGAGCCTGGTGAGGGTCAGACCTGTCATAAACATT
Organism: Silene conica; assembly: GCA_029255685.2. NCBI lineage: Eukaryota > Viridiplantae > Streptophyta > Magnoliopsida > Caryophyllales > Caryophyllaceae > Silene > Silene conica. Next base: position 56,622,702 of record CM055313.2, read on the forward strand.
AGAATGCCCTAGTAAGTTGCGAGAGCCCGCTAGAAGCATTTTAGGGCGAATAGCGATCGGAGAGGACCTTTTCACTGCCCCTTAGACTTTTATCTGTGACCCATCTGCAACCTAGTCCTTAACCGTTATACTTTCATTGGTGAACCGACTGTCCTAGTTTCTCTTTCTCTTATTTTATTCTCATATCTTTTACGCCCTTTATTTCTCTCTTTCCTTCACTACTTTTAGTTTAGTCAAAACAACAAACAAAACCCCCAATTCTGGTTACCTTGACGGACTTTAGTTTAACTTTTAGAATTCATATTAGTCTCCCTGTGGATACGATCCCGACTTCCTTGCTACATTAGTTAGGCAGTTGGTTATCTTTGATAGGGTTGCGACAGCCGTGTCAAATTTCGGCGCCGCTGCCGGGAGATGGTGATATTTTATTTGCTTTATTTTAGTTTGTCTTTTGTCTCAAGGGATTCAACTTCCTTGAGGCAGTTCTCATCCTTTCCTTTAGTTTCTGTTTATGCCCAGGTCCAACAGGTCCGAACTCATACCGTTTGATCCCGAACCTGAGAAGACTTTTCGCGCTTTACGAAACTTCTGGAAGGAAATACGTCAAGCAGAGGATTTTCAAACTCTTGATTCCGTCTACGAAGAATTCTCTAATTCTCACGAAGAAGGATCCTCCGAGTTTTATACCTTTGCAGAAGAGACTTCGGAGTTCGTAGCTGATATTCCTATACCGGTTACGATGCCGAAACCGTGTACTCATTCCGAGCCCTCACCCGATTCCATTCCCAAGGGATTTAAACTCCATACTGCTACTAATTGAAACTTTGATATCCGCCCATCTTACATAAATCTGGTGGAGCGAAATCAATTTCAGGGAGTGAGCGGCGAAGACCCCGGAAAACATATGGAGATATATACCGACTATTGCTCAACCATATCACTCACCGCTGGAGTTACGCAAGAACAAGTTAAGGAGGTTCTTTTTCCCTTCTCCTTGTTAGATGGAGCTCGTGAGTGGTACCGTGACCTTGACAAGGAAGCTGCGGGAGTGACTGACTGGAATTCTCTCGCCCTAGCCTTCTAGAAGAGGTACTACCTTCCACAGAGAACAAATGCCCTAAGGGGGCAAATCACTAGTTTCAAGCAGTTAACTACTGAGACCCTTTACGAAGCATTTGTCCGCTTCAAGAACCTAATCCGATCTATTCCTCATCACGGGTTCGAGAAATGGTTTTTGTGCAACCAATTTTACAATGGGTTGTACGATGACCATCGTGCTATTTTGGATGCTTCATCAAATGGGAGATTTCAAAAGAATGTTGATGATGATAAGGGCTGGAATGTGATTGAAGAGATGGCAACTCATACTGCGGAGTACGGGAATCCTAGGGGTGGTGCTAGGCCGAGTGTTGGTGGAAGTGACAACAGTGCCCTTGTAGCCCAGTTACAAGCCATGAATGCTAGGTTTGACCGTTTGGAGATGGGTCAAAGCTCGGGAAACCAACAAACTGTAAATGCTATGGTTCAGCAAGAAGTCAATTGTGACCGGTGTGGAGTAGGGGGACATATCGCAGCTGAGTGTATGTCCGAAAAAGAGCAAGTTCTAGCTTTTCAAAGCTATAAGCAAAGTGGTCCCTTCTCTAACACCTACAATGAGAGAACAAGAGAACACCCTAACTTCTCCTGGCGAAATCAGAATGTTTTGAATCCCACACCACTACCACCTCCACAACAATCCACTTACATACCACCTCACCGTTCCAATCAACAACAACCTTTCCAAAAACCACCATCTTTTCCACCACCACAACAACAACAACCGGTTCCTCAAAATGTTGGTGAGATTGCAGAGTTGAAGGGTATGCTACAATCCCTTATGGGTCATGTGATGAAAAGTGATCAAGTTAAGGACGCGTCTATCAAGATGCTTGAAACTCAAGTTGCCCAATTAGCTTCTAACCAATCAACAAGGCAACCTGGTTCCTTACCTTCTCAATAAGCCGCGTGATTCAGTCAATGCAATTCATCTACGAAGCGGGCTCTCTTATGACGGACCACCTATGCCTAAGGAAAATGACGATTTCGTTGTCGAAGAAATAGATGTTAACATTGAGGATGAGATCGATGATTCTGCAAAAGAATCTAGTTCGAGCACTTTGTGTCGGTCGATAAGGCCATGTCGATCAACTTCTGAGCTATGTCGATCGACGCCAGAACCATGTCGATCGACACGACCCTCCGAAGGAAAGACAGATTTTCGAAAATCGACCGACGTTGCCAATAACTCTGTTCCGATTGCTAATAAGGCCATCAGTGATTCCGATCGACCAAATGAGATATCGAAAGGGAAAGAGAAAGCTGCAGAGACACCAATTGTAGTTCAAGTTCCATTTCCCAGCCGATTACGGAACACAAAAATGGAGCAAAATTTCGGTAAGTTCATGGAGGTCGTCAAGAATTTACAGGTAACCGTCCGTTTCACTGAGTTAATCACCCAGGTACTCTCCTATGAGAAAATTATGCAAGACATATTGACTCGTAAGAGAAGCTTCAACGAGGTGGAGACTATTGCTTTTACCGAAGAGTGTAGTGCACTCCTACAAAGCAAATCTCCACCAAAGTTGAAGGACCCGGGTAGTTTTTCGGTTCCTGTTACTATAGGCACCCTTGTGATAGAGAAAGCTTTATGTGATTTGGGGGCAAGTGTCAGTGTTATGCCCTATTCGGTCTGTGAATAGTTGAACATGGGTAATCTTAAAGTCACGAGTGTGACTCTTCAAATGGCTGACAGATCAGTAAAGAGACCTCTAGGTGTTTTAGAGGATGTCCCTATTAGGATAGGTAAATTCTTTATACCTGTCGACTTCATTGTCCTACATATGGTTGAGGACACCCAAATCCCAATAATCTTGGGTAGACCCTTCCTACACACTGCAGGAGCCATCATTGATGTCAAACAGGGGCGTTTGACTCTTGAGGTAGGGGATGATAGAATGACCTTTAGTCTAGCTAACACACTAGCTAAACCTATGATTGAGGACACTTGCTATGCCATCGACATTATTGATGAATCCATGTTTGATTTTTGGTCGGGTTCCCTAATTGGGGACCCGTTAGATGTTCTAATGGTTCTTGATAATTTTGCAGAAGATGCGCAGGTTGATTATGCAATGATGAAGGGGGCATTAAAAGGAAGACAATACACCCTCGAGAAAGGTGAGACGGTTGATGCGATAATGGAAACCTCTTATACTGCAGAGGTAACAAAACCGGAACTCAAACCCCTCCCATCCCATCTCAGGTATGTCTTCCTTGATGATCATGAACTATATCCTGTCATAGTTAGTTCTAAACTAGATGCTGGCCAACTCGCTGACTTGTTGGTTGTTTTGAAAAAAAATAAGAAAGCTATGGGATATAGTTTAGATGACTTGACAGGTATTAGTCCCGATTTCTGCATGCATCGAATCAACTTGGAAGAAGGTCACAAACCTCGTGCGCAAGGTTTACGCCGGCTAAATCAGAATATGCAGGATGTGGTAAGGAAAGAAGTGATGAAACTTCTTGATGCAGGTATAATTTATTCTATTTCTGACTCTAAATGGGTAAGCCCAGTTCATGTAGTTCCTAAGAAAGGAGGGACTACTGTAATTAGAAATGACAAGAATGAATTAATACCAACTAGGACTGTGTCTGGGTGGCGGATGTGTATTGACTATAGGCAGTTGAATACCGCCACTAAGAAAGACCATTTCCGTCTCCCTTTCATTGACCAGATGTTAGAGAGATTGGCATCACACAAGTTTTTCTGTTATTTGGATGGGTATTCGGGATTCTTTCAGATTCCCATTCACCCTGATGACCAAGAGAAGACGACTTTTACTTGTCCCTATGGTGTTTATGCATATCGCAAGATGCCATTTGGTCTCTGTAATGCCCCAGCTACCTTTCAAAGGTGCATGATGGGAATTTTTTCCAAGTATATAGAGTCAATCATGGAAGTCTGTATGGATGACTTCAGTGTGTATGGTTCTGATTTTTCTTCTTGTTTATCTAACCTTGATAAAATCTTGCAGAGATGCATTGAGGTTAACTTGGTTTTGAACTGGGAGAAATGTCATTTCATGGTGAACGAGGGTGTCGTTCTTGGTCATCTGGTTTCAGATAAGGGTATACAGGTAGACAAAGCAAAAGTGTAGGTGATAGAGCAATTACCTCCACCCGTTAACGTCAAGGGGGTTAGAAGTTTCCTTGGTCATGCCGGATTTTATCGCCGGTTTATCAAGGACTTTTCTAAAATTGCTAAACCGCTTACACGGTTGCTGATTAAAGATGTGTCTTTTGATTTCTCTGACGAGTGCCTTATTGCTTTCAAGAGGTTAAAGGAAGCCTTGATCACCGCGCCCATAATCCAAGCACCGGATTGGGAGCTTCCTTTTGAGATAATGTGTGACGCGAGTGATTACGTGGTTGGCGCAGTGTTAGGCCAAAGGAAGGTAAAAGCTTTGAGTGCAATCTACTATGCAAGTAGGACATTGGATGAGACGCAGGTCAAGTATGATACCACAGAGAAAGAGATGTTAGCCGTGGTATATGCATTAGAGAAGCTCAGGTCATATCTGCTGGGGTCAAAAGTGATTATCTTCACTGATCATACCGCTCTGAAACAACTCTTGGTGAAGAAAGATTCCAAACCACGGCTACTGAGATGGGTACTCCTAATTCAGGAGTTTGATTTGGAGATTCGGGATAAGAAAGGTTATGAAAACCTTGTTGCTGACCATTTGTCTCGATTGGAGATACAAAATAAGGGAGACACTCTTCCTATTAATGATTTCTTTCCTGACGAGAGTTTTATTGCTTTTTCTATTTCTGAGATTCCTTGGTATGCTGACTTTGCCAACTTTATTGCAGGTAATCTTCTACCTCCGGATTCGAGTTTTCAGCAGAGAAAGCGATTCCTCCACGATGTGAAGCGATATTTTTGGGATGACGCCTTTCTTTTCAAAGAATGTGCTGACGGGCTCTATAGGAGATGCATCCCACAATGGGAAACAAAAGCTATTTTGGAGGCATGTCATTCCTCCTCTTATGGCGGGCACCACGGTCCATCCCGGACCGTGGCTAAGGTACTTCAATCTGGTTTCTTTTGGCCTACCATTGTTGGGAAATGTGTCCTCAACAATAGTGCGATCACGTAATTAAATCTCACAACGAGAATGCGCAAGGGATGATACGAATTATTAGTCAACTGACCAACATTAATCGGTAATGATTGGCTAGCTAGAGTTTGACATTACTGTCGTATGACGGTGATGGTCAGTTGATCCCTTTAGGTCACACCTTTAGGACAATTCCCTTAATTGATAAAGTGATCAAATGTATATTGATACGATTTGATCATATTCCTTAAACTCGTATATCGAGAAATTAGAGGTTAAATCTTAATGTAAGATTTATGTTTAAAATTGAAACGTGTCAATTGTTAAACATTAAACGATATTTTAAGATATCGAAATTAGAATGAATTGGGTTGAAATTAATACAAAGGTTGTAAATCGTATTGACGATATGTGATCATTTTACATTAGTAATTTCGAATTACTTATTGATTAATAAATATGATTTATTTGTGTATAATATTTATATGATAAATATTTATATGTTTTAAATGTACTAAAACATATTATATGACATATAGGATGTCACACTTTGTGTAAATTATACATTTTACAAAGTTGTAAAATGAAATCCTTTTTAAGGATTAAGGGGCCGGTTAAGTGGGGTTGGTTGTGTGGGTTTAATGTATAAAACACAATCATTAAAAGACCACCTTGAGAACACTAACCTAGATGCTTCCCTAGTGTCTTGAGAAGTGAAGGTGTTCCCCTTTGAGGCTTCCCAAAACCGGCAACCCCTTCCCCATGTAGCATGCTTGAGATAATTAGATTATCTTATGTTAAAGAAGCATGCTTAAGATATATATATGATATATGTCATTCATTCACTACTACTTCTTGTTACTCTAGCCGAAATTCTACACAAACAAGAAGAGAAATTTTACCTCTAAAATACTTATTATAAGATAATAAAATTCATACTAAGAGTAGTATTCAAATATTATTCTAATAAGAGTGATTAGAATAAGTTTAAGGAAAAACCGATTCCTAGTCTAGCATACAAAGTTTCGGTTCATTAGGGCTTGTCTTGGTGCATCCGGAGGAGGTATTCTATATTGGGTACTCGGAGGATCATCCTTGCAATATACTTGGACCGAGTGTAAGAACACGGTTTACTCCTTATTTCCGCTTTTAGTAGCATGCATAAGATCTAATAAAAGAGTTTATTATTTTTGTTAATTAAAAGTTAATTAAAGGTTTTGATAGTATGACTAAATTAGTTTATGAGCAACTAGTTAAACCTAACAATTGGTATCAGAGCAAAATGGTTGTTTGCATGCTTTCCGTTTCGTTTTTACGGAGTTATTAGGATAACAAAATAAAACTTGATAATTTTCGTTTTGATATATGATATGCACGAAATTAATTTAGCATGATACCTACTGTTTTCTAATATGATTTAGAATATTTGGAATAATTTTTGCATGAATATTGATCATTGGTATTTTTATTTCGGTTTTTAATACGTTTTAATGGTTAAAAATGATTAATTTTGGGAAAAATAGTTAAAATAAGCTTCTGGCCGAGATTTTTCAGTATGATATCATATGTATTTTGTATAATATGAATATGAATTTTCGTAAATTATAGACCTTTAAATCGTGTGATATGAATTTTAATGGTTAAAATGCAATAAGATGAATAAAAATGGGTTAAAATAGTTATATTATGAATTTGACTATAAAAATTTATGAGGATGTCACATGCAATATTTATAATTTATGTTGAATTTTCAGAAATTTATCTTGAAATATTGCAATATTATAGATTTTTAATGAAAAAATCGGGTAATTAGTGACATAATTTCGACTTTAATAGTTTAAGTTGGAATTTGGCCATAAAAATTTAACACGATGTCATATATATTATTTCCAGCATGTATAAAATTTTCGAGAATTTTATCTTTATTTATGCTTGAGAAATAATTTTAAATGTTAAAATCGTACGATATATGACGTAAATCGTTAAAATTTGCAAATGTTGTTAAAATGGCCGAAATATGTAACCCATTTTAGTCATATGTGATATGTTCATCATGAAATTATTCTTGGGAGCCTAAAGTTTCAGATTTGATTTGTATTGATTTAATTTTGTTTTGTTAAAAGTAGCAATTAAAATTAAATTAAAAGGAGGCATGCTTTAAAATTTCGGCTATGGGGCAATGTGCCATTTAATTTTCTGTCCATCTTGTGTTCTTAAAATGTTATGGAAGGTATAAAAATTATTATTAGTATTTAATTTGCATTTATGAAGTTAATTATTGAATTTTCCGACTTAAATTGCTCGTTTTACGTGTTATTTTCGAAATAATAATAAAACCGTATAAAATACTAATATTTTAACTTTCTGAAAATTTTAAGAACATTCTGGAATTTTCAAAATTTGAATTTTGAATTTTCGAAATTTTAATGACTCTTTTGAATTTTATATTATTTTTCCCGTAAAACCGAGTAATACCGATCAATATTAAAATATATTAAGTTAATTCATGTTCAAAGTTTGAGTAAGACTAAATTTTGAATCCTATGCGAGTTAGGATGATTAACTTAACGATGAAAACCGTTTCATATAATGCATAGTGTTGTTAACCGTTAAAACACGCGATTCCATAAACCAAGGTTTACGATAACTATTTAAATAAGTGTTTTAAATAGGACGATTTGGCTTAGGATTTGCATGTTAATTCATATTTATATAAGCATTGCATATTTATATTATGAATGTCATGATTTATTTTACGTAATTTTGGGAATTATGTAATATACTTAGTATGGCCTAGTTTTAAATCGGTATTTCCCGTAATGTAAGGGGTTACCGATTCGGTTGTAATTTTGTGATCTCGTATCACCCAATTGTAATTTATTTCTATTTTATAATGTATAAAGTAGACTAGAAAAGATGTAATATTTGTAAAATCCGGAGTTCCTTGAAGACGGTGCCATTCGGAAAGCAGTTCCGATCAAGACGGTGTTTACCTCGAAGTGCGTGCCGCGTGAAGTTCAAGGGACCAAAGGAGTTGGTTTCCGAATTTGTACTTTGTTATTTCTTTTCTAGGAAAGGCCATACTAGGGTTTATTTATGCTTTTATTTTTGCTTTTTATATGTTTGCATGCATAGCCAAATCGTCATACATCGTATCATGCATTTTTCGATTTAATCGACCTAGTCTTTTATTTTATCGATAATTCACCGACTTAGTTCACTTAAACGGAGATAGATAATAATTTGACTAGATCTCTTACATATAAACATTGAGACTTAGCCTTACCAAAAAGTACGGACCCATGAATCCCTTCTTCACAAGGACGTAGGCTCGGCTACACCGGGGTACTAAAATTGTCACGTTGGGTAAGTGGGGTAATAAGATTACACCTTGAAATTTGGTTGATCTCAACGAAAGTATTCGTAACCGTAGTTGCAATAAGTTCGGGCTAAAGATAATTTTAAGAAAATTGTCGACCGAGAGTTCTAAGAGTAGAACCGATTAAAGAGTTAATCCACCAAATTATACCGATACGGGTTGAATCGGCTACACCGTGCCCGGATTAGTATGGGTTTAGGTCTCGGGATTGTTTACTTAATTGGGTAAGAGATCATTAAGTAAATATATATAACTAAACTTAAAGTTTTTAGTTTAAATTATGAATTTAAAAAAGATGTTGTTTTTCCTTTTATTATTGTAGTTTAATTTTCAACATCGACTATGGCAACCAACGCTCCACCTCTCACTAACGTATCATGGCTTCGATCCTTTATGGATCGTTGCAAACTCGATAAGCATGGTTCCAATTTTAAGGATTGGGATGCGCAATTGCTTTTGGCCGCTCAAGGTGACGATAAGAGTCGTTACCTATCCGAAGCCGCTCCTCCCGCTCCGACCGCTCGTTCGTCGGTCCAAACTCGTGAGGCCTATGAAGCCTACATGAAAGAGTCCTCCGCTCTTAAAAATGTGCTCATCTTCTCCATGGAGCCGGATCTCCAAAGGAGTATGATTAAGTTGACCACATCATATGAGATATACACCAAGCTTGCGACCATGTTTTCGCAAACTCCTAGGGTGATTCAATATGAGGCGGCTTCCGCCTTCTTTGACATAACTTTCAAGGAAGGGCAAAAGATAAGCCCTCATGTGCTCAAGCTTGTTGAGCTCGCGGAGACTCTAAAAGCTCAAAATGTTAATGTTCCCGACTCTCTAATTATTGACCGAATTCTTCACTCGCTCAATAAGGTTAAGGCGTATGCTCAATTCCGGGTGAATTTCAATATGCGAAACCAAGAGACCTCGTTAGACGAGTTGCATAAGATGCTCGTCCAAGCCGAAAGGGACGTGGGACTTCATGAAAGTTCCACCAAGGATGTTTTGAACATCGAAAAGAAAGGGAAAACGAGCTTCAAGAGGAATGCCTTGAAAGGCAAGGGCAAGAAAACGTTCAAGCCCAAAGCGACCAAAGAAAAGACCTTTTCGAAAGGCGCTTCCACCTCGTCTTCAAAAGAGCAAGACAAGTGCCATTATTGCACGAGGATCGGTCATTGGAAGCGAAATTGCCCCAAGTACTTAAGTGATCTCAAAAATGGGAAAGCTACCGCCGTAGGTAATAATTCTCGCGTATAATTCATGTCATTTATCAACTTATGTATAGTGATACAAATGTGTTGATATTTACCCTTTTTAATTGTTTTAAAGGGCCACCCCCGAATAATGATAAGGGCAAGGAGAAGGAAGCTTGAGGTTCCTTACTTAGATGTCTCCGGTAGCATCCAATTGATCGAAGACTTGAAGAGCTAGGCTCTATTTTTCATATCGTCTTCTTTCATATTTTGCATTTATTTATGGAACAATTTAATTTTCTTGTAAGACAAGGATTAAAATCCTAAAACAATGGTTGTAATTTTGGATATTAGTGACTTGGTTTTCAACCCGAGTCACTACTTTTGTTCTTAATCAATGTTTTGATTTCTCAAATAAATAGCAAGCCTTGTTTAAACATGAATGATAGAAATTTAATATTGATACGATCAAGTATAAGAGAATCAAAGAGTTGATTAAAACGGAGAACTACACCCCATGAGATAGATTCAATCAAAATGAGACTATATCAGTTCATTATAAGATTTTCATTTTAAGTGAAAATGAGAATGTATTCATCACACCTATCAAACTTCAAACATTCAAATACATTGGTTGATCGAAATAGCTATCCTTAAACAAGTAAAGGTTATTGTTAGAAGGATAGAGTGGGAGAAAATATTTCGCTCACAAACCAATGATGTGAATAAAGGAGAGATCTTAGAGAAGATTCTTACTTGGGAGTCTCAAGATGAACCCTAAGTGATTTGAAGAAACTACGGGAGGACACTCGAAGAAAGGTTCTTTGTGTTCATTGTTTCATAGAGAGGAAACAAAGAGCCCTAAGTGATTTGAAGAAACTACGGGAGGACACTCGAAGAAAGGTTCTTTGTGTTCATTGTTTGGTAGAAAGGAAACTTGAAACCCCGTATGAAATCATCAGTAGGAAAACGGTTCCTATGTAGTTATAAAGAAATTATCATGTCATTTTCGTTTCCTCAAGAAAACGAAGACATGATAAGAAGGTAATGAATGATTGAATGGAAACAGATCACTATAGGGATAGTGATAGTGATAATGATTCAAGTAATAGTTTAACATGCGAGTAATGAAATGTTCATTTGAGATATCGAAAGATATTGATTTTAGTGGGAGCGATTTTCATAAAAAGAATTAAGCCTACCATTTAGAGAGAATGGGTGATTCTTTAAGGTGTAAAGAATAAGAGGTTTTCAATTCTAGATGATCAAATACTTTATATCATAAGATGATGGAGCTTACGGGAAGGTTTATTATATGGATAATAAAAGGTCGCCCACTAGAAGTTAGAATGGTTGGATACTTTATTCATAACGATGAATGAAACCATTATCAAATAGCCAAGATGTTTGAAAATTGTAAGAGTGATGAAATCACTAATAAACTACAATATAGATTTCAGTACATAAGTGACTATAGAGAGTGATTTTAATCCCTCCAGTATATCGATACGTCACAAGTTATAAGATAACAGTGGGAGCTTTCCTCCGGAAAGGAAACTCAAAATCTAGAAAGAGTTCTAGATATGTACTCAAATAGAATCATATTATACGGGATAATATGAGAATAAAGGAGACCAAAAGTTGTAAGTTTTGCTATCATGAATAAAGGTTATTCGCATGAATAAAGGTTTATTCGCAAAACACTAATACAATTAGATGATTGTGCATCAAATGCAATGTAATAGTGTTGACTATTGTTGCATGACAACATCATTTGAGTTATTAATAACTCAAAGTAAAAGATACTTTGTCAGAATCCAAATGGGTTGTATGAGACAATATTGAACCCCATAAGTGAACTGGATTGACTTAGTATAGCCCCTAGCCGCTTACATGAGGTGACGTCTCAAAGCGACTAGAGTGTGAGGCGATTGATGGCGAGTTCAAGTGCCATAGAGTCATATGAGATGACTAGTTGATCACATAGGCAGACTGTAAGAGACACTCTGTCGGGCAATGTGACCGCTTATAGAGTTCTGGAAATTTTATAGCCGGGTCGTGGCGAGAGCTGCTATAGTATTCTTGTGAGTCAATTCTTTGACTAAAGACTACTCTCCCAAGATGGTACAGTTTAGGCATAACTTTGATCCATTCTCTACGACTTTTCGTAACTGGAGTCAAATGGGATTGTTTTGGGTTGTGACTAACTGTGACTAGTTGAAGGAAGTAGTGCGATAGAAATTGTCCACCCCTTGTCAGGGTTGTTCAAATCTCAGGGCCACTCGAGGAGAAGTTAACTGGAAATGCGTGGCCACGCTCGGAAGGTATCTATGGTAGATGATTCCGGTCAGACAGTTATTCTCCAGATCGAGGAAACCATTCATGATATGATCAAATGCAAGAACGACCAGAGAGAGACATCTTGCATTGAATGGGAGATTGTAATAGGACAAGAGAATTGGTGACGCACACTTGTCGAGGACAAGTGGGAGATTGTTGGGAAATGTGTCCTCAACAATAGTGCGATCACGTAATTAAATCTCACAACGAGAATGCGCAAGGGATGATACGAATTATTAGTCAACTGACCAACATTAATCGGTAATGATTGGCTAGCTAGAGTTTGACATTACTGTCGTATGACGGTGATGGTCAGTTGATCCCTTTAGGTCACACCTTTAGGACAATTCCCTTAATTGATAAAGTGATCAAATGTATATTGATACGATTTGATCATATTCCTTAAACTCGTATATCGAGAAATTAGAGGTTAAATCTTAATGTAAGATTTATGTTTAAAATTGAAACGTGTCAATTGTTAAACATTAAACGATATTTTAAGATATCGAAATTAGAATGAATTGGGTTGAAATTAATACAAAGGTTGTAAATCGTATTGACGATATGTGATCATTTTACATTAGTAATTTCGAATTACTTATTGATTAATAAATATGATTTATTTGTGTATAATATTTATATGATAAATATTTATATGTTTTAAATGTACTAAAACATATTATATGACATATAGGATGTCACACTTTGTGTAAATTATACATTTTACAAAGTTGTAAAATGAAATCCTTTTTAAGGATTAAGGGGCCGGTTAAGTGGGGTTGGTTGTGTGGGTTTAATGTATAAAACACAATCATTAAAAGACCACCTTGAGAACACTAACCTAGATGCTTCCCTAGTGTCTTGAGAAGTGAAGGTGTTCCCCTTTGAGGCTTCCCAAAACCGGCAACCCCTTCCCCATGTAGCATGCTTGAGATAATTAGATTATCTTATGTTAAAGAAGCATGCTTAAGATATATATATGATATATGTCATTCATTCACTACTACTTCTTGTTACTCTAGCCGAAATTCTACACAAACAAGAAGAGAAATTTTACCTCTAAAATACTTATTATAAGATAATAAAATTCATACTAAGAGTAGTATTCAAATATTATTCTAATAAGAGTGATTAGAATAAGTTTAAGGAAAAACCGATTCCTAGTCTAGCATACAAAGTTTCGGTTCATTAGGGCTTGTCTTGGTGCATCCGGAGGAGGTATTCTATATTGGGTACTCGGAGGATCATCCTTGCAATATACTTGGACCGAGTGTAAGAACACGATTTACTCCTTATTTCCGCTTTTAGTAGCATGCATAAGATCTAATAAAAGAGTTTATTATTTTTGTTAATTAAAAGTTAATTAAAGGTTTTGATAGTATGACTAAATTAGTTTATGAGCAACTAGTTAAACCTAACAACCATGTTTTATGATGCTAAAATGTTTGTTTCCTCTTGTGATGCTTGTCAACGCACTGGTAACATTTCCCGGAGGCACGAGATGCCTCAGGTTGGCATCTTGGAAGTCGATGTTTTTGATGTTTGGGGAATCGATTTTCAGGGCCCTTTCCCGTCATCTAAGGGAAACAGGTATATCCTTGTAGCTGTCGATAACGTGTCTAAGTGGGTAGAGGTCGTTGCTTCGGTCTCTTGTGATGCTAAGACTGTTGTATCACTGTTTAAAAATATTATATTCCCACGATTTGGTGTGCCACGTATTGTTATAAGTGATCGTGGCATGCACTTTAGGGATAATAAGTTGTCAACCCTCTTCACAAAATATGGTGTTTCACATCGTCGAGGTGTGGGATATCATCCCCAAACTAGCGGGCAGGTTGAGGTCTCCAATAGGGAGGTTAAGGAGATCCTAGCCAAGGTAGTGTCTAAGTCGAGAAAGGACTGGAGTATGAAGCTGGATGATACCCTTTGGGCCTACCGTACCACATTCAAAACTCCAATAGGCACATCACCTTATCGACTAGTCTATGGTAAGTCTTTCCATCTACCTGTAGAGTTGGAATTCAAGGTTTGGTGGGCAGTGAAAGAGCTCAACTTTGATCCTAAGTTGAGCGGTGAAAAGAGACTTTTGCAGCTTGATGAACTGGAGGAATTTAGGCTCAATGCCTATGACAGTGCACGAGTCTACAAAGAGAAGACAAAGAGGTGGCATTATAAGAAAATCCTCATTCGTGATTTCAAAGTGGGTGAAAAAGTGCTACTGTACAATTCCAAGCTTCGCCTATTTCCAGGTAAGTTAAAATCTAAGTGGTCCGGTCCTTTCACTATCACTAATGTGTCTAAGTTTGGTGCAGTGGAAGTTGAGAATACCGCAGGAGAAAAATTTAAGGCCAATGGACATCAAGTTAAGCACTATCGAGATCAAGGTGAAGTGATTGGAGTGGTTGAGGTGTTGCACCTTGAGCCCGTTGCCATCTCTGATCATTGAGGTAACAAAGGTCGAGCGGGACCTTGATAAACCAGTGCTAAACGGGAGGCAACCCGTCTGTAAAAACTTTTACTTTGCATGTTTTAGTTAAGTTTTTCTTTTTCTTTCAACGCTTTTTAGTTAGTTTGTTCTCGTTTCGGTGAGTGAGAATGAGGGAACTTATTGCTTCTATGAGACTTGTGTAGGTCATGTTGAGCTATATCAGGGAGGAAATTCAAGCCGCGTAGGTCGTCGAATGCTATTCTCAAGTTGTGCTTACGATTCTGTCTTATTAGCATTGTCGATCGACTTTGGCTAAGTGTGACGATCGACAATGAAAAAAAAGGAGGATGGTCGACAGGACTAATCGTCACAGGGATTTTGAGGGGTTCACTTGTGTCGATCGACACATTATGCATATGTCGATCGACATAAGAGGCCTAATCGACATAAAAAAAATACCCGTCGACACAGGGATTTCTCTTCGTTTTCTCAAATTATGCTTGTTGTCGATCGACATATGTATAATGTGTCGATCGACACACATATCCAGCCTCTTTGTTGTAAGAAATAAAAAATCCCTCTTTCTCTCTTTAGTTTCCCATGCATCTTCTCAGTTTCGTTTTTATTTTTCCCCTATTCCTTACTGCAAATCGTGTTATTATTCTTCGTTATTGCTCGCACCATCACTTATTGCTCGCACCATCACTTCCATTCCCCCAATTTGAATTGAAATATGCGATTTAGGGTTAGGGTTTGCGTTTTTCGCGTTTTTCCCAAATCAATTCTTGGTTTAACTGGTAAGTTTCCTTACTTATATTCAAATTAATTGTGATTTAGAGGTAGGGTTTGTTAATCCTATTGATTTATGCACATAATCGCCGTTTTTAATTCAATGCGAAATCTGCGATTTACGTTAGGGTTTTGCGTTTTTTTCGTTTTTTTCGTTTCAATCCCCTTTTGCTCTCTGGTTTCTTTCCTTGTTTCATTCGTTTAACTACAAATTAAGAACAAGGAAGCAACTACGTAAACCCTATGGTGCTTGTGCGTGACTTTATCGTTTTCCCCAATTCAATTCGATAATCGCGAATTTGGGTGCTGGAATTTCGGATTTTTAATTCGAAAAATTGTAATTTGCAGGTATTGAAGATGGATAGTAGGGGAAAGCTGTTGGGGCTGGTGTCCTTGACAGTTAGTACAATGAATTACTAAATCTCTTAAAGGATCACAAGGGCATACTTCAGTATTATTATCAGTTGATCCACGTTTATCAATAACGGTTGGTTTGCTAGATAAGTTTGACGTTATTGTCATACGGATGGCGGTGATCAACTGGTCCCTATACGTCACACCTATAGGACACGTTTGAGAGATGTGAAGGTATGAAAATACAGTCACATTTATGCCGGATACGACTAAACAGTTAGTCAGAGGTATTGACTATTAAATTAGTCAATAAGATGTTGAGATTATTATTTAATACGGATTAAATAATTTTAGCTAATACGGATTGCATGATTAATTCGTAAAATTAAATATAAACGGTTATATTTAATTAGATATTGAATTCGCGTATTAATATAAACAGTTATATTAATTTGACTAATTATACAATATCGTAATTTTATCAGACCATTATTAATATATCGACTGTATTAATATCTGATAACATGTGTGCGATTTATAATAAATACCCGCGAACCATATTTTAGCAAAACGGGTCGAATCACGCATTAGAATAAGGTAAGAGTGGAAAGCCCACTCCTACCCAAACCCTAATTCGGCCGAACTCAGATACAAAAGGAGAGGACTTCTCCTTTTTTCAGGTTACTGCTTTTTTTTTTGTTTTACTGATTAAAAACACATCTCATAAAATTAGGATTTTGAGAGCATTCTTCTCCCAAAACTCAGATCTCACATCTAAAACCTCACAAAACTCTCCCCATATTGCAAGGCAATTGGAGAGCCTTTCTAGCACACGCGGCATCGTCTTAAACAAAGTCTTGGGAGCAAGTTATAGGAGGGAAATTACTTTAATTCCTGTTCTTAGGCCTATTTGCGCAAGGACTCAAGGTTGTAATTTTTTCGTGTTTTTATTAACTTATGACTATAATCACAATTGTATATTTCGTTATAATCCTTCATGTTTTAGGGTGAATACATGTTTTATTCCCCACAAGTGGTATCAAAGCCAAGGCCACGAAGTTTTTACTTTCGTGTTTTTCATAAGTTTTAATTAAAAATATTTTGAAAATCGCGTTCTGTCGCCATGTCGGTCGATCGACCCACTGTTGCGGTCGGTCGACCGACTCTCGCGTGTGTTTTCTGTTTCGGCAGTTTTCTTTTGTGAGTAATCGATCTTGTTTTCGATTCTTATTTACATATTGTTGATTAATCGATATTTTTAACATTATTTGAATTTTTGTTGTTGTTTCATTTGATTTACACATTTTAAATCAAATGTTAAAAACTTGTTTTTATTTTAAAGTGCAGCGATTTGCGTTTTCAAGAAACTCGTTTTTCCAGTTTGGTGGTCGGTCGACCTGGTTGATAGGTCGGTCGACCTTGGTGCTATTACAGGAAGTTTTTCTTTTACTGGCAGATGGTCAGTCGACCCCGAGATGAGGTCGGTCGACCTCGTCTCTGTAACAGGCGTTTTATTTTTCGAAAATAACTTGTTTTATTTTCCCTTGGCCTTTAGTAATATACTGTATACGGAAATAGTATATTATTTTTGTGAAATGGTTCACTCTCGCATGATACAAATTATTTTAAAACGGTTTAAGATAATGGATTATAAATTTATTAAAATTGAAGTGATTAAAACGGTATAATCACATAATTTTAATCTTGTAAGGTGGTTTGGTAAAATTTGTTAAACATAATAACGGTATTATGTCGTGAATAAATTTTGTTTT
The DNA here is from genome assembly GCA_029255685.2 of Silene conica. Taxonomy (NCBI): domain Eukaryota; kingdom Viridiplantae; phylum Streptophyta; class Magnoliopsida; order Caryophyllales; family Caryophyllaceae; genus Silene; species Silene conica. The sequence continues at coordinate 56,640,113 of CM055313.2, forward strand.
TAGTTGATGCAATTTATTTATCGTCTTGTTGAATGCCTTTGACTGCTTTCTATAACGTATTTAATTTTTTGGAAACGGTTGTAACTTAGTGTGGCCTTAGAAGATTGTGTTACCGTAATGATGGAACACGGTCTTGTTTGTAATTTTGACATCTTGTATCTCCGTTTTGGGTTTTTGCCATGTAATTACTTTCGTATTTAAATTAGAATGTAAATAGGTTTATATTTGTAATTTAAATTAGTAATTTTGTGAAGACCAAAGACGGATACCGGATGCTCACTCCCGCTGCAAAGACCAAGATGGAACATCAAGACAAGCTTCTAGGGTCCAACGGTGGATTCCAAGTTGTTTTTATGTTTTATTTTGGTAGGATAGGCCACACCAGTACTTTTATTTACGTTTATTGCATTTATTTTATGCTTTCATCGATAATAGCTTACATCATATTCCGCCTAAAACCAAACCACCTATAACATGCCTGAAAATAGACTCATGTAGAGGTTACGCGTTAGTTTTCTGTGACATACAGAAGTCACGTGTCACATGCAAAGCCATCACTTTATTTCATTCATTCACGTATATGCTAGATATTAGTTCACTTAAAATGGATAAATATAAGTTGATGGGGTCTTCCTCGTATAACCAAAAATTGAGACTAGTCTTTATAAATCAGACTCTCATGAATCCCTTCTTCGTCGGTAGGCATAATATGACCCCTTCTACGTCGGGTAAGTGGGAACAGATGATTTATTTTATCTCAACATTGTGGTCACTAGATACTATCTAGCAACTGTGATGGACTAATAGATAGGATTTACGGAAATCTATCGCCCAAGAGTTCCAACTGTGGAATTAGCCAAGCTGTAGGCTTATCAATATACGGAGATTGAGTCTTGGGATCGTTTATATAATTCTTGAGGGAGATCAATTATATAAATGCATGAGTCTGCGAGTTTAAATTCAATTTAAAATAGACTTAAATCACCACAATAAGTTGCTTATATGGTTTTGTTTTTATCTTCTTTTCAGTGTAGAACACGATCTATTTAAACTACTGTATAACTAATGGTTGGTGAAGACTCAATGCCAAGTGCCAAGCTAGCACGTGAATCCTGGCTAAAAGCCTTCATGGACTCCATGAATCAGTCTACGAGACTGAGGAATGATGGGTCAAACTTCTCTGACTGGGAGGAAACATTACGGAATGCTGCCATTGCTGACGGAAAGCTCAAGTACTTGACTGAGCCAATTCCGGCACACCCAGGAACTGGAGCTAGAGCTAACGAAGTTCGCGCTCATAGCGAATTCGTCATGGAAGCGGGTGCGATAAAGAATGTACTCATCTATGCAATGGAATCCAATTTGCAAAGACACTTCATCTCCCATGGTGCAAACAAGATTTTCACTACGCTCACTAACGAATTCTCGAAAGCTCCGAGAATCGTTTCTTATGAGCATACCTGTCGCTTCTTTGAGGCGAAACTCCAGAAGGGCCAAGCTGTTAGCCCACATATTCTCAACATGATTGAGAATATCGAGAAACTGGAGGCCCTGAACTGCAAGATCAGTGAGAACATAATCATTGATCGAATGCTTTATTCGCTTCATGATGGGTTCGCCTTCTTTAGGGCCAACTATTACATGAACGACATGAAGAAGACTCCTCATAAGCTCCACTCCCTTCTCGTACAGACCGAGAAGGATATGAAATTAAGTGGGAGCGTGAAGCAGGATGTTCTCATGATCTCCAGTAAGGGGAAAGGTAAGGGGAAAGCTAAAGCTCAGGGCGACCTAGCGGTAGGTAAGCCTAAGTTCAAGAAGTCAGGATTCGCTAAGAGTGGGCCCGGTGAGTCGAGCAACTCACAGGGTAAGCCTAAGTACAAGCATGGAATGCCACCATTGCTACAAGACTGGGCATTGGAGGCGCACATGCCCCGTGTATCGTGAGGACATTAAGGCAGGTCGCGTTATTCCTGTTGGTATGTCTTCTTCTTCTTTTATTCACATGATTGAGATTAACCATGCAAGTTACGGAACTGGGGTACTAGATACTAGTTGTGGTTCTCATCTATGTAATCATGTGCAAGGCCTCCGAAACCAAGAACCCCTCATCAAGGGTGAGGTTGACCTGCATGTCGGGAATGGAGCACGTGTTGCTGCAGTATCGAGGGGAACATACGTGATCCAGCTTCCAAGTGGATTTGATTTATCTTTATATAACTGTTATTATGTTCCTAGTTTATCCAAAAACATTATTTCAGTTTCTGCACTTGACAAACTTGGTTTTTCATTTATAATAGAATAATAGCTGTATTTTCTCGTTACACAATATGATTTATGGCAAGGCAGTTTCCATGAATGGAATTTATGTTTTAGGTCAAACCACCGAAATATTATATGTGAATAACAAGTGATTAAAGGTTGGTGACAAAGATCAAACTTACCTATGGCATTGCCGTATGGGACATATAAATGAGAAACGCATAAAACAGCTCATACAGAATGGAGCTATCTCGGCCTTTGATTTCGAATCGTATGGCCGTGTGAATCATGTCTCATCGGTAAGATGACTCGTATTTCCTTCAAAGGTGTTGGAATACGCGCTGCCGACCTATTAGGACTCATACATACGGATGTATGTGGCCCTATGTCGATCAACGCACGAGAAGGTTATAGGTATTTCATCACTTTCACGGATGATTTGAGTAGATATGGCTATGTCTACTTAATGAAACATAAAAGTGAATCCTTTGACAAGTTCAAAGAATACCAGAATCGGGTACAGAACCAATTGGGCAGAGAGATTAAAGCACTTCGGTCTGATTTTGGTGGCGAATATCTTTCTCACGAGTTTGATCAACACCTTAAAGACTGTGGCATCATGCTACAGTTGACTCCACCTGGAACACCACAATTAAATGGTGTGTCCGAACGGAGAAATCGAACTCTACTTGATATGGTTCGATCCATGATGAATCACACCGTTGTGCCTTATTCATTAATGGGGATATGCTCTTTTGTCGGCCGCTCTAATACTTAACCGAAGTCCGTCTAAAGCTGTTGACAAGACTCCATATGAGTTATGGAAGGGAACGGTCCCTAACTTGTCCTTTATTCGGGTTTGGGGCTGCGAGGCTTATGTCAAGTGGAGACACGAGGATAAGCTCGGCCCGCGATTGGTCAAGACATACTTTATAGGCTATCCAAAAGGAACTTTTGGTCATTACTTCTACTCGCCAACCGAACAACGTGTTTTTGTTGCAGCTAGTGCGACGTTCTTAGAGAAAGAATTTCTCGAGAACAAGTCGAGTAATAGAACCTTCGATCTATCAGAGATTCAAGAACCAACTACCGAGCAACCATTGGGGGAAACAGTTCCTTCAACCGAGGCTGGGGTAGATATTCCTGAGGAACCTAGGAGGTCGGGAAGAGTCTCTATTCCTCCGGACAGATACATTGGTATGGTCGAGGAACATGACATAGATGACGTCTTACTCCTAGAGGGTAATGAACCCACAACCTATAAAGGTGCCATGACTAGTTCTGACTCAAAGCTATGGCTAGAAGCCATGAAATCCGAGATGGACTCCATGTATGAGAACAATGTGTGGGATCTTGTTGACCTACCTGTAAAGGTACGCCCCCTTCAATGCAAATGGCTTTAGAAGATAAAGCATGCCGTGGAAGGACAACAAGATATCCACAAGGCAAGACTAGTTGCTAAAGGTTTCACTCAAGTGCCAGGCTTGCACTACGATGAGATCTTTGCACCCGTAGTCATGCTGCATTCCATTCGGATTATCTTAGCGATCGCCGCATTTCATGACTATGAAATCTGGCAAATGGACGTTAAAACTGCCTTCTTAAACGGTTATTTGGAGGACGAGTTGTACATGGTACAGCCCGAGGGTTTTATTGATCCGGAACATCCTAAGAAGGTTTGCAAGCTTAAGCGTTCCATCTATGGACTTAAGCAAGCATCACGAAATTGGAATCATCGCTTAGACTAAGTGATAAAAGAGAATGGGTTTATTCGATCAGTCAAGGAACCATGTCTCTATATCAAGTTGAGTGGGAGCAAGATTGTCTTCCTAGTACTGTATGTCGATGACATACTCTTGATTGGGAATGACATACCTCTCCTTTCTTCGGTTAAAGCATGGTTGAAAAACCATTTCCAGATGAAAGATTTGGGAGAGGCACAAAGAATTTTGGGCATCCGTATCTACAGGGATAGATCACGACGGATGTTGTCTCTCAGTCAGGAGTCTTACATAGATAAGATTCTAGAGAGATTCAGCATGACGAACGAACTCCAAGAAAGGGTTCCTTCCAATGACTACTGGGCTTCACTTGAGCAAGACTCAAGAAGCTAAGACATTGGAAGAGAAAGAGCGCCTGAGTCGGATTCCTTATGCTTCGGCAATAGGATCGATCATGTAAGCCATGATATGCACACGTCCAGACGTTGCATATGCATTGAGTATGACAAGCCGATTCCAAGCTCATCCAGGTGAACAACACTGGATGGCCGTGAAAAACATTCTGAAGTACCTACTGTAACACCCCCATTTATTTAGAGGCCTGATCTAGGACTCCCCAAATAATCAAGGGTGTTACCATCTCGGATAACCGAGGTAGTAGATAACAAATCGAAGAAACACAGTACTTTATTAAGTAGTTTAATGTTTACACTGAAAGAAATACAACTGCGAGGTCTTATAAAACAAACAACAGCATATTCTAGGTGAAAGACTAGACATCGTGAGATAGCACTAGCTAGGTCTGGCTCGTAGTCTCTCCTCCCTTCCGGCTCCCAAGTATCTAAGACCTGTCATTCTGCTCCCCAATAAATTGGATCAACACAGACACATACAACAAACAAACAGGGTCAACACGAGGTTGAGTAGGTAATATATATGCAAGACATGTATTAATAATACAATATAAATTTCCCGTCTCCTCCTCCATCATTACTCCACCTCATCTCCAACACCACACCTCCATCACACCACACCTTTTATGGCCATATCACAAGTCCCTTATCACAAGACCCATATCACAAGACCCATATCACATGCCCCGTTCTCCACGATTATCAATAATGATCAATTAACCACATTATATACAAAATCACAAATCAATAAATATTGAATGACCACATGTCATAACACAACCACAATATAATATCCCCTACCTCAACTGCAGAAGATAATGGCAAGTGAGCAACCGCTACTAAAAATGCTCCACGCGAAAACTGCCACCTAAACATATATATTGTATAATTAATAAACTTCCCTAGACTCCGTATCATAATTATACACTCTTTTATCACACTTTCCTAAAAAGGAAAGTTTCCTTTAAAAGACCTTACCCAAAATAGTAACTCCTATATATACATCAACTATCTTAATTAATTAAGATATCCAACAACAATTGATAAACAAAATACTATTGTTAAATACTAACCATATACCAATAATAACACTAAGAATGAAAGTAATAATAATAATAATAATAATAATACGTTTACCCATAAACAACTAAACTAACAGCCCCTTTTTCCGACCTTACTCCCGCGACCAAACAACCCTTCGTTCCTATTGTTCACGCCATCTCCACCACCAACAACCACCCAGCCACGCACCCCGCGCCACTTGCTAATGCTCTGACCACCAACGACCCCATCGACACCCTCGAAACACGATGAACCAGGGCCAAAACCAGGCCTGGTTCATCGCTTAACTTCTGACCCATTACACAACGCAAACCCCTCGACACTTCCACCACCACCGACAACCCCTGAGACCACCACCAAAACCATCACCGACGACTGACCCATCGACCATTGTGGTAACACCGCGTCGACCTCCCCCGAGTCTACGGTGTTACCACCCCAGACCGCTTTCGAAAACCGCAAAGCCAGTAGGAACCGAGACACTAGGCGACGAGACTGCCCTTATGACTCTGACCCACCAGCGACTGCCACCAACACAACCACCCCGACACCCCCAAACCACCAACGGACCGATAACACCATTACCCAGAACACACAACAGCAGAAACGACTCAGAGACGTTCGTAAACAACACGGGTATAAAACTGTTTTGAAAATAATGACTGTTTTGACAACGACGGTCACAAACCACCCACGACCGGTGGTCCGTGGTGGTCGAGGGTAATTTTTTTCACGTCTAAACGACTCTACTAACTTCATATGTCGATGTTATGCGAAGATTAGACTCATACGTATGATAAACACAACAGAATTACCTATCGAAAACATAAACACGTTATAAAGGAGGAAAAACGTGTTGACATACCTATTTCGAATAAGATTCGACCACCCTTAGACCGATCTATGGCCACCGTGAGGACCTCCTACGGGCTCTCTGTGATGACGGCGGGATGTTGGTGTGTTTGTATGAGAGATAGGATAGCTAGGTTTAGGGTTTTTAGTTTGTAGAAGTGACGGTAGGCTGAGAGTTGATATAAGTTTGAGAAACAACGTGAGGTATGAAAGCAACGTGAATTATGGGCTGCTATGAGCACCTTTTTTGAGGCCCATACTAACCCTTGGTCATGAGTTCGAACCCCTATGCCAACATGGTTATTACTATGTGATGAAAACATAACAACTCCATTAAAAGTACACAAACTATGGATACTTATATACGAATAGATAATTATATATATAATTATATAATTTGTGTAATAAAACGGGTTATTACAATCTTCCCCCCTTAAAATGAACTTCGTCCCGAAGTTCACCCGCTCATAACGTCCACGAACATACCCCCATCATGACTTAAGCACGCTAAAAAAAATCATGAAATGTTACATTCTACCCCACTAAAAAAAAGACTTACGTCCTCGTAACTTACCTCAAACGAACAGTTGTGGGTAACGCTCTTTCATGGACGCCTCTGACTCCTAAATAGCCTCCTCCGTGTTATGATTGGTCCACAAGACCTTCACCAACACTGTCTCTCCATTCCGAGTCTTCCGAATCTTTCTATCCAAAATCTCTTTTGGAATCTCAGCATAGGCAAGTTGCTCATCTACCTCAATTTCTTCATAGTTCAACACATGCGTAGGGTCACTCACATACTTCCTTAGTTGAGAAACATGGAACACATTATGGACCCTGGATAGGGCTGGAGGTAAAGCTAATCGATACGCCACCTCTCCAACCCTGTCCAAGACCTCAAATGGTCCAATAAACTTCTGACTCAGTTTACCACGCTTTCCGAACCTCATTACGCCCCTCATTGGGGATACCTTCAGTAGTACTTTCTCCCCTGCCTCAAATGAAATGTCACTCCTTTTGAGATCCGCGTAACTCTTCTGTCTTTCTTGGGCGGCCCTCATCCTCTGTCTGATTATCTGGACTTGCTCAACCATCTCCTGAATCATGTCTGGACCTAGAACTACAGCATCAGTGCGATCATCCCAACATACAGGACTTCGACACTTCCTCCCATACAGAGCCTCAAAAGGAGCCATCCCAATGCTAGCATGGTAGCTATTATTATACGAGAACTCTATCAGTCCCAACCGTTCTTCCCATGATCCCCCGAACTCCAGCACACATGCTCTCAACATATCTTCCAAAGTCTGAATAGTTCTTTCCGTCTGACCATCTGTAGCTGGGTGAAAAGCGGTACTCATCTTTAATTACGTGCCCAACGCGGTCTGCAGCTCTTGCCAAAATCTAGAAATAAATCTCGAGTCACGATCGGAGACAATATCCTTGGGAATGCCATGCAACTTGACTACATTCTGTACATATGATTTCGCCAACTCAGTCTTACTCCAGGTATCTTTCATTGGAATAAAGTGAGCGGACTTGGTCAATCTATCCACGATTACCCAGATCATGTTGTTGCCCCTCTGAGTCCGAGGCAACCCCACGATGAAGTCCATAGAAATATTCTCCCATTTCCATTCCGGTACATCCAGTGCCTGGATCTTTCCTTGAGGTCTCTTGTGCTCACCTTTTACCCTCTGACATGTTAAACACCGCGACACGAACTCGGCAACTTCCTTTTTCATATTGGGCCACCAAAAAGTCTTCTTGAGGTCTTTGTACAATTTATCGCCCCCTGGGTGAACGGAGTATGGCGTAGCATGAGCTTCAGTTAAGATTTTCTTTTTCAATTCATCATTATCCGGAACACACCACCTCCCACTGAATCTCAAGCTATCATCTGAGTGGACACTGAATTTGGACTCGATCCCATTAACACTTCCTTCGATCATTCTTCGCCACTTCTGGATCCTCGAATCTTCTTTTTGCAATTCCTTGATTTCTCCATAAAATTCTGGCTCTACTGTCAAGTCGCTCAGAGTATCCCCTTTCCGAATCATGTAAATTCCCATTTCTCCCAACTCACTGTGCAGTTTTACTCTTGATCTGGCACAACTCAAGGCATGAACCGATTTCCTACTCAAGGCGTCAGCAACCCCGTTAGCTTTGCCCTCATGATAGACAATCTGCATATCGTAGTCACCAATCAACTCTATCCACCTCCTCTGCCTCATGTTCAATTCCCGCTGGGTGTAGATGTACTTCAAGCTTTTGTGATCGGAAAACACTTTAAATGTGGCCCCGTACAGATAATGACACCACAGTTTCAGTGCAAAAACCACAGCCCCCAACTCCAAGTCATGAGTAGGATAATTCTCTTCATAGGTCTTCAGCTGTCGGGAAGCATAAGCTATCACTCTCCCATTCTACATTAGCACACATCCTAGCCCATGCTTCGAAGCATCGGTGTATACTTCAAAATTATTACTTCCGTCTGGCAAGGCAAGGATAGGAGCTGTTGTCAGACGTTCCTTTAGAGTTAGGAACGCCTTCTCACAACTCTCATCCCAAATTAAACGGTGCTCCTTTCTCATTAATGATGTCAATGGCTTAGCTAGTTTTGAGAAGTCTTTGACAAACCGTCTGTAATACCCAGCCAATCCCAGAAAACTTCGGATCTCTCCCACATTCTTCGGGCTTTGCCATCTGGTCACTGCCTCAATCTTACTTGGATCCACAGATACCCCCTCCTTGGAAATTACATGACCCAAGAAGGCAACCTTCTCTAACCAGAATTCGCACTTACTCAGCTTTGCATACAACCCATTTTCCTCTAGAGTCTTCAACACAGTTCTTAGATGTTCTTCATGGTCTTCCTTACTCTTGGAATACACTAAGATGTCGTCGATAAACACTACCACGAACCTATACAGATACGGAGTGAATACTCGGTTCATCAAATCCATGAACACTGCGGGTGCATTAGTCAACCCGAACGGCATAACCACAAATTCATAGTGGCCATACCTTGTTCTAAACGCGGTCTTGGGAATATCCTCATCCTTAATCCTCATTTGATGATAACCCGATCGCAGATCAATTTTTGAGAAAACTCCGGCTCCACTCAACTGGTCGAATAAATCATCAATTCTTGGCAAGGGATAGCGGTTCTTAATAGTCACATGGTTCAGCTCTCGGTAGTCAACGCAAAGTCGCAGACTCCCGTCCTTCTTCTTCACAAAAAGTACCGGTGCTCCCCAGGGTGACACACTAGGCCGGATGAATCCCTTCTCAGCCAATTCATCCAGCTGCTTTTTCAATTCTTCCATCTCTTTCGGTCCCATACGGTAAGGTGATTTCGATATTGGTCCTGCACCTGGTTTGAGATCGATAGAGAAGTCGACCTCCCTCCTAGGTGGCAATCCTGACACATCATCCCGGAACACTCCCTCAAACTCCCTCACTACGGGTATCTCGCTAACACCCAGAGTCTCCGCCTCACAATTCCACATTCGACACAAGATTAAACTATCCCCTTTCCGCAGACTCGACTTAAGGGTATTAACTGATATAAACTTAACCTTAGGTTTAACCACGAATCCCCTATAGGTCACTCTCACCCCCTTAGGTCCTCTCAAAGAAATTTTCTTCTGGTAACAGTCTATGAAAGCTTGATATTTCCCCAACCAATCCATTCCCAGGATTACTTCAAAGTCCCCCAAAGGAAACTCGATAAGGTCGCAATGGAAAACCACTTCCCCAATTTTGATAGGCACACTCCGAAAGACTCTATTACACGACACCGACTCCCCAGATGGTATTGTTACGGAATCCTCAACCCAATCATAGATATTGAGTTCTAACACCCTAGCATGTTCCCTAGACACAAAAGAATGGGTAGCGCCGGAATCAAAGAGTACAAAAGTAGGTTTAAGATTCACAAGAAAGGTACCAGTCACGACATGAGCATCGTCCTTGGCAGCCTGCTTCTCCATGGCAAATAGTTTGCCACTAGTCTTCACCCCGCTCTGATTAGTGGTGGCTGCTCCTGACTGCTGATTGCCTTCAGCTGCGGTCTTCTGGTTACTACCACTCCCATTGTACTGGTTATGGTGGGAACGGTTTTGATAGTTGTTATAGCTCCTCTGGTAGTTGTTGCTAGTACCAGACCTCGAGTTTCCCCCATAGCCTGACGTAGGAGTGCGATAACCTCCATTGCCTGAAGTGTTCATACGGGATCCACTGTACCCCGAAGTTGGGGTACGGTAACCCCCAGATTGATTTCCGCCTGAGGACCGACACACAGCTTGCTTATGTCCTGTCTTCCCGCATCCATAGCACACTATACCCACGGAACTGGTTCCCGTACCCCCACTCCTATAGTTACCACTACTCTGGTTCTTTGCACTAGCTGGGGTACTGTGGTTAAAGTAACCACTGTACCTGTTGGAATTCTGCTTTTTCGACCCAGAATTTTCACCCAAGGCCTCCGTCTTTCTCTTATCACTCCGCGTCTTCTTTTCCTCCGGCCTTGATCATATCAGCTAGTCTCTCAGCTGCCCCAGCCCGCAAATAGATGTCACGGACTGTGGTGGGCGGTGCTGCAATAAGTCTCTTCTTGACCGCAATAGTTAGCCCTCTCTCGAATTTCATGGCAAGCATTGCCTCATCCATCCTCATTTCTCCCACATGGCTCAGCAACTTCAAAAACTTCCTGTAGTATACCTCCACCGTCATCTCCTAAGTCATGCGGAAAAGTTCAAACTCTTCTCTTAGCTTGCTCTTTTGAAACTCAGGTAGAAATACTTCGAACAAGATCCTCTTAAACGCGACCCATTCCACATGATTGATCCAATCTTCGACAGCAGCTTCTCGAATCTCTCCCTTATTCCCAGTCCACCAATCACCAGCCATTCCCCTCAAATAATGTGCAGCTTGATCTACCCTCAGCTCCTCCGGGCAGTCTATCAGTTCAAACAAGTTGCTGAACTCTCGACACCATTCCCCGAGTAAGTAAGGCTCTCCTTCCCCGGTGAATTGCGTAGGGTTGTGTCTTGCGATGATGGTGCTCATCTTTGCTGAGTCCATGCGCCTGGCCTTTAGGGCCTCATTCTCAGCTATTAGTCGGTCTAACTCCTCTTGGGTGATGTTAGCTACATTATTCCTTCTGGGAGGCATTCTATGACATAAAAGAAAAGGAGTGAGTCCTAGTTTACTCGCGGTACTCACTTAGGTTAGGGTTATACTCCCCTAAGCACCAGAAGTTGTATGTAGTCTAGCATGCCTTAACAATATATATCTATAACATGGCTCAGGGATCACATAACCGCATATCACTAGACATGAAATAAGTATAAATGTAATACCGTTCATCTTATGCATTCATATCATTATAATTTGGTATTCACTATCACGTATTCCATCATGCTCATATTCTTTCTTTCATGCTAACGAGATCATATATTATGAGGGTTCTTTCCGACCCTATTTAACATGCTCTACTACCATCCTTCGTTCCTCCCTATTCTACCCATTTCACTCGTATGCACTCAGGGTTTCCCGGGTAAAACTGAGAGGGCCTATGGTTTAGTGTGAGGGGGCCCCAGACTCATACTTCCCCTTTTGTGTGCTCCTAACAGTTCTATCTCGGGGTTCATTTTATTTAGACTCTTCCTACATTCATTGGGTTCATTAGGTTAGGCCTGAGGATCGTTCGCTCTGATACCACTTTGTAACACCCCTATTTATTTAGAGGCCTGATCTAGGACTCCCCAAATAATCAAGGGTGTTACCATCTCGGATAACCGAGGTAGTAGATAACAAATCGAAGAAACACAGTACTTTATTAAGTAGTTTAATGTTTACACTGAAAGAAATACAACTGCGAGGTCTTATAAATAAACAACAGCATATTCTAGGTGAAAGACTAGACATCGTGAGATAGCACTAGCTAGGTCTGGCTCGTAGTCTCTCCTCCCTTCCGGCTCCCAAGTATCTAAGACCTGTCATTCTGCTCCCCAATAAATTGGATCAACACATACACATACAACAAACAAACAGGGTCAACACGAGGTTGAGTAGGTAATATATATGCAAGACATGTATTAATAATACAATATAAATTTCCCGTCTCCTCCTCCATCATTACTCCACCTCATCTCCAACACCACACCTCCATCACACCACACCTTCCATGGCCATATCACAAGTCCCTTATCACAAGACCCATATCACAAGACCCATATCACATGCCCCGTTCTCCACGATTATCAATAATGATCAATTAACCACATTATATACAAAATCACAAATCAATAAATATTGAATGACCACATGTCATAACACAACCACAATATAATATCCCCTACCTCAACTGCAGAAGATAATGGCAAGTGACCAACCGCTACTAAAAATGCTCCACGCGAAAACTGCCACCTAAACATATATATATTGTATAATTAATAAACTTCCCTAGACTCCGTATCATAATTATACACTCTTTTATCACACTTTCCTAAAGAGGAAAGTTTCCTTTAAAAGACCTTGCCCAAAATAGTAACTCCTATATATACATCAACTATCTTAATTAATTAAGATATCCAACAACAATTGATAAACAAAATACTATTGTTAAATACTAACCATATACCAATAATAACACTAAGAATGAAAGTAATAATAATAATAATAATAATAATAATAATAATAATAATAATAATAATAATAATAATAATAATACGTTTACCCATAAACAACTAAACTAACAGCCCCTTTTTCCGACCTTACTCCCGCGACCAAACAACCCTTCGTTCCTATTGTTCACGCCATCTCCACCACCAACAACCACCCAGCCACGCACCCCGCGCCACTTGCTAATGCTCTGACCACCAACGACCCCATCGACACCCTCGAAACACGATGAACCAGGGCCAAAACCAGGCCTGGTTCATCGCTTAACTTCTGACCCATTACACAACGCAAACCCCTCGACACTTCCACCACCACCGACAACCCCTGAGACCACCACCAAAACCATCACCGACGACTGACCCCTCGACCATTGTGGTAACACCGCGTCGACCTCCCCCGAGTCTACGGTGTTACCACCCCAGACCGCTTTCGAAAACCGCAAAGCCAGTAGGAACCGAGACACTAGGCGACGAGACTCCCCTTATGACTCTGACCCACCAGCGACTGCCACCAACACAACCACCCCGACACCCCCAAACCACCAACGGATCGATAACACCATTACCCAGAACACACAACAGCAGAAACTATTGGAGCTTGTGTCCTCCACATGTAGTGTGATAACGTCATTGCACATACCCTTGTACGGACAAGTGGGAGATTGTTGGGGCTGGTGTCCTTGACAATTAAGTACAATGACTTATTAAATCTCTTTAAGGATCACAAGGGCATACTTTTGTATTATTACCAGTTGATCCATGTTTATCAATAACGGTTGGCTTGCTAGATAAGTTTGACGTTATTGTCATACGGATGGCGGTGATCAACTGGTCCCTATACGTCACACCTATAGGACACGTTTGAGAGATGTGAAGGTATGAAAATACAATCACATTTATGCCGGATATGACTAAACAGTTAGTCAGAGGTATTGACTATTAAATTAGTCAATAAGATATTGAGATTATTATTTAATACGGATTAAATAATTTTAGCTAATACGGATTGCATGATTAATTCGTAAAATTAAATATAAACGGTTATATTTAATTAAATATTGTATTCGCGTATTAATATAAACAGTTATATTAATTTGGGTAATTATACAATATCGTAATTTTATCAGACCATTATTAATACATCGACTGCATTAATATCTGATAACATGCATACGATTTATAAACAAAACCCGCGAATAAAGTTTAGCTAAATGGGTCGAATCACAAATTAGAATAAGGTAAGAGTGGAAAGCCCACTCCTACCCTATTGGAAATTTCGGCCAAAAGAGCTACATAAGGAGGAGGACTCTCCTTATGTCAGGGACTGTTGTTTCACTGTTTAAACAAATCTCAAGGAAAAATTAGGGTTTTGAGAGTTTTCTTCTCCCAAAACCTCAGATCTCACATCTAAAACCTAAATAGCTCTCCCAATATTGCAAGGCAGTTGGAGAGGATTTCTAGCACACGCGGCCACGTCTCATTCTAAGTCTTGGGTGCAAGTTATAGGAGGGAATTTGTGTTAATTCCTGTTCTTAGGCCTTTCGCACAAGGACTAAAGGTTGTACTTCTTTTCTTATCCTTTTTAATCTTATGACTATAAACACAACTGTATTTTTCATTATAATCCTGCAAGTATAGGGTGAATACATGCTTTATTCCCCACAGAAACGACTCACAGACGTTCGTAAACAACACGGGTATAAAACTGTTTTGAAAATAATGACTGTTTTGACAACGACGGTCACAAACCACCCACGACCGGTGGTCCGTGGTGGTCGAGGGTAATTTTTTTCACGTCTAAACGACTCTACTAACTTCATATGTCGATGTTATGCGAAGATTAGACTCATACGTATGATAAACACAACAGAATTACCTATCGAAAACATAAACACGTTATAAAGGAGGAAAAACGTGTTGACATACCTATTTCGAATAAGATTCGACCACCCTTAGACCGATCTATGGCCACCGTGAGGACCTCCTACGGGCTCTCTGTGATGACGGCGGGATGTTGGTGTGTTTGTATGAGAGATAGGATAGCTAGGTTTAGGGTTTTTAGTTTGTAGAAGTGACGGTAGGCTGAGAGTTGATATAAGTTTGAGAAACAACGTGAGGTATGAAAGCAACGTGAATTATGGGCTGCTATGAGCACCTTTTTCGAGGCCCATACTAACCCTTGGTCATGAGTTCGAACCCCTATGCCAACATGGTTATTACTATGTGATGAAAACATAACAACTCCATTAAAAGTTCACAAACTATGGATACTTATATACGAATAGATAATTATATATATAATTATATAATTTGTGTAATAAAACGGGTTATTACACCTACGGAGGACTAAAGATTGGGGATTGACTTACGGAGGCGACTCGACGCTCTGCGCCACGGGTTACGCAGATGCTAGCTTCCAAACGGATCGAGACGACTCGAAATCTCAGTCTGGATTCGTTTTTACTCTTAATGGCGCTGCTGTCAGCTGGAAAAGTTTTAAACAGAGTGTTACAGCAGATTCTACAACTGAGTCCGAGTACTATGCCGCTTCGGAAGCAGCTAAGGAAGCAATATGGATGCGTCAATTCTTACAAGGACTATCAGTAGTGCCTTGTTCGAATGACCCAATCACCGTTTATTATGACAATAAGGGTGCCATCTTCCAAGCTAAGAAGCATAAGTCTAGCAACAAAGCTAGACATGTACAACGGAAAGCTCATCTAATCAGAGATTACGTGGAGCAAAAGGAGATATTTATTGATAAGATCGCTACGGATGACAACATAGCTGATCCTCTCACGAAAGCATTACCACGTGATAAGTATGAAGCGCACATTAATTCCATGGGAATTAGATGTGTTCCTAAGTTGTAGTACTCTTTTATGAATTCATGTTATAATTCATTGTCTTGTGTACTCTATTACAACCTCATTGTTATGATATTTAATGTTTTGTTTTTCATGTGGAATTGTACGCCAATTTTGAACACCACAAAGTGAACTGATTAACATTACATCGTTTTGGTCCTTGATTACCCACTTGAGCTGATAACTCAGGTAATCATTTTGTGACGTTGGTTGATGGTGGGTTCAACGAGCCATAAGTCAAACGGTTGACTGACCAATCACAAAGGCGAGTTATACGGATATCTCGTAGGACACCCCGTGACAACGTTATGGAGTCCTAAATGTTTTATAACATTTGGTGCCAGGTCGTGGATAGGACCTCCATAGTGTTCCTTAGAGTCGAGTCTTTTGACTTTCAACTGTCTCTTGAGATTAAGGCAGATTTTGGGTAACTTTGGTTTCTTTCCCACGGTCTTCCGTAACAGGGGCCAAGAGGATTTTTTCTGGGTTATTTCATGCTGCACTTACATCGGCAGGATTCGAGTTGAGGGAAATATCCAAACCCTTATCAGGATTTTATCATTTCTCAGGGCCACTCGAGGAGTAGTAACTGAAATGCATGGCCATGCTCGAATACAGATTCGTTTTATCAGTTAAGTTACTCTTTAGTCGGGGAAACCACTATTGATACATATCGCTTGTGAGATACGACCTTTGCGAATGCGGATTTGCAAATTGTCTTACATTGAGTGGGAGAAATTTTAAAAGGATATGAGAATTGGTTATCGCACCTACACTTGTACGGACAAGTGGGAGTTTGTTGGAGCCTTGTGTCCTCCACATGTAGTGTGATAACGTCATTGCACATACCCTTGTAGGAACAACTGGGAGATTGTTGGGGCTGGTGTCCTTGACAGTTAGTACAATGACTTACTAAATCTCTTAAAGGATCACAAGGGCATACTTCAGTATTATTATCAGTTGATCCACGTTTATCAATAACGGTTGGCTTGCTAGATAAGTTTGACGTTATTGTCATACGGATGGCGGTGATCAACTGGTCCCTATACGTCACACCTATAGGACACGTTTGAGAGATGTGAAGGTATGAAAACTATTTTAGTCAATGAGATGTTGAGATTATTATTTAATACGGATTAAATAATTTTAGCTAAAACGGATTACATGATTAATTCGTAAAATTAAATATAAACGGTTATATTTAATTAAATATTGAATTCGCGTATTAATATAAACAGTTATATTAATTTGGCAAATTATACAATATCGTAATTTTATCAGACCATTATTAATATATCGACTGTATTAATATCCTATAACATGTGTGCGATTTATAATAAATACCCGCGAACCATATTTTTGCAAAACGGGTCTCACGCATTAGAATAAGGTAAGAGTGGAAAGCCCACTCCTACCCAAACCCTAATTCGGCCGAACTCAGATACAAAAGGAGAGGACTTCTCCTTTTGTCAGGTTACTGCTTTTTTTTTTGTTTTACTGATTAAAAACACATCTCATGAAATTAGGGTTTTGAGAGCATTCTTCTCCCAAAACTCAGATCTCACATCTAAAACCTCACAAAAATCTCCCCATATTGCAAGGCAATTGGAGAGCCTTTCTAGCACACGCGGCATCGTCTTAAACAAAGTCTTGGGTGCAAGTTATAGGACGGAATTTATTTTAATTCCTGTTCTTAGGCCTATTTGCGCAAGGACTCAAGGTTGTAATTCTTTTCATGTTTTTATTAACTTATGACTATAATCACAATTGTATATTTCGTTATAATCCTTCATGTTTTAGGGCGAATACATGTTTTATTCCCCACAAAAGCGACGAAGAACCATGAATATTGGGGATAGTGGTGAGCAGTTGGAGCCAACAAGCGACCCTAACAGCGGGATTGGGACAGGCGAACAACCCGAAGCGGCAATAGTACCTCGAGCACAAATCAGGAGCATTGACGGCTTCCCTAATGTGGTTTTCGTTTCACAAGAGCAGCGAGACATGTTTGATGAATTTCGTACTCGTACCATCATTCCTAACCGTTTCTTTGACGCTGTGTCACTAAAAGCTTTAGGAGCAGAAGTCCATGACTCAGTTGTCAGTCTGCTTAGGGGAACCAGAACTAGTGGTCTTATTAAAATGCTTGAGTACACATATGCATCTTTGACTTACGAATTTTTCAGCAGTTATGTGTATGAACCCGAAGATGAGGATGAAGCTATTGAGGAGAGCCATGTCTCTTTCCCCCTCCTTAACTGCAGTTATAAACTGACCATGACCGAGTTAGGGGTTTACCTCGGGTTGGCTAACGTGGGTCGTAGAAGTGCCCCAAGAGAAGGGCTCCCTTTACTTCTTAGAAAATCAATGTCTACTAACCTTCGTGGCCGCCCGAAGAGCAATGATATAGACCACCGTTCAGGAGCTAGAGATGGTGGCAGGGTATCTGAACATCGACCAAAAGGACCCTTTTGTTTTAAATGTTGCTGAATTAGTCGCTGGACATCTTGAGAGCGCCACTAACTTGAAGTTTATTCATTGTGGTGGCGTGATCAGTCACCTTGCCCGTCGTCTCGTGCCTGGTTTTCTACCCTCCCATTTAGTCCCCTTGGGTCCGACTAACCCAACCAGTTTCGCTGCTAGTCGTCTACTTAACATGAAATATATCATAAACGCTCATTGGTTGGAAACTAAGCCGTTCTTACAGTCGAAAGTCGAGGGCGCTTCACCGGTCTGATTGCCTTTCGCTAGTCTGCCTCCTCTTTCACCTATGCCGAAGTTTGACTCATCTGTCCACCCTAGGCAACCTAAGCCTCCAACCCCTTCTTATAAACTGTCATCTGGGCAGTTAGTTTTTGTCGGGGTCCACCACGGAGCTAGGCCAACCTTCAGGTAGTGTGCCCCCTCCCGTGGTTCCTCCCGTGACTTTGACACCCGAACCTTCTACCTCTGAGACTCGACCGCGTATTAAGTACCCGACTAATTATGTCCATATCCCACCTTTTGTGCCTCCTCCGGTAATGAACTAGGAGGCACGTGACCATTTGCTTCTTGAGATGTGCAGGGACATTAGACAGGCGCGGATCGACCAGTCACTTTTCGCCTACCACAGTTACAACGCCAATGTCAAGGAAGGCAATATTGTTCCCGATGTGGTACTGTAACAACCCGACCCACCACGATCGTAACACACTCCCAATAAGATGGGAGGTAAGTCTTTGGGCCCATTATTTGTCCTCACTTAAGCCCAAAAGCACAAGGCCTTGTTACTAAGTGGTGGGTGGAAGTTATTATAAACATATCACAAGCCTCACATTCTACCGATGTGGGACAACTTTACTCTCATACTCTTTGGGGTATTACAAACTCCCCCACTTAAACAACACAACGTCCTCGTTGTGCCTCAAACTTGACCGCAGACAAACCCAGAATCCTCCCCGCTAGGTGGGTGACCCGGATACTCCCGACCACAGGCTCACCACACGGTCGCAGGGCCGCTCTGATACCATTTGTAACAACCCGACCCACCACGATCGTAACACACCCCCAATAAGATGGGAGGTAAGTCTTTGGGCCCATTATTTGTCCTCACTTAAGCCCAAAAGCACAAGGCCTTGTTACTAAGTGGTGGGTGGAAGTTATTATAAACATATCACAAGCCTCACATTCTACCGATGTGGGACAACTTTACTCTCATACTCTTTGGGGTATTACAGGTACACCCTTCTTGGTTCCGATACCCCGCTGGAGGGTACCCACCTAGTCCTACCCAGCATAGGCGTGTCCATAACGAGGAGAGAACGAGTGAGGCTGAGGCAGATGATGAGGCGGAGGACCATGATGATACGGATGATGACGACCCAGAATACACGGGGTCAGACTAGCGGCCGCTCCCCTAGTTTGTGCTGGTTTGGGGAGGTTTTGTATATAGGTTGTAAGTTTTCCTTTTCTTACTTTATGCATTTCGTCGTTATTTTGTTTTTTCCACTTACATATCTGCTGCTGTTGCTTGTATGCTGAATACAATGAGCGCATTGTATGATTTGGTTTGGGGAGGGTATACATATGTCTATTTGCATTTCCTTTTTTTTTTCTTTTTTTTAGGTTAGCTTTTAGGTTGAGTCGGAATGGTTATGTAACAATGATGATTTTTGCCTTTATACTCTTGCTATCTCGTCCAAGTCGTGCTTTTGTGACACCTATCTTTCGAACAGAAATCATTTGCATAGTCTACGAGTTTTTGACAAATTTTACCGAACGAGTGGATTTGACTTATGTTGGCAACCTACTTAAACATTCTAAGGTATAGAGCTTCCATAAACCAATGACATTCACGATTGGTTTCATCTAGGATGTGAGTAGTACTCCTTGCAAGGCATGTAACATCAAACTGCATAAGCATGAAATCTATCTCTTTTGCATATATACACTCGGGTTTGTGGTGGTGACACATGTGGAGAGGCGACCCTTCCTTTACATTTATCCTTTTAGCCTCACATAAGCCAAAATTGCCTTGTTTTGACCTTTTAACCGACTAAATTCCTAATAAGCCTACCTTTGTCAAGCTAGTCTACATGGTAAGTTCAGAAGTCGTGATGTGGTGAACTCATGAAGATAAAGGAAAGAAATGCTTCTGTGTTGGAAGGAAGGAGTAAAGGAAAAAAAATTCTGAAATAGAAAAAAAAGGGAGAAAATGGAAGAAGGAAAATGAAAAAAATGAAAATTTTTGAAAAAGCAGAAGAAAAGAAAAAATAAAGGAAGAGCAGTTCTGAAAAAAAAAAAGGGGAGAAAATGAAAGATGGAAAGAGGAAAAACGATAAGTGAGTCGACTCCTATGCTGATTTGTATATTATGTAAGGAGTTTTTCATGTTTGGGAAGGAGCTTATGCCATAATCGTCATTGTGTTTAATGTTTGAAGACGGATTAGAAGTGGAACCTTGCGACTTTTGGACATTTTCGGTACTAGCTTGACTTCTAGCTCCACATATCCAAATTGTTTTGCCCCTTCTTACCCGTTTACCTCACCTCGCAGTTTTGTGTAAGTCCTCGACATGTGTTATGGACCTCGTTTGGTTGGAGTGTATGTGTACGGTTACTCGAGATATTTATCATGTTACATTGCATGCATGTTCTTGCAGGTCGAGTTAGGTGAACGTCTAAATTTCTTGTCTCTCTTACAAAAATTTTTACTCACCATGTGCTTTGAATGAGTGATGAGCGGCCCGAGAGAGTCCGACATAGATAAGTCTTTCAAGGTCAACAGTTCGGTAATTTTTAGGTCATTAGTCACACTCGTTTGCAGGTGATTTTGTGTTCATAGGTTTGGTTGTCACTAATTGCGCTGAAATTTATTTGGACGAGTCATCTGTATAGCTAGCTCTGAGTCGCATGCCGTTCCATAGTCCTTTCCTATGTTGTTCTTAATGCTTGCTTGGGGACAAGCAAGAGTTTGGTTTGGGGAGATTTGATGCGCGCAATTTATGCATAGTTTTTCCTTTCTCGCGTCGCGCATTTTCATGTGTTATCACATCTTTTCTGCTGTTTTTCCCTCCAAATTCTCGCTACTGGTGAATTGTGTGGCTTTTTGCAGGTTCTACGGATTTTTGAGCATAGTTGGACATGTTATGCTATGTCGATCGACACAGTCAGTTATGTCGATCGACAGTGAAAGTTATGCCGATCGTCATGCAGCAGTCGTCACAGGAAATCAGTTCTTTGAAGCTATAATGTTGTGTCGATCGACACAAATTCAATGTCGATCGACATGTGAGGTCTATGCCGATCGACGGAAGGCCATCGTCACAGGAAGAACTAGATTTGGAGAAATTGGGTGTGTCGATCGACACAATTCCATGTCGATCGACATGCCTGATATGCGGGACGGATTTCGTTCTTTAGTTTTTAAGTTAATTCCATGTCGATCGACATCCCGTATTTTCATAAAATATATTTTAAGGGTTTTTAATTATTTTAAGTAATAAAATAATATTTTAATAATTTATTGGGAAAGCGTTTTAAATAAATAGTAAGATCCGTCTTAAGAACCTTAAGTCCTTAAGACGAATACAAACTTGGCAACTTGACTTCATATCCTAAAACCCGTTCATGTTACCAAACCCGTTTTCCTTGAAACGGGAAAGGACAACTAAAACCCTCCTAAGACCCATGTATGTCGACATAAACACCATTCCAAAAATAAGAACATTGACATTTCTTATTTCACAAAACCTCCATAAATCCTCATCTCTTAATCCATTTTTCTTCATCATCCGTTCACCGAATCAAGGTAATAATTACATTTTCGGAATTCTCATCGAATTTGCAAGCCATCTGTCACTTCCGTTTTTCATTTCCTTCATTTCGAAAATTGGGCTGTTTTCATGGAATTCGTCTTTGAGTCCTTAAAATCCGTTTTTCATGATGTAGGTGAGGGCTTAGAAGACTCGGACGTGGATAGCTTCGTTGTAGAGGAGGAGCTTTGAGCGGAATTGCGTTTAAGGTGACGATAATGAGAAACTCGGCCTTATTGTATAAATTAGAACTTTTCTTGTTTGAATTGGTTTAAGCTTCTGATTTTTATTGTTATTGTTGTTGTTTGAACTTAGTAACATGTTAGGAATGTTCTTACTTGATGATTACATGCTTAGATGATTTTTCATATGTGTATTATTCAATTTTCAGAAATTAGTGCTTAAGACGGATACAAATCATTTGCTTATTGAGGATTGTTTGTGAGATTAATTGCTGGTAGTAAGTATATTTGATGATTATATGTGATGGGTAAACATTGTATGTTGTAGATTTAGAAGTCTTGAATCGATTTGAGAAGTTTTGATAGTTATTGAGAAGTTGCGATTTTTCGTATAGCGGCCTCTGAAACGGCAGGTTAACCGGCAGCCGGTCGGCCGACTCAGAGTCGCTGTGTTGAGTTTTTGATTGTTCAGAAATTGAGAAAGGTTTCTGAGCCGGTCAGTCGGCCGCCGGTCGACCGGCTCAGGATCCTTCTTGGTGTTTTCAAGTTTTGTAAAAGGCATGGGAAGTGACTCCCAGCCGGCAGGCTGGCAGCCGGTACAACGGCTGAGAGTCACTCCTCGTGTTCAAGTTTTGAAGTTTGGCTATTGGGGAAGGGACTCCCAGCCGGCTGGCCGGCGGACGGTCCACTGGCTGAGAGCCTCTTCTCTTGTTTTTCTGACGGTTGTCAGGCTTGGGAAGGGACTCCCAGCCGGTGGACTGGCAGACGGTCTGGGACCGGCTGAGAGCCCCTGTTCTCATTGTTTTATTTATAACTTTCAAAGGCTTATTCGGTTTTGATTGAAACTCGTTCCTTGTACCTTTGATGTGTGTTGGAGGTCCCCGGAGGATGGGCGACACTATATTGGGTTCGGGAATGGAGAGAGGATAGAGACCCCCCGGTCGGGTAACCGAAAGGGAAACCGGCTCTCCCTCAACTTAGTTCCCGGCATCAATTAAGTGTTGATTAGAAGTTAAGAAATTAGAACTATAGATTAGTTCATAGACTTAGGATAATATTGCATTGATGCGTATTAATTTATGCCTTAAGCTGGCCTCTGAACTTAATACGTGAGTTGTTTTGTCATATATGGGGATATGCCTTAAGTTGGCCTCTAAGCCCTATATGTGTATGTTTGTCGTGTCTGGGACATGCCTTAAGCTGGCCTCTGAGTCCAGACATGTTTGATTGTGATCGCGTTGCAACATGCCTTAAGTTGGCCTCTGAGTCTGACGAGTAGAGCAGCTGCAAACGGGGTAGCTAAGGAACTAACACCTTGCTCGGAGTGCAGATGTTTGTTGCTAGGACATGCCTTAAGCTGGCCTCTGAGTCTAGTATCTTGTGATGTAGTGAAGGGACATGCCTTAAGTTGGCCTCTGAGTCCTTTACTTTTGGATGCTAGTCCATGCGTTGAGTTGTCGCCTCTGAGTCTAGTGTCTTGCTGATTGGCGGGTCTATGCCTTAAGTTGGCCTCTAAGTCCTTGCTTGCTGAATGTTTTGGTGTTTAGGTTATGTCTTAAGTTGACCGCTGAACCTTTACACTTGCTGAATGTAATTGGTATGTAGGCTATGTCTTAAGTTGACCGCTGAACCTCATATTTGCTGAGTTTATCTGCTTGCCTAGAGTTGGTATAGTGTCAGATATAGATGTTGATGTTTATAAGATAACTGTTGACGTTGATCAGTTTGATACTTGACCTTGTTATTGTTCATCCAAGGCATTGGATGACTCTTTAGTCAGTTTCGTAAATGGTTTGGATTGAAAGACCCCCCGTGTAACACCCCAAGAGTATGAGAGAAAAGTTGTCCCACACCGGTAGAATGTGAGTCTTGTGATATGTTTATAATAGCTCCCACCCACCACTTAGTAACAAGGCCTTGTGCTTTTGGGCTTAAGTGAGGACAAATAATGGGCCCAAAGGCTTACCTCCCATCTTATTAGGGGTGTGTTATGACCGTGGTGGGTCAGGTTGTTACAAATGGTATCAGAGCGACCCTGCGACCGTGTGGTGAGCCTGTGGTCGGGAGTACCCGGGTCACACACCTAGCGGGGGAGGATTCTGGCCCTGGTTATGGTCAAGTTTGAGGCACAACGAGGACGTTGTGTTCTTTAAGTGGGGGAGTTTGTAACACCCCAAGAGTATGAGAGAAAAGTTGTCCTACATCGGTAGAATGTGAGTCTTGTGATATGTTTATAATAGCTCCCACCCACCACTTAGTAACAAGGCCTTGTGCTTTTGGGCTTAAGTGAGGACAAATATTGAGCCCAAAGGCTTACTCCCATCTTATTAGGGTTGTGTTATGACCGTGGTGGGTCAGGTTGTTACACCCCGACCGGACAACCGATAGGGAAACCGGCTCTCCTTCCAAATAGTTTCCGAAGTTGGTTGAGAGCCGTGCATTAGTGATTGCATGATAGTTGAGATCAGTTATTGAGATATTGATATACTTCACATGTTTATATATGTTGGAGTGTTCTGTTTGCTTTACTTGTTACGTGTCGTTACAAAAGGTGGCTAGGAGAACTCTAGTCACTGCCCACTGATTGTGGCGTACATGTTTTCATGTATGTAGGTACATGCAGGTTGGACAGGGTTGGATGAGAGCTAGCGAGTGATGATCCACTTGTCATCATATGACTTACACTTACGAGTAGCTAGACTCTAGTTTGATACAGTTGTTATCTTTTAGTGCCTGTAGGGATGTTCCATCCCAGGCTTTGTATATATTGGTTTCCATACTTAGAACTGTTATACTTATCTATTTTTGTTTATATCAGTTTCAGTTTTAATTCACCTCGCATGTTGTTATGTTTAAAAAGTTTTATTTCCGCTGCATTTTTAGTACTTTGTGTGTTTATTTATTTTCGCTTCGCGAGGGGTTTTACAGTTGGTATCAGAGCATTGTTGCTCCCGACGCACTCATGTGACCCCAACCTTAACTTGACCAAATAAACAAATAATGAATGAGAGATGGGTAGATCTAAGGATTTATATTGTAGTCTATTTGTGAATGCTAATTGCTAAGTTAACACTTGTGTTCTTTTGAAGGATGGTGAGAACCACGGCTGCTGAGAACACTATAATGCAAGCACTTCATCAGTTGCTTGAGAACCAGAGACAGCAGGCAGAGACTGTTCGACCTCATCCACCACCAGGCAATGAGGCCAATCGGCCTGGTAGCTTCTCTTGGATAGCATCCCAGATATGCAGTTGCCACGTGAAGACTTATGGAGGCGAGGTTGATCCGGTAGCTCTTACTGAGTTGTTCCGTGAGATGGAAAAGAGCTTCACCATGTACTCGGTTGGCAGAGAGGATAGAGTGCGGCTAGCCACTCACTTTTTGACCCTAGAGGCCGATAGATGGTGGGCATTGACCGGAACGACTTTCATTCTTGATCCTTTATTTGATTGGGAGGCTTTTAAGGATAAGCTCGAGACGAGGTTTTATCCTAAGGAGCTTAGATCACAGAGACTTAAGGAGTTCATGGACTTGAAGCAGGGTAAGATGTCCGTTCAGGAGTACACCGACAAATTCAACCAGCTTGCACATTTCGCTTCGAAGTTTGTCAGGGATGAGGCTGAGAGAGTTTACTTCTACTGTGGGAAGTTAGGGCCGCGCATCGAGAGTATGGTTCGCCGTGACTCGACTTCTTTTGTGGAGATTTATGATGATGCTATTTGGGCCGAGAGTTCCATTCGTGCCATAGATGCTGAGACCCGAGCTGCTACTTCCAGTGTTACTTTTCACCAGAGATTCGTTTACCAGGGGAAGAGACCGTTCGTTTCATCTACTTCTTCGCCTTCTTCTCAGAAGAAGCGATTTGAGAGGTTTTTTTCTCTGGTTGCTAAGACCACTTTCCACACTGATACTGCTTCTAGTGTTTGCCACCGTTGTGGTAAACCATCTCATCCGGGTTTTGACTGTTTCAAGAATGCTTTTAAGTGTTATACCTTCAATGGATTTGGGCACAAGTCCTTTGAGTGTCCTGAGAGGAACACCGCACTTGGCAAGGCTGCCACTGCTGCTGCAGCGACTAAGGGAGGAAAGCCGAAGGGGAAGATCTTCGTGATGACTAGGGCTGAGGCTGAGGCTCATCCAGATATTGTGGCTGGTATCTTTTCTGTTCTTGGTGCTGAGTGTCTTATTTTGTTTGACACTGGAGCTTCTTTATCATTTATATCGACTCAGTTCGCAGACCGTTTAGCTCTTGAGTCTTCGTTGGTTGAGGAGACTTCCATTTCCTTACCTTCGGGAGACGTGTTTTCCTGCTCTTTGTCCCATAGGGATGTTCCGATTATTATTGGTCAAGCCACATTTCCAGCGGACTTACTGAGATTTCCTCTCGAGGAATTTGACATTATCCTCAGTATGGATTGGTTATCGCGATACCATGCTCGCTTCGAGTGTCGCGACCAGAAAATATGCTTGAGGAGTTCTTCAGGAGTTCGTGTTTCCTATAGGGGAACTCGCCCTAAAAAGGGTGTTCGTGTTATTTCTTCGATGAAAGCATCTCATCTTCTTAGGAAGGGTTGCCAAGCCTTCCTATGTATTGTTTCAGCTGCAAAGTCATCGCTACCGAAGCTTGAGGATGTAGCCATTGTTCGTGACACTAGTAGACAAAAGGCTTTTTGCGGCGTCAAAATAGTGGCCATTTGCGGCGTTTTTGGTGCAGCAGCAAATAAGGGGGCCGCAAATAGAAAACGCTATTTGCGGCGAAAAAAAACGCCGCAAATAAAATGTTATTTGAGGTGTTTTTCTAAAAAAAACGCCGCAAATGGTACCTTTATTTGAGGCGTTTTTTGAAAAAACGCCGCAAATAGGTTAAAAAATTTTTTTTTTTTTTTTTTTTTTTTCATTATATGAAAAAATGCAGAAAAATTATTTAAATATGATAACTCAAATGTACTTTTTCACAAGAGAATCTTACATGGTTTTTGTATTATTCTAAATTATTCTAAAATCATACAATAATCTAAAACTAAGTACAAGAGCAATAAAACTTCTAGCGGGCAATAAAACTTCTAGCCGAGACGTGAGCCAACTGAAGTTTGATTCTCCCCAAGTACCTTTAGCTTGTTTCTCTTGGTAATAAGGTATGTGCTCCATCAATTCTCTCCCATCTTTGGCTAAGCAAATCAAGGGCCTCCTCAAGCATTATATTAGAATTGTACTTCCTTCGTTACTGGCTTCATCTGCATCACCATTACTCTTTCCGATGTCTGTGCTGCTAGGACTGAAACAAATCTAAGGACTGTAGAGTGCTACATTAGCACTGTATGAGCATGACAGCATAATACATCCCAGTACAAATTTATGGAGATGATAGTGGCCATAAACCTCCTGAAAAATCGAAGATATGAAAAGAATGTTACAGGCAGCAGGGGGAGTTACTCACAAAATGCATGCTGATGCAGTCAATTGAAGAATTCAAGCAGCAGTTGTAGATTTTGCAGTATCTGGTTGAGCATTTCTTAATCTGAAAAGGCCAGTAATGCCTTGTCCCCTGGCTAGCTTCTCTAGTTCTAGAGATCCTCCAGTTCTTTGGATAAAACTTCGTCTCTTTGTCTTAATTTCTGACAAATAAAGATGGAATCTCATTGAGAAACTCAAACCTCAAGGTCTTACAAGCTATTGCGTTTATATATATATATCCATCGAAGTCACACTAAGGTCACTGTGTTGATATATTCATAATCTCTTTTCAAAGCAATGCGGCAAATTTGACGGACCTTCACACATGAATATTCATCCAATATATTACTTTCATGCCATTAATCAATGCTCTTCAAACTAGCTAATACTATTAGAAAAGAAAACTAACCTCATCAGATATAGTGGCTGAAAAGAGTAGGGTTTGTCTTTGCTTTGGAACTGCAGCAACAATTTTCTCCATGTCTTTGGGGAATCCCATGTCTAACAAATGATCGGCTTCATCTAACACAAGTACTTTCACCCCATTAGCCGAGTAGCAAAATTTATGGTCACTAATGACTTGTATTTTCTGAAATAATTGGAAGTAAAAGCTTTATTACTTTGTCTGTGGTCCCTGAATCGACTTGTCTGTTTTAGAGACTTATAGGTAACGATAAGATGAAGAGTCTAACATAAGAAGAGGCGTTATTAGTCAGTAGTGGAGTTGAATTATTAATAGAGATAGGTATTTAAAGAGCACAAATTTGATTCAGCTAATAAAAATATAAGGTGGGTAAACGGCATCTGGAGTGTTTTAGTGTTAGTGTTAGTATTAGTGTAGGGAATTATAAAGTTTAAAAAAAATAACAAGCTTGACAGGAGACAATTATGGCATGAGTTTGTATAAGATGAGTAGGGTTGGTTTGTGGGGTAAGTATAATATGACATCCGTCGTTCCTATTCTCGGGGTTTGATATATGCAATCATTCCCGTCAGATGAAATAAATGACAACAAAATTTAAGTCTCAATAGACTCGACAACATATCGACATGTTATTGATTATATTTACAAAACTATACCCTACTACTTTGCCAACCCATCATGTGCCAATTTCCTTATGTTGATTACTAATAAAAGCATTGGGTCAGTAGCTGAGATTACGATGTAGACGGGAGATTTGTTGGGAAATGTGTCCTCAACAATAGTGCGATCACGTAATTAAATCTCATAACAAGAATGCGCAAGGGATGATACGAATTATTAGTCAACTGACCAACATTAATCGGTAATGATTGGCTAGCTAGAGTTTGACATTACTGTCGTATGACGGTGGTGGTCAGTTGATCCCTTTAGGTCACACCTTTAGGACAATTCCCTTAATTGATAAATTGATCAAATGTATAGTGATACGATTTGATCATATTCCTTAAGCTCGTATATCGAGAAATTAGAGGTTAAATCTTATTGTAAGATTTATGTTTAAAATTGAAACGTGTCAATTGTTAAACAAATAAACGATATTTTATAATGTCGTAATTAGAATGAATTGGGTTAAAATTAATACAAAGGTTGTAAATCGTAATGACGATAAAATTATTTATTTTATATTAGTAATTTCGAATTACATGTCAATTAATAAATATGATTTATTTAGTAATATTTATATTATAAATATTTATATTAAGATAATTGTTATTTATTCCTAGTGACATATAAGATGTGACACTTGGTACAATTGCACAATTGACAATTTATAAAATGAAGTCCATTTTAAGTGTTAAAGTGGACGGCTAGGTGAGGGTGGTTGGAGGTGATTATTGTGCATTAAGCACACCTTAATCATCATGTTTAAAGGTGTGTCTTGGAAACACAATCTAGGCCACCCTAAAGAGCATGGGTTAGAGAGTTGTCTCCCCTTGGTTCCCCATCATACCTGGCCCCCTTAAACCCTAAGCACACTTACATAAATATGTAAGTGGTGCATTATTCATGACTAATGCTAATGCAATAATTTTCTAAGTGTGTAGAAAACTCAAAAAACTCTCTAAACCTAGCCGTGATACACTAAGTGTAAGAGAGATTTTATAACCTCAAAACATATATTATAGAGATAATATCAACATACTAGTAGTAGTATTGTATTGATATTCTAATAAGAGTGATTAGAATTATTAAGGAAAAATCCGATTCCTAGTCTAGCACTTATTAGGGTTCGGTTTGTTGAGGGCTTGTCTTGGTGCATCCGAAGGAGGTATTCTATTTTGGGTACTTGGAGGATCATCCTTGCTAAGCTAGGACCGAGTGTAAGAACACGGTTTTCTCCTTATTTCCGCATATAGTAGCATGCATAAGATCTAATAAACGAGTTAATTTATTTGTTAATTAAAGAGTTAATTAAAGGTTTATGTTAGTATGACTAAAATTATTTTATGAGCAACTAGTTAAACCTTCAATTGGTATCAGAGCAATAGGTTGTTTGCATGCTTTCCGGTTATGTTTTTACGGAGTTATAGAGATAACAATATAAAACTTGAAATTTTCGTTTAATATATGATATGCACGAAATTAATTTAGCATGATACCTACTGTTTTCTAAAATATTTTAGAATAATTTGGAATATATTTTGCATGAATATTGTTTATTGGTACTTAAATCTCGGATTTTATTGATTTTTAATGGTTAAAATGTTTATTTTTGGGAAAAATAGTTAATATAAGCTTCTGGCCGAGATTTTTCAGTATGATATCACATGTATTTTCTATAATATGAATATGAATTTTCGTAAATTATGGACCTTTAAATCGTGTGATATGAATTTTAATGGTTAAAATGCAATAAGATGAATAAAAATGGGTTAAAATAGTTATATTATGAATTTGACTATAAAAATTTATGAGGATGTCACATGCAATATTTAAAATTTATGTTGAATTTTCCAGAAATTGATCTCAAATATTGCAATATTATAGATTTTTAATGTAAAAATCGGGTAATTAGTGACATTATTTCGACTTTAATAGTTTAAGTTGGAATTTGGCCATAAAATTTTAACACGATGTCATATATATTATTTCCAGCATGTATAAAATTTTCGAGAATTTTATCTTATTTTATGCTTGAGAAATAATTTTAAGGGTTAAAATCGTACGATATATGACGTAAATCGTTAAAATTTGCAAATGTTGTTAAAATGGCCGAAAAATGTAACCCATATTAGTCATATGTGATATGTTCATCATGAAAATATTCTTGGGAGCCAAAAGTTTCATATTTGATTTGATTTTGTTTTAATTTTAATTTGTTAAAAGGTTACATTTAAAATTAATTAAAAGAGTCATGCAATTATTTCGGCTATGGGGCAATGTGCCATTTAATTTTCTGTTCATCTTGTGTTCTTAAAATGTTTTGGAAGGTATAAAAATATTATTAGTTTTTAATTTGCATTTATGAAGTTAATTATTGAATTTTCCGACTTAAAATGCTCGTTTTACGTGTTATTTTCGAAATAATGTTAAAACCGTATAAATACTAATATTTTAACTTTCTGAAAATTTTAAGAACATTCTGGATTTTTCAAAATTTGAATTTTGAATTTTCGAAATTTTTATGACTCTTTTGGATTTTTATATTATTTTTCCCGTAAAACCGAGTAATACCGATCAATATTGAAATATATTAAGTTAAGTCATGTTCAAAGTTTGAGTAAGACTAAATTTTGAATCCTATAAGAGTTAGGATGATTAACTTAAGGATGAAAATCGTTTCATATAATGCATAGTGTTGTTAATCGTTAAAACACGTGATTCCATAAACCAAGGTTTACGATAACTATTTAAATAAGTGTTTTAAATAGGACGATTTGGCTTAGGGTTTGCATGTTAATTCATATTTATATAAGCATTGCATATTTATATTATGAATGTCATGATTTATTTTTACGTAATTTTGGGAATTATGTAATTTACTTAGTATGGCCTTAGTTTTTAAATCGGTATTTCCCGTAATGTAAGGGGTTACCGATTCGGTTGTAATTTTGTGATCTCGTATCACCCAATTGTAATTTATTTCTATTTTATAATGTATAAAGTAGACTAGAAAAGTTGTAATATTTGTAAAATCCGGAGTTCCTTGAAGACGGTGTCATTCGGAAAGGAGTTCCGATCAAGACGGTGTTTACCTCAAAGTGCGTGCCGCGTGAAGTTCAAGGGACCAAAGGAGTTGGTTTCCGAATTTGTACTTTGTTATTTCTTTTCTAGGAAAGGCCATACTAGGGTTTATTTATGCTTTTATTTTGCTTTTTTTATATGTTTGCATGCATAGCCAAATCGTCATACATCGTATCATGCATGTTTCGACCTAGTCGACCTAGTCTTTTATTTTATCGATAATTCACCGACTTAGTTCACTTAAACGGAGATAGATAATAATCTGACTAGATCTCTTACATATAAATATTGAGACTTAGCCTTACCAAAAAGTACGGACCTATGAATCCCTTCTTCACAAGGACGTAGGCTCGGCTACACCGGGGTACTAAAATTGTCACGTTGGGTAAGTGGGGTAATAAGATTACACCTTGAAATTTGGTTGATCTCAACGAAAGTATTTGTAACCGTAGTTGCAATAAGTTCGGGCTAAAGATAATTTTAAGAAAATTGTCGACCGAGAGTTCTAAGAGTAGAACCGATTAAAGAGTTAATCCACCAAATTATACCGATACGGGTTGAATCGGCTACACCGTGCCCGAATTAGTATGGGTTTGGGTCTCGGGATTGTTTACTTAATTGGGTAAGAGATCATTAAGTAAATACATAACTAAACTTGTTAAAGTTTCTAGTTTAAAATTATGATTTTAAAATGATGTTGTTTTTCCTTTTATTATTGTAGTTTAATTTTCAACATCGACTATGGCAACCAACGCTCCACCTCTCACTAACGTATCATGGCTTCGATCCTTTATGGATCGTTGTAAACTCGATAAGCATGGTTCCAATTTTAAGGATTGGGATGCGCAATTGCTTTTGGCCGCTCAAGGGGACGATAAGAGTCGTTACCTATCCGAAGCCGCTCCTCCCGCTCCGACCGCTCGTTCGTCGGTCCAAACTCGTGAGGCCTATGAAGCCTACATGAAAGAGTCCTCCGCTCTTAAAAATGTGCTCATCTTCTCCATGGAGCCGGATCTCCAAAGGAGTATGATTAAGTTGACCACATCATATGAGATATACACCAAGCTTGCGACCATGTTTTCGCAAACTCCTAGGGTGATTCAATATGAGGCGGCTTCCGCCTTCTTTGACATTACTTTCAAGGAAGGGCAAAAGATAAGCCCTCATGTGCTCAAACTAGTTGAGCTCGCGGAGACTCTAAAAGCTCAAGATGTTGATGTTCCCGACTCTCTTATCATTGACCGAGTTCTTCACTCGCTCAATAAGGTTAAGGCGTATGCTCAATTCCGGGTGAATTTCAATATGCGAAACCAAGAGACCACGTTGGACGAGTTGCATAAGATGCTAGTCCAAGCCGAAAGGGACATGGGACGTCATGAAAGTTCCACCAAAGATGTTTTGAACATCGAAAAGAAAGGGAAAACGAGCTTCAAAAGAAATGCCTCTAAAGGCAAGGGCAAGAAAACGTTCAAGCCCAAGGCGACCAAAGAAAAGACCTTTTCGAAAGGCGCTTCCACCTCGTCTTCAAAAGAGCAAGACAAGTGCCATTATTGCACGAGGATCGGTCATTGGAAGCGAAATTGCCCCAAATACTTAAGTGATCTCAAAAATGGGAAGGCAACCGCCGTAGGTAATAATTCTCGTGTATAATTCATGTCATTTATCAACTTATGTATAGTGATACAAATGTGTTGATGTTTACCCTTTTTAATTATTTTAAAGGGCCACCCCCGAATAATGATAAGGGCAAGGAGAAGGAAGCTTGAAATTCCTTACTTGGATGGCTACGGTAGCATCCAATTGATCGAAGACTTGAAGAGCTAGGCTCTAATTTTCATATCGTCTTCTTTCATATTTTGCATTTATTTATGGAACAATTTAATTTTCTTGTAAGACAAGGATTAAAATCCTAAAACAATGGTTGTAATTTTGGATATTAGTGACTTGGTTTTCAACCCGAGTCACTACTTTTGTTCTTAATCAATGTTTTGATTTCTCAAATAAATTGCATACCTTAAACATGAATAATAGTGATTTAATCACGCAATAAATATTGATACGATCAAGTATAAGATAATCAAAGAGTTGATTAAAACGGAGAACTACACCCCATGAGATAGATTCAATCAAAATAAGACTATATCAGTTCATTATAAGATTTTCATTTTAAGTGAAAATGAGAATGTATTCATCACGCCTATCAAACTTCAAACATTCAAATACATTGGTTAATCGAAATAGCTATCCTTAAACAAGTAAAGGTTATTGTTAGAAGGATAGAGTGGGAGAAAATATTTCGCTCACAAACCAATGATGTAAATAAAGGAAGGATCTTAGAGAAGATTCTTACTTGGGAGTCTTAAGAAGAGCCCTAAGTGATTTGAAGAAACTACGAGAGGACACTGAAGAAACTACGAGAGGACACTCGAAGAAAGGTTCTTTGTGTTCATTGTTTCATAGAGAGGAAACTTGAAACCCCGTATGAAATCATCGGTAGGAAAACGGTTCCTATGTAGTTATAAAGAAATTATCATGTCATTTTCGTCTCAAGGAAACGAAGACATGATAAGAAGGTAATGATTGATTGAATGGAAACAGATCACTATAGGGATAGTGATAGTGATAATGATTCAAGTAATAGTTTAACATGCGAGAAATGAAAGGTTCATTTAAGATATCGAGAGATATTGATTTTAGTGGGAGCGATTTTCATAAAAAGAATTAAGCCTACCATTTAGAGAGAATGGGTGATTCTTTAAGGTGTAACGAATAAGAGGTTTTCAATTCTAGATGATCAAATACCTTATATCATAAGATGATGGAGCTTTACGGGAAGGTTTATTATATGGATAATAAAAGGTCGCCCACTAGAAGTTAGAATGGTTGGATACTTTATTCATAATGATGAATGAAACCATAAATAGCCAAGATGAGTGAAAATTATTAGAATGATGAAATCATAAATAAACCACAATAAAGTTTTCTGTACATAAGTGACTGTATATCGATACGTCACAAGTTATAAGATAACAGTGGGAGTTTTCCTCCGGAAAGGAAACTCAAAATCTAGAAAGAGTTCTAGATATGTACTCAAATAGAATCATACTATACGGGATAATATGAGAATAAAGGAGACCAAAAATTATAAGTTTTGCTATCATGAATAAAGGTTTATTCGCAAAACACTAAATACAAATAGATGATTGTGCATCAAATGCAATGTGATAGTATTGACTATTGTTGCATGACAACATCATTTGAGTTATGATTAACTCAAAATGAAAGATACTTTGTCAGAATCCAAATGGGTTGTATGAGACAATATTGAACCCCATAAGTGAACTGGATTGACTTAGTATGGCCCCTAGCCGCTTACATGAGGTGACATCTCGAAGCGACTAGAGTGTGAAGCGATTGATGGCAAGTTCAAGTGCCATAGAGTCATATGTGATGACTAGTCGATCACATAGGCAGACTGTAAGAGACACTCTGTCGGGCAATGTGACCGCTTATAGAGTTCTGGAAATTTTATAGCCGGGTCGTGGCAAGAGCTGCTATAGTATTCTTGTGAGTCAATTCTTAGACTAAAGACTACTCTCCCAAGATGGTACAGTTTAGGCATAACTTTGATCCATTCTCTACGACTTTTCGTAACTGGAGTCAAATGGGATTGTTTTGGGTTGTGACTAACTGTGACTAGTTGAAGGAAGTAGTGCGATAGAAATTGTCCACCCCTAGTCAGGGTTGTTCAAATCTCAGGGCCACTCGAGGAGAAGTTAACTGGAAATGCGTGGCCACGCTCGGAAGGTATCTATGGTAGATAATTCCGGTCAGACAGTTATTCTCCAGATCGAGGAAACCACTCATGATATGATCGAATGCAAGTACGACCTTAGAGAGACATCTTGCATTGAGTGGGAGATTGTAATAGGACAAGAGAATTGGTGACGCACACTTGTCGAGGACAAGTGGGAGATTGTTGGGAAATGTGTCCTCAACAATAGTGCGATCACGTAATTAAATCTCATAACAAGAATGCGCAAGGGATGATACGAATTATTAGTCAACTGACCAACATTAATCGGTAATGATTGGCTAGCTAGAGTTTGACATTACTGTCGTATGACGGTGGTGGTCAGTTGATCCCTTTAGGTCACACCTTTAGGACAATTCCCTTAATTGATAAATTGATCAAATGTATAGTGATACGATTTGATCATATTCCTTAAACTCGTATATCGAGAAATTAGAGGTTAAATCTTATTGTAAGATTTATGTTTAAAATTGAAACGTGTCAATTGTTAAACAAATAAACGATATTTTATAATGTCGTAATTAGAATGAATTGGGTTAAAATTAATACAAAGGTTGTAAATCGTAATGACGATAAAATTATTTATTTTATATTAGTAATTTCGAATTACATGTCAATTAATAAATATGATTTATTTAATAATATTTATATGATAAATATTTATATTAAGATAATTGTTATTTATTCCTAGTGACATATAAGATGTCACACTTGGTACAATTGCACAATTGACAATTTATAAAATGAAGTCCATTTTAAGTGTTAAAGTGGACGGCTAGGTGAGGGTGGTTGGAGGTGATTATTGTGCATTAAGCACACCTTAATCATCATGTTTAAAGGTGTGTCTTGGAAACACAATCTAGGCCACCCTAAAGAGCATGGGTTAGAGAGTTGTCTCCCCTTGGTTCCCCATCATACCCGGCCCCCTTAAACCCTAAGCACACTTACATAAATATGTAAGTGGTGCATTATTCATGACTAATGCTAATGCAATAATTTTCTAAGTGTGTAGAAAACTCAAAAAACTCTCTAAACCTAGCCGAGATACACTAAGTGTAAGAGAGATTTTATAACCTCAAAACATATATTATAAAGATAATATCAACATACTAGTAGTAGTATTGTATTTATATTCTAATAAGAGTGATTAGAATTATTAAGGAAAAATCCGATTCCTAGTCTAGCACTTATTAGGGTTCGGTTTGTTGAGGGCTTGTCTTGGTGCATCCGAAGGAGGTATTCTATTTTGGGTACTTGGAGGATCATCCTTGCTAAGCTAGGACCGAGTGTAAGAACACGGTTTTCTCCTTATTTCCGCATATAGTAGCATGCATAAGATCTAATAAACGAGTTTATTTATTTGTTAATTAAAGAGTTAATTAAAGGTTTATGTTAGTATGACTAAAATTAGTTTATGAGCAACTAGTTAAACCTTCAAGATTATCCAAAATTTTCATAAAATCGAGGTAGTAGTCATGGTACTAATTCTACAATGTGGGTAATTTACCACGTATCAGGTGGTATTGGCTGCATTTACTCACTAAGTTAGATATTACAATTGAAACAAATGTTTAATATACACAATGGTAGTGCTAGGCCAATAGTACTTCTTCATATCGAAATTAAAATGCCAAGGCAGTATTAGGCTAGTCGTCATACATACCTTTGGCTTGCAAAAATACTGCTTTACGAGTCCTCAAAAGCTTTACGAACAAAACTCCTGTGCTTAAGTTTCAACTTAATATATGAATGATGACCAGAAAAATGGCATAAAAAACCATGAAATCCCCATGCCTTAGAGCTAAGCCCAGGTCTTGTACCTCCAATCACTACTTGGACGCCAAGAGAAGGATGATACTGCTTCCCGACCTTAACCATCCTAAGCATATAATTCTCTTGTGAGTCAAGTGCATAAGTAACCATCCTAGTAAGCAAAATATCAATAAATCCAAACCCAACCAAGACAAACAAAACCGAGAACAACTTAGTGACGGTCGAATTGGGCGTAATATCACCATAACCAATGGTGCACATAGTAACAATGCAAAAATATAAAGCATCAACAAAAGGAGTCTCCCTCACACAAAAGTTATGCCTATTAAACCAATAGATGAGACTCCCAAATGACAAATAAACCAAAAGCAACAAAAAAGCCTGTCTAACAATAGTTTTTGAAGTGGATTCAGGTTATCTAACACCTGCTTAACATAGACACCGACACCGACATGATTAATGACTACCAAAGCAGGAGCAGTTTTTGACCTGTGTAAGTTAGATTTTCTCCATTTGTAATTTGGATCAATCAACCACTATTGGTGATGTTTTGACATTGATGAATGGTCTACAACAAAAGGAACATTATAACTACTAGAAGTCAAATGATTATAATCAGAGGAAGGTGAGAATGTTTTGACGAAATAACAATTTGCTTGAGCTGGTTCATAACAATTTGTAAATACAAAGATTATGTCAGAGGGAGAGGGTCATATATAAATACAATCTGATACAATATCTTGACGAAATAAATTGCGTGTGAAATACCTCACTCTCCTCACTAGTCCCTTTGGCAAGAGCGTCAAGCAACTTGATACGAGACTGGTACTTCTCTTCACGAGCCTTAAAAAGATTACTTTGCTAAATACAAAAAACAATAAAGTAGTAAAATTTGGAGAACAAACAGCAAAAATAAGCTGCATAAACTAGCATGAAAATCACATTACAGTACGCAGATGCTCTGCTTGGGTTGCTATCCGTCGCTCAATTTCCTACACAACTTTCCTCAACAGGCATGCTACACGCTGTGAGGGCATCATTCAGCACACTGATTCTCACCATCATTCAGCACACTACAAGCAAGCGTAATATTTAAATCGTATAATGATAACGAAACCCTAATTTATTTGCTGCGTTTTGAATAAAACGCCTCAAATAGAAAGCCGCAAATTAATGTTTTTCTACTAGTGAACTCGACTTACCGTTTTAGTGAACTGACATTTCAGGCCTAGATGTATCTTTACTCTAATAGTTATCCACATAAATGGGAAGATGATGCAAACCTGAGTGTATCTGTAAGAGCATGAATTGCCGCTTTGGATGATACATAAGCTCCTGCCCACGGTCCTGGAGCCAGAACATTAACACTCCTAATATTTACAATCTTGCCCTTCCTCTTAGATGCCATATGTGGTACTATAGCTTGAATTAACGACATCGTTCCTGAATAAGAGGACGAGTGAGTCTAGGACAGGGGTGACAACAACAACTAGTACTAGCACTACTAAAAAATGCTAGAGTCTATGGGGTTGGGATAAAAATAAAGCATAGAGAAACTATTACTTTGCCATATTTATAATGTACCAGCAGCAAATCTGACATTTGTACAAAAGTGGCGGAGCAAAGGGGGACTCTTCCCATTCTGTGTGCAACAGTTCATGATTTCTTGACACAAAATGAGGTAAAATTTCATGATGTCCCCAGTCATCAGGAGAATCAGTTTGCCTATCCGCATAAGACTGTATTAGCAGGTCTAGGTTCTCACGAAAATCACTGTCAAGAAGACAGAAGACTGTAT
Organism: Silene conica; assembly: GCA_029255685.2. Lineage (NCBI taxonomy): Eukaryota > Viridiplantae > Streptophyta > Magnoliopsida > Caryophyllales > Caryophyllaceae > Silene > Silene conica. The sequence goes on from CM055313.2 coordinate 56,679,459, forward strand.
TAGCCGGTCCAGTATTATAAGAGAATTATTCAATGTGGAAAATCCGAAAATGGATCTTGGATACTGAATGTACCTCCATTATGCATACAAACCCTGACAAACTCTTACCATTACTGCAAAACACTTAACATTTTAACAATTTGACAAACTCCAATATCACAAACTGCAAGTACAAACAAGTTCATCAACAAATCAGATTATGCATACAAACCCTGTTACAATCTTTCGTTGTTATTAATCAGATTAGCTAATAGTGATTTCTATACGAAACCATCAACATCGACATTTAAAAAGCAATCCCAGATCCATAAGCTAACCCTAGAAATAAAACAAATCATAAAAGATCGAAAAATTTAAACAGGAAAGTAAGATTGAGAGACCATAAAAATGAATTGAATTAATCGTATTGTATTTCGCTAATTCAAACCCCAATTAATCGAAACAACCTAATTCAGCTCCCCTAAAAATCAATTCACATACCTAATTTATAATAATAGGACTAGAGGAGATGGTGAGGTGGCGAGTTCTTTCCGTCGATTTTCAGTGGCGGTGAGGCGGTGGATTGGCGGTGGTTGTCGAGGGAGTTTGGGAGATGTGAACAGTTTTATTGTTTTGGTTGAGAGGATGAAAACGAAATGCGCGTATTTTCTGTTATATTGTATTTCAATTATTTTTTTTTTTTTTTTAAAAAATATACTCATTTGCGACGTTTCTCAAAAAAACGCCTTAAATAGCGTATTTGCTGCGTTTTTTACAAAACGCCTCAAATGACCCATGAATTATTTGCTGCTATTGGGCTAAAACGCCTCAAATAGATAGCCGCAAATAAATGTTTTTCTACTAGTGTGAGTTTCCAGATGTTTTCCCAGATGACTTGCTAGGGATACCGCCAGAGAGAGATGTGGAGTTTACTATTGAGCTTGTTCCAGGTACCGGACCGATATCTAAGGCTCCCTACCGTATGGCTCCACCAGAGTTGAAAGAGTTGAAGCAACAATTGGAAGAGATGATCGAGAAAGGGTTCATTAGACCGAGTGCTTCTCCGTGGGGTGCTCCAGTTTTATTTGTCAAGAAGAAAGATGGTTCCATGAGACTTTGCATTGATTATAGAGAGTTGAACAGAGTGACTGTGAAGAACAGATATCCTTTGCCTAGGATAGATGATTTATTTGCTCAGTTGAGAGGTGCTTCTAGGTTTTCTAAGATTGATCTTCGATCGGGTTATCATCAGATTCCAGTGAGAGAGGTTGATATTGCGAAGACTGCTTTCCGTACCAGATATGGGCATTTTGAGTTCGTGGTTATGCCTTTTGGGTTGACTAATGCACCTGCTATCTTTATGGATCAGATGAACCGCACCTTTAGTGAGTTTCTTGACACTTGTGTTGTAGTGTTTATTGATGACATTCGCATTTACTCGAAGACCGATGAGGAGCATGCCGAGCATCTCCGATTGATACTTGGGATTTTACGTCGACAAAAGTGGTTCGCGAAGTTCTCTAAGTGTGAGTTTTGGCTTTCTAAGGTTGCATTTCTTGGACATGTGATATCTAGTGAGGGAGTTATGGTTGATCCCGCGAAGATTGAGGTTGTTGTTGATTGGGAGAGTCCCAAAGATGTGGGAGAGATTCGTAGTTTCCTTGGTTTACCGGGTTACTACCGTCGATTTGTTGAGGATTTCTCTAGGTTGGCTCGTCCGATGACTCAGTTATTGAAGAAGGAAGCTAAATTTGTTTGGACCGACAAGTGTGAGAGCTCTTTCCAGGAATTGAAGACTAGGTTGACTTCCGCTCCTATACTTGCTTTGCCAGAGATTGGGGTTGACTTTGATGTTTACTGCGATGCTTCGATGTTAGGGCTTGGATGTGTGTTGATGTAGAGTGGTAAGGTGATAGCTTACTCATCTAGACAATTGCGAGTTCACGAGGTGAACTATCCGACGCATGATATTGAGTTAGCTGCAGTTGTTCATGCCCTGAAGATGTGGCGTCATTACTTGATTGGATCTCATTGTCGCATTTTCACGGATCATAAGAGTCTAAGTACATTTTCACCCAGAAAGAGCTCAATATACGACAGCGTCGTTGGCTATAGTTGGTTAAGGATTACGACATAGAGTTGTTATATCGATCAAGAGGGTAAGGCCAATGTGGTTGCTGATGCGCTTAGCCGCAAGACTTCTCATTCGATGAGTGTTATGCGTGTGTTGCCCGATGAGTTGTGTTCCGAGTTCCAGAAGTTGAGATTTGAGATGGTTGGTAGTGGTTTTGATTGGTTATCTGCTATGACTGCCGAACCGACATTGTATTGGGAGATTCGCCAGAGTTTGCCTACAGATGCTGCTTTCCGGAAGTTCGAGGCTAAGATATCGAGTGGTGTTGCACCAGACTGAGTGATTGATTCTGATGGTTTCCTTAGATTCCGTGGTAGGATGTATGTTCCAGATGTGCCAGATTTGAGGAAGAGGGTTCTTGATGAGGCTCACTTGTCACCGTATTCAGTTCATCCGGGCGGAGAGAAGATGCACAAGGACTTGAGACTTATATTTATGTCTTGGAGTCCATACCCTTTTTTTTGTTTCCATACATATTTTTGAGGAAACTCCCAATACGTTAGATCTCTACCATCAGATTTTAAATTATTATACTCCAACCAAGCGGTGAATTTTGTTCTACCACCGGAAGACCTTTCAACCACTTTGTCGATTGGATCTTCGTCATGAAAAATAACATTTTGCTCATTAGCTAGGTGATAATCTAACCTTAAAACAGGGGGGTCCTATGGTGAATAGGAAATGCAAAAATTCTCCAAACAACTTCACACGGTGAAATGTAACGACAGTCGTAGTATTGTTGGATTTGATCAACCTGATTTGGGTCTTGACTACCTATTCAAAAAGAGAAAGATAAAAATCAGAAAATATTACATTTAATTGAAAACTCTTAAGTGAAAAAATATCAAGCAGAAGTTAATTAAATATAATTTAGTACCATGATTGGTGCGAGTTGCACTAAAAGTGACACGGTCATATAGCAGTTCGATAATGATTGGTAAGAATGTGTCACGATTTAGTCTTTTGCAATCTGTTTTTTTCAAATGTATACATCATTTTTTTTTCACACCAAAAAATAAATTTTAGACACGTATCATTCTGAGATGGATTCAATGTTGATTTACCATTAGTTTTTCGTAGTGATGATGGTCCTTGAATGTCTGTACATGGTTGTAAAGGCTGCGAAAAATCAATCACTGCAACATAAAATTGTGCAGAGTAAAACAGTATGTATATGGGGAAAATAATTAAGCTATTTAAATAAAAAGAATCCACGTACCGATTGATGTTGATACAACCGCTAATTTGACTTATATATATTAAGAACATGGTTAAAAAAGGAAATTTCAACATATAAATACAATATTCTGAACTCTACTAAAATAATTTTGGAAAACGGTAATTCGAAAAATAATAAAAAAACGAAAAATGGTTAAATACAAAAAATGAAATGTGTTAAATAAAAAAAACAAAATTTATTAAATAAAAAAACAAAATGAATCAAATGATGAAGAACAATTTAATGCATTTCATTTTTTTTTTTAATATTTACTGCTTTCGTTGTCTATTTTATTTACTGAATTTGGGTTTTTTTTGTAATCCTATTTTAACAATCATGATTAACAATGAATTTTTAGTAATTAATTATATTTTCTATTTTCTTATAGATTGTCAAAAATATTAATTATGAGCTGTGTTTTTTCTTATAGATACCAACTGTTAGTTAATTACTCTTATCTTATAAATTCTAATTTTAACAATCATGATTAACAATGAATTCTTAGTAATTCATAAAAGAATGTATTAAATAATATTAACTATTGATAAAACATTTAGTTACTTTATCGATTAGTAAATTACGTTCCATCGTTTCATAGTTAAAGTTCTTTAAGTTAATTTGGTTAGGTGTGAACTTAAAAGGGTGTTAAATGGAAAGTAAATGACAAAATATATGTCAAAAATAATTCCGTTCATTAATTTTCTTTTGAATTTTAAATAGTGTCCAAAAATAATTGTAAAGAATTTGTTGAAATGGAAGAGTATTATTTTTTTTATTGTCCATTATAAACTGTCATTACGGGCGATATTTGGTAAGTTTGACTCTGAAAAAATTAATGGGAGGAAAATTGGACAAGTAAATTATAATTTTGCAATAATTAACTCAAATATTTTGATTACAATATTCGTAGCAAATCATATATCAATATATCATCATACATGTTTAAAATTGTAATCTTTCGTATTTATCTAACTTCCATAAACAAAATGGTTATCTAATTTTATAGATTCCTTCATAGCAGATTTTAACTTGGCTAAAATTAACTTTTTATGGTGTATCTCACGTTTCTTAATTTAGTTATAGAATAAAATCTTTTTTAATTATTATTTTATTAACTTTATTAATTTAATAATATTGGTCTATATTCCTATTTTTTTCAAGATTATAAATTATAAATTACGTTTAATATAAAAATTTTGTATTGAAATTATAAGGGCTGAAATAACAATTAGACTCTTTTTTAATTATTATTTTATTAAATTTATTAATTTAATAATATTGGTCTATATTCCTATTTTTTTCGAGATTATAAATTATAAATTACGTTTAATATAAAAATTTTGTGGGTGATATGAGAGCGGTGTATAAAGGTGGTTAATGATTAAAAAAGTTTTTTTATAAAAGAATAATAAAGAATTAGATTAAGATTAGCAATTGGATAGAGAATTGGTCAAATTTGGTCAGACGACTTAGAAGGATTTTATTCTGTGCACAGCTAGATATAGAGTAGAATCTTTAGGATAGATAACAATCAGACTTTTTGTATTTAATTATTAAATTATTATTAAATTATTAAATTATTATGATTTGGCATAAATGAGTAATTCTGATTGGTCTACAAAACTGAAATTTCTGAGGGTGTATGTGAGAGCTCGAAACACTAAACGCTGAAACCTGATTGCGCCACGTCAGCGGAATTACATTCTTCTTTTATAGTAATAATGATGAATGGAAGAAGAGAATCCGTTCCGAATAAAAGAGAATGATGCCTAACTAAAGACTAGAGAAATAAAATATTAAGTAACATAGTACCAAGGTTTTGTTTCTGGAAAAAGGAGGTGTCCTCTTCTATTCACGATGCCTTTTGTTTTATAACAAAAATCCCAAACTGAAGATGATGAGAACAGGGAAACTCAACAGACAGGGAGTTCCTCGATCGAGAAGAATAAATCCTCGATCGAGAGGAATCCTCATGCAACAGCTCGATCTAGAACAAAAGGTGCTCGATCGAGCTCTTCAACTTGGCAACCAATTTGACCGAGAAAGAAAGTCTCTCGATCGAAAGATATTGACTCAGCGTATACTCGACCGAGCACAATTGAACTAGATCGAGCATCCCTTCATGCATGAACAAGTCGATCGAGCCATAAAGCTCTCGATCGACGGGCTTCGACCACCTCGAACACTCCTCCAACCTTGGAGATTCGTTCCACGCCTCTCGGGGCAGCAAGTTTCCATCCCGACTTCCTTATGCAAGCTTGAAAGACTATAAAAAGGCTAATTTGACTCCGCTCCGGCTCATTCCGGCAAATAATGCGAAACAAACCAAAGTAGACTATTCGGGGGAAATCGTAGCAAAATACTACGGAAAAGACGTACAAATGTGTGCTGAAAAGGCCAAAAAGGTCTATATGAAATGCACACATCAAACTTCCCCAAACCAACCCTTTGCTTGTCCGCAAGCAAACTAAAATGCAATCTAAATGCAAACTAAAGGACCTAAAGGACGGAGTAAAACTCAAAGCTACTTATAGTCGATGCCAAACGCTTCTGTGCACACAATCAACCAATGCCAAGCTCAGAAAGGAGCGTACGAATTTATACACATCGTGGTAAATATGTTAGACTTCTGACCTTGCAAGACTCGTATAATTTCGGACTCTCCCGGAATCTCTTTTTTCTCAACAAGCAAATGGTAAATTATATGTGCAGAAGAGAGGAAGAAAGTAAAGACTCTCGCCTAAACTACGACCAACAAATCATGCATGCCAGACTAGTATGAATGAAGATTTCAAGCACCGTACTCACGCACTACCACCGTTGATGTCCACTACACGCCGAACTACTGCAAAATTTTGGGAATGTGAGGCTAAGTGGGATAGAAGGGGCAAGACAAGTATGGATATGTGAGGGTTAAAGCCAAGCTAGAACCTCCAAACCAAATTAACACGCATCCCAATCCTCCGTCTACAATAAACACATTGCCTCTTTGACTAGGCAAACATATCACACAACCCAAATTATTTTTCTCAACTAGCAACCGAATTATTATTGTAATTTTTCCATCAACTTTTTCCAATTCAATTCCTCTTTTTTTCTCCTCGGTTAGTTCCAGTGGTTGCTCAAACCGCTCTATCGACCAAAACAGTAGTCGATCGAGAACTTCTCATACCCAGAATACTCGATCGAGCATAATGCTCTCGATCGAACACTTAATTTCTCAAAAATTCTCGATCGATCATGAGATGCTCGATCGAGCAAAACTAGCAAAATTCCTCCAACTCCCTTTTTGCACATACTCCAATAACATCAGAAACATGCCAAAACTGATACAAAACGACAGATTCCCTGACCACATCCTAGCTCAGCATAAAGGTAGGCAAAATATAGGATGTAGTTTACAGGACAAAAGGCAGTTATGGCTTAAAAGTGGAGTTAAACAGGTAAACGAGGAAGGGGGTGATGCAATAGTTCTCTGAGCGTGCAATTCCAACCTCTAACCGGTACGTGCAGGCAATAAGAAATCAGAACTCATACACACGCAATACATGAAATGCAAGGAGTACTACTCACAGTCCTAATATGATGTCACCAGTTTAAGGATCAAAAGCTCAGAAATTGTAGTAGTTTGCCAAAACTACGAGTCAAGTCTAATGGTCTAACACAAATTCCACGATAAAATTCGAGACAACGACCTAAGATTCACTAAACAAAGATTGAATTGGCAAGGCATGGCATATAATTGACTAAAAGCGCTATATCATCATCGAGAAACTCCAATCTGACTCGACTAGAATGCAAAAATAAACATGTGTTTTGTTTTTTTTTTGAAAATACATGCAGGAATTGAAAAGCGAATGCATGTGAAATTTAAACGTGCAGACTAAAATGCAGACACAAAATGGATGCATAACTTCCCCAAACCAAACTGTACATTGTCCTCATTGTACAAAAGGAAAGAAAAGAAAATGCAATTGGGACAAGTGAGTCGGAAAACTTACAGAAAAGCGTGCAACAAGGGCCTCCCCAAACCGAATCATAAGATGAGGTGGAAAAGGGTTCGATTGGCCCCAAAACAGCTTGATCGAGTCAGGCTCCTTTCGATCGAGGATAAGAATCTCTCGATCGACGACATTGCAGGCGGAAACACTTCGATCGAGCTCCTGAAACAAATGTTCGACTAAAACCTATAAGGGAAATCTCTCGATCGAGACAAGGAAGTGCTCGATCGAAAACTAAACTGCAGCCACGCTCCTAAACAGAACTAAAAAAGTTGTCTGAGCTTACAAAAACAGAACGAAAACAGTTTGAGGAACGAGAAAGTTTAAAAAGAAACAACTAAAACAACCGGGTTGCCTCCCGGGAAGCGCAGGTTTAAGAGGTCCCGCACGACCTATGAGCTTCAATCGTCATGCTCATCAATTTCGTCAAAAAGGTACTCTTCGACGCATCCCACAACATCATTCGGTCCATAATAATGCTTTAATTGGTGACCGTTGACTTTGAAACGATTTCCGGCAAACCCTTCTATCTCAACAAAATCGAATTGGTTGACACCGGTAACCATGTATGGTCCACTACATCTTGATCTCAGCTTCCCAGGAAACAGTCTTAACCGGGAGTTAAACAGCTACACTTTCTGACCGACCTGAAATTTTCGTGGTATAATCCGCTTGTCGTGCCATCGCTTGGTTTTCTCCTTTTAAATACGGGAGCTATCATAAGCGTTCAACCAAAAATCCTCAAGCGCATCTAGCTGCAACAAACGTTTCTCACCGCACATATTAGCATCATAATTAAGTTGGCGGATACCCCACCAAGCTTTATGTTCTAGCTCAACAGGTAAATGACAAGACTTCCCATAAACCAAACGATACGGTGAAGCACCAATTGGTGTCTTAAAAGCTGTCCTATATGCCCACAATGTGTCTTCCAATTTAAAACTCCAATCTTTCCGTGATTTAGAAACGACCTTACCCAAAATTTCCTTAAGTTCTCTATTAGAGACCTCGACCTGTCCACTAGTTTGAGGGTGATACCCCAAACCTCTACGATGTTTGACACCATATTTAGACAATAAAGTTTCCAAATGTCGGTCACGAAAATGCATACCTCGGTCACTAATGACGACTCTAGGAACTCGGAAACGTGGGAAAATGATCTTACGAAACAGCTTAATCACGGTCTTAGCATCACAATTTGGAGTGGCAATTGCTTCCACCCACTTAGACACATAATCTATAGCCACGAGAATATACCTGTTACCTTGGCTAGACGGGAATGGGCCTTGGTAATCGATGCCCCATACATCGAAAATCTCTACCTCCAAAATGCCATTTTGTGGCATCTCATGTCTCTTGGAAATATTTCCCGTCCTCTGGCACGCATCACAACTAGTGTCGGCAAAAGAGTGGGCCAATAAAAACTGGATTGCAATACCTTAGCCACGGTCCGTGATGGGCCGTGGTGTCCTCCACTCGGAGCTGAATGATAACCCTCCAGAATAGCTCAGGTTTCCCACTGTGGAATACATCGTATGTAGATTCCATCAGCACACTCCTTAAAGAGACAAGGGTCGTCCCAAAAGTATTGTCGTGCATCATGTAGAAATCGTTTCCGCTACTGATAAGACAAGTCTGGTGGCTGTAAAACCCCTCGTCGCAGCGGAAATAAAACATACAAAACATGCCAAAATTTAAGTGAAATTTAAACTTTAACATGTATAAAACCGGGTTGAATTAAAACTTAAACTGAAACAACTGATATAAACAGAAATAGATAAGTATAACTGTCTAAGTACTGAAAGTAAATATATACGATAGCCTGGGATGACACATCCCTACAGACACTCAAAACAGTAACAGAAATGTCTAGAGTCTAGCTAACGTAATGTGTACAGTCAAATCGATGATAAGCGGATCATCGCTCGCTAGCTCTCAGCAACCCCTGCCAACCTCCTGCATGTACCTACATACATGTAAACATGTATGCCACAATCAGTGGGGAGTGACTAGAGTTCTCCTAGCCACCTTTTGTAACGGCACATAACATAGAATACAAATAGTATACTCCAACATATATATATAGACATGTGAAGCATATAATCTCTATATCTGAATCTCATATCATCATGCAATTGCTAATGCAAGGCTCTCAACCAACTTCGGAAACCATTTGGAAGGAGAGCCGGTTGCGCGGCCGGGGGGTCTTTCAGTCCAAACTATTTACAAAACTGACTAAAGAGTCATCCAATGCCTTGGATGAACAAATCCATAATCAAAGTACAATACTCAACAATATCAACAACTATATCTGACACTGTACCAACTCTAGGCAAGCAGATATAAAACAGCAAGTATAAATGTTCAGCGGTCAACTTAAGACATAACCTAGATACTACAAGTTCAGCAAGTATAAAGGTTCAGAGGCGACATCTTAACGCATAACCTAGATACTAAATTCTCAATCACAGGCAAGGACTCAGAGGCGACGACTCAACACATGGACCTACTACTCAACAAGACACTAGACTCAGAGGCGACAACTCAACGCATGGCCTAGCATCCAAATTCACAATCACAAGTAAGGAACTCTGAGGCGACAACTCAACGCATGTTCCCTTACTACATCACAAGACACTAGACTCAGAGGCGACAACTCAACGCATGGCCTAGCATCAACATCTGCACTCCGGGTAAGGTATTTCAACCTGATTTGCAGCTGCTCTACTCGTCAGACTCAGAGGCCAACTTAAGGCATGTCCCGACGCGATCACTCAAACATGTCTGGGCTCAGAGGCGACATCTCAACGCATAACCCAGAAACGACAACCAAACACGTATAGGGCTCAGAGGCGACATCTCAACGCATACCCCCATACATGACAAACATACACATATAGGGCTCAGAGGCGACATCTCAACGCATACCCATATATATGACAAGCAATCTACGTATTAAGTTCAGACGCGACATCTTAACGCAAAACTTAATACGCAACACTACAATAGTATTCAATTCAATAACAAATCCGTAGTTCTTATTTCTTATACTTCTAAACAACACTTAATTGATTCCGGGAACTAAGTTGAGGGAGAGTCGGTTTCCCTTTCGGTTACCCGACCGGGGGGTCTCTATCCTCTCTCCATTCCCGAACCCAATATAGTGTCGCCCATCCTCCGGGGACCTCAAACACAATACAAGGTACACGGAACGAGTTTCAAACAAAACCGGTCAACCGTTTAAAAGTTATATGTGATTTAAAGTCAACAGGGGCTCCCAGTCGGTCAGTGGCAGGCAGCCGGCTGACCGTCAGGCAACCCAACCTCCTACAATTCTTCAATTGCGAAAACAGCCTATAAGGGCCCCCAGCCGGTCGGCAGGCAGCCGGCCTACCGGCTGGCAACCCCTCCTTCTCCTTACAATTCTACGAACTGAACCAAGAACAAGGGCCCTCAGCCGGTCGGCAGGCAGCCGGCCTACCGGCTGGGGAACCCATTCCATACTTTACACTACGCAACCTAATACAAAGGGGCTCCCAGCCGGTCAGCAGGCAGCCAGCCTATCGGCTGGGCACCCAAGCTCCCTTTAAATACGAAACACGCAAAAACAACATTACGCGCTCCCAGCCGGTCGACCGACGGCCGGTAGGTCGACCGGCTCAGAACTCCTGAGCACAAAAATCGTGTTTTACAGTGATTCTAAACTATCACCAAATCGATATTAAACTTCAAAAATTACTACCAACAAATAATTCCCAGCATTTATAAAACATGTAGGAAATGAAAGCAAGTCATAAACTTAACAAATAAGTCATAATTAAATCACAATTAGTATCCGTCGCAAAGATGGAAAAACTAAAATATGAACTTATGAATATGTAAGCACAAACCAAGCATATGAATTTCATACTCATGTATTCCTAGCATCATTCTAAGTCTTAACAACAATCACCATGTACAAAATCAGAAACTATCATCATGAAAATCATGAAACATGCTAATATCACAAATAAAGGCCGAGTTTCTCATTATCGTCACCTCTAAAGCGGTTATGCTCCTAGCTCCTCTTCAATCACGTAACTATCCACGTCGGGATCCTCTAAACCCTCTCCTACAACATGAAAAACGATTATGAGAAGCTAGAATCGAATTCCACCAAAAACAGTCCAATTTCGAGTGGAATAAAACTGTAATTGAAAGTGACGGATGACTTGAAAATTTCGTGAGGATTTCAAAAATGTATAACATACCTTGATTCGAAATACGGATGACCTTTGAAAATTGATTAAAAGAGTGAAGTTTGAAGGAGAAATGAGAAGAACAATATAACAGTGTTCTTATTTTGTGAAGTGTGAATGTGTCGACATATTGGTGGGGGTTTAGGGTTTTAATTGTCCTTTTCCGTTTAATGAAACGGGCTTTTGAATGCGAACGGGTTTCATGAGTCGGATTTAACTTGCCAAGGTATTATGTCTTAAGGACTTAAGGTTCTTAAGACGGATCTTAACGGATTATTTAAAATAACTTAACATTAAATATTAAAATATTATTTTATTCCGTAAAAATAATTTAAAACCTTTAAAATATAATTTACGAAAATACGGGATGCTACAATCACCCCAACTTCAAAAAGTTTCGTCCTCGAAACTCGAAGTAATATAATTTCTAAATAAACTATACCTCAATCGAAAAGAGAAGGATGCGTAGCACGCTTCAAAGCCTCAGTCTCCCACGTCTGCTCCTCAACATCGCCGCATCGCCATAGGATCTTCACTAATAAGGGCACCACCTTGCTCCTAAGCTTCATGTCCTGACGGTCTAGAATCTTCACGGGACGCTCCTCGAAAGCAAGACTCGGCTCGAGGTTCTTGATCTCTCTATGAAGCACGTGACTAGGGTCACTAACGTACTTGCGGAGCTGAGAAACATGAAAGACACTATGAACCTTGCCCATACTAGGAGGCAAGTCCAATCGATAAGCAGCAGCACCAATCCTCTTCACGATCTCGAACGGCCCAATATACTTAGGGCTCAACTTGCCCTTAACGCCAAACCTCTTGACGCCCTTCATCAGTGAAACTCTAAGGAAAACTCTGTCACCCACCTCAAACTAGAGAGGTCTACGACGGACATCTGCATAGGATTGATGCCGATCCTGTGCGGCCTTCATCCTACCTCCGATAAGCTAGATGTGATCAATCGTCGCATCCAACTGGTCCGGTCCTAGGTCGTGCACGTCGCTCGCCTGATCCCAACAGATCGGGATACGGCACTTCCTACCATAGAGCGCCTCATACGGAGCCATACCAATAGATGAGTGAAAACTATTGTTGTAGGAAAACTCAACTAACGGTAGACACTGTTCCCACGAACTCTGGAAATCAAGTGCACACGCACGAAGCAAATCCTCTAAAGTCTGAATAGTCCTCTCGGACTGTCCATCAGTCGCGGCATGAAATGATGTACTCATCAGTAGACGGCTACCCATAGCCTCCTGTAAAGCCTTCCAAAATCTGGAACAGAAACGCGGATCTTGGTCAGAAACGATCTCTCTTGGGACACCATGGTAACGGATGATGTCGGCAATATAAGCTCTGGCTAAGCGGTCCATATCCCACGTCTCTCGGATAGGCACAAATCTGGCACACTTGGTTAACCTATCAACCACGACCCAAATAGCATCCTTGCCTCCAACTGTCTTAGGCAATGCGGTCACGAAGTCCATCGAAATGCACTCCCACTTCCACTGAGGAACGTGGAGCGGCTGTAACAAACCACCTAGCCTCCTATGCTCAATCTTGACTTGTTGACAAGTTAGACACCTACTCACCTAATCCAAAATGTTCTTCTTCATCCGGGCCACCAAAATAGAAGTCTTAGGTCTTTGTGCATCTTCTCGCCGCCCGGATGAACAGAATAAGGCGTCAAGTGAGCCTCATCGAATACTCTCTTCCTCAAATCCGGTACATCTGGAACATACATCCGGCCTCAAAACCGAAGAAAACCATCATAACCAATCACGAAATCCTGTGCCTCAACACTCGCAATCTTGGCCTCGAACTTCCGGAAAGCAGCATCTGTAGGCAAACCCTGGCGAATCTCCCAATACAATGTCGGCTCGGCAGTCATAGCAGATAACCAATCAAATCCACTACCAACCATCTCTAATCTCAACTTCCGGAACTCAGAACACAGCTCCTCAGGCAATACACGCATAGCACTCATCGAATGAGAAGTCTTGCGGCTAAGTGCATCAGCAACAACATTGGCCTTACCCTCATGATACAACAACTCAATATTATAATCCTTAACCAACTCTAGCCATCGACGCTGTCGCATATTAAGGTCCTTCTGTGTGAAAATGTACTTCAAGCTCTTATGATCCGTGAAAATGCGACAATGAGATCTAATCAAGTAATGACGCCACATCTTCAAGGCATGAACAACAGCAGCTAACTCAAGATCATGCGTAGGATAGTTCACCTCGTGAACTCGCAACTGTCTCGAAGAATAAGCAATCACCTTACCACTCTGCATCAACACACATCCAAGCCCTAGCATAGAAGCATCGCACTAAACATCGAAGTCAACACCAATCTCTGGCAAAGCAAGTACAAGAGCAGAAGTTAACCTAGTCTTCAATTCCTGAAATGAGCTCTCACACTTATCTGTCCAAACAAACTTAGCCTCTTTCTTCAATAACTGAGCATCGGACGAGCCAATCTAGAAAAATCCTCAACAAATCGACGAAGTATCCAGGCAAACCGAGGAAACTACGAATCTCTCCCACATCTTTGGGACTCTCCCAATCAACCACGGCCTCAATCTTTGCGGGATCAACCATAAATCCCTCACTAGATATCACATGTCCAAGAAATGCAACCTTAGATAGCCAAAACTCGCACTTAGAAAACTTCGCGGACCACTTCTGTCGACGCAGAATCCCAAGTATCAGTCGAAGATGTTCGACATGCTCAGCATCAGTCTTCGAGTAAATGAGGATATCATCAATAAACACCACAACACAAGTGTCTAGAAACTCACTAAACGTCCTGTTCATCTGATCCATGAAGATAGCAGGAGCATTCGTCAAACCAAAAGGCATGACAACGAACTCAAAGTGCCCATATCTGGTACGGAAAGCAGTCTTCGAAATATCAGCCTCTCTCACTGGAATCTGATGATAACCGGAACGAAGGTCAATATTCCAAAATCTGGAAGCACCTCTAAGCTGATCAAATAAGTCATCGATCCTAGGGAAAGGATATCTGTTCTTCACTGTAACCCGGTTCAATTCCCTGTAATCAATGAAAAGTCTCATGGAACCATCTTTCTTCTTGACGAAAAGAACTGGAGCACCCCAAGGAGAAGCACTCGGTCTAATAAATCCCTTCTCGATCATCTTCTCTAATTGTTGCTTCAATTCTTTCAACTCAGGTGGAGCCATGCGGTATGGAGCCTTAGATATAGGTCCGGTACCTGGAACAAGCTCGATGGTAAACTCCACATATCTCTCAGGCGGTATCCCTGACAACTCTTCTGGGAAGACATCTGGAAACTCACGAACAATAGCTACATCCTCAAGCTTCGGTAGTGATGGCTTTGCAGCTGAAACAACACACAGGAAGGCTTGGCAACCCTTCCTAAGAAGATACGATGCTTTCATCGATGAGATGATACGAACACCCTTTTTAGGGCGAGTTCCCCTATAGGAAACATGAACTCCTGAAGAACTCCTCAAGAAGATTTTCTGGTCGCGACACTCGAAGCGAGCATCCATACCAAGGATAATGTCAAATTCCTCGAGAGCAAATCTCAGTAAGTCCGCTGGAAATGTGGCACAACCAATAATAATCGGAACATCCCTACGGGAAGAAGAGGAGGAGAAAACATCTCCCAAAGGCAATGAGATAGAAGTCTCCTCAACAACAGAAGACTCTAGAGCTAGTCTGTCGGCGAAGTGGGTCGATATGAACGATAGAGAAGCACCAGTATCAAATAAAATCAGGCACTCAGCGCCAAGGATATAAAAGTTACCGACAACGATGTCTAGATGAGCCTCAGCCTCTGCTCTGGTCATAACAACGATCTTCCCCTTCGCCTTGCCTCCTCTAGTCGATGCAGCAGCAGTGGCAGCCTTGCCAAGTGCGGTGTTCCTCTCAGGACAATCAAAGGATCTATGCCCAAATCCATTACAAGTATAACACTTGTAGGCATTCTTGAAACAATCAAAACCCGGATGAGGTGGTTTACCACAACGGCGGCAAACACCAGAAGCAGTATCCGACTGAACAATGGTCTTAGCAACAGGTGCAGAGAACCTCTCAAATCGCTTCTTCTGAGAAGAAGGTGAAGAAGTGGATAGAACAAACGGTCTCTTCCCCTGGTAGATAGACTTCTGGTGTGAAGTCACACTAGTAGCAACAACTCGGGTCGCAGCATCTATAGCTCGAATGGAACTCTCCGCCCAAATAGCATCATCATAAACCTCAACGAAAGAAGTCGAGTCACGGCGGACCATACTCTCGATGCGTGGCCCCAACTTCACCCGATAGAAGTAAACCCTCTCAGCCTCATCCCTCACAAATCTCGATGCAAAATGTGCAAGCTGGATAGATCTGTCGGTGAACTCCTGTACGGACATCTTTCCCTGCTTCAAGTCCATGAACTCCTTAAGCCTCTGCGATCTAAGCTCCTTAGGATAAAATCTCGTCTCGAGCTTATCCTTAAAAGCCTCCCAGTCAAACAACGGATCCAGAATGAAAGTCGGTCCAGTCAATGCCCACCATCTGTCGGCCTCCAAGGTCAAAAAGTGAGTGGCTAGCCGCACTCTATCCTCTCTGACAACCGAGTACATGGTGAAGCTCTTCTCCATCTCACGGAACCACTCGGAAAGAGCTACCGGATCAACCTCGCCTCCATAAGTCTTCACGTGGCTCCTGGACATCTGTGATGCTATCACAGAGAAGCTACCAGGTCCGTTGGCATCATTGCCTGGCGGTGGAGGAGGAGGAACAGTCTCAGCCTGATGTCTCTGGTTCTCAAGCAACTGATGAAGTGCTTGCATTATAGGATTCTCAGCAGCTGTAGTCCTCACCATCCTTCAAAAGAAAAGCAAGTGTTATCCTAGCAATTAGCAATCACAAATAGACTACAATATAAATCCTTAGATCTACCCCATCTCTCATTCATTATTTATTTATATGGTCAAGTTAAGGTTGGGGGTCACATGAGTGCGTCGGGAACAATAATGCTCTGATACCAACTGTAAAACCCCTCGTCGCAGCGGAAATAAAACATACAAAACATGGCAAAATTTAAGCGGAATTTAAACTTTAACATGTATAAAAACGAGGTGAATTAAAACTTAAACTGAAACAACTGATATAAACAGAAATAGATAAGTATAATTGTCTAAGTACTGAAAGTAAATATATACAATAGCCTGGGATGGCACATCCCTACAGGCACTGAAAACAGTATTTGAAATGTCTAGAGTCTAGCTAACGTAATGTGTAAAGTCAAATCGATGATAAGCGGATCATCGCTCGCTAGCTCTCAGCAACCCCTGCCAACCTGCTGCATGTACCTACATACATGTAAACATGTACGCCACAATCAGTGGGGAGTGACTAGAGTTCTCCTAGCCACCTTTTGTAACGACACGTAACACAGAATACAAACAGTATACTCCAACATATATATATAGACATGTGAAGCATATAATCTCTATATCTGAATCTCATATCATCATGCAATTGCTAATGCAAGGCTCTCAACCAACTTCAGAAACCATTTGGAAGGAGAGCCGGTTGCCCGGCCGGGGGTCTTTCAGTCCAAACTATTTACGAAATTGACTAAAGAGTCATTCAATGCCTTGGATGAACAAATCCATAATTAAAGTACAATACTCAACAATATCAACAACTATATCTTACACTGTACCAACTCTAGGCAAGCAGATATAAAACAGCAAGTATAAAGGTTCAGCGGTCAACTTAAGACATAACCTAAATACTAAAAGTTCAGCAAGTATAAAGGTTCAGAGGCGACATCTTAACGCATAACCTAGATACCAAATTCTGAATCGCAAGCAAGGACTCAGAGGCGACGACTCAACGCATGGACCTGCTACTCAACAAGACACTAGACTTAGAGGCGACAACTCAACGCATGGCCTAGCATCCAAATTCACAATCACAAGTAAGGAACTCTGAGGCGACAACTCCACGCATGTTGCCTTACTACATCATAAGACACTAGACTCAGAGGCGACAACTCAACGCATGGTCTAGCATCAACATCTGCACTCCGGGTAAGGTATTACAACCTGACTGCGCCCCTTGCGCAGTTGCTCTACTCGTCAGACTCAGAGGCCAACTTAAGGCATGTCCCGACGCGATCACTCAAACATGTTTGGGCTCAGAGGCGACATCTCAACGCATACCCCAATCACGACAACCAAACAAGTATAGGTCTCAGAGGCGACATCTCAACGCATACCCCCATACATGACAAACATACACATATAGGGCTCAGAGGCGACATCTCAACGCATACCCCTATATATGACAAGCAATATACGTATTAAGTTCAGATGCGACATCTTAACGCATAACTTAATACGCAACACTAAAATAGCATTCAATTCAATAACAAATCCTTAGTTCTTATTTCTGATACTTCTAAACAACACTAAATTGATTTCGGGAACTAAGTTGAGGGAGAGCCGGTTTCCCTTTCGGTTACCCGACCGGGGGGTCTCTATCCTCTCTCCATTCCCGAACCCAATATAGTGTCGCCCATCCTCCGGGGACCTCAAACACACATACAAGGTACACGGAACGAGTTTCAAACAAAATCGATCAACCGTTTAAAAGTTATAAGTGATTTAAAGTCAACAGGGGCTCCCAGCCGGTCAGTGGAAGGCAGCCGGCTGACCGTCTGGCAACCTAAACTCCTACAATTCTTCAATTGCGAAAACAACTTATAAGGGCCCCCAGCCGGTCGGCAGGCAGTCGGCCTACCGGCTGGGGAACCCATTCCACACTTTACACTACGCAACCTAATACAAAGGGGCTCCCAGCCGGTCAGCAGGCAGCCGGCCTACCGGCTGGGCACCCAAGCTCCCTTTAAATACAAAACACGCAAAAACAACATTACGCGCTCCCAGCCGGTCGACCGGCGACCGGTTGGTCGACTGGCTTAGAACTCTTGAGCACAAAAATCGTGTCTTTACAGTGATTCTAAAATATCACCAAATCGATATTAAACTTCAAAAATTACTACCAACAAACAATTCCCAGCATTTATACAACATGTAGGAAGTGAAAGCAAGTCATAAACTTAACAAATAAGTCATAATTAAATCACAATTAGTATCCGTCGCAAAGATGGAAAAACTGAAATATGAACTTATGAATATGTAAGCACAAACCAAGCATATGAATTTCATACTCATGTATTCTTAGCATGATTCTAAGTCTGAACAACAATCACCATGTACAAAATCAGAAACTATCATCATCAAAATCATGAAACATGCTAATATCACAAATAAAGGCTGAGTTTCTCATTATCATCACCTCTAAAGCGGTTATGCTCCTAGCTCCTCTTCAATCACGTAACTATCCACGTCGGGATACTCTAAACCCTCTCCTACAACATGAAAAACGATTATGAGAAGCTAGAATCGAATTCCACCAAAAACAGTCCATTTTTCGAGTGGAATAAAACTGAAACTGAAAGTGACGGATGACTTGCAAATTTCGCGGGGATTTCAGAAATGTATAACATACCTTGATTCGGAATACGGATGACCTTTGAAAATTGATTAAAAGATTGAAGTTTGAAGGAGAAATGAGAAGAACAATATAACATTGTTCTTATTTTGTGAAGTGTGAATGTGTCGACATATTGGTGGGGGTTTAGGGTTTTAATTGTCCTTTTCCGTTTAATGAAAAGGGCTTTTGAATGTGAACGGGTTTCATGAGTCGGATTTAACTTGCCAAGTTATTACGTCTTAAGGACTTAAGGTTCTTAAGACGGATCTTAACGGATTATTTTAAAATAACTTAACATTAAATATTAAAATATTATTTTATTCCCTAAAAATTATTTAAAACCTTTAAAATATAATTTACGAAAATACGGGATGTTATAGTGGCAGCTTCTAACTGACTGCAAAGTTGGCAAAATCAGCAAACCAAGGTTCAACACCATCCTTAGAGTTCACAGAAGTCACAGAAAAACATTAACAGAATATAAGAAATCATCAGCAAATGAATCGTTAATAGGAATAGAATCCTCCCCCTCATGTTGCGTTAAACGCGGCATATGGTCTACTACTACGTTTTCTGCACCCTTCATATCTTTTATTTCCAAATCAAATTCCTGTAAAAGGAGTATCTATCTCGGCAAACGGGGTTTGGCTTCCTTCTTGTTTAGGAGGTGCTTCAAAGCTGCATGATCAGTAAAAATGACAACTTTAGAAGCTAATAAATAAGATCTAAACTTATCCAATGCATAAACAACAGCTAAAAGCTCCTTCTCCGTGGTGGCATATCTAACTTGAGCCTCATCCAGAGTTCGGCTCGCATAAAATATTGCACTCAACGCCTTATCTTTCCGCTGACCTAGCACTGCTCCTAGTGCGTAATCACTGGCATCGCACATAATCTCGAATAGTAGCGTCCAATCTGGAGGCTGAATGATTGGTGCTGAAACCAGAGCCTGCTTCAAAGTGTTAAAAGCAGAAAGACAATCATCAGTAAAAAACAAAAGGAGCATCCTTCAGAAGCAATTGTGTAAGCGGTTGTGCAATCTTAGAGAAGTCCTTGATAAACCGGTGATAAAATCCGGCATGACCAAGAAAACTTCTCACCCCTTTGACATTAACCGGAGGGGGTAATTGCTCGATCACCTGCACCTTTGCTCTATCTACCTCAATACCCCTATTCGAGACCAAGTGCCCAAGGACTACACCCTCCTTAACCATAAAGTGGCACTTCTCCCAGTTTAGCACCAGATTAACCTCAATGCAGCGCTGCAAAACTTTGTCAAGGTTAGCTAAACAATGCTCAAAATCATTCCCATAAACACTGAAATCGTCCATGAAAACTTCCATGATAGACTCGATATACTCAGAAAATATCCCTATCACACACCTTTGAAAGGTGGCAGGGGCATTACATAAACAAAAAGGCATCCTACGATAAGCAAAGACACCCTTAGGACAGGTAAACATAGTCTTTTCCTTGTCATCTGGATGAATAGGGATCTGAAAGAACCCTGAGTATCCATCCAGATAGCAGAAAAACTCATGAGAAGCTACCCTCTCTATCATCTGGTCAATGAAGGGAAGGGGAAAATGATCTTTCTTAGTGGCGGCATTCAATTGTCGATAATCTATTCACATCCGCCACCCGGTCACAAGTCTGGTAGGTATTAATTCATTATTTTCATTAGTCACAACAGTAGTACCTCCTTTCTTAGGCACTACCTGAACAGGACTTACCCATTTTGAGTTGCCAACTGAATAAATTATACCTGCATCGAGTAGTTTCATGACCTCAACCGCCACTACCTCTTCCATCTTGGGATTTAGTTTCCGCTGACCTTGCATGCAAGGTTTATGACCCTCTTCTAGCTCTATCATATGCATGGAGACATCAGGGTTGATGCCCTTAATGTCATCCAGTGAATAGCACATTACTTTCCTGTTTCTCTTAAAGACACTCAACAAAGTAGTTAGCTGATCATCATTAAGTGTAGCACTTACTATAAAAGGAAATTGTTCAGTATTATCAAGGAAAGCATACTTAAGATGAGAGGGAACGGCCTTACGCTCTGGAACCTTTACCTCAACTGAGCACAAAGGATGTACTAGGTTCTCTACATGTTCCAATTCGGCATCAATCAATGTAACCGCATCGGACACCTCTATCTCATCGATAGCAACTCCGAACAATTCCTCCACAGAATCCCAATCCTCGTGATCTGCATAATCTGCACACTCAGCTAGCAACATCAGTGACTCTGGATCCCTAGTCAGGGAATCCGACCAAACCTCATAAGAAGACTCATCAAGAACATCTAATGAATAACAGGTGTCCTCTATCATAGGTTTAGACAAAGTTGAAGAGTCTATTGATCTAGATATACTCAAGAAGAAAGGGGGGGGGGTGAATTGAGTATGCCAACTTTTTCGATTCTTCTTCGATGTATGTTGATCGAGCGTGATAGTAGCAAGTAACGAGTAAAAACGACAAAATAAAAGGAGACAAGATATTTTGAAGTAGTTCAGTTTCACAAATCGAAACCTACGTCCACTATTCTCGATTAATAAAATTAGTAACTTCTCCGGATTACAATTTTATCAACCCTACTCGTACAACTTTGATGTTAGTTGTAACTCAAACTAGATACCGTTAAGTACCTAGCTATGTCAAGTACCGCGAAATACTTGACTACAATGAGTACCGCTAAATACTCGAACTATCTTAATTAATATAATATAAATCTTCAATGAACTCCGGTGTTCAACGATCTTGAACGTGTGAGAGTAATCTTTAAAGCTTGTAGTCTTTGTAACGAAATCTGACAATGATTGGCACGAATATCGAGACGCACGAGAGGTTACGTTCGGTTCTTCTTGGAAAGCGTGAGGCGTGTGAATTATTGGCTTTCAACGTGTGATATAGTGTCCTTTATATAGTAATTTAGATCTAGGTTGAATCCTAGATAGTTTAGGATATTACTTTATCTAGAATTCTTATTTCTAGGTAATATTCTAAAACTAATCTTATTTGAATTAGGAAATACTTTATATAAGATATTAATAAATTAGGACATAAGATTGTATTTCGAAAACCTATTTGATTTAGAAAACAACTTATACCATAAAATATAATATTCTATATTAAAACAATTCCTAATTCTTGTCAAGATATCATATATTATATCTTAAATCAAATCCTAGTATTACTTTTAAAGAATTAAATAAACACATGATATTTATTTAATAAACCTACACTAGTACAAAAATCCCCTATTGCGTCAAGGGATTTACGTCGGTTCTAATAGAACTGAAGCAAATAGTACTTATTTTGGGCGGGAATCCAATTTTACAATATAGACAAGGTATTTGCGTCAGTTCTTAAGAAGGAACTGATGCATTTGAGTGAGTAAATTTGCGTCGGTTGTTCTCGTAACCGATGCATTTGACTAATAATTTATTTTTGCATCAGTTATTTATCAGAACCGACGTATTTACCTTTGAGAAGTTGCTTCAGTTTCAGATTAAAACTGACGTATTTACTATAAATTTAAAAAAAAAATCAACTACGAGTTTTATAATAGGGCAAATAAACTAAGGAATTCGAATATGCACTGTAATGTTCTCTTCCATAATCAAAAGAAACGAACCCTTGCTCTTATTCCTTAGTTCGTTAGTTCGCTCAGTTCGTTTATCTTCATCAACTTCGTCACTTCGTGCTTCTTCAACTTCAATTTCAACTTCACATACCTTCTTCAATTCATTAGTTGCAAGCTTTTTCGCCGATTAATGTAAGTTTTATTCGCTTATTTGACACGAATTGAAACCATTTTGTGTGAATTTTGGCTTTAATTTATCGTTTTAGTGACTAAATTGTTGTTGTTACTGGTTCCCTTTGACACGAATTCATGCCATTGATACCTTTTTCGCCTATTACAATACTAATTAGGGGTCACGGGTGGCTGTAGTTACTCATTCGTGCAGATGCTGGAATGGGGCTGGATAGGTTATGGTGTTGTCAGTGCAGGGGTAGGGGCTCTGTACTGACCGCACCAGGTAAGTAGAATAAGGCAGCGTAGATGTTTTAGTTAAGGAAGTATGATAAAGACCTTGGTTCTAGTGGCACAAGGCTGGCGTGCTGATGAACAACACTAATAGGGGCAGAGGGTCTGCGTGATAGGCCTCACTTATATCGGGCCTGGTTGCTGATAGTAGGAATGGCGTGAATAGGAGCATCGTGTTCAGAATTTGGTCGAGTTATGAGCTGTTGATTTGGGCAGAGTCTGAGTTTCTGGCCTGGTACTGGTTTATACCAGTTGCAGGTCGTATGGGACTGGATTTTAGCTGCTGTTAATGGCTCGAGAATGAACAGTAACAGGTCTGGTTGTGCTGATCAGAATCTGTGTTTTGGGTAGAGTTTACTGCAAGATTATGGGTAATTAAGATGACAGTCTGATTTGTAAAAAGTACACACCCAGGAATCATGCTTTGCTTGCAAGTGCTTCTGAGTACAATTGATAAAGACGGTGGTGGCGTAGTGCATAAACTATACCACAATGTGAGATAATACCATTCTTCGTAGAGTTCGCATCTGTAATAGGACTGTGGGGCTGTCTGGTTGTAGGCAGAGGAGTAGATAGGGACTGCCTAAGGAATGGGGGGTGAGCATAGTAGTAATGACAGTAGCAGTAGGAAGTGGGGAACACAGATCAGTAGTAGTAGGAATGGGGAACACAGATCAATGTAGTTCCGTAATTAACATTGAAGTGAGGTGAATGCAGTAGTAATGACAAGAATGCAGTGGTATGTAATGGTATGAGTAGTATAGATGGTAATGGTGCTATTATTGCTAATCCTGCATTAATCATCTTCGTTTGGTTGCTCTTTTTTGTTGTCTCCATGTTTTGTATTTGTGATTGTGAATATAGATGGATTAATGTGATTATGTGAATGAGTTGGAGTTAAGGAATTAATAGAAATCATTAGTGTATATGAGCTAATTAGGGAGGTGTTTTTATAGGGCATTTGATCACTTCCTTTTGGGATTTTTGTTATATATAATTCACAAATTCTTATTTCACACCGACATTGTCCGTTTAAGCTTAAAACGGGTCAAATACATATCAAATCACCACCTGTTGTCTAGAAAATGCCAAAAAAATTCTTTATTACCACCGTTTGGTAGTATTAATAATGTTATTGTTGGCGATAAATGAGTCTAATAAAAGCTATTATTCTATTTTGTGACTCAGCATTCAATCTCTCTTTTATTTCTCATTAGTCTAATAACAGCTATTATTCTATTTTAGGAGTTGGATGTATGGAAAGCGAGATTTCCATTTTATAGAACGGGTTAATGATTTTATCACGCATGCTATTGCACATCAAAAATTACATGGGGATGAGAAGCTACTCATTTATCCGTGTAGCGTATGTAAGAATCGGGTAAAGGTAAACTTTGTAACTATGCGGGAACATTTGCTAGTGAAGGATTTTAAACCTGATTATCATGTATGGATATGGCATGGAGAGAAAGACAATGACATGGAAGGCACCTCAAATGCTGTAAATGAGGAGAACAAGTTTGACAATGTGGATGAATTTGAGATTCATGGTTTTGATTTTAATAACATTGGCAATGATAACGATGATAGTCATGATAAGGAAAACAACGTAGACGGTGAGAATATTGATAGAATGATGGATGATTTAGAAAAAGATTTCATAGAATGTCCAGAAATGTTCCAGGAGCTAGTTGATGATTCTAAGAAACCATTATATCCGGGTTGCTCCAAATTCACCCGTTTATCAGCTGTCTTTTGGTTGGATATTTTAATGCAGGTGGTTTTAAATTTCTGGCGTTTTGGTTATCAACTTTATAGGAAGGTGCTGCCGAAATTTCGGTAGCGGATTTTTTTTAAAAAACATAAAAATAAAATACATCAGTTCTTACAAGAAATGACGCAAATGGTAATTAGTTATTGCATCGTTTTTGAAAAGAAATGATGCAAAAAAATAGAGCAAAAGAGTCAGTTCCTATAATAACTGACGCATATATTAGTAAACTTGGCGCTAAAACAACATATCAAATACATCAGTTTTAACAAACCTGACGCAACAAGTAGAGGAAAAAACGTCAGTTTCGTTTATAACCGATGCATATACTATTCAATTTTGCGCGAAATTAAGGTACTAATTGCATCACTTGTTGGGAAACTGACGCAAAAGCTAAGCGTAAAAGCATCCGTTACTGGAAAACTGATGCAAAAACTAAGCTATTTGCGTCGGTTCTTCTAGCAATTGCATCCGTTGTATTGTAAGAACTGATGCAAATGATACATCAAATGCATCAGTTGTATACTAAGAACTGATGCAAATATCTGTTTTTTGCGTCAGTTTCAGAACCGACGTTTCAATAAACGTCACCTCCAAAAACGTCAAGCAAGAACCGACGCAATAAGTCCTATAGAACGGACGTAATAGGGTGTTTTTGTACTAGTGCTAAAAGGATAACCAAAAACGTGTAGGAACGTTGTGCACGAATCCCGAGGCACACGTTTCCCAAGGCACGCTTTTCTAGGAATCGGATTTTGACAACAACGGTTAGAATAAAATTATTAGTATATTTAGGATAAATAATTAACTCATAAGATAATTATTTTAATCCTTTTTAACCAAAGAATATTTTCATTCTAAAAACCGTTTTAAGATTACTAAATTAATATATGACAATATAATAACCGTACACATAATATTTCCACGCTTTTACTTTATTTCACGCATTTCTCATTTCTTCAATAGTTATAGATACGACCTATAACTTAGGAGCTATTTGATTCCGCAATAAGACTTTATTCTTGTAAATCTTCAAAAAGACTTGACATGAGCTTCATCTTTCTTCAATCCATGATTGAATCTATACTTTGCTAAACTATGATCTTTGATCTATAATTAACTGTATACTTAAACGCACGATTACACCCATATGTATATAAAATATAATTCTCTCGACTTGTCATTATTAAAACATAAAACAATATATTAAATATATAAAATATATTACTCAACAAATTCCCCCTTTTTAATTATGGCAAGTCTTATCTAAAATCGTGTCTAAGTGTAACGTTGTAACGTTCCCCCTCAACATAATATTGGTCATTCATAATATAGATCAACTAGGGTTTCTATTTTTTATTTTTAGATTCCCAATTACTTAAAGAACTATGAGAGACAATACGTTACGACAAGGAGCAATCTTAGGCAAATTCATATCTAGGTCGCATTCTTTTCCCCCTCTTGACATCATTGAAAAGACAGAAACAAAGACATAAAACGACTAGAATGATATAATACGAAACAAACCTAAACATGCGATTCTAAACCAAACACACACAAATGATTAATATCAAGCAAATACGAAATCTAGTTGTCACATACCTTTCAGTCTTAGTAACCTAGTTGTCTTAAAACGTTAACTAATGCCCTCCCTGTATATATCAATCTTTGGTTAGTCATTACTAGCATCCTACAAGTCTCCTTTCGGTCTCGTCATAAGATATTATAATTAACGAAGCAAAACAGGTCTGAATATACGCAAGGTTGGTCGACCGACCAGCTATTCCAGTCGGTCGACTAACTACCTCAGTCGGCTGGCCAGAGAAGTTGGTCGGTCGACCGAGGTCTGCTACAGGTCGCCCTAATTCATGCCATCTACGTCGTAAACTTACCTACATCCTAACATATGATACTTAGCTACTCATGAAAAAAGTAAGAACAAAAACAATCATTATAATAATGATACTCATAGCGATAAATACGATGAATATGCAATTAACAACAAGGTTTTGGGAATCTATCTAGTCGGTATAACAATAACGAATTACAATAATAACCTAAAACGAAAAGAGGATTACCGTACAAAGGAAATAGGGCAGAAAGATTTAACTTTAATGAATTGCGTGGAATTAAAATGTTGCTTGAGAATAAACTAAGAACGGTAACTCTAATACTAAAACTAATTTTATGAGAAAAAGTAAACTAAAAGATTGAAGTAGCCGCAAGATTAGATAGCAAGGTAAAAGATAATTAGCCTAATGATGGGATTAGGCTTTTATAAGAATTTCCAAAACTTTCTTCCTTGACCTAATCACGCTGTGGGCTTTTGCGATTTTCTGAAAATTGCGCCGTGGTCGACCGACCAGTGGCCTCGGTCGGTCGACCGGTTATCGGGCCCATGGGGTCTTCTGGCTTTGAAATTTGAATTCTGAACTGAAGATGTCAGATGCTTTGGTCGACCGACCTGTGAGCGCGGTCGGTCGACCGAGGCACATGTGTGTTAGCTCGTAAAATCCTCATAAGTTGGTCTTGTGGTCCTTGATTTGCGCGTTGTATTTCGTTTCTTCTTCATTTCCTAGTTCCTCTAGCTGTGCACAAATCTCGAGGGTATCATTTGGCTCGAAATCACCTCTTTTCCGCATAATTCTGCAAAATAGCATAAAAATACGAAAGTAGACAAATATAGGGAAATAGCGGCTAATACTCGTAAATGAGCTCTGAAATGCGTGTAAAAATAGATGTAAAACATCATAAAATAGAGACGCATCAAATTCCCCAAACCAAACCTTGCTTGCCCTCAAGCAAGAATTAGACTCGATCTTAAACTAATGGAACGAATTCAATCTCAGAGCAAAATTTACAAGTAAGCCTAAACCAAATTAATGCAATGTCAACAAGGAAATAGTAAAAGAATCAACGAGTTATTAAGTTGTCAAACTTGCAAATCTATTGACTATAGAGACCTTTCCTAATGGACTCTCGCGGGTCGCTCAAATCACACTTTAAGCATAGGGTGAGTGTCTGTAAAAGATAGAAAGAAGTAATTTTGTAAAGACACTCACCAACTTCGACCCATGAAAACATGCCTGCAATATAACATGAAAATAGACTCTACAACCGTGCATATACATACCAATCAAGTGACTTTGACACATGCTGAGATAAGGGAAGATATGTGAGGTGATAGGTGAGAGAGGTTAAGATGTTTTTGGATAAGTGGGGCTAAATAGCCAAGCTAGCAAAATTGGAATCCAACAACATATTTCACAACTTTCAACACAATGAAGGTGCTATTTTGTAGCACAATCTCACAATACTTCAAAGGAAAGGACTCCCAATTGATTTGAATGCAGTACGGGAGCAATAAAATATCAAAGAAAGGTATTTTTTGAACAATTTCATGTTCCTGTTTCTGTCAGTTGGTCGACCGACCAGGTGATGCGGTCGGTCAACTGACTTGCAGTGATTTTTCGATTTTTTCTTTCTTTTTCTGTTTTTTGATCTTTTTCCTTTTCCTTCTTTTTTTTCTTTCTTTTCCTGATTTTTCTGTTTTTCTTTTTCCTTCTTTTTTTTTTCTTTTTTTCTTTCTCTTTCTTTTCTCAACAGGTCATACAAATACCAAAGATGGCTCAAAAATTTCCATTGACCACAAATACTAGCTTGGTTAAGGTGGGCTAAGTATGGGATGTGGTTTTAGGGACAAAAAGGCAAATTTGGTTATGTAAGGCTTATGGGTAAAATAAGAGAAAGGGCCTCAAGTGCACGTGTCAAGACTCACAAAACAAGATAGCATACAGGTATATAGCAGTTTATGTTCATGTTTATGCATATTGATGTAACATGTTTCAAGGGGAGTACTACTCACATTCCTAAACAACTAGTTTATGAATGAAACTAGGGACAAGCTCTAAAACTCAGAAAATGAAGTAGTTTGCCAAAGGGTCAAGTCAAGTCTCAAGAAAAGCAAAAAGTTTGACAAAAAATCCTAGATATGTATACGATTCTATCACTAAACATGTTAACAAGCAAGGTATAGGCATAAACATGTGAAAATGCAAAGTCATCATTGAAATACTCTCGTTCCGACTCGACCTATATGCTAAAATAAACGTGCATTTTTTTAAAATTTTTTGATTTTTTCTATTTTTTTGGATTTTTTAATTGTATATGCAAGGAAAAAATGAGAGATGCGATGCAAGACAGAAATGCAATAAACGTGTGACAAAATGCAGTGAAACAAATGGATGTGACACAAAACCATTCCCCAAACCAAACCGCACAATGTCCCCATTGTGCAATGGCATAAACAAAGGTTAAGAAAAAGGAAAAAAATGCGTAAAAGGTAAAACAAAAGAAAGACATGGAAGAAAATCACAGGATTTAGCGCAAACGGAAACCTCCCCAAACCAGCGGAAGCTTAGGAGGTTTCGGTGGCCAGCAGTGCCACCCCAAAGACCTGAAAAAGGAACACGAAGATAAATCCTTTTCTGGGATTAACGGCGTTTTGGGTGATAGATGCTAATTTAAAGGTTTGAAAATGAGAAGGAGAATGAAAGCATGAAAGAAAGAGTAAGGAGAGAAACTCCCTAATCGTGTTTGCACGCTTCCCGAGGTGAGTACGAACAGGCTGTAGCAGCTACAGTGGTCGACTGATCACACCACCTGGTCGACCGACCAAGTGACGGAAACAGTGACTTTCTGGGCTGTAGTGGGCTGGTCGACCGACTGATGCTTCCAGTCGGTCGACCACAGTTCATGTGCAGTGCTCTCTTTCATCTCCGGATTAACCCATTAGGATTGGGTTAATCCTCTTTTCAGACCTGTAAACAGCATATACGCGCCCAAAACATGCAAAAAATCCCAAAGTACCAAGTCTATTGTCTCAAACAAAAGCAACGAAAGTAAAAAGTCTAAGTCTAACGAAAACTTAATAAGTCTTAAATCAGAAAATAAAAATTATTAAAAGCAAAAATGCAACACTCATCCGCGAAAAATGCGGAAAATCTCGGACCACGACTTTTGGCTACACGTCGTGGCCTCCATCGTGTTCGTCTTAACTGCAAAACACGTCTCCACCCCGTCACAAAGCATATGTGACGGTTCATCCTCTCTAGCCTCCTCTTTTCTTTTCTTGTCCTCCGCGTCCACTTTATCCGGATCATCCTCCGATCCATAGCTCAAAATTCAAAGTCCTCCTATTTGCACCATGGGCTCTTCGACGGTAGGCTCTCCTCCTTGCTCATTTTGCTTCCCGAAACCGATTCCTGCAAAAGATGTAACAAGATTGTCCTCCATATTGCTCCCAACCTGGGGCAGAGGTGTAATAGAAATAATCGATATAGGTTCCAAAGTTGGAGACTCGGTAACGACCTCGTACTTCCTTTCGGAAGTAAACGCATTGCAAGTGATGGGGGTCATGGCAACCTTTTTCCTATAGGATAACCCAAAAATTATCAAATGTTTCCCTACTTTGAAAGGTAAGGTCCCACTCCCCACATCAATAATTGCACCAGCAGTGTGCAAAAAGGGTCTCCCTAGAAATATAGGTATATGGGCATCCTCGGGGATGTCCAATACCACAAAGTCAATGGAGAAAAAGAACCTGTCAATGCGGACGGGGATATTTTCTAACACCCCTATGGGTTGTACCGAGGTACGGTCCGCCATCTGAACTGTCATGCTAGTCATAGAAAAGGTAGTCATCCCAAGTTTCTTGGCTACACTTAAAGGCATGACACTAATACTAGCCCCAAGTTCACAAAGTGCCTTCTTTACTGGGAAGGTACCTATGTTACATGGGACCGAAAAGCTACCTGGGTCTTCTAGTTTGTGGGGTGCAATGACATGAGATAAAAAAAACTAGAAGACTCTTCAGTAAATGCAACTGACTCTACTTTTTCTAAAGACCTCTTCCTAGTCAAGAGTTGACGCATGAATTTTAAATAAGAAGGGACTTGTTGAACTAACTCAAGGAAGGGGACTTGCACATTAAGGCTAAGAATGACATCTTTGAATTTTTCGAAGGATACATGTTCCTGCGTCGGAATTAGCCTTTCCGGATATGGAGGAGTAGAGCCTTCAGCATGTACGGCTCTCTTCAAGAAATTTGGGGTGTTGTCACCTCGAAAAAGGAATTGCTTTAAATTTTCAGGCATCTCATGCCTGAACGATTCTGCCTACTCAGCTACAGTGGTCGACCGACCACTCTCCTCGGTC
Source organism: Silene conica (assembly GCA_029255685.2). Lineage (NCBI taxonomy): Eukaryota > Viridiplantae > Streptophyta > Magnoliopsida > Caryophyllales > Caryophyllaceae > Silene > Silene conica. Next base: position 56,710,619 of record CM055313.2, read on the forward strand.
GGTCGACCAGACTCTACTTCCTCTGCATTTCCAGTAGCCACTAGAATACCCTCTGACTTCTCGTCAGTGGTCGACCAACTGACAGCACTGGTCGGTCGACCACTCCCACTGCTACTCGCACCATCTTTTTGTTGGTTCTTCTTTTCCATAGCCTTAGAACCTCACACCTTCGCACCGCTCCTCAAGGAAATGATATTAAGAGTCTCCTTCTTTTGATCGGTTTGGGTTGGAAGTTGTCCCGGAGCTCTCGCATTGTTCTTGCTCGCAAGTTGAGCAATTTGAGACTCCAACATTTTCATCCCGGCCTCCCGCGCTTGGGACTCCTTTTGCACCATTCCCATGAGATTTTGGATCATGGTCTTGGTGCTTTGAGGTGGGTTTGAGGGTTGTTGTGGGACAAATGGTTGTTTTTGGAAATTTTGCTTATGGGGTGGGATGTAGCTTTGGTTTTGTTGTGGTGGAGGTTGTGGGTTCAGGACATTTTGGCTAGTCCACCTCATGTTGGGGTGGACATTATTTGGATCCTAAAAATTGTTCCCACGATAATGTTGGAAGGCCGCACATGTTTCATTCGGAGTTGTGCAAATTTTGGAAACATGGCCCTCTCCACCGAATCTCTCACAAGTGAATGGTCCATCCGATACCGCATTCACTTGGTACATTCCACCCTTACCTCCTCCACCTAGCTCGTATTTATCGAACCGAGCTACAAGAGCCTCAATCGCAGCCACTGAGGACTCAGCTTTCCTTTGGTTACCACGGCAAGTCCCGTGTTCGGCTCTATGCACAACAACATCTTCAATTATCTTGAGACCCTTGGTCTCCCCAGAATTTTTCTGAAACCTCCCATTGGCCGCGGCATCAAGATAAGCACGGTTGTCATCGTACAACCCATTGTAGTACTGGTTACAAAGAAACCATTGTTCAAATCCATGATGAGGGATGGATCGAACAAGTCTCTTAAAACGTGTCCACGATTCACTGAAGTCTTCACCTGGCCCTTGTTTGAAACTTGTTATTTGGGCCCTCAAAGCATTAGTTTTTCGACGCGGAGTAATATTTCCGGAAGAAAGCTAATGCTAACGTGTTCCAGTCTGTGACACCCGCAGCAGTGCGGTCTAGATATCTATACCATTCCCTTGCAGAATCCCGAAGAGAGAAGATGAACATTGTTTGTTTGATTTGAACTTGGGTAACCCCATCCGGAGGAAAGATAGAACAGATATAATCAGTGAATATCTCTATGTGCTTCGCTGCGTCTTCGTTTGCCGCACCCCCAAAATGGTTTTTTTCCACCAAGGAGATATAAGATGGTTTGTCTTCGAAAGGTTTACCCGTCCCCGCAGGTAATGTGAACCCCTTGTAAAGGTCCTTTACCTGCGGCATGGAATGACTGGCTATACTAGCTTCTTCGGCCATCTCTTCTTCGTCGGGTTTTAGGAATTCGGTATTTATGAGTGAATTAGGTGTGGGTGGTTGATTTGGTGAATGTAGTTGATTTGGTGTATGGATGTGATTTAATGATGGTGGTTGGCTATCGAAAAGGTCTTCTTGGAATAAAGAAGATGGAGAATCTCCTTCTTTATCCTGTTGAAAAAGCTTCCTCTTCGTCATAAGTGTCCTCTCAAGCTCGAGATCAAGGGAAGAATTTCTCCTTGAACTGACCTGCGCATAAGATGGAAACTATAAGAAAAGAGTGAGAACGGTTTAAGGAACAAAGTTCCTTAAACACAAAAATAAAACAAAAACAATAAACAATAAACACTAGCGCTACCTCCCCGGCAATGGCGCCAAAATTTGATACCTGTCGTTGTGGGTGTTAAAGATAAAATTTATATTCCTAAACTTAAACTATAGATAGAGCAAGTCAAGGGTCGAACCACAAGGAGGATGGGAGTGTTTATTGTTTTAGGTCTAAGTCTTAAGGTAACAAGTTGGGGGGTTTTGAGTTGTGTTTTGATTGTCACTAAGTCTAATAAATTAAAGCAAGGCAAAACTAAAACAAAGATTTGGGTAAAAATTATGATAAAAAGATGTTAGGATGATCGGTTCGTTATAGATACGATGGCACATAGTCTAGGTCAACATGTATTGCAGTCGCGTAAGGGGTATAACAAAACTTCTCGGTCTATGTTATCTAATAGCTCCTTTCGGCCTTTGCTATTAGTTCCTAGGTCTCACGAATATTGGGCGTCAACAATAAAAAATGATTCCTAACATATGATACTTAGCTACTCATGAAAAAAGTAAGAACAAAAACAATGATTATAATAATGATACTCATAGCGATAAATACGATAAACATGCAATTAACAACAAGGTTTTGGGAATCTATCTAGCCGGTAAAACAATAATGAATTACAATAATAACCTGAAACGAAAAGAGGATTACCGTAGAAAGGAAATAGGGCAGAAAGATTAACTTTATTGAATTGCGTGGAATTAGAATGTTGCTTGAGAATAAACTAAGAACAGTAACTCTAATACTAAAACTAATTTTATGAGAAAAAGTAAACTAAAAGATTGAAGTAGCTGCAAGATTAGATAGCAAGATAAAAGATAATTAGCCTAATGACGGGATTAGGCTTTTATAAGAATTTCCAAAACTTTCTTCCTTGACCTAATCACGCTATGGGCTTTTGCGATTTTCTGAAAATTGCGTCGTGGTCGACCGACCAGTGGCCTCGGTCGTTCGACCGGTTATCGGGCCCATGGGGTCTTCTGGCTTTGAAATTTGAATTCTGAACTTAAGATGCCAGATGCTTTGGTCGACCGACCAGTGAGCGCGGTCGGTCGACCGAGGCACCTGTGTGTCAGCTCGTAAAATCCTCATAAGTTGGTCTTGTGGTCCTTGATTTGCGCGTTGGATTTCGTTCCTTCTTTATTTCCTAGTTCCTCTATCTATGCAAAAATCCCGAGGGTAGCATTTGGCTCGGAATCGCCTCTTTTCCGCATAATTCTGCAAAATAGCATAAAAATACGAAAGTAGACAAATACAGGGAAATAGCGGCTAAAACTCGTAAATGAGCTCTGAAATGCGTGTAAAAATAGATGTAAGACATCATAAAATAGCATCAGAGTGTTTAGTCCTTATCTGGACCAGTTTGTGGTGGTTTGTATTGATGATATTTTAGTATATTCCAAGAACAAGGAAGAGAATGCGAAGCATTTGAGAATTGTGCTGCAGACTTTGAAAGATAATCAGTTGTATGCTAAGCTGAGTAAGTGTGAGTTTTGGCTCGAGAATGTGGCTTTTCTGGGTCATGTGGTATCTAAAAAGGGAGTTTATGTTGATCCTAGCAAGATTGAAGCAGTTTCTAAGTGGGAGCGACCAAAGAATGTGGCCGATATCCGAAGTTTCTTGGGCCTGGCGGCCGGTTACTACAAGAGGTTCGTGAAATATTTTTCGAAGATAGCCAAGCGGTTGACTTCATTGATGAGGAAAGAAAACAAATTTGTCTGGGATGAGAGCTGTGAGAAGGCATTTCTAGACCTGAAGGAGCGTCTTGCTACAGCTCCTATCCTTGCCTTGCTAGAGGGAAGTGAGAATTTCGAGGTTTATACCGATGCTTCCAAGAAGGGATTGGGATGTGTGCTGATGCAGAATGGCAGAGTGATTGTTTATGCTTCTAGGCAACTGAAGCCATATGAGGAGAATTATCCGACGCATGATTTGGAGCTTGGAGTTGTGGTCTTTGCACTTAAGTTGTGGCGACATTACCTTTATGGATCTACATTTAAAGTGTATTCCGGCCACAAGAGTTTGAAATAGATCTATACCCAGAGAGAGTTGAACATGAGACAGAGGAGGTGGATTGAGCTTATTGCAGACTATGACATGGAGATCCTTTACAAAGAAGGGAAAGCTAATGTGGTGGCTGATGCATTGAGTAGAAAATCTGTTCACGCTCTATGCACCGCATGATCGAGAGTGAGAATGTATAATGAGTTGGGAAAAATAGGAATTCTTGTGATCAGGAAGGGTGAAACCATGGGATCCTGGAATTCAGAAGTGGCGTGAGGCAGTGAGTAAAGCTAGTGATGCTGAGCCATATTCTAATTTCAAAGTTCACAGTGATGATAGTTTGAGGTTTGCTGGGAGATAGTGTGTGCCTGATGATGAGGAACTAAAGAGAAACATTTTAATGGAAGCTCATTCTACAACTTATTTCGTTCACCCAGGAGGGGATGTGATGCGTGCTTATTTTATACACGTTTTGGCATCATTTAGCACGCATTTATATGCATTTTCATTCACTTTACGTGCCATTTTGCCCCCTTTTTTCTTCCTTTGGTGTATTTTCTGTTATTTTGCAGGAATTATGCAAAAGATGAAGAAAATATGCTTTTTCTGTCCAAAATTAGCTATTATAGATGATGAAGCAAGTCAAGGAGTCCCATAGCCCCGATTTTGAAGTACCAGGCCTAAAGGAACGGTAACCGAGGCAAAGACGAAGGACAAAGGCAAGAAAGAAGCGAAAAAAAAAGCAGTGTATCTGTCATCTACTCGATCGAGTAAACAACAGAACTCGATCGAGTGGATGCAGGAGGGGAAAGCCTTGATCGAACAGTTTGATACTCGATCGAGGAGTCTGCAGGAAGGACCCAGTCTTCGAGGTTTCCAGAGTTACACGATCGAGTAGTTGCCACCTCGAAGTTACTCGATCGAGCTCTTTTTGAAGAATAGCTACTCGATCGAGTGGTTCAGTCACTCGATCGAGCAACTCACTTAAGCGTATCGATTTGCTATTTCCGTTTTTTAGGTTAAGTTTTTAGAGGGTTAACCTAATCCTTATTTAAGGATTAGGTTAGCAGACTTATTTTCATTCACTTACTATTCACTTTTGAGGCATCCAGTTTTTACTTTTCATCAGACACTTTTATCATTTTCTTAAGCACTCGTTTACATTCCCTTAGATCTAAAACATCCTACTTAGGGTTTTTCTCATTTTCAATCATTCGGATCCTGTTCTTTCTTTCTGCCTTTACTATAATTAATTTCTCTCTTTTATTTATTGTTCTTATCTTTTATTGTTTTATGATTTATAGCAATTTACTTTTATTTATAATGTTGAATGTTTTTGTTGTCATCGTTGTTGTTAGTTTAGTTCCCCAAAGCATGAGTAGCTAATCCCCATAATATGTTAGGATGAAGGAACTCACGGTAGTTATGTCGTAGGAATTGCATGTTAGTCGTCCTTATGACGAAGTTCACCCATAAACAATATATTTATAAAACTTGTCAAACGAGTGCACGCAGGAGACCAATTTACCTAGTAAAACCTTACCTGAATCGAAATATTAGCGGGTAGGCTTGTTTATGTTGATTTACGTAACCTATCTAGAGATCGAAAGATTAATAGGAGAGTCCAGGGGTGGTTTCAGACCAAAGGGATATTAATCGTTCCCACTTCGTTGTTGTTTCGACTGACCTAATCTTTATGTGACATTAATTACCGCGACGACCTGAATCCTGACATATTCCTCTTTTTATTGTTTGAAACTCGTTTTATCATTTTTTTGTTAGTTCTTTTTTATCCGTCTTAGTTATAATCTCAAACAAAAACCCCCCAAGTCTCACTTATAGACTGACCTCTACTTGAGACCGTGTCTCCCTGTGGAATTCGACCCTACTTCCACTAGCTTCCAGTTAGTAGACCTAGGTTATCTTTGGTGCATAAACGACACGCATCAAATTTTGGCGCCGTTGCCGGGGAGGCAATACGTTTTATGTTTTTTGTTGGTTTATTACTGTTGTTTTTGTCTTAAGGAATTTCTTTTAATTCCTTAAGACCGTTCTTATTCTTTTTCTCAGTGTTGTGTATGCCCAAGTCTTCCAGGTACAAGTTAGTTGCTGCTAATCCGGAACCGGAAAGAACTTTCAGACGCCGCATAAGGGAAAGAAGAAGGGCGAGTCAGGAAGAAGTCTTGCGTATTCCTGAACCAGTTACTAATGTACCAGTCAACCAAGTTGTAAGAATGCCGAACATCGCGAGCCATTCCAAACCAAAAGCTGACTTTATTCCAAAAGGTTTCACTCTCCTTGCTGATCAGGCCGGGAACACGTTCGATATTCGACCATCCTATATTAATATGGTCGAGAGGAATATGTACTGGGGCACGGCTGGAGAGGACCCGAGGAAGCACAAGGAGATCTTCACAGATTACTGCTCCACCATTCCAACTTCTGCGACGGTCACGCAGGATAAGATAAAGGAAGTCCTTTTTCCTTTCTCTTTATCCGACGAGGCTAGAGCATGGTACCGGGATTTGGATAAGGAAGCTGCGGAGATCACTGATTGGAAGTCCCTAGCTTTGGCCTTCTACAAGAAGTAGTACCCACCGCAGAAGACAAATGCTCTTCGTTCCCAAATTACTAACTTTAAACAATTTGGAACGGAGAACTTACATGAAGCTTGGACCAGATTCAAAAAGCTTGTGAGAGCATGTCCTCACCATGGTTTCCAACCATGGTTCATCAGCAACCAGTTTTATAACGGGTTGTTTGATGACCACTGAGCCATCCTAGATGTTGCTGCAAAGGGGAGGTTCCAAAAGGAAACCGAGGACGACAAAGGGTGGGGTATTATTGAGTAAATGGCGAAGTATGGAAATCCGAGGTCCGGGACGAGAACAGTGGCCGGAATAAATACTGAGGGTGTTGAGGCTAAACTTGACAAGCTGGCTGCGAGGTTTGACCTTTGGGACAAACAGCAAAAGGGTAGTCAACAGACGGTTCACTTACTTCAAAAAAGTGAATCGTTGATGTGTGAGAGATGTGGAGGAGCTGGGCATTCCGCTATTGAATGCCTAGCTGAGAAAGGGCAAGTGTTTTCCTTCCAACAATTCCGTCAGGGAGGAAACTTTTATAACCAGAACCAAGTTCACCCTAACCTAAGGTGGACTAGTCAAAATGTGATCAACCCAACCCCAACACCACAACAAAACTATATCCCCCCTCACCGCAAGCAAAACAATTTTCAGAAGCCACCCCAATTCCAATCGTCACAAGCTAGTGCTTCCTCATCTAGAGGAAATTCATAAATTGGAGAGTTGAAAACTCTAGTTCAGTCATTGGCATCCGAAATGCAAGCTGGGAATGCGTCCATTAAGTTGCTGGAGTCGTAGATCGCTCAACTGGCGATCAAGCAATCATCGCGACCCCAAGGGCAACTACCCTCTCAAACCGAACAACGCAATGAGACCATTAATATGGTAAGGCTGAGGAGTGGACCTGAGTATGAGGGACCGAGGATAGGATTTGGTTATCAGAATGGCGAGGAAATCAGAGTCGAAGAAGCTGTTGGCAGAGATGTGTTCGATCGAGGAGTTGACAGAGCTCGATCGAACGAAAGCCTTGAAAATTCAATCGATCGAGGAGTTGTCAGAGCTCGATCGAGTGAGGTTGACAAAGAGGTCCTCGATCGAGCAGTACCACTTGCTCAATCGAGCATAGCAGAAGAAGTGATCACTCGATCGAGTGATCCAATGGCGGAAAACACTCGATCGAGTGTTCTTGAGAAAAGAAAAGAAAGGCGAGAGCTGGAGCAGGCTGAGTACGAGAAGCAAAGGGCGGGACTTCGAGCTGATCTGAGAGACATCCCGTACCCATCTAGATTGGTGGAGAAAGATTTCGCAAAATTGGCGGATACGCTATAAGGATTGAAGGTACATGTTCCTTTTCTGGAATTATTGCTTAAGGTACCTTCCTATTTAAAGTTCATGCGAGAGATACTTATGCGCAAGCGTACCGTTGATGTGAGTGAGATCGTGGCCTTGACGGAGGAATGCTACGCGTTCCTCCAAAATAAGACCCCACCTAAGCTAGCTGACCCAGGTAGCTTCTCCATCCCATGTCAAATAGGAACCCATGTCATTGACAATGCTTTATGCGACCTAGGGGCGAGTGTTATTGTGTTACCCCTATCGCTAGCAAGTAAACTGGGATTTTCTAAGTTTAAGTGTACCAATATGACGGTCCAGATGGCTGACCGTAGTGTATCGAGACCTTTAGGCATCTTGGAAGACATTCCTGTTCAAATAGGAGAGTTTTCATACCTGTTGACTTTGGGGTCCTCGATATACCTGAGGATTCCTACACACCGATTATTTTGGGTCGACCTTTTCTGCACACTGCGAAAGCAGTGATAGACGTAGGTACTAAGACACTGATCTTTCAGGTTGTTGGCGAAGACCTAATCTTTAGACAGTTAAGTACGTCACGGTCACCCATGTCTGTTGTCCCGTGCTATTCCATGACTGATGATATATCTGCAAATTTAGAATTTTTAGAACTAACTCCTCTGCCTCAGTTTGAGAGCAAGATAGAGGACGATTTCTTGGTTATTACTGATGCAGATACAGAACCGGACTACAACCTAGATGCTTGGGGTTGGCTAGCACTGCAGAATAGGAAGAAGAATCCTCATGGACCGAAGCCACAAAAGAAGAGGCCGCAATATGTCATGACGTACAATCCAGTTAATAGCTCCGTCGTTTGGAAGTTGAGAGAAGAAGTTGATGTCACAACTGCGGAAGGGAGTTCCGCGAGTCAGGGGCCCAAACATGGGCAATGAACATTTGATTTTCTGAACTTATAAGCCGGGTTTGCAACCCCGTGCAAATTATAATAGACAGTTTACTACTTTTTAGACTTAGACTACTTTTTTATGCTTAATCTGTTAGACTTTTTGGTAATCCGTAGGTAGAATAAGACCATGCGTGAATCCGAGACAATTTTTGTGGTTTCTGTATGTTTGTAGTGTTTGGTCATCTTATGCAGGACTGAACCGCAAAAAAGAACGAAGAAAAAAGAGTCGGAAACAGAAGAGTCGAGGAAAGAACAAGCTTCGCAGAAGAAAAGCCTCGATCGAGCTCTGTAATGTGCTCGATCGAGGGAACACCAGTGGAGAAATACTCGATCGAGTCTGTAAGAGCTCGATCGAGGGGAACTCAGTCGAGGGAACCTCAGAGCTGACAACCACTCGATCGAGTGGACTTCAGTACTCGATCGAGCAGAAATGCCTTAAGTGAGTTACTCGATCGAGCAGTTCTCAGAACTCAATCGAGCAACTCTCAGCCTATTTATAAGGGAAGTCCTCGATGGTCCCTCATTTCCTTCGATTTCAGTTTTTCGCACCTCCCTCTTTTCGATTGCTCTCATTTTCTTTGTTTTCCAACAATCAATCCCTATAATCTTGCTTGTTATCACTTTAATTCGAGTAATCGAGTAAAAGCGCCATCATTTTCAAACCTAATTTAGAGTAATTCGAAGTTTTCGAAAAGCTAGGGTTTGTTCGTTCGAGTATTTCGAATTTTGGTTGTTAATTTGTGATTTTCTTGCTCTAATCGTCCTTCTAATCATCCAAGTAAGTCGTTTATGCTTAATTCCTACTTCAATTTCATTATTTTTGCCCCAAATGTCGAATTTAGGGTTTGAATTACGATTGAATGTTTTTTTTGTGATTTTGGGTATGATTGTCGTGATGATTTCGATTGATTGTGCGTTTTCTATGCAGAAATGGACGGGAAAGCGACCACCATAGCCACCACCAGGACCACGGCAGCAGCCACGGCAGCCGCTCGTGCCCCTTCCACTACTGCCGCAACAACCACCTCTGCTGTGGTGGTTGCCACACCCCATGTTCCAGCTCCTGTACGACCACCACCACCAGACACTACAACCTACCGAGCCACCTCCGTCACAACCATGGCACCAGTAGGTTCTTCTTCCTCAACTGATAAGGGGAAGGAGAAGGTTCTTGTTCTAGGGCAGAAAGGACGAAAGTCCGTACTTGGCATGCCACCTCGACGTGCTCCACGCCCACCAGCTCCACCTGCGATTCCCTCACTCGAGGAAATTCCTGAGGTAATATTCGTTGACACTGATTAGAGAGATCAGATGGAGGCTCTAGTTGATAATGTTATCCGTGGCAGTAGGTTTTTGTATCGTCCAGACTTAGATAGACTAGGTTTGCTTAGGCCCCTAGTTGACCCTTTGACTGGTACGGGGATGGCTGGGTTGACGATCATGTCTGAGGCGACCCACCGAGTACCCACTTTGGAGTTTTTCAACTCCTACTCTTTTTCTGCTGATGCCTTTCTGAAACACCCGATTGAGCCCTGTATTCACATTCGACTCAGAAATGAGTCGTATGCCTGGACCTTAGCTAGGTTTGGACAGGTTTTGGGGCTAGCTAGTGACGGACACCTGAGACCACCCAGGAACTTGGTTCTAGAGATGTGGGAGGCCCTTTCCCACGTACCTTTCGCTAGCCGAAGGGTCGCCCACGTCCACAGTCTTGTAGTTCGTATTTTCCTCCGCCTGCTAGGATAGACCATTTTTGCGCGACCTGCGCCAAACAACATCCGTAACCCTGAGTTGGCCATTGTCGCGGGGTACCTGAACATTGACAGTGGTACCCCTTTTGTCCTTACCATAGCCTACCTCGTGGCTACCCATCTAGGCGACATAGGTCGCAGAGTCACTGGCGCTATCGTAGACGGTGGACTTGTCACCAGGATATACAGATACATTTTCGAGACTTTGCCTGGTGGTGAGCCTATCACCGATGATAGATACATTTCTATGAGCGCCATGGTCCAGTTGACCTGGTTTGCTCACGCTGACCGCCAGACTTGGAGGATTGTCGGGTCACCTGCAGTAGTCCTCCCCCCTAACTCGTTACCTGCACTCACCCCTCTTACCACTATTGAGGGGCCTAGACCAGACCCACCCTCCTACCGCATCTCTTTCACTCCTTCCTCTTCAAAGAGGAAGTGCACCTCACCTGAGAGAGAGGTCGGAGACACTTCACGTCCCCGACCTTCACCGTCATCACGACCATCTTCATCCTCTCAGCCGACCACCTCTCATACCACTACACACACCACCACCATTCCTACACCTACACCTACACCTTCACCTTTCACCACCCCTTCTTCATCATCATCATCCACCCCAGGCTTCCCTGCGCATTTCATTTTACCTCCTATTTTTGAGTTACCACCGGCCGCAGACCGGGGGGTACCGTGATCCTCTACTTTTTTAGCTTCTCAGGGCCCAGTCCATTCTCAGAGGGACCTTTCCTTGGTCAGCTTTCCAGATTACGATGCGAGGATGCGCACTGGCACATTCCGACCTTACGGTGGTCCTCACCCCTCTTTTTACCTATACCCAGATGGAGGGTACCCCCAGACCTCTTCTGAGGCACCTAGGGAGACAGCGGTACAGAGGGAGGTGAGGCGACGTGCGGAGGAGGATGCTCAGCATGCCAGTGCCAGAGGAGGAGGAGAGGCGCAGGAGAGCTCCAGTGAGGAGGGTGAGAGTGGTAGTGGGAGTGAGGGGAGTGGCAGTGGTGATGAGGAGAGTTCGGAGGAGGATGCGGAGTGACAGCTGTAGCTGGTTTGGGGAGGTTATATATTTCTTACCTTGCTTTCATCTTAGTTTTTCTTTTATGGTTTTTAGTTTTGTATATATTTCGCCCCGTAGGAACATGTATTAGGTTGTATACCCTATTTTCCTGTTTTGTAGCCAATGAGGACATTGTCCAGTTTGGTTTGGGGAGGAGTTGCATCCTTTTACGTCTGCATTTTTCATTTTGCATGCATTCACGTTTAATTTTTACATTTTTCCGTTTTTATTTTCCTTTTATTTTATCTTTCTCGCATAAAAATTCAAAAATACAAAAAACGCACGTTTACTTTTGCATATAGTCGAGTCGGAATGGAGTTTTCTATGATGATATTGCCTTCTAGGATTTTCAAGTTGATTGTCTTTTGCAGTTTTTCATCATCATTTTGTAAAAACCATATAGCATGTCTCGAATTTCGTTTTGGAAATTACACTTGAACTTTTGAACTTGACTTGACTTGTATTTGGCAAACTACACATACTTTCTGAGCTTTTAGATCGAGCCATAACTGGTGACATCCATGACCAGTTTATCTAGGATTGAGAGTAGTACTCCCTTCATATCATTGCATTCACATGTATGACTTTGGATTGCTTTTTGCCTGCACGCATGGTTTCTGGTTGGTATCACATGTTAGGAGAGTACTTGCATTTCCCCTTTTCTCATCATACCCATAAAACTGCACATTTAGCCAAAAAAACTGCCAGTTGACCTATAAACTACACCCAGATTTAGCCTACCTTGTGTCGAGCTAGCCGAAGTGTTGTTTAGTGGTATATATTTTCATTGTATCAGTTGTTGGTTTGATCTTTATTTTCGGAGTTGGTACTTGAGAATTTGGAACTTGAATTCGGATGTATAATTCTTGTCATGAACTTAGAAAAAGAAAAAAGGAAAGAAAACAGAAAGAAAAAAAGAAAAGAAAAAGAAAAAGAAAAAGAAAAATGATTCCCGTACTTTATTTATATCTTTTGGGAATAGAAAAAGAGAAAGGAAAAGAAAAAGAAAGTGTTTGCTAAGCATGATTGTTTCACCGATTCAAGATTCCGGGGTTAGTTGTGTGATATGCCGAGTATGGCACTGTTTTTTAGTATTTTGGAAGGTTTCACTTTTGGTTGAGTCTTGGTAGCTAGCTCGAGCCGTTACCCTCTCTTACCCATACAATTTTTTTGCCTCCTTTTACCCATTTTGCCTCACATAACCATATTTATGCAAGTATTCGGCATGTCATAGACTTTGACAGGTTGTTGTGCGTGTGTACGGTAGTTAGAATCATTTGTCATACTAGTTGCATTGCATGGTATGTTGGTCGCAGTTAGGAGAGTGTCTTCATTTTCTTATTCTTCTCTCTTACACATATATGTTCACCCATTGATTGAGAGAAGAGCGATCCGGGAGAGTCCAAAGTACAAAAGTCATTCGAGTCAGTCGTCCAAGTTGTTTTCATTACATGTATGAATTCGTTGCTTTTGGTTTTGAACTTTATGATGGTTAATTTCTGCATTTGCATGGTCAACAACATGGTCCTTAGTCGGTTCTGAGGCGATTCCATTCCATTAGGTAGTTAGTTAGTTTCTTTTCTTCTTTTAGTTGCATTAGTTTGCTTGAGGACAAGCAAAGGTTTGGTTTGGGGATATTTGATGCGTGCTTATTTTATACACTTTTTGGCATCATTTAGCATGCATTTATATGCATTTTCATGCACTTTACGTGCCATTTTGCCCCATTTTTCTTCCTTTGGTGTATTTTCTGTTATTTTGCAGGAATTATGCAAAAGATGAAGAAACTATGCCTTTTCTGTCCAAAATGAGCTCTTTTAGATGATGAAGCAAGTCAAGGAGTCCCATAGCCCCGATTTTGCAGTACCAGGCCTAAAGGAACGGTAACCGAGGCAAAGACGAAGGATAAAAGCAAGAAAGAAGCGAAAAAGAAGCAGTGTATCTGCCATCTACTCGATCGAGTAAACACCAGAACTCGATCGAGTGGATGCAAGAGGAGAAAGCCTCGATCGAACAGTTTGATACTCGATCGAGGAGTCTGCAGGAAGGACCCAGTCTTCGAGGTTTCCAGAGTTACTCGATCGAGCAGTTGCCAGCTCGAAGTTACTCGATCGAGCTCTTTTTGAAGAACAGGTACTCGATCGAGTGGTTCAGTCACTCGATCGAGCAACTCACTTAAGCGTACCGAATTTGCTATTTCCGTTTTTTAGGTTAAGTTTTTAGAGGGTTAACCTATTCCTTATTTAAGGATTAGGTTAGCAGACTTATTTTCATTCACTTACTATTCACTTTTGAGGCATCCATTTTTTACTTTTCATCAGACACTTTTATCATTTTCTTAAGCAGTCATTTACATTCCCTTAGGGTTTTTCTCATTTTCAAGCATTCGGATCCTGTTCTTTCTTTCTGCCTTTACTGTAATTCATTTCTCTCTTTTATTTATTGTTCTTATCTTTTATTGGTTTATGATTTATGGCAATTTACTTTTATTTATAATGTTGAATGTTATTGTTGTCATCGTTGTTGTTAGTTTAGTTCCCCCCAAGCATGAGTTGTTAATCCCCATAATATGTTAGGATGAAGGAACTCGCGGTAGTTATGTCGTAGGAATTGCATGTTAGTCGTCCTTATGACGAAGTTCACCCATAAACAATATATTTATAAAACTTGTCAAACGAGTGTACGCAGGAGACCAGTTTACCTAGTAAAACCTTACCTTGATCGAAAGATTGGTTGGTAGGCTTGTTTAGGTTGATTTACGTAACCTATCTAGAGATCGAAATATTGATAGGGGAGTCCATGGGTGGTTTCAGACCGAAAGGATATTAATCGTTCCCACTTCGTTGTTGTTTCGACTGACCTAATCTTTATGTGACATTAATTACCGCGACGACCTGCATCCTGACATATTCCTCTTTTTATTGTTTGAAACTCGTTTTATCATTTTTTTAGTTCTTTTTGTTGGGAACTAAGTTCCTGATTTTATACTTGAAGAGTCTATTGATATAATATACTCAAGAAGGGGGGGTTGAATTGAGTATGCCTTCTTTTTCGAAATCTTCTTCGATGTGTATATGGTCGTATGATGATCGTCGTGTTAGAACAAGTAATGAAGAGAGACACAATATTTTTGAAGTGGTTCAGTTTCACACTTTGAAACCTACGTCCACTATTCTCGATTAATAAAATTAGTACCAACTCTAGATTACAATTTTATCAACCCTACTCCTGCAACTTCGATGTTAGTCGCAACTCTATCTAGATACCGTTAAATATCTAGCTTAAGACAAGTACCGTTAAATACGTGTTTACAAAGAGTACCGTAAAATACTCGAACTATCTTACGTTAATAAGATAAGTCTTCAATGTTTCTTGATGTCACAGACTTGAATGAATAAGATCAATGCTGGAGCACTTGAATCTTGAATCGAATATGACAATTATGAGCTTGAATCTTGAAGAATAACGAACGGTGCTGTCTCTCGATTTTCGTGAATATATATGTGTCTTTCGTGTATTATTAATGTATCATGATTAGTCTATTTATATAGAATTATGTCTAGGTAATTAAAACCCTAGATGATTTAGGAACATTACTTAAACTAGAATACTAGTCTTTTATTAATACTACCATAAATCTAATCTTAATATATTTAGGAAATATATAATAATATACTATAAGTATTATATAAGGAATCAATTTCATAATTCATATTTAGTAAAGATCTTTATATAATAAACAAATAGTAACCTTATTAAAACAACTTCCTAGAACATGTCAAAGATAATAAATTATATTATCATAATATAATCTAGTTTGTTTAGCATATTAAGTAAATACATAATATTTACTTAAACTGATCCTATACGAAATATGGAATCGTGACATGATACACGTTTCCCAAAGTCGTATCAAACCATATTTAGATTATAATATTTGACAATTATGATTATATAAAAAATCCTTAGTTTATTTAGTAATAAATAATTAACTCATAAGAAAATTATTTATTCCTTATTTAACCCAAAAGATATTTTATATAATCCTATTAAGATTAATAATTCCATATTTTAAATAGAATACCAATTAAACATTAATTGTCCATGACGATTTTGGAAACTAAAATCGTTTCGACCAATCACATATACATCGATCATTTCTTCATAATAGAGAGTTATAGCTACGAGCTATAACTTGAATCAATCTTGTACTAAAGCTATAGTTGATAAAAATAACTTTAGTTCATTAGGCGCGCTTGTGATCTTCTTTCAATCTTCGATTTAGTCCATCCTTTGACTAACATACTTGAATCTTTTATACTTGATTGATTAGATCTTGTTACTAATATTCTGTACACTTAGCACACGATTATACGCACGAGTATATAATATATAAATATCTAGACTTGTCATTATCAAAACATAGACATATATACTTAATATATATATATTTGAATATATAGTTCAACTAATTCCCCCTTTTTGATGATGGCAAGTCTCTCTTAGATTTTGTGACTAAGTGTTTGTTCCCCCTTAATATAATAATGGTCATTCATAGCAAGGATTTACTTAGGGTTTCTATCTTCTATCTATCCCATATCCTTTAAGAACCCTAAGAGACAATGAATTACGACAAGGAGCAAGCTTAGGCAGATTCTAATCTAAGTCGCATTTTTCCCCCTCTTGACATCATCGAAAAGATGAGAACAAAGACATGAAACGACTAGAATGATATAAGACGAAACATAAGCAAGCACGTAAAACGAGTCAAATAAAGATATGAACACAAAAGATACCACACAAGCACATACTAATGTAGAAATATACACAACCAATCGTAATATACTAGTGCCAATGGGCCGAATATTATCAAGAGTATGAAAATTGGGCCGGCTAGGTTAGTTCATAATGGGCCAAGGCAAAAGGTAATAGAAAAGTTGGGCCATGGTCAAAATAGAAAAAAAACTTGGGCCAAGCTAGAGAATCCGAGGTAGGCAAAACGGATCAGTGCCTCGGATTCATTGGGCCTGATAAGGGAGTTGGGCCACAACCAAAAGAACAGTGTTTATAAGTCCAATCCTGGACGTTTACCACAACAACACCAAAACAACTTGAACGGGAATTCAGAAACCGAGAACTGGATCAAGAATGATGGATTAAGAACGAGAACTGGATGCGGGTGTCTTGGCATACGGGTTGACATAGTCGGGTCTGGAACGGAACTCAAGAGTCTCCAACCTATCCAAGCAACTACTCACGTTTCGTCCCTGAGCATTAAGAGCTAATTCGAAGTTAAGAACTTTGAGCGAAAGTGCCTTGACGGCCTCAAGTGCTTGTGAAGCATCCTTTCGCAACAAACCATGATCTCTCACCATAGCTCCACCTTGTGATGTGAGGAACGAGAGACAGTCACTTATGACCAATAATTCTGAGCACAACACAGAAACATCCGAACCCAATTTATCGAGTTGCTTGTCAACCTTCATCATCCACGCCCTCAACTCAGCCTCAAACCCAAGATTCCCCGTAGCATTACTACCCCCTGCCTCTGCTTTTTCCTTCTTCACTTCACATAACCCAAGAAGCTGATCCATTTTAGCTTCAAGACCCGCAAACGAAGGTGAAGGATTAGCCGAGGGTTCCTGACCTACATTCTTTCCAAAGGTAAGATCAATTCCTTCGAAACAAATACCCATCAATTTCAATACTTTGTCACACATCCTATGTAATACCCCGTATTTTAGCCTCGGTCAATGGCAGTCAAATATTTTATGAAAACTGTTATTATTTTATAATCATATTTCTACGATTATTTTCGTAGAAATATTTCTTTATTTTGATAATATATTTATAATTAAATATATTTCCTATTTTATATTTACTTCTTATTTATATTGTTTTATTATTTAAGTCGTAATTATATTTAAATGTAATTTTTATGTAAGTACTAATAATTTCAGTTTATTATAATTGTCGAGTCGATAGTATTTGAACGTTAGTATTCGATAATTAATTTATCGAATGGGTGTTGATACTTTACATGTTGCTAGTGGGATTCGAACTTGAGATCTTTAGCACACAATAAAACCTCAAACACGCTCAAACCCCTTTTCACCATGCCGTCATATTTCAGTCCTACCTTAACCTAAATTAAACCCTAATCAACACTCTATCACCACACATCCGCTGCCGACACATCAGGGAGTATAGGAGACGTTCTCACGGTGGTATTAGAGCAGCCTAGGGTGGTTCGAATATGCCGTGAATAAGGTATGGTCATCACTGTTTCGCGTTTTCCTGTTTGACGTGCCAATTCTATTCATTGTTAATCAAGGGTATATACATGTTATACTTATTAATTATTGCATAACTGTAATCTATGACGTATGGTAGTTGTATTTTGACTCTTATGGAGTTGTCGTTGACCACCTAGGACCACCGTTAGTGGTCGTTATTGTCGCCTGTTGCAGAACTGGGGCTGTTCAGAACAGGGGCGTGAATGTATGATGTTTGTGTGTAATTTGAGTCACAACGTGTTCACGATTTGATATGGGTGTTAGGGTAGTCATGAGAGGGTAGTCATGGGGTTTGGTTAGTGGTTATCACGGTGGTTTGTGGTGGCTCGTGACAGTTTTGTGATAGGTCTCGTTTGGGGCTGTTTAATCGCATAAAACAGAGTGAGGGTGCGCAAGTTTTACTCGGGTTTCCGCTCGTCGTAGGTATAAGGAGAGGGGTGGTGGTTGTATGGTGGTTGTTGTGTCAGGGCGTTCTGTTGTAGGTAGGTTATGAGGGTTGTAACTGGCGTTTGGGGGGTAATGGTTGTCGGATCGAACGGATGACGCTCGGTTATTGCGGTTGTGCGTAGGTCATTAGGGCAGCATTTTTGTGACGTTTGTGGGGGTCTATGGTGGCGGTTCAGATGCTGGTGTTGTAGTTGGTGGTGCAGAGGGGAATACAGGACCACGGGTGGTAGCCTTTGGTGGCCTGGATGGCGTTTGTGAGGGCTGGAATGAGGGGCTGTCGGCGGTAGTTGGTCGTATGGGCTGTTAGTGTTTAGAGTAACGTGGGCTGTTACGTTGATAGTGTGTTGGTTATTGTGTGTTATTATTGCTAATGTTATCATTATTATTATTATTATTATTATTATTATTATTATTATTATTATTATTATTATTATTATTATTATTATTATTATTATTATTATTGTTGTTGTTGTTGTTGTTATTGTTTAATTGATCTTTATTAACACTAGTAATATTACTATTATGATGATTATTATTTTATGGTTAGTACTACTAAGGTATAATATGTTAGTAGAATTATTTATATCATTATTGTTGTTAAGTTGTTTTATTAGTATAATTATGCTAATTGGGGCATTGTATATGTTTTTATAAGTGAATTGTTGTAATTGGTATATATAATTAGTTGAGGACAATTACCCGTCTATGAGTATTGATTAATACGGAGTATTAATTTTATTGTTGTTATTGTATGGTTAATATTAATATTACAAATATTTGAGTGTGTACTCTATCAAATTAGTAAAAGTTGATTAATTACTTGTATGCTATAATTAGCAAGTCTATAATTAGTAAGGTTTATAATATATACGTATATGAGCATGTTGCCTATATTTCTACAATGTGTTATGAGTAAGCCAATTGTGAATATGATCTAGTAGTTTGTTAGTGTTGATTGAATGAATAGATTTTGATATGAGTAATAATTTATAGGAACGGGTTTCGAGGAGGAACAATACTAGACGGTGTTTACTTACGTCGGATTTGCTACCCCAGGTAGGATACACTGGCATTATACTCTATGAAGTGTTATGAATGGATGTTTACTCTGTGATGTGCTATGAATGGATGTTGCCTTGTATATTATGGATGCAAGTATGAGTTATATGAGCATGGTATTTAATGGTTATTTATTTTAGTGTTGCATCCATGAGCATGGCATATGCATTGGTTACTGAGAAAGTTATGGATCGGATATTGTTATGATATAAAGCCCAGGGTGGTTCTGCAGACCAGGCCTGGTGTCTTATCAGCTGTTATGCTGGTGTTCGGTGACGACCGATTATAGTCTGCCGGGAGGTTCGGTATGGCTTGGTGCACGGGTATGAGTTTGAGATTGAGATTGTGATTGAGCTCGAGCATTTCATGGCATTGCATATCATATTTGTTGCATTATTTACTTTTGTGTTACCCTACTCAATCGCGAGGTTGACAGTGTATTCGTGTACACCTACGATGATCCGGAATGGGGAGTAGATTCTACAGGTCAGAGACAGGTGAACTAGGAGCTTGGGCAAGGAGAGAGACATGGCTTGGACCTACTTAAAATTAGATCACATAGTTAGATTAATATCAGTTGTACTTTGATTCTTTGTGTAAACGATGTAATATCAAAAGTTTAAATTTAATCAGTTTGTATATAAAGTACTTTGGTTTGTTTACTTGTTAATCACTACCTCGGTCATTCCGAGATGGTAACATCTCTATTTATTTGAGAATGTCTTGCTAAAGGCTCTTAAATAAATGGGGGTGTTACAAAGTGGTATCAGAGTGAACGATCCTCATGCCTAAACCAAATGAATAATAATGAACGTAGGAAGAGTCTAATAAAATGAACCCCAGGTTAGTAACTGTTAGGAGCCCCAGGGTTGGGATGAGTTAGGGGCCCCCTCAAACCAAGCCACTGGCCCTTTCAGTCTAACCTGGTCACCCTTGAGAGATGTAGAGCGTGGGTAGTATAAAATAAAAGATCAGACCTTCTCTATATCGTACTAACAGTTTTGCAGGAGCGGAATGAGGTAAGTTATGATGTGAAATATGGTTAGTGATCTGTATTATGAAGCATGATAATGATATTGAATGTTGGGTGAGATATATGATTTTCAAGTATTGAGAACATGAGTTTCGAATATGAGTTTGAAATATAAGCTTGACTTGCATGATGATGTGCATTAGAAGAATACGACAGATATCGAGATGTTGATTGATCTGAATGATTGCATTGAAATTATAGAGAATGGGTGTATATTTATTGAACAATAATTTTGAGTGATGTTATCATGTGATTTTGGTGTTTAGAAATTTTTTTATATGATATCTGGTTACTAAATGACTATCGTAACTATGTAATATATTGTCTTGAATTTGAATATGAATGATCAGATTTAAATGTTCTAGTAATCTATGTCTAGTGATATGCGGAATGTGATGCCTCAAGCCATGAGTGTCATATAGTTATGTGTTACATTTGTATATACATATGTAAATATTCAATCATTTAGTTGATTTACTTTTCTGTTTCACAATCTTTACCGTGTTTTAGATGACAATTACAGCTTGAAATGATGAATAAATGCTAATACGGTGCAACATGATTTTTATGCTTCGATGATATGTCAACGTGTTCGGGAGAATAATGGTTGTATGTAAATGTGATAATATGAAGTGATTTTAAGGAACAACAGTTTGATAAATATTCAGAATGTTACCTTGCTTGCACGGACTGCCATTTAAAATGTGTTATCTATATGAATGTGAAAAATTTATGTGTGATAACCTTCTGATTTAGCTCCTCGATGCTTTTGGTTTCATGTGCATACGAGGTATATTTTGCGAGGAATGAATATTTTAGTCGATAGTGGTCAGATTGTTACTGCACGGTTCTGTTTTGACCCATGATTTTGCAAATGACACCGTTTAAAACGTATTTATTGTTTATGCATATTTCCAACTCCACTGTTTAGAATATTCATTCACATTTTTCAAAATGGTAAGTCACGTAAAATCTTAACGGGTCGTTATTTAATTGTGATTTTTGCAAGTTGCCCAAATTTCCGTCTAACTGCGGTAAGGTTTCTGTTCAGATCAATTGAGTTGTATAAATTGATATAAATAATTCCCTTAAGATATGCTTTTGACTTATTTTCCTATATTTAGTTATTTCTTTATATTTTCTAAAAACTATAATAGCTCGCAAAATAGCTAAGCGGTTATTTAATTATGATTTTTGGAAGTTGCTGCGTGATATATGATTGTGGAAATGATAAAGTTTTATATTAAAAGTTGAACCAAATATGAATTTTGTGATGTAACCATGTATTACTCTGTATGTCATTAGTAACATGAACAGTAGGCATATGATATGAATATGAACGCTATCATATGATAATGAAACCTTGTCATTGCGTTGAGCTTTATATAAAGTAGTTTCAATTATACGGACGCAACTGCTTTTATTGCTATGACCTCAAAATAATTACGTGGTGTTCATATGTATTGTTAAAATCATGTTCATCAGAGAAGAGTCTGGACACGTGGTAGAATAAATTTAACTGGTAAAATCATTAGCATGATATAGCAATCTAATTGTTATCAGTAAGTGTGAGTATTGTGAACAATGTGAATCTTGTTGATGTTCTTTCATATATTAATGGTATATCTTTGTCTAGTTCCCTGCGATTCTAATCTTTATAATTTCTTCATGTATATTGTTATGCCACAAAGTGGATTGCACACTGCTATGTTTAAAATCTGATCGCAATATATGGAATTATTAATTGGTTTAACTTCTTTACACCTGGAGATGCTAAGCTGTTTTCCTTGTCTAAGATTGGTGTATACCTCGGGAAATATGTTAATGCCCCGTGTTAATTACATTAGCTAAAATTTGCTTTATGTCTTTTCTATAATATGATTTCGCTTCTATAATATGATTATGATCATGAAATGTTTTAATTTGTCAATTATGAACTATGAGTTAGCTGATTGTCTACATTGGTGTAAATATGTTAAATGGTGTTAAATGAGATGGCAAGGGTATATACGTGTTAACTACCCTAATTTTTTTTTTTTTTTTTAACTGCGTAATGTGAAGTTGCCAACTGTGTTTGATTGCCTTAAAAGCCGGATGATAGTTGTCTAGTATAGGGTAATTAACTTATCAGATGACTTATGACCGTTGTTTCGATGATTGCTTGAACACTGGATGTGTTCGATGTTTGCTTGAACGCTGGATGCGGAATTTTGTAATGGGGTTACGAGGACGTAACCATGCTTTAAGGAGGATAGGATTGTAAAATCTTAAAGGTTTATGATATGACTAGTTGTTATAGCATGTAAAATTGATATGTCGTGATTGTTCGAATATACTTATAATCCTGTTTACTTCTGTTATGCATTATAATGTGATTCGTGAAGTATCTTTTAACTTAGTTATGCGTTAAACTTTGGGGACAAAGTTTTCTTAACGAGGGTAGAATGTAACATTTCGTGTTTTGAAGTCTATATAAGTGCTACTTGTGATCGTTTCATGCTTGTTATATGTTTCATTACCGTTATGGAGTGGCGAACTTCGGGACGAAGTTCATTTTAAGGAGGGAAGACTGTAATACCCCGTATTTTAGCCTCGGTCAATGGCAGTCAAATATTTTATGAAAACTGTTATTATTTTATAATCATATTTCTACGATTATTTTCGTAGAAATATTTCTTTATTTTGATAATATATTTATAATTAAATATATTTCCTATTTTATATTTACTTCTTATTTATATTGTTTTATTATTTAAGTCGTAATTATATTTAAATGTAATTTTTATGTAAGTACTAATAATTTCAGTTTATTATAATTGTCGAGTCGGTAGTATTTGAACGTTAGTATTCGATAATTAATTTATCGAATGGGTGTTGATACTTTACATGTTGCTAGTGGGATTCGAACTTGAGATCTTTAGCACACAATAAAACCTCAAACACGCTCAAACCCCTTTTCACCATGCCGTCATATTTCAGTCCTACCTTAACCTAAATTAAACCCTAATCAACACTCTATCACCACACATCCGCTGCCGACACATCAGGGAGTATAGGAGACGTTCTCACGGTGGTATTAGAGCAGCCTAGGGTGGTTCGAATATGCCGTGAATAAGGTATGGTCATCACTGTTTCGCGTTTTCCTGTTTGACGTGCCAATTCTATTCATTGTTAATCAAGGGTATATACATGTTATACTTATTAATTATTGCATAACTGTAATCTATGACGTATGGTAGTTGTATTTTGACCCTTATGGAGTTGTCGTTGACCACCTAGGACCACCGTTAGTGGTCGTTATTGTCGCCTGTTGCAGAACTGGGGCTGTTCAGAACAGGGGCGTGAATGTATGATGTTTGTGTGTAATTTGAGTCACAACGTGTTCACGATTTGATATGGGTGTTAGGGTAGTCATGAGAGGGTAGTCATGGGGTTTGGTTAGTGGTTATCACGGTGGTTTGTGGTGGCTCGTGACAGTTTTGTGATAGGTCTCGTTTGGGGCTGTTTAATCGCATAAAACAGAGTGAGGGTGCGCAAGTTTTACTCGGGTTTCCGCTCGTCGTAGGTATAAGGAGAGGGGTGGTGGTTGTATGGTGGTTGTTGTGTCAGGGCGTTCTGTTGTAGGTAGGTTATGAGGGTTGTAACTGGCGTTTGGGGGTAATGGTTGTCGGATCGAACGGATGACGCTCGGTTATTGCGGTTGTGCGTAGGTCATTAGGGCAGCATTTTTGTGACGTTTGTGGGGGTCTATGGTGGCGGTTCAGATGCTGGTGTTGTAGTTGGTGGTGCAGAGGGGAATACAGGACCACGGGTGGTAGCCTTTGGTGGCCTGGATGGCGTTTGTGAGGGCTGGAATGAGGGGCTGTCGGCGGTAGTTGGTCGTATGGGCTGTTAGTGTTTAGAGTAACGTGGGCTGTTACGTTGATAGTGTGTTGGTTATTGTGTGTTATTATTGCTAATGTTATCATTATTATTATTATTATTATTATTATTATTATTATTATTATTATTATTATTATTATTATTATTGTTGTTGTTGTTGTTATTGTTTAATTGATCTTTATTAACACTAGTAATATTACTATTATGATGATTATTATTTTATGGTTAGTACTACTAAGGTATAATATGTTAGTAGAATTATTTATATCATTATTGTTGTTAAGTTGTTTTATTAGTATAATTATGCTAATTGGGGCATTGTATATGTTTTTATAAGTGAATTGTTGTAATTGGTATATATAATTAGTTGAGGACAATTACCCGTCTATGAGTATTGATTAATACGGAGTATTAATTTTATTGTTGTTATTGTATGGTTAATATTAATATTACAAATATTTGAGTGTGTACTCTATCAAATTAGTAAAAGTTGATTAATTACTTGTATGCTATAATTAGCAAGTCTATAATTAGTAAGGTTTATAATATATACGTATATGAGCATGTTGCCTATATTTCTACAATGTGTTATGAGTAAGCCAATTGTGAATATGATCTAGTAGTTTGTTAGTGTTGATTGAATGAATAGATTTTGATATGAGTAATAATTTATAGGAACGGGTTTCGAGGAGGAACAATACTAGACGGTGTTTACTTACGTCGGATTTGCTACCCCAGGTAGGATACACTGGCATTATACTCTATGAAGTGTTATGAATGGATGTTTACTCTGTGATGTGCTATGAATGGATGTTGCCTTGTATATTATGGATGCAAGTATGAGTTATATGAGCATGGTATTTAATGGTTATTTATTTTAGTGTTGCATCCATGAGCATGGCATATGCATTGGTTACTGAGAAAGTTATGGATCGGATATTGTTATGATATAAAGCCCAGGGTGGTTCTGCAGACCAGGCCTGGTGTCTTATCAGCTGTTATGCTGGTGTTCGGTGACGACCGATTATAGTCTGCCGGGAGGTTCGGTATGGCTTGGTGCACGGGTATGAGTTTGAGATTGAGATTGTGATTGAGCTCGAGCATTTCATGGCATTGCATATCATATTTGTTGCATTATTTACTTTTGTGTTACCCTACTCAATCGCGAGGTTGACAGTGTATTCGTGTACACCTACGATGATCCGGAATGGGGAGTAGATTCTACAGGTCAGAGACAGGTGAACTAGGAGCTTGGGCAAGGAGAGAGACATGGCTTGGACCTACTTAAAATTAGATCACATAGTTAGATTAATATCAGTTGTACTTTGATTCTTTGTGTAAACGATGTAATATCAAAAGTTTAAATTTAATCAGTTTGTATATAAAGTACTTTGGTTTGTTTACTTGTTAATCACTACCTCGGTCATTCCGAGATGGTAACATCTCTATTTATTTGAGAATGTCTTGCTAAAGGCTCTTAAATAAATGGGGGTGTTACAAAGTGGTATCAGAGTGAACGATCCTCATGCCTAAACCAAATGAATAATAATGAACGTAGGAAGAGTCTAATAAAATGAACCCCAGGTTAGTAACTGTTAGGAGCCCCAGGGTTGGGATGAGTTAGGGGCCCCCTCAAACCAAGCCACTGGCCCTTTCAGTCTAACCTGGTCACCCTTGAGAGATGTAGAGCGTGGGTAGTATAAAATAAAAGATCAGACCTTCTCTATATCGTACTAACAGTTTTGCAGGAGCGGAATGAGGTAAGTTATGATGTGAAATATGGTTAGTGATCTGTATTATGAAGCATGATAATGATATTGAATGTTGGGTGAGATATATGATTTTCAAGTATTGAGAACATGAGTTTCGAATATGAGTTTGAAATATAAGCTTGACTTGCATGATGATGTGCATTAGAAGAATACGACAGATATCGAGATGTTGATTGATCTGAATGATTGCATTGAAATTATAGAGAATGGGTGTATATTTATTGAACAATAATTTTGAGTGATGTTATCATGTGATTTTGGTGTTTAGAAATTTTTTTATATGATATCTGGTTACTAAATGACTATCGTAACTATGTAATATATTGTCTTGAATTTGAATATGAATGATCAGATTTAAATGTTCTAGTAATCTATGTCTAGTGATATGCGGAATGTGATGCCTCAAGCCATGAGTGTCATATAGTTATGTGTTACATTTGTATATACATATGTAAATATTCAATCATTTAGTTGATTTACTTTTCTGTTTCACAATCTTTACCGTGTTTTAGATGACAATTACAGCTTGAAATGATGAATAAATGCTAATACGGTGCAACATGATTTTTATGCTTCGATGATATGTCAACGTGTTCGGGAGAATAATGGTTGTATGTAAATGTGATAATATGAAGTGATTTTAAGGAACAACAGTTTGATAAATATTCAGAATGTTACCTTGCTTGCACGGACTGCCATTTAAAATGTGTTATCTATATGAATGTGAAAAATTTATGTGTGATAACCTTCTGATTTAGCTCCTCGATGCTTTTGGTTTCATGTGCATACGAGGTATATTTTGCGAGGAATGAATATTTTAGTCGATAGTGGTCAGATTGTTACTGCACGGTTCTGTTTTGACCCATGATTTTGCAAATGACACCGTTTAAAACGTATTTATTGTTTATGCATATTTCCAACTCCACTGTTTAGAATATTCATTCACATTTTTCAAAATGGTAAGTCACGTAAAATCTTAACGGGTCGTTATTTAATTGTGATTTTTGCAAGTTGCCCAAATTTCCGTCTAACTGCGGTAAGGTTTCTGTTCAGATCAATTGAGTTGTATAAATTGATATAAATAATTCCCTTAAGATATGCTTTTGACTTATTTTCCTATATTTAGTTATTTCTTTATATTTTCTAAAAACTATAATAGCTCGCAAAATAGCTAAGCGGTTATTTAATTATGATTTTTGGAAGTTGCTGCGTGATATATGATTGTGGAAATGATAAAGTTTTATATTAAAAGTTGAACCAAATATGAATTTTGTGATGTAACCATGTATTACTCTGTATGTCATTAGTAACATGAACAGTAGGCATATGATATGAATATGAACGCTATCATATGATAATGAAACCTTGTCATTGCGTTGAGCTTTATATAAAGTAGTTTCAATTATACGGACGCAACTGCTTTTATTGCTATGACCTCAAAATAATTACGTGGTGTTCATATGTATTGTTAAAATCATGTTCATCAGAGAAGAGTCTGGACACGTGGTAGAATAAATTTAACTGGTAAAATCATTAGCATGATATAGCAATCTAATTGTTATCAGTAAGTGTGAGTATTGTGAACAATGTGAATCTTGTTGATGTTCTTTCATATATTAATGGTATATCTTTGTCTAGTTCCCTGCGATTCTAATCTTTATAATTTCTTCATGTATATTGTTATGCCACAAAGTGGATTGCACACTGCTATGTTTAAAATCTGATCGCAATATATGGAATTATTAATTGGTTTAACTTCTTTACACCTGGAGATGCTAAGCTGTTTTCCTTGTCTAAGATTGGTGTATACCTCGGGAAATATGTTAATGCCCCGTGTTAATTACATTAGCTAAAATTTGCTTTATGTCTTTTCTATAATATGATTTCGCTTCTATAATATGATTATGATCATGAAATGTTTTAATTTGTCAATTATGAACTATGAGTTAGCTGATTGTCTACATTGGTGTAAATATGTTAAATGGTGTTAAATGAGATGGCAAGGGTATATACGTGTTAACTACCCTAATTTTTTTTTTTTTTTTTAACTGCGTAATGTGAAGTTGCCAACTGTGTTTGATTGCCTTAAAAGCCGGATGATAGTTGTCTAGTATAGGGTAATTAACTTATCAGATGACTTATGACCGTTGTTTCGATGATTGCTTGAACACTGGATGTGTTCGATGTTTGCTTGAACGCTGGATGCGGAATTTTGTAATGGGGTTACGAGGACGTAACCATGCTTTAAGGAGGATAGGATTGTAAAATCTTAAAGGTTTATGATATGACTAGTTGTTATAGCATGTAAAATTGATATGTCGTGATTGTTCGAATATACTTATAATCCTGTTTACTTCTGTTATGCATTATAATGTGATTCGTGAAGTATCTTTTAACTTAGTTATGCGTTAAACTTTGGGGACAAAGTTTTCTTAACGAGGGTAGAATGTAACATTTCGTGTTTTGAAGTCTATATAAGTGCTACTTGTGATCGTTTCATGCTTGTTATATGTTTCATTACCGTTATGGAGTGGCGAACTTCGGGACGAAGTTCATTTTAAGGAGGGAAGACTGTAATACCCCGTATTTTAGCCTCGGTCAATGGCAGTCAAATATTTTATGAAAACTGTTATTATTTTATAATCATATTTCTACGATTATTTTCGTAGAAATATTTCTTTATTTTGATAATATATTTATAATTAAATATATTTCCTATTTTATATTTACTTCTTATTTATATTGTTTTATTATTTAAGTCGTAATTATATTTAAATGTAATTTTTATGTAAGTACTAATAATTTCAGTTTATTATAATTGTCGAGTCGGTAGTATTTGAACGTTAGTATTCGATAATTAATTTATCGAATGGGTGTTGATACTTTACATGTTGCTAGTGGGATTCGAACTTGAGATCTTTAGCACACAATAAAACCTCAAACACGCTCAAACCCCTTTTCACCATGCCGTCATATTTCAGTCCTACCTTAACCTAAATTAAACCCTAATCAACACTCTATCACCACACATCCGCTGCCGACACATCAGGGAGTATAGGAGACGTTCTCACGGTGGTATTAGAGCAGCCTAGGGTGGTTCTAATATGCCGTGAATAAGGTATGGTCATCACTGTTTCGCGTTTTCCTGTTTGACGTGCCAATTCTATTCATTGTTAATCAAGGGTATATACATGTTATACTTATTAATTATTGCATAACTGTAATCTATGACGTATGGTAGTTGTATTTTGACCCTTATGGAGTTGTCGTTGACCACCTAGGACCACCGTTAGTGGTCGTTATTGTCGCCTGTTGCAGAACTGGGGCTGTTCAGAACAGGGGCGTGAATGTATGATGTTTGTGTGTAATTTGAGTCACAACGTGTTCACGATTTGATATGGGTGTTAGGGTAGTCATGAGAGGGTAGTCATGGGGTTTGGTTAGTGGTTATCACGGTGGTTTGTGGTGGCTCGTGACAGTTTTGTGATAGGTCTCGTTTGGGGCTGTTTAATCGCATAAAACAGAGTGAGGGTGCGCAAGTTTTACTCGGGTTTCCGCTCGTCGTAGGTATAAGGAGAGGGGTGGTGGTTGTATGGTGGTTGTTGTGTCAGGGCGTTCTGTTGTAGGTAGGTTATGAGGGTTGTAACTGGCGTTTGGGGGTAATGGTTGTCGGATCGAACGGATGACGCTCGGTTATTGCGGTTGTGCGTAGGTCATTAGGGCAGCATTTTTGTGACGTTTGTGGGGGTCTATGGTGGCGGTTCAGATGCTGGTGTTGTAGTTGGTGGTGCAGAGGGGAATACAGGACCACGGGTGGTAGCCTTTGGTGGCCTGGATGGCGTTTGTGAGGGCTGGAATGAGGGGCTGTCGGCGGTAGTTGGTCGTATGGGCTGTTAGTGTTTAGAGTAACGTGGGCTGTTACGTTGATAGTGTGTTGGTTATTGTGTGTTATTATTGCTAATGTTATCATTATTATTATTATTATTATTATTATTATTATTATTATTATTATTATTATTGTTGTTGTTATTGTTTAATTGATCTTTATTAACACTAGTAATATTACTATTATGATGATTATTATTTTATGGTTAGTACTACTAAGGTATAATATGTTAGTAGAATTATTTATATCATTATTGTTGTTAAGTTGTTTTATTAGTATAATTATGCTAATTGGGGCATTGTATATGTTTTTATAAGTGAATTGTTGTAATTGGTATATATAATTAGTTGAGGACAATTACCCGTCTATGAGTATTGATTAATACGGAGTATTAATTGTATTGTTGTTATTGTATGGTTAATATTAATATTACAAATATTTGAGTGTATACTCTATCAAATTAGTAAAAGTTGATTAATTACTTGTATGCTATAATTAGCAAGTCTATAATTAGTAAGGTTTATAATATATACGTATATGAGCATGTTGCCTATATTTCTACAACGTGTTATGAGTAAGCCAATTGTGAACATGATCTAGTAGTTTGTTAGTGTTGATTGAATGAATAGATTTTGATATGAGTAATAATTTATAGGAACGGGTTTCGAGGAGGAACAATACTAGACGGTGTTTACTTACGTCGGATTTGCTACCCCAGGTAGGATACACTGGCATTATACTCTATGAAGTGTTATGAATGGATGTTTACTCTGTGATGTGCTATGAATGGATGTTGCCTTGTATATTATGGATGCAAGTATGAGTTATATGAGCATGGTATTTAATGGTTATTTATTTTAGTGTTGCATCCATGAGCATGGCATATGCATTGGTTACTGAGAAAGTTATGGATCGGATATTGTTATGATATAAAGCCCAGGGTGGTTCTGCAGACCAGGCCTGGTGTCTTATCAGCTGTTATGCTGGTGTTCGGTGACGACCGATTATAGTCTGCCGGGAGGTTCGGTATGGCTTGGTGCACGGGTATGAGTTTGAGATTGAGATTGTGATTGAGCTCGAGCATTTCATGGCATTGCATATCATATTTGTTGCATTATTTACTTTTGTGTTACCCTACTCAACCGCGAGGTTGACAGTGTATTCGTGTACACCTACGATGATCCGGAATGGGGAGTAGATTCTACAGGTCAGAGACAGGTGAACTAGGAGCTTGGGCAAGGAGAGAGACATGGCTTGGACCTACTTAAAATTAGATCACATAGTTAGATTAATATCAGTTGTACTTTTATTCTTTGTGTAAACGATGTAATATCAAAAGTTTAAATTTAATCAGTTTGTATATAAAGTACTTTGGTTTGTTTACTTGTTAATCACTACCTCGGTCATTCCGAGATGGTAACATCTCTATTTATTTGAGAATGTCTTGCTAAAGGCTCTTAAATAAATGGGGGTGTTACATCCTATCACGAGGCATAATTCCAAAACTCAAGTCATCCACAACGCCTTTCTTCAGCAGGAGCTCGGACACCCACATTCCGTATGGAATATCGATTGTCGAGCAAAACTTCTCTTTGACAATTACATTTGAAACATGACAAATTTTGTGGCATATAAGGGATGCCAAATCAACTTTCTGACCTTCCAACCAACTGAACAAGATGACAGCCTCAACACTAGCAAGTTTGTCCCTACCACCCCTTCGTGGTAACACGGTGTTCCACAAAAAATTTAAGAAAAATTTCAGTTTAGGTTAAATGATACGGTGAGCAGAGGAGTAATTTCAGTAGCTTCTTCGTCAAAGTACTTTTTGATCACCATTTTCTGATCTTTGGTCACGACACTTCATTCCTTTTTGGGGTCAAGTTGATCAAGTTTAAAAATATCACAAATATCCGACTTAGTCACGACCACATCCACACCATTAACGACAGCCCTTACCCCGTCATCACAACCTTTAACTGAAGCAAAGAACTGGACTAGTTCTATGGGAAATATCGGACCCGAGAAATCACTAATGTATTCCCATCGTTGATATTTTAAAAAATCTTTAAAGAACCCCAAATATTTCGACCCATTAACCCATGACTTAGGATAATAACGACCCGCATGAATAGAATAGGGTAGAACTTGTTCTATTAACATACCTTCAGTTTTCGTCATTCTGACCTTCTCTAAACCATCACGAGTAGCATCAACAGAGTAATCTCTAAACAGAGGACGAGGATTCTTGGAATCGAGTTCTTGCATGTCGTCGGAATTAGAGGAGGCGACACGGTTGAGCTTTCGACGTTTACTCTGGTCTGGTGTTGGAGCGGCGGTGGCGATGGGTGTCGGAGACGGTGGGGGTGACGGAGTCGGTGAAGGTGGAGAGGGTTTTTTGTTGTGAGAGCGGGTGGCACATGAGGGAGGCATCGTGGTTGTGTTAAAGACGGTGGTTATTAGTCGGGTTTTGGTGCAGGTTTGGGTTTATTAATGGAGCTTTAGCAATTTTAGGGAGGTTGTGGGTTTTGGAGGGCGGTAATAAGTGAGGACGGTTGAGGTAAGTTGAGGTAATAAAAGTGGTTGGGTGAAGCCAAAGGCTAGGGGTGTAGGGGGGGTACGTGGCAGTTAGTTGTGGGGCTAGTTAGGGTGAACCGTGGCACATGGTGGGGCATTATACACGGTTTGTGTGTTCAATTAAGGTAAGTTTTGAATTTTTGTTTTTGTTTTATTTTGTTAACATTGTTAATATATATTTGTGTATTATTATGTATGTAATATATGTATGGAGGTGAATTATAATATGTGACATAATATTATTTTGAGATCGGTTGTGTACACATTCATATGTAAATTGCATAACATAAATATGATCACATAATTTTTTATCGAATACACACATACATATGCAGCGGAATATACGGACACAGTCATATAATCTCATCTAAACCGTAGTCAATCATTGGGTTATTTTTGCTTTTAAGATTTGATTAGGTGCCACCGATTAAACCAATTTTCAATCGCAAAGTCTCAAAGCGTTCTCTAGCCAATGGTTTAGTGAAGATATCTGCCCATTGTTTTTCCGTACTACAAAATTCCAATTTTATATTTTTCTTTTCAACATGGTCTCGTAGGAAATGGTGTCTAATTTCAATATGTTTAGTTCTCGAGTGCTGGGCTGGGTTTTTAGATATAATTATAGCACTCGTATTATCACATAATATAGGCACACATCCAACATCAACACCATAATCATGTAATTGTTGCTTTAACCATAAGAGTTGAGAACATACCAGTGCGGCTGCAATATATTCTGCTTCAGCAGTTGAGAGAGCGACAGAATTTTGTTTCTTGGATCCCCAAGATATAATACAGGGACCTACAAAGGTAGCAAGTCCGGAGGTACTTTTCTGTCTAAGGAGCATCCTGCATAATCCGCATCTGAATACCCTACTAGATTAAAGTTACAGTGCATGGGATACCATAGATATAATTTTGAGGTTCCGATTAGGTATCTTAATATTCTTTTAACCGCAATCATGTGCGATTCTTTTGGTGAAGATTGGAATCTTGCACAAACACAGACACTAAACATTATATCTGGACGACTTGCTGTAAGATAAAGAAGTGAACCAATCATACCTCGGTAAGTTGTTTCATCTACAGACTTACCATCTTCGTCTTTGGTTAACTTCTTATCTGTGACCATTGGAGTCGGCATTGCATGAGAGGTTTCCATGCCGAATTTCTTTAGCAACTCCTTGACGTATTTTTGTTGATGAACTTTGATTCCTTCTTCAGTTTGTTGTATTTGAAGTCCAAGGAAGAAATTTAGTTCTCCCATCATACTCATCTCGAATTCAGAGGTCATCAACTCAGAGAAGTACTTGCACAACTTCTTATTTGTTGAGCCAAATATAATATCGTCAACATAGATTTGAACAACTAGTAGATCTGAGTTCTCGCTTTTAAGAAATAGGGTTTTATCCAGATCCTCTCTTGAATCCACTATCCAATAGAAACTTTGATAATCTGTCGTACCATGCCCTAGGTGCTTGTTTCAGGCCATAAAGAGCTTTTTCCAATTTGAATACATGATCCTTGAGTTTGCTGTCAGAAAATCCAGGAGGTTGTTCAACAAATACTTCCTCTTGGAGATAGCCATTAAGAAAGGCAGTCTTAACGTCCATCTGAAAAAGCTTCATTCCCATGTGTGCTGCAAATGCAATGAGTAGTCTTATTGCCTCAAGACGAGCAACAGGAGCAAAGATTTCGTCATAATCGATCCCTTCCTGTTGGTCGTATCCTTGAACCACTAATCTGGCCTTGTTTCTCACAATGACTCCAGTGTCATCCAATTTGTTTCTGAATACCCATCTAGTTCCAATGACAGATATGTCCTTAGGTCGAGGAACAAGATGCCAAACTTTGTTTCTTTCAAATTGTTGGAGTTCTTCTTGCATGGCAACTATCCAGTCTGGATCTGCGAGAGCTTCCTTGATATTTGAAGGTTCAATGGTGGAGAGAAAGGAGTAGAATGAGCAAAAGTTATTTAAGCTCCTTCGAGTTTGAACTCCATCTGTCAGGCTTCCTATGACATTGTCCAAAGGATGAGAGTCTTTGTATCTCCAGTTTCTTGATTGATTATTAGCATTTCCTGAACTTGACTCAGGATTTTGACTTGTTCCCCCTGAATCCAAACCTGGGTTTATAGTAGAGTCAGGTATAACTCTGGCCTCTTCCCTTTGGTTTTGATTCAAAGTTATAGCTTCATCAGCTGTAACTCTGGGTTCCAAGTCATTGGTTTGAGAGTTATCTACAGTATCATCAACTGTAGTTTCATCTCTCGAACCATTTTCTCCCAAGTTGAATTCATCATGAGATCCATGAGGTTCTCCTTCTTCAATTTCCATTTCAGGGGGATCTTCCCTTGATAACCTGAAATCAGGTTCATCTAGGTTTTCCTCTATATCATGTAATGGCTTATCGAAGACATTATTTTCATCAAAGATAACATGAATACTCTCCACTATGCATAACGTACGTTTGTTAAAAACTTTGTAGGCTTTACTATGATCTGAATATCCTATAAAGATTGCTTCATCACTTCTAGGGTCGAATTTGCTTAATCTGTTTTTGCCATTGTTATGAACGAAGCATTTACTACCAAAGCATCTTAAATGAGATATGTTTGGTTTACGACCTCGAAGAAGTTCATAAGGTGTCTTTCTAAGGATAGGTCTAATCATAGCACGGTTATGAATATAGCAAGCTGTACTAATAGCCTCAGCCCAAAAGTTTCTAGGTAGGCCACTACAAAGAAGCATTGTTCTAGCCATGTCTTCTAGGGTTCTGTTCATTCGTTCTACGACTCCATTTTGTTGTGGGGTTCTAGGGGCCGAGAAGTTATGTCCAACACCATTGGCTTTACAGAACTCAATAAAGGCATGATTGTCGAACTTAGTTCCATGGTCAGTACGGATTGTTACTAGGTTTGATTTATATTTGTTTTGGACAAGTTTCATGAGACTAACAAATTCATCGAATGTTTCGTCTTTAGAATGAAGAAAGATTGGCCAAACAAATCTAGAGTAATCATCAACTAGAACGAAAACGTACCTGGAACCTCCTCTGCTTCTTACCTTCATGGGGCCACATAGATCCATGTGTACTAGTTCAAGAGCTTGTTCTGTGCTTACCACTCTTTTCGGCTTGAAAGATGATCTGACGTGTTTGCATCCAGCATATGTGTCGCACATCTTTTCTTGATCAAATTTGATCTTTGGAAGACCTTCGACCAAGTCCCATCTTCTCAGCTTACTTAGAATAGGTGAGCTAATATGACCAAATCTCTTGTGCCATAGACATGGATCATCTAACGTAACTTTCATGCATGATAGAGAGTCGGTAGGTACAGCATTTAAATCAATCATATAAACATTTTTCATCCTGTGACCTTCAAGTATTACTTTACTGGTGCCTTCTAAGATTATACGACATATATCTGAATGAAAAACCACTTTGTTTCCTTTGTCGCATAATTGAGATATACTAATGAGATTGTGTTTAAGACCACTTACAAGGTATACATCATTTATAGTATGAGAGGATGAAATACCTATCTTACCAATTCCGATGATCTTTCCCTTTTTGTTATCTCCGAAGGTAACTTTACCTCCATCAAAGGGTTTTAGGGTTTGGAATAGATTTACGTCGCCTGTCATATGTCTTGAGCATCCACTGTCGAGATATCATAGGTTATTTTCCTTAGCGACAAACTGCACGAATAATTTCAGAGACAGGATTTAGGTACCCAAGCATACTTGGGTCCTTTGTTGTTAGTAATCACAAATACATCTTCCTTTTTAACCCAAACTTGTCTAACATATAGGTCTTTTTATATTGGTAGTAGTTAGGTTTTGATGTTTTTGTGTAAATCTTAGTTTGAACTCTTGGTGACCAATTTTTATGTGTTGTTTGTTGAGGAGTTTGTTTGGTTTTATTTTTCTTTTCTTCGTAATCAAATGTCATGTCGTAGAACCATCTGTGGTCAATATTTCTTTCCTCAATTTTGTCATCATCACTATCAGAGACAGAAATAGTGTCGTTTGGAATTCCTAAGGATTTAACAAACTTTACTCCGGTTTTAAAATCTTGTGCGTGTTTTACACAGTTTTCTCGGAGGTGTCCAGTATGGCCACAATAAGTGCATATTAAATACTCAGGAAGGTCGGCATCTTTTCTTCTTCTAAAGTCTTTGTCTGTTGGGCTTTGCTTACACTTTGAGTGATCCCTTCTTCCATAACACTCGTGACCTAAACCCATCTTCATGTTGTTGTCGGATTGTTCAGTTAGGAAGTTTAGAACGTTGGTGCTTCCTTCCCAATTATCGTGAACTTTTCGAGCATGAAGAAGGAGGTCCTTTAAGGAGTCTATTTCTTTCTTACATTCAATATGGTCAGTGTTGCTAGACTCTTTTAGGTTTTGAATGTCTCTATGAAAGTCGGACACAATTTTGGCATGTTCCTTCTTGACTTTAGATAGATTGAATTCTAGATCCATAATTTTGCTTTCAAGGATCTCAAGTTCTTCTAGATGAGTCTCATCTTCGACCATAACCGAAGATTTTGATGTTAGAAGCTCATTAGCCTTTCTTAAATCTGAAGTTATAGCTTCATTGGCTATAACTTTGGATTGAAGCTCTTTGATGCTGAGTTTCAGTTTTGAGGTTATAGCTTCATTAGCTATAACTTTAGACTTAAGAACCTTTTTCTCAGATATAACTGTTTCCAACTTAGCATTGGCTTCAATGCTTATTTTGGATTTCAGTTTCTTAGCTTTGGCTTTCAGAAGTTGATTTTCCTCTGCAATATCGAGGATTTGTTCCTTCAAGTCATCTAATTCAAGACTTTGTTAATGACATTGGTCTAGGGTTTCCTCAAAATATTTGATTAACATAGCTTTAGATAGATTTTTAACTTGACTTTTGAGTTGAAGAAAATTTACCTCTTCGTCGTCGTCGTCGTCTGAGTCGGATTCTCCAAGGAGACACATATTAGATGCGTCATCTTCATCATTTTTGTTTGAGATTAGATCTAGGCTGACGTTGCTTAGACACAGGTGTGCTACCTCTTCTTCTTCAGAGTCCTCGTCATCCTCAGATTCTAATTCTCCCCAGCATGATGCAAGCATTACTTTCTTGAACTCTGTTTTGGTCTTTTCTCTTTTTGACTTGTCGTTGATTTTGTCCCAGCTTGGGCAATCCTTGATCATATGATCTTGTTGACCACACTTAAAACATCCCTTTTTGAAGACCGTTTTGTTGTTACGGTTTTTGTATCTACCCTTGAACACTGCTTTCTTAAAGAGTCTTGCGAATAGCACTGTTTCGTCCTCAAGTTCTTCTTCGGTTACTTCGCTTGTTGAGGCTTGTAGAGCGACTCCCTTTCCTTTGGAATCGTCATCATCCTTGTTTAGCATGATCTCATGAGCCATTAGAGATCCGATAAGTTCTTGGTAAGTGATCTGAGATAGATCTCTTGCTTCCTCTATAGCTGTGACCTTTGGTTGCCACTTTTTGGTGAGACTCCTGAGAATCTTTCGAATGATATCCTCAGAATCGATCTTTCTACCAAGGTTCCGCAGTTCATTAATAATACAAGAAAATCGTGCAGACATACTATCAATAGATTCATTCTTTTCCATATTGAAAAGTTCATATCTTTGAATAAGCAAATCTATACGATGTTTCCTGACTGCGGATGTTCCTTCGTAGGCAAGTTCGAGACTATCCCATATTTCCTTAGCGGAACTACAAGATGAGAATCTATCAAATTCTGAGGTTATCATACCATTCTGTAGGAGGCTCATAGCCTTAGAATTTTTTTCTGCAATTTTGTAATCACTTTCCACATAATCGCTTTCCATCTTTTCGTAGGTTGTTCCATTGGCGGCGGCGACCAAGATTTTCTTTGGTCCGGTTTGGATGATCTTCCAACATTCCCAATCACATCCCTTGATGTAATGAGTCATCATATTCTTCCATAGACTATAGTTTTTGCCATCGAAGATAGGGCACTTGAGATGCTTGGAATCCATCTTTGATAGAGTAAATAATATAGAATCAATAGAAGGATTAAAACTCACACGGCTAGGCGATCAAGAGCACGAGGCTCTGATACCAATTGAAGAGTCTATTGATATAATATACTCAAGAAGGGGGGGTTGAATTGAGTATGCCTTCTTTTTCGAAATCTTCTTCGATGTGTATATGGTCGTATGATGATCGTCGAGTTAGAACAAGTAATGAAGAGAGACACAATATTTTTGAAGTGGTCCAGTTTCACACTTTGAAACCTACGTCCACTATTCTCGATTAATAAAATTAGTACCAACTCTGGATTACAATTTTATCAACCCTACTCGTGCAACTTTGATGTTAGTCGCAACTCTATCTAGATACCGTTAAATATCTAGCTTAAGACAAGTACCGTTAAATACTTGTTTACAAAGAGTACCGTAAAATACTCGAACTATCTTACGTTAATAAGATAAGTCTTCAATGTTTCTTGATGTCACAAACTTGAATGAATAAGATTAATGCTAGAGCACTTGAATCTTGAAGAATAACGAACGGTGGTGTCTCTCGGTTTTCGTGAATATATATGTGTATTTCGTGTATTATTAATGTATCATGAGTAGTCTATTTATATAGAATTATGTCTAGGTAATTAAAACCCTAGATGATTTAGGAACATTACTTAAACTAGAATACTAGTCTTTTAGTAATACTACCATAAATCTAATCTTAATATATTTAGGAAAGATATAATTATATACTATAAGTATTATATAAGGAATCAATTTCCTAATTCATATTTAGGAAAGATCTTTATATAATAAACAAATAGTAACCTTATTAAAACAACTTCCTAAAACATGTCAAAGATAATAAATTATATTATCATAATATAATCTAGTTTGTTTAGGATATTAAGTAAATACATAATATTTACTTAAACTGATCCTATACGAAATATGGAATCGTGACATGATACACGTTTCCCAAAGTCGTATCAAACCATATTTAGATTATAATATTTGACAATTATGATTATATAAAAAATCCTTAGTTTATTTAGTAATAAATAATTAACTCATAAGAAAATTATTTATTCCTTATTTAACCCAAAAGAAATTTTATATAATCCGATTAAGATTAATAATTCCATATTTTAAATAGAATACCAATTAAACATTAAATGTCCATGACGATTTTGGAAACTAAAATCGTTTCGACCAATCACATATACATCGATCATTTCTTCATAATAGAGAGTTATAGCTACGAGCTATAACTTGAATCAATCTTGTACTAAAGCTATAGTTGATAAATATAACTTTAGTTCATTAGGCGCGCTTGTGATCTTCTTTCAATCTTCGATTTAGTCAATCCTTTGACTAACATACTTGAATCTTTTATACTTGATTGATTAGATCTTGTTACTAATATTCTGTACACTTAGCACACGATTATACGCACGAGTATATAATATATACATAGCTAGACTTGTCATTATCAAAACATAGACATATATACTTAATATATATATATGAATATATGGTTCAACAATACTCAAATCTAATGTGAGTTTTGTTTCTTTAAGTTTAGGTTATAAAACTTAATAAGATCTTATGCATGGATGATGATATCATAAGATGTGATTGTCCTTACATTGGTTTTAGAAGGTTTATACTCAATAATCACCTATTACTTGAGTCTTCAATAACCGAAATACCCTTATAACGATCTAACAAAAATCGTCTCCAAAAGATACGTATCAAGGACCCGATCTCAAACTAAGACTATTTTTGTTACTAGAAAAATAGAATTAGTATACTAGAAATATTAATAATATTACCCTTAATATTATTAGTATAGGAAATAATTTATTTTCTTAGGAAAACTATTTTTACTAGAAAACTAGTGAGAATGATGTTGTAGTATTGTAAAATGAGCAAGCATAAAAACTAACAACAACTAGTAGTCAAATGAGGTGTGTGAGTGTGCATTATATAGAGCAAACATGAGCTCTCTTGCACTGATGATGGCCGGCCATGATGAGCCAAAATTGGCCTATGCATGCCTCTTATGCTCTTACAAAAAGTGAGCAATATGCCTTACACAAATATTCTTATTGCATAACACTCAACCCTTATACACTTATACACACAAACTCACATACATACTACATGTTACACGGTTCAAATGAGGTCCAAAATGGACCCATTTTATCTTTGTCAATTGTGTTAATTTGTAACATGTCACACATGTCCCATAACACATGACCCAATTTGTTAATTATGCTATTTTAACTATTAAAATTCATAATTCACAATTTTATGACATTTAAATAATTATACTAATAATTCGAAATTATTATTGTATAAAATGTAATATTTTAATTTTAATTACAACTCTTTGTAATTTTATGATCAACCGTGTTCATTCTCAATTTAATCGTTTCCCAAACGAATAAATAAAAACCGAGTAATAAAACGATTTTATTACTTTGACTATTATTATTATAATCCCATTATAAAATTATTCGTCATGTAAAATTATTTCCAAATTTCCAGTTATTAATTAATTTGTATCCAATACGATATTAATTAATTATTCCATTGAGACGGAATTCCCTAAATATATGACCTTAAGGGATCAACTGATCACCACCATCATATGACGATAATATCAAACTCTAGACAGCCAATCATTATCGATAAATGTTGATCAGTCGTCTTTAAAAAAATAACACTCCCAGTTGTGTTTCATTCAAATGAGTTTTATTTATGTCAACACACTATTGTCGAGGACACTTCCTCCAACAATCTCCCACTTGTCCGAGACAAGTGTGTGTTACCAATCCTCCAACAATCTCCCACTCAATGCATGGCGTCCTCTCAGGTCGTGCCGGCAATTGATTTAAATCTAGAGTGGTTTATCTCGATCTGGAGTTATAACTACTGACCGGAATTATCTACCATAGATACCTTCCGAGCGTGGCCACGCTTTTCTACTTATTATTCTCCTCGAGTGGCCTAGAGATATTTCTCAACCGTGACAAGGGGTGGACAATTCCTAATCGACTTATTCCTTCCGGCTGGCCATAGTCCATCATAACCCAAAATATGTCCTTATAAACCCCAGTTACGAAGGTGTTAGGACAGAAATCAAAGTTAATCTGAAAACTATGCCACCTCAGAGAACAGTCATTAGTCCAAGAATTGACTCATGTGAAACACGATAGATGCTCCCGCCACGACCAGGCAGTCTTTTAATAAGAGTACGCCAGAGCTCGATCAGCGGTCATTAGCCCGGCAAATGTATTTTAACATGTCTATGCCTAGGTGATCGATTACTCATCCCGTATGACTCTATGGCAATCGAACTCGCCATCAATCGCATCACACATCTTGTTGCATTGAGACGTCACCTCACTTTAGCAACTAGGGGCGAGGTCATGATAATTCAATTCACTTTAATGGGTTCAATATGGTCTTACCATCCCATTTGAATTTTACTTGACCTTTCGTGAGTTATAAATAACTCAAACGATTAGTGGATTACACCATCCAAGTGGTCAACCTTTGAACACCATTTAATTTACAATAAGCTTAAGGGTCTCTCGTTCATATCCCTTAAAATTGTAATTATCTTCATTTTGAGTAAACCAAGTTTACCACATGCGAGAGTTCACTCTGTGGATCATATCCACATATGCTATTTTATCTCAATGAGATAAGTAATCTTATGACCAACAAATATTATGTGCATTGTATAACTCCCAGCTACAGCAATGCTATCACATAATTTGTGAACTTATATATTTTGTAGAATCTTGTGATGACCATGTAGTTAAAATACAAGTCATTGAGATGCATAGTCAATGAATGTAAGCCAAAGATTATCATAAATCTTTGCTTGATATCTTGGAACTTGAGTCGTTGCAAACCTTTTACCATACGACT
Organism: Silene conica; assembly: GCA_029255685.2. Taxonomy (NCBI): domain Eukaryota; kingdom Viridiplantae; phylum Streptophyta; class Magnoliopsida; order Caryophyllales; family Caryophyllaceae; genus Silene; species Silene conica. The sequence goes on from CM055313.2 coordinate 56,752,938, forward strand.
AAGTTGTCTTCCAAAATCTTGAATTTGTCTTTCATCTTCATTGGAGAATACTTTGACAATTGATCAAGGTTTAATCATTGGTTTAACACTATAGCTCAACAGGTTATCCTGTAAGCGGTGCGCATCCAGCTTTACACGATTATACTAATGGCGGAAACATTAGCGATTTTAAACGTGCAAACAATAGTACTTAAGGTTCGATAAATTTCCATGATCCCATCATGGCTATAATATCTTCATCTCCATGAACAACCTTAACACTAGTAACAAGATGTCTCTTATAATCTCAACCAAACATCCCATGTTCAATTAGATTTAATTCATATCAATATGTCATCTAGAACCAAAAACTCGTATACTTTTCATAAGTATCAATGCTTCATTCCAAACGAGCAATAAGTTGTTTTAGATAACGTTTACTCCCACTAAACTCTTGTTCTTGCCTGATCCTGAAGATCCCGAAGTCATTCCCATGACTCAATAGGTTCAAATCCTGGTGCGAGAACTCCCACTGAACTTTACATTTTACCGTAAATCATAAAGCTCCCACTCAATTCAATGTTCCCTAATATTTAATGAATTGAAATGGTTGGGACATAACCATATGTGCTAATACACATCCTTTTCAAATACCCTTTTGAAAAGCGGTTACTGAGTTTACTGAATTCATTCTCAATGAATTACTTTACTACTTTCAACAAAGTTACCTTTAACTTCGTAGACTGCTGGCATCCACATGTCAACCTATGCTTCTCTCAATAAATCTCATTTATTAGCATGTATATCTTATAAATTTCATGGGTCTTAGAATTTGCATTGGCACATTTAAATCATCATCTAAATCCAAGAACCCTTTCTTGAGCCTTTGCAAAATCTTTTGAATAATTTTCTTCGAGTGTCCTCCCGTAGTTTTCATAAGAGTCTTTTCTTATGGTATATAATTTTGTGTGTGGGAACTTTCAGTTCCCCACATTTATCTTATCTTATACTGTACGAGGACTCTATCATGGATCTTATCCATGTATAGCATTTTTCCATACAAACCTTAAGAATTTATTCTTAAAGTATCCTCCCGGGCCGGGGCCGTTGGGATCATAAGGCGTAGATTTTTACCAAATCGTAGATCTTATGCACAACTTAATCTACCTTCATAATCATAAGGCGTAGATTTTTCAAATCGTAGATCCCATCCACAACTTAATCTACCTTCTAAATCTCTTACACAACCAAAACACAATAAATCCTACTATTCAACAATAGATCATATCCATTGTGCTAATCAAATTTCAAACTACTCCCACTCTATCTTTGATAATAACAATCTTATTTCATTATCAAAAGATAGCCACTAAGGCCACAAGCAATGACTTTGATGTTGGTTCGTGTACCCTTATGATTTATTATAGAAAATATTCGATTTAAAGCTTATATAGTTTTGGATGGTTGATAACTTTTCCTCATAATTGAGTTCTAAACTTAATTTTGATTTTGATTTGATTTGAATTAAGTATCCTATACCTATTCGGTTTCAATGGTTATACATTGAAATGTAACAATCAATTCTATTTTATGTTTAAGATTTGCAAGTCTTTAAACTAATTAAGAACATAATTATAAAACCGATAGTGACTTGGGTTGAAAACCAAGTCACTACATTATCCAAAATACAACCAATTGTTCAAGGATTATCCTTTCCTCGTCCAACAAGGAAATCAAACATAGGTTCTAAATTGTTCTTACAACACTTGAAATACTAGCAAAATAAGCGAAAAACAAAGCTCCTTAATCATCCCGAGTGAAGCTACTCTTAGTTCCCTTGATCCATCATGCTTGTTTTTCCTTTCCCTTATCTTTGCTTTCATGCCCTAATTCAAGTAAGAAGAGCATTCACATCACAACTTGTATCATAATACATTAGTTGAGATTAACATAAACTTGGGATAGTTATCGTACCAACTGGAAGAATTTTCCCAGCTTTGAGATCGCTGAGATACTTGGAACAGTTCCTCTTCCAATGTCCTTTGCCATTGCAATAAAAACACTTAGCCCCTTGATGAGGGCTCTTCTTGGAATTTGAGGTGCTTGCCTCAGAAGACACTTTCTTTGAACCTTTGGAAGGTTGCTTCCCTTTTGCCTTACCCTTCCTTTTGAACCTTCCTTTGCTCTTAACATCAATGTTGAGCACATCCTTAGGGGTACTAACATTTAGGCCCATATCCCTTTCAGCTTGCACGATCATATTGTGCAATTCATCGAGAGAGATGTCTTGGTTTCTCATGTTGAAATTCACCCGGAATTGTACATAAGTTTTCACCTTAGACAAGGAGTGAAGGATTCTATCAATCACAAGTTCCTTAGGAATGTCCACTTGATTCAACCTTAGGGTTTCTACATGCTCAATTAACTTGAGCACATGTGGGCTAACCTTTTGCCCCTCCTTAAGGTTTAGATCAAAGAAGGCCGATGCCTCCTCGTATTGGACAATTCTCGAAGCCTTTGAGAATATTGTCAAAAGCCTGGAGTAGATCTCATAGGCCGTGCCAATCTTTATGGCACTCCTTTGGAGTTCTGGCTCCATCGAGAAGATCAAAACATTTTTGATTGCCGCAGACTCCTTCTGATAAGTATCATAGGGTCGCCTTGCTGCGGCGGTGGCATTTTCTGCAGGTTCAGGAGGTGATTTCTTCGATGAGGAATTCGGTCTTACCGTCACCTTCTGCCGCCAACAATAGTTGGGCATCCCAATCGGCAAAGTTTGCCCCATTCTTTTCAAGCTTACAACGATCCATGAAGGAACGTAACCATGAAGTATTTGAAGTAGTGGTAGCGGTCATGATTGATATTGATTTGAAGACTTAACTACAAAATTTTAAACATATGAAGAAATTAAATGCTAATCGTTTTTATGTTCATTTTAACTTGTAAACAGATTTATCAAGCTAATGCATTTATAAAATGACCTCTATCCAATTTTATAAATGATTCCAAGACCCAAACCCATACTACCGAAATCGTGAACCACTGGAACTCCGACCCAATGATATGGTTTAGTGGGTTAAAATAAACCGGTTCTACCATAGAACTCTTGGTTGATGACAAATCATAATTTATACATCTTAGCCCGAAACACATTGACCACTGGTCCTCTGCACTTCCGTTGAGTACAAACCAAATTTCAATTGCATCGAGATGTGATCCGCCCACTGGACTAAATCCACCTCATCGCCCCACTTATCCTACGTAATGAGGTTTGTACTGCCCACTGGACTAGCACCACCCCACGAAATAAAAGCTCATGGGTTCTACTATTTGGTAAGGCTAATTCTCAATTGTTTTTGTTTAATATAGAGGTCTTGTCAATTTATTATCTATCTCCTTTAAGTGAATTAAATTGGTGAACTCGATAATTATAATTGACACGGTCGTTTTAACGATCTAAACTAATATGCATGTTTATGGCGATTTGGCTATGCATGCAAACATATTAAAAATGCAAGAATAAAAGCAATAAAGCAATAAAAGCCTAGTATGGCCTTCCTAGTAATAGTAAAAACTAATTAACTATTACAAATTCGGAAACCAACTCCATGGTCCCTTGAACTTCATTGGCACGCCATCCATGAAAACACCGTCTTGTCGGAACTCCTTTCCGTATGGCACCATCTTTTGGATCTTCGGAATTACAATAAAATAATACAACTATTCTATTTGTAAAACTGAAAATTAAATTAAATTACAAACTCGTGATACGAGATCACATAAATTACAACCGAATCAATATTCCCTTTCATTACGGGTAATATTGATTAAAACTAAGGCCGTACTAAGAAAAATTACATAATTCCAAATTATATAAAAACATTCAAATATGACATTCATAAAATTTGCAATAATAAAATATGTATGAACATGCTCAATATTTAATGCCAAATCGCCTTATGGGAGCAAATATCTCATATTTGTTTACGGTTTTTACGGATATGCGCGACTTTAACTATTAAAATCATCAAAATTACATAAATCTCATTTATGTCCAAGCTAATCATCCTAACTCACTTTAGGAATCAATGTTTAGTCTCCACTAATGTTTGATCATGATTTAACTTGATTTTGCGTTATTGTTCATAAATTACTTGTATTTTAGGGAAAAATAAACAAAATATGGCCAAATGAGTCAATAAAAAATTCGAAATTTAAAATTCAAAAATATTAAGCTTTCTGGAAATTTTCTAAAATTTCAGAAATTAATAAAATAGTCTTATGCAAATATATATAGTTTATTTCTGAAATAAATCGCATAAAAAGCGTTTTTATGGTTAAAAATCCGATTTAAATTATAAAAACTTGCAATAAATTACTATAAATTTTTAGTCATCCTAAAATATATATTAGAATTTTAAAATGACCAAAAATTACAGACCATACTTGAAATTTTAATTTTATGACTCATAAATTACGATTATTAACTAATTAACTCATAAAAATTAATAATCATAAAAACAGAAAGTTTTTGATATCCATCTTCTATATCTGATGTTCCTATTATATAAGACATCTATGGGTAAAATTTTATGCCATAATATTAAGATTAACTATTTTTAACACAATAAGTCATTATTTAGCCGATTTTAACTATTAAAATCATAAAACATGCATCACTTGAGAATAAATTCTCAAAACTTATATACATTCTTTAAATATTGCATGTGACATTGTGTAAAGTTTTTATGGCAAAATTCCAACTATAACTATTAAAGTCGAATTTGAGTCACTATTAATACGATTTTTACTATAAAAATCATTAATCATGCAAAATAAGTCCAATAATTTCGAAAATTCATACAGGTACTTTATATATTGCATGTGACTTCTCATAAAAATTTTAAGGTCAAATTCGAAATATAACCTCCTATACCCATTTTTACTCATATTATGACTATTTATCTCATAAAGTTCATAATCCATGCATAATGATACGTGCCTATTTTATGCATTTTATTTATACTTTCGGCACGCATTTCTATGCATTTTCGTGACTTTTAGTTGCTATTGCTCCCGAAACGGTTTACTTTGGCATTTCTATGTTTTAAATGTAGAAATATGCGGAAGTGAGCAAAACTGAACTTTAATCGTCCTTCGGAAGCTAGTTTTGAGTATTCACGCGAAGCAAGGATCCGGATTCTTAGCCAAGTGGTGCATACGAGCCAATTTAAGGCTGGAACATACAGGAAGAGGTCGACCGACCTACTAAAGAGGTCGACCGACCAGCGCGCAGAATTAAGAAAGCCTGACAACATCATAAGAGGTCGATCGACCCACAAAGCAGGTCGACCGACCTGGCGACAGATTCCGCGATTTTTATTTCGACTTTACTCTTTTAATCTTGTAATTAGGAGTCTATTTAAGGACGCCTAAACTTCATAATTAGGTTAAGCAGCCTCTTTAATAAAAACTCCATAGTTAGAGACAAGAATTACCAAGTTTTCATCTTTGTTCTTAGATTTCCAATTAAGTTGTAAGTTTGCTACAATTCAATCTTTCCTTTTCAATTAATCTTGTTGTTCATCTTATTGTTGTTTCTCAATCCATGTTTCCCTCTTTATTATCATCTTTAGTTATGTTAATTCCTTTGATGTTCTTAATTCTTGTTATTGTTAATTTTATGATTAAGATTATGCATAGCTAATTCTTGTGATTAGGAATTAGGGGAACCATGGTAAAGACTTGATTTTGATATTTTTATGATTAAATTACCAATCCCCCATTGTTGTTGGTGAACTAATTCTTTAAGATTGAAAGATTGTTAGGATTAGTTTAACAACAACTTTGGGATTGCCCTATGAACGAAAGTTTAGTGCTTTTCTAGGAACCCTGAGACCGTAAGGATTGGGTAGAATATTGACCTAAAGGTTTATTCTTTGTTCCTTGGGATTGTGTTGTTTGGTTATTTTACTCTTCATTGACTTGTTTTAACCATGGGGAACCGAAGTTCCTAATCTCCTTCTTACCTTGTTTTAATTCTCTTGTTTATTTTGCTATTAGTTGTTAGTCACAATCATAAATCAAACCCCCCTTTTTTGTTTACTTTCAATAGACTTTAAATTCACAAACATAATTAACCTTGTCTCTCTGTGGTTCGACCCTTGACTTATCCTATTTAGTTTAAGCTGAGGTTTTATAAATCTTATCTTTGACACCGCTCAACGACGGGTGTCAAATTTTGGCGCCGTTGCCGGGGAGGCGGTATAATTTTGTTTGTAGATTTTTAGTTTATTTTTCTTGTCTTAAGGAACTTAGGTTCCTTAAGACCGTTACTTACCTCCTCTTCTAGTGTTGTTTTTGCAAATTAGAAGACAGGTTTTTGAGAGGAAGGCTTGAGTACTCTCATAATTAGACATGGATACTATTTATGACCACATATAACCGAAGGTCCAAGATTTACCAAAGGGTTTCACCTTGCCTACTCCTACAAGTGGTTCCTTTGAGCTCCACCCGAACTACATCATTCTGGTGGAGCGGAATCAATTTTCTGGCCTACCCGACGAGGATCCGTTGAGGCATGTTGAGACATTTACGGATTATTGCTGTTCCATACACATACCTGCCGGGGTGACTCAGGACGAGGTAAAGGCAATGATGTTCCTTTATTCATTAAAGGACGCCGCGAGAGATTGGTACCGTTACCTTGATGGGGTTGCTGAGAAGGTTACGGATTGGGCTTCCTTGCCATTGGCTTTCTACCAAAAATACTTCCCTCTTGCGAAGGCCAATGACTTGAGAAGCCAAATTACTAACTTTCAACAAAGACCGGATGAAGGATTTTGTGAAGCATGGGGTCGGTTCAAGAAATTGGTCCGTTCTATCCCTCACCATGGTTTTCCTCAATGGTACTTGTGTAACCAGTTTTACAACGCTCTCTACGATGATTATAATAAGGTGATTCTTGATGCGGCCGCCAATGGAAGATTCCAGAACATTACCAACCATATGAAGGGTTGGAACACCATTGAAGACATGGCGGTGCATAGGGCCGAATTCGGGAGTTCACGTGGGAATTCGCAAAGGTTGAATGTGGAGATGAATAGAGTTTTAGCCCTTGAGACAACCGTTGAAGCCCGTTTTGAAAAGCTTGAGGCAACCCAGCTGAAGCTTGAAAGTGCGAACCAACCTAGTTACTACGGTTAACAACACGGGTAAGACTGCGGAGTTGAGAGAACATGTTCATACTCTAATGAAACAAGTTTTGGAAATGGAAAAGGCTTAAGTGGCTTCTATGAAGACTTTTGGAAGCCAATTAGCAATCTTAGCTGCTAATCAGATTGCTAGCTCTCTGGTCGGTTGTGAGAGTTCCATGAAGACATTAAATGCTATAAATCTTAGGAGTGGTCGTGCTTATGAGGGACCCACCCCAAAGGATGATTCTACCGAAGTTCAGGACGAAGAAATTGATCTCGTACACAGGTCAGGAGGTCGACCGACCACAACATCAGGTCGACCGACCTCGACACCTGACGTGAGATCAGTTTCTGCAAAACAAAAAAATGACGATAATACAGCGTCTGGTCGACCGACCGCTATACCAGGTCGACCGACCAGAGTTCCTGAGCAGGTTGCGATTTCTAATCCTGATTCGTTGGATCCTTCCTTAATTCAAGACCTCACCGAGATTCTATAGCTGAAAAAGCCAAAGGTTGATGATCCTACGGCGAGTGTTACCGTTTCGTATCCCGAACGATTGAAGAATTCCAAAGAAGATCGGAAATTCGGTAAGTTTTTGGAGATGGTGAAGAATCTTGAGGTAACCATCCCTTTCACTGACCTAATTACCCAGGTACCTTCTTATGCTAAATTTATGAAAGATATTTTAAGTCGTAAGAGGAATTTTCAGGACGAAGGTGTTGTGGCTTTTGTGGAGGAATGTTATGTTCTTTCACAAAATAATATAGCACCCAAGTTGAAAGACCCAGGTAGTTTTTCTATCCCTTGTACTATAGGTAATCATGTTATAGGGAAAGCCCTTTGTGATCTAGGGGCTAGTGTCAGTGTTATGCCTTATTCTGTTTGTGAAAGACTTAACTTAGGTAGACTTAAAGTCACCAATATTACCCTACAGATGGCTGATAGATCAACCCAAAGACCATTAGGGGTCTTAGAGGATGTCCCAGTTAGAGTGGGAAAGTTCTTTATTCCTGTCGATTTCGTTGTTTTAGACATTGCTGAGGATAGTCAAATACCCATTATTTTAGGTAGGCCTTTTTTACACACAGCTGGGGCTGTAATAGATGTCAAACGCGAGATCATTACCTTAGAGGTTGGAGATGACACTATCGAGTTTAGTCTTGCCCATAATACAACTACTCTTACTGATGATACTTGTTGCTCCATTGATATTATAGACAGGAATGTTATCCATAACTGGAGGGAATCCTTGACCAAGGATCCCTTAGATGATTTGACAATTTTGGATAAATGTGCAGGTAATCCAGCTGAGGATGCTGAAGAGCTGGATATGATGGAAGCAGAGATAGAGGAATATGAGCTTACTGAGGAAGAAGATGAGAAGCTCATAAGCTTGGCAAATGCTAATCTGGTAAACATGTGCTATTCCATTAGTATTGATTCTGTTCAGGCCGTTGAGGTAAAGGTACCAGAGCGTAAGCCACTTCCTCCTAATCTTAAATATGTTTTCCTAGATGATACTGAACAATACCCTGCAATTGTTAGTTCTAAACTCAACCCTGACCAACTTTCTGCCTTAATGATTGTTCTCAAAAAGAATACGAAAGCTTTAGGTTATTCTTTGGATGACATTAAGGGCATCAGTCCTGATGTTTGCATGCATAGGATAGAGCTAGAGGAAGGGCATAAGCCCTATAGACATGGTCAACGTAAGTTGAATCCTAAGATGCAGGAGGTGGTTATGGCTGAGGTAATGAAACTTCTTGATGCAGGTATCATCTATTCAGTTGGCAACTCCAAGTGGGTTAGTCCAGTTCAGGTGGTTCCTAAGAAAGGAGGAACCACAGTGGTTAAAAATGATAAAAATGAATTAATACCCACTAGAGTAGTAACAGGGTGGCGGATGTGCATAGATTATAGACAGTTAAATGCCGCCACCAAGAAGGACCATTTCCCCCTTTCCTTTTGTTGACCAAATGACTGAAATACTTGCTTCTAATAAATTCTTCTGTTTTCTAGATGGTTATTCAGGTTTTTTCCAGATTCCCATCCATCCTGATGATCAGAGTAAGACTACTTTTACATGCCCACAAGGTGTTTTTGCATACCGCAAAATGCCTTTTGGGTTATGTAATGCTCCTGCTACCTTTCAAAGGTGTATGATGGGTATCTTTTCTGACTTTATAGAAAACATCATGGAGGTATTTATGGATGATTTTTCTGTTTATGGTAATGCGTTTGATTAGTGCTTAGCTAATCTTGATAAAGTCTTGCAGCGATGTATTGATGTAAACCTTGTCTTAAACTGGGAAAAGTGTCAGTTTATGGTTACTGAGGGGGTAGTGTTAGGGCATCTAATATCTGATAAAGGTATACATGTAGATAAAGCAAAAGTGCAGGTGATTGAGCAATTACCCCCTCCTGTTAATGTTAAGGGGGTGAGAAGTTTCTTAGGACATGCAGGTTTTTACCGACGTTTCATTAATGATTTTTCTAAAATTGCTAAACCACTTACACAATTGCTCCTTAAGGATGCTGTCTTTGATTTTACTGATGAGTGCCTTTCAGCTTTTAACAGGTTGAAGGAAGCTTTGGTCTCAGCACCAATCATCCAGCCACCAGATTGGGATCTCCCATTTGAGATCATGTGCGATGCTAGTGATTATGTTCTAGGTGAGACTCAAGTCAACTATTTCACCACTGAGAAGGAGATGCTAGCTATGATCTTTGCCTTAGAGAAATTCAGGTCCTAATTGGTAGGCAATAAGGTAATTGTTTACACTGACCATGCAGCTTTGAAGGGTCTCTTCCAAAAGAAAGATTCAAAGCCAAGGCTTTTAAGGTGGATACTCCTTCTCCAAGAGTTTGACATTGAGATTAGGGACAAGAAAGGCGCGGAGAATGTGGTAGCTGACCACCTATCTCGTCTTCAGTTGACTGATGGGGAAGACTCTTTACCTATTGATGATTCACTTCTTGATGAGAGTTTATTTGTCATTAATATTTCAGGTTCTTATTCCCCTCCTTGGTATGCTGATTATGCTAATTTTGCTGTCACAGGTAAAATCCCTCCTGAGTTGTCATGGCAACAAAAGAAGAGATTTATGTTTGATGCAAAACAGTATATTTGGGATGACCCCTATGTTTTCAAGGAATGCGGAGATGGACTTATCCGGAGATGCGTCCCCCAGTGGGAGGTGAAGGACATTCTGGAAGCATGTCACTCTTCTGCGTATGGTGGTCACCACGGTCCATCTAGGACCGTGGCCAAGGTATTACAGTCTGGTTTTTATTGGCCTACTTTGCATGCTGACTGTAGGAATTTTGTAGGTAGCTGTGATGCTTGTCAAAGAACTGGGAATGTCTCAAAAAGACATGAGATGCCGCAGGTTGGTATTTTAGAGGTAGAGATTTTTTATGTTTGGGGCATTGATTATCAAGGACCTTTTCCAAGTAGTCAAGGTAACAGGTATATTCTTGTAGCTGTTGATTAGGTTTCTAGGTGGGTTGAAGCTATTGCTACTCCCCATTGTGATGCAAAAGCTGTTATTAAATTGTTTAAGAAAATCATATTTCCTCGTTTTGGTGTCCCTAGGGTTGTCAATAGTGATGGAGGTATGCATTTTAAAGAGAAACGATTAGGTGACTTTCTAAATAAATTCGGTGTCCAACATCATAGGGGTCTAGCATATCACCCTCAGACTAGTGGTCAAGTTGAGATCTCTAATAGAGAACTCAAGGAGACCCTAGCCAAAGTTGTTTCTAAATCTAGGAAAGATTGGAGTCTAAAACTTGATGATGTTTTATGGGCTTATAGAACTGCGTTCAAAACCCCAATCGGAATGTCACCATTCCGGTTGATTTATGGTAAGACTTGTCATTTACCAGTAGAGTTAGAACGTAAGTCTTGGTGGGCCATTTGTGATCTTAATTTAGACCCTAACCTTTCCCGCGAGAAACGTTTGTTGCAGCTCAACGAGTTAGAGGAATTCAGGTTGTTAGCCTATGACAATGCCAAGGATTTACAAAGAGAAAACCAAGCGCTGGCACGACAAGAGAATCATTAGGCGTGATTTTCAGGTAGGTGATAAGGTGTTGCTTTTTAATGCTCGTATTCGTCTTTTTCCTGGTAAGCTGAAATCCAGGTGGAGCGGACCTTACACTAACACAGCTGTCTCAAAATTTGGGTCAATAGAGTTAGAAACCTCATCCGGTGAGAGGTTTAAAGTTAATGGCCAGTATGTGAAGCACTTCCGTGGAGAGAATGAATTTATTGGTAAGGTTGAAGTTTCCTACTTTGACCCTTTTTCGGATGCTTCAGGATAGGTAAAAAGGTCGTGCGGGACCTCTTAAACCAGCGCTAAACGGGAGGCAACCCGTCTTTTAGCTTAATTTTATGTTTCTGTAATTTTTGGTACTTTTTCTGTCGTATTTTTAGTTTTTTTGATGGAATTCTGAGCTTCTGCAGGAAAAATAGGAGGAATCGTCAGTTAAGTAGGTCGACCGACCTACTAGAAAGGTCGACCGACCTTCTGACAGCAATAAATAATTTCTGACAGGGCAGGTACGCAGGTCAGAGGTCGACCGACCTCACGGCGTGGTCCGGGTTGAAAGTAAGGGGTCTTAAGTTTTTTCTTTCCTATTGAAAACAAAATAATTGCTCACACTTTTTGAACACCCATCCTCCCTCTTAAAAACCCTAACTACCTCCCTCCTTCATCCTTCACCCAATTTTCTTGCTTTCTTTCATTTTTTCCATCAAAGGTATGTGTTCCTTAGCTCTTTTTTCCTTTTTTTCGTTCTATAGTATCTTATTTCCGTTTTTAGGTAGTTTTGGTTTGTTCTTTTTTCAGTTTGTTTTGGTTCCTAGAATTTGTTTTTTATACATATTTGTGTTTTCCCTTTGATTTTCCTTCTTCTTTTAGGTTCTATAGTTTCAGATCTGTAATTGTGTGTGGTTTTGTGCTATTAGGGTTAGTATGAATTTCCTTTGCAATTTCTATGCTTAATTTCTGTCGAATTCCAAAACCGCGCCTTCATTCTGAAACTATCGTCGGTCGACCGACTTAAAACGAAGGTCGGCCGACCAAACTGCAATTTTCCAGATGCTCGATTTTCGTTTGGTTGGTCGATCGACCAGGGTACTAGGTCGGTCGACCTCAGTGTCGTTACAGAGATTCTGATTTTACTAATAGTTGGTCGACCGACCTCGAGGTGAGGTCGGCCGACCCCGTTACTGTTACAGGAACTTCTGTTTCGCAATATTGCTCTTCTTTTTTGCTAAAGTAAATGTTTCAATGTTGCACAAAGCTTAAATATTGAGAACAATTATTGAACTTTTGCAGATTTATTATGGCTAGCCGAGGACATGGAGGGAAACGATCTCGCACTTCCGGAGCAAGTACATCAAGAGGCCGTGCTAGTGGGTCAGGAGGTTTGACGGTGCTTAATACGGATAGTCTACCAAACTATCCGCAAATCATCTTCCATACTCCGGCGCAGAAAGCCCGGTTCCTTCACCTCTCTACCTATTGCTACGTGGTGGTCACCCGGTTCCTTTGCGTGCCGGCCTTGCTAGCCTTGGGTTGTCATGATGATGTGGTGTCCTTGCTCAACGAGACGGGTTTTCCGGGACTTGTCACAATGGATGAGTTCACCTACACCCTTCTCAGTCTTGAATTATTTTCCTCCTTTATTTTTAATGTTCAAGCTTATGATCCTGGCTATGATAATAAGTGCATTTCTTTTCGTTTGTTCAATGAAACATTTTCTTTAACTTTAAATGAATTTGCCCACTTTTTAGAGGCTTATCTTCAAAGGGTCATACGGGTGACTCTTCTGAGTCATACACTGTCATGTGGTCCTGTCTTTCTGATTCCAGCGATAGGAAGAAGAAAAACAGTACCGTTCACTTACCCGCCCCCCGTTATTATTTGCGTCTTTTGGCCAACACTGTTTTTGGCCGTAAAGAATCTCAAAATGTTAAAAACATTGAGCTCTCCATTTTTTCTTGCTATCTTAATGTCAAACGTAAGGGTCAGCGGTTTTTTAACACTGCTTATTTGGTCGCCTCTCACTTTGTGACGGTGGGCGAGGGAACTTCTTTGACTACTATTGATTGTGGTGGGCTAGTCACTCGATTGGCCCGCTCACTTGTTCCTCAGTTCCCTCGCTTTGAGGATGCGCTTGACCCTCTCTCCTGATACATGGACATGACTTATGTTAAGTCCGTGCATTGGGTGGATAGGAAGGATTATTGGAAGGTAGATACCTACCTCAGTGATCGCATCCCCATCACCATGGCTCCCCCCATGTTAACCTTCGATGATTTTCAGGGGGAGCCTAGACCACTCCTTCCATCTTATCGCCTTCCACTTAGAGGAGGCACATTTGGAGGCCGTAGGGTCCCTGCTCTTGGTGCCCACTTTGATGCACCTGGGACGGGGTACCCAATTGATTTTACTGCTCCTTCTAATGTTCCTATTCCTCCTTTTGTTGATAACAGATCTCTCCCACTCATGGTGGCGGACCTTTGCAGGCAGTTCAACCAAAAACAGTTGAACGATTGTCTCTACCAGTATCCGGGCTACTCGGAGTATGCTACTCAGGGTAGGCTCCCCACCGGGCCTTCGACTCATCCCACCTGGTACACACCTCAGGCGGGTGGTCAAGGATATGGAGGAGCTTCGGGATCCGCCTCGTCAGCAGGCTTAGGGTCCGATGACGAAGATGAGGAGGAAGAGGCGGTAGGAGAAGACTATGGGTCTTGACCCAGAGGACTAGAGACGTGCCCAAACCTCCCCTCTTCGACGCTCGGTTTGGGGAGGTTCCTCCATCTTGTAAGTAGTTTTTTCTTTTATTTTATTTAGATTTCCAGTTTTCCCCTCCTTCCCCCTTAGCCTCTTTTTGCAGGCTTTAGCCTATCCCCATCCCTATGCTGTGGATTTATGCTGATGAGCACAATGAGGGGATTGTGCGTTTTGGTTTGGGGAGGGTATATGCATACTTCTGTTGAGTCTGCATTTGTTTTTGTGTCTTGTGTCTTTTTCCTTCTGTTGTGTTTGCATTTTATTTCATCTTTTTCTGTCGCACGTTTATTGCATTTCAGTTACTTTTTCTCCTTTAGTTTGCATACATACAAAAAAACCTAAATTCAAAAAAAATGCACGTTTACTTTAGCATATAGGTCGAGTCGGAACGGACGGATACGATTTATGCCTCACATGTCACTTTTTGCCTTGCCTTGCGTTTTCAAAAAAAAAAAAATTCAAGCTAGCCTTTTGCGTTATCTACGAGTTTTTGTTGATTTTATGTTAAATTATTAGACTTGACTCTCTTCTTGGCAAGCTACTACATTTTCTAAGGTTTAGAGCTTAATAACTCGGTGACATTCATGACCGATTTCATGTAGGATTGAGAGTAGTTTCTCCTCTTGAGGCATGTCACATCAATGTGCATAAGCATGAATTTTGTCTACTTAATACCTATATGCATTCGGGTTTGTGGTTTGTTGACACATGTGGTAGAGGTTCCCTTTCCATGTTTTACCCATAACCCTCACATAGCCAAATTGACTCTTTTATCCCATATGCTACATCCTAAAAAATTGCCTACCCTAGCCGAGCTACTAACGTAGTGTGATGGGTTTGTCTTGGCCATCTTTTGGTTTTTGTGTTTCATTGATAAATCTTGATATTGTTAGAATGGTATAAAGGAGAAAAAGAAAAGAAAAATAAAAGAAGGAAGAATGAAAAAAAATCAGCTGAAAAAAAAAAAAGAAATTCGAGTCTGCCTGTTTTCAGGGGTGGTCGGCCGACTGACTTGCAAGGTCGGTCGACCACGACCACTGAACAGGCTGTGTTTTTGGAAAAAAAAGATAGGAAAAGAAGGGAGAAAAAGGAGGAATTGTGAATTTGCTCTCAAATTTTGAGCATTGGCATGTTTTGAAAAATAATGAAAGTGATCTTATAGTGTGGATGGATGGTTGTTAGCTCGATTTAAACCCTCTTCCCATAACTTATTTTAACCCTTTCTTACCTTTAGCCTCACAATCCCAAAATGCCTCGGCATGTGTCATGGTCATTTAGTGTGGGAATGCATATGTACGGTTGTAGAGATTTTATTCATGTTAGATTGCAGGCATGTTCTTATGGGTCGTAGATAGGTGAGAGTCTTTACTTTTATTTATCTTCTTATCTTTCACATATATATTTGACCCTTTGCTTCATGAGTGTCTCGAGCGTACCGCGAGAGTCCATTTAGAATGAGTCTTGCAAGGTTGAAAGTTTAGCATTTTATTCCAACATGTTCAACTCGTTTTGCTCTTGGCATTGTGCTTGATTTTCTTTGAAAATTACATTAAATTGGTTGGGCATGGTGTTGTGTTTGGTTCTAAGAGTATGAAATCCGTTCCAATAGAAGTTTTTCCTTTTCTTTTGAGTCTTAGTGCTTGCTTAAGGACAAGCAAGGTTTGGTTTGGGGAGTTTGATACGTGCCTATTTTATGCATTTTATTTATACTTTCGGCATGTATTTCTATGTATTTTCGTGACTTTTAGTTGGTATTGCTCCCGAAACGGTTTACTTTGGCATTTCTATGTTTTAAATGTAGAAATATGCGGAAGTGAGCAAAACCGAACTTTAATCGTCCTCCGGAAGCTATTTTTGAGTATTCACGCGAAGCAAGGATCCGAATTCTTAGCCAAGTGGTGCATACGAGCCAATTTAAGGCTGGAACATACGGGAAGAGGTCGACCGACCAGCGCGCAGAATTAAGAAAGCCTGACAACATCATAAGAGGTCGATCGACCCACAAAGCAGGTCGACCGACCTGGCGACAGATTCCGCGATTTTTATTTCGACTTTACTCTTTTAATCTTGTAATTAGGAGTCTATTTAAGGACGCCTAAACTTCATAATTAGGTTAAGCAGCCACTTTAATAAAAACTCCATAGTTAGAGAGAAGAATTACCAAGTTTTCATCTTTGTTCTTAGATTTCCAATTAAGTTGTAAGTTTGCTACAATTCAATCTTTCCTTTTCAATTAATCTTATTGTTCATCTTATTGTTGTTTCTCAATCCATGTTTCCCTCTTTATTATCATCTTTAGTTATGTTAATTCCTTTGATGTTCTTTATTCTTGTTATTGTTAATTTTATGATTAAGATTATGCATAGGTAATTCTTGTGATTAGGAATTAGGGGAACCATGGTAAAGAATTGATTTTGATAGTTTTATGATTAAATTACCAATCCCCCATTGTTGTTGGTGAACTGATTCTTTAAGATTGAAAGATTGTTAGGATTAGTTTAACAACAACTTTGGGATTGCCCTATGAACGAAAGTTTAGTGCTTTTCTAGGAACCCTAAGACCGTAAGGATTGGGTAGAATATTGACCTAAAGGTTTATTCTTTGTTCCTTGGGATTGTGTTGTTTGGTTATTTTACTCTTCATTGACTTGTTTTAACCATGGGGAACCGAAGTTCCTAATCTCCTTCTTACCTTGTTTTAATTCTCTTGTTTATTTGGCTATTAGTTGTTAGTCCCAATCATAAATCAAACCCCCCTTTTTTTGGTTACTTTCAATAGACTTTAAATTCGCAAACATAATTAACCTTGTCTCTCTGTGGTTCGACCCTTGACTTATCCTATCTAGTTTAAGCTGAGGTTTTATAAATCTTATCTTTGACACCCCTCAACGACGTGTTGGGAACTAAGTTCCCGATTTTATACTCATATCTAATGTGAGTTTTGTTTCTTTAAGTTTAGTCATAAAAACTTAAATAGATCTTATGCATGCATGATGATATCATAAGATGTAATGGTCCTTACATTGGTTTTAGAAGGTTTATACTCAATAATCACCTATTAATTGAGTCTTCAAGCCACCGAAATTACCCTTAAACGATCTAACAAAAATCGTCTCCTAAAGGTGCGTATCAAGGATCCGATCTCAAACCAACACAATTTTGTTACTAGAAAAATGTATTAGTTAACTAGAGATGATAATAATATTACTCATAATATTATTAGTATAGGAAATAATTATTTTTCTTAGAAAACTATTTTACTAAGTTGAGGTGAGAATGGATGTTGTAGTATTGTGAGAATGAGCAAGCATTAACCAACAACTACTTAGCCAAAAGACTTACTTCATAATGTAGTGTGTAGTGTTGAATATATAAGAGCAAAAATGAGCTCTTCTTTCATGCTTTGGCCGGCCAAGTGCCTTCAAAATAGAGCCAATGCATGCCTCTTACTCTTACACAAAAGCATACAATATGCCTTACACCTAAGGCTAGGTATGTAAGCTTTTTTCATAATGTGTAAGAGTAGTCTTACAATATCACAACAACACACTACGTCACTAAGCCACATTACAGGGTTAAAAGAGTGCAAAATGGACTCCATTTTATATTTGTCAATTGTGTTAATTTGTAACATGTCACACATGTTTCATAACACATGACCCAATTTGTTAATTGTGCAATTTTAACTATTAAAATTCATAATTTACAAATTTATTACATTTAAATAATTATACTAATAATTCGAAATTATTTTTGTACAAAAATGTAATGTCATAATTTTAATTACAACTCTTTGTAATTTTATGATCAACCGTGTTCATTCTCAATTTAATCGTTTCCCAAACGAATAAATAAAACCGAGTAATAAGACGATTTTATTACTTTGACTTTATTATTATTATAATCCCATTATAAAAATATTCGTCATATAAAATTATTTCCAAATTTCTAGTTATTAATTAATTCGTATCCAATACAATATTAATTAATTATTCCATTGAGACGGAATTCCCTAAAGATATGACCTTAAGGGATCAACTGATCACCACCATCATATGACGATAATGTCAAACTCTAGACAGCCAATCATTATCGATAAATGTTGATCAGTTGACTTTAAAAGAGTAACACTCCCAGTTGTGTTTTCATTCAAATGAGTTTTAATTACGTCAACACACTATTGCCGAGGACACTTCCTCTAACACGACGGGTGTCACATAATAACTCCATTTCTTACGAAGATTCATATACAATATATTAAATATGCATGTGAGAACATATCAAAAAATCTTGGCCAGAAACTATTTTTAACTAATTTTCCTATTAATTGTTGTTTAAAACCGATTTAAACTACAAAATATACAAATAAATATAAAAATGAACAATAAAAATCCATAAAATTATTTTTATGTCCTAAAACCATTTTAGAAACAGAAAATTTAACATGCAAAATTAATTTGTGATGTATCATAATAAATACAATAATTTCGAAATATGTATGTTTGTCCGTTTAACATAAAACATGAATCCGATCATGCATGCAACAACCATAATGCTCTGATACCACTTGTTGGAAACTAAGTTCCTGATTTTATACTCAAATCTAATGTGATTTTTGTTTCTTTAAGTTTAGGTTATAAAACTTAATAAGATCTTATGCATGCATGATGATATCATAAGATGTGATTGTCCTTACATTGGTTTTAGAAGGTTTATACTCAATAATCACCTATTATTTGAGTCTTCAATAACCGAAATACCCTTATAACGATCTAACAAAAATTGTCTCCAAAAGATACGTATCAAGGACCCGATCTCAAACTAAGACTATTTTTGTTACTAGAAAAATAGAATTAGTATACTATAAATATTAATAATATTACCCTTAATATTATTAGTATAGGAAATAATTTATTTTCTTAGGAAAACTATTTTTACTAGAAAACTAGTGAGAATGATGTTGTAGTATTGTAAAATGAGCAAGCATAAAAACTAACAACTAGTAGTCAAATAAGGTGTGTGAGTGTGCATTATATAGACCAAACATGAGCTCTCTTGCACTCATGATGGCCGGCCATGATGAACGAAAATTGGCCTATGCATGCCTCTTATGCTCTTACAAAAAGTGAGCAATATGCCTTACACAAATATTCTTATTGCATAACACTCAACCCTTATACACTTACACACACAAACTCACATACATACTGATGCGTGCATTTTATATAGACCTTTTAGGCCATATTAGGACGCATTTCCATGCTTATTTCGTAGGGTTTTACTACAAATGTCCCCCGAATAGTCTACTTTGGTTTGTCTTGTGTTATTTGCAGATATGAGCCGGAGAAGATCATAATCAAGCCTAAAACATGTCCCCATGCATGCATTTAGGATAAGAGTTGAGTCGGAGCTTGTTACTACCATCTTGAGATGCGCGTAGAAGTAATGGAAGTCTATCGAGCGAAAGAAGAGCTTCACACAGCTAGTGCCTACTTTGAAGAGCCATAACTAGAGTTCTAGAAATGATAATCGAGTGATTCAAATTGCGGATGAAAGCTTATCCTCTTAGCTTTCCAACGCCACTAAAAACGCTTGATTTGACTGAGTAACGAATAAATGGCAGCCGTTTGAAGTTCAGTGCGCATTGCAGAAAATCTGTTCGACAGATTCAGTCGATCGACCACTTTTGGTCGATATCTAAGTCGATCGACCACTGCTATAGTTGATCGACCACTTTTGGTCGATAGGAAAGTCGATCGACCAGTTCCCAAGTCGATCGACCAGTTTCTTTTCCGAAAGCCCAAGTTTAACCTAAGCCCATTAGGTCGTCGGATAGGAATCAGATTATTTCGTTTTTTAAGCAGCTTTTGAGTTCTATTTAGACTACTTTTACTTTAATCTACACTTTCATCTCGTTTATTTTTAGACTTTACTCTCAAACTTGTAATCAGTTAATCTTTCCTTAGCAATTTCTAGCTTTTGAGGATTCTACTTCGCCACTTACTATTGGTAATTTAATTTCCTTTGTTGTTTTTATTCACATTTCTTTACTCCTTGCTTTCTATTGTTCTACCTTGCATTTTTATTATCTTACGATCATGTACTCACCTTTATTTATGCCATCTCAATCGTTCCCTCTATTATGCGTAGGTAATCCACTCGACTAGGATATAGGTGATCCAATGATAATGTGAGGATGTTCGTTTAGGTTAGATTGGTTGTTGTTACTTTGTCCCTGTTGTTAATTATGACATTTATTTGTGTTTAATTGGTTAAGTCGATGTAGCTAATTAATCGTATGGTAAACCCCGACCTAAGATCGAAAGCCTGGTGAGGGTTAGACCTGTCATAAACATTAGAGTGCCCTAATAAGTTGCGAGAGCCCGTTAGAAGCATTCTAGGGCGAATAGCGATCCGAGAGGACCTTTTCACTACCCCTTAGATCGGTAACTGCGACTGATCTGCGACCTAAACCCCCTATCGTTACACAATCATTGGTGAACCGACTATCCTAGTTTTCTCTCCTTTATATTTTTACACTACTTTGTTTTACGCTTTTCTTTTCTCTCTTCCTTCACTACTATTAGTTTAGTTAAAACAAACAATCAAACCCCCAATATCTGTTTACCTCATGCTCCAGAAGCGCGCAGATGGTAATATAATTGTAATCAGTTAATGTTTCCTTAGCAATTTATAGCTTTTGAGGATTCTACTTCGCCACTTACTATTGGTAATTTAATTTCCTTTGTTGTTTTTATTCACATTTCTTTACTCCTTGCTTTCTATTGTTCTACCTTACATTTTTATTATCTTACGATCATGTACTCCCTTTCCTTTATTTATTCCATCTCAATCGTTCCCTCTATTATGCGTAGGTAATCCACTCGACTAGGATATAGGTGATCCAATGATAATGTGACGATGTTCGTTTAGGTTAGATCGGTTGTTGTTACTTTGTCCCTGTTGTTAATTATGACATTTATTTGTGTTTAATTGGTTAAGTCGACGTAGCTAATTAATCGTATGGTAAACCCCGACCTAAGATCGAAAGCCTGGTGAGGGTTAGACCTGTCATAAACATTAGAGTGCCCTAATAAGTTGCGAGAGCCCGTTAGAAGCATTCTAGGGCGAATAGCGATCCGAGAGGACCTTTTCACTACCCCTTAGATTGGTAACTGCGACTGATCTGCGACCTAGACCCCCTATCGTTACACAATCATTAGTGAACCGACTATCCTAGTTTTCTCTCCCTTATATTTTTACACTACTTTGTTTTACGCTTTTCGTTTCTCTCTTCCTTCACTACTTTTAGTTTAGTTAAAACAAACAATCAAACCCCCAATATCTGGTTACCTTGACAAACTTTAGTTTAGCTTTTAGAATTCCTATCTGTCTCCCTGTGGATACGATCCCGACTTCCTTACTACATTAGTTAGGCCAGTTGGTTATTTTTGATAGGCTTGCGACAGCCGTGTCAAATTTTGGCGCGTTTGATGCGTGCATTTTATATAGACCTTTTAGGCCATATTAGGACGCATTTCCATGCTTATTTCGTAGGGTTTAACCACTAATGTCCCCCGAATAGTCTACTTTGGTTTGTCTTGTGTTATTTGCAGATATGAGCCGGAGAAGATCATAATCAAGCCTAAAACATGTCCCCATGCATGCATTTAGGATAAGAGTTGAGTTGGAGCTTGTTACTACCATCTTGAGATGCGCGTAGAAGTAATGGAAGTCTATCGAGCGAAAGAAGAGCTTCACACAGCAAGTGCCTACTTTGAAGAACCATAACTAGAGTTCTAGAAATTATAATCGAGTGATTCAAATTGGAGATGAAAGCTTATCCTCTTTGCTTTCCAACGCAACTAAAAACGCTTTATTTGACTGAGTAACGAAGAAATGGCAGCCGTTTGAAGTTCAGTGCGCATTGTAGGAAATCTGTTCGACAGATTCAGTTGATCGACCACTTTTGGTCGATATCTAAGTCGATCGACCACTGCTATAGTTGATCGACCACTTTTGGTCGATAGGAAAGTCGATCGACCAGTTCCCAAGTCGATCGACCAGTTTCTTTTCCGAAAACCCAAGTTTAACCTAAGCCCATTAGGTCGTCGGATAGGAATCAGACTATTTCGTTTTTTAAGCAGCTTTTGAGTTCTTTTTAGACTACTTTTACTTTAATCTACACTTTCATCTCGTTTATTTTTAGACTTTACTCTCAAACTTGTAATCAGTTAATCTTTCCTTAGCAATTTCTAGCTTTTGAGGATTCTACTTCGCCACTTACTATTGGTAATTTAATTTCTTTTGTTGTTTTTATTCACATTTCTTTACTCCTTGCTTTCTATTGTTCTACCTTGCATTTTTATTATCTTACGATCATGTACTCCCTTTCCTTTATTTATGCCATCTCAATCGTTCCCTCTATTATGCGTAGGTAATCCACTCGACTAGGATATAGGTGATCCAATGATAATGTGACGATGTTCGTTTAGGTTAGATCGGTTGTTGTTACTTTGTCCCTGTTGTTAATTATGACATTTATTTGTGTTTAATTGGTTAAGTCGACGTAGCTAATTAATCGTATGGTAAACCCCGACCTAAGATCGAAAGCCTGGTGAGGGTTAGACCTGTCATAAACATTAGAGTGCCCTAATAAGTTGTGAGAGCCCGTTAGAAGCATTCTAGGGCGAATAGCAATCCGAGAGGACCTTTTCACTACCCCTTAGATCGGTAACTGCGACTGATCTGCGACCTAAACCCCCTATCGTTACACAATCATTGGTGAACCGACTATCCTAGTTTTCTCTACCTTATATTTTTACACTACTTTGTTTTACGCTTTTCTTTTCTCTCTTCCTTCACTACTTTAAGTTTTGTTAAAACAAACAATCAAACCCCCAATATCTGGTTACCTTGACAAACTTTAGTTTAGCTTTTAGAATTCATATCTGTCTCCCTGTGGATACGATCCCGACTTCCTTACTACATTAGTTAGGCTAGTTGGTTATTTTTGATAGGCTTGCGACAGCCGTGTCAAATTTTGGCGCGTTTGATGCGTGCATTTTAAATAGACCTTTTAGGCCATATTAGGACGCATTTCCATGCTTATTTCGTAGGGTTTTACTACTAATGTCCCCCGAATAGTCTACTTTGGTTTGTCTTGTGTTATTTGCAGATATGAGCCGGAGAAGATCATAATCAAGCCTAAAACATGTCCCCATGCATGCATTTAGGATAAGAGTTGAGTCGGAGCTTGTTACTACCATCTTGAGCTGCGCGTAGAAGTAATGGAAGTCTATCGAGCGAAAGAAGAGCTTCACACAGCTAGTGCCTATTTTGAAGAACCATAACTAGAGTTCTAGAAATTATAATCGAGTTATTCAAATTGGAGATGAACGGTTATCCTCTTAGCTTTCCAACGCCACTAAAAACGCTTGATTTGACAGAGTAACGAAGAAATGGCAGCCGTTTGAAGTTCAGTGCGCATTGCAGGAAATCTGTTCGACAGATTCAGTCGATCGACCACTTTTGGTCGATATCTAAGTCGATTGACCACTGCTATAGTTGATCGACCACTTTTGGTCGATAGGAAAGTCGATCGACCAGTTCCCAAGTCGATCGACCAGTTTATTTTCCGAAAGCCGAAGTTTAACCTAAGCCCATTAGGTCGTCGGATAGGAATCAGACTATTTCGTTTTTTAAGCAGCTTTTGAGTTGTTTTTAGACTACTTTTACTTTAATCTACACTTTCATCTCGTTTATTTTTAGACTTTACTCTCAAACTTGTAATCAGTTAATCTTTCCTTAGCAATTTCTAGCTTTTGAGGATTCTACTTCGCCACTTACTATTGGTAATTTAGTTTCCTTTGTTGTTTTTATTCATATTTCTTTACTCCTTGCTTTCTATTGTTCTACCTTGCATTTTTATTATCTTACGATCATGTACTCCCTTTCCTTTATTTATTCCATCTCAATCGTTCCCTCTATTATGCGTAGGTAATCCACTCGACTAGGATATAGGTGATCCAATGATAATGTGACGATGTTCGTTTAGGTTAGATCGGTTGTTGTTACTTTGTCCCTGTTGTTAATTATGACATTTATTTGAGCTTAATTGGTTAAGTCGACGTAGCTAATTAATCGTATGGTAAACCCCGACCTAAGATCGAAAGCCTGGTGAGGGTTAGACCTGTCATAAACATTAGAGTTCCCTAATAAGTTGCGAGAGCCCGTTAGAAGCATTCTAGGGCGAATAGCGATCCGAGAGGACCTTTTCACTACCCCTTAGATCGGTAACTGCGACTGATCTGCGACCTAAACCCCCTATCGTTACACAATCATTGGTGAACCGACTATCCTAGTTTTCTCTCCCTTATATTTTTACACTACTTTATTTTACGCTTTTCTTTTCTCTCTTCCTTCACTACTTTTGGTTTAGTTAAAACAAACAATCAAACCCCCAATATCTGGTTACCTTGACAAACTTTAATTTAGCTTTTAGAATTCATATCTGTCTCCCTGTGGATACGATCCCGACTTCCTTACTACATTAGTTAGGCCAGTTGGTTATTTTTGATAGGGTTTCGACAGCGTGTCAAATTTTGGCGCCGTTGCCGGGGAGACGGTGATATTTTATTTGCATTATTTTAGTTTGTCTTTTGTCTCAAGGGATTCAATTTCCTTGAGGCAGTTCTCATCCTTTCCTTTAGTTTCTGTTTATGCCCAGGTCCAACAGGTCCGAACTCATACCGTTTGATCCCGAACCTGAGAAGACTTTTCGCGCTTTACGAAACTTCTGGAAGGAAATACGTCAAGCAGAGGATTTGCAAACTCTCGATTCCGTTTACGAAGAATTCTCTAGTTCTTACGAAGAAGGATTCTCCGAGTTTCATACCTTTGCAGAAGAGACTTCAGAGTTCGTAGCTGATATTCCTATACCAGTTACGATTCCGAAATTGTGTACTCATTCCGAGCCCTCACCCAATTCCATTCCCAAGGGTTTCCAACTCCCTACTTCTACTAATGGAAATTTTGTTATTCGCCCCTCTTACATAAATCTGGTGGAGCGAAAACAATTTCGGGGAGTGAGCGGCGAAGACCCCGGAAAGCATATGGAGACATATACCAACTATTGCTCAACCATACCACTCACTGCTGGAGTTACGCAAGAACAAGTTAAGGAGGTTCTTTTTCCCTTCTCCTTGTTAGACGGAACTCGTGAGTGGTACTGTAACACCCCCATTTATTAAAGAGCCTTTAGCAAGACATTCTCAAATAAATAGGACTGTTACCATCCCGGTATATCCGAGATAGTGAATAACGAGGTAAACAAACCAAAGTACTTTATATAAAATACTGATTAAATTAAACTTGGTATTACAACAACTACAAGGTCCAAACTTGATAAAATAAAAGTACAACTGACGATATCTAAATGTGATCTAACTCTAAGTAGGTCCATGCCATGTCTCTCTCCATGCCCAAGCTCCTAATCCATCTGTCACTGACCTGTAAAATCTACTCCCCATTCCGGATCATCGTAGGTGTCACACGAATACACAGGGTCAACCGCGAGGTTGAGTAGGTAACACAAATAAGACATAAATAACAGTAGAACCGTATCCTCCTCTATCTCCATTTCATTCAATCATCCTCCACGCCTCCATCACTCCACACCTCCATCACACCACACCACCATCACACCGCACCTCCCATGGCCATATCACAAGTCCCATATCACAAGACCCAATATCACAAGACCCATATCACAAGACCCATTTCACACCTCCCGATCTCCACAGTGATCAATAATATTAATACGATCCACAGTACACTAATAATCAATTATATCAAACTCGTAATACGCATCACTTACACATTTCATGTCATAACATGAATCATAATATATTTCCCCTACCTCAATTGCGGATTGACAACCGAACAGCTGCTAGAAATGTTCCATTTTGAACAGTCGAACTCAGTTCCTATAATAGTATTGAATATCAATTTCTACTCAGACAATTAAACAATTATTCGATCATGTTCATAATTGATTTACTTATCACACATTGTAAATATACATATCAACACACTCATATACATGCCAATCAATATTAACTAATTATACATATCAATTATCCTTAGCCAAATATAAACTTACTAATTATAGACTTACTATATATAGACTTACCAAATATAGCATAAAGTCAAATAATCAATTATTACTAAATCAATAACAATAACAATATAAATAATTAGTAGTCATCACAATATTCCTTAATAATATAATAACCATAAATTTCTAAAAAGATATAAGTAATAACAATAATAACATAAATAACACATTATCATATAATTATAACTCATAACAACAATAATAATACAACTAATAATAATAATATTAATAATAATAATAATAATAATAATAATAATAATAAATCATAAAAATAATAAGAATAATAAGAATAACCATAGCTATTATCAAAGACGTGACAACAACAACATAGTAACCAACAGCCCTCCGGCCAACCCACTTCACAACTCCTTCGACAACCCTTCCACAGCCCGAACCACCACCACACCACTGTGGTTGAGACCACCGAACCATGGTGCAACAACTGACCCTGACCACCACTCCAAACTCGACCTGGACAGCCATCGAACTAACCCCAAAACACGCTGGTCACAAACCCAAACCCAGTTCCTGTACTTACCCGTGTTACCACCCTCCTTACACACACCCCTAACCACCTGCCAACACCACCACCGCCATAACTAAGTACTACCCACGACACCCTACACTACCCATGACACCCTGGTGGCAACCACCAAGCCTCGACACCACCATACCACCCACAACCAACCTTACAAAATCCCTGCCCAGAAACACTCTTCTGAAACCGACACCCTAACAACTCCTGTACCCCCAACGAGTCTCGTTCTAACACCCTCACGACACCCCCATAACCGCCACAAGATCCACCAGACAACTCCCTTGACTGCAACCAACAACTAGACCAAAAGCCCATAACTGACACAACCTATAACTCTTTCAAAAACAACCACAAACATTCACGTTCAGCAATGCAACCTGTAACAAAACACGAAATGACTCTGACATGGTGGTTTAGCCACCACGTACGACGGTCACAGAGACCAACGGCGACCACCCACTGATCCAAAATTGACTAGTGAACTTCATAGATTAAAGATAAACAAAGATCTGCTCATAACAACACGATTATACAAACAAAACACGAATTGAAACTGAGCAGGATAACTGAAAAAACAGAGAGGCAGTGCGCGTACCCTACTTTAGACACCAATCGAGCCACCAAGGACCACCCTAAACCACCAACTGATCCCTCCTTCTTGAACTATGATGTGTCGGCTGTGAGATGATGTGAGAGTGGGAGGCGCTTTAGGTTTAGGGTTAGGTTTTCGAGGAGCTTATATGTATGGGCAGCAGATAGAATTTGTTGTGGTTTGAGCAGTGGAGTGATGTGTCGAGTTGGGCTGTTTTACCCATAACACGCACCTCGAGGCCCAACCGACACCCTTGCACGCATCCCTAAACCTTAAAGCACAACTAGAGCGTGACACGATACTAAAACCCGTACCCGACACTTCACTATTCTTATACAAAATAAAAGAAACGTAAGCGATAAACTAATTATCGATCTAAAACGTTCAACTAATTATCACACGTTAAAGTAATATAATACAAATGAATAAAATAGAATACGATACAATACGGAGTATTACAGTCTTCCCCCCTTAAAATGAACTTCGTCCCGAAGTTCACCATTCCATGGTCAACAAACTGGTCATCATATAACATCAAATACTAATAAAGTACTTCAAAACACGAGTTGTCACAGGTATCGTGACCTAGATAAGGAAGCTGCGGGAGTAACTGACTGGAATTCTCTCGCCTTAGCCTTCTACAAAAGGTATTACCCTCCATAGAGAACAAATGGCCTAAGGGGGCAAATCACTAGTTTCAAGCAGTTACCCATGAAGGCTAGGTTTGACCGTTTAGAGATGGGTCAAGGCTCGGGAAACCAACAAACTGTGAATGCTATGGTTCAGCAAGAAGTAACTTGTGATCGGTGTGGAGTAGGGGGACATATCGCAGCTGAGTGTATGTCCGAAAAGGAGCAAGTTCTAGCTTTTCAAAGCTATAGACAGAGTGGTCCCTTCTCTAACACCTACAATGAAAGAACAAGAGAACACCCTAACTTCTCTTGGCAAAATCAGAATGTTTTGAATCCCACACCATTACCACCTCCACAACAATCCACATACATACAACCTCACCGTTCCAACCAACAACAATCTTTCCAACAACCACCTTTCCAAAAACCACCATCTTTTTCACCACCACAACCACAACAACCGGTATCTCAGAATGTTGGTGAGATTGCATAATTGAAGGGTATGCTACAATCTCTTATGGGTCATGTGATGAAAAGTGACCAAGCTAAGGAAGCATCTATCAAGATGCTTGAAACTCAAGTTGCCCAATTAGCATCTAACCAATCAACAAGGCAACCCGGTTCCTTACCCTCACAACCCGATAAGCCACGCGATTCGGTTAATGCGATCCACTTGCGAAGTGGATCATCTTATGAGGGCCCTCAAATGCCAACCGATGATGGACCAGAAGTGTTAGTAGAGGATGTTGCTGAGTCCGAGAACGAAGAGGAAAATAACACGCACGACGATGCTGATAAAGACGGAGGACGATAGTCGATCGACTAAAAGAGGTCGAAAGCAAAGTTGATCGACCAAAATCAGTCGATCCAGAAGTCGATCGACCAACCTTCTGGTCGATCGACCAGATCCCCTCCTGCAGAAAGTCGATCGACCACTCCCGATGCTGAAAGGGTCGTATCTGATGCCACAAGGCTTGCTGATCCAGTTTCCGACAAGGGAACCGCTGTCTCTCGTGTCCAAGTGACCGTTCCATTCCCGAGCAGATTACGGAACACAAAAATGGAGCAACAGTTTGGTAAGTTCATGGAGGTCGTCAAGAATTTACAGGTAACCGTTCCTTTCACTGAGTTAATCACCCAGGTACCCTCCTATGCGAAGTTTATGAAAGACATATTAACTCGTAAGAGAAGCTTCAACGAGGTGGAGACTATTGCGTTTACCGAAGAGTGTAGTGCACTCCTACAAAGCAAATCTCCACCAAAGTTGAAGGACCCGGGTAGTTTTTCGATTCCTGTTACTATAGGTACCCTTGTAATAGACAAAGCTTTATGTGATTTGGGGGCAAGTGTTTCTGTTATGCCCTATTCGGTCTGTGAGAAGTTGAACATGGGTAGTCTCAAAGTCACGAGTGTGACTCTTCAAATGGCTGATAGATCAGTAAAAAGACCTCTAGGTGTTTTAGATGATGTCCCTGTTAGGATAGGTAATTTTTTTATACCTGTCGATTTCATTGTCCTAGATATGGCTGAGGACACCCAAATCCCAAAAATTTTGGGTACACCCTTTCTACACACTGCAGGAGCCATTATTGATGTCAAACAGGGGCGTTTGACTCTTGAGGTAGGGGATGATAGAGTGACCTTTAATCTAGCTAACACACTAGCTAAACCTATGATTGAAGACACTTGCTATGCCATCGACATTATTGATGAATCCATGTTTGATTTTTGGTCGGGTTCCCTAATTGGGGACCCGTTAGAAGTTCTAATGGTTCTTGATAGTCTTGCAGAAGATGCGCAGGTTGTCTTTACCATGATGAAGAGGGCATTAAAAGGAAGACAATACACCCTCGAGAAAGGTGAGACGGTTGATGCGATAATGGAAACCTCTTATACTGCAGAGGTAACAAAACCAGAACTCAAACCCCTCCCTTCCCATCTCAGGTATGTTTTCCTTGATGATCTTGAACTATATCTTGTCATAGTTAGTTCTAAACTTGATGCTGGCCAACTCGCTGACTTGTTGGTTGTTTTGAAAAAAAATAAGAAAGCTATGGGATACAGTTTAGATGACTTGACAGGTATTACTCCTGATTTCTGCATGCATCGAATTAACCTGGAAGAAGGTCACAAACCTCGTGCGCAAGGTTTACGCCGGCTAAATCAGAATATGCAGGATGTGGTAAGGAAAGAAGTGATAAAACTTCTAGATGCAGGTATAATCTATTCTATTTCTGACTCTAATTGGGTAAGCCCAGTTCACGTAGTTCCTAAGAAAGGAGGGACTACTGTAATTAGGAATGATAAGAATGAATTAATACCAACTAGGACTGTGACTGGGTGGCGGATGTGTATTGACTATAGGCACTTGAATACCGCTACTAAAAAAGACCATTTCCCCCTCCCTTTCATTGACCAGATGTTAGAGAGATTGGCATCACACAAGTTTTTCTGTTATTTGGATGGGTATTCGGGATTCTTTCAGATTCCCATTCACCCTGATGACCAAGAAAAGACGAATTTTACTTGTCCCTATGGTGTTTATGCATATCGCAGGATGCCATTTGGTCTCTGTAATGCCCCAGCCACCTTTCAAAGGTGCATGATGGGAATTTTTTCCAAGTATATCGAGTCAATCATGGAAGTCTTTATGGATGACTTCAGTGTGTATGGGTCTGATTTTTCTTCTTGTTTATCTAACCTTGATAAAATCTTGCAGAGATGCATTGAGGTTAACTTGGTTTTGAACTGGGAGAAATGTCATTTCATGGTGAACGAAGGTGTCGTTCTTGGTCATTTGGTTTCAGATAAGGGTATACAGGTAGACAAAGCAAAAGTGCAGGTGATAGAGCAATTACCTCCTCCCATTAATGTCAAGGGGGTTAGAAGTTTCCTTGGTCATGCCGGATTTTATCGCCGGTTTATCAAGGACTTTTCTAAAATTGCTAAACCGCTTACACGGTTGCTGATTAAAGATGTGTCTTTTGATTTTTCTGACGAGTGCCTTATTGCTTTCAACAGGTTAAAGGAAGCCTTGATCACCGCGCCCATAATCCAAGCACCGGATTGGGAGCTTCCTTTTGAGATAATGTGTGACGCAAGTGATTACGCGGTTGGCGCACTGCTAGGCCAACGGAAAGGAAAAGCTCTTAGTGCAATCTACTATGCAAGTAGGACATTGGATGAGACGCAGGTCAAGTATGGTACCACGGAGAAAGAGATGTTAGCCATGGTATATGCACTAGAGAAGTTCAGGTCATATTTGCTGGGGTCAAAAGTGGTCATCTTCACAGATCATACCGCTCTGAAACAACTCTTGGTGAAGAAGGATGCCAAACCGCGGTTGCTGAGACGGGTACTCCTAATTCAGGAATTTGATTTGGAGATTCGAGATAAGAAAGGTTCTGAAAACCTTGTTGCTGACCATTTGTCTCGATTGGAGTTACAAAATGAGGGAGACACTCTTCCTATTAATGATTTCTTTCCTGACGAGAGTTTGCTTGCTTTATCTATTTCTGAGATTCCTTGGTATGCTGACTTTGCCAACTTTGTTGTAGGTAATCTTCTACCTCCGGATTTGAGTTTTCAACAGAGAAAGCGATTCCTCCACGATGTGAAGCGTTATTTTTGGGATGACCCCTTTCTTTTCAAAGAATGTGCTGATGGACTGTACAGGAGATGCATCCCACAATGGGAAACAAAAGCTATTTTGGAGGCTTGTCATTCCTCCTCTTATGGCGGCCACCACGGTCCATCCCGGACCGTGGCTAAGGTACTTCAATCTGGTTTCTTTTGGCCTACCATGTTTTATGATGCTAAAGTGTTTGTTTCCTCTTGTGATGCTTGTCAACGCACTGGGAACATTTCCAGGAGGCACGAGATGCCTCAGGTTGGCATCTTGGAAGTCGAGGTTTTTGATGTTTGGGGAATCGATTTTCAAGGTCCTTTCCCGTCATCTAAGGGAAACAGGTATATCCTCGTAGCTATCGATTACGTGTAAAAATGGGTAGAGGTCGTTGCTTCGGTCTCTTGTGATGCTAAGACTGTTGTGTCATTGTTTAAAAAGATCATATTCCCACGATTTGGTGTGCCATGTATTGACATAAGTGATCGTGGCATGCACTTTAGGGATAACAAGTTGTCAACCCTTTTCACAAAGTATGGTGTTTCACATCGTCGAGGTGTGGGATATCATCCCCAAACTAGCGGGCAGGTTGAGGTCTCCAATAGGGAGATCAAGGAGATCCTAGCCAAGGTAGTGTCTAAGTCAAGAAAGGATTGAAGTGTGAAGCTGGATGATACCCTCTGGGCCTACCGTACCGCCTTCAAAACTCCAATAGGCACATCACCTTATCGACTAGTCTATGGTAAGTCTTGCCATCTACCTGTGGAGTTGGAATTCAAGGCTTGGTGGGCAGTAAAAGAGCTCAACTTTGATCCTAAGTTGAGTGGTAAAAAGAGACTTTTGCAGCTTGATGAACTGGAAGAATTTAGGCTCAATGCCTATGACAGTGCAAGCGTCTACAAAGAGAAAACAAAGAGGTGGCATGATATGAAAATCCTCATTCGTGATTTCAAAGTGGGTGAAAAGGTGTTACTGTACAATTCAAGACTTCGCCTATTTCCAGGTAAGTTAAAGTCTAAGTGGTCTGGTCCTTTCACTATCACTAATGTGTCTAAGTTTGGTGCAGTTGAAGTTGAGAATGCCGCAGGAGAAAAATTTAAGGCCAATGGACATCAAGTTAAGCACTATCGAGATCAAGGCGAAGTGATTGGAGTGGTCGAGGTGTTGTACCTTGAACCACTGGACGATGCCAAGCTTTGAAGGAAGTTAGAGGTCGTGCGGGACCCTTATAAATCAGCGCTCTCCGGGAGGCAACCCGGCTTGTAAATTGAAGTTTTGTTTAGTCTCGAACTTTTTTTTTAAGACTCAGACTTTTGTTTTAAGAACTTTTTGTGGTAGTAGTAGAGTTCAAGGTGTTTTTCTTGAAGATTTGCAGGTGTTTTAAGCAACGGAAGTCGTTCTAAGCAATTTTTGCCGTTGGCGAAGTGATACGGGGAGTATTGAACGGACAAAAATCAAAGATAAGGAGTCAAGATGGTCGACCGACCGTTTTTAGTCGATCAAGGAAGTCGATCGACCAAATGTGGTCGATAAAAAAGTCGATCGACCGTCTCTGGATTTGCACGAGTCTCCTTTCAGCCGACTTAGCCGATCGACCATTTTCAGTCGATCAATAAGTCGATCGACTCATTTTGGTCGATCCGAAAAGTCGATCGACTGGATTTTCGCGAGAGGTTCCTTTCTTTTGTTTCTTTTTTTCAGTTTTCTAATTACCTCCCTCTTCAAACACCCCTTTCCCTTCTAACATAAACCCTAACTCTCTCTCTCACCCTTTTTTTCCCTTTTCCCTCCTTCAATCTACTCTATTTAGATTACCTTTGCTAGTTTTTGGGTTTTTAAGCTCAAAAATTTCAGATCTAGTCTTGTAAGGGCATATTGTTGAGGTATTTTTCTTCCTTTTCCCTTGTTTCCTCCCTTTCAGTTTTTCGATTTTTTTTCCTTGTTTGTTGATTTTCGTTCCTTTTCATCTAGTATCTCGTTTATCCTTTTGATTTTCGTCTTTCTGATTTTCGTTTTTTTCGGATTTTATTTTTCGTCTTTAGGTTTTTTCGTTTTTTCTTTTTTTTTTCAGTTATGTGTTCTTTATTTTCGTTTTCTGTTTTTCTTTCTTTATTTCCGTTTAGTATGTTTGTATGTTGCTGCTAGTTACGATCTTCTTCTGATTATGTTCATGGTTGCTCTTCATTGTAGTATCCCTAAATTTTTACTCACAAAGATTAAGGTTTTCAATTGAAAAATCAAAAAACCCTAATTTAGATAACTGATTTGGGGAAATTAATGAACATATTTTTGATTCAACTAACTTTGGGGTTACTTTCTGCTACTCGATTTCCTAGTGCAGATTTGACATGGAAGGCAACAAGCGAAGAAGGGAATCGCGACGGAGCGGAAGCCATGACGAAGGGAGCAGTAGTTCACACTCCTAAGGGAGTATTCAGAATGCTATGGTGACACGGGGACCAGTAGATAGCCTATCGGGCTATCCCGAGGTACAATTTTACGTTCCTGCACAAAGAACTCGATTTGAGAACCTCTTGGGAACTACTATCACCCCCACTCGTTTTCTCCATCGACCTAGCCTTGAGGCCATAGGATGTTTTGCGACCGTAGCTGAAATCCTCAATGGAACCGGAATGGGTGGGTTGGCTAGGATGTACGAATATACTTACCCCGTGTTTACTCTGGAATTTTTTAGCTCCTTTGTTTTTAGAGCAAGTGTCTTTGAGAGCAACCCGGGCAGCCCTTGTCTGTCATTTCGACTCATGAACCAAACCTTTGTTTGGCCCTTGAGCACTTTTGGGGCGCACCTTGGTCTAGTTAGTGAGGGTTATACCTCACCGCCTAGGGCATTGTACGGCCCTTTTTGGGCAGCCATCTCAGAGGGCCCGAGCACCGACTCCAAACGTCGTGGTGCATCCGTGCACCTCCCTCCCCTCAGGTATGTACTCCGTCTCATGGCTAACACGATCTTTGGAAGAAAAGAGTCTAATAATATAAACACTTGTGAACTCTCTCTTCTAGCCGGTTACCTAAACTTTGATCGTCGCCTTCCGTTTGTACTTAATGTGGCCTATCTCACGGCCAACCATTTTCACCAGCTTGGACTTGGACATTTAGCCACATTGACCTGTGGCGGGCTAGTGACACATATTGCCCGCCAGCTTTTTCCAGACTTCCCTAGAGGCCTGTTACCCTTGGGGCATGAGCTACCTTTAGGCCCTAGTACTAACACTTACATGGACATTCCATACATGGAATCCATCAGATGGCTAACGCATGACCGGGTTTGGAAAATTTCTGGTCGACCTACAGTGTCTTTGCCTTGTACCTATTTACCACAGGTCACCCCCTTGACTACCGTGACAGGCCGTACACGACCTCCACCACCCTCCTATCTCATTGACACCTCTAGCGCTGGCCCTAGGCGTCGTCCTTCACCTAGGCACCCCCCTTCACCTCCACCTTCGACTTGGGAGGCCGGTGCGAGTTCGGGGGGCCGACGTCCTTCATCTCCGGCCCCTTTTACCTCTCACGTACAGACTAAGGAGCCTCGTTTTGACCCTCATAAGCATCGATATGGGTATGCCTCTTTAGATGTCCCTTCTTTTTCCTCTGCTCTTGTTTACCCGGCTAATTACACTAGCCCACCATCTTTTATGAACCCCACTACGTACGATCAGGGGGTTCGTGATAGTATGATCACTGGTTTGTGCAGGGCAGTAGCGCGGATAGAGTTGCATCAGTCCTTGACGCAATTCCCCATTTATGAGCGGTACGCTAGGGAGGGATGGTTGCCACCAGCTGGGTGGCCACGCCCCTACTTTTAACAGTACCCGCAGGGAGGTTATGCTGCAGCAGAGGAGAAGGAGGACACGGATGAGGTGGCATGGTACAGAGAGGAGAGGGCGTCCCGCACTCATGCACGCTATAGTGTAGACCCCGATTATGAGGAGGAGGAGGAGGAAGAGGAAGAGGACTAGTTGCTAGTCGGTTTGGGGAGGTCTTGATACAGGTTGTGGTATTTCATTTCTCCTTCACTTTTATTATTTTTGCATATAGTTTCGCATTTCCCGTCCCCCTAACTGCTGCTGTTGTGATGTTGTTGAGTACAACGAGGGCGTTGTACGAGTTTGGTTTGGGGAGGGTATGTGTTTCATTGCATTTCTTCACATGGTTCCTTGCATTTAGTTTATTTTTGTTGCATATTTATAAAAAAAAATATCATGTTTGTTTTGCATACTAGATCGAGTCAGTTTGGAGTTTCTCAGTGCTTTTAGACCGTTGGATTACTCAAACTAGGTTATTGTTTCACATCTTTTAGCAAGTTCTTTGGCAATTTTCTCGAATCTTGTTTCAAAGCATGTTGGATAAGTAGATTGGATTTGATATTCTGGCAACCTACAATAACTTTCTAAGGAATTAGAGCCTACAACCGGTGACATTCATGACCGGTTCATCTAGGAAAGTGAGTAGTTACTCCTTATGAGACATGTAACATCAATTTGCATAAACATGAGTTCAGTCTTCTTTATACCTGTATGCATTCGGGTTTGCGGTTTGTTGACACATGTGGTAGAGGGTTCCTTTTTTTCATCTTCCCTGTAAGTTTCACAAAGCCAAATTTGCCTCTTTATTGTCCCATATAGCTACAATCCATGATTTTGCCCACCGGTAGCATTTTGGGAATGTGTTGTTTTGCAATTTGGTTGCTTTATCTTGTCAAACGAAGAATGGGTGAAAAAAAAAGGAGAACAGATGAGATGCAAAAGAAAAAAAAGAAGAAAAAAGATGAAAAAAAAAAAGAGAAAAAAAAGGGAAAAAAAGAGAAATGCAGAAAAGTGGCATGAAAAAGAAAAAGAAGAAGAGAAAAAAAAAGGAAAAAAAAGTCATGTGTGAAAAGTTGAAGAAGTCGATTGACAACTTTTCTACTCCCATTTTTTTTATATCGTATCTTATGGGGGGTTGATAAGTTTTTGAGGTAGTGAGAGTTGGATGCACCCAATCTACATTGTTGTGTATTGATGTATTGAGTATGAAGTTGAGAGATACATATAATTTGGTTCTCATGGTTACTAGTTTGGCTTTTAACTCCAGTTTTTGCCAAATTCATTTTCATCACCTTCTTACCCATAGCCTCACATATCCCATAACTATCCTCGGCATGTGTCATGGTCATTAAAGTGTGGGAATGCATACGTACGGTTGTAGAGACTCTATTAATGTTAGATTGCATGCATGTTCTTATAGGTCGCAGTTAGGTAAGTGATCTTGATTCTTCCTATCTTGCACTATATATTGCCTTGTGTTTGTTTGAGCGATTGAGCGACCCGTGAGAG
Source organism: Silene conica (assembly GCA_029255685.2). NCBI lineage: Eukaryota > Viridiplantae > Streptophyta > Magnoliopsida > Caryophyllales > Caryophyllaceae > Silene > Silene conica. The sequence continues at coordinate 56,789,827 of CM055313.2, forward strand.
TCCAGTTTAGATAATCTTGCAAACTCCAAAGTCCAACCGCTTTATGAAGCATGTTTAGATTCGTTTGCCTTAAGATTTGATAATTAGTGATGATTCACTTGCTTTAGATGTTTGAGTCGACGGATTACTTGTTCGTGTTTACCTCCTATCTTTTTAGTCCTTCTTTGTTACACTTTTTGCTTGGGGACAAGCAAAGGTTCAGTTTGGGGAAGTTTGATGCGTGCATTTTATATAGACCTTTTAGGCCATATTAGGACGCAATTCCATGCTTATTTCGTAGGGTTTTACTACAAATGACCCCCGAATAGTCTACTTTGGTTTGTCTTGTGTTATTTGCAGATATGAGCCGGAGAAGATCATAATCAAGCCTAAAACATGTCCCCATGCATGCATTTAGGATAAGAGTTGAGTCGGAGCTTGTTACTACCATCTTGAGATGCGCGTAGAAGTAATGGAAGTCTATCGAGCGAAAGAAGAGCTTCACAGAGCTAGTGCCTACTTTGAAGAACCATAACTAGAGTTCTATAAATTATAATCGAGTGATTCAAATTGGAGATGAAAGCTTATCCTCTTTTCTTTCCAACGCCACTAAAAACGCTTTATTTGACTGAGTAACGAAGAAATGGCAGCCGTTTGAAGTTCAGTGCGCATTGCAGGAAATCTGTTCGACAGATTCAGTCGATCGACCACTTTTGGTCGATATCTAAGTCGATCGACCACTGCTATAGTTGATCGACCACGTTTGGTCGATAGGAAAGTCGATCGACCAGTTCCCAAGTCGATCGACCAGTTTCTTTTCCGAAAGCCCAAGTTTAACCTAAGCCCATTAGGTTGTCGGATAGGAATCAGACTATTTCGTTTTTTAAGCAGCTTTTGAGTTCTTTTAGACTACTTTTACTTTAATCTACACTTTCATCTCTTTTATTTTTAGACTTTACTCTCAAACTTGTAATCAGTTAATCTTTCCTTAGCAATTTCTAGCTTTTGAGGATTCTACTTCGCCACTTACTATTGGTAATTTAATTTCCTTTGTTGTTTTTATTCACTTTTCTTTACTCCTTGCTTTCTATTGTTCTACCTTGCATTTTTATTATCTGACGATCATGTACTCCCTTTCCTTTATTTATTCCATCTCAATCGTTCCCTCTATTATGCGTAGGTAATCCACTCGAGTAGGATATAGGTGATCCAATGATAATGTGACGATGTTCGTTTAGGTTAGATCGGTTGTTGTTACTTTGTCCCTGTTATTAATTATGACATTTATTTGTGTTTAATTGGTTAAGTCGACGTAGCTAATTAATCGTATGGTAAACCCCGACCTAAGATCGAAAGCCTGGTGAGGGTTAGACCTGTCATAAATATTAGAGTGCCCTAATAAGTTGCGAGAGCCCGTTAGAAGCATTCTAGGGCGAATAGCGATCCGAGAGGACCTTTTCACTACCCCTTAGATCGGTAACTGCGACTGATCTGCGCCCTAAGCCCTCTATCGTTACAAAATCATAGGTGAACCGACTATCCTAGTTTTCTCTCCCTTATATTTTTACGCTACTTTGTTTTACGCTTTTCTTTTCTCTCTTCCTTCACTACTTTTAGTTTAGTTAAAACAAACAATCAAACCCCCAATATCTGGTTACCTTGACAAACTTTAGTTTAGCTTTTAGAATTCATATCTGTCTCCCTGTGGATACGATCCCGACTTCCTTACTACATTAGTTAGGCCAGTTGGTTATTTTTGATAGGGTTGCGACAGCCGTGTCACATACTACATATTACACGGTTCAAATGAGGTCCAAAATGGACCCATTTTATCTTTGTCAATTGTGTTAATTTGTAACATGTCACACATGTCTCATAACACATGACCCAATTTGTTAATTATGCAATTTTAACTATTAAAATTCATAATTCACAATTTTATGACATTTAAATAATTATACTAATAATTCAAAATTATTATTGTATAAAATGTAATATCATAATTTTAATTACAACTCTTTGTAATTTTATGATCAACTGTGTTCATTCTCAATTTAATCGTTTCCCAAACGAATAAATAAAAACCGAGTAATAAAACGATTTTATTACTTTTGTCTATTATTATTATAATCTCATTATAAAAATATTCGTCATGTAAAATTATTTCCAAATTTCCAGTTATTAATTAATTCGTATCCAATACGATATTAATTAATTATTTCATTGAGATGGAATCCCCTAAAGATATGACCTTAAGGGATCAACTGATCACCACCATCATATGACGATAATGTCAAACTCTAGACCGCCAATCATTATCGATAAATGTTGATCAGTCGACTTTAAAAGAATAACACTCCCAGTTGTGTTTCATTCAAATGAGTTTTAATTATGTCAACACACTATTGTCGAGGACACTTCCTCCAACACTTTTTGTATCCGTCTTAGTTATAATCTCAAACAAAAACCCCCCCAATTCTATGACTTATAGACTGACCTCTACTTAAGACCGTGTCTCCCTGTGGAATTCGACCCTACTTCCACTAGCTTCCAGTTAGTAGACCTAGGTTATCTTTGGTGCATAAACGACACGCATCAGGATAAGTTGTACAAAGATCTGAAGAAAGCATTTTGGTGGCCGAAGATGAAGCAGGAGGTAGCTGAGTTTGTTTCTCAATGCCTGGTATGTCAAAGGGTAAAAGGAGAACATAGGAGACCACAAGGGAAATTGCAACCACTAGATGTGCCTGAGTGGAAGTGGGAGAGAATCTCGATGGATTTCATTGTGCGCTTACCCAGGAGTTGGAAGGGAAATGACATGATTTGGGTGATCGTTGATCGGCTGACTAAATTAGCCCATTTCGTTCCTATGAAAGAGACTTGGAGCAAAGCAGAGTTGGCTAAGGCCTATATTAAGTATGTGGTGAAGCTGCATGGTGTGCCTAAAGATATTGTGTCTAATCGTGATTCAAGATTCATCTCTAAGTTCTGGCAGGAGTTACAGGCGTTGATAGGGACTACCCTGAAGATGAGTAAAGCATTTCATCCAGAAACAGATGGTCAGACCAAGTGGATTATTTAGACACTGGAGGATATGCTGAGAGTTTGTGTGCTAGAGTTTGGAGGATCTTGGGAGGACAGACTGGATTTGATAGAGTTTTCTTATAACAACAGTTATCATACTAGCATTAGGATGGCTTCTTTTGAGGCATTATACGGAAGGAAGTGTGGGAGTCCATTTTGTTGGGATGATAGAGCTGATGTGGTGACTTTGGGACCAGTGATGATCCAGGAGATGGTAGCACAGGTCGAGGTGATTCGTCAGAAGATGAGAAATTCCCAGGATAGATAGAAGACTTATGCTGATTTGAAGAGGAGTGATATTACTTTCGAGGCAGGAGAGAAAGTCTTATTGAAGGTGTCACCTATGAAAGGAGTGATGAGATTTGGCAAGAGGGGCAAGTTGAGTCAGAAGTATATTGGGTCATTTGCGATCTTGGAGAGAGTTGGTGAGGTAGCATATCGCTTGGCTGTACCTCCATCGTTAGCTAGAGTGCATAATGTGTTCCATATTTCACAGCTGAGAAGATATATCAGTGACCCTTCCCATATCCTTGACCATGAGGTCATTGAGGTCGATGAGCAGTTGACTTATGAGGAGAGACCCAAGGAGATCCTTGATAGGAAGGTGAGAAAAACCAGAAATGGGGAGACCGCACTTGTGAAAATTTTGTGGACCAATCATAATGTTGAGGAGGCTACTTGGGAGACTGAAGTTTCAATGAGGGAGAAGTATCTAATTAAGATATGTTACGGGGACGTAACTTTCTTTTTAGGAGGGTAGAATGTGACATTTCGTGTTTTAGAGTACTTTTATTAGTATTTCGTTTTATGTGGTGTCACTTTTTGTGTTAGTTATGTGCCTAATGATCAGTTTGATGATCATGGGACGAAGTTCATTTTAAGGGGGAAAGACTGTAATACTCCGTATTTTATTTTAATAGTTATTAGTTATTTTGACGTCTTGATAAGCTTTTGAACGTTTATATTCGATAATTAACTTATCGAATAATGTTTTTATATTTTATACGTTGTTAGAGAAGGGTTGAGTATGTTTATTAGTTAATAAATCGTGTTTTAAGTAACCGTTTGGGCCTCGAAATGCGTGCCAATAGCACAGCCCAACTCGACAAGTAACACAAACACCTCACTACAAACCTCCTGCCGCCTTATAAAAAACTCACCTAAACCCTACTTCTAACCTAATCAACGCCTGTCACACACACTCAAACCTTCTGCCGCCACATCCAAGGATTAAGAGGGAGGTTCACACGGTGATTTAGGGTAGCCTAGGGTGGTTCGTTGGTACCAGGAAAGAGGTATACTCATCATTGTTTTTATTTCGTTGTTTTCTTCACTTTTGATTCGTATGATATCAATAGTATGTACACGTTTTTAGTTTCTGATCTTCGTATATTATGAATCTAGGATGTGTAGTTGACGTATTTAGATCCTTGTCGTACCACCGTTGACTACCTAGGACCACCAATTGTCGTGGTTATGTCATCTGTTTTGAATCGAGTTCTGTGTATATGTAATGTTTATGTATCATTTCGAATGGTTTTCTGTTTATGGTTTATTATGGGTATTATAGTATTTCGTAGGTGGTATTCAAGGTGTTTGTGTGGTAGTTAACACGGTGGTTCGTGGTGGCTCATGGCTATTTTGTGGTGGGTTTCATGTTGGGTGTTTATAGCGTAAAATAGGGTATCGTTTTGGGGTGCTGGGTTTAGGGCGAGTTGCCGGTGGCGGTTAAGTATGACGGCGGTCACTGTTTTCTTCCCTGGAACCACCGCGGCTCAAAGGCGAACTTGGTGGTGTCACAGGCGAAGTGAGTGGTTACGCTTGGTGTCTAACGTGGTGTTTGTGAGGGTGGTTGGTCACGGTAAGGTTGTCGACGGCTGCTGGGCTTGTATTTCGCGTGTTGTTGTTGGTGTTGCTGTTAGGTTCTGTTTTATTATTTTTATTATTTTGTCTTATTATTATTAGTATGGATTATTATTATTATTACTAATAATAATTATGATTATTATTATGATTATTATTATTATTATTTATATTATTAGTAATTGTTGTTAGTGTTAATATTAATTGTTAGAATAGGTGATATGTTATTAGAATAATGTTTTATGAGTAAATCAAATATAAGCATGAATGAATGAGTAATTACAAGTATTGTTAGTATATGAATAGAATTTGATATTAAGTAATGTCTATAGGAACTGAATTCGAAGTGGAATATTTCTAGACGGTGATTTCTGTTTCCAGACTTGTCATTCCAGGTAGGATACACCGGTACCATAATTTGTGATGTGTTATGAATGGGTGTTGAATTGTATGCTATGGATGCAATCATGATTAATATGAGAATGATATTTAGTGGTTGATTATTTTAATATTGCATTCATGAGCATAGCATTTGCATTGATTATTGAGAAAGATATGGAACGAATATTGTCTTAATATAAAGTCCAAGGTGGTTCTGCAGAACAGACCTGGTGTCTTCAGCTTTTATGCTAGTGTTCGACGATGGTCGATGATGGAGGTTCGATATGGGTTGGTGCACGGGTTGAGATTGAGATTGAGCTCAGGCATATCATGGCATTTGCATATCATTATCTATTGCATTATGATTTTTTGTTATCCTACTCAACCGCGAGGTTGACAGTGTATTTGTGTGACACCTACGCTAATTCGGAATGGGGAGTAGATTCTACAGGTCAGAGACAAATGGACTAAGAGCTTGGGCATGGAGAGAGACATGGCATGGACCTACTTAGCTCTAGATCACTTAGTCTCGCTTGTAGTAGTTCAATTGTTGTTTTCTTTAGATTTGGAGTTTGGTTTGGGACTATGAGTTGTATGAGTTTTCACACTATCTCTTAATAATTTAAAGTACTGTGTTTCTTTCACTTTGAGTATCTACTGCCCTGGACTATCCAGGATAGTGACAGTTTTATTTACTTGGGAAGTCCTAGTACAGGCTCCTAGGTAAATGGGGGTGTTACAGTTTACTTGGTAATTTCAGAATGTATATGAGTGTATGTTGTTGAGATTATGAAGTTTATAGATGAACATTGAGTATCCGTCACAATTTCTGAGTTTTTCCTCTTTGAATGTTTAATTGCTTGTGTAAATTCATGGTTTATGCTTAGTAATTGATAAGAGAGAATCACACTTGGGATTGTTGGGAATTACGTGTTGCTAGTGTAGTAAACGTGCTCAAAATCGTTGTTTAGAAATGTTAGACGAAGTATAGAAGGATTGGTTGAATTGCAGGAAATCGCGTATGAGGGATCGTGCTCGTGAGGGTGCGCAGGCTGCGCCCTCACTTGCGCAGGCTGTGCTCGTGGCCGCTGTAGGTGCTGATTGTTATTTACTCGTAGGCTGTTTTGGGGATTTAATACCCATTAGTTTTAGTACGGTTCAAGCGAGTTTCTATGATATGTATACTTAGTTTAAAATATATAATTTAGCTAGGTGAGAATTAGTAAAGTGATTGGGTACTTGTCTTAAGTTAATTAATTCTTAAGTATTTGATTATAAAGCTTGTCGACTAAGTTAGTTAATTTATAGTAATCGTTAGGCTTATTAGAGATGAGTCTTAGGTGGCTAATGAACTTAATTGAAATGGGTTACCTTCCATAGGCTTGTGTTATGTAATGGGTCATGAGTAGCTTAGTAGGATAAGTTGAATTGAATGCAAATTGTGATGATGCGTATTAAAGTATGCCTTAAGTTGGCCTCTGAGTTGGCCGTTGAACCTTCATAGATAGTGAATGAGGATTGAGGTCTACTTGTATATTTAAACAAAAATAAAAACAAACTGCCGTGATCAGGGATTGAACCCACAACCTTGGATATCAGAGACAAACAACTTAACCAACGGGCCACAGCATCTTTGATGATTTCTATAGTATTGTGTAATATTTATCACGCGAATAATTTCTACTTAGCAAAAATGAAAATCTGCTGCCACTGGGGGTCGAACACCAAACCTCGGATTTCAGAATCATGCACCTAAACCCATAGACCACAAAGTCTTTGTTGCTAATATTGTATAATATTTAAGATTGAAACATTTTCGAAGACAATTTTTGCTCAAATTGCGAATTGGGATTGAATCCGAAACCTTCGGAATTATATTTTCGAAATTTTTTTTTCGAAATTTTTTTCATCGGAATTTTTTTAAAAAAAATTTCTCAAAACTTTTTCCGAATTTTTTCTCGAAATTTTTTTTTCGATTTTTTTTCTCCAATCTTTTTTTTTCTCGAAAAGATTGGAGAAAAAAAAATCCGTAGATACACATCTCTTAATTCGTAGATACACATGTCTAAATGCGTAGATACACACCTTTAAATACGTAGATACACATGGCTAAATGCGTAGATACACATCTCTTAATGCGTAGATACACATGTCTAAATGCGTAGATACATATCTCTAAATGCGTAGATATACATGTTTGAATGCGTAGATACACACCTTTATATGACTAGATACACATCTCTAACTGCGTAGATACACACCTCTATATGAGTAGATACACATCTCTAAATGCGTAGATACACATGGCTAAATGCGTAGATACACATCGCTAAATACGTAGATACACATGTCTAAATGCGTAGATACACACCTTTAAATGCGTAGATACACATCTCTAAATACGGAGATACACATGTCTAAATGCGTAGATACACAACCTTTAATGCTTAGATACACATGACTAAGTGCGTAGATACACACGTCTAGTAGATATACACTTTTAAATACGGAGATACACATGGCTAAATGCGTAGATACGCATCTTTTAATGCGTAGATACACATATCTAAATGCGTAGATACACATCTCTAAATGCGTAGAAACACACCTTTAAATGCGTAGATACATATCTCTTAATGCGTAGATACACATGTCTAAATGCGTAGATACACACCTTTAAATACGTAGATACACATGACTAAATGCGTAGATACACATCTCTTAATGCGTAGATACACATGTCTAAATGCGTAGATACATATCTCTAAATGCGTAGATACACATGTTTGAATGCGTAGATACACACCTCTATATGAGTAGATACACATCTCTAAATGTGTAGATACACACCTCTATATGAGTAGATATATACACATCTCTAAATGCGTAGATACACATGGTTAAATGCGTAGATACACATCTCTAAATGCGTACATACACATGTCTAAATGCGTAGATACACACCCTTAAATGCGTAGATACACACCTTTAAATGCGTAGATACACATCTCTAAATGCGGAGATAAACATGTCTAAATGCGTAGATACACACCTTTACTGCTTAGATACACATGGTTAAATGCGTAGATACACATATCTAAATGCGTAGATACACACCTTTAAATACGTAGATATACATGGTTAAATGCGTAGATACACATCTCTTAAGCGTAGATACACATGTCTAAATGCATAGATACATATCTCTAAATGAGTAGATACACATCTCTAAATGCGTAGATACACATGTTTGAATGCGTAGATACACACCTCTAAATACGTAGATGTACATCTCTAAATGCGTAGATACACAACTTTGAATGTGTAGGTACACATCTTGAAGTTTTTTTATCGGTAAAAAAAAATGAAAAAGAAAATTTTCGAAAAAACCAATTTTTTTCTCGAAATTTTTTATTTCTCGAAATATTTTTCATTACAATAGCACAAGTTACTCAATACAATATCACGGGTTCTTCAAAACTATATTCCGAAAAAATGAAAAAAAAAATTCGGATAAAAGAAATGAAAAAAAATTTCAAAAAAAAAATCAAGAATAAGCCATTAACAAGGTAACCAAAGAAGAAGACACAAGAACAAATAAGAAATTGGCAATTTGAACAAAAATATCTTCGAAAATGTTTTCGTCTTAAATATTATACAATATCGTATTATTCAACAAAAACTTTGTGGCCTATTGGTTTAGGTGATGGTCTTTGTATCCCGAGGCCGGGCGTTCTAACGCCAGTACAGGCAGGTTTTTATTTTTTCTTAATAGAAAGTTTTCGCGTGTTAAATATTATACAGTATTACATTTATCAACAACGATTCAGTGGTCCGTTGGTTAAGTTGTTTGCCTCTAATATCCGAGGTTGCGGGCTCCATTTCTAATGGTGGCAAAGTTTTGATTTTTGCTTAAATCAAGTATACGTAGACCTCAATCCTCATTTAAGATGTAGAAGGATCCTCGCTCTATATATATATATATTTATATAGAGGCAGGATCCGGTGAGTCCACCTAAATTTTTGAGTCCATGACTCCACCTAAAGTATCACTAGTTATATTAAAAAATATCACGTTTTTTTTACACTAGAAAGTCTACAATATCACAACCTTTTCTATACAATATCACAGGAAACAATATCACGCACTATAGAAAACAATATCACGAAATTTTTTCCAGAACTTTTTTTCCTGAAAAAAAATTTTTCTTTCAATTTTTTTTCTCGAAAATATTTTTTTTCCTCGATTTTTTTTTCAAATTTTTTTTTTTTGTGATATTATTTTGAAGAACCTGTGATATTGTATTGAGTAACTTGTAATATTGTAATGAAAAAAAATCAAAAAAAAAATTTCGAGAAAAAACGCCGTTTGTTAAACAATATCACGCACTATATTAAACAATATCACGAAATTTTTTTCCCGGAAATATTTTTTTCAAATATTTTTTTTCAAACTTTTTTCTCGAATTTTTTTTGTGATATTATTTTGAAGAATCGGTGATATTATATTGAGTAACTTGCGCCTTTTTATCAAAAAAATACGTGTTTGTTTTAAAAAAAAGTGCATACTAAAAAAGGGAATTTTTTTAATAAAGAAAATGTCATTTTAAAAGAAAAGGCAAAAAAAAAGGAAAAAAAAGTAATATTGAAAAACAAAAAACTAAAAAAGGAAAAAAATTTAATATTGAAAAAACGTGATACTTTTTATATAACTTGTGATATCATTGTTAGACTCATGGACTCAAATATTTAGGGTGGACTCATGTGATCCCAACTCCAACATAAGGCATGATTAAGTTAGATGTAAGTGAATTTAATAGTACTTCACATGATACGATTTATGTTGGAGTATGCATGTTTGATTATATAACTACATGTTTATGTGTTTGTGACAACAAGTGGCTAGGAGAACCTCTAGTCACTCCCCACTGACTGTGCCAATGATTTGTGAGTAGTGTACTTCACATGATACGATTTATGTTGGAGTATGCATGTTTGATTATATAACTACATGTTTATGTGTTTGTGACAACAAGTGGCTAGGAGAACCTCTAGGGCTCTAGTCACTCCCCATTGACTGTGGCGTACATGTTTCATGTATGTAGGTTGGTGTAGTTGTACAGGGGGTAAACGTTGAAGCTAGCAAGCGATGATCCTTCATCGAGTTGACCATTACCTTGTCGTGTAGCTAGACCTATTCTTGATATTTCAGTTTTGTGCCCGTAGGGATATGCTATCCCGGGCTGCGGCTTGTACTTAATATTTATTACTTATTTATGATTCATTTCATTCCGCATTTCGGTTATATAGTATTACACCTCGCATGTTAGTTTTATTTCATCAAAAGTTTTAATTCCGCGCAAAATTTCATGCATTTCTGGATGTTTACTTTCCGCTGCCGCGGGGGTTTACAATATAACCAAATAATAATTAATAATTAATATAATAATAGGAATAGGAGTAGGAATAGGCGCTTCCTTGTACCCATCACATAGATAATGATTATTATCTTAGACGTTTTATATTATAGTTTTAAATAACTTTGTGTTTAGAGCGTTCTCTTTTAATCTAGAATACACTTATCCAATTAAGGTGTTATCTATTTAGTGTTACTCCCTCCTATTCATAATAACCTTCCCTATTTGGGGAAGGCACAAGGAATAAGGAGGGGTATTATTATAAGGTAAAGTAATGGTGTGGGGTTCGGTGATTGGAGAGAGGGTGTTATGTTAAACAAGTTAATAGGTTAATTAGAGAATTAATGGTTCCCTCCAAAATTCTTAACCCAGATGTTCCCCCCCCCCCCCCCCCACACACACACTCTCATTCCAGCCTTTATTTGAAATAGGCACTGACGGTACAGGTTTGTACCTTACAAACAATCAGACGGACTTTGTAAATTACACACGGACTTAAATTAAAATACAGACGGACTTAATAAATTACAAACAGACCTAATAAATTACAAACGCACTAAATAAATTACAAACGGACTTAAAAAAAATTACAAACGACTTAAAATAAATTACAAACGGACTTAATAAATTACAAACGGACTTAATAAATTACAGACGGACTTAAAATAAATTACAAACGGACTTAAAATAAATTACAATCGAACTGAAATTAAATTACAAACGGAATTTTAATACACTACAAACGGCTTGACATAATAACATTAGAAAATGTTAACTAAAATTACGGAAAATAAATTTTAAAAACGATTATGGGAAAAAAAAATTTGGACTTCAGATTTTAGCACATTCCGTATCATCATTTCATCTTGAGTACCCCAAAATAACTTGTTCCTTAAGCTAAGATAACTGACAGAAGATGTGAAATGTATCATATCCCTCAAACCAAAGATTGGAATTTGGGACCAAAATTCAGAATTGGAGCCAAATAACAAACAGGTTCATGGTTTGCGCCAAAACCAAAAATTTAAATATAGTGCAAAGTCCATTGTGCTATAAATAGGAGAGCCTTTAATGCATTTCATTTACTAACAAACAACCAAAAATCAACTTTCACTCAAATTCTCTCAAACATCCAAAAAAACACATTTAATACAGTATGAAAAATCTGACAAATTTAGAAAGATCAAAAATTATTGAAACAATATTAGAAAACAGCAAAGATGGAAAACCAAATTATGGTATCATGTCCAAATTGGCAACAAAGTTTTCTGTATGCAGAAAGACAATCACAGATTTATGGAATGTATCAAGGGAATAGAGGGCATCAAATATTCCAGTAAATGTCAGCAGCAAGAAGAAGGGTTGCAAGAAAGTGGGAAGGGCTCACTTAGATAATGACCAACTAATGTCAATTGATCTAGTCCAAAGGACGACACAACACACGCTTGCTACAAATCTAGGGGTCAGCCAGTCGACAGTAAGCAGATGGGTTATGTCTCAGGACATTAGATCACACTCAAACGCAATCAAGCCAGGTTTGACGGATAAAAATAAACTTGCTAGATTAATTTGCAGTCTTGCTCATTTACAATATCATGAACTAACCAAACAAGTAGTGTTTAAAGACCAAAGAAATGTGGTACATATGGATGAAAAATGGTTTTCAAAAACAAAGCCAACCACAAAATTTTACTTGGGTAAAGGGGAAGTAAAACCTCATAGAAGTGTGCAGTCAAAACACTTTATAGAGAAGGTCATGTTCATGTGTGCGGTTGCTAGGCCTAAATATGACAACAATGGTGGTCTGATTTTTTATGGGAAAATTGGTCTGTGGCCATTTGTCCACCAAGTCCCAGCAAAAAGGAACTCCAAAAATAGGGTGGCAGGAACAGTTGAAAATAAATGCATTGAATCAATTAACTAGCAAGTCACAAAGGACATGATCATAAATTGTCTAATACCAGCATTAAAGGAAAAGTGGCCAGCAGATTGTGGTAAACACATAGTGATTCAGCAAGATAATGCACGTCCACATATAAGTAATAATGATCCTGAATTTAAAAAAGCAGCAACAGCAGATGGGTGGCAGATTGAATTGGCCTACCAAACTCCTAATTCACCCGACTTTAATGTCTTGGATTTAGGGTTTTTTAGGTCAATTCAATCACTACAACAAAAAAAGAAAGCATTGACATTGGATGAACTAATACACAATACAGTAACAGCTTATGAAGAACAGGATGCACTGAAATTGAATTACGTATGGATAACGTTGCAAGCATGTATGCTAGAGGTTATGAAAAAGAAAGGAGGAATAGACTATCCAGTCCCACACATGCACAAGTCTAAATTAGCAGCTGCTGGTTTACTACCCGAGTATTTGAATGCCGATATTAATTTGGTAAAAGAATGCCTAACATATGTACAGAATGTTGGAGATGCAAGCAGTTTGAGTGACCTTATTAATTCATTGAACATGGCAGAAAGTGCAGAAAACATTGCAGGTAGCAGTGGATGTAGTAATGAAACAACAGAGGACACAACACCTGTTGGCACCATTACTGCACATGGAACTAATAATTATACTGGTAGTACTACTAATGCAGAAGCTGTATATGAAATAGACATGTGCAGGGACTGAAGAAGCATAGAAAATCATAAGACTACATTTTGGCTAGAAGATGTTAATGGACATAACACAGAAGAACAAAACATCAGAAGACAACATTTTGGCAATAGGAAAAGCAAGAAGAACAAAACCATCAGAAGACACATTTTGGCAATAGGAAAAGCAAGAAGAACAAAACCATCAGAAGAACAAAACCATCAGAAGACACATTTTGGCAATAAGAAAAGCAAGAAGAACAAAACCATCAGAAGACTACATTTTGGCAATAGGAAAAGCAAGAAGAACAAAACCATCAGAAGACTACATTTTGGCAATGGGAACATCCTAATTTTTACCATTTCAATATGAACTTTGCACATATGTTGTAATTTTTGGGTGAGGCGCATTATGGATTAATACAAAAATCACAATCTATTCAGTCATACAAGCTTTTACAAAATCAGTACCACAATTGTTATACATACACAGCCTCTTCACAAAATTAGTGGTGGCATTGTGTATGTCTAACAACTGTGGGTTGGGGCACTGCCCTCAATCAGAATATATCACAGGGCTAAATAAGATGTTGAACATGCAAAAAACAATCATCACTAGTCCATAGGCAAAAATCCAATCATCACCAGTCCATCCAAATATCCCAAAACAAGGCCAAAATAGAGATCGGAAACTTATATTAATTTTAAAACAGAGTTTAAGATTAGACGACAACCTCAAAGTATAAATGGCTCATCATGATCACTACCAGTACCAAACCCAGGCCAGTATTTCGAAAGTTGAGAATTGAACCAATCGCGAATGAAACGATTCCGCCTTAAACCGTCAACATCGAAACCTGTAATAACCCGTATTTTTTTTATATAATTAATCACGCGGTCAACGACAAATATCGTAAATGTTTATATGCAAGCAACGTGTACACTTGACGAGTTAGATATAAAAGCTCTTGGTAGGGTTCGAAGTAGGGACTAAGGGCTCTAACATATATTTACCTTATGACTTTATGGGGGCTCGAACCCGTGATCACTGGCCAGGTGATATGGGCCTCAGGAATTGCGAAATAGGGCAACGGCCCATAATGTCGTTACTTAATGAAAACACAAGAGCTGTGCTGCCTCCTTATTTTTAGATGACCTAATCTTACCCTAACCCTCATCCTAACCTAAATCTGTTCACTCAAAACCCTAGCCGTCATACCATAGAAGGAAAAGAAGGTGTTCACGGTGGTTGTAGGCTTGTATACGGTGGTTCGTTTTGCCCTTGCAACCGGTATGTCACCACATGGTCTCTACTTGTCTTATAGCTTTCATCATATAATCTGTAGGTTATAACTCGTCTAATTCTTGTTGTTTCTGCATTAATTCATAATAGGACGTGTAATGAACGTATGTAAGTTAATAGGGTGGTGTCGTTGGTTGTTAAGGTGCGTCGTGGAGGGTGGTTGTTACGGTGTCAGAGGGTTTTACATTTGTTCTGTTTTGAACGTGTGTTGTATGCGTTTTATTAAGGGTTCGAGTTGGGGTTTATGTTTGTTTTTTTTATGAGTCTCGGGTCAGGGAGTCAGGTGGTGTTTGGGAGATGCAAAAGGGGGTAGTTACGGTGGTCAGTGGTGGTTGGGTAAGGTGGAATAGGGGTAGTCGATAGGGTTGTCAGGTGTCGTTTTCATGTTACTGCTGTTCTTTTAGTTTACTCGTGTCCAGGGGGTTTTGGGAATGGTAACACCGCTGACTCGGGGGAGGTCAATACGGTGTTACCACCGTGTCTGCTAAGGTCGTGTTGGGGGTGGTGTTGGGTGTTGGAGTCAGTGGTTGTCGGGGTCTGTTACACGCGTCGAAGGGTGGCTGTTTCTGGCTGGGTCAGATGGTGAAGTGTTGAACCAGGCCTGTTTGGGGCCCTGGTTCATCACGGCGTTGAGAGTCGAAGTGGCAGGTGGGGATTGTGGTGGTAGCAGGTGGTGTAGGGTACAAGTCAGGTTGGGTTCGGGTGGTAGTAACGGCGTAGCAAGGGAGGCGTGGGGGCTGTTTGGTCGAGGGTCGGTGTTAGTGGTTGTCGCATGTTATAATTGTGTTTATTATTATTATTATTATTATTATTTTTTATTGTTATTAATTAATGTTGTTAATATTTATTACGGGTTAGAAGTTTAGTGTTGAGGAAAGATATTTTAGGAGGTTACTATTTTTGGAAGTTACTATATTTAGAAAGTTGCTATTTTGGGTAACCTCGTTTGTTGGGAAACTTTCTAAATATAGGAAGTTTCTATAAATAGAATATGTACGTATATTACGAGATTGAGGGAGTTCTATTAATTATATAATATATGTCTAGGTGGAGGTTTCCGCATGGAACATTTTTAGTAGCTGTTGCACACTTGCTGTTATCTACCGCGATTCCGAGGTAGGGGAATATCTATGACTGTGGCTATGATCTGACATGCGGACACTCATTATCTGATTGAAATAATTAATTGTGATATATTGTGATTGATTGCTTATTACTGTTTGCTGTGGAGAACGGAGATGTGAAATGGGTCTTGTGATATGGGTCTTGTGATATGGGACTTGTGATATGGCCATGGGAGGTGTGATGTGATGGGAGGTGTGGTGCGATGGAGGTGTGAAGTGTTGGAGGTGTGGTGGATGATGGAATGATATGGAGATGGAGGAGAATACAGTTCTATTGTTATTTATGTTTAGTCTGTTTATCTACTCAACCTCGCGGTTGACCCTGTGTATTCGTGTGACACCTACGATGATCCGGAATGGGGAGTAGATTCTACAGGAAAGAGACAGATGGGCCAGGAGCTGGGACGGAATGTGAGATTCGGACTCGAGACCGACTTAGATCTACATCACATATAGAATAGTTGACAGTTATGCTTTTATTTTCTATGTATTTTCTGTAATAACAAAAGTTTAAATTTTATCAGTTTATATAAAGTACTTTGGTTGATTTACTTTGTTATTCACTACCTCGGACATTCCGAGATGGTAACAGCTCAATTTACTGAGGATGTCTTGCTAAAGGCTCCTTAATAAATCGGGGTATTACAAAGTGGTATCAGAGAGAACGATCCTCAGGCCTAAAACTAAATGAATCATAATGAACGTAGGAAGAGTCTAATAAAATGAACCCCGAGACGAAACGGTCAGGAGCCCCAAAAAGGGACGGGATGAGTTAGGGGCCCTCTCACACCAAACCTGGGCCCTTTCTGTTCTGTCTCGGGAACCCAATGAGAGTAATTGAAGAGTGGGGTAGATTATATAGTGACCTAGTTATCTGGTACTAACGTTCTTGCAGGAGAAGGAATGAGGTAAGTTATGATGTGAAGTATAGTTATTGGTAATATATACTGCGAATCATGAGATTGATGTTGAATGTTGACTAAGATATGCTATTTCTGGTAGTGAGAACACGAGTTTTGAATATGAGCTTTACTTGTATATGGTGATATGCATGCGGCTATATGATCCCTGAACCTTTAGGTAGAGGTATAGTATAAAGATGTGTGTAATGAGTTGATGAGCTATAACTACCTAAAAGGATAGATGTAGGAGAGATATGACCATGAATGACTGGAATGGTTAGTAGAGCCAGCTATGGTATGTCGTTATAGGACGTGGAACCAAGTTAAGTCTTATGGGTAAAGCTAGTAGACCGAACCGGGGTCTTGCCCGTTGATAATTGCTTGTACTATTCTATGTGTGTATACACTTCTTATTTGCATGCCTTACACGTTGCAAGAGTTTACTGATAGGCATACTAGACAAATGTGATCGGAATTTGAGATTTATGATTTTATTATTTTACTAATTGCTTTAGCAATCCATGCTTAGTAATATGCAGAATGTGTGTTCTAAGCTATGAATGTATATGGTCATGTGTTGCGTATATCGTATTTAAAATTTTATGCATGTTCTATACATTTAAATTCGTTATGAAGTTTGTCACCAATAAGGGATACGTAGTAGTCCCTAGGTTATATTTCCGTACTTAGATACACCTGTATACTATCAAGTTATTTAATTGATTTTATTTTCAGTTTCGAAACCTTTACCGTATTTTGATGCCAACTACAAATGAAATGAGGAATGAATGTTAATATGGTACAGAGTGATGTCTATACTTCAAATAATTGTCAATGTGTTTGGATAAGAAAGGTTGAGTGTGGGTGTAGTAATGTGTAGTAGCAAAGCTCCCAAAATTTTAATAAATTTTCAGAATGTTACCTGGTTTGTCCGGGCTGTCACTTTATACGTGTTTCATAATTGAGGAGGAAATTTTTTTTTCTTTGTATGATAACCTTCTGAGTTGGGTTTACAATGCTAGCGTTTTATCTTGATATAAGTTATGTCTTTGGGAGAAATAATTCTTTTATTCGACAGTAGTCATACTGTTACTGCATAGTTCCGTTTTGACCTATCTTTTGTAACAAAAATCATTTAAAGCTTGGTTATTGTTTATGCATAATTCCAACTCTACTGTTCAGAATATGCGTTCACGCTTTCAAATGATAAGTCATGAAAAAAAAAATGTAGGGGTCGTTATGTAATTGTGATTCTTGCAAGCTGCCTAATTTTCTGTTGGATTGATGTAAAGTTCTTACCCAGACCGAATGAGTTATAAAAATTGTATTAAATAATTCCCTTGATATATGCATTCGATTTTTTTTTTCCTATGATTATTTAGTCCTTTGTATTTTCTCAAAACTATAATCGCTCACCGTTAGATAAACTGTTATTTAATTATGATTTGGTAAGTTGCTACGTAATATTTACTTGGTGAACTTATGAGATATGTAAGTACATATAAAAGTTTAATCGAATGTGAATTATGTGATGTGACCACGTGATATCCTGGTATGACATTAGTAACATGAATAGTAGGCATATGGTATGAGTATGAATCCCACTACGTGATAGCGTAACCTTGTTATTTCGTCAAGTTTAATATAGAATCGTTCCGATTATATGTTTAATATATGATCTCAAAATGAATATGTGTTGCTCGTATGTGATATTAAAAGCATGTTTATCTGTGCCAAGTGGCAGAATGAAATTTAACTGGTAAGCTTATTAGCATAATATAGCAATCTAATGGTTATACGTAATTGTGATTATTGGAACAATGTGAATCTAGTTGATGTTCTTTCGTATATTGATGGTTTACCTCTGTCTAGTCCGCTGTGATTATAGTCCTTACAACTTTTTCGAGTGTATTGTTACACCATATAGTGAATTACATAATGTTATACTTAGAACCTGATCACGATGTGATGAATCTTTAATTGTTTGACATATGATGTATGGAAGTACTAGTTGGTGAATTCGCATACTTTTATCGTTAAAATTTTGCTTCATAATTCGTGAACTACAAGAACAACGGCTAGTAAAGGGAGTCAGGATGTCTCCGTGTAGTCTTGTTTCGATCTATAACTAGTAAAATTGTTTGGATTCGCGTTTATAAATTGTCACAATGTTTCAAACGTTTCAAGATAATTTCAAAAGTGATAAACCATGATAAAGTTTGATGTTCGATAATTATGGTGATTATTTGCAATGTGACAATTCTGTAGCTATGTGTCGATGAAGTCTTGTTGGAATGTCAATTGCTGCACACTGTATAAAATTCTTATTTTGCAAGTCGTATATAGTAATAGTTTCATGACAAATGATGTAAGGTGAGTGGACGGAAAATGTACCTAAGTGATTTTGTTAACTTATTGATATCTGGGAATGTTAAATGGTCTTGTGAGTCTATGATTTGCGTATATCTTGTGAAGTATGCCAATGTCCCATGTTTAATTACGTAACTAGTTTTACTCTATGTCCTTTCCTAAAATATGATTTTGCTTCTATAATATGACTACGAGCATGAATTTTTTTTTTTTTTTAATTTGTCAAGTATGAACAATGGGTTTCTTGATTGTTTACATGGTTGTAAATATACTAAATTGTGATAAATGTCAAAGATATGTAAGTGTTAGCTACCCTGATTCTGCTTTACTGCATCACACGATTCTACCAATCCTACTAATCTTATTATTGTTTTGGGTTATTTGTTATGTGTTATTTGTTATGTGTTAATTGTTATGTGATGAAAGTTATGAACTTTGATGTACTATTGTAAATATATGACTAATTACTATTATTACTCTTGTTATACAATTTATTGTTTGTGAGATGGGTTGGTTCAGTTTGTCTCTTTGGGTGCCGATTGAATGGATTTGCTACTGTTGGTGAATTAGTTTATTGTCTGGGAAGTGCACATGTAATTGTAGAATAAATGTTGGATTTGGGGCCTTTCATCGGTTGGATAGATGATGGATCATTGGTATATGTATAGATTATAATGGCGTTATTTAGATGGATAACGATGGATAGTTTTGGTGGTTGTTATGACAATTATGCACTTGCGAATAGTTTACGTGTTTTGTGTTTATGTCGTCATTCTCTTTTGACCGCAACTTGTGGGTGAGTAGCTTGGAGTTTATACTCTAAGTGTTGTGCATGGTTCTTTGAACCTTTGACAATATCGATATCGACATTGAGATGGGAACTGGTCAAGGGTATTGAGATATGAGTTATTAGGCCGTTGTGCCATACTGTGTTTATGGTCCAGTGTGACCTTGGTTATCGAATTACATTCAGGGTCTGAAATTGATTTTGATATGGAAGTTTTGATTGGCGGTTTTATTCCGCCAGTTCACTCACCCCTTTTCTTTGGTCTTTGGTGCGACGAGGAGAATAAGATACTTGGTCCCTTGGACCAAGACTTTATGAGATACCGTAATGAGTAAGACAGGTTTTGAGCTAGAATTTTATGGGGTTACGGGGACGTAACCATGTTTTAAGGAGGATGGGATTGTAAAATCTTAACGATTATAATAAGGCTAGTCGTTATGATTTGGCTAATTGGTGTGTTGCGATTGTTTGTATATACTTGGTAATCTTGTTTACTTATGTTATGCATTTTATTGTGTGTTTCGTGAAGTGTCCTTAAATTAAGTTGTATGTCAAACTTTGGGGACAAAGTTTTCTTAACGAGGGTGGAATGTAACATTTCGGGTTTAAAGTACCTTTATTAGTTATTAACTTTATGGGGTGTCCATGTAGTGCCACAATTGAATTCGTTATGTGTCTAGTGATCAGTCGATGGATCATGGGGTGGTGAACTTCGGGACGAAGTTCATTTTAAGGAGGGAAGACTGTAATAACCCGTATTTTTTTTATATAATTAATCACGCGGTCAACGACAAATATCGTAAATGTTTATATGCAAGCAACGTGTACACTTGACGAGTTAGATATAAAAGCTCTTGGTAGGGTTCGAAGTAGGGACTAAGGGCTCTAACATATATTTACCTTATGACTTTATGGGGGCTCGAACCCGTGATCACTGGCCAGGTGATATGGGCCTCGGGAATTGCGAAATAGGGCAACGGCCCATAATGTCGTTACTTAATGAAAACACAAGAGCTGTGCTGCCTCCTTATTTTTAGATGACCTAATCTTACCCTAACCCTCATCCTAACCTAAATCTGTTCACTCAAAACCCTAGCCGTCATACCATAGAAGGAAAAGAAGGTGTTCACGGTGGTTGTAGGCTTGTATACGGTGGTTCGTTTTGCCCTTGCAACCGGTATGTCACCACATGGTCTCTACTTGTCTTATAGCTTTCATCATATAATCTGTAGGTTATAACTCGTCTAATTCTTGTTGTTTCTGCATTAATTCATAATAGGACGTGTAATGAACGTATGTAAGTTAATAGGGTGGTGTCGTTGGTTGTTAAGGTGCGTCGTGGAGGGTGGTTGTTACGGTGTCAGAGGGTTTTACATTTGTTCTGTTTTGAACGTGTGTTGTATGCGTTTTATTAAGGGTTCGAGTTGGGGTTTATGTTTGTTTTTTTTATGAGTCTCGGGTCAGGGAGTCAGGTGGTGTTTGGGAAATGCAAAAGGGGGTAGTTACGGTGGTCAGTGGTGGTTGGGTACGGTGGAATAGGGGTATTCGATAGGGTTGTCAGGGTGTCGTTTTCATGTTACGGCTGTTCTTTTAGTTTACTCGTGTCCAGGGGGTTTTGGGAATGGTAACACCGCTGACTCGGGGGAGGTCAATACGGTGTTACCACCGTGTCTGCTAAGGTCGTGTTGGGGGTGGTGTTGGGTGTTGGAGTCAGTGGTTGTCGGGGTCTGTTACACGCGTCGAAGGGTGGCTGTTTCTGGCTGGGTCAGATGGTGAAGTGTTGAACCAGGCCTGTTTGGGGCCCTGGTTCATCACGGCGTTGAGAGTCGAAGTGGCAGGTGGGGATTGTGGTGGTAGCAGGTGGTGTAGGGTACAAGTCAGGTTGGGTTCGGGTGGTAGTAACGGCGTAGCAAGGGAGGCGTGGGGGCTGTTTGGTCGAGGGTCGGTGTTAGTGGTTGTCGCATGTTATAATTGTGTTTATTATTATTATTATTATTATTATTTTTTATTGTTATTAATTAATGTTGTTAATATTTATTACGGGTTAGAAGTTTAGTGTTGAGGAAAGATATTTTAGGAGGTTACTATTTTTGGAAGTTACTATATTTAGAAAGTTGCTATTTTGGGTAACCTCGTTTGTTGGGAAACTTTCTAAATATAGGAAGTTTCTATAAATAGAATATGTACGTATATTACGAGATTGAGGGAGTTCTATTAATTATATAATATATGTCTAGGTGGAGGTTTCCGCATGGAACATTTTTAGTAGCTGTTGCACACTTGCTGTTATCTACCGCGATTCCGAGGTAGGGGAATATCTATGACTGTGGCTATGATCTGACATGCGGACACTCATTATCTGATTGAAATAATTAATTGTGATATATTGTGATTGATTGCTTATTACTGTTTGCTGTGGAGAACGGAGATGTGAAATGGGTCTTGTGATATGGGTCTTGTGATATGGGACTTGTGATATGGCCATGGGAGGTGTGATGTGATGGGAGGTGTGGTGCGATGGAGGTGTGAAGTGTTGGAGGTGTGGTGGATGATGGAATGATATGGAGATGGAGGAGAATACAGTTCTATTGTTATTTATGTTTAGTCTGTTTATCTACTCAACCTCGCGGTTGACCCTGTGTATTCGTGTGACACCTACGATGATCCGGAATGGGGAGTAGATTCTACAGGAAAGAGACAGATGGGCCAGGAGCTAGGACAGAATGTGAGATTCGGACTCGAGACCGACTTAGATCTACATCACATATAGAATAGTTGACAGTTATGCTTTTATTTTCTATGTATTTTCTGTAATAACAAAAGTTTAAATTTTATCAGTTTATATAAAGTACTTTGGTTGATTTACTTTGTTATTCACTACCTCGGACATTCCGAGATGGTAACAGCTCAATTTACTGAGGATGTCTTGCTAAAGGCTCCTTAATAAATCGGGGTGTTACAAAGTGGTATCAGAGAGAACGATCCTCAGGCCTAAAACTAAATGAATCATAAGGAACGTAGGAAGAGTCTAATAAAATGAACCCCGAGACGAAACGGTCAGGAGCCCCAAAAAGGGACGGGATGAGTTAGGGGCCCCCTCACACCAAACCTGGGCCCTTTCTGTTCTGTCTCGGAAACCCAATGAGAGTAATTGAAGAGTGGGGTAGATTATATAGTGACCTAGTTATCTGGTACTAACGTTCTTGCAGGAGAAGGAATGAGGTAAGTTATGATGTGAAGTATAGTTATTGGTAATATATACTGCGAATCATGAGATTGATGTTGAATGTTGACTAAGATATGCTATTTCTGGTAGTGAGAACACGAGTTTTGAATATGAGCTTTACTTGTATATGGTGATATGCATGCGGCTATATGATCCCTGAACCGTTAGGTAGAGGTATAGTATAAAGATGTGTGTAAAGAGTTGATGAGCTATAACTACCTAAAAGGATAGATGTAGGAGAGATATGACCATGAATGACTGGAATGGTTAGTAGAGCCAGCTATGGTATGTCGTTATAGGACGTGGAACCAAGTTAAGTCTTATGGGTAAAGCTAGTAGACCGAACCGGGGTCTTGCCCGTTGATAATTGCTTGTACTATTCTATGTGTGTATACACTTCTTATTTGCATGCCTTACACGTTGCAAGAGTTTACTGATAGGCATACTAGACAAATGTGATCGGAATTTGAGATTTATGATTTTATTATTTTACTAATTGCTTTAGCAATCCATGCTTAGTAATATGCAGAATGTGTGTTCTAAGCTATGAATGTATATGGTCATGTGTTGCGTATATCGTATTTAAAATTTTATGCATGTTCTATACATTTAAATTCGTTATGAAGTTTGTCACCAATAAGGGATACGTAGTAGTCCCTAGGTTATATTTCCGTACTTAGATACACCTGTATACTATCAAATTATTTAATTGATTTTATTTTCAGTTTCGAAACCTTTACCGTATTTTGGTGCCAACTACAATTGAAATGTGGAATGAATGTTAATATGGTACAGAGTGATGTCTATACTTCAAATAATTGTCAATGTGTTTGGATAAGAAAGGTTGAGTGTGGGTGTAGTAATGTGTAGTAGCAAAGCTCCCAAAATTTTAATAAATTTTCAGAATGTTACCTGGTTTGTCCGGGCTGTCACTTTATACGTGTTTCATAATTGAGGAGGAAATTTTTTTTCTTTGTATGATAACCTTCTGAGTTGGGTTTACAATGCTAGCGTTTTATCTTGATATAAGTTATGTCTTTGGGAGAAATAATTCTTTTATTCGACAGTAGTCATACTGTTACTGCATAGTTCCGTTTTGACCTATCTTTTGTAACAAAAATCATTTAAAGCTTGGTTATTGTTTATGCATAATTCCAACTCTACTGTTCAGAATATGCGTTCACGCTTTCAAATGATAAGTCATGAAAAAAAAAATGTAGGGGTCGTTATGTAATTGTGATTCTTGCAAGCTGCCTAATTTTCTGTTGGATTGATGTAAAGTTCTTACCCAGACCGAATGAGTTATAAAAATTGTATTAAATAATTCCCTTGATATATGCATTCGATTTTTTTTTTCCTATGATTATTTAGTCCTTTGTATTTTCTCAAAACTATAATCGCTCACCGTTAGATAAACTGTTATTTAATTATGATTTGGTAAGTTGCTACGTAATATTTACTTGGTGAACTTATGAGATATGTAAGTACATATAAAAGTTTAATCGAATGTGAATTATGTGATGTGACCACGTGATATCCTGGTATGACATTAGTAACATGAATAGTAGGCATATGGTATGAGTATGAATCCCACTACGTGATAGCGTAACCTTGTTATTTCGTCAAGTTTAATATAGAATCGTTCCGATTATATGTTTAATATATGATCTCAAAATGAATATGTGTTGCTCGTATGTGATATTAAAAGCATGTTTATCTGTGCCAAGTGGCAGAATGAAATTTAACTGGTAAGCTTATTAGCATAATATAGCAATCTAATGGTTATACGTAATTGTGATTATTGGAACAATGTGAATCTAGTTGATGTTCTTTCGTATATTGATGGTTTACCTCTGTCTAGTCCGCTGTGATTATAGTCCTTACAACTTTTTCGAGTGTATTGTTACACCATATAGTGAATTACATAATGTTATACTTAGAACCTGATCACGATGTGATGAATCTTTAATTGTTTGACATATGATGTATGGAAGTACTAGTTGGTGAATTCGCATACTTTTATCGTTAAAATTTTGCTTCATAATTCGTGAACTACAAGAACAACGGCTAGTAAAGGGAGTCAGGATGTCTCCGTGTAGTCTTGTTTCGATCTATAACTAGTAAAATTGTTTGGATTCGCGTTTATAAATTGTCACAATGTTTCAAACGTTTCAAGATAATTTCAAAAGTGATAAACCATGATAAAGTTTGATGTTCGATAATTATGGTGATTATTTGCAATGTGACAATTCTGTAGCTATGTGTCGATGAAGTCTTGTTGGAATGTCAATTGCTGCACACTGTATAAAATTCTTATTTTGCAAGTCGTATATAGTAATAGTTTCATGACAAATGATGTAAGGTGAGTGGACGGAAAATGTACCTAAGTGATTTTGTTAACTTATTGATATCTGGGAATGTTAAATGGTCTTGTGAGTCTATGATTTGCGTATATCTTGTGAAGTATGCCAATGTCCCATGTTTAATTACGTAACTAGTTTTACTCTATGTCCTTTCCTAAAATATGATTTTGCTTCTATAATATGACTACGAGCATGAATTTTTTTTTTTTTTTAATTTGTCAAGTATGAACAATGGGTTTCTTGATTGTTTACATGGTTGTAAATATACTAAATTGTGATAAATGTCAAAGATATGTAAGTGTTAGCTACCCTGATTCTGCTTTACTGCATCACACGATTCTACCAATCCTACTAATCTTATTATTGTTTTGGGTTATTTGTTATGTGTTATTTGTTATGTGTTAATTGTTATGTGATGAAAGTTATGAACTTTGATGTACTATTGTAAATATATGACTAATAACTATTATTACTCTTGTTATACAATTTATTGTTTGTGAGATGGGTTGGTTCAGTTTGTCTCTTTGGGTGCCGATTGAATGGATTTGCTACTGTTGGTGAATTAGTTTATTGTCTAGGAAGTGCACATGTAATTGTAGAATAAATGTTGGATTTGGGGCCTTTCATCGGTTGGATAGATGATGGATCATTGGTATATGTATAGATTATAATGGCGTTATTTAGATGGATAACGATGGATAGTTTTGGTTGTTGTTATGACAATTATGCATTTGCGAATAGTTTACGTGTTTTGTGTTTATGTCGTCATTCTCTTTTGACCGCAACTTGTGGGTGAGTAGCTTGGAGTTTATACTCTAAGTGTTGTGCATGGTTCATTGAACCTTTGACAATATCGATATCGACATTGAGATGGGAACTGGTCAAGGGTATTGAGATATGAGTTATTAGGCCGTTGTGCCATACTGTGTTTATGGTCCAGTGTGACCTTGGTTATCGAATTACATTCAGGGTCTGAAATTTATTTTGATATGGAAGTTTTGATTGGCGGTTTTATTCCGCCAGTTCACTCACCCCTTTTCTTTGGTCTTTGGTGCGACGAGGAGAATAAGATACTTGGTCCCTTGGACCAAGACTTTATGAGATACCGTAATGAGTAAGACAGGTTTTGAGCTAGAATTTTATGGGGTTACGGGGACGTAACCATGTTTTAAGGAGGATGGGATTGTAAAATCTTAACGATTTTAATAAGGCTAGTCGTTATGATTTGGCTAATTGGTGTGTTGCGATTGTTTGTATATACTTGGTAATCTTGTTTACTTATGTTATGCATTTTATTGTGTGTTTCGTGAAGTGTCCTTAAATTAAGTTGTATGTCAAACTTTGGGGACAAAGTTTTCTTAACGAGGGTGGAATGTAACATTTCGGGTTTAAGGTACCTTTATTAGTTATTAACTTTATGGGGTGTCCATGTAGTGCCACAATTGAATTCGTTATGTGTCTAGTGATCAGTCGATGGATCATGGGGTGGTGAACTTCGGGACGAAGTTCATTTTAAGGAGGGAAGACTGTAATAACCCGTATTTTTTTTATATAATTAATCACGCGGTCAACGACAAATATCGTAAATGTTTATATGCAAGCAACGTGTACACTTGACGAGTTAGATATAAAAGCTCTTGGTAGGGTTCGAAGTAGGGACTAAGGGCTCTAACATATATTTACCTTATGACTTTATGGGGGCTCGAACCCGTGATCACTGGCCAGGTGATATGGGCCTCGGGAATTGCGAAATAGGGCAACGGCCCATAATGTCGTTACTTAATGAAAACACAAGAGTTGTGCTGCCTCCTTATTTTTAGATGACCTAATCTTACCCTAACCCTCATCCTAACCTAAATCTGTTCACTCAAAACCCTAGCCGTCATACCATAGAAGGAAAAGAAGGTGTTCACGGTGGTTGTAGGCTTGTATACGGTGGTTCGTTTTGCCCTTGCAACCGGTATGTCACCACATGGTCTCTACTTGTCTTATAGCTTTCATCATATAATCTGTAGGTTATAACTCGTCTAATTCTTGTTGTTTCTGCATTAATTCATAATAGGACGTGTAATGAACGTATGTAAGTTAATAGGGTGGTGTCGTTGGTTGTTAAGGTGCGTCGTGGAGGGTGGTTGTTACGGTGTCAGAGGGTTTTACATTTGTTCTGTTTTGAACGTGTGTTGTATGCGTTTTATTAAGGGTTCGAGTTGGGGTTTATGTTTGTTTTTTTTATGAGTCTCGGGTCAGGGAGTCAGGTGGTGTTTGGGAGATGCAAAAGGGGGTAGTTACGGTGGTCAGTGGTGGTTGGGTACGGTGGAATAGGGGTAGTCGATAGGGTTGTCAGGGTGTCGTTTTCATGTTACTGCTGTTCTTTTAGTTTACTCGTGTCCAGGGGGTTTTGGGAATGGTAACACTGCTGACTCGGGGGAGGTCAATACGGTGTTACCACCGTGTCTGCTAAGGTCGTGTTGGGGGTGGTGTTGGGTGTTGGAGTCAGTGGTTGTCGGGGTCTGTTACACGCGTCGAAGGGTGGCTGTTTCTGGCTGGGTCAGATGGTGAAGTGTTGAACCAGGCCTGTTTGGGGCCCTGGTTCATCACGGCGTTGAGAGTCGAAGTGGCTGGTGGGGGTTGTGGTGGTAGCAGGTGGTGTAGGGTACAAGTCAGGTTGGGTTCGGGTGGTAGTAACGGCGTAGCAAGGGAGGCGTGAGGGCTGTTTGGTCGAGGGTCGGTGTTAGTGGTTGTCGCATGTTATAATTGTGTTTATTATTATTATTATTATTATTATTTTTTATTGTTATTAATTAATGTTGTTAATATTTATTACGGGTTAGAAGTTTAGTGTTGCGGAAAGATATTTTAGGAGGTTACTATTTTTGGAAGTTACTATATTTAGAAAGTTGCTATTTTGGATAACCTCGTTTGTTGGGAAACTTTCTAAATATAGGAAGTTTCTATAAATAGAATATGTACGTATATTAGGAGATTGAGGGAGTTCTATTAATTATATAATATATGTCTAGGTGGAGGTTTCCGCATGGAACATTTTTAGTAGCTGTTGCACACTTGCTGTTATCTACCGCGATTCCGAGGTAGGGGAATATCTATGACTGTGGCTATGATCTGACATGCGGACACTTAGTATCTGATTGAAATAATTAATTGTGATATATTGTGATTGATTGCTTATTACTGTTTGCTGTGGAGAACGGAGATGTGAAATGGGTCTTGTGATATGGGTCTTGTGATATGGGACTTGTGATATGGCCATGGGAGGTGTGATGTGATGGGAGGTGTGGTGCGATGGAGGTGTGAAGTGTTGGAGGTGTGGTGGATGATGGAATGATATGGAGATGGATGAGAATACAGTTCTATTGTTATTTATGTTTAGTCTGTTTATCTACTCAACCTCGCGGTTGACCCTGTGTATTCGTGTGACACCTACGATGATCCGGAATGGGGAGTAGATTCTACAGGAAAGAGACAGATGGGCCAGGAGCTGGGACGGAATGTGAGATTCGGACTCGAGACCGACTTAGATCTACATCACATATAGAATAGTTGACAGTTATGCTTTTATTTTCTATGTATTTTCTGTAATAACAAAAGTTTAAATTTTATCAGTTTATATAAAGTACTTTGGTTGATTTACTTTGTTATTCACTACCTCGGACATTCCGAGATGGTAACAGCTCAATTTACTGAGGATGTCTTGCTAAAGGCTCCTTAATAAATCGGGGTGTTACAAAGTGGTATCAGAGAGAACGATCCTCAGGCCTAAAACTAAATGAATCATAATGAACGTAGGAAGAGTCTAATAAAATGAACCCCGAGACGAAACGGTCAGGAGCCCCAAAAAGGGACGGGATGAGTTAGGGGCCCCCTCACACCAAACTTGGGCCCTTTCTGTTCTGTCTCGGGAACCCAATGAGAGTAATTGAAGAGTGGGGTAGATTATATAGTGACCTAGTTATCTGGTACTAACGTTCTTGCAGGAGAAGGAATGAGGTAAGTTATGATGTGAAGTATAGTTATTGGTAATATATACTGCGAATCATGAGATTGATGTTGAATGTTGACTAAGATATGCTATTTCTGGTAGTGAGAACACGAGTTTTGAATATGAGCTTTACTTGTATATGGTGATATGCATGCGGCTATATGATCCCTGAACCGTTAGGTAGAGGTATAGTATAAAGATGTGTGTAATGAGTTGATGAGCTATAACTACCTAAAAGGATAGATATAGGAGAGATATGACCATGAATGACTGGAATGGTTAGTAGAGCCAGCTATGGTATGTCGTTATAGGACGTGGAACCAAGTTAAGTCTTATGGGTAAAGCTAGTAGACCGAACCGGGGTCTTGCCCGTTGATAATTGCTTGTACTATTCTATGTGTGTATACACTTCTTATTTGCATGCCTTACACGTTGCAAGAGTTTACTGATAGGCATACTAGACAAATGTGATCGGAATTTGAGATTTATGATTTTATTATTTTACTAATTGCTTTAGCAATCCATGCTTAGTAATATGCAGAATGTGTGTTCTAAGCTATGAATGTATATGGTCATGTGTTGCGTATATCGTATTTAAAATTTTATGCATGTTCTATACATTTAAATTCGTTATGAAGTTTGTCACCAATAAGGGATACGTAGTAGTCCCTAGGTTATATTTCCGTACTTAGATACACCTGTATACTATCAAGTTATTTAATTGATTTTATTTTCAGTTTCGAAACTTTTACCGTATTTTGATGCCAACTACAATTGAAATGAGGAATGAATGTTAATATGGTACAGAGTGATGTCTATACTTCAAATAATTGTCAATGTGTTTGGATAAGAAAGGTTGAGTGTGGGTGTAGTAATGTGTAGTAGCAAAGCTCCCAAAATTTTAATAAATTTTCAGAATGTTACCTGGTTTGTCCGGGCTGTCACTTTATACGTGTTTCATAATTGAGGAGGAAATTTTTTTTCTTTGTATGATAACCTTCTGAGTTGGGTTTACAATGCTAGCGTTTTATCTTGATATAAGTTATGTCTTTGGGAGAAATATTTCTTTTATTCGATAGTAGTCATACTGTTACTGCATAGTTCCGTTTTGACCTATCTTTTGTAACAAAAATCATTTAAAGCTTGGTTATTGTTTATGCATAATTCCAACTCTACTGTTCAGAATATGCGTTCACGCTTTCAAATGATAAGTCATGAAAAAAAAAATGTAGGGGTCGTTATGTAATTGTGATTCTTGCAAGCTGCCTAATTTTCTGTTGGATTGATGTAAAGTTCTTACCCAGACCGAATGAGTTATAAAAATTGTATTAAATAATTCCCTTGATATATGCATTCGATTTTTTTTTTCCTATGATTATTTAGTCCTTTGTATTTTCTCAAAACTATAATCGCTCACCGTTAGATAAACTGTTATTTAATTATGATTTGGTAAGTTGCTACGTAATATTTACTTGGTGAACTTATGAGATATGTAAGTACATATAAAAGTTTAATCGAATGTGAATTATGTGATGTGACCACGTGATATCCTGGTATGACATTAGTAACATGAATAGTAGGCATATGGTATGAGTATGAATCCCACTACGTGATAGCGTAACCTTGTTATTTCGTCAAGTTTAATATAGAATCGTTCCGATTATATGTCTAATATTATGATCTCAAAATGAATATGTGCTGCTCGTATGTGATATTAAAAGCATGTTTATCTGTGCCAAGTGGCAGAATGAAATTTAACTGGTAAGCTTATTAGCATAATATAGCAATCTAATGGTTATACGTAATTGTGATTATTGGAACAATGTGAATCTAGTTGATGTTCTTTCGTATATTGATGGTTTACCTCTGTCTAGTCCGCTGTGATTATAGTCCTTACAACTTTTTCGAGTGTATTGTTACACCATATAGTGAATTACATAATGTTATACTTAGAACCTGATCACGATGTGATGAATCTTTAATTGTTTGACATATGATGTATGGAAGTACTAGTTGGTGAATTCGCATACTTTTATCGTTAAAATTTTGCTTCATAATTCGTGAACTACAAGAACAACGGCTAGTAAAGGGAGTCAGGATGTCTCCGTGTAGTCTTGTTTCGATCTATAACTAGTAAAATTGTTTGGATTCGCGTTTATAAATTGTCACAATGTTTCAAACGTTTCAAAATAATTTCAAAAGTGATAAACCATGATAAAGTTTGATGTTCGATAATTATGGTGATTATTTGCAATGTGACAATTCTGTAGCTATGTGTCGATGAAGTCTTGTTGGAATGTCAATTGTTGCACACTGTATAAAATTCTTATTTTGCAAGTCGTATATAGTAATAGTTTCATGACAAATGATGTAAGGTGAGTGGACGGAAAATGTACCTAAGTGATTTTGTTAACTTATTGATATCTGGGAATGTTAAATGGTCTTGTGAGTCTATGATTTGCGTATATCTTGTGAAGTATGCCAATGTCCCATGTTTAATTACGTAACTAGTTTTACTCTATGTCCTTTCCTAAAATATGATTTTGCTTCTATAATATGACTACGAGCATGAATTTTTTTTTTTTTTTAATTTGTCAAGTATGAACAATGGGTTTCTTGATTGTTTACATGGTTGTAAATATACTAAATTGTGATAAATGTCAAAGATATGTAAGTGTTAGCTACCCTGATTCTGCTTTACTGCATCACACGATTCTACCAATCCTACTAATCTTATTATTGTTTTGGGTTATTTGTTATGTGTTATTTGTTATGTGTTAATTGTTATGTGATGAAAGTTATGAACTTTGATGTACTATTGTAAATATATGACTAATTACTATTATTACTCTTGTTATACAATTTATTGTTTGTGAGATGGGTTGGTTCAGTTTGTCTCTTTGGGTGCCGATTGAATGGATTTGCTACTGTTGGTGAATTAGTTTATTGTCTGGGAAGTGCACATGTAATTGTAGAATAATTGTTGGATTTGGGGCCTTTCATCGGTTGGATAGATGATGGATCATTGGTATATGTATAGATTATAATGGCGTTATTTAGATGGATAACGATGGATAGTTTTGGTGGTTGTTATGACAATTATGCACTTGCGAATAGTTTACGTGTTTTGTGTTTATGTCGTCATTCTCTTTTGACCGCAACTTGTGGGTGAGTAGCTTGGAGTTTATACTCTAAGTGTTGTGCATGGTTCTTTGAACCTTTGACAATATCGATATCGACATTGAGATGGGAACTGGTCAAGGGTATTGAGATATGAGTTATTAGGCCGTTGTGCCATACTGTGTTTATGGTCCAGTGTGACCTTGGTTATCGAATTACATTCAGGGTCTGAAATTGATTTTGATATGGAAGTTTTGATTGGCGGTTTTATTCCGCCAGTTCACTCACCCCTTTTCTTTGGTCTTTGGTGCGACGAGGAGAATAAGATACTTGGTCCCTTGGACCAAGACTTTATGAGATACCGTAATGAGTAAGACAGGTTTTGAGCTAGAATTTTATGGGGTTACGGGGACGTAACCATGTTTTAAGGAGGATGGGATTGTAAAATCTTAACGATTTTAATAAGGCTAGTCGTTATGATTTGGCTAATTGGTGTGTTGCGATTGTTTGTATATACTTGGTAATCTTGTTTACTTATGTTATGCATTTTATTGTGTGTTTCGTGAAGTGTCCTTAAATTAAGTTGTATGTCAAACTTTGGGGACAAAGTTTTCTTAACGAGGGTGGAATGTAACATTTCGGGTTTAAAGTACCTTTATTAGTTATTAACTTTATGGGGTGTCCATGTAGTGCCACAATTGAATTCGTTATGTGTCTAGTGATCAGTCGATGGATCATGGGGTGGTGAACTTCGGGACGAAGTTCATTTTAAGGAGGGAAGACTGTAATAACCCGTATTTTTTTTATATAATTAATCACGCGGTCAACGACAAATATCGTAAATGTTTATATGCAAGCAACGTGTACACTTGACGAGTTAGATATAAAAGCTCTTGGTTGGGTTCGAAGTAGGGACTAAGGGCTCTAACATATATTTACCTTATGACTTTATGGGGGCTCGAACCCGTGATCACTGGCCAGGTGATATGGGCCTCGGGAATTGCGAAATAGGGCAACGGCCCATAATGTCGTTACTTAATGAAAACACAAGAGCTGTGCTGCCTCCTTATTTTTAGATGACCTAATCTTACCCTAACCCTCATCCTAACCTAAATCTGTTCACTCAAAACCCTAGCCGTCATACCATAGAAGGAAAAGAAGGTGTTCACGGTGGTTGTAGGCTTGTATACGGTGGTTCGTTTTGCCCTTGCAACCGGTATGTCACCACATGGTCTCTACTTGTCTTATAGCTTTCATCATATAATCTGTAGGTTATAACTCGTCTAATTCTTGTTGTTTCTGCATTAATTCATAATAGGACGTGTAATGAACGTATGTAAGTTAATAGGGTGGTGTCGTTAGTTGTTAAGGTGCGTCGTGGAGGGTGGTTGTTACGGTGTCAGAGGGTTTTACATTTGTTCTGTTTTGAACGTGTGTTGTATACGTTTTATTAAGGGTTCGAGTTGGGGTTTATGTTTGTTTTTTTTATGAGTCTCGGGTCAGGGAGTCAGGTGGTGTTTGGGAGATGCAAAAGGGGGTAGTTACGGTGGTCAGTGGTGGTTGGGTACGGTGGAATAGGGGTAGTCGATAGGACTGTCAGGGTGTCGTTTTCATGTTACTGCTGTTCTTTTAGTTTACTCGTGTCCAGGGGGTTTTGGGAATGGTAACACCGTTGACTCGGGGGAGGTCAATACGGTGTTACCACCGTGTCTGCTAAGGTCGTGTTGGGGGTGGTGTTGGGTGTTGGAGTCAGTGGTTGTCGGGGTCTGTTACACGCGTCGAAGGGTGGCTGTTTCTGGCTGGGTTAGATGGTGAAGTGTTGAACCAGGCCTGTTTGGGGCCCTGGTTCATCACGGCGTTGAGAGTCGAAGTGGCTGGTGGGGGTTGTGGTGGTAGCAGGTGGTGTAGGGTACAAGTCAGGTTGGGTTCGGGTGGTAGTAACGGCGTAGCAAGGGAGGCGTGAGGGCTGTTTGGTCGAGGGTCGGTGTTAGTGGTTGTCGCATGTTATAATTGTGTTTATTATTATTATTATTATTATTTTTTATTGTTATTAATTAATGTTGTTAATATTTATTACGGGTTAGAAGTTTAGTGTTGCGGAAAGATATTTTAGGAGGTTACTATTTTTGGAAGTTACTATATTTAGAAAGTTGCTATTTTGGATAACCTCGTTTGTTGGGAAACTTTCTAAATATAGGAAGTTTCTATAAATAGAATATGTACGTATATTAGGAGATTGAGGGAGTTCTATTAATTATATAATATATGTCTAGGTGGAGGTTTCCGCATGGAACATTTTTAGTAGCTGTTGCACACTTGCTGTTATCTACCGCGATTCCGAGGTAGGGGAATATCTATGACTGTGGCTATGATCTGACATGCGGACACTTAGTATCTGATTGAAATAATTAATTGTGATATATTGTGATTGATTGCTTATTACTGTTTGCTGTGGAGAACGGAGATGTGAAATGGGTCTTGTGATATGGGTCTTGTGATATGGGACTTGTGATATGGCCATGGGAGGTGTGATGTGATGGGAGGTGTGGTGCGATGGAGGTGTGAAGTGTTGGAGGTGTGGTGGATGATGGAATGATATGGAGATGGATGAGAATACAGTTCTATTGTTATTTATGTTTAGTCTGTTTATCTACTCAACCTCGCGGTTGACCCTGTGTATTCGTGTGACACCTACGATGATCCGGAATGGGGAGTAGATTCTACAGGAAAGAGACAGATGGGCCAGGAGCTGGGACGGAATGTGAGATTCGGACTCGAGACCGACTTAGATCTACATCACATATAGAATAGTTGACAGTTATGCTTTTATTTTCTATGTATTTTCTGTAATAACAAAAGTTTAAATTTTATCAGTTTATATAAAGTACTTTGGTTGATTTACTTTGTTATTCACTACCTCGGACATTCCGAGATGGTAACAGCTCAATTTACTGAGGATGTCTTGCTAAAGGCTCCTTAATAAATCGGGGTGTTACAAAACCAGCCACACCAATAGGAGTGGCAGCCACAACAATCTCTTCCCCCGCACTCTCTTCAACCTCATATTCCAACAACCATTTAAACCCAGGTCATAAAATAGCGAGATCCTCCATAAACAACAACCGATGAAGGGGACAGTGACGTTGTTGAATCCACCCCCTTGCCTTCACCTCCTCCCCTTTCTCGTCCTTTTTCGTCCCATCAACTTCATCGTCCAAACATGCAACCCCATCATCGGATCCATCTCCATCTCCGGCAACTTCCCCATCAGACTCACCATCATACATATCCTCCCATACTTTTTCCATTTTACGCAGATCTAACTCACCATCTTTCAATTTCTCCATAAAAATTTGAATTATGAAGACAGTAAAATGGTGAAAGTAAAATAATCGAATAATATACAGTGATTTTAGGAGACGAAAGATGGAGATGGATCGTTTTTGAGAAGAAGAAGAGAAAATAGGAACGAAAAATCGAAGAGGAGAAGGTAATAACAAGGTTTGATGTGTGGATGATTAGAGAAAGGACAGAAATGGAGGAACGGAGAAGACAACAATGGCGGTTGAGTGAATAAGAGAGGCGGAAGAGAGAGAAAGCTAGGGTTTTTTGAGGGAGGGTTAGGGATTATATGGCGGGAGTGATTAGGGTTAGTGAGGGGTTGGGCTGGGTTAGTTTAGGGTTAGTGTAGTTAGTGGGCTGGATTAGGTAGTCCTAATTATGGGTTTTGTTGTAATACAAAAAAGTAACAAGGACCAAATGGTCATTTCACACAAAGAAACATTGCCAAAAAAGGAAATAGGGAAGGTATTGTGAATAGACGAAAATGGAAATAGGGAAGGTTATTATGAATAGGAGGGAGTATTTATTTCATTAATTGTAGTAGTGAAATTACGACATTCTATGAGATAGTTGACGTATAACGATCAATACTAAATCGGTCGGAAATGTAACGCTACATGTTCAAATTGGATTAAAAATGTATTCCAACACACGGTAATAATAGCATCAGGAAACCTATTTGTTTGGGAAATTGGTCGAATAAGTACTATTGCGCTATATAACGTAGCTAGATGCTGCAACCGTTAACTTGTGGTCGACCAACTAGTTATTTTAAAACAATAAGTCTCCTGAGAGACTATTGTACAAATTTAAGAAAAAGCGCTCTCAAGGTAATATAATATGTACAAATCATGATTAAAGATAAAATTACTACATTTATTATGTAAATAAGTACGAAATTACTATGGTACGATCAATGATAAAAGGGTCACGAAATACAAATAAAAGGATATAAAAAATGAGTTTCCCAATAATTTATCAAGAGACCGTATCTCTCAAATTTTAGTGATTTTAAAAGGCCGTTCAACATCTTCTATCAAATATCATTGACTTTTTACGCCTAATTGGTTATTCAGTCAACAGAGAGTGATCAAGGATGATAACTTACACGCATTAATTTTGGACCAGTCATACATGATGATTGTCAAGTTTTACTGAAATAGTCGTATCTTGGGGGCGTGGCCCTAAAACATATGTATGGGTGTATGTCCCTCCCTTCGGTCAAACTTTACCCCTTTGGATTGTTTCAAACTTTCAATTAATTTACATCCCATTTCTTGTAACTTTATTTTAAGCTTACCCTCATTGAAACATGAATAAAATAATAGTCTCACAAACTCAGCCAAATGTTTTATTTCTCTAATATATGTGGAGTTTTATCATAAAACGAAACATTAGATTAAGTAGAAGAGAATACAATGTTAAATGAAAATTGTTGAGGCTATGGAGTGAAATAAATTGGTAATAATATGAAGAGTTTTATTTTTCGTACTTTGTTTAGTAAGCAGTGACATACTCACATAGAGAAAACTCCGCAACTTTTCGGGCAATAGACGTATTTTATTGTTAAATTTGTTTGCTTCAAAATTTACCTCCTTTACATCCAGTGGCGGAGCCGAGATTTTAGACCAGTGGGAAAGTCGTTATACTATAAGGCAACTTTAGAAAAATCCGAAAAATTTAACTAAAAACTTTGAAATTTTCAAATGCCAGCGGGGACGAGCGCCCATACACACCTGCCCCGCACCACCACTGTTTAGACCCCATAAAAGCAATTATACTAAAATTAATCCAACTCTATAACGATTTTGGGAAAGTATTAGAGTATAAAAATCAATCTTGGTGTTTCAACTATTAACTCTAGATTTCAATTGAGATGGTTTCTTAACATAGTATCAGAGTTAGTAACCGAAAGGTCACAGTTTTGAGTCTCACTCCAGTCGATTTTAAAGTAGAATAATAGCACTAGGTATGAGGAAACGTGCAATTGGTTCGACACTTCAAATCCAAAGGACATTCTTGTGAATGGCGTGTTATAATATAAAAACAAATTTTGAGACTTCAATCATCAATTTAAACTTTGGGTTAAGATGATTTATTTTTTTTTTTTTTTTTGGTTCAAATGAGCGCACTATGTCGCGGATGAGAATCGAACCCCCAACTTCATGGTTGGGATAAGAGTGCTCTTAAGATGATTTATTGACAGTAAGCCAAGCCACTATTGACACGGCAAATAAGCTAGCTTACCCGAGTAAAATGCTTGGTGAGTTCTAGGTAATAATTTAACTATCTCAAATGAATTTGAAGTGTCCTTACACGTATAGTCTTGTCCATTCATAATGTAGACAAATGTGGTTGACTCTCATAACTTTATACAATTATGAAATTAAATTTCATAACTTTTAATTGGAGTGATTGTGCCTCATAATCTGCATAATAAATGAAATTAAAACCCTTTTATTAAAATCTCACTAAAAATTCAATTTATCATAAAAGTAAAAATTGGTTATTTTTTCTTATGAAAAATACAAAATAAAAGTATAAAAAATTAATTATAAAATAGCATAAATTAGATAATAAAAATTAAAATATTTTACGAAAATTAAACAATTTATTATTATTATTATTATATAAAGTACATAATTTTCAACTTTTTTTACAAAATTTTAAAAAAAAAAATCAATTGCAAAATATTTCGTTAGGTAGTTGTGTTAAAAGCAGAAGTCGGAATAAAAGATATTCATGACGAAAAAATATAAAAAAAATATAACAAAAGGGTAAAAAAAAATTCAAATATTTCTATTTTTCAACACTTAAAATAATCATATAAGTTGTTAATGGTTTTTTTAAGGAAAAAAAAAAACATATTGAATTACATATATATGAAAAATGGGTTTAGTATTAATAAATATAATTTTAGTATGTTATTCGTATATGTGTTGCTAGATAATGATATTTTTGTAAAATTTTGTATTGGGTTTAATCGCACTTTATAAGAAACTTATGTGGTCAAATTACTAAAATTAAAAGTTAATAGTATTAATTTCACAATTGTACAAAATTATGGGTTAATCACCGCTTTCACGATTGAAAAGATTATAAAATACGGAGCAATCATATCTATATTAATACAAGAATATTTCGTGCAATTTCGTGCGTCCACATTATCGTCCATTTGTTTTTAAAATAAATGTAGGATCCACCACAAAAAAATATAGAATTAATTTAAGAAAAACCAACTTTGTTAATAGAATTTCATCGAATAATCAAATAAAAAACTTCAATGGACCACGATCCTCAATTCCATTTATGCTGCATAAATAATACAATATGAAAATGCAGAATTCTCAATAGTCCACATAGTCTATAAATAATAAAAATAAAATAAAATAACAAGATGAACAAAAAACATTCTTAGAGAATGAAATATAAACGATAAAAAAATGGTAAAACAAATAACGTTGTTGTATTATTTTACAAGTTTTTAACTCTAACATTTTGATCATCATAATAGCAAATTTTCAAGATATTACTTTTTTAAATATTAATCATTATATCGATCTTCTTAAAACTATGCGCGTGCAATTTTACCCAGGTTAAAAACTAATTTTTATAATGCTTTGATCGCAATGACGGATTTAGCCTTAGTCTTCTAGGACTATAGCGCTGAAATGCCAAATACGATTTTGAATACGAAGTACTAAGTAAGCTTGACCAGAAATCCAGAATGTAGCATAGATGGTTGCTGAATTCTATACTTATCATGCAGACAGTGGTTCAACTCCTACCCAAAGATGATAAAAGCCTTTCATAATTTTTAATATCTGTTCCTCACACACCCCAATATTAGTTATAACCTTATTTTAAGGTAACTAGTTTTAAACTCGTATAAATTACACGGGTATACAATTTAAATATTATTATTAAAACTTTGAAAACTACACTAGTACAAAAATTCTCTATTGCGTCAGTTTTAGGCGACCTATTGCGTCGGTTCTGGGGTTGACGTATATCGAGGGGGCGTTTAATGAAACGTCAGTTCTAAAACTGACGCAAAAAGTTAGCATTTGCATCAGTTCTTAGTAAAAACCGACGCAAATATGTTAACAAATACATCAGTTCTTTAGAAAGAACCGACGCAAATATGGATAGAACTGACGCAAATACCCCACCTTTTGCGTCAGTTACTGCTAGAACTGATGTATTTGATAACTTATTTTAGCGCTAAATAGAGTGGTATATGCGTCAGTTATTGCTAGAACTGACGCTTTTCACATCTTTTTGCGTCAGTTTTTCTAGAACTGATGTATTTGATAAGCTATTTTAGCGTCATTTAGAGTGGTATATACATCAGTTATAACTGCAACAGACTCTTTTGCTCTTATTTTTTGCGTCATTTCTTTTCAAAAACGATGCAATTACTGTTTACCATTTGCATCATTTGTTGTAAGAACTGGCAAATTATTTTTATGTATTTTAAAAAAAAAATTGCTACCGAAATACCGGCAGCACCTCCCCTATAAAACTGATACCCAAAACGCCAAAAATTTAAAACCGCCTGCATTAAGATATCCAATGAAAGGACATTACATTTCCTTTGAACCAACAACATTCATTCCAAAATCCAATCCATTATTACAATGAACGTTTTAACAACGCTCATAATACAATCCAACAAAAGTCATAGTTAATACATACTAAGTTAATCTATTCCATGGATTGGCATTCGGTCATATGGAGTAAATGGAACATACCCAAACACTCTATGATTACTTGGCTATTTTGTCAGAAAGGGGTTCACACAAAGGAGAAGCTGTTTAAAATTGACTGCAGTAGTAATGATAGTTGTTGTCTGTGTGGCAATGGGTCTGAATCTGAATCATTTACTGCAGGATTGTGACTATAGCAGGAGGATCAGATCAGTTCTGGTAACTTGGACAGGTGCTGATTTACCTCAATTTCCTGCTGTGATCTGGACTTGTGCAGATAAGAGGGACATAAAGATTCAAGGGCTTGTGTTTACTGCCTACTGCCATACCATCTGGATGAAAAGAAACCAAACTCGCCTGAATGCTGTGTTGCTCCATCCTTCAATAGTCGTCAAGGAAATTCAGGAAATGGTTAAAGGGAAGATCAAGGCTATGATGCATGACTTTTATGATTGTTATCATATGAAGACGATCTCCAACTGGGATTTTTCGAACCATTGGGCACTTTTGCAGCAGACGAAAAACATACAGTTTGTTTGTAATAATGTATACTGCTAATGTGCGCGTGCCAGAGAGGAGTTTCCGAAATGTCTTTTTCAGATACAATCTGCAAGATATGATCTCAGTACTTCAGCTTCTGACTCAAAATGGATAAAGAAAACTAGAAATTTAGCAAGCCTTATTCTTACCTTGTGTGGGTGTAGAACGCCTGCCAGCAGTCGAGGTGTTCGCAAACTTGCAGCAGCCAGCTTTATATTGCAGTACCTAGAGAAAGGCAACTCCCAAAGTAAAGTAATTCGCATGAAGAGTCAAAGAAGAAGACCCAAGTTCCCCAATGACTCCGGCTTGTGGCGGATAGTACAGGTAAATACCCAAATGTATGCAGCAACGAGACTATTTTTGGATCACGTAATTGGTTCTTCATGCACAAGACTAATGAGTTCTAACAAAAATTAAAAATGAACTCACATAACGGGTTTTTCATCATCCGCAACATGTTGAAATTCCTTTCGTTTCTCTGGATGCTAAACTATATCGTACAACATCTTGGAATCGTTACTGATCATAAGGTCTCGATATGCTTTTGGAAGTACATGAGCACTGCAAAATTTGACTGCTGAATCAAGAGAAAATTGACACTTCCTAAATAACATCATAAATAACACAAAACAACATCAGAAACCTTTTAGGCGGGAGCACAACCATCAACTGATCAAAAGGTTTGCGTGGAGACCCTGTATGGAATTTCACTTTAACCCGGCCTAACCCTTCAAATTCTGAAGCAAACAAACCATAATGGTAGGGATAGTACCTAATCATAGAGATTCGTGGAGTTAGAAAATTGATTACAGTTCGGAATTATATTGAATAGTGAATTGATTACATTCTTCCGGTTATATTACCAGTTCCAAGATGGCACTCCAGTTCCAAGATTTCATCAGGAGTAAGATCCCCTAGAACTTTCGTCAACATCTATAATTCGTAATTAATATGCTAACAACAAATTCGTCATTATTTGTTAGGATTTATGCAAGGGCGTTGAACAACAAGTCCAACATTCCAAGAACAGGTGAAGAGAGGGGGTTCAAATATGCTTAGCTTATTCACTTTTAATAAAAGAGAATATTTTTATTCACAATACGAGTAAGAGTCTTAGAGAAGTCAAGAAAGATCAGACGATCAAAAGAGGAAAATTAGCAACGCTTCTTCTTTTGCAACTCTAAAACAATTTTTTCTTTCAATGATTCAACATTATAAAACATCCATTTATTTGTGAAAAACGGGAAAAAAAAAAAGAATTGATGAGTTAACTCAATTTCAAAGAGGAGCTTTTTTTTTACTTTATTATGTAATTTGATTTTCTTTGTGATTTGTGGCCTTGTCTTAAAATTTAGAACAGAGCCACCTTAAATCATTTGACGGCCGACATTTGTGCCTATGGGCTATGGCCTATAGATATATACTTGATCATGTGAGATGTATTTACATATTCGTCGTTGTTTGTTAGCATTTATGTAGGGGCGTTGAACAACAAGTTCAACATTCCAATAACAGGTGAAGACAGGGGGTCCAAATATGCTTAGCTCATTCACTTTTAAAAAAGGAGAATATCTTTATTCACAGTAAGAGTAAGAGTCTTACAGAAGTCAAGAAATATCAGACGATCAAAAGAGAAAATTAGCAACGATTCTTCTTTTGTAACTCTAAAACAGTTATTTCCTTCAATGATTCAACATTATAAAACATTCGTCTAGTTGTGAAAAATGGAAGAAAAGATAAAGAATAGATGAGTTAACTCAATTTCAAAGAGAAATTTTTTTTACTTTATTATATAATTTGATTTTCTTTGTGATTTGGGGCCTTGTCTTAAAATTTAGAACAAGGCCACCTTAAATCATTTGACGGCCAGCATTTTTGCCTATGGCCTATGGATATATATTTGATCATGTGAGATGTATTTACAAATTCGTAATTAATATGCTAACGATATATTCGTCGTTATTTGTTAGCATTTATGCCTATTGATATATAGTTGATCATGTGAGATGTATTTACAAATTCGTAATTAATATGCTAACGATATATTCGTCATTATTTGTTAGCATTTATGCCTATTGATATATAGTTGATCATGTGAGATGTATTTACAAATCCATGAATGACTTGAAACTCCAAGTACACGATTTATTTATTTTAGAGTCAACACTCAACGTTAGACTAAAGACTATAATAAAATATACTCATTGACTTAGAATTCAACACAATGCAACAGTATGGACTATGGACTATAGAGGACTTGAACCGTAATAAACAACGTACGGAATACAATATTAATGTCTTTATGAATTTTTAAATTAATATTCTCTTTGAAATTGAGTTAACTCATTTATTCTTTATCTTTTCTTCCATTTTTCACAACTAGACGAATGTTTTATAATGTTGAATCATTGAAGGAAATAACTGTTTTAGAGTTACAAAAGAAGAATCGTTGCTAATTTTCCTCTTTTAATCGTCTGATATTTCTTGACTTCTTTAAGACTCTTACTTTTACTGTGAATAAAGATATTCTCCTTTTTTAAAAGTGAATGAGCTAATACTCAAAACTCTCTAATTCGCCTATTTCAAATGTTTATTATATTTTTTATTGATTTGTGGACAATAATTTGTCATGTCATAAATAAAAAATTTTCACCCAATAAAAAATACATAACTTTTGGTAGTTTAACTATTATACATGATTACATGAGAACATTTTACTAAATTTTAGGGTAGCACAAATGTTTTTCTATGAATATATATAGTATCTGTTTTAACTTTTAAGAGAGATTTAGTATAACACAAATTCTTATTTGCAACGGCACTATCCGTCGCAAGCTTGCGACGGATACCGTTTTCTCTCACAAAATACCCACTTTTTCTCTCTCTGCAACACTATTCCTGTGGTCCCTTTCTCCACTAACTCATTTTATATCCATTTTACCTCACAAAATATCCGTCACAAATAATGACCCGTCGCAAGCAAGACTTACTATTAGTATAATTTGGTGGATTTGTATGATTTTGACCCAAATTTAGCGGGGTTTACTATGAAGTATGCAAAATGAATGGGGATTACAGAAATTAAAGTAGGATCTGAATAAACAGTAGAGAAAGGATAGGTATTATATTAGACTAGTCCGTTTTGGATGATAGATATGTAATCAATTTGATTACTATTATGCATAAAAGTGTACGTAAATCAATATAAGTGGCCAGATTATATATATCTAGGTTGCGTGAGACAGGATATGTGACTCTGCATGCTGCACAGACATTTCATCATTTTGGCTGTTAGTAATATTTAATGCCGCCATTTTACTCCTCTTTCTAATCTACTCTCGTCTCTCTATTTAACACTCCTTTATAAATTCATCTTTCTTAATCTTAATAAATACGGAGTACAACGAATGGATATAGACAGCTTTTCGAACTGGTGCTTCAATTCAAGTGAGGTGGTCCTGCTAATAAATGGGAGAACATCCATATCGTTTTGTTTCTTGCCATAATTGAATTT
Source organism: Silene conica (assembly GCA_029255685.2). NCBI lineage: Eukaryota > Viridiplantae > Streptophyta > Magnoliopsida > Caryophyllales > Caryophyllaceae > Silene > Silene conica. The sequence continues at coordinate 56,834,452 of CM055313.2, forward strand.
TTTTTATATCTTTTTATCTATATAATTACACAAATATTTTAGAAGCGCTGATTGAGCCACGTCATCAACGCAAGTTTTGATTTTTTTTAATTCTCTCAAATGGGTCTCGCAATATGTTTAATGAATTTTCTGAGTCATAACCGCCCGATATTCTAAACAAATGTCTGATATGGTAGTTCTGAAATATTACGCAACATTTTTATATAAATTCGTAAACATGAATTCCTACGAAAAACGGTCAATTTGTATAATATGAAATTAAATATTATATAATCGAATATATATGTCCCGTCTAAAATGATTAGACAACATTTTTTTCTTTTTTTTAATTCTCCCAGGTCGGTCCCGCAATGTGTTTGATGAATTTGCTGAGTCATAACCTCCCGACATTCTAAATAAATGCCGGATATTGTAGTTTCAGAAATATTACGTAATATTTTTATATAAATTCGTAAACATGAATTCCTAAGAAAAACGGTAAATTTGTATAACAGAAAAATTAAATATTATGTAATCGAATATATATGTCCCGTCTAAAACGATTAGACAACAATTTAAATAATTAGAATAAACATTATAATAATTAACAATTTACAACAATAAAAAACCGACCATACAAAATTTAAAAAAGATTAAAATAACGTAGAAATTAATATAGAACCAGAAACAGTGGACAAATTAAAATATTTTACGAAAAACAAATTATAAACAAAACCGTTAAAACTAAACGTTAAAATAAAATATAAATTAATTTTTAAAAAAACAATAATAATGATAAACCTCCTGCTCAACAAGTTCTCTTAGCAAAGTACACTATGCATGCATTTATACATATTATAAATTTCTCCATAATTTCCTGTCTTTATCAGAGGATTCAAACTCGAACCATTCAATATTAGAGGACCGTAATTCATATAACTCAAAATTAACCCATTAGACAAAAAAATCATTTAATAAAAACAATATAAATTAATTTAAAAAATTGAAATCTAAATCTTATCTTTATTAATACAAGAACATTTAAAGCATCCTCATTAATCCACGTCATCATTTGCAAACTCCTCCACAATTTCTTGTCCTTATCAGAGGATTCAAAACCGAAAAATTCAATATCAGAGGACCGTAATTCATATAACTCAAAATTAACCCCTTAGACAAAAAATCAATTAATAAAAACAATATAAATTAATTTAAAAAATTGAAATATAAATCTTATCTTTATTAATACAAGAACATTTAAAGCATCCTCATTAACCCACATCATCATTTGCAGTTTTTTTCTTTTCCGTAAAATATCAGTAATGGTGCAGTGGGTCATGTCGAGATACATGAGAATTAATTGTTTTGGTTGGTTTTATATTAGTGTTTATGACTTACTAGTAAATATTTTGTATGTTAATTACTACGTATTATTTTCATTTTCAATTTTAACAAATCAAGTTAATCAAATAAATAACATCCTAAAATTAGTTACTTTAAAGTATTTTTTGAACAATAATATGACCAAAAATGTTAGTTAAACTATATCAAATAAATCAAGAAAAGTTATATTCATTTTTTATTTTGTACATAAACAACAAACATACATTTATTTTTCATGATAATCATATCAATATCAGCATGCCAAAACTATTAAACATAAGAACTAATCTAAAAAGTTTATTTAAAACTACAAAAGAAGACAATGATAAAAATACGAAAAAAATACCACAAAATTTTAGCATAAAACTTCATAGATGAAAATTTTAATTACGGTAAAAGTAACTATTCAAGAGTTTATGCGTAAAGCTTCACATAAATATTATTTGAAAAAAACGCTCCAAATATTAAATTAATAATGACACGATAAAAAATGGGATATTGAAACTGCAAAAGAAATGTACCATAATAAATACTTAACATTTACAAAAACACGAGTAATGACGGACTTTGGGGGCAATCATTTCTTTTTTTCTCCGATAAGCTAAAAAGCGATATTGATCCCCTAGAGTAGGACCAACCTATTTCATTATTTTGAATGATGTAAGTTGAAACTATCGGCTTTCAAACCATCTCCAAAGAATTCGACATGTTGACAACTCTGATTTATGAGTGAGTTGTGACGATGAAAAATGCATATATAATGAAGAAAATTTTGAGATTTTTGTATTAACATGTATTTATCATTGTATATTGTAATTCTGGTATGATATTTCAAATTTATATAGATTGATTGCGTTTTGATATTACAATATTTTTAGTATATCGGTCTTGTAAAATTATATTATAAATCGAAAATCGAAAATATGACTAATCATTATTCATAAATAACAATACTTGAACCTGCAATCCCGTGTAATTTGTACGGGATTAAAACTAGTTTAATAAAATTTATGTTTCTATGATAAGAACTAAATAATCTGATTATAAATTAAAAATACTCGTTATATTTTACATATTATACGTCTTATTTGAGACTACTTGATAGAAGGCGATAGAGATACACATTGTGTATGGAAAAACTCATACACGACCAATCATATCGCGCCACGTGTATAACCATAGTTAATTTGCATGGATTAGTGTTAGGGTATATTAGTAATTATACAAATGTAGTTAACTTCTTGTACACCTGTAGTTAGCATAATTTAGGAAAATTTGTTATTTTATTAAGTTTTTATTATGTTCTACTAAATTAATATTTTTAAAAAATATTTTGTTATTTTTTGTATTTAATTAAATTTTCGGAAATATTAATTAGTAATATTGTTTTTTTTTTGTAAATTATTATTCTAGAATTTTTTTTGTATTTAATTATTTTACACAGTTTTTTTGTCTTTTATTAATATTCTGTTGGAAATTATTTTGGAAATTATTTTGGAAATTATTTTTGCAAATTAATTTTTTTTCTATGTAATTAATTTTGACGTTTTTTGTTTGTATTTTATTAATATTCTTTTGAAATTATTTTTATAAATTAATATTCTGGAAATTAATTTTTTTTGTATTTTAATTATTAGACTCGTTTTTTATTTTTTTTATTACTATTTTTGAAACCGATTTTTCGATTAGTCTAACTTAATCAAAGATGACTTGCTAATTTAAAAAATTTAAAAATGTTGCTAATAGGGTTCGAACTTGGGATCAATTACACACAGACCAATGTTTGCAAGTAAAGGTTTAATTAACCAATTAAACAATGGTATCAACACATCTATTTATGAATTACAATCGTTAATATTCTGAAATCTACTAAATTAATATCCTCGAAAATCTTATTGTATTGAATGATTATTTTTTAGATATTTTAAATAAGATAGTAAGGGAATGAATAAGTTTTCTTAAATTGATTTCCTTCTATTTTTTTAAGTAAACTTTGGTTATTTCTGAATTCACTAATTTTAAATTTTAAATTATATATTATATTTTTCCGAACTGTTTTTTATTTAACTAAATTTCTCGTTTTTTGATTTTATTGTATTTTATTCAAATTTGTTAGTTTAAATTTATTTAAGAGTTTGTATTTATAATCTTTTATTATGGGTTAAATAAAAATACAATATTCTGGACTCTACTATAATAATTTTGGAAAACCGTAATTCGAAAAATAACAAAAAAACGAAAATGGTTAAATAAAAACAACCAAAATGCATTAAATAAAAAAAATGAAATTCATTAAATAAAAGAACGAAATGATGATAAAGAATGGTATAATGCATTTCGTTTTTTTTTTTTTTTAATATTTACTGCTTTCGTTGTTTATTTTATTTACTGAATTTTGGGTTTTTTGTAATCATAGTTTTTTAATTGAATACGACTAACTGAATTCGTTTTTATGTTACATTTACTGTTTTTTATTTCCTGAAATCGTTTTTATTTTCTATACACTAATTTTTTTATTTAATGAATTTCGTTTTTTTATTTCCTGAAATCATTAGTTTAACTCTTGTAAAGATCGATTTTATATGTATAGAGAGAGGGTGAAACCCTAAATGTTAGTTTAACTCACATAAATATACATTTTAAACTATGATCGGTTTTATCATAATTAATACGTATATATATATATATATATATATATATATATATATATATATATATATATATATATAAATGAAAATTAAGCTAATATATAGAGAGAGAAAGAGTATTAAACCTTAAATGTGAGTTAACTCATGTAAATATACATTTTATACTATGATCAATTTGTAACAATTTTTCACGATTCAAAATTTTCAAAGATACATAAGATTATACTTTCAAGTTTCATATTTTCCAATTTTTCAACGATTCAAATTTTTTCTCTAATATACACAATTTTCAACGATTAAAATTTCTTCAACATAAATAATTCGTTTTTTTATTTATTAGACGTAATTTATTGATTACTCTTTTCAAGTTAAATTTGACATATTCATATTAATTAGACGTGTTGATACCTTGATTCATTGGTTAAAATTCTACTTGTAAACATCAGCTTGTGTGTAACTGATCCCAAGTTCAAACCTTACTAACAATGTTTTTTTTTAATGAAATTAAATCTTCTAATAATAGAAATCATTTTTTTATTTAATTAATTTGATTTATGGCTTAAAAATAATTGAAATCATTTTTTTATGATAATTTTATGATTATCATAGATTACGAAATATCATATTTTACGAAATATAGTTATGAAATAGGGAAATCTTACAATTAGGAATTTTTATTAAATTCCAAATATGGTTAGCAAATCAAATTTTGCTAAGATTTTGTTTTTAGTTTATTAAAATTATGGAAATGAAATCAAGTATTGAGAATTTAATCAAATATTATGGAAATTTAATCAAATATTAAAATTTACCAAATCAACTTTTAAATTTTACAATTCTTCGGGTTTTAATCAATTCTTCCGAGATTTTTATTTTATTTTATTACATTTACGGTTTTCATCAATTTTACTTGGAGTTTATAAATTTTAATATATTCACGATAGTAATCAATTTACTGATTTTGTTTTTTTTAAAACACACTAATTTCGTTTTTTTATTTTATTTAATGAATTTTTTTTTAAAACACATTGACTTCGTTTTTTTACTGCCTTCGTTTTTTAATTTAATTAATTTTATATAGGGCTTGAAATAAAGTGACAAAACTAATTGTACTTCCCAATTTATTTGAGCTTACATTGAATCGTTTTTTAAAATTGATACTCATATTTCAAGAATTGCAATTAATTGAATTGAATTGAAATTTAAGCGAATTTCCTCAAATTTAATCGTTAAAATACACTTGCATTAATTGAGTTTTGAAAAATATAATATATAACTTAAAATTTAAAATTTGTGAAGTCAGAAATAACCAGAGTTTACATTAAAAAAATTAAGGAAATCAAGTTATGAAAAATTATTCATTCCCTAAATTAAATATCTTATTTAAAATATCTAAAAAATCATTCAATACAATAAGATTTTTGAAAATATTATTTTAGTAGATTTCAGAATATTAATAATTGTAATTCATAAATGGGTGAGCTGATACCCTTGATTAATTGGTTAAAACCTTACTTGCAAACATTAGCTCGTGTGTAATTGATCACAAGTTCGAACCTTACTATCAACATGTTTTTTTTATAAGAATAACTCGTATTTTTTACAAAATATAATTAATTAAATTAGAAATATTGAATAATTGGTAATATAATCTAATTAGGCCTTAAAACAAATTACTAATTAAATTAAACATACCGGATTATAATTACATATTAACTAAATTTTTCTTATTAAAATACAAAATAAAAATATTCCATGTAATTTAATTAATTCGAAAAATCATAGAATATTTTATTACTAACTAAAATTATTTTTTTAAGAAAATATTAATTTCCAAAATTTTACTTTTTTATTAATAACTGAAGCTAATTTATTTTTTTCAAAAAAAAAAATCGAAACTACAAAATTATTATTACTTAAAAAATTATTATTATTATTGATTAATTAACAAAAACAAAAAATTTAGAAAATAAATTCCAAAAATATTAATTGATTCTACTACATATTAAAGAAATATTTGTTTTACAAATAAAATCATTCAATTTTGTCAAGAGAATAAAATTTAAACAAAAGAACAAAATTTCCTAAATTAATGCTAACTACTTCCTCCATTTTCCTATTTTCTTCCCATTTCCCTTATTTGACAAATTACCTATTTTCTTCCCATTTCTTTTCTTTCCTATTTTAGACAACCAAATTACAACTTTATTATTTTTTTATTACAAAAAATACCCTCTTTTCATTACTAACCCCACTTATTACCTTCCTTTCATTACTTTATCATTTCTTTATTAGTTTGCCTTAATCCAAATGCAAAATGAAATGGGAAGAACACTTATAAATGAAGGAAGTACATGTTAACTAGACTTGTAAAATTACTAAACTACCCTAAAACTAACTAATGTGGTTTAAGTTGGGTTATCTACGTAGCGCAACATGATTGGTTGTGTATAGACTTTTCCATACACAATGTGTATCTGTAGTTTTTTCCCTACTTAATAGTTGACTTATCTTTTTAAATGTTTTTTTTAATGTAAGAGAGTCACAAAAACCAAATTAATGCGGACTTGGTCATGAGTATCATTGCATCATGACATTACCAAAACAAACACAATTTTCTCTAAATGTAATTTGTCCTTATAAAATAAATTAAACCTCTTCTGCCATTGGTTAGCAAAGGTGTGTCGCTCGTACCGAGTTTGTAAATAACACGGAGAGGATACACAACTTCACTTGTAGGAAATTTCAAGTATACGTTGGACTTTTATAATCCAAAATAATTGGTCAGATGTTATTTTCTAATTACTTAATTATGTGGACGAAAGTTACATTAGTGCATCAAATTAGAGTAGTTGATCATGGCATATTTGCTTGTACTCCACCTCTATAGTTCTATCTATTCCATATTGACCATATACCTTTATGGCTTAGTAAATCTCTCTGATAACAGATATATCCGTCACAAGTTTATGACGGGTCAAATATTTTACATATTAGTAAATAAAACAAAATAAAATGATATTCTCTAGGTACTTAATTTTTGTCTTATCTCTATATATGAATATTATTTGACCCGTCGCAAATTTACGACGAATATGTTCGTCATAGATGAGAATTTGTGTTATGGCTTTATGTCTTTGAAAAACTTGATCGAATTATTAATCAAGATAGTTTACAAGTAAAATTGTCTTTATATGTTTTACTCTCTTCTCAAACTTTTAATATAAGAGTACGATTATGTGAGTGAAATGGATTTTACGTACGTTGCTAAAAGTTCCAACCGTAAGTATTGCAATTATTTTAAACCTTTGCAAAAAAAATGTCCTAAGTCGTAATAATATACGGTATCATTGGATATAGGAGATATAATTATTGATTAAATGTTAAATATCATGACAATATAAATAGGTCTATGATTGGAGATTGATGTACATATAATTTAATTTACTAATAACTATCATTCGATGCAAATCATGCTACAAATACGCGAAAATTCCTTTCAAACTATGTTAGATGTCGCATTTGAGGTACACTTTTTATTGTCGCAAATCAAGTTTATAATAACTTGTACTTATATGTTTCTTTAAATCATGCTACAAATACGCGAAAATTCCTTTCAAACTATATGTTAGATGTCGCATTCGATGTACACTTTTTATTGTCGCAAATCAATTTTTTAATTACTCATACTTATATGTTTCTTTAAGTATTATTTTTAAGCATAATTGTGTTAAAATTATAAGTGTTTATCTTATTTTAATAAATGTTACTTTCCTTTTTATTCGATTATCCAATGTTATTGAAAGTCGCTTATCGGTTCTATAATTCTCTAAAAATACATTTTCCAACCCATTATAGTTAGAAGGTTATAAACATATGCAATATATCGAATTTTTCTTTTTATTTAAATTCTGATTGTCCATGTTTAAAAAAAATCAATTTATTAGATAAGGTTAAATAAATGTGAGGCAGGTTACTGGTAGACCAGTTTTACAAAATAATATTTTTTTCCCTTAAATTAAACACCAAAGCAAAATTAATTTTGTGACCACCTATATGATTTGTTAAGTATCTATACTTGTCTACGTTAGCCATGTTGGATTTCAAACTTTATTATCTAGCAACAGTTAAATTTTAAAGGTGTGTTTGGATACAATTTTAAGAGGGATAGGGAGGGGAGAGAAAGGGAAATGCGGTTGTTTAGATAATGAAATTGTTGAGAGGGAAATGGAAGCGATGAAAGAGGGACACATGATATATTGGATGAACGATGTTATGAAATATGATGGGGTAAAAATATCCTTGTAAGTGTATATTGTTAAAAATATCCAACATATATAATATGATTGTTTCCAATTGTGAGTGTGTTACATTTTGTAATAAGGGCAAAATGTCTTTTCATAATTTAAATGAGAGTAAAATGAGTTTTCCTTCGGAAAGTTTAATTTAATTTGGTCTAAAGGAGAGAAAATACATCCTTCCATTTCTTTCCCCCTCATTTCCCTCTCTCTAAATATTGTATCCAAACAAGAAAAAATTGATCACTCCCTTTCCCTTTCTCTTTCCCTCAGAATTCCCCTATCCAAACAAAGCCTTAAAAGATATCAATTCTTTGATGATGTCGATAATAAGAGCAATTAGTTTGTTTTAACACAATTAATTTAAAATAAACAAAATATATATGCAGACAAATCAGAGTAGAATAATCAATGGAACTCAAATATTGACTAAAGGAGTAGCTCTAGCACTATAAATAAGAGTGATTCCAAGAGCAATGTATAAGTAAAAGAAACTACTAAAACGTTTATTTGACTACTGAAGCAAAACAAATAGACATAAAATAGGGATATAGTAGTGATGGAGACAAAGAATATCCTTCACATGACCATTGGAGATGGAGAGTTTAGCTATGCTCACAACTCCAACTCTCAGGTAACATTATTTCTTATTCTCTATAACAATAAATCATCTACAAATTTAAATAACACTATTAGTAATGACCATTATATATATGTTACAACGTATCCATAGATTGTATGTGCTCGTTATTACTATCGTTTTATGTATGTACGCAGAATCGAGCATTCTCTTGTGTGATCAAGCCACTACTTGAGGCGTCGGTAAAATCTGTGCTTTATGATATGAATCCATGCAAAGTCCTAAACGTCGCAGATTTAGGGTGTGGAGTCGGTCCGACTCCAATTTCAGTCATCTCCACGTTATTAAAAACGGTTCAAAAAATATGTAACGAGTTGAAATTTGATGATGATGAAGTGCCACAAGTACAAATATATATGAGCGATCTTCCATCAAATGATTTCAACTTACTATTTAGAGAAGTGGGAAAGTTACAAAATGGAGATAAACAAAAGGGTATACCCTCCTGTTTCGTCATGGGTGCTCCAGGCTCCTTCCATGGAAGACTTTTCCCTTGTAACTCCTTGCAACTTGTTCTCTCTAATTATGCCATTCATTGGCTCTCTCAGGTTCTTCTCTACAATTACTCTCTTTTACAAACCTTTATCAAAACTAATTTTAAATTCACATTCTATTTGCTAACAAACTACAGTAACAATGATGGTGGAAAGTTATTATACCAAAACATGAGCACCGTACAAACTTTGAAACTGTCACCTAGTACAACGTTGATTGATCAATTCAGTGTGTCAGAAATGTTATATGAAGTACATTGTTAATTAAATGAATGCAAAAACGTTTATTTAATCATAAATAGATAACATTATATTCAATTATGAATTTGCTCACTTATTGTTATTTTTGGTTATATTAGAGTGAACACAAAGTCAGAGACGGATCCACGATTTTTGTGCAAAGGGGCACAAAAAAAATTTTGACGCGTTATCTACGCGTGTCTAAGGAAATATTTTAATTTTTTTAATTTTTTTCCTATATTAATTAACATTTAAGTAAAATAAATGGGAAAAAAATTGGACTTATAAATATCTTTTTTCAAAATAACGTTTTCTCTAAAATACTACGGAGGACAAAGTAGTTCAAAATTGCAGAATATAATACATTTTGGTACAAAATTGAACAATAAATACAAGTGATTCAATGGTTTAGAACTTGCCTCATAGTCTAAAGGCCATGGGTTTTGAAAGATGTAACATGAATTAAGGCCCAAAAAATTCATCAATATTATATAGCTACGAGGAATCAAATTGACATTTCTACCAACTATGCCATGATAATCATATTTCTATATTGGAGACGTATAAAAATTTCATGGGGGTACATGCCCACTCGGGACCCCCTAAATCCGTCCCTGCATAGAGTAAGTCTCTAATAAAACAGTCTCATATTAAGAGTATATGTTGAAATTAGAGACGTCTCATATTATGTCGTTGAGACAAATAATAAAACACATTATGGTAAAACTGTTTCACAATAAAGCATAGTGGTGCTTAGGTCTATAAATGTTAGTATAAGTGTAAGAATATGATGTATGTAAGTATGTAGGGAGTATGTTTGATTATCTAAAGTGCGTGGTGTGTGGCGTGATATTGAAGGTACCTAAGGGGCTGACTGATGAAAAAGGGACACAACTGAATAAAGGCAAGATTGTTGCGTCGGAAACGAGTCAACAAGAAGCACTAAAAGCATACTATCATCAATTTCAACAAGACTTTACTAACTTCCTCAATTGTCGATCTAATGAAGTTGTGCCAAATGGTTACATGGTGCTTGCCACTCTTTGTCGTCCTTCCACTAAACCCATGGAAACCCGTTTGCTCAAGTTCCTTTATCAAGCGTTAGCTCGTCTTGTTTACAAGGTATATCCAATCATTTTCCTCCATATTTAACAAATATCCACTTGATCAAATCATTTTTTCTCATAAAATATTTTTCCAATAACAAATCTTATCAATAATAGGTCCTCCCTTTGTCCCTCCGTCCCAATAATAATATGTTTACACTTGCTTTGCATTTCCCTCATAAAATAAACTAACTGCAAACATATCACTTTGATAGAGAAAGTATTTCGATTTTAATCTAAAGGCAGAGTTGCTTATCGTCTAACCTCAATCTCTAAATGGATAATTCTTTTTATATTTATGAATCTCAAAGTTTGTACATATAACAAAACAATGTGTAAATAGGATTATACAATTAATTGTATAAGAGCATGGTAGAATAACCTTAACAAATCTAACTAAATTTTTGTATATTACTTTGAACTTTTTAAATTTTGAGTTATATTTATTATATAAAGAACTTCATATTCATCTTTTTTATAGATCTCATATATTGTAAATTATTTAAGCTTATTAACTGGTTTATTATAAAGTTTCGAAAACTATAACGTAAGTTATTCTACTTACTAACAACCGTTTTTGATTTAAAAAATATTACGTTTATGAAAGTAATTGTATTATACTATTACGTCAGTTGATAAGCTTGCACCGTTTTGAATGAAATATTGTCAAGTATTGTTGTTAATAAAAAAATGTTGTCAATTGTTGACCAATACATAATAAAGTATCTATTATAATTTTGGATTATTATCTACAAATTGATATAGTCCGTATATATTATTTTGTGCAGCCGTTCTTGTGTGCTTTTTTTTGGTAAGATATAGTGACTACTTTATGTTAAATACTAAATAGTGACCACTTTGAAAAAAAAGGAAGTGGTCATTATTTACACACCAAATGCTCACAATATTTTGGTCATATATATAAAACAATTGTATAATGAAATTCGCGTATTTTGTGAAATAACATCCTAATCCTATACGTAACTTTACACATATAAATGAATCAGGGAGTAATTAAGGAGGAGAAACTTGACTCATTCAACCTGCCAGTGTACTTCCCATGCAAAGAAGAAATTCATGAATTTGTATTAAAACAAGGATCATTTGCAATAGAACACTTAGAAGTTACGTACGATGAAGTTCAAAATGAAGTGAAAGACTTTACATCAGGAGCTGAATTTCTAGCTAAAGTCGCAAGATCTATCTCTGAAGCTTTGATTTCCCATCATTTTGGAGATGATATTTGGGACGAGTTATACGATGCCATCTATCAAGTTATTTTGAAGCACTTAAAATTGGGTACCTACCCCAGTGACATTTTCAACATTGTTATTGTCCTTAGGAAACTGGCCGACGATTGATGTTTCAACTCAACGTCTCATTCATCCTACGTCTTTCCTCTACCATTAATAAAGACAAAATAATAAAGAAATGTAAAATAAAGCAACATGTAATTTACTTGTACTCAACTCACATCTTCGGGTTCTTGTTATTTAGTGTTATCATGTAATGTAATCGGTTATGTATGGAAAAGTTCTACCCAATTAATATTTGTAATCTTTTTAAAATTGTATCATATATTATATTAAAACAAACACCGGTTTCCCCATCCGTCGCCACGTGTCACACCATATCTATCCGCCACGTGTCACGTTTTTTTCAAAAGCCACATGGCGTATTCGGGATCGATGATTTTACGTTGGACATTAAAATAAAAATGACGTATTAATTATAAAATACTAATGGAGATTTAAACGGAATTGACATATTAATTAAAATATTAATGGATATTATTCTTCTCTTTCTAAATAATTTTTAAATTGTAATGAAATTGATTCTCAAATTGATTACATGGAAAGGTGTGATCAATATGAGAATCAATTCTAAAATTGATTTGAAATATGTTTTGAGCATTAATGTAAAATGAAACAATTATGGAATTGTGAATAGTTTTAAAATTAAATTGATTCTCAAATTCATATAGCATTTCAACTTAGTCAAATAATATGATGAACATTGACAAAAATAAGTAGTGTCCGCCAATTCCCGAAAATATGGGATATTAAATCATGCAAATAATATATGACGTGTCCACTAATCAAGAATTTTCGAGAATAATTGTGAAATCATGAATAATTTCGAAATCCCTCATGATTCTAAAATTGATTCTGCTGATTTTGAAATTAAAATGGACATTGAAACGAGCCTTAGTTGACAGCATTATTCTTTTCTTTCAAAATAATTTTGAAATTGAAATGAAAATATACTTGATTACATTGAAACATAAGGGATAAAAAATGAAATTGGCGAAATTGATTACATTAATTATGGAATCCAAATAAGTTGAGATACCACTATTGACTTTCATAATCTCTATCTCTATTTTAATTATAATAATCCTTCCATAAATAGTTTACTTTTCTACACCTACATTTAAACGGAAGAATGAGGCGATTAAGAAATAAATTTGAAATAAATTTGATTCTGAAATTGATTATATTGAACCTTTCATATTTCATAAATTGAATATTCGCCTAATTTGAAATGGTATTATACGCGATATTTAAGTTACAAAATTTTCGTGGTTTCCATAATTATCTAATTGTGATTAATTTCGAAATAAATTTGATTGAAAAATTGATTACATTGGAGCTTTCATTTTTCATAAATTGATATATTTGCCGAATTTGAAATGGTATTATACGAGATATTTAATCAAGTTTATTTTTTTCGTTTCTAACCCTTCAGAAAATTCATCTCATTCTTCCTAAAACCTTTTCTTCTCAAAACTCATCTATACACTATGGCTCAAAGCATCATGATCACCAAGTTCAGCAAAATCAAACTCGAGGATCAGTACAATAATGTACGCGCAAAAGTCCTCCGCAGATGGGTACGTCCCGATCTTTACAGCAAGAAATTCGCATTATTTGCGGTCGATGTCATTTTAATGGATGATGAGCTTTATTTTATCTCTACTGAATTCGTGTTTGTATACACATTTACCTCACATTTTTTGATTACACGATAACTCCTATGTATTTTTTTCTTTAACCTTACTTTTTTCCGGCTGTAATTACAGTCCACTACAATTCAAGCAACGGTACGGAGGGGACTAATTAAAAAGTTCCAGAAAACCATCGAGGAAGGGAAAGAATACAATTTCACCAACATGGAGGTTTCCGAAAATATGGGTTCATATGTTACTAGGGTCTCTATAAACAATAAACATTGTTTATATTTCAGTTTCACAACGCGTGTTGATCAACCGCCAACGCCAATTATTTTACATAACGGCTTTCGGTTTAGTAATTTCCAAGACATTTTGGAAAAGAATGTGTCTGATCGCCATTACTTTGGTATGAAATACAGAAACTCATTATTACTAATATCAATTCATTATTTAACATAGTGTATAATATTTTTCCTAGTTTAATTGTTTTTTTATAATTTAGTTATTAACGTACTCTTTATTGGGTTACAACTAAATCTAAAATTATAACAGATGTAATTGGAGAGTTAACAGGATGTTCAAAAGTTACTTTGTCGAAGAACAAAGGTGAAAAACTGAGAACCGTTGAACTGACTGATCTAAAGTAAGTAAACGCACCAGTTTTTGGTTCAAATTTTATATTCCACACGTTATATTATTATTTTCTAATCAACTATTATTCAACTTTTACATACAACAAAACGGTGGTGAAATGTTCAGTATGGGGAGACTATACCGATGAGTTTTCATTTTAGGTCATTATTATACTTCATATAAAAATATTTAAAATATACTTTTATTAGCAAGTGTCTATTTATGTTGCGTTTGAGGCACAAGGGTCGTATTTGAATGTTTGTCTCGATACCATTGTATGGTGATCGTTTCTTTTCATATATACTTGCACTTTATCAAATAGAAAAAGATTGACGATACCGTCTAACATATACTCATAACATTACGCCTCCGGTCCAAAAAATATATATTTAAGATATACTCAAAATATCAATTTACGTTACCACCCGTGCAGTGCACGGGTTCAAAAACTAGTATTATTTCATTTACAGTTAGTGGACTATACAACCAGTTCTATATATCTATATGATAATATAGATTTGGAGCTTTATTCTAAATAATTTGAGCTTATATGTATATTTTACGAGCTTTATTGAAAAGAATCTAAGCACCTTTATAAAAAAATTTAACACAAAAAATTACATTGAAACTAAAAAATAAAACATATAAACACAATTGTATTTAAATTTAATGCCTAAAAAATTAAAATGTAAGTCAAAAATTTTAAAAGCTCAAAATGATTACATATAAGTCCAATTACATTTGTATTGGATGTATCATCTGGTTGCGTAGTCTTATTTGTGTTTCCTTTATTATGACTGAATTAATACACATTTCATTTTAGAACATGATTTAAGTCACATTTTTTCTTATAGAATGACTCAAATAAATTACTTAAAAAGGGAAGGAATCATTTATTGTGAACAAGTATATGCTAAAATCTCCTTCCGAATTATATTGTTCATGTTAGGGTGCTTCCGCACAACAGTTCATTTTCAATTTGCTAAATTTCGGTAAATTTTTCATTTTCTATTTGCTAAATTTCATATTTTATTTGTTTTTAACTTTAGCGGTAACGCTAAAAAAGTAGAGTATTGGAAGGATGAAGATAAATACTAAATCAAATAAGATGAAATAGTGCATCACGAGAGCAAAATGGATTGATAATTTAAACGGTTAAGTTATTTGATTGATTGAAGATATAATTTTATAGTGATATTATTGTTATTGACTTATTGTTAGAGATTTCCAGATTATTTATCTTTTGGTTTAATGAAGGGTCTCTATCTGATGTTGTATGGTCATGGATTTCTTTCTCGCTAATTGATAATAGGTTTTATACTTGGTTTTGTAATTACCATATTTTTTCGTGGTGTATATATTTGTTTATCGTTTCTTTAGTTTGGATTTGAGTCAATTGAGTTTACAATTAATAGTAAAAAGCTTTCTTGAATGTTGTAAGATCATCGTATTTTATACAATTCGGGTTCAGATCAAGCTTGGGTCCTGAATTTGGGTGTCGTGTAGGTTATTGGGATTATCTCAATTTTGACAAGTGTAAGTACCTTAGCCGCTTATTTTGACCATTTGTCAATAACTTATCAAAATTTGAGAAAAATAAATCATAGTATTTCAAATAAAATTAAGTAACATAAAGTTATCAAAAGTGTATGGGTAGTAGACAAAGTGAATTTTTCTAAAATTTAATAATTTTCTAAATCCAAAATATATGTAAGTTATTACTTCTAATAATACTTTTCGTTTCTACCCGTGCAGTGCACGGGTTCAAAAACTAGTTTAATATAATACAACAACCATTGGAGTTGGAAATTATGCACAGCAGGCAAAGCTGCCCAAGTTCTTAGCGGCTTAGGGGAAGATTCTTTTTAAAAAAAGACAGGAGGAAAGCCGCCTAGGTTCCCAGTGGCTTCACCTACTATATAAAAAAATCGCGAAAATCTGTAATCACTAAATTCATCACCTACCCGAAAATCCCCAAATGTATAAAACATAAACCCTAATTTTCGACACCCTCAATTTCTCCCTCAAATTCTCCATATTTGGTTCTATTAATTGCTCTCCATCATCCTAATTCATCCTATTTTTATCTAAAGGTATTAATTCATCCTTTTGTTGATGTATTAATTCATCCAAATGTACTAATTTTGTTTGATTTAGTAGTATCCCTAAATTGCTAGTTAGTTTCCTACTTGATTATTAGCTTAGTTTATTAGTTAATTTTATTGTTCAAACTAGTTATTGTATTTAATTTATTCTTTACAATGGAGGTAAATAATTACCTATTGACATGTTGGTGGAATGGTGAAGTGGTGGTAAATGGTGAAGTGGTGGTAAAAAGGGTGATTGTGAAAGCTTTATTTTTGTTAATAGTAATATTAGCTTTAATCAGCTCAAAGGTGAAATATATGAGTCATTAGAGGTAGATAGAACAAAATTTGAGCTTAATATCAAAATGAAATACCCAAGTGTAAGAGGTTACAAAGTAGTATCCCAGACTAATGATCGTAGTTTGAAAGCATTGTGGCTAATTGTGTGTCAATCAAAAGCCTTATCCATGGATTTGTTTATCGAGTTAAAGCCTATTGTAGAAGAACTTGAAAATTCTCAAACATACCCATTTCTTTTAATATGTCATTCACAAATATGCTTAGTCAAGTTGAGGAACCTAATTGGCAAGTGTCTTTGTCAACTAATAATGTTGACGAAGCATCCATAATAGATGCTAATATCGATGGAGATGAGATTGAAAATGGGATTGAAGATGAGGATGCAATGTTTGAGTTGAGTTGAGTGAGGATGATATGGTGGGTCTTGAAAATAATTGGTATAAATCAAGTGTGTCTCCATTTAAGATTAGGGATGAATTTATGGTTGGGCATAATTTTGGAAGCAAGGAGATATTGTGACAAGTTGTCACATCTTACAATGTCGCTAGAAATCAAGTTTACAAAATTGCCAAATCAAGACCTCATATCGTGACCTATAAGTGTAATAGGCAACCTTTAGCTTGTAATGTATTTGAGAGCGAGTCATAAAAAATTTACACTCGAAAGTTTTCACAATTGTATCATACAAAGGCCCACATGAAGCTTCTTGTGTGGTTCGGAAATCTTCTCTTGATCATCCAAATTTGAAGGGGGATTTCATAAGCAATGCTATTAAGCATCTTGTGAAAGAAGATGGGGGGGTGGGGGGGGGGGGGGGTAAGGTTAGTTTGTTAAGGCCGGGCATCCATAACTAAGGAATTCAACTTCAAGGTTTCTTATTGGAAGACTCGGATGACAAAACAAAGAGCCTTGGCGGATCTTTATGGAGATTGGGAGGAGTCATATGCTTTTCTTCCCCGTTAGTGGCAGTCCTCCCAACGGCAGTCTTTTTCTCCGGGCACTCGAAAAAGCAATGTCTAGGCTTCTTGCAAGTGTAGCATGTGTAAGCATCACCTTGGCAGTCAACCCCAGGGTGCAGGGACTTGCGGCACATCTAACACTTCATAGAAACGTCGGGTGCAGGCATAGGGTCATTGGCTCTGAAGGAATCAAATCTTCTAAACTTCTCATGCTGAGCCACTGCAGGAACAGATGAAGGGTCGGAGGGTCTCTTTCCATGGAAGTGAGTCTGAGGGGAATTGGGAGCAGAAGAAGCTCTAGCCTCATCATCTATGGCCTTAATCGAACTCTCGACCCAAATAGCATCGTCGTAAACCTCCACAAAAGACGTAGAGTCCCTCCTCACCATGCTCTCGATCCTAGGACTCAACTTGCCTCTGTAAAAGTAGACTCTCTCAAATTCATCTTTGACAAAGCGAGCAGCAAAATGAGCTAATTGGTTGAACTTTTCAGTGAACTCTTGAATTGTCATCTTTCCTTGTTTCAGGTCCATGAATTCCTTCAGCCTCTAGGAGCGAAGCTCTTTCGGGTAGAAGCGAGTCTCCACCATGGTCTTGAAAGCATCCCTATCGAACAACGGGTCAAGGAGAGCGGTAGGACCAGTGAGTATCCACCAACGGTCTGCCTCATGCATTAGAAAGTGAGCAGCTAGACGTACTATATCCTCCCTGACAGCTGAGTACATAGAGAAACCTCTCTCCATACCTCTAAACCACTCAGACAATACAACTGGATCAACCTCTCCACCATAGGTCTTGGTATGACTCCTAGATATCTGATTAACTATCTAAGAGAAACCACCGGGTCTATTAGCTTCATTAATAGGAGGTGGAGGAGGAGGAGGAGCTTGAGCCCTCCGATTCTCAAGCACCTGAAGGAGCGCTTGCATTATCGTACTATCCACGGCAGAAGGTGTCACCATCCTTCAAAAGAGAAAACTTTGTTAACCTAACAATTAGCAACCACAAACAGCCTACCACTTGTCCTTAAGTCTACCTCATCTCTCATTCATTATTTACATTATTGGTCAAGTTATGTTTGGGGGGTCACATGACTGCGTCGGGAGCGATAACGCTCTGATACCAACTGTAAAACCCCACCTCGCGACAACAGAAAATAAATATACAAAGTACTAAAAATGCAGCGGAATTTAAACTTTTTAAGATAACTTAACTAACATGCGAAGTGAAAGTATTACATAAGGGAAATGTGGAACTAAAATAAACATAATTAAGTATTAAATCATAAGTACAAAATCGCAGCCCGGGATAGGGTATCCCTACTGGCACAAAACTGTTTAAACAAAACTAAGGTCTAGCTTACGAATAGGGTAAATGTCATCGATGAAGGATCATCGCTCGCTAGCCCCATGCAAACCCCTGCTCAGCAAATCACCAACCTACACACATGAAACATGTGCGCCACAGTCAGTGGGGAGTGACTAGAGATGCTCCGAGCCATCTATTGTCACAAGCATAAGCATATAACCACATATAAGCAATTATCATACTCCAACATAAATATAATCATGCGAAGTAGTCTTTCACCATATCATTATCTTAGCATACTCAACTCATGTAATTAGATCAAATACCGCGACTCAGGCATATCCAAACATATATCAATAGTATACAACATTGTACCCCAACTAAGGCAAGTTACATACAAATTGATGCGTGCCTATTTTATATACATTTTGGCATCATTTAGCACACATTTCTATGCATTTTCACGCACTTTACGTGCCATTTTGCCCCTTTTTCTTCTCTTGGTGTACTTTCTGTCGTTTTGCAGGAATTATGCAAAAGTTAAGGAAACCAAGCTTTTCTCGTCCGAAGTAAGCCCTTTTAGAAGATGAAACAAGTCAAGGAGTCCCATAACCCCAATTGTGCAGTGTCGGACTTAAAGGAACGGTAACCAAGGCAAGGACGAAGGACAAAAGCAAAAAGAATCGAAAAAAAGAAGCAAGCTGTCTGTCAGTTACTCGATCGAGCAAACACCAAAGCTCGATCGAGTGGATGCAGGAGGAGAAAGCCTCGATCGAAGTACTGGATTCTCGATCGAGAAGTCTCCAGGAAGGACCAAGTCCTCGAGGTCTCAAGGTTACTCGATCGAGCAAGTACCAGCTCGAAGGTACTCGATCGAGTACAATCTCAATAACAACTACTCGATCGAGTGGTTCAGTCACTCGATCGAGCAACTCACTTATCTGTACCAGATATGCATTTATCGTTTTAGGTTTTATAACTGAGGAGTTAACCTAATCCCTATTTAAGGATTAGGTTAACACACTAATCATTATTCAGTTTTTACTCTTCACTTTTACTTTTGCACATTTTTCATCATTCCAGATCTTAACATTTCGCCTTTAGTTTTTACATTTCTCAAACATTTAGTTCTAGTATAAGCTCTTGGATTCCGTTCAACCTTTCCGCAGTTGTTGTAATTCCTTTCTCTACCTTTGTTTATTATAATTTTGGTTATTTTATGATTTCTAGTAATTCATCTTTATTAATCATGTTGGATATTGTTATTATCGTTATTCTTAGTGTAGTTCCCCTAATTATGCGTAGCTAATCTCTATAATATGTTAGGATGAAGGAACTCGCGGTAGTAATGTCGTAGGATTTGCATGTTAGTCGTCTTTGCGACGAAGTTCACCCATAAACAATTTAATTATGAAACTTGTCAAATGAGTGCATGCAGGAGACTAGTTTACCTAGTAAAACCTTACCTGGATCGAAAGATTGGTGGGTAGGCTTGTTTAGGATGATTTATGCAACCTATCTAGATCGAAAGATTGATAGGGGAGTCCAGGGTGATTTCAGACCGAAAGGATATTAATCGTTCCCAGTTCGTTTATATTTTCGACTGACCTAATCGTTATGTGACATATATTACCGCGACAACCTGAATCCTGACTTATTCCCCTTTTTATTGATTAAAAATCATCTTTGTTATCTTTGTTTTAATTCTTTTTAATCTGTTTTAGTTACAATCTCAACAACAACAACCCCCCAATTCGTGAATTATAGACTGACCTTTTTCTTAGGACCGTGTCTCCCTGTGGAATTCGACCCTACTTCCACTAGCTTCTAGTTAGTAGACCTAGGTTATCTTTGATACTAAACGACGGTATCTAATTTTGGCACTGTTGCCGGGGAGGCAATAGGTTTTAAGTTTTTTGTGTTAGTTTATTGTTTATTTGTCTTAAGGAATTTCTTTTAATTCCTTAAGACCGTTCTTATTCTTTTTCTCAGTGTTGTGTATGCCCAGGTCTTCCAGGTACGAATTAGTTGCTGCTAATCCGGAGCCCGAAAGAGCCTTCTTACGCCGCAGAAGAGAAAGAAGAAGGGCGAGTCAGGAAGAAGTCTTGAGTATTCCTGAACCAATTACTGCTGAACCAGTCAACCAAATCACAAAAATGCCTAACATCGCGAGCCATTCCGAACCAAAAGCTGACTCTATTCCGAAGGGGTTCACTCTTATTGCCGATGAAGCTGGGAATACATTTGATATTCGACCCTCTTATATGAACTTGGTCGAAAGGAATATGTATCGGGGCACTGCTGGAGAGGACCCGAGGAAGCATATGGAGATATTTACCGATTACTGCTCAACTATCCCAACGTCCGCGACGGTCACTCAGGATAAGATTAAGGAAGTCCTCTTTCCTTTTTCTTTATCCGCTGGGGCTAGGGAGTGGTACCGGGATCTGGATCGGGAGGCTGCTGAAATAACCGATTGGAAGTCTTTAGCTCTAGCGTTCTACAAAAAGTACTTGTGGGGAAGTTTACGTATATTCACCCTTAAAATTACAGGATTATAACGAAAATATATACATGTGAATATTGTCATAAGATGAAAAACATAAAACGAAAGGAGAGGATGCACAACCTTAGGTCCTAGCGCGAATGGCCTAAGAACAGGAATCAAGAGAGATTCCCTCCTATAACTTGCACCCAAGACCCGTCTGAGATGATGCCGCGTGTGCTAGAAATACTCTCCAATTGCCTTGCAATATGGGGAGAGCTTTTGTGAGTTTTAAGATGTGAGATCTAGGTTTTGGGAGAAAGCTGCTCTCAAACCCTAGTTTTTGTAAATATGAATTACCAGTAGTCTGACAAAAGGAGAATTCTCTCCTATTTGTAACCCTACACGGCCGGTCGAAATAGACTAAGGTGAGAGTGGGCTTTCCACTCTTACCTTATTCTCTTGCGTGATTCGACCCTAAAGCTAAAATATAATCCGCGGGTTTTAATTATAAATCGTATACATGTTATCAGATATTAATGCAGTCGATACATTAATAATGGTATGATAAGAAAATTACGATATTGTATAAGTAGCTCAATTAATATAACTGCTTATATTGATACACGAATTCAATATTTAATTAAATATAACCGTTTATATTCAATTTACGAATTAATAATGTAATCCGTATTAGCTAAAATTATTTAATCCGTATTAAATAATTATCTCAACATCTCATTGACTAATTTAATAGTCAATACCTCTGGCTAACTGTTTAGTCGTATTCGGCATAAATGTGACTGTATTTTCATACCTTCACATCTCTCAAACGTATCCTATATGTGTGACGTATAGGGACCAGTTGATCACCGCTATCCGTATGACAATAACGCCAAACTTATCTAGCAAGCCAACCGTTATTGATAAACGTGGATCAACTGATAATAATACCAAAGTATGCCCTTGTGATCCTTTAAGAGATTTAATAAGTTATTGTACTAACTGTCAAGGACACCAGCCCCAACAATCTCTCACTTGTCCGCACAAGTGTGTGCAATGACGTTATCACACTACATGTGGAGGACACCAGCTCCAACAAACTCCCACTTGTCCGTACAAGTGTAGGTGCGATAACCGATTCTCATATCCTTTTAAAATTTCTCCCACTCAATGTAAAACAATTTGCAAATCTGTATTCGCAAAGGTCGTATTCTACAATCGATCTGCATCAAGAGTGGTTTTCCCGACGAGAGAGTAACTTAACTGATAAAACGAATCTGTATTCGAGCATGGCCATGCATTTCAGTTACTACTCCTCGAGTGGCCCTGAGAAATGATAAAATCCTGATAAGGATTTGGATATTTCCCTCAACTCGAATCCTGCAGATGTAAGCGCAGCATGAAATAACCTAGTGAAAATCCTCTTGGCCCCTGTTACGGAAGACCGTGGGAAAGAAACCAAAGTTACCCAAAATCTGCCTTAATCTCAAGAGACAGTTGAAAGTCAAAAGAATCGACTCTTAGGAACACTATGGAGGTCCTATCCACGACCAAGCACCTAATGTTATAAAACATTTAGGACTCCATAACGTTGTCATGATGTGTCCTACAAGATATCTGTATAACTTGCCTTTGTGATTGGTCAGTCAACTGTTTGACTTATGGTTCGTTGAACCCACCATCAACCAACGTCACAAAATGATTACATGAGTTATCAGTTCAAGTGGGTAATCAAGGACCAAAAACGAAGTAATGTTAATCAGTTCACTTTGCGGTGTTCAAAATTGTTGTACAATTCCACATGAAAAACAAAACATAAAATATCATAACGATGAGGTTGTAATAGAGTACACAAGAAAATGAATCTAATTCATAAAATAGTACTACAACTCAGGAACACGTTTAAGTCTCATGGAATTAACGTGCCCTTCATGCTTATCAGGTCGTAATGCTTTAGTGAGAGGATCAGCTATGTTATCATCCGTAGCGATCTTATCAATAAATATCTCCTTTTGCTCCACGTAATCTCTGATTAGATGAGCTTTCCGTTGTATATGTCTAGACTTGTTACTAGACTTAGGCTCCTTAGCTTGGAAGATGGCACCTTTATTGTCACAATAAACGGTGATCGGGTCATTCGAACTAGGCACTACTGATAGTCCTTGTAAGAATTGACGCATCCATATTGCTTCCTTAGCTGCTTCTGAAGCGGCATAGTACTCGGACTCAGTTGTAGAATCTGCTGTAACACTTTGTTTAGAACTTTTCTAGCTGACAGCAGCCCCATTAAGAGTAAAAACGAATCCAGACTGAGATTTCGAGTCGTCTCCATAAGTCAATCCCCAATCTTTAGTCCTCCGTAGGTACTTAAGAATGTTTTTCACGACCATCCAGTGTTGTTCACCTGGATGTGCTTGAAATCGACTTGTCATACTCAATGCATATGCAACGTCTGGACGTGTGCATATCATGGCATACATGATCGATCCTATAGCCGAAGCGTAAAGAATCCGACTCATGCGCTCTTTCTCTTCCAATGTCTTAGCTTCTTGAGACTTGCTCAAGTGAAGCCCAGTAGCCATAGGAAGGAACCCTTTCTTGGAGTTCGTCATGCTGAATCTTTCTAGAATCTTATCTATATAAGACTCCTGACTGAGAGACAACATCGGTCGTGATCTATCCCTGTAGATACGGATGCCCAAAATTCTTTGTGCCTCTCCCATATCTTTCATCTGAAAATGGTTTTTCAACCATGCTTTAACCGAAGATAAGAGAGGTATGTCATTCCCAATCAGGAGTATGTCATCGACATACAATACTAGGAATACATTCTTGATTCCACTCGACTTGATATATAGACATGGTTCCTCGACTGATCGTATGAAACCATTCTCTTTTATCACTTGGTCGAAACGATGATTCCAACTCCGTGATGCTTGCTTAAGTTCATAAATGGAACGCTTAAGCTTGCAAACCTTCTTAGGATGTTCAGGATCAATAAAACCCTCGGGCTGTACCATGTACAACTCTTCCTCCAAATAACCGTTTAAGAAGGCGGTTTTAACGTCCATCTGCCAGATTTCATAGTCATAAAATGCGGCAATCGCTAAGATAATCCGAATGGAACGTAGCATGACTATGGGTGCAAAGATTTCATCGTAGTGCAAGCCTGGCACTTGGGTGAAACCTTTAGCAACTAGTCGTGCCTTGTGAATATCTTGTTGTCCTTCCACGGCATGCTTTATCTTGTAAGCCATCTGCATTGAAGGGGGCGTACCTTTGCAGGTAGGTCCACAAGATCCCATACGTTGTTCTCATACATGGAGTCCATCTCGGATTGTATGGCTTCTAGCCATAGCTTTGAGTCAGAACTAGTCAGGGCACCTTTATAGGTTGTGGGTTCATTACCCTCTAGGAGTAAGATGTCATCTATGTCATGTTCCTCGACCATACCAATGTATCTGTCCGGAGGAATAGAGACTCTTCCCGACCTCCTAGGTTCCTCATAAATATCTACCGCAACCGAGGTTGAAGGAACTGCTTCTTCCAATGGTTGCTCGGTAGTTGGTTCTTGAATCTCCGATAGATCGAAGGTTCTATTACTCGACTTGTTCTCGAGAAATTCTTTCTCTAAGAAAGTCGCACTAGCCGCAACAAAAACACGTTGTTCGGTTGGCGAGTAGAAGTAATGACCAAATAAAAGTTCCTTTTGGATAACCTATAAAGTATGTCTTGACCGATCGCGGGCCGAGCTTGTCCTCGTGTCTCCATTTGACATAAGCTTCGCAGCCCCAAACCCAAATAAAAGACAAGTTAGGGACCGTTCCCTTCCATAACTCGTATGGAGTCTTGTCAACAGCTTTAGACGGACTTCGGTTAAGTATTAGAGCGGCTGACAGAAGAGCATAGCCCCATAATGAATCAGGCACAATGGTACGACTCATCATAGATCGAACCATATCAAGTAGAGTTCGATTTCTCCGTTCGGACACACCATTTAATTGTGGTGTTCCAGGTGGAGTCAACTGTAGAACGATGCCACAGTCTTTAAGGTGTTGATCAAACTCATGAGAAAGATACTCGCCACCACAATCGGATCGTAGTGCTTTAATCTTTCTTCCCAGTTGGTTTTGTACCCGATTCTGGTATTCTCTAAACTTGTCAAAGGATTCACTTTTATGTTTCATTAAGTAGACATACCCATATCTACTCAAATCATCCGTGAAAGTGATGAAATACCTATAGCCTTCTCGTACGTTGATCGACATAGGGCCACATACATCCGTATGTATGAGTCCTAATAGGTCGGCAGCGCGCATTCCAACACCTTTGAAGGAAATACGAGTCATCTTACCGATAATACATGATTCACACGTGCTATATGATTCGAAATCAAAGGCCGAGATAGCTCCATTCTGTATGAGATGTTTTACGCGTTTCTCATTTATATGTCCCATACAGAAGTGCCATAGGTAGGTTTGATCTTTGTCACCAACCCTTAACTTCCACTACAACAAAATGGCACTTGCGCCACGTTTAAATACGTGGCGCAAGTGGTAAGTTCCCGTGACTATATAGTTTTGCCATGGGAAATCAGTCGTGAACCAAGTGGCCGTGGCAAAATTTTAGTCACGGGAAAAATTGTAACGTGACTTAAATTAGCAGTTTTGCCACAATATTCATCGTGGCTAAAAAAGTGTGGCTAAACAAGTATTTCGTGGCTAAAATTGTTTTAGTCACAAGGTAATATTGTGGCCAAATTTTAAAAAAATTGTGGCTAAATACTACTGGCCACGAAATAATAACATGGCAAAAGAGAAACTCTTATGGCTAAATATTGACAGTCATAAAATTTATCGTGACTAAAAACTAAAATGCTCGTGGCTAGATATTAGCCACGAAACAGTAACGTGACAAAGATGAGTCCCATGAATGTATATTATTGGCCACAAATATTATCGTATCTGAATAATAAATTTCTCGTGGCTGAATATTACTAGCCACTAAACAATAACGTGGCGAAATACTGTAATTTTTTCAATTAAGATAATAATAAGTTACAAATCAACTATTTACCATACAAATGTCATTACAAATCAACATCAATACTTAAACTTAACAAATAAGCTAAGCATGTTCTACTGATCTACTAGAATGCATTAGATGAAGCTACATATTTTTTCCATGATCCAAGCAGCATCATTTGAATTCAATAACATCAACGTTTTCTTTAAGCTTTACAACCTATGTTTCCTAGACCTGCACAATTTGATGCACAAAAAATAGTAATTAGAAATTATTCTAGGAGTAAATAATGTTAGAATCATAGGAGTGATATCAAATTGATTATCACTCAAATGAACGTAAATGCTCATACAACATTTTGTAATATTTCACAAAATTGACTAGTACACGATCGGACATAGTAGGACTCCATCGTTACCTATAGAAAACCAAATGACAGGGACTATAATCAATCTTTTGCCAAGTTACTAAATATTTTGTCTCTATTAGGACAATATGGTAGTATTTGACCCATTTTAAAATTAAATATGGATACTCCGTCTTAAGCAAGACTTAATGATTGAAATATGTCATCACATCAAGCAAGCTGCATTATCAACAGATGATAATAAGGTTAAGCTAAAAGTATGCCAAAATACCTAACTATGAACTCAAATACATGCATTCTGAATCAACATCAGTTTGGTATTTGGCGAGCAAGAAAGG
Organism: Silene conica; assembly: GCA_029255685.2. NCBI lineage: Eukaryota > Viridiplantae > Streptophyta > Magnoliopsida > Caryophyllales > Caryophyllaceae > Silene > Silene conica. Next base: position 56,861,698 of record CM055313.2, read on the forward strand.
ATATTTCAAGGCTAGTGTCATCAACCCCCTGTCTAATTATTCAAGCCTAAGCACCACAAAAGCATATGAGGCACAACTAATCAGACAACATTAAGTGCACTAAATTATTAGTAGTAAACAAATACAGGTCGAAGTCACTGCATCCGTCAAAACAAGAGCTAGAGTTATTAATAGGAAACAAAACAAAGGAGGATTCACAAAGTTAACAAACCACTGCCAGTTTTACAGAATCAAGTACTTTCAGTCTATTCAGATCAGAACACCGCCCTGGCTTAAGTATTTCCAGTTTTGTTTTTTTCTTCCCAAAAACACTGTAATACCAAGTGAGGATGCGTCTATGAATGATGGATTATGAACATAAAGCAAGAAAATTGTATGTAGTACAATTTCACATATATTTAAGAATTATTTGTGTATGTGTGTTGCTTAGCTTGGACATGCTTGACCTGGTTATGAAAAGTTAAGATCGAGCTTAAACTCAGGCTTCGTAGTCAAGATACCCGTGATATCAAAACTCAGTTACTAAGACTTAATTAAACGGATTGAAGGACAGCATTAATCATATACTCATATATGGCGTCAAATAGATTGATAATGCCACGATCACCAAGACCATGATTAGATTGCAGGCCCTCACAATGACAAAGAGGAAGTGATGTCCCCAACTTAAATGACGGTCCATATTTTTCAGACCAAACATTGCGAATAATAATTCTAATCCACCAATATGTCACACTCTATGTCATTATCCCCTTTAAAATTACTAAATAAAGGAACTTATGATACTAGTAATTAAATCTCTAGTCCCAAACATATAGAAAGTCAAAAAGTCAATGACAAACAAAATCAGATCTTAGAAAAACAAATGAATTTCGGTGACTTTTAATAAAAAAAAATTGAAAGAGAAAATCATACCTTAACGCGATGCCTTGGATTGGTGGACTGTACAGTTTCCAAATGTTGATTGGACCTCTTGTCTGATTACCATTACCATTATCATTCATTGAATAGAAGAACTAGAATAAATCATCAATCACATAGGTGAGAATCTGTACGACTGTACTTATATCAACATCAAGAAAAGTAGTACATCGAAATTGCTATTGTTCTCTATTAGAGCAGATGAGTGAGTTTTGTATCAACCCCGATGTTTGGTTGGAACATTTGGAATGGATTCAGTCCATTCCAATGTTTGGTTGAATCATTTTGGAATGGAGTTAGATACCTAATGGATTCTAACTCCATTCCAATCCATTGAAATCTCATACCCACCCCTCCCCCAAGTTTCTAACTTCATTCCAACAAACAAAATATTATTCTCATTCATTCACGGATTGGACCAAACAACTTTAATATGTATGGGGTTCTAACTCCCTACCTCTTTGGAGTTAGAATCCATTCCATTCCATACCTAATGTTTGAACCAAACGACTAGATTAGAATCCATTCCACTCAATACCTCTTTGGAGTTCATGAATCAAAGCCTAGGATGGAAATAAAGGAAAGTTATAGATATGATAATCAAATATAAAGGATCAACAAGATTTTGATCTACCCAAGATAAATAGAATGGGGAGGATCATCAATGACGGTTTATGTTGGAGAAAGGGTTTGTTCTTACAATTTTACAGCCTAAACACCAAAAGACTGCAAACTATCGCCAGAGCGAATTAGCTTAGGAAACATCAAATTTTATTTTATTGAAAAAATCAATAATATTAGACAATAATTTGTAAAAACTGAACAACAAAATCATAAAGAAAACAATTCTAGATAATTAATCATACATTCATACGGCTCAATACATTATTCATCACAGATGAATACATCGCTCAATCAAAGATAGCATACTTTCAAACTATTGCTGATTTTATTGATAATTAAAGAAGAATGAAGAACGATAAAGTTGAGAGGAATCAATTTTGCTAACCTGATTGATATGTAGGAGAAAAATTGAGGGTTTTGTTGAAGAACCCTAAAATTAATTGAACTACACCGTTTCTGCTTTCAATTAAGAAGCAACCCCATCAAAATCAAACCTTGGTATACTCAATTATCATATGCTCAATTTGCCATTTTTCGACTAATAAAAATAAAATCTTGATTGGCTAAAATCACAAACTCAAAAACGCATAAAATTTCATTCAACACAACTATACAACATAAAACATGAAATCTTAGAATGATAACTAAGAGCATCAATTATGATTTAAATAAAATAGAGAAGGAATTAATCAAACCTAATCGATGTAAGAAGAGCAGGTTCCATCGGTGGTCGACAAATTTTGAGTGTTGTACCGAGAGTATGAAGAGTGATGGTGGCCGGTGACGGAGGCTTAGGCATTGTCGGCAGTGCTCAAGGACGATGACGACCGGGGCGAACCTAGAGTGTAGCAAGGGGCTGCTACCCCAAGCTAGAAAAAACCAGAAAATTAATAGAAGAAGAGGAACTTAGAAACTCAGTTATTAGACGCAATAAGTCAAAATAAGACTGTAATGTTGTTGTCGTCTCAGCTGCTAGGGTTCGACCTTAAATGAAACATTTGTTTTCATTTTTTTCCACTATAACTAACATTAAATGCTTACCTAGGGACGTTTGTAAACAAAAATGTTGTTGTAATTTATTTCTGTTTTTTTTATAATTCTATATTGTTTTATTATCAATTTGTTCAATAATTTACATTATGAAAAAGAAACTAAAAAGTAATTAGTTCTATCTGTATAACAAACATATTATTTCACAAATTATTAGTACTTGTTACTACATATGTTTTAATCGTTTGTTTACGTGTTTATTCTTTCAAGTAATGTTTTAATCACTCACAAATGATTGAGACAAATAATGCATAAACGGTTTGTTATTTATTACAAGTTGTGTTACATTTTGTTATTTCGAATTGTTAATTGTCCCTGTATATAAATGGTCACTAGTCACGTTAAACTCCTTAAACCTTAGGGCCCATGCGCAACAAAAACCTTAGAGCAATAAGTGTGAAATCAATCTGTTTTCTCAAATTGAAAAATGCAATTATTACAAAAAAAAATTAAGTGCGTTTGCGCATATATATTCCAAGAGATCGAAGAAATATTATAAAGATTTTGTTACCCCATATATTAAATCCTGGGTTCGCCCCTAAATTGACGGCAGGGAGTGAATGATGGCAGTGGAAATTTTGTGTGAAAGTAGATGGAGACTATTAAAGAATGCGAGATTGAGACTCATACCGGGTTCGTTAAAATAGCCTAATATTCTATGAGGTGCAGAGCCCAAAATTAATGTCGCTTTTCATTAAAACCGCCTCAAAAATATATGACGACGTTTGTTTATTTAAAAACACTGTCACTTATCATTAATTTTAGCATTGTTATTAATTTCGGTTGTTAATAACAACCGCTACAAAGGACATATTATGGCGTTTTTAATTTGAAAGTATCATAAATAGCTTCTATGATCACGTCTATATGCTACTTTTTTTTCCTTGAAATTTTTTTTCGTGAAAGATATCATGAAAATAAGTTTAAAGGGAGTACTAAATATATTTGTGACTTTCAAATAAAAATATGCACTATGATACTAAGATTTTAATTCGACAATTGAAATGTAAACCTGACAAATATATAATGCTAATAGTAAGTCAACCAATTTTAATCATTTTGTACAATTATACATTATCATAGCAAAATTATTAGCCACGGTAAGAATTCAGTGTGTGGCTAAGAGCAATAATTGGACACAGGTAATTTACATGTGACAATACATCATAATTAGCCATGGTAAGAATTCAGTGTGGCTAAGAGCAATAATTAGTCACGGGGTAATTTATCTGTGACAATAAATCATAATTAGCGATGACATTGTGGCTAAAAACAATTGGTTCGTGACTTAATTCGTGACTAAACACATTTGTTAGCCACAACCATGGCTTAATTCGTGACTAAAAACAATTATTTGCCACGGATATATTTTTCCCGTGACATAAATTTTTTTAGCAATTAATTTTGAAAAAAGGGGATTGTTTTTCCCGTGGCCAAGCAAATTTACGCCACGAATTATGAATTCCCGTGACATAAATTGTGGCGCAAGTGCCATTTTGTTGTAGTGTTCCTATTATTCACGTGTAATATTTCGGTGGTTTGATCTAAAACATAAATTCCATTCATGGAAACTGCCTTGCCATAAATCATATTGTATAATGAGAAAATACTGCTATTATTCTCTATTACAAATGAAAAACCAAGTTTGTCAAGTGCAGAAACAGAAATAATGTTTTTGGATAAACTAGGAACATAATAACAGTTATACAACGATAACTCAAATCCACTAGGAAGCTGGATCACGTATGTTCCCCTCGAGACTGCAGCAACTCGTGCTCCATTCCCGACACGCAGGTCAACCTCACCCTTTATGAGGGGCTCGAGGTTTCGGAGGCCCTGCACATGGTTACAAAGATGAGAACCACAACCAGTATCTAGTACCCAAGTTCCGTAACTTGCATGGTTAATCTCAATCATGTGAATAAAAGAAGAAGAAGAAGACATACCAACAGGAGTAACGCGACTTGCCTTAATGTCCTCGTGATACACGGGGGACGTGTGCCTCCAATGCCCAGTCTTGTGGCAATGGTGGCATTCCATGCTTGTATCCTTGCTCTTTGTCTTACCCTGTGAGTTGCTCGACTCACCGGGCCCACTCTTAGAAAATCCTGACTTCTTGAACTTTGGCTTTCCTACCGCTAGGTCGCCTTGAGCTTTCCCCTTACCTTTACCTTTACTGGATATCATGAGAACATCCTTCTTCACGGTCCCACTCAATTTCAGATCCTTCTCAGTCTGTACGTGAAGTGAGTGGAGCTCATGAGGAGTCTTCTTCATGTCATTCATGTAGTAGTTGGCCCTAAAGAGGGCGAACCCTTCATGAAGTGAATGAAGCATTCGATCAACGATTATGTTCTCACTGATCTTGCAGTTTAAGGCCTCCAGTTTCTCGATATTCTCAATCATGTTGAGAATATGTGGGCTAACAGCTTGGCCCTTCTGGAGTTTCGCGTCAAAGAAGCGACAGGTATGCTCATATGAAACGATTCTCAGAGCTTTCGAGAATTCATTTTTGAGCGTGGTGAAAATCTTGTTTGCACCATGGGAAATGAAGCGTATTTGCAAATTGGATTCCATTGCATAGATAAGTACGTTCTCTAACGCACCCGCTTCCATGAAGAAGTCGCTATGAGCGCGAACTTCGGCAGCTCTATTCGCAGTTCCTGGGTGTGCCGGAATGGGCTCAGTCAAGTACTTGAGTTTTCCGTCAGCAATAGCAGCATTCCGTAATGCTGCTTCCCAGTCCGAGAAGTTTGACCCTCATTCTTCAGTCTAGTAGACTGATTCATGGAGTCCATGAAGGCTTTAAGCCAGGATTCTCGTGCTAGCGTGGCACTTGGCATTGGGTCTTGACCAGCCATTTGTTATTAGCAGTTTTAAATTGTACATGTTCTACACTGAAAGGAAGATAAAACAAAACGATATAAGCAACTCGTTGTTGTGATTTAAGTCTATTTTAAATTGAATTTAAACTCGTAGACTCATGCATTTATATAATCGATCTCCCTCAAGAATTACATAAACGATCCTAGGACTCAATTTCCGTAAATTGATAAGCCAACTGCTTGGCTAGTTCTACCGTTAGAACTCTTGGTCGATAGATTTCCGTAAATCTCATCTTTTACTCCATCATAGTCGCTAGATAGTATCTAGTGACCACGACGTTGAGATAAAATAAATCATCTGTTCCCATTTACCCGACGTAGAAGGGGTCATAGTACGTATGCCTACCGACGAAGAAGGGATTCATGGGAGTCTGATTTATAAAGACTAATCTCAATTTTTGGTTATACGAGGAAGATCCCATCAACTTGTTTTTATTCATTTTAAGTGAACTAAAATCTAGCATTGTGTGAATGAATAAAATTAAGTGATGGCTTAAAAATTGACAAAAGACATCTGTATGTCATAGAAAACTAACGCGCAACCTCTACATGAGTCAGTTTTCAGGCATGTTATAAGTGATTTGGTTTTAGGCGGAATATGATGCAAACTATTACCGATGAAAGCATAAAAGAAAGCAATAAACGTAAATAAAAGTCCTAGAGTGGCCTATCCTACCAAAATAAACATTAAAACAACTTGGAATCCACCCTTGGACCCGAGAAGCTTGTCTTGATGTTCCATCTTGGTCATTACCGCGGGAGTGAGCATCCGGTGTCCGTCTTTGGTCTTCACAAAATTACTAATTTAAATTACAAATATAAACCTATTTTACATTCTAATTTAAATACAAAAGTAATTACAAGGGAAAAATGAAAAAAACGGAGATGCGAGATCTCAAAATTACAACCAAGACTATGTTCCATCATTTCGGAAACACAATCTACTAAGGCCACACTAAGTTACAACCGTTTGTAAAAATTAAATACGTTATAAAAGCATTCAAAAGCATTCAAAAGCATTCAACAAACGATAAATAAAATGCATCAACTAAAACAAATTCATTCTTGACATAATACGTTTATTATGTTTAATAAGTTTTACCAAACCACCTTACGTGATTAAAATTATGTGATTAAACCGTTTTAGTCACATTAATCTTAATAAATTTATAATCCATTGTTTTAAACTATTTTAAAATAATATGTATCTATCGAGTGTGAACCGTTTCACATATGTTAATATAATATTTCCGTATATAGTATATTACCATGGGCCAAAAGAAAACAAAATAAAAATTTTATTTTCGAAATCCTGCCAAAACAGGGTTGCTCGATCGAGTCACTAGGGTACTCGATCGAGTAACCTTGACAGATGAGTTTTGCTCGATCGAGTAACAGCGGTACTCGATCGAGCCCAAAACAGTTTCCAGAAAACAAAGATTTTCAGAAAATGAAAAATATCAGAAAACTGCTCGATTGATTTAAAACGAGTTCGATCGAGGAACAGAGTCACTCGATCGAGTACAGCAAGTCTCGATCGAGTGACGGGTCATCGAGGCAGACTACGAACGAGTAGTAATTCGCTCGTTCGTAGTATCCAAAACGCTCGATCGTGCCAAAAAGTACTAGTTACTCGATCGAGTAACAACAAGGCTGCATCGAAGGCGTGTTCGTTGTAAAAAAAAAAACTTGTAAATGTGCTTGATTTAAAATGTGTAAATCAACAAAAATAACAACAAATGATTCACATATTGCTAAAAATATGGATTAATCAACAATATGCAAATCAAAATCGACAAACATGACCGATTTCTGACAAAACGGGCACACAGCGTGAACAACAAACGGTTCGAAAATATCTTTTTAAAAACATCTTATGAAAAACACAATAGTAAAATTTTTGTGGCCTTGGCACTGATACCACTTGTGGGGAAATTTCCGTATATTCACCCTTAAAATTACAGGATTATAACGAAAATATATACATGTGAATATCGTCATAAGATGAAAAACATAAAACGAAAGGAGAGGTTCCACAACCTTAGGTCCTAGCGCGAATGGCCTAAGAACAAGAATCAAGAGAGATTCCCTCCTATAACTTGCACCCAAAACCCGTCAGGGATGATGCCGCGTGTGCTAGAAATACTCTCCAATTGCCTTGCAATATGGGGAGAGCTTTTGTGAGTTTTAAGATGTGAGATCTAGGTTTTGGGAGAAAGCTGCTCTCAAAACCCTAGTTTTTGTAAATATGAATTACCAGTAGTCTGACAAAAGGAGAATTCACTCCTATTTGTAACCCTACACTGTAACACCCGGATATTTTCCGTATTATAAATTTAAAGATTTAATTAAATTTAAAGAGTAATTTATATTTTATTATATTTCGTAAATATATTTTGTGATATGAATATTTCATTTTAAAGCATTTTAATTTCAAATGATATTTTGAGTTTTATAAATTTAAGTTTCGGTTTTAATTTTCGAAAATGTCAAGTATGTAGGATAATTTCATGAGTTATGAGTTATTTGCATAATTGGTTTCGTCTCGAGTAATAATAGACTTGAGATGTTATTTCCGCCTTAGTTAGCCAATCCGAGTCCATCCCGACTCATTAAATGAATTCCGGGCCATTCCCGACTCAAAACTCCCATATACTCCTAGTGTTATGTTTCATTCCTCACAACTCATTCACTCCCTTCATCCTCTTCAACAAACACCAAAACCCTTCACCATTGTTGGTGTTCCTCAAGAAACACAAATCCGCCTCTACCGCCTTCGTTCCTTGCTTAAATTCCGAGTTCTTTGTAGGTATGTTCTCCTCTTCTTCTTCTCCTTCTTTTCATGTCTTTAAAAGTTAGTATTGTTGTGCTTTCGGAAAAACCCCCTTTTTCTAGGGTTAGATTGTGACTCGTTTTTCCTTTGTTCTTGAGCGAGAATGGATGTTTGGACTTCATTGGAGGATTCTTTGAAGATTTGAAGAGCTTTAAAGGTAACTTTGAGAGGTTACTCGACTTTAAGTCAAAAATTGGTTGTGTATGGTTATTGTTGTTTAATTTATGAAATTATGAGGATTGTGTTGTTTAATTTCTGAAATTGTGGAGTATTGTGTTGATTACTTCATTATTCGGTCGAATGAAATGGGTTCTTTGTTAATTGGTAGTAATGAATGAGGAATCGGGTTATTGTTAACGGGTAAAATGATATCCGTCACATGCTCATTGTATTCATAGCGATAGTTTGGTTTTCGATTGATTTAAATCCATGTTAAGTTTGATAATTGTGCATCTTATCAAATGTTTACATATGAGTGTTGTTATGCCCATGAATTAGTGAGTTTAATGAGTTCTACTTCTATTTCTATCAAAGAATAAGTCTTTATATGTGGATTATTGGTAAAATTTGATGATTGTTAGTAAGGTAGTTATTTGGTGTGGTTTAACTTGGATTGATGTTTCCTACATGAGTTTGGGGTGTTTGGAATTGCTTGTACCATTGTTCTCAATTCATAATTGAATTTCATATGTTCTTATGTTAAATTAAGAAGAGCTTTGGGTTGATTAATATGGCATAAGATGAAGTATAAAACACCATGAATACATGTATACATATTGCTTGTTATGGGTGCATTGTAGTGGGTTTGTGTGCAAACAACTTTGGGCAAAAGAGGAGCCGCGACTTGTGCACGAGCAGGGCTGGGCAGTGGACGCCGCAGCCTGCCGTGAGGGCCGCAGGCCTGCGCTTTAGGCCGCAGCCTGCAGTATTCACTGCTCGGTCGCTTGTTTCTCGCGCATGTTTGATTGTTTTTGTACCCTTGTTTCTCCTACTTGTTTCCTATCTTCTCTCCCATGTATGTACACAAGTTTTTAAGTATTAAATCTCTTGTTTACATGCCTTAAAGTTATTACTTTCATCACACGTCACATGCCATATCGAAGCATAGCCATTGTCGCATTGTTAACTTTCGTTTCGCTTATCGGATTTGCTTGAGACGATGAAAGGGCTATCAAATGCTTATTATTTTGCTATTGGGCAATGCTTGGGCCATTTTTAGAAGCTAAGTTGAGGGAGAAGACCCCCCGGCCGGGCAACCGGAAGGGAAACAGACTTCCACTTCAAAATAGCTTCTAGAAACCAACTCAAGCATTGATTTGGTTTACCTTGTAACTCATGCTTGGAAATGGGTAATTAACGGTTATGTTAAATGAGTTAGTTAACGGTTATGTCAGCTTGAGTGGTAATGATAACGGTTAGGTTGTCTTATGTTGAACCATATATTCAAATATATGTTAAGTATATGTTTTGATAATGACAAGTCTAGCTATATATATTATATACTCGTGCGTATAATCGTGTGCTAAGTGTACAGAAGATTAGTTTAAGAGATCTCATCAATCAAGTATAAAAGATTCAAGTACTTTAGTCAAAGGATTGACTAATCGAAGATTAGATGAAGATCACAAGTGCATATAATGAACTAAAGTTATACTTATCAACTATAGCTTTAGTATGAGATTGATTCAAGTTATAGCTCGTAGCTATAACTCCAGAAAGAAGAAATGGTCGAAAGATTTGTGATGGTTGAAACGATTTTGGTTTCCAAAGTCGTCGTGATTATTTAATGGCTAATTAGTATTCTATTTTTGGAATATAGAATTATTAATCTTAATATGGTAATATAAAATATCTTTTAGTCAAATATGAATAAATAATTTTCTTATGAGATAATTATTTATTACTAATAAACAAAGGATTTTTATATAACCATAATTGTCAAAATAATATAATCTAAATATTGTTTGAAACGATTTTGGAAAACGTGTACTATGACACATTCCATAAAACGTGTGGGATTGGATTAAATAAATAAATATGTATTTATTTAGATATCCTAAAAACAAACTAGATTATATTATGGAATATAATTCATTATATTTTGACAAGGTTTAGGAAGTTGCTTTTAATAAGGTTACTATTTATTTATTATATAAGATCTTTCCTAAATATGAATTAGGAAATTGATTCCTTATATAATACGTAAAGTATCTTATTAAATCTTTCCTAAATCAATTAAGATTAGATTTATGGTAGTATTACATAAAGACTAGAATTCTAGTTTTAGTAATATTCCTATATCATCTAGGGTTTAATAACCTAGACATAATTCTATATAAATAGAACACTTGTGAAACATTGAAGATCACGAAATCATACACACTTGCATAAGAATCGAGAAAACCGTCGACGCTATTATTTCTTCAAGATCCGAGCTTTAATTGTCATATTCATATCAAGATTCAAGTGCTCAAGCATTGATCTTATTCATTCAAGATTGTGAACTAGAAGAAACTCATTGAAGACATATCTTATTAGCGTAAGATAGATCGAGTATTTAACGGTACTCATTGTAGTCAAGTATTTAACGGTACTTGACATAGCTAGATATTTAACGGTATCTAGATAGAGTTGCGACTAACATCAAAGTTGCACGAGTAGGGTTGATAAAATTGTAATCCAGAGTTGGTACTAATTTTATTAATCGAGAATAGTGGACGTAGGTCTCAAAGTGTGAGACTGAACCACTTCAAAAATATTGTGTCTCTCATTATTTGTTCTACTCGAAGATCATCATACAACCATACACACATCGAAGAAGATTTATAAAGAAGGCATACTCAATTCAACCCCCCCTTCTTGAGTATATTATATCAATAGACTCTTCATCTTACTTGTAACTTGATAACGGTTATGTTATTTTAAGATTGAGTCGGGTAACGGTTATGTTGCCTTGCTTGTGGTTGGATGACGGTTATGTCATCCTAAGTTTGTGAGTGACGGTTATGTCACCTTGTTTGTGAATGGATAGCAGTGGTACGATTTGTGTATCATTGTAATGAACTAATGCCGCCCCGGTTATGGGTTTTATCTATGTTCGGGATTGGTCGGTGTCTGTGGTTATGCGGCCCGATCCCCGTGTGTCGTTCGGTGTAGGTTATTACATCGAGAGGTCTAGCCAGGTCTTAGGCATAGAGTTGTCGGTTATGCGCTAATCATAGAGTCGGTGTCGTGGTTATGCGTCCCGATAGCCAGTGTCGTGGTTATGCGACCTATCGGTCAGTAGTAACGGTTATGTTCCCTGACGGCGTTCATTATATTCTTGTATGTTCTGTGATTGGCTATGCCATCTAGTGTTGGTCTCTGAGTCAATTACTTGCTTGTTGTTTGTGTGAATGAACATGCCATCAAGTGTTGGCCGCTGAGTCATTCACTTGAGTTAATTATCCGTTTGATATAGTTCACATGATGACCGTGTTTGTAGTTCACATGTTGGTTCATGCTTGATCATGCTTGTCATATTTGAATATGTCATATTTGAGTATTTATCTTGGTATATGCATGTTCATATGTATATGTTGTGTTGTATTACCGTTTACGTGTTTTCTGACAAAAAGTGGCTGGGAGAACCTCGAGTTACTCCCCACTAACTGTGGCGTACATGTTTCATGTATGTAGGTTGGTGCTGTTTGGGGAAGACGTGAGGCTAGCGAGCATTGTTGATTAGTCGACAAATTAGCTATCTACGTTTAGCTTAGATTTAATTCTATTGCTATCGAGGGATACCTTATCCCTTGTAAACTTTCATTTATCTTGTATAAGTTATACTCTTTCTTTAGTTTTAAATCTTCCGCATGTTGTTTTTGATATTCCGCGATTAAGTTTATTTATATATGTCGAAAGTTTTTAAAATATCGTATTTTCCGCTACAAGTTGCTTGTTTATTTTTATGTAATATCGCGGGGTGTCACATACACGGCCGACCGAAATAGACTAGGGTGAGAGTGGGCTTTCCACTCTTACCTTATTCTCTTGCGTGATTCGACCGTAAAGCTAAAGTATAATCCGCGGGATTTAATTATAAATCGTATACAGGTTATCAGATATTAATGCAGTCGATACATTAATAATGGTCTGATAAGAAAATTATGATATTGTATAATTAGCTCAATTAATATAACTGCTTATATTGATACACGAATTCAATATTTAATTAAATATAACCGTTTATATTTAATGTACGAATTAATCATGTAATCCGTATTAGCTAAAATTATTTAATCTGTATTAAATAATTATCTCAACATCTCATTGACTAATTTAATAGTCAATACCTCTGACTAACTGTTTAGTCATATTCGGCATAAATATGACTGTATTTTCATACCTTCACATCTCTCAAACGTGTCCTATAGGTGTGACGTATAGGGACCAGTTGATCACCGCCATCTGTATGACAATAACGTCAAACTTATCTAGCAAGCCAACCGTTATTGATAAACTTGGATCAACTGATAATAATACCAAAGTATGCCCTTGTGATCCTTTAAGAGATTTAATAAGTCATTGTACTAACTGTCACGGACACCAGCCCCAACAATCTCCTACTTGTCCGTACAAGTGTGTGTGCGATGACGTTATCACACTACATGTGGAGGACACCAGCTCCAACAGTACTACCCACCCCAAAAGACGAATGCCCTCCGTTCTCAAATTACAAATTTTAAACAATTTGGGACCGAGAACTTACATGGAGCTTGGACCAGATTCAAGAAGATAGTGAGGGCATGTCCTCATCATGGTTTCCAACCATGGTTCATTAGCAACCAGTTTTACAATGGATTGTTTGATGACCACCGAGCCATCCAGGATGCTACTGCGAAGGGAAGGGTTGCAAAAGGAGACCGATGATGATAAGGGTTGCGGAATCATTGAAGAGATGGCCAATCATTGTGGGGAGTATGGAAACCCGACGTCCGGGACGAGAACGGTGGCCGGGATAAACACTGAGGGTGTTGAGGCTAAGCTTGACAAATTGGCTGCGAGGTTTGACCTTTGGGACAAACAACAGGAGGGTGGTCAATAGACGGTTCACCTATTGAAAAGAGGTGAACCTATGACGTGTGAGCGCTGTGGAGGAGTTGGGCATTCCGCTATTGAATGCCTAGCTTAAAAGGATCAGGTATTTTCCTTCCAACAATTCCGTTAGGGAGGAAATTTCTATAATCAGAACCAAGTTCACCCTCATCTAAGGTGGACTATTCATAATATGCTCAACCCAACCCCACCACCACAACAAAGCTATGTACCCCCTCACCGCAACCAAAATAATTTCCAAAAACCACCTCAATTCCAACCGTTTCAATCCGGTGCTTCCTCATCTGGAGGAAATTCAGAAATTGGAGAGTTGAGACCTTAGTTCAGTCCTTGGCATCCCAAACGCAAGCTGGGAATGAGTCCATAAAGTTGTTGGAGTCGCAGATCGCTCAATTGGCGGTCAAGCAATCATCGCGACCTCAAGGGCAACTACCCTCCCAAACAGAGCAACGTAATGACACCATCAATATGTTGAGATTGAGGAGTGGGCGTGAGTATGAGGGGCCAAGGATGGAAGTTTCTGATCAGAATTGAGAGAAAGGCAGTGTCGAAGAGGCTGTGAATGAAGCTGGGGTTGATCGAGCAGATTACAGAGCTCGATCGACTGAAAATCAGGAAGAATCACTCGATCGAGGAGTTTTTAGAGCTCGATCGAGTGAGGTTGACAAAGAAGTCCTCGATCGATTAGTACCACTTGCTCGATCCAGTAGAGTAGAAGAGATGATCACTCGATCGAGTGATCCGTTGGCAGAAAACAGTCGATCGAGTGTTATTCAGAAAAGAAAGGAGAAACGAGAGCTGGAACAAGCAGAGTATGAGAAGTAGAGTGCGGGACGTCGAGTCGATATGAGGGATATTCCGTACCCGTCTAGGCTGGTGGAGAAAGAATTTGCTAAGTTCGCGGACACGCTGCGGGAGTTGAAGGTACATGTCCCTTTTCTTGAGTTGCTACTTAAGGTACCTTCTTATCTGAAGTTTATGCATGCGATTTTGATGCGCAAGCGTACCGTCGACGTTAGTGAAAGTGTTGCTTTGACGGAGGAATGTTATGCATTCCTCCAAAATAAGAGCCCACCTAAGCTACGCGATCCAGGTAGCTTCTCTATTCCGTGTCAGATAGGAACCCATGTTATTGATAACGCTTTGTGTGACCTAGGGGCCAGTGTTAGTGTGTTACCCCTGCCATTAGCAAGTAAATTGGGGTTTTCTAAATTTAAATGTACAAACATGACGGTCCAGATGGCTGACAGTAGCGTGTCAAGACCCCTAGGCATCTTAGAGTACATTCCTGTTCATATAGGAGAGTTCTTTATACCCGTTGACTTTGTGGTCCTTGATATACCCGAGGATTCCTACACACCGATCATTTTGGGTAGACCTTTTCTGCACACTGCGAAAGCCGTGATTGACGTAGGTACAAAGACACTAACCTTCCAGGTTGGTGGCGAGGACCTAATTTTTAGGCAGTTGAGCATGTCACGGTCGCCCATGTTTGTTGTTCCGTGCTATTTTATGTCCGATGATATATCTGCAGATTTAGAATTGCTAGAACTAACTCCTCTGCCTTAGTTTGAGAGCAAGTTAGAGGACGATTTCTTGATCATTTCCAATGCAGACACTGAGCCGAATTACAACCTAGATGGTTGAGTTTGGTTAGCACTGCAGAACCGGAAGAAGAATCCTCAAGGACCAAAGCCATAGACAAAGCGGCAGCAATATGTCATGACGTACAATCCAGTTGATAGCTCTGTTGTTTGGAGTTTGAGAGACGCTGATGTCACAACCGCGGAAGGGAGTTCCGCGAGCCAAGAGCCCAGTCGTGGGCAATGAACTTTTATTTTCTGAACTCTTAAGCCGGGTTTGCAACCCCGTGCACTTTGTAGTAGACAATTTACTGTTTTGTTGGACTTAGACTACTTTTGCTTAAACTATTAGACTTTTTAGTAGTAATCCGTAGGTAGACTAAAGACTATGCATGAATCCGAGACAACTTTTGTGGTTCTTTGTATGTTTGTAATGTTTGGTATTCTTATGCAGGAGTGCACCGGGCAAAAACGAAGAAAAAGAGATAAAAACAGAAGAGATGAGGAAAGAACGAGCTTCGCAGTAGAAAAGCCTCGATCGAGCGCTGTCATTTGCTCGATCGAGTGAACACTAGTGAAGAAAAAATCGATCGAGCTTGAAAGAGCTCGATCGAGGAGAAATCAGACGAGGGAACTTCAGTGCTGACAACCACTCAATCAAGTGGACTTCAGTACTCGATCGAGCAAATATGCCTTAAGTGAGTTACTCGATCGAGCAGTTTTTTCTACTCGATCGAGCAACTCTCAGCCTATATAAAGAGAAGTCTTCGATGCTCACTTCTTTTCACTCGATTTCAGTCTTTCGCCTCTCTTTCCCTTCGATTCCTCTTGTTTTCTTTGTTTTTCCACAATCTAATCACTCAATATTGCTTGCGATCAACTCAATTTGATTATTCGAGTGAAAGCCCCATCAATTTCAAAGTTAATTTCGAGTAATTCGAAGTTTTCGAAACCTAGGGTTTGCTCGTTCGAATAATTTCGAATTTGATTTGTTTGCTTGTGATTTCGTGCTTTAATCATCATCCTACTCATCAGGTAAGTCGTTCTTATGTTCATAATCGATTTCAATTCATATTTTTTCCCTAAATTTCGACTTTAGGGTTTTGAAATGGAGTTTGCACGTTTTTTTTTTATGATTTTCTGAATGATTAGGGCATGTTTAGGTTTGATTGTGTCCTTGCTTTGCAGGAATGGACGGAAAATCCACCACCACAGCTACGACCAGTACCACGGCAGCAGCCGCGGTGGCTGGCTATGCTCCCTCCACTTCTGACGTGGCAGCCACATCCGCTATGGTGGTTGCCAGCCCCCGAGTCGCTGCTACTGCACATACCGCGCCAACGAACACCACGACGTACTATGCCACCTCCGTCACAACCATGGCAACAAGTGGCCTCTTCCTCAGCTGATAAGGGGAAGGAGAAGGTCCAAGTTCTAGGGCAGAAAGGTCGGAAATCCGTCCTTGGTATGCCACCTCACCGTGCTCCTCGCCCACCAGCCCCACCTGCGATTCCCTCAGTCGAGGAAATTTCCGAGGTAATTTTCACTGACACCCATCAGAGAGATCAGATGGAGGTCTTCGTTGATAATTTCATTCGTAGCAGTAGGTTTTTACTTCGTCCAGACTTAGATAGATTAGGTTTGCTTAGGCCCCTAGTTGACCTATTGACTGGAACGGGGATGGCTGGGTTGGCGACCATGGCCGAGTTGACATACCGAGTACCCACTTTGGAGTTCTTCAGCTCCTATTCATTTTCTGCTAACACCTTTCTGGCCCACCCGACCAAGCCCTGTATTCATTTTCGACTCAGAAATGAGTCATACGCCTGGACCCTAGCTAGATTTGGACAGGTTTTGGGACTGGTTAGTGACGGGTACTTGAGACCACCTAGGAACCTAATTCCGCAGATGTGGGAGGCCCTTTCACACGTACCTTTTCCTAGCCGAAGGGTCGCCCACGTCCATAGTCCTGTAGTTCGTATTTTCCTCCGCTTGCTAGGAGAGACCATCTTTGCACGACCTGAGCCAAACAACATCCATAACATTGAGTTGGCCATAGTCGCGGGGTACCTGATCATTGGCAGTGGTACCCCTTTTGTCCTTAACATAGCCTACCTTGTGGCTACCCATTTAGGCGACATAGGTCGCAGAGTCACCGGCGCTGTTGTAGGCGGCGGGATCGTCACCAGGATTTACAGATACATCTTTGAGACTTTGCCTGGTGGTGAGCCTTTCTCCCGCGACATCTACATTTCTACATGCGTCACGGTCCAGTTGACCTGGTTCGCCCATGCTGATCGCCAGACTTGCAGGATTGCTGGGGCACCTGCAGTAGTCCTCCCTTCTGACTCTTTACCTGCACTCACCCCTCTCACCACTATTGAGGGACCTAGGCCGGAGCCATCTACCTACCACATCTCTTTCACCCCTTCCTCTTCCAAGAGGAAGCGCACCTCACCTGAGAGAGAGGTCGGAGCCACTTCAGGTTCACGACCTTCACCGTCATCACGACCATCATCATCCTCTCAGCCGACCACCTCTCACACCACTACACACACCACCACCTACACCTACACCCACGCCTACACCTTCACCTTTCACTACCCCTTCATCATCATCATCATCCACCCTAGGCTTCCCTGCGTATTTCATTTTACCTCCACTTTTTGAGGTACCACCGACCGTAGACCGGGGATACCGTGATCCTCTACTTTTTGAGCTTCTCAGGGCCCAGTCCGTTCTTCAGAGGGACCTTGCCTTGGTCAGCTTTACGGATTACGACGCGAGGATGCGCACTTTCTACCGATACCCAGTTGGCGGGTACCCACAGACCTCATATAAGGCACCTGGGGCGACAGCGGTATAGAGGGAGGTGAGGCGACGTGCGGAGGAGGCCGCTCAGCATGCCAGTGCCGGTGTAGGAGCTGAGGCAGAGGAGAGCTCTGGTGAGGAGGATGAAAGTGGTAGTGGGAGTGAGGAGAGTAGTAGCGGTGATGAGATGAGATCGGAGGAGGATGCGGAGTGACAGCTGCAGCTGGTTTTGGGAGGTTATGTATTTCTTACCTTGTTTCCATCTTAGTTTTTCTTTTATGCTTTCTAGTTTTGTATATATCTCACCCCGTAGGAACATGTGTAACACCCCGTAATTCCAAGTATTTATATATTATTAAAATCTTATTTTAGAAATAATAATGTTCCACAATAAATAAAATTCCATTTAAAATCTATCATTTTTGACAATGATATTAATATGTCCGTCTTAAAGTGATACTTCTTTAACTTGTAAAACGTTACTCTGTCCTTGTTGTTAATTTTAAGATATTTTAAAGGCATATATAGCTTTTGCTTATAAAATAAAAGTTGTAGCTCATTTTCTTAGCTTTCCAACGCCACCAAAAACATGTCATACGAGTTCTGTGGAGGAAATTATGCCGAAAATACGAAAGGCTGTCACGGACCATCCGCAAACGAGACCCACGCTCGTTGCTTATTCTTTAGTCTTTTCCACATGTCCTTTGGAACACTTGGCTAAGTATAGAACTTTGCCTTGCTGCCCAAGGTCATTCCTTCTACTTAATTCCTTTACTTATTTTTTTCAGCTAAGAACACAAAACTCAAAACAAGAAGAACACCATTGTTGTGCACCTCTGTAATAACCCGTATTATTATTCAATTTATATAATTTGTGACGGGTTATTCTTAAATAAGCTTATGAGCCTTCGAATAATTTTTATGCTAGGGGTTTTAAACCAAGTTGTGCTATTTGATCACAAGTTAGGGGTTTGTGTTGACAAGGGGATTTGAACTCGAGACCATGGGAATGCTTATATGGGCCTCGAGTTGTGTGCATAGTCCTTAGCCCATATCTCACGTTTCTCCCTATATTTCACAAATCCCATTCAGCCGTGACTTTTATAAGTCAGAAAACCTAAACCTAGTATTCCATACCTCATACAAACACACACATACTACAGCCGTCATAGCAAGGAGTTCGTAGGTGGTTTTCACGGTGGCCATATGGCAGTCTAAGGGTGGTCGAATCTGATCGGAAATAGGTGTGTCAGCACGTTTCTTTTTCTCCATGGTTTTCCAGCGTTTTCAATAGGTAATTAAATCGGGTAAATCGTACATATGGGTTCTGATTTTTGTATAACTGTGACCTATGAACTTAGTAGTCGCGTTTTGACATATAGGGAGTCACCCTTGACCACCGAGAACCACCAGTCGTGGTGGTTTTGGCTGTTGTTGTCAGCGAGTGCTATTTCGTTCAAAACAGAGTTTTTGTACTAGTTGTTTTGTGTGGGTTTGCGAGTCTGTTTCGGCTAGCGTGTGGTCTGGGTATTAGTGTAGATAGAGTGGTGGTGGTTTGGGGCGTGTCAGGGTGGCTATGTGGGTGGCAGCAGATGGTAGGTCAGAGTCGTAGGGGTAGTTTCGTTGCCCTGTTATATCGGTATTTGTTGGTTTCTGTTTATATAAGGGTTAGTTGGGGTGGGGACACCCAAGACTCGGGGGAGGTCGACGCGGTGTCACCACGGTGGTTTATGGGCCAGTCGTCAGGGGTGGTGCTGGTAGAGGTCACGGGGGTTGTCGGTGGTTGTTTGGTTCTCGAAGGGTAGGTGTTTGTAGACAGGTCAGATGCTTAGGTGATGAACCACGCCTGGTTTGGGCCCTGGTTCATCACGACAGTGGTAGTCGAGGAGGCTGGTGGGGGTCTTAGTGGTAGCAGGTGGTGCGGGGTACAGGTCATGGTGGTTGCTGGTGGTAGCCGTGGCGTAACAAGGTGGGTGTGTGGGTTGTTTGGTCGCGGGGTTGAGTTCGGGAAAGGGTGTGGGTCGTGTATGTTGTTGCGTGTTAATTGTGTGTATTATTATTATTATTATTATTATTATTTTTTATTTTTTTTTTTCATAAAATGAGGGATTTCATTAAAACCGGAAAGAAGGATTACATGAGATTGGTGGGCACCCGAGAAACAAGCTGGGCGCCCACTCCCTTAGCAATAGCAAAACTAAGGCGAGCAAAAATAAAAGCAGCGGTCTTCGATCCAGCATCTTGGGACACAGAAAAGTTCTGAATCCGCTTGAGCAAGAAAACATCATCTTCCCCCAATTCCCCCAAAGAAGAGAAAGAGAAAGGCAAGAAGCCATACCCATGCCCCGCGCACAAGTCCTGATACTTGGCGCACTTCCTCCGAGCAGCATCCACCACAACCCCGCCTGGCAAAAAATCAGTCATCCCCGACTGAGTCAAAGGGGAAGACCCAACCAAATCCACGCACACATCGCGTCCCCGATCCCAGGAATAGAGCAGCACATCCGCAGGTCGCAAGGGCCCTCCCGCCCCATCGAGCAAACCAATATCGACCTCCCGACCAGCAGAGATCCCCGACCGGAAGCAGATATCCAGAAGAGTATCACGAACCAGGTTATGCCGATGTTTGACACCAACAGCACTAACACAAGATACAGCATGGTCCCCGAAGATATCCCCATCAAAAACCCGGGTGCAAGCGGAACATGGCACGGATACCGAGAATAACGGTACACCAAGCCGATAACTGAGAACGCACCGATAAGTCCTACTGTTCATAGTCTGCCCCAAATCAGAAATAGGGACCACACGCAGCCAATCAGATGAGTGACCGCCCAGCTGAGACTTCCAAAGTATAACTAGACGAGGAGTCAAAGAGAAAACCGATTCTGCAGAAGCAACAACCCTTGTGAAATAAACATCTGCCAATTTCTTCATAAGTTTGGTGGCAGCGATCTCAGAAGGATTGCGCAGAAAATCAGAACCCGTAACCTCAGCAAAAGCACCCAGAGCTGACTGAAATGAGGGTCCGGTGTCAAGGACACCCGAAACCCGAAGGAGCCGATCCTGCAGCTCCACAGACTGCAGCCTAGAAGGTAAGAAGGCATAGTGCAGGACGTCGGTGGCAGCATACACACCAAGGCCCCCAAAGGAAAAAGGGAGGGTGGCAAGCCGCCATTGCCAGTCACCGAAACCCGGACCAGAAGCAGTGACGATACGTTCTAGATGAGAACGCAAAGCCGCGTCAAAAATAGGTGCATCGATCCCGAAAGCATCAGGGGAACAAGTACGCAAAGCGAAATAAAGCTTCGAGAAACCGGTACAGGCCCGGAGCAAAAGAAGCTCACACTGCGGATCATCAATCAAAGAGACGGAGTCCATAAGCCCAATAGTCCTAGTCACTCTCTCCATCACAACCTCACTACGAAAATCTGGGCACACACTCACCGGACCACCAAGGACTCTGACACCACGCAGAGGGCGTGCAATATCAGGGGGTAAAACGCCCAAATCCCGGCTCTGGGGGTCTTCAGAAGGCCAAAAAACCTCGGTCTTGCCAATATTAAGATGGAGACCCGATCGTGGCCCGTCCTCCATAATCATCTCCAAAACCTTCCCCACAACCACGGTATCTCCGACAATAGTGCCATCATCCAAATACCAAGCCTGCAACCTCAAGTCGAAAGAGTCACGGATCTTACAAACTAAAGGATGTAAAACCAGCGAAAAGAGCAAAGGGCCCAAAGGATCACCCTGCTGAACACCCTGACAAGACCACAAGCTGTGCTCACCATAATATAAACGAGCGGGGCGTGAATAACAAAACTCCACCCAACAAGAAAGAGCAGGGCACTGACTACGCACCTCACGCAACATGATCTCCCTATCAACCATGTTAAATGCGTTCCGGAAATCAACCAACAGCATAGAAAGACCCACCTCATCACCCCGGCTCTCAACCAACCGATTCAACGCATGCAGGATAGCCTCACCCCCACCAGAAACTCCAACCCCAAACTGAAGTCCATCAAAATAACCACTCAAAGATGGACCAATCAAAAAAGCACCACCCTTGGATACAAGGCGCCTCCAAATCGTACCCACGGCAATAGGGCGTATACCGCCACCCGACTTGACAAGCGGGGTCAGCGGTGCACTCGCAATATACTCACGAAGAACCAGCGGACACCGTCCCTCAAGAAAGAGGTTAACAACCCCAGTGATAGAAGTCATCAACTCATCGGAAACGGCGGCCGCAGCACCACTCAAACAATCCAGAAGATGCTGAGCACGAAAGCCATCCCTCCCACAAGAAGTACCACGCGGAAACCCCCGAATCATACCTAGGACAACTGAGACAGAGGCAACAAGAGGAGGATTACCCGCAGACCGAGAAGGCAAAACAGGCGAAGGGACGATGGGATGCTTATCTGCCAAAGCCGCAAGAGTAGATGTATTGTAAGGAGCAACTCCACAAGATGATAGCACACGGACAGCGGCGGTATAATGACCGTCACAAATCTTCCTCCGACACTGCTTAACATTAGCCTCACCCTTATCAACCTCCTCGTCAAACCTAAAAGTAGGAGAAGACGCAGCTAAGGTATCCCGAAGTTCCTGCAACATGCCACCAGGCACACCCCAGGAACAAATAGCACTAGAAATGCTCTCCTCCTGTCGCTGACGTCGGACAGCAACACGACACTCACGACTACTCCGCGAAGAGAATGTCTTGAGAATACAAAGGGGTAAAACAAGTAAGGCAACCCAAGATGAGAGATCGGAAGGAGAACGGATCACAGCATCAAAGGCCCCTTTAAGGACCCGCGAGAAACCAAGACGACACCGAGGGGGGATGGACTTCACAGTTCTCAGACCCTTAGATAACAAACGATCAAGAGAAGTAACAGTGAAACCACCCAAAACCTCATGATCAACACCATCAGGAAGCAAGGGCGAGGCAGGCTCAGACGGTCTAGGAAAGTCGTAAAGAACGAAAGAGACAACCCCATCACCCGAATCTGGTGCCTCAACAGAAGACCCATCCCCATGTAGACAACGCTTACTATGTGCATGCGTTTTAAAACAAACCCCACATAACCACATACCCATACAACGAAAGGTAATCTCAGCCTCGTCAAAAATAGACAAAGAAGTAAGAGATTGTCTAGTAATAAGCTGAGCATCACCGGTACAGTGCCGATCACGCAGAGCAAGGATGCTTTTTTAAGACCATTTCCACGACCATCCTGGCACCCAGAGAGTCCCACAAAAGGACAATGGTACCGAACGAGGTCGGTCATTATCCTCACGCACCAAAAACTCACGCACCAAAAACGAAGCTCCACCAAACCATGCCCTAGATACACTCCCACGCAAAACCACGTCCTAAGAACAACCAAAATCCCCAAAAAACAGACCAGCGATCACTCCCATGCAACAAACTGCGCCGACAGGCCTGCCGGAAACCGCAGACACGACCAAAAACAAACACCGCAGCCACCAGCGACAAAACCAAACAAAAACCCCACAGGAAACCCGCAACGCGAAACGGAAAAAGCCACACACAAGAAAACCACCACTCACGGTGAAGCGCCGGAAACGTGAGGTTGCCGGCACGGGGACTTTGTTTACGCCGACAACGTGAGGTTGCCGTCGGTGAGGGTGGTTACAGGCGACAACTCCGAAGACGAAAAGAGAAAAACGCTGAAGAGAAGGAAACTAACCGGTAAATCACAGCAACCACGACGATAGCACACGTCGGCGATGATACGGACCACCGGTGACGTCTGGTTACCGCAAGGAGGCGAGAAAAACAGCAGGCAACCGGTGAAAACGCCTGGAAACTTGAACGCTGAAATCACGAAGACAACCACGGCAACCCCTGGAAACGCCAACCACGGCAACCCCTGGACCTATGCGGACGACGGAGAACCGAGGGAGGACACCGGCAATGATCACCCGACTCAGGGGAGATGACGGCAGCCGCACGCAACCCAGAAGAAGCAAACCCTAAAAACATCCTAAAATCGCCCTAAAAACGCCAAACGCTCCTTTCTCTCTCCTCACCCTAAAATTATTATTATTATTTATTATTATTATTATTATTATTATTATTATTATTATTTTATTGTTATTAATTAGTATTGTTAATTTTATTGCGGGTTAGAAGTCTTATGTTACAAAAAGACATTTTTAGAAAGTTACCATTTTGGAAAGTTACTATATTTAGAAAGTTGCTATTTTGGGTAACATTGTTTGTTGGGAAAATTTCTAAATTTAGAAAGTTTCTATAAATAGATTGTGTACGTATATTATGAGATTTAGGGAGTTTTATTAATTATATATAATATATGTCTAGGTGGAGGTTTCCGCGTGGAACATTTTTAGTGGCAGTCGCGCACTTGTTGTTTTCTTCCGCAGTTTTGAGGTAAGGGAATATTTATATTTGTAATTGTGAATTGACATGAGGATACTCATTGTGTGAATGATATATTAAGCTGTGGATATATTATGATTGATTGTTATTATTGATTATTGTGGAGGACGGAGGTTGTGAACTGGGTCTTGTGATATGGCCATGGGAGGTGTGATGTGTTGGAGGTGAAGTGGAGAAATGATTACTGAGGAGGTGGAGGAAATGTACATTGTGATATTTCATGCCTTGATTATATTACCTACTCAACTTCGTGTTGACCCTGTTTGTTTGTTTGTGTCTGCGTTGATCCAATTTATTGGGGAGCAGAATGACAGGTTTAGACTTATGGATGCTGGAAGGGTGGAGAGGACATGGACCAGACCTGTCTAGTGATAGCTCAGTCATTTAGTCTTTCACCATATTTGAACTTTAGTTTTGGTTGATATACAGTTGTAATACTTTTGAGACTTTTGTTTAACGTTAAATTAGTAAATAAAGTTCCGTATTTCTTCCTTTGTTATCTACTACCTCGGGTAACCGAGATGGTAACACCCTTGGTTATTTGGAGGGTTCTAGTTCAGGCCTCTAAATAAATGGGGGTGTTACAAAGTGGTATCAGAGAGAACGATCCTCAGGCCTAACCTAATGAACCTAATGAATGTAGGAAGAGTCTAAATAAAATGAACCCCGGGATAGAACTGCTAGGAGCACGCTAAAGGGGAAGTATGAGTCTGGGGCCCCCTCACACTAAACCATAGGCTCTCTCAGTTTTACCCGGGAACCCTGAGTGCATACGAGCGAAATGGGTAGAATAGGGAAGAACGAAGGATGGTAGTAAAGCATGTTAAAAGGGGTTGGAGAGAACCCTCATGATATATGATCTCGTTATCACGAAGAAAGAATATGAGCATCAAAGATTACGTGATAGTGAATACATAAGTATAATGATATGAATGCATGAGGTGAACGGTATTATATTTATACTTATTTCATGTCTAGTGATATGCGGTTATGTGATCCCTGAGCCATGTTGTAGATAAATATTGTTAAGGCATGTTAGACTACATACGAAGTCGGATGCTTAGGGAGTATAACCCTAACCTAAGTGAGTACCTCGAGTAAACCAGGACTCACTCCTTTTCTTGTATGTCTTAGAATGCCTCCAAGAAGGAATAACGTAGCTAACATAACCCAAGAGGAGTTAGACCGACTGATAGCTGAGAATGAGGCCCTAAGGGCCAGACGCATGGACTCAGCAAAAATGAGCACCATCATCGCAAGGCACAACCCTACACAATTCAACGGGGAGGGAGAGCCTCACTTACTCGGGGAATGGTGTCGAGAGTGTTGGAGGAAGTGTCCTCGACAATAGTGTGTTGACGTAATTAAAACTCATTTGAATGAAACACAATTGGGAGTGTTACTCTTTTAAAGTCGACTGATCAACATTTACCGATAATGATTGGCTGTCTAGAGTTTGACATTATCGTCATATGATGGTGGTGATCAGTTGATCCCTTAAGGTCATATCTTTAGGGAATTCCGTCTCAATGGAATAATTAATTAATATTGTATTGGATACAAATTAATTAATAACTGGAAATTTTGGAAATAATTTTATATGACGGATATTTTTATAATGGGATTATAATAATAAAAGTCAAAGTAATAAAATCGTTTTGTTACTCGGTTTTTATTTATTCGTTTGGGAAACGATTAAATTGAGAATGAACACGGTTGATCATAAAATTACAAAGAGTTGTAATTAAAATTATGATATTACATGTTATACAATAATAATTTTGAAATGTTGGAATAATTATTTAAGTGTAATAAATTTGTGAATTATGAATTTTAATAGTTAAAATTGCACAATTAACAAAGTGGGTCATGTGTTATGGAACATATGTGACATGTTACAAATTAACACAATTGACAAAGATAAAATGGGTCCATTTGGTACCTCATTTCAGCCGTGTATTAGTATGTATGTGTGAGGATTGTGTGTTTGAATGAATAAGGTGATTGTGTGTGTAAGTAGATGTGTAAGAGTGTGTAAGAGTGTAAGGCATATTTGATGCTTTATGTAAGTGTAAGTGAGTCATGCATTGGCTCCCTCTTGGCTTGGTTTTGGCCGACACATGCTCTCAATTGTGAGCATGGTTTTTGCTCTATATATTACATGCACACACCACTCATTTAGTATAAGTGATGATTGTTGGTGGATGCTTCCACTTACATCATATTACAACCTCCTTCATACTAGCAATAATACTTAGAAATAGTTTTTCTAAGTAAGAAATTATTTCCTATACTAATAATATTAAGGATAATATTATTAACATTTCTAGTATACTAATACTAATTTTCTAGTAACAAAATTTGTATTAGTTTGAGATCGGGTCCTTGATACGCACCTTTAGGAGACGATTTTTGTTAGATCGTTACAAGAGGATTTCGGGTTTTGAAGACTCAAATAATAGGTGATTATTGAGTATAAACCTTCTAAAACCAATGTAAGGACTATCTCATCTTATGATATCATCTTGCATGCATAAGATCTTATTAAGTTTTATGACCTAAACTTAAAGAAACAATACTCACATTAGATATGAGTATAAAATAAGGAATTCGGTTCCCAACAAGTGGTATCAGAGCATTACGGTTGTTGCATGCATGATCGGATTCATGTTTTATGTTAAACGGATTAACATATAATTTTCGAAAATTTTGTGTTTATTATGATAAATCACAAAATAATTTTGCATGTTAAAGTTTCTGATTCTAAAATGGTTTTAGGACATAAAAATAATTTTATGGATTTTTATTGTTCATTTTCATATTTTTGTATTTTTTGTAGTTTAAATCGGTTTAAACAAACAATTAATGGGAAAAATAGTTAAAACTAGTTTCTGGCCGAGATTTTTTGATATGTTCTCACATGCATATTTAATATATTGTATATGATTTTTCGTAAGAAATGGAGTTAATATGCATGGATTATGAATTTTATGAGATAAATAGTCATAATATGAGTTAAAATGGGTATAAAAGGTTATATTTCGAATTTGACCTTAAAAAGTTTATGAGAAGTCACATGCAATATATAAAATACCTGTATAAAGTTTCGGATTTATTGGATTTGTTTTGCATGATTAATGATTTTTATCGTAAAAATCGTATTAATAGTGACTCAAATTCGACTTTAATAGTTATAGTTGGAATTTTGCCATAAAATTTTTACACAATGTCACATGCAATATTTAAAGAATGTATATAAATTTTGGGAATTTATTCTCAAGTGATGCATGATTTATGATTTTAATAGTTAAAATCGGATAAATAGTGACTTATTATGTTAAAAATAGTTAATCTTAATACTATGGCATACAATTTTACCCATGGATGTCTTATATAATAGGAACATCAGATCTAAAAGATGGATATCAAAAGGTTTCTGTTTTTATGATTATTAATTTTTATGAGTTAATTAGTTAATAATCGTAATTTATGAGTCATAAAATAAAATTTCGAATATGGTCTGTTAATTTTTGGTCATTTTTCAGATCCTAATATATATTTTAGGATGACTAAAAATTTATGGCAAATTATTACAAGTTTTTATAATTTAAATCGGATTTTTGAACATAAAAACGCTATTTAGACGATTTAATTAAGAAATAAACCATATATATTTGCAAAAGACCATTTTATTAATTTCTGAATTTTTAGAAAATTTCCAGAAATTTTAAAATTTTGAATTTTAAATTTTGAATTTTATTTGACTCATTTGGCCGTATTTTGTTTATTTTTCCGTAAATACAAGTAATTTATGAACAATAATGCAAAATCAAGTTATATCATGATCAAATACTAGTAGAGACTAAACATTGATTCCTAAAGTAAGTTGGGATGATTAACTTGGACATAAATTAGATTTATGTAATTTTGATGATTTTAATAGTTAAAATCGCGCATATCCGTAAAAACCATAAACAAATATGAGATATTTGCTCCCATAAGGCGATTTGGCATTAAAAATTGAGCATGTGCATACATATTTTATTATTGCAATTTTATGAATGTCATTATTGATTGTTTTTATATAATTTGGAATTATGTAATTTTTCTTAGTATGGCCTTAGTTTTAATCAATATTACCCGCAATGAAAGGGAATATTGATTCGGTTGTAATTTATGTGATCTCGTATCACGGGTTTGTAATTTAATTTAATTTTCAGTTTTACAATAGAGTAGTTATATTATTTTATTGTAATCCCGGAGATCCAAAAGACGGTGCCATACGGAAAGAAGTTCCAACAAGACGGTGTTTTCTTGGATGGCGTGCCAATGAAGTTCAAGGGACCATGGAGTTGGTTTCCGAATTTGTAATAGTTAATTAGTTTTTACTATTACTAGGAAGGCCATACTAGGATTTTATTGCTTCATTGCTTTTATTTTTGCATTATTTATATGTTTGCATGCATAGCCAAATCGCCATAAACATGCATATTAGTTTAGATCGTTAAAAACGACCGTGTCAATTATTATTATCGAGTTCACCGATTTAATTCGCTTAAAGGAGATATATAATAAATTGACAAGACCTCTATATTAAACAAAACAATTGAGAATTAGCCTTACCAAATAGTAGAACCCATGAGCTTCTATTTCGTGGGGTGGTGCTAGTCTAGTGGGCAGTACGAACCCCATTACGTAGGATAAGTTGGGCGATGAGGTGGATTCAGTCCAGTGGGCGGATCGCATCTCAATGCAATTGAAATTTGGTTTGTACTCAACGGAAGTGTAGAGGACCAGTGGTCAATGTGTTCCGGGCTAAGATGAATAAATAATGATTTTTCATCAACCAGGAGTTCTAGTGTAGAACCGGTTAAAATTTTAACCCACCAAACCATATCATTGGGTCGGAGTTCCAGTGGTTCACGATTTTGGTGGTATGGGTTTGGGTCTTGGAATCATTTATAAAATTGGATAGAGGTCATTTTATAGATGCTTTAACTTCTTAAAATGTTTACAAGTTGAATCAAAATGATGAATGTTTGTTTTTCCTTAATTTGTTATTTTATAATTATTCATTTTTACTCCTTTATAATATCATTCGATTGTAACCAATATCTCCGCTAAACATCTTATGCTATACTGACAAATAGAATCTCTTTCTCCTCACATAAAACCGTGTCATTGGTTATGGACAAGGTCCGTAGAAATTATTGTATTCCATAGAATTTGATAGGAAGGTCCTATGCAAACATAAGATTAACATCTTAAAATTCCTATTAAACCATTATGAATTCTTATAAAAGAAACTTAAATAGAAGTGATCCTAGTAAAAAAGTGTTGATTAAATCTTCTGATGCGTGCCTATTTTATGATGTTTTACATCTATTTTTACACGCATTTTGTCGCTCATTTACTATGTTTTAGCATTTATTTCCCAACAATTGTCTACTTTCGTATTTTTATGCTCTTTTGCAGATTTATGCGGAAAAGGGACGGTTTTATACCAAATTTATGCCCTCGGGACTTTTCATGACTAAGGATAAGAAGGAACGAAACCTAGCGCACATTTCAAGGCCTGAAGATAGCTTTAACAAGCGAAGAATCGATCCACGACATTGCAGCCTGTTTCAAATGGCTATATCTCGAGTTCTAGAACTGATAATGGAGTGATTATAGTTGGAGGTGAAAGCATATCCTCTTAGCTTTCCAACGCCGCAAGAATCACTTGATTACGATAAGTAACGAAGAAATGGCAGCTGTTTTAAGATCGACGCGCGCCAGTCCCGACAATTTGGTCGACCGACCTACTAATTGGGTCGACCGACCACAGCACAGACCCAGAAGTTTCCGCGAAGCCCATTAAAGTATTTAGGTCATTAGGAAACTCTTTATTTCCGCCTATATAAGCTAATCTAGTTCCTGATTCAGAATAATCAAGTCCTAATAGAGAGAAGCATCCTAGTTTAGAGAAAAACTCCATAGCTTTAGAGAATACTTTCCAAGTTTCAATATTTGTTCTTGAATTCCAATTAAGTCTGTAAGTTTGCTACAATTAATCTTTCTTGTTGCAATTAATCTTTAATCATGTTATCTTCTTTAATGTTCTTGATTCTTGTTATTGTTAGTTTTACAATTGAGATTATGCATAACTAATTCTTGTTATTAGGAATTAGGGGAACCATGGCAAAGACTTGATTTAGATTGTTTTATGATTAAATTACCAATTCCCCATTGTTGTTGGTGAACTGATCCTTTGAGATTGAAAGATTACTAGGATTAGTTTAACAACAACTTTGGGATTGCCCTATGAACGAAAGTTTAGTGCTTTTCTAGGAACCCTAAGTCCGTAAGGATTGGGTAGAATATTGACCTAAAGGTTTATTCTTTGTTCCTTGGGATTGTGTTATTTGGTTATTTCACCCTTTATTGACTTGCCCTAGCCATGGGGAACCGAAGTTCCTAATCTCCTTTTCATCTTATTTTAATTTCCTTATTATTATTGCATGTTTAGATTGATGTTCTTTATGATTTCCATGTTTACTCCTATTTTTATAATTATTTTAATAACTATGAGTAGCTAATTTCATATGTTAGGATGTAGGGAGTAAATATGCGAAAGTAGTATAAATTCCGGATCGACATGTCGCAGGCAGGAGGTCGACCGACCACCATTATAGGTCGGCCGACCGACTTGTGTTCGAATTCTGTTTCGCTGTTATTTGTAGACTATAATAACCTACAATGAGACCAAAAGGAGACTTGTAGGATGTTAGTATTGACCTACCCAAGATTGAGAGATTTGGGAAGGGCATTGGTTTACATCTTAAGACGGATAGGTTACTTAAGACTGAAAGGTTTGTGACCTAGAATTTAGGAATCACCCTTATTGTTGACACCCAATAATTGTGAGACCTAGGAACTAATAGCATAGACCGAAAGGAGCTATTAGGTAGCATAGACCTAAAGGATATGTTACACCCCTTACGCGACTGCAATACATGTTGACTTAGGATTTATATTATCTTAGCTGTTTATTACCCAAACATTCTAGCATCTCTTTTATTATATTTTTATTCTCCTCTTTATTTACTTGTTTTATTTTATTCTTGTTTTAGACCTAGCAACAATCAATCAAACCCTCTTTTTATTATTATTTTATAGATTAAAAATTAGCAAACAGAATTAACCTTGTCTCTCTGTGGTTGGACCCTTACAATCACTATCTATAGTTTTAGTTTGGTTTATAAATTTTATCTTTGACACCCACAACGACGGGTATCATCTTTTATTCAAACATGGTTCTAAAGTCTTATTGCTAAATTTAATAACTTATCATCTAAAACTTAAGGGTTAAGAACATGACGAAGTTAATATAAATTGGTAAATTGATTTGAGAAAATCATTATAACCAATACCACCTCACTTCATAGATATTAACTCCTATGAGGAATTAATTTGGAATTAATTGAACAAAATGTCTTCTTCAAGTAATAATTCTTGAAGTGAGTGGGAGCTATGGGAAGACCAAATCTTTCTTAAGTAGTTCAATATAGAACGAGGTTGAGAGAAAAATGTGTAAGACACGAAGTTAGAAACTACTCCAAATTCTAAAGTCTAAAGATGTTGGAAGTATGACTCCAACATATTTCTTAGGTAATACTTATGACATTGAGTTTTCATTCTACATTATTTGTATATGAGTGCAAATTGGTGAGTCATGTTAGTAATTCCATTTTCATGTGATTGAAATATGATAAAGGAATGACAAAACCCGCTAATCTAAATGGGTATTTAGAGGAGGATGTGTTAATAACACAATCCGAGGGTTCTTGTGAATCCTATCGTCCTAACGTGAAGAAAATCGTATGACGATTTGCCAAGAATGATAAACATGAATGGAACTAAGGTAGTTTCCAATTCATCCGTAAGACATATACATGTTATATTGTGCTTGACCAAGTTTTGGATTTAGAGTAATACACAAATAATAGTTATTATGTACATCATCTCTAAATATAATTTGAATTTTGCATAAAAGGTAAAAGTTTTACCATTACGCAATTGATCGAAACAAATGTTATACTCAATGTTACCACGAATTGGTTCATGGTTAGGCCATACGAATAAAGGTAATTATATTCCAAAACTAAGGTGGAAATGTCATATGTACCCTAAAACTCTAGTTGGTGCCCCAAATTTTTCCATCATTACTCAATTGAAAGTCGCATTTGAGGTTAGGAATCTCATGGGTTATGCAAATCTTGCATTCAAAGCAAGTCATTCACCCTATAAACACTTTAAGGTGTGTAGGTGAGTGAAATTTCATATCTTGAAAGATATTTTAATTCTTCGACTGAGGAAATTAACGCGCAAGAAATTCACGTTAAGAATGTTGTGCATTGGCTCAAGAAGATGTTCTTGGAATTAGATAATGATCTAATTAAGCCTAGTAATTTACACCAAATAGATTGTGATAAATTATCACAGGTTTACTTTCGTAAGCACGTTCATAAAATGCGCGAGAAAGTAATATTGAATCATATGAGATATGATTAAATCTTTTACAATTGAGTGGGAGTTATTTTCTATTCCGATTTTGTCGAGCATTTATTTTTCTGCTATGTTATAAAGCATGGGCATACAAGTCATATGAGATATGAATAGGCAAGGTGCCTAAGTTGTAGCCTATTTCGAATGACAATTTTTCCTATATGATGACGAGAACAAAAGGTTTGTGGCTCATGATGCTGTCTGTAAAGAAAGGAGGATTATTTCTTTTAGACAGAGTGGGAGAAATTATTATAGAGCCACAATTTCTATATGATGCAATAGGAAAATGTTCTTCCTAGTTGAGATAAGTGGAAATTTCATTCGAAAATTAAGTTGACGAGTGTAATGTTGCCTTCTTAGTGTAACGAACTTGTAACTTGTATAAATGCTTTATTTAGTTTCGACTCTACCTGAATCCGAAATAGCTCAGTTGATTGGTGGAAAGGGTTTCGCACGCAATAACGGATCTATATTAAAATCGGATCAAATAATGTTGTTGGATTTTAAAATCATCTACGATGAGTTTTGAAAATCACAACTATCCAAAGAAAGGTTGACAAGAGTTGAATTAGATAAATTGGTGGCAAAGAGTTTTCCACGCAATAACATGGCTTCGAGTTCAAATATTTTGACATGTTGGATTTTAAAAGTCATCGAGTATGAGCTTTGTAAAATCGCAACTATCCTAAAAGGGAAATGTCAAAAGGTTGAATTCTTTATTTTCATCATGTGATAAGCATTTCCTTGAAAGTCAAGAAGTTATGTTTATACATGAAGTTAAGTGGGAGTAAAGTTCTGTCTCTAGTCTTACATGAATGTGACATGTTGATCATTATAAATGATAAAGATCATTATGAATGATAAAGACTTGTAAAAGGAATAAATACATTACTAGGATATCTTATCAATGGATATTAGCGTATAAGAAGATATTCTTATGTCGATAAGAATAAGGGTAAGTTCAAATGTTTTGAACTATAGAAATTGAATTTGCATGCTTCCGCTGCAGGATCAATTCTTTACGCTAAGATGTATTACCATTATCAAACTTCGTATACTTGGAGTATGACGAAATGTTACAAATCGAATTTGGAGAGAAATCTCTATGTGTAGCCATATAGTTCATCAAACACTACTGAATAAGTACTAAAAGGATGAAGCTAAATGTTTGGATATTTCATTGGTTTAATGTACAAAGAGTTGCACAATACCATGTTCAAAACACATATGGATGGTTAGAGAACCATTTTAACTACAATCATAAAGGAAGAAATCTGTTAGAATTATTCTAGACAGTAGAACAATGAAGGTATTCAACAAATATGAGTACACTTATATCTATGAGATATAATAGAGGGAAGAGTCTCTCAGACATTGTGAAAACAGTGGGAGCTATTCTATTGTTAGAAAGCTTGTGTCTAGATATGGATCAAGACATGTACTCGTAAGGTTAACATAATGAGATTATGCATAACCAAGGGAAATTAGAGTAAGGTTATGTGAAGCACAAAAGTTGTTAAGGCTTACTAACCAAAGGCCTTCTTATAGGCTTAACATGATAAATCATGTCATTTCAATTGAGTTGAGATGTAATACTATACAAGTATGAATTATAGATTATGTAGTAATTGATATGGCATCAATTTTACATATGTGATAATGCATTCATCATTTGGGTTATTTATAACTCACCCCAGGTCATGTCATATTCAAATGGGATGGTAAGACCATATTGAACCCCATTAAAGTGAATTAAATTATCATGACCTCGCCCCTAGTTGCTTAAGTGAGGTGACATCTCAATGCAACCGGATGTGTGATGCGATTGATGGCGAGTTCAATTGCCATAGAGTCATACGGGATGACTAATCGATCACCTAGGCATAGACATGTTAAGACACATTTGCCGGGCTAATTACCGCTGATAGAGCTTTGGCATACTCTTATTAAAAGACTGCCTGGTCGTGGCGGGAGCATCTATCGTGTTTCACATGAGTCAGTTCTTGGACTAATGACTGTTCTCTGAGGTGGCATAGTTTCAGATTAACTTTGATTTATGTCCTAACACCTTCGTAACTGGGGTTTATAAGGACATACTTTGGGTTGTGATGGACTATGGCCAGCCGGAAGGAATAGGTCGATTGGGAATTGTCCACCCCTTGTCAGGGTTGATAAATATCTCTAGGCCACTCGAGGAGAATAATAACTAGAAATGCATGGCCACGCTCGGAAGATATCTATGGTAGATAATTCCGGTCAGTAGTTATAACTCCAGATCGAGATAAACCACTCTAGATTTCAATCAATTGCCGGCACAACCTGAGAGGACGCCATGCATTGAGTGGGAGATAGTAATAGGGCAAGAGAATTGGTGACACACACTTGTCTCGGACAAGTGGGAGATTGTTGGAGGAAGTGTCCTCGACAATAGTGTGTTGACGTAATTAAAACTCATTTGAATGAAACACAATTGGGAGTGTTACTCTTTTAAAGTCGACTGATCAACATTTACCGATAATGATTGGCTGTCTAGAGTTTGACATTATCGTCATATGATGGTGGTGATCAGTTGATCCCTTAAGGTCATATCTTTAGGGAATTCCGTCTCAATGGAATAATTAATTAATATTGTATTGGATACAAATTAATTAATAACTGGAAATTTTGGAAATAATTTTATATGACGAATATTTTTATAATGGGATTATAATAATAAAAGTCAAAGTAATAAAATCGTTTTGTTACTCGGTTTTTATTTATTCGTTTGGGAAACGATTAAATTGAGAATGAACACGGTTGATCATAAAATTACAAAGAGTTGTAATTAAAATTATGATATTACATTTTATACAATAATAATTTTGAAATGTTGGAATAATTATTTAAATGTAATAAATTTGTGAATTATGAATTTTAATAGTTAAAATTGCACAATTAACAAACTGGGTCATGTGTTATGGAACATATGTGACATGTTACAAATTAACACAATTGACAAAGATAAAATGGGTCCATTTGGTACCTCATTTCAGCCGTGTCTTATTATGTATGTGTGAGGATTGTGTGTTTGAATGAATAAGGTGATTGTGTGTGTAAGTAGATGTGTAAGAGTGTGTAAGAGTGTAAGGCATATTTGATGCTTTATGTAAGTGTAAGTGAGTCAAGCATTGGCTCCCTCTTGGCTTGGTTTTGGCCGACACATGCTCTCAATTGTGAGCATGGTTTTTGCTCTATATATTACATGCACACACCACTCATTTAGTATAAGTGATGCTTGTTGGTGGATGCTTCCACTTACATCATATTACAACCTCCTTCATACTAGCAATAATACTTAGAAATAGTTTTTCTAAGTAAGAAATTATTTCCTATACTAATAATATTAAGGATAATATTATTAACATTTCTAGTATACTAATACTAATTTTCTAGTAACAAAATTTGTATTAGTTTGAGATCGGGTTCTTGATACGCACCTTTAGGAGACGATTTTTGTTAGATCGTTACAAGAGGATTTCGGGTTTTGAAGACTCAAATAATAGGTGATTATTGAGTATAAACCTTCTAAAACCAATTTAAGGACTATCTCATCTTATGATATCATCTTGCATGCATAAGATCTTATTAAGTTTTATGACCTAAACTTAAAGAAACAATACTCACATTAGATATGAGTATAAAATAAGGAATTCGGTTCCCAACAGAGAGTTCAGCAACTTGTTCGAACTGATAGACTGCCCGGAGGAGCTGAGGGTAGATCAAGCTGCACACTATTTGAGGGGGATGGCTGGTGATTGGTGGACGGGGAATAAAGGAGAAATTCGAGAAGCTGCTGTCGAGGATGGGATCAATCACGTGGAATGGGTTGCATTCAAGAGGATCTTGTTCGAAGTTTTCCTACCTGAGTTTCAAAAGAGCAAGCTAAGGGAGGAATTTGAGCTTTTTAGAATGACTGAGGAGATGACTGTGGAGGTCTACTACAGAAAGTTCCTTCAGTTGCTAAGCCATGTGGGAGAAATGGGGATGGATGAGGCAATGCTTGCCATGAAGTTCGAGAGGGGGCTAACCATTGCTGTCAAGAAGAGGCTCATTGCTGCACCACCCACCACAGTTCGTGATATCTATTTGAGGGCTGGGGCAGCTGAGAGGCTCGCTGATATGATAAAAGAGGAGAAAAAGACTAGAAGTGATAAGAGGAAGACGGAGGCCTTGAGTGAAAATTCGGGGTCGAAAAAGCAGAATTCCAACAGGTACAGTGGTTACTTCAACCACAATACCTCAGCAAGTACAAAGAACCAGAGTGGTGGTAACTACAAGAGTGGGGGGTTCGGGAACCAGTTCCGTGGGGATAGTATGCTATGGGTGTGGAAAGACGGGACATAACAAGCCGTGTGTCGATCTTCGGGAGGATATCAATCTGGAGGTTACCGTACTCCAACTTCGGGGTACAGTGGATCCCGCATGAATACTTCAGGGAATGGGGGCTACCGTACTCCTATGTCAGGCAATGGGGGAAATTTGAGATCTGGTACTAGCAACAACTACCAGAGGAGCTATAACAATTATCAAAACCGTTCCCACCATAACCAGTACAATGGGAGTGGTAGTAACCAGAAGACCGCAGCTGAAGGCAATCAGCAGTCAGGAGCAGCCACTACTAGCCAGAGTGGAGTGAAGACCAGTGGCAAACTCTTTGCCATGGAGAAGCAGGCTGCCAAGGACGATGCCCATGTCGTGACTGGTACCTTTCTTGTGAATCTTAAACCTACTTTTGTACTCTTCGATTCTGGAGCTACTCATTCTTTTGTGTCTAGAGAACAAGCTAGGGTGTTAGAGCTTGATATCTATGATGGGTTGAGGATTCTGTAACAATACCATCTGGGGAATCAGTTTCATGTAATAGAGTCTTTAGAAGTGTGCCTATCAAGATTGGGGAAGTGGTTTTCCATTGCGACCTTATCGAGTTTCCATCGGGGGACTTTGAAGTAATCCTAGGAATGGATTGGCTGGGGAAATATCGAGCTTTCATTGACTGTTACCAAAAGACAATTTCTCTGAGAGGACCTAAGGGAGTGAGAGTGATCGACCTATAGGGGATTCGTGGTTAAACCTAAGGTCAAGTTCATATAAGTTAATACCCTTAAATCGAGCCTGCGGAAGGGGGATAGTTTAATCTTGTGTCAAATGTGGAATTGTGAGGCGGAGACTCCGGGTGTTAGCGAGATACCGGTAGTAAGGGAGTTTGAGGGAGTGTTCCGGGACGATGTGTCAGGATTACCACCTTGGAGGGAGGTCGACTTCTCTATCGATTTCAAACCAGGTGCAGGACCTATATCAAAATCACCTTACCGTATGGGACCAAAAGAAATGGAAGAATTGAAGAAGCAACTGGATGAATTGGCTGAGAAGGGATTCATCCGGCCTAGTGTGTCACCCTGGGGAGCACCAGTACTTTTTTGTGAAGAAGAAGGACGGGAGTCTGAGACTTTGCGTCGACTACCGAGAGTTGAACAATGTGACTATTAAGAACCGCTACCCTTGCCTAGAATTGATGATCTATTCGACCAGTTGAGTGGAGCCGGGGTCTTTTCAAAGATTGATCTGAGGTCGGGATATCACCAATTGAGAATTAAGTATGAGGATATTCCCAAGACCGCATTCAGAACTAGGTATGGCCACTACGAATTTGTGGTTATGCCGTTCGGGTTGACTAATGCACCCGCCGTATTCATGGATTCGATGAACCGGGTATTCAGTCCGTACCTAGATAAGTTCGTGGTTGTGTTTATCGACGACTTCTTAGTATATTCTAAGAATAAAGAAGAGCATGAAGAACATCTGAGAACCGTGTTGAAGACTCTAGAGGAGAATGGGTTGTATGCAAAGCTGAGTAAGTGCGAGTTCTGGTTGGAGAAGGTTGCTTTCTTGGGTCATGTAATTTCCAAGGAGGGGGTGTCTGTGGACCCTAGTAAAATTGAGGCAGTGACCAGGTGGCAAAGCCCGAAGAATGTGGGAGAGATCCGAAGTTTCCTGGGATTGGCTGGGTATTACAGGAGATTTGTCAAAGATTTCTCAAAGTTAGCCAAGCCATTAACATCATTGATGAGAAAGGAGAATCGTTTCATTTGGGATGAGAGTTGTGAGAAGGCGTTCTTAACTCTTAAGGAACGTCTGACAACAGCTCCTATCCTTGCCTTGCCAGATGGGAGTGATAACTTCGAAGTGTGTACCGACGCTTCGAAGCATGGGCTAGGATGTGTGCTAATGCAGAATGGGAGAGTGATAGCTTATGCTTCCCGACAGCTGAAGACCTATGAAGAGAATTATCCTACTCATGACCTGAAGTTGGGGGCTGTGTTTTTTGCACTGAAACTGTGGCGCCATTATCTGTACGGGGCCACATTTAAGGTGTTCTCCGACCACAAAAGCTTGAAGTACATCTACACCCGGCGAGAGTTGAATGTGAGGCAAAGGAGGTGGATAGAGCTGATTGGTGACTACGATATGCAGATTGTCTATCATGAGGGCAAGGCTAACGTGGTCGCTGATGCCTTGAGTAGGAAATCTGTTCATGCATTGATTAGTGCCAGATCAAGGGTAAGACTGCACAGTGAGTTGGGAGAAATAGGAATTTACATGATACGGAAGGGTGATACTCTGAGTGATCTAACGGTAGACCCAGAATTGTATGGAGAAATCAGGGAATTGCAAAAAGAAGATTTGAGGATCCAGAAGTGGCGAGGAATGATCGAGGGGAGTGATAATGAGACCAAGTCCAAATTCAGTGTCCATTCTGATGATAGCTTGAGATTTAGTGGGAGATGGTGTGTTCCAGATAATGATGAATTGAAAAAGAAAATCCTAACTAAAGCTCATGCTACGCCGTACTCCGTTCACCCAGGGAGCGATAAATTATACAAAGACCTCAAGAAGACCTTCTGGTGGCCCAATATGAAAAAGGAAGTTGCCGAGTTCAGGTCATGGTGTTTGACGTGTCAGAGGGTAAAAGGTGAGCATAAGAGACCACAAGGAAAGATCCAACCCCTAGATGTACCTGAATGGAAATGGGAGAATATTTCTATGGACTTCATCGTAGGGTTGCCTCGAACTCAGAGGGGCAACAACATGATCTGGGTAATCGTGGATAGACTGACAAAGTCCGCTCACTTTATTCCAATGAAAGATACCTGGAGTAAGGCTGAGTTGGCAAAGTCATATTTGCAGAATGTAGTCAAGTTGCATGGCATTCCCAAGGATATTGTGTCCGATCGTGACTCGAGATTTATTTCTAGATTTTGGCAAGAGCTGCAGACCGCTTTAGGCACGCAATTGAAGATGAGCACCGCTTTTCATCCAGCCACAGATGGTCAGACGGAAAGGACCATCCTGACTTTGGAAGATATGTTGAGAGTATGTGTGCTGGAGTTCGGGGGATCATGGGAAGAACGGTTGGGGCTGATAGAGTTCTCGTATAATAAGAGCTACCATGCTAGCATTGGCATGGCTCCTTTCGAGGCATTGTATGGGAGGAAGTGTCGGAGTCCTGTATGTTGGGATGATCGTGCTGATGCTGTGGTTCTAGGCGCAGAGATGATACAGGAAATGGTTGAGCAAATGCAAATAAAAAGACAGAAAATGAGAGTTGCCCATGATAGACAGAAGAGTTACGCAGACCTCAAGAGGAGTGACATTTCATTCGAGGCAGGTGAGAAGGTACTACTGAAAGTATCTCCAATGAAGGGGGTGATGAGGTTCGGAAAGCGTGGTAAGCTAAGTCAGAAGTTTATTGGACCATTTGAGATTTTGGACAGAGTTGGGGAAGTGGCATATCGATTAGCTTTGCCTCCAACTCTATCCAAGGTCCACAATGTGTTCCATGTTTCTCAATTAAGGAAATATGTGAGTGATCCCTCACATGTGTAGAGCCACGAGGTGATTGAAGTAGACGAGCAACTTGCCTATGTTGAGATCCCAAAAAAGATCCTGGATAGGAAGATTCGAAAGACTCGGAATGGAGAGACAGTGTTAGTGAAGGTCTTGTGGACCAATCACAACATGGAGGAAGCTACCTGGGAGTCCGATGCGTCCATGAAGGAGCGTTACCCGCAACTGTTCGTTTGAGGTAAGTTACGAGGACGTAACTCTTTTTTTAGTGGGGTAGAATGTAACATTCCATGTTTTTAACTTGATTAAGTGTGTTGGGCGTATGATTTCTGGCGATATTAGTGGGCGAACTTCGGGACGAAGTTCATTTTAAGGAGGGAAGACTGTAATAACCCGTATTATTATTCAATTTATATAATTTGTGACGGGTTACTCGTTAAATAAGCTTATGAGCCTTCGAATAATTTTTATGCTAGGGGTTTTAAACCAAGTTGTGCTATTTGATCACATGTTAGGGGTTTGTGTTGACAAGGGGATTTGAACTCGAGACCATGGGAATGCTTATATGGGCCTCGAGTTGTGTGCATAGTCCTTAGCCCATATCTCACGTTTCTCCCTATATTTCACAAATCCCAGCCAGCCGTGACTTTTATAAGTCAGAAAACCTAAACCTAGTATTCCATACCTCATACAAACACACACATACTACAACCGTCATAGCAAGGAGTTAGTAGGTGGTTTTCACGGTGGCCATATGGCAGTCTAAGGGTGGTCGAATCTGATCGGAAATAGGTATGTCAGCACGTTTCCTTTTCTCCATGGTTTTCCTGCGTTTTCAATAGGTAATTAAATCGGGTAAATCGTACATATGGGTTCTGATTTTTGTATAACTGTGACCTATGAACTTAGTAGTCGCGTTTTGACATATAGGGAGTCACCCTTAACCACCGAGAACCACCAGTCGTGCTGGTTTTGGCTGTTGTTGTCAGCGAGTGCTCTTTCGTTCAAAACAGAGTTTTTGTACTAGTTGTTTTGTGTGGGTTTGCGAGTCTGTTTCGGCTAACGTGTGGTCTGGGTATTAGTGTAGATAAGGTGGTGGTGGTTTGGGGCGTGTCAGGGTGGCTATGTGGGTGGCTGCAGGTGGTAGCTTAGAGTCGTAGGGGTAGTTTCGTTGCCCTGTTATATCGGTATTTGTTGGTTTCTGTTTATACAAGGGCTAGTTGGGGTGGTGACACCGTAGACTCGGGGGAGGTCGACGCGGTGTCACCACGGTGGTTTATGGGTCAGTCGTCAGGGGTGGTGCTGGTAGAGGTCACGGGGGTTGTCGGTGGTTGTTTAGTTGTCGAAGGGTAGGTGTTTGTAGACAGGTCAGATGCTTAGGTGATGAACCAGGCCTGGTTTGGGCCCTGGTTCATCACGGCAGTGGTAGTCGAGGAGGCTGGTAGGGGTCTTAGTGGTAGCAGGTGGTGCGGGGTACAGGTCAAGGTGGTTGCTAGTGGTAGCCGTGGCGTAACAAGGTGGGTGTGGGGGCTGTTTAGTCGCGGGGTTGAGTTCGGGAAAGGGTGTGGGTCGTGTATGTTGTTGCGTGTTAATTGTGTGTATTATTATTATTATTATTATTATTATTATTATTATTTTATTGTTATTAATTAGTATTTTTAATTTTATTGCGGGTTAGAAGTCTTATGTTACGGAAAGACATTTTTAGAAAGTTACTATATTTAGAAAGTTGCTATTTTGGGTAACATTGTTTGATGGGAAACTTTCTAAATATAGAAAGTTTCTATAAATAGATTGTGTACGTATATTATGAGATTTAGGGAGTTTTATTAATTATATATAATATATGTCTAGGTGGAGGTTTCCGCGTGGAACATTTATAGTGGCAGTCGCGCACTTGTTGTTTTCTTCCGCAGTTTTGAGGTAGGGGAATATTTATATTTGTAATTGTGAATTGACATGAGGATACTCATTGTGTGAATGATAAATTAAGCTGTGGATATATTATGATTGATTGTTATTATTGATTATTGTGGAGGACGGTGGTTGTGAATTGGGTCTTGTGATAAGGGTCTTGTGATAAGGGACTTGTGATATGGCCATGGGAGGTGTGATGTGTTGGAGGTGAAGTGGAGAAATGATTACTGAGGAGGTGGAGGAAATGTACATTGTGATATTTCATGCCTTGATTATATTACCTACTCAACTTCGTGTTGACCCTGTTTGTTTGTTTGTGTCTGCGTTGATCCAATTTATTGGGGAGCAGAATGACAGGTTTAGACTTATGGATGCAGGAAGGGTGGAGAGGACATGGACCAGACCTGTCTAGTGATAGCTCAGTCATTTAGTCTTTCACCATATTTGAACTTTAGTTTTGGTTTATATACAGTTGTAATACTTTTGAGACTTTTGTTTAACGTTAAATTACTAAATGAAGTTATGTATTTCTTCCTTTGTTATCTACTATCTCGGGTAACCGAGATGGTAACACCCTTGGTTATTTGGAGGGTCCTAGTTCAGGCCTCTAAATAAATGGGGGTGTTACAACCTCAACCGTAAAACAGTCGTAAAATCTTCGTTTCTTATCGGTTTTCGACGATTTTCGCGCCTAGCTCTTCCTCTATTCGACCTCCATCTTTCTAGTTAATAAAAGTATCAATTTTATTCCTTAATATACTCTGGTCGTGGCCTTTAAGGCACGGTTCTCATAGCTAACCTCGTTTACTTATTTGTAGCTAGTTCGGTTGTCCAAACCGGAGTGGCTTTAAGATAAAAATCATGCTTATTGAAGACTTATAAGATAACGGTGATGGGTTACTCGACTTTAATCGTCTTTGTTTGCATGTGTTCTATATGCTAGTAATGTTTATTATACTAGAATTGTGTTTGATTAATTAGTTGCATGA
Source organism: Silene conica (assembly GCA_029255685.2). Lineage (NCBI taxonomy): Eukaryota > Viridiplantae > Streptophyta > Magnoliopsida > Caryophyllales > Caryophyllaceae > Silene > Silene conica. The sequence continues at coordinate 56,905,281 of CM055313.2, forward strand.
TTAGTTTTATAAGTCATATGTTTGGATGATTTTCATCTTGCATGGTTGTGTTGGATGATATTCTAGTTGTGGAAATTCGTTAAGAATTGTATGGGTAAATGAGTTTGTGATCTTTGAGGATGATTAGTTTGATAGTCTTTCAAGTTCATAATGCTTGGTTTACTTTGGTTATTTAATAAGTTTCCGCACCTTGACAAATCTGTCCATTGTGTTGTACAAATTATTTCGACATCTTAGAATATCCGTCTTTGACAATGTTGAAAAGAGACCCCTGTTTATTTTAAGTGTAAAATCTACCTTTAAAATTTCGTAATTTTCTTGCATGTCGTTTGTTCACAATAAATTATTTACGAACATTGCGCTGAAATAATCGCAGAATGGACAGTAGCTCAAAGATTGTTTCGAAAACCATCTTTATACTTTGAACCTATTCTGGTCCTTTTCAATAATTAAACTTTTAAGAGTTTAGATGATGTTAGGAGTTTGCCTTGCTCCAAAATGATTTGTTAAACCCATTTTATGAAGCAATACATTTTGTGTGACGATTTCTGACACACTGTAAAGATCAGACAATAACCCCCTGTTATGTTCGTATTTTGAAAATGTTTATTTGACAAATATTGTAGATAAAAGTCTTATTAATTCGACCCAATTGGCCTTGTATCATTTAGATTTTATTTCAATTAATTATGAATTTTACGGCAGAGGACAGCTGTAATGTGAAATGCGTTTAGAACTTTTGTTTCATTATCCAATTCCGTGTGTTCTCTTTCGGCATGGAACAAATATAAGTGTTGTTTTATTCATATTTTATTGGCTCATGTATGTTTAAATGAGTGGGTTAACGGTTATGTTATCCTAAGATGTGTTGGTGACGATTATGTTACCTTGTTTGTGAATAGATAGCGGTGGTACGATTTGTGTACCATTGTAATGAACAAATGCCACCCATGGAATGAGATTTTAGCTATGTTCGGGATTGGTCGAAGGTTGTGCTATATGCGCTCCGTTCCCAGTGTGTCGTTCGGTGTAGGTTATTACATCAAGAGGTCTGGCCAGGTCTTAGGCATATAGGCAGTGGTTATACGCTATACATAGTTACAGAGGTCGTGCCTAAGCGCTCCCGTCGTTGGAGGTCGTGCCTAAGCGCTCTGGTCGTTGGAGGTCGTGCCTAAGCGCTCCCGTTGTAGGAGGTCGTGCCTAAGCGATCCGGTAGTTGGAGGTCGTGCCTAAGCGCTCCCGTCGTTGGAGGTCGTGCCTAAGCGCTCCATTAGTCAGAGGTCGTGCATATGCGCTCTGATGGCGTTCATTCTATTCTTGGTTTCTTGTTTTATGCGTGATTGGACATGCCACCTAGTTGTTGGCCTCTGAGTCAATCACTTGGATGTTTACTTGATTTGATGATTGGACATGCCACCTAGTTGTTGGCCTCTGAGTTGATCATTTGGATGGCGACTTGATTTCGATATCATCTCACTTGTTGGCTTTAATTATGTTTCACATGTTGATTCATGTTTTTCCCACATGTTTTGGTTTATTGCTAATGCATTAATCATGTTGATTATGTTTGGAAATGCATATATGATTGTTTCTGAAATTATATACATGTTCATATGTATAAGGTGTTTTGTATTATCGTTTACATGTTTTCTGACGTAAAGTGGCTGGGAGAACCTTGAGTTACTCCACACTGACTGTGGCGTTCATGTTTCATGAATGTAGGTTGGTGCTGTTTGGGGAAGACGTATGGCTAGCGAGCATTGTTGATCATTCGTTAATTACCCTTACGCTTAGTTTAGATTTAATTAATGTTGTTATTGTGGGATACTTTATCCCTCGTTTGTTTAAGTATTCGTGCATAATTTATACTTTCTTATTAGTTTTAGTCTCCCACTTGTTGTTTTGATATTCCGTGAAAAAGTTTTAATAAAAATGTCGAAAAGTTTTTTAAAGTATCGTATTTCCACAGCGAATTACTTGTTTATTTTATGCTATATCGCGGGGTGTCACAGTTGGTATCAGAGCAGTAATGCTCCCGACGCACGCACGTGTACCCCAAATTAAATTTGAACTTGACCGAAACTAACGAATGAGAGATGGGTAGACTTAAGGACAAAGTGGTTGTCTGTAATGTGATTGCTCCTTGTTAGGTCTAACATGTTTGTTATTTGTCAAAGATTTTATTTTTGTGCTCAAGGATTGGTGAACCACGAGCTTACCTGGATGGCCATCAAGCTTATTGTCTAATACCGAAGATGGAAGATTCGTGCTCTCTTTGAAGGATGCTTCCATGTCGATGAAGATACTCCTTGCTCATAATGCATCACCTTCTTCCTTATTTCTTGATGCATATCCTCCTATTCCCGAACACTTTTCTATCTTAACTCAGAAGCTTTTTTCGTAACTTCCCGACTTAACCTTATCCTTGTTACTTTCCTTTTCCCATGGCGCTTTCAAGGTAGGCTAGCTTAGTTGGATTTTGAGGATTTTGTTCGAGGATAACCCCTAGCCCTTATCTTGAAAAATAATGTTACTGAAAACGTTTAGGGAGTGTAGTAAGACATGTCTTGCTGATCCTAATGCGTAGTTGTTGACCCCACACAGTGAGTGGAAATGGTTGGTGGAATTCTTGGTTTAAAATATTGAATTGTATATGCAATATTTTGTGGATTTTAATTAACTTTAGGAATCATAATTGAGATTTAGAACTAGTGGATTGAAATGTGTTGCTCTAACAGTATGAATGAGGTGTTAGAAGTCATAAAAGAATATGGAAAATATACTTGGGATGTTATGTTTAAGAATAAGAATCGTTATAGTGATGGATGAGTATTGAAAGAATTTATGAGGTAATCTTGGGAGAATTGATTCAAGTTTATGCTTTAGGTTGTTCGAACGGAATTAGTGGTGTAACCTTAGAGGAGTTACCTAAAAATAATGTCTTTGGATGTCTAATTGATGTAGTGAGGTGAAAATTGTGGATTTGTGAGATTTTGAGGCTGTGATGTTTAAAGGACGTTTGGATTCGTATATAGAGGTGTGAGGACGTCAATAGTGGATCTTAGTGTTCACGTTTTGAGGTATTAATGAATAATAAGGATATATGGCCTTGTATGGGATTAGAATAGAGTAACCTGATGAGTAATGAAAGTTTTGGGAATTGAAGGAATTAAAGAGTTGATAACCTATGGAGTATAAAGATTGTAAAGTAGCAATGGTACATAAATGATTTATCCTGGAGTATTACAGAAATGTCGTTTGAGGAATTTAAAACATAGATATATCTGAAACTTTATGGAATAGTCGAAATTGGATAATCGTACACCCTTATCTTTGAAAGGACGTTTAATATGGTAAACCATATGGGAAAATTCTTCTTGGAAACTGCTAGTTTTGTGTGCTTGAATTGGGAAATAGGATATGAGAACTTTGTGAGGATTTTGAGGACCCTGAGCCTTGGGAATTGTTTCAGTTCAAATCATAACTTTCTTCAACGCTTCTCTTCTTCTTTCTTCTTCCACGCTAATTATGTCAAGTTATGCTTTCATAACAAAACTTATTACTTGACCTTTCTTATGTCATATATCTTCTTACCTCTAATGCTCATTCTTATCCTCATGGCTTCGCTATTGTTGGAGTCCATAACCTGGAGTCTCTTAGCCCGTCATCTTATGTATCTCTCTCTCTCAAGTTTCTATATCGAGTTTGTTACTGAAGTTTGTATCATATTTTTAACCGTTGTGAGCCTTGTTCCCTTTCTTCTTGGACTAGTTGTGAGGGTGACTTCGTTTGTCGAATAGTGATATATGCTTATAGGATCCTTGGTCTTGTTTTATCGGACATAGTTGAGAGAATTAGCGTTTGGTGATGTTTGGGTAATATTAGGTAGTGTGCCATCTTGATGGTTTGAAGTTAAAGGTTTGAAGATATGAGTGCTTCTTGTGGATTACTATCAACCGTGAGGTTGATAATTTTGGTGTTATCTATGAGGGTGTTGATGGTTACCTAGAGACCGTTTGGGTGAAAGTTGTTACTCTTATGAGACTTTCTTTGGGATGATCACTTTACGGTATTGAAGTTGATAGTCAAGGTTTAAGAGATGTTTTCTAGATTTGGGTCGATGAGATTTGACTAGTTTGGGACTGAATGCTTTGGATGTTTAACTCGTATTCCTATGTTTGGGAATAGTTACGGTTTGAGGAATACCGTGTTTATGCTTTTGGGATTAGACGTTTTTGGATGTTTATCTCATAACCCTATGTATGAGAGTAAGTACAGCTCCGAGAGTGCTCCGTTCATATTTTTGTTGTCGGTATGAGCGTAAAGGATTTTTGTTTATAGGTCTGGAAGTACGATGGATTCAGGTTTAAGATCCTTGTTTTTTGTGATTCACCTTGTTTGGAGATCTGTAACACATGCTAGTTGAGTATGAATGCAACCTTGTTAGTAATTTCGATCTAGCTCTATGAAGGATGTTGGTTGTTGAGTAATAATCGAGAGTTGTGAAGTTCCTTTGGTAATGGGATACCTTGTATCGTGGGTGACCTAGAAGTGAGTGACCCAAATTGAGTTGAGCAAGCCTTGAGAGTTTTGCGGTTGAAAGAGCTGCCTTCTGAGGTGTGTAAGGAATCATGATGATGATGATGATGTCTTATTTATGGATTGAGTGGTTAGTGATTTCCGTAATCCGAAGAATTATCTCCCTCCTTAACCTTAAACCTCTTTTGTTCATGTTTCAGTTCTTTTGTTGTTTTTGCCCCTTTGTTCTCTGGTTGAGTCCGTCTTTAACCCTGAAGATGGTAGTTTTGATGCCTTGTTTTTGTTAGCTTCCTTATGACCTTTTGTGTTTTGATTTCTTGGATAATCCGACCCAACCATCTTTGGTTGTTAATATGTAGCTTTCAACATTGTGTTTTGTTTGAAGTGATTTTCAAAATATTTTTCATTTATGTATTTTATAAGCTATATGAGTTACCTTACTTCTGTTGTTGAAAAACATTAATTTCTGTTACAACCTTACTTATTTTTCCGGATTCAAAAATGGAAGTTTACTTTCGAAATGACATGTTTTGAAAAACTTGAAATGGTTTATAATTTTGATTGGTTTTAGCGTTGATTTGATGTAAGACTTGTTATTGAAGACGTCTAAAAACTCGTATTACGCTTGTCGACGCATGGTATATTTTGGTTTTAGACTAGTCCTTGATTTGGAATGTCGGACTCTTAAATGCGCAATGAGATTTCTCTTGTTCCATTGATGAGGACTTGTGCCTTTAGAAACTCTTTTCGAACTCTTTGAAATAAATGAAAGTTTTGAAATATCAAATTTTGGTAAACGCTTTGGTTATTTACCTTGTCTTTACAAATACCGTTTTTCTACTTTCAAGTTTCGAGGACGAAACTTTTTAAAAGGTGGGGTGATTGTAACACCCCGTAATTTCCAAGTATTTTTATATTATTAAAATCTTATTTTAGAAATAATAATGTTCCACAATAAATAAAATTCCATTTAAAATCTATCATTTTTAACAATGATATTAATATGTCCGTCTTAAAGTTATACTTCTTAAACTTGTAAAACGTTACTCTGTCCTTGTTGTTAATTTTAAGATATTTTAAAGGCATATATAGCTTTTGCTTATAAATTAAAAGTTGTATCTAATTTTCTTAGCTTTCCAACGCCACCAAAAACACGTCAATACGAGTTCTGTAGAGGAAATTATGCCGAAAATACGAAAGGCTGTCACGGACCATCCGCAAACGAGACCCACGCTCGTTGCTTATTCTTTACTCTTTTCCACATGTCCTTTGGGATACTTGGCTACGTATAGAACTTTGCCTTGCTGCCCAAGGTAATTCCTTCTACTTCATTCCTTCTTCTTCATTCCTTTACTTATTTTTTTCAGCTAAGAACACAAAACTCAAAACAAGAAGAACACCATTGTTGTGCCCCTCAACCGTAAAACGGTCGTAAAATCTTTGTTTCTTATCGGTTTTCGACGATTTTCGCGCCTATCTCTTCCTCTCCTCGCCCTCCATCTTTCTAGGTAATAAAATTATCAATTTTCTTCCTTAATATACTCTGGTCGTGGCCTTTAAGGCTCGGTTCTCATAGCTAACCTCGTTTATTTATTTGTAGCTAGTTCGGTTGTCCAAACCGGAGTGGCTTTAATTTCAAAATCATGCTTATTTAAGACTTATAAGGTAACGGTGATGGGTTACTCGACTTTAATCGTCTTTGTTCGCATGTGTTCTATATACTAGTAATTTTTATTATACTAGAATTGTGTTTGATTAATTAGTTGCATGATTAGTTTTATAAGTCATATGTTCGGATGATTTTCATCTTGCATGGTTGTGTTGGATGATATTCTAGTTGTGGAAATTCGTTAAGAATTGCATGGTTAAATGAGTTTGTGATCTTTGAGGATGAGTAGTTTGATAGCCTTTCAAGTTCATAATGCTTGGTTTACTTTGGTTATTTGATAAGTTTCAGCACCTTGACAAATCTGTCCATTGTGTTGTACAAATTATTTCGACATCTTAGAGTATCCATCTTTGAAAATGTTGAAAAGAGACCCCTATTTATTTTAAGTGTAGAATCGACCTCTAAAATTTCGTAATTTTCTTGCATGTCGTTTGTTCACAATAAATTATTTACGAACATTGCGCTGAAATACTCGCAGAATGGACAGTAGGTCAAAGATTGTTTCGAAAACCATTTTTATACTTTGCAACTATTCTGGTACTTTTCAATAATTAAACTTTGAAGAGTTTAGATGATGTTAGGAGTTTGTCTTGCCCCAAAATGATTTGTTAAACCCGTTTTATGAAGCAATACATTTTGTGTGACGATTTCCGACACACTGTAAAGATCAGACAATAAGCCCCTGTTAAGTTCGTATTTTAAAAATGCTTATCTGACAAATATTGTAGATAAATGTCTTATTAATTCGACCCAATTGGCCTTGTATTATTTAGATTTTATTTGAATTAATTATGAATTTTACGGCAGAGGACAGCTGTAATGTGAAATGCGTTTCGAACTTTTGTTTCATTATTCAATTCCGTGTGTTCTCTTTTGGCATGGAACGAATATAAGTGTTGTTTTATTCATCTTTTATTGGCTCATGTATGTTTAAATGAGTGGGTTAAAGGTTATGTTATCCTAAGATGTGTTGGTGACGATTATGTTACCTTGTTTGTGAATAGATAGCGGTGGTACGATTTGTGTACCATTGTAATGAACAAATGCCACCCATGGAATGGGATTTTAGCTATGTTCGGGATTGGTCGAAGGTCGTGCTATATGCGCTCCGTTCCCCGTGTGTCGTTCGGTGTAGGTTATTACATCAAGAGGTCTGACCAGGTCTTAGGCATATAGGCAGTGGTTATACGCTATACATAGTTACAGAGGTCGTGCCTAAGCGCTCCCGTCGTTGGAGGTCGTGCCTAAGCGCTCTGGTCGTTGGAGGTCGTGCCTAAGCGCTCCCGTTGTAGGAGGTCGTGCCTAAGCGATCCGGTAGTTGGAGGTCGTGCCTAAGCGCTCCCGTCGTTGGAGGTCGTGCCTAAGCGCTCCATTAGTCAGAGGTCGTGCATATGCGCTCTGATGGCGTTCATTCTTTTCTTGGTTTCTCGTTCTATGCGTGATTGGACATGCCACCTAGTTGTTGGCCTCTGAGTCAATCACTTGGATGTTTACTTGATTTGATGATTGGACATGCCACCTAGTTGTTGGCCTCTGAGTCGATCATTTGGATGGCGACTTGATTTCGATATCATCTCACTTGTTGGCTTTAATTATGTTTCACATGTTGATTCATGTTTTTCCCACATGTTTTGGTTTATTGCTAATGCATTAATCATGTTGATTATTTTTGGAAATGCATATATGATTGTTTCTGAAATTATATACATGTTCATATGTATAAGGTGTTTTGTATTATCGTTTACATGTTTTCTGACGTAAAGTGGCTGGGAGAACCCTGAGTTACTCCCCACTGACTGTGGCGTTCATGTTTCATGAATCTAGGTTGGTGCTGTTTGGGGAAGACGTGTGGCTAGCGAGCATTGTTGATCATTCGACAATTACCCTTACGCTTAGTTTAGATTTAATTAATGTTGCTATCGTGGGATACCTTATCCCTCGTTTGTTTAAGTATTCGTGAATAATTTATACTTTCTTATTAGTTTTAGTCTTCCGCTTGCTGTTTTGATATTCCGCAAAAAAGTTTTAATAAAAATGTCGAAAAGTTTTTTAAAGTATCGTATTTCCATTGCGAATTACTTGTTTATTTTATGCTATATCGCGGGGTGTCACAACATGTATTAGGTTGTGTACCCCCTTTCCCCTGTTTTATAGCCAATGAGGACATTGTCTAGTTTCTTTTGGGGAGGAGTTGCTGTTAGGTTCATATACCTATATAGTCATACTAGTTATTATTTATCATATAAATTATAGATCTTTAGCATGCTTAACTAGAGATTATGACGAGATATAAAGAGTAAGAATGAGCTCCCTTACATTGGATATCTCGGCAAAATAAGGGCACAAGTGAAGTCACCTTCTTCACTTGTTCTTGAGCTTAATGTGTGGATGATCCTCCTTGAACCTTCAAAGAGATGATGGCCTCCAAAAGATGAACACCAAGACACACTAACTCTCAATGTTTGTATATTGTTTTGCTAGAACCAACACACAAGCTTACTAGATTGAAGGAAGTACACGGCTAGGGTTTGAGAAAAATGAAGTTATTTTTCTTTCTTTTCTTTCTCTCTCAAAGACTAAAACCCTAGTATGAAATGTGTATGAATGAATATGGATGAGTGAACCAAAGAACAAAACTTGTTTTGTTCCTCCATTTGGTTCGGCCGAGACAAGGGTTAGAGTGCCCAATAGATTGTCACTCAATCCTCTCAAATGTCTCAAGCATGCTTCAACATCTTAAATGCATGTCAACCTCATGTTCCTATAATATTTTATGTAATGTTGTAATATGTGTGTGTGTGTGTGTGTGACATATCACACGGTCCACACTACTACAATGGATCCCATCCGTGACATTACATTAGGATTATATTATTTACGTAGTTTAACATTTTAAACCTTTTATCGTAAATTAGTAATTAAATAATTTCGTATAATTATTTAATCGTATTCTACAACAATTGTAGTCAATTCAATTCATTCATTTTATTATCATGTTTCATAAAACAGATAATTAATAGTGATGATATATCGATCACTAAGATAATTTATAATCTTATTATAAATTATTTCTTCCTTTTATTCATAATCTAGAAATGTGTTAACTCGTATCATTATACAGTTGTTACATTTAATATTGAGATAGCTGTCCTAAAGGTGTGACCTAAAGGGATCAACTGGTCACCACCGTCATTACGACAGTAATGTCAAACTCTAGCAAGCCAATCATTACCGATTAATGTTGACCAGTTGACTTATGATAAGAATCATCCCATGAATATTCTTTTATAGAGTTTTGTCAATATAATTAATATAATTGACGTGATCACACTATTGTCGAGGACACTTACTCCAACAATATCTTACTTGTCCTCACAAGTGTGGATCACCGATTCTCTTGTTCTATTACATCATCTCCCACTCAATGCAAGGTGTCTTTCAGGTCGTACTTGCACGTGATCAAATCAATAGTGGTTTTTCCCGACATGGAGTGTAACTGTTTGACCGGAATTATCTACCATAGACAGTCTCCGAGCGTGGCCACGCATTTTCAGTTCACTACTCCTCGAGTGGCCTTGAGATTTAAGATAACCCTGACAAGGGGCAGAACAATTTCTTTCCAACTGTTCTCCTTGGTCAACATCATCCATTGTGACCCAAAATATATCCATTTGACCCCTTTTACGGAAGATCGTAGAATATAAATCAAAGTCATTCTGAATAATGTTACCTCTAGAGCAACCAGTCTCCAGTCTAAGAATCGACTCATAAGAATATATATAGCAGCTCTTGCCACGACCAGGCTCCATTGAATTCTAAAGAACTCTATAAGCGGTCACTGCCCGACACAAGTGTACTTTACAGTTGTCTATATGATCGACTAGTCATCCCTTATGACTCTATGGTGTAAGAACTCACCATCAATCGCATCATAATCTAGTCACTTCGAGACGTCACCTCATATAAGTGACTAGGGGCAATACTAAGTTAATCCAGTTCACTTGAACAGGGTTCAACAATTGTCCTACAATCCTGTTGGACTTAACAAAGTATATAAAATAAACAAGTTGTATAAAACTTTAAATGATGAACGAGATTATCTTATATGAACGTAAAAACAACATTTTTCATTTCATATCGCATAATCGGTTACACATTGGGTAAACTCTTAAGACCCATAGAACGAGCATGAGAATCATGCTTAGCTTGCGACAAGGGTTTGGTTAAAGGATCAGCCACATTATCGTCTGTCCCAACCTTACATATCGCTATTTCCTTCCTATCAATGAAATCCCGTATTACATGATATTTTCTTGGTACATGTCTAGACTTATTACTAGACTTCGGCTCCTTAGCCTGAAAGACAGCACCACTGTTATCACAGTACGGGGTGATAGGATCTTCAGCATTTGGAACTACCCTTAGTCCCTCGATAAATTGCCTTATCCATACTGCCTCTTTAGCAGCTTCTGATGCTGCAATGTACTCTGCTTCCGTTGTAGAATCCGCAACGACTGGTTCTTTGAAGCTCTTCCAACTAATGGCACCACCATTCAAGATAAAGACAAATCCAGCCTGGGATTTAAAATCGTCTTTATCTGTTTGGAAGCTTGCATCTGTGTAACCCTTTACATATAAATCTTCTTCCCCTCCAAACACTAAGTATGAATCCTTAGTTCTTCTTAAGTACTTAAGGATGTTCTTGACAGCAATCCAGTGACTTTCACCTGGATTTGCTTGATATCTACTAGTCATGCTCAAAGCATACGAGACATCAGGACGAGTGCATATCATGGCGTACATGATAGATCCCACGGCGGAAGCATAAGGGATCGTTTTCATGCGTTCAACATCCTTGGGCTCTGTGGGTGATTGAGACTTTCTCAATATAATGCCACTTCCCATGGGGATAAACCCTCTCTTGGAATTTCCCATGCTGAACCGTCGAAGAATCTTAGCGATGTAAGGTTCTTGACTTAGTGCCAATATCCTCTTGGATCTATCTCTATAGATCCGGATACCTAATATGCATTGTGCATTTCCTAGATCTTTCATCTGAAAATGGTTACCTAACCATCCTTTCACTGATGAAAGCATTGGAACATCATTTCCAATGAGCAGTATGTCATCCACATACAAGATCAGGAATACAACATTGCTCCCACTGAACTTCATATATAGACAAGGTTCCTCGACACTTCGAGTGAAACCATTTTCTTTTATGACTTCATTGAAGCGATGATTCCAACTCCTTGATGCTTGCTTAAGACCATAGATGGATTTCTTAAGCTTGCATACCTTGTTAGGATTTTTAGGATCTTCAAAACCTTCGGGTTGTATCATATACACATCCTCCTTTAAATGCCCATTTAAGAAGGCGGTTTTGACATCCATTTGCCACACTTCATAGTCATGAAATGCGGCAATCGCTAACATTATCCTAATGGATCTTAGCATGGCTACCGGAGCAAAGGTTTCATCATAATGAAGACCTTGGACTTGGGAAAAACCCTTAGCTACTAGCCTAGCTTTATAGACATCGTCATGTCCTTCTATGCCATTCTTCACCTTGAAGATCCACTTGCATTGGAGAGGTCTCATCTCCTTAGTCAAGTCTACCAAGTCCCATACTTGGTTTTGATGCATAGAATCCATTTCAGATATCATGGCCTCATGCCATTTTATGGAGTCGGGACTAGAGATTGCAGCTTTGTAAGTGGTAGGCTCGTCACTTTCCAAAAGTAAAACGTCCAGGCTACCATCTTCCTCAATAAGTCCAACATACCTATCAGGTTGATGTGGGACCCTACTCGACCTCCTAGGTGGAATAGGTACCGAAGTGGATGAAGAAGGAACATCTTCTTCAGTCTCAGCTTCAGTTTGTGGCTCTTGAACTTCTCGAACTTCATTAAGTTCAAAATTTCTCCCACTCTGTCTCTTAGAAATAAACTCCTTTTCTAAGAAGACAGCCTCAGAAGACACAAACACTTTGTTTTCTTGAGGTTTGTAAAAGTGGTAGCCACGAGAGGTGGTTGGATAACCAACAAATATGCATTTTTCGGATCTTGGTGCGAGTTTGTCATCGTTTTTCGACTTGACATAAGCATCGCACCCCCATATCTTCATATAGGATAAGTTGGGAACCTTTCCTTTCCACATCTCATATGGAGTCTTATCGGTCGCTTTCGTTGGACTATTGTTCAACGATTTGATGGCGGTGAGGATCGCAAATCCCCAAAATGAATTGGGTAAATTAGTTTGGCTCATCATTGATCGGACCATATCCAATAAGGTTCGATTCCTCCTTTCAGCCACACCATTAAGTTGTGGTGTTCCTGGAGGTGAAAGTTGTGACACAATGCCACACTCCTTTAGATGTGAATCAAATTCATTACTAAGATATTCTCCACCACGATCGGATCGTAATGTTTTAATCTTTTTATCGAGTTGGTTCTCTACTTCATTCTGAAATTCTTTAAATTTCGTAAAAGCTTCACTCTTATGCTTCATTAAGTAGATATACCCATACCTACTTAAATCATCGGTGAAGGTGATGAAATAGTCATAATTGCCTCTAGCGGTGATAGATAATGGTCCGCATACATCCGTATGTATAAGTCCCAACAACTCACTGGCCCGTGTCCCTTTACCACTAAAGGGGTTACGAGTCATCTTTCCTAGAAGGCAAGCCTCGCATGTACCATAAGATTCATATTCGAATGGCTTAATTATGTTGGTCTTTACCAATCTTTTAATGCGATTCTCATTTATGTGACCAAGTCGACAATGCCAAACATATGATTCATTTGGATCATTTGTTTTAATTCTTTTGTTATTGACGTTGTAGACATTATTAGACGAGTCGGAAGTTTCCAAAACATAGATTCCATTAATAGAATTGGCACGGCCAACAACCATGTCATTCTTTGAAATTACACAACAATTGTTTTTAATGGAAAAATCATATCCTTCAATGTCTAACATTGCGACAGAAATAATGTTTTTGGAAAGAGACGGTACAAAATAACAATTATTGAGTTTGAGCTCATATCCACTCGTCAAAGCAAGAGTGCAAGTTCCTTTTGAAGTGGCCGCTACCCGAGCTCCATTTCCAAGTCGGAGATCCATATCACCCTTGTCTACCTTCTCCACTTCTCTTAAACCCTGCAAACGATTACAAAGGTGAGAACCACATCCGGTATCCAATACCCATGATGTGTTGGATGTAAAATTTATGTCAATAACAAAAATTTCAGATTTGGAATTACCTAACGGGATCACAAGACCTTCTTGGATATGACGTAAGTACTTGGGGCAATTCCTCCTCCAATAATGGCCCATGACACTACAATAGTGGCATCGCCCTTTCTCTAACTTTCTCTTCTTCCTTTTATTCTTTGCAAGACCTTTCTTGCTAGAACTCCCACTAGCTTCATCATAAGCTCTTTCCTTCAAGTATAAGGCGTCCATTTCTTCATTTAGCTCATCAATATAAGCCGTGTCAAGAAATGAACCTTTGGGAGGTGGGAGAGAAGAAATGAAGTTAATACTGCCATCCGGACCCGTTCCGAAATGAACTTCTCTAGTAGTATCAATGTTGTTTTGGTTGCAAATATCGTCGAAAACATTATGACAAGAATCAATAGTGATAGGGTTGAATGAATCCATTGCGATAAATTAACTACAAAAACGGAAATGAAGGAAAATTAACGTTCATCATTAAAAACTTGTTAAACATTTTAAACAAGTTAAGTATTTACTTAACGATCTCTTACACAATTAAGTAAATAAACCCGAGACCCAAACCCATACTAATCCGGGCACGGTGTAGCCGATTCAACCCGTATTGGTATAATTTGGTGGATTAACCCTTTAATCGGTTCTACTCTTAGAACTCTCGGTCGACAATTTTCTTAAAATTATCTATAGCCCGAACTTATTGCAACTACGGTTACGAATACCTTCGTTGAGATCGACCAAATTTCAAGGTGTAATCGTCATTACCCCACTTACCCAACGTGACAATTTTAGTACCCCGGTTTAGCCGAGCCTACATATTTGTGAAGAAGGGATTCATGGGTCCATACTCTTTGGTAAGGCTAAGTCTCAATATTTTAAACGTAAGAGATCTTATCAATTATTATCTATCTCCTTTTAAGTGAACTAATTTAGGTGAATTATTGATAAAAATTGATACGTTGAAGACCCGATACTCGATATGCATGACATGTTAATGGCGATTTGGCTATGCATGCAACATATTAAAACAAAATAAAGCAAACGATAAATTCCTAGTATGGCCTTATCCTAGAAAAGAAATAACAAGAGTACAAATTCGGAAACCAACTCCTTTGGTCCCTTGATCTTGACGAGGCACGCAAATCGAGGCAAACACCGTCTTGATCGGAACTCCTTTCCGAATGGCACCGTCTTCAAGGAACTCCGGATTTTACAATTATTACAACTTTTCTAGTCTACTTTATACATTATAAAATAGAAATAAATTACAATTGGGTGATACGAGATCACAAAATTACAACCGAATTGGTAACCCCTTACATTACGGGAAATACCAATTTAAAACTAAGGCCATACTAGAATAATTACATGATTCAAAATTATGCAATATAAAATGACATTCATAAGGAAAAAACGCAGCAATATAACATGTTATAAATATGTTCATTTTAATGCCAAATCGCCCTAATAACTCTTTATGTCGAAATTAACCCGGTTTTATGAGATTTTAGCATTTTTAACTCTTTTGAAATGCATAAATTAAAACATACACAACTTATGTTCTAAAAAGTATCCTAACACATTTTAGGATTCAAAATTAGTCATAAATAATTTTGATAATAATTAACACTTTAATTATATTAACGTTGTTCATAAGCCTTTAAAATGTATAACATTTACGAATTAAATCCAAATAATTATAAAAAATCGAAATTTTGGATTTTCATTTTCACTAACATTCTGAAAATATTACTTGAATATTTATAATGTAAAAATTTGGTCATGTTAACCGAAATAAATTTCGAAATATCGTATATAAATGGCCAAATTACCTCTTTTTACGGTTTTAACAATTAAATCGTAAAACATGCTATACAAAGTCATATTGTACCAAAATTTTACATACATTAAGTAAAATTAGCATGTGAGGTCGTGTGAAAATTACAAGGCTAGAAACATTTTCTTTCTATTTTAATCATTTAACTCGATTTTTCATAAAAATGCATTTAAACGATTAAAATCTTAATTATGAACAATATATTAAATCTCATAAATTATCATATAACCTAAAAACATTTTAGGACCAGATTTAATTTACATGCCAAAAATTCGAGTGATGTATATAAGGGTCTTTAAATATTAGTTTTGTTTTAAGTCTCAAAAACTCGGAAAAACTATAAACCGATTAAGCATGCAACAACAACCTGGCTCTGATACCAATTGTTAGGTTCATATACCTATATAGTCATACTAGTTATTATTTATCATATAAATTATAGATCTTTAGCATGCTTAACTAGAGATTATGACGAGATATAAAGAGTAAGAATGAGCTCCCTTACATTGGATATCTCGGCAAAATAAGGGCACAAGTGAAGTCACCTTCTTCACTTGTTCTTGAGCTTAATGTGTGGATGATCCTCCTTGAACCTTCAAAGAGATGATGGCCTCCAAAAGATGAACACCAAGACACACTAACTCTCAATGTTTGTATATTGTTTTGCTAGAACCAACACACAAGCTTACTAGATTGAAGGAAGTACACGGCTAGGGTTTGAGAAAAATGAACTTATTTTTCTTTCTTTTCTTTCTCTCTCAAAGACTAAAACCCTAGTATGAAATGTGTATGAATGAATATGGATGAGTGAACCAAAGAACAAAACTTGTTTTGTTCCTCCATTTGGTTCGGCCGAGACAAGGGTTAGAGTGCCCAATAGATTGTCACTCAATCCTCTCAAATGTCTCAAGCATGCTTCAACATCTTAAATGCATGTCAACCTCATGTTCCTATAATATTTTATGTAATGTTGTAATATGTGTGTGTGTGTGTGTGACATATCACACGGTCCACACTACTACAATGGATCCCATCCGTGACATTACATTAGGATTATATTATTTACGTAGTTTAACATTTTAAACCTTTTATCGTAAATTAGTAATTAAATAATTTCGTATAATTATTTAATCGTATTCTACAACAATTGTAGTCAATTCAATTCATTCATTTTATTATCATGTTTCATAAAACAGATAATTAATAGTGATGATATATCGATCACTAAGATAATTTATAATCTTATTATAAATTATTTCTTCCTTTTATTCATAATCTAGAAATGTGTTAACTCGTATCATTATACAGTTGTTACATTTAATATTGAGATAGCTGTCCTAAAGGTGTGACCTAAAGGGATCAACTGGTCACCACCGTCATTACGACAGTAATGTCAAACTCTAGCAAGCCAATCATTACCGATTAATGTTGACCAGTTGACTTATGATAAGAATCATCCCATGAATATTCTTTTATAGAGTTTTGTCAATATAATTAATATAATTGACGTGATCACACTATTGTCGAGGACACTTACTCCAACAGTTGCATCCTTTTGCGTCTGCATTTTTCTTTTTTTTTTAATGCATGCATTCACGTTTCCTTTATTCATTCCTGTTTCTTTTCACTTTTTGCATTTCGTTTTCAAAAATACAAAAAAATGCACGTTTACTTTTGCATATAGTCGAGTCGGAATGGAGTTTTCTGTGATGATATTGCCATCTATGATCTTCGAGTTGATTGTTTCTTGCAGTTATTCATCATCATTTTGTAAAAGACCATATAGCATGTCTCGAATTCTGCTTTGAAAATTATACTTGGACTTCCTAGACTTGACTTGACTTGTATTTGGCAAACCACACATACTTTCTGAGTTTTAGAGCCATAACTGGTGACATTCATGACCAGTTTATCTAGGGTTGAGAGTAGTACTCCCTTCATATCATCGCATTTCACATGTATGACTTTTGATTGCTTTTTGCCTGCACGCATGGTTTTGTGGTTGATATCACATGTTAGGAGAATACTTGCATTTCCCTTTTCTCATTTTACCCATATAACTCCACATTTAGCCAAAAACTGCCAGTTGACCTATAAACTACACCCAGATTTAGCCCACCTTGTGTCGAGCTAGCCGTAGTGTTGTTTTGTAGTATACATTCATTATATTAGTTTTGGTTTGGTCTTTATTTTCGGAGTTGGTATTTGAGAAATTGGAACTTGAATTCGGGAGTATGTTTTTGTCATGAACTTAGCAAAAGAAAAAAAAAGAAAAGAAAAAAAAAAGAAAGAAAAAGAAAAAAAAAAAGAAAGAAAAAGAAAAACGATTCCCGTGCTCTATTTATATCGTTTGGGAATAGAAAAAAAAAGTAAAGAAAAGAAAAAGAAATGTTTGCTAAGCATGATTTTGATCGATTCAAGATTTCGGGGTTAGTTGTGTGATATGCCGAGCATGGCATTGTTTTTGAGTATTTTGAAAGGTTTTACTTTTGGTTGAGTCATGGTAGCTAGCTCGAGCCGTTACCCTCTCTTACCCATACAGTTTTTTGCCTCCTTTTACCCATTTTACCTCACATAACCATATTTTGCAAGTATTCGGCATGTGATAGACTTTGACAGGTTGTTATGCGTGTGTATGGTAGTTAGAATCACTTGTCATACTAGTTGCATTGCGTGATATGTTGGTCGCAGTTAGGAGAGTGTCTTCATTTTCTTATCCTTCTCTCTTACACATATATGTTTACCCTTTGATTGAGAGAAGAGCGATCCGGGAGAGTCCAAAGTACACAAGTCATTCGAGGTCAGTCGTCCAAGTTGTTTTCATTGCATATATGAATTCGTTGCTTTTAGTTTTGAACTTTATGATGGTTAATTTCTGCATTTACATGGTCAACAACATGATCCATAGTCGGTTCTGAGGCGTTTCTATTCCATCAGGTAGTTAGTCAGTTGTTTTCCCTCTTTTAGTTTCATTAGTTTGCTTTAGGACAAGCAAAAAGTTTGGTTTGGGGATATTTGATACGTGCCTATTTAATATACTTTTTGGCATCATTTAGCACGCATTTCTATGCATTTTCACGCACTTTACGTGCCATTTTGCCCCTTTTTCTTCTCTTGATGTACTTTCTGTCGTTTTGCAGGAATTATGCAAAAGTTAAGGAAACCAAGCTTTTCTCGTCAGAAGTAAGCCCTTTTAGAAGATGGAACAAGTCAAGGAGTCCTAAAACCCCAATTGCGCAGTACCGGACTTAAAGGAACGGTAACCAAGGCAAGGACGAAGGACAAAAGCGAAAAGAATCGAAAAAAGAAACAAGTTGTCAGATCGAGCAAACACCATAGCTCGATCGAGTGGATGCAGGAGGAGAAAGCCTCGATCGAAGTACTGGATACTTGATCGAGGAGTCTGCAGGAAGGACCAAGTCCTCGAGGATCTCAAGGTTACTCGATCGAGCAAGTACCAGCTCGAAGGTACTCGATCGAGTACAATCTAAACAACAACTACTCAATCGAGTGGTTTAGTCACTCGATCAAGCAACTCACTTATCTGTACCGGATATGGATTTCTCGTTTTAGGTTTTATAACTGAGGAGTTAACCTAATCCCTATTTAAGGATTAGGTTAACACACTGATCATTATTCAGTTTTTACTCTTCACTTTTACTTTTGCACATTTTTCATCATTCCAGATCCAAACATTTCGCCTTTAGTTCTTGAAGGAAAACGTGATAGTTATACTAACATGTTCAAATTATTTAGTCTTACTAATTAATATACTCATCATTAATCTTATATTAATTTAGTCGATCTTATGCATGCAAAACATAGGCGGAATATAAACGAAAGGGTTCCTTACAATCGGTCCGAATAGTGCAAAGGACGATCCTCCACGGAGCAACCAAAGTAGCTCGCCTCCTTTACGATGCACCCAAGACTACCCTTAAACACCGAATACTAACACGGACTAGGTGACGGAATTCGGTTTACCATAACACCGTATCCTAATCTTATTATGTAAATTATTAGAGGATAATATATTTTCTTACTAGAAAATATATAAGAGGTTTTATAAGCATTTTCTTACTCTAGAAAATTTTGCATAAGTTAGAATGAAAAATTGTGAACAAAATTCACTTCTTAATTTTGGTGGTGTGTCGTGTGATTGTGGGTTGTGTAAGACCAAATAGGTTGCTTGTCTTACACATGCAACTAGGTTTGCATGCCTACTAATAGGCATCAACCTATTCTAATCATTATGCTTTTTCCATGCACTAATTTAAACAAATTAGTCCTTATAACACACACCATCACACGCCACATTTTGTGTAAAATGGACTTTCATTTTACAAATTGTAATTTGTACAATTGTGTGATATGTGACATCCTATGTGACATGATACAATTGTATTAATTTAAAATATATTTATCATATAAATATCATTTCTAAATTAATTAAATCATATTTAACAAATTAATTTAGTAATTCGTAATTAGTGTCCCAATATATGGTTTTTATAATAATCGTCAATACGATATACAACGTTTGTTATAACCATGAACCATTCACATTCTAAATTCGATATTTCGAAAATATCGATTAATATTTGACAATTGACACATTTCAATCTCAAATATAAATCCTACATTAAGATTTAACCTCTGATTTCTTGATATACGGTTTTAAGGAAATCGATCAATTCGTATCATATACAATTGATCAATATATTATTTAAGGGGTCTGTCCTATAGGTGTGACCTAAAGGGATCAACTGACCACCACCGTCATACGACAGTAATGTCAAACTCTAGTCAGCCAATCATTACCGATTAATGTTGGTCAGTTGACTATATCAAATATCGGATCGTCCCTTGCATATTCTTTTCATAAGATTTATGACAATGATTTTTATCACTGTCGTGATCGCACTATTGTTGAGGACACATTTTCCAACAATCTCCCACTTGTCCTCGACAAGTGTGCGTCACCAATTCTCTTGTCCTATTACGTCATCTCCCACTCAATGCAAGGTGTCTTCCAGGTTGTACTTGCATTTGATCATATCTTGAGCGGTTTTCTCGATCTGGAGATTTAACTGCTTTGACCGGAATTATCTACCATAGATACCTTCCGAGCGTGGCCACGCATTTTCAGCTAAACTTCTCCTCGAGTGGCCCTGAGATTTTAAGACAACCCCGACGAGGGACTGGACAATTCCTTTCCTACTGTTTCCTTCGACTAACACAGTCCATCTTGACCCAAAAGAAGCCCATTTGACCCCCTTTAACGGTTGATCGTAGAGCTAAAATCAAAGTCAATCTGTGGCTGCATCACCTTGGGCGAACAGTCTCAAGTCAAAGAATCGACTTATGTGAATAATATAGTAGCTCTCGCCACGACCAGGCTAATTATAAAATTTCCAGAACTCTATAAGCGGTCAGTAAATGCCCGACAAAGTGTCACACAGTCCGCCTATGTGATCGATTAGTCATACCATATGACTATCTGACATTTGAACTTGTCATCAATCGCCTCACACTCTAGTCGCTTCGAGACGTTACCTCATACAAGCGACTATGAGCTATACTAAGTTAATCCAGTTCAGTTATGGGGTTCAAAATTGTCTCTTACAACCCATTTGGATTTCACAAAGTATAAATTGTGAGTTAATAATAACTCAAACAATAAGAGTGATTGTTATGTGCGAACAATCAATACGATATTGCTGCTCCACATAAACAATCTTTGATGCTCATACACCAATTTGTATTAATGGTTTTAGTATGTGAATATACCATATCTTCACATCCTTTAACCTACAAATTCCGGTTTCCTTATGACTCATATTATCTCGCATAATATGATCTTATTCAAGTACATTTCAAGTCTTTATACTCGACTCGAGTCTCCTTACTTTAAGGAAGCTCCCACTGTTTTCTTAAAACTCATGACATGTCATCCTTATGAACATAGTCATACTGTACTTGAATTCATATTGTAGTTTACCTAGATTCGATCCACTAGTTCTCCTCGAGAACATATATCGAAATAAGGTTTGGTTTCAACTTTTGGCATTTAAATCAAGGTTATATGAATTAACATTTTCATATCTTGGATTCAAATCCAAACCTTGTAAACTAATCAGTGACGTTTCATTATCATATAATAAACTCACTTAAGATTTATGTTCTCAACATACATTCAACTAGAATCGAAACCTCATATTCTTTACCTTTTAAAGAATCACCATTCTCTCTAAATGGTAGGTTTCGTTTCCTTAATAACTTTTCTTCCACTGAATTCCGTATCACTATCTTATAGTTTAATAACTCCCACTATCTTCATAGTGATTAGGGAACATCTTCAAACATCTTCTCAACTCATAATGAACATTTCATTTTGATTTACTTCAAACATCTTCTCAACTCGCTATGAACATTTCATTTTTCATTTTCCTTCCCACGGAAGGAATCTTAGTATTATCACGAGAACGGGAGACGATTTCTCCTCTATTATCTTATAAAACAGGAACATTAACATCAAGGAAACGATTTCCTTCCGTTAACACTCGCGGTTCCCTTCGTCCTCTCTTAGGAACTAATGTCATAAGGAACATTTCCTTTTGTGTCCTCGCGTAGTTTCTTCTGTGTCCTCTCGTAGTTTCTTCTATCCAATTTGTTTAGAGTTTTTCTTAAGGACTCTTTATATGACTCTTCTCTAAGATCCTATGTTTATTTCATTGGTTTGCGGGCGTAGAATTTCTCGCACTTTATCCTTTAAAATAACCGTTTTTTAAGAAGGATAGTATTTTCGCCCGTCAACAATGTATTGGATAAAGAATTATGTGAGTAGTGAGACATTAGTACTATCATTCGTTTAAGGTGATCATCTTATAACGAACTGATATTCTTATGTTTGAATTTGAAGTATTTCATGGGGTGTAATTCTCATTTTAAGTAACTCGTATTACTTTAATAATGATCAAATCATATCTAGCGTACGGTGAATTATTTCAAGGTACTTTATAACGATTTATGAAAATCGTATCTATTCATGTTACACAAATGCATTTTAAAAACAACATATTGATTAAGAACAAAATAGATGACTTGGGTTGAAAACCAAGTCACCAACATTCAAATTACAACCATTGTTTGAAATAAACGAATTCTTGTCATCCAAGAAATACAATTTTCTTAAAATGCAAAATGAAAGAAGACATCAAAATGAAAATTTAGAGCCATGCTCTTCATGTCTTCAATCTCGGATGCTATCTTAGCCATCCATGGAAGGAACTTCAAGCTTCCTTCTCCTTCTCCTTGTCCTTCGAAGGAGTCCCTTTAAAACAATTGAAAAGGGATTAGAATTAACAACTTGTATCATATACAAAAGTTAATATCATAACATGAATTTAAATGAGAATTATTACCAACAAAGTGATCCTTTCAAGCTTTAGGTCGGCCAAGTACATCTGGCAATTCCTCTTCTAATGACCAATCTTTGTGCAATAGAGGCACTTATCTTCAACCTTTGAAGATGATGAGGAAGCATGTTCTGATCTTGCCTTTTCCCTTTCTACCACTCTTCTTAAACTTCCCTTTGTTCCTTTTCTCAATGTCGAGCATATTCTTCTTGGTACTTCGATTAAGTCTCAATTCCCTTTTCGCTTGTGAAAGCATATTAATTAAAGGAGCGAAGAATTCAATCTATTATGAGATAGTCTGGAACTTCCAACCCTTGCACTTTCAAGATTTCGGATGGCTCAACCCTTTTGAGCACATAAGAACTCATAATATGACCCTTATTCGAATTTGGGTCAAATAAGGCGGAAGTCACTTCATGAAGCAACATCCTAGGAGTTTGAGAAAACATATTCTTAAGCTTAGTGTAAATCTCATTTGCCGTGCTTAGCACAATCATTCTCTTTTTGGAGATCCGACTCCATGGAGAAAATAATCGTGTGCTTAAGACTGTTCGACTCCTTCATATAGGCTTCATAGGCCTCACGAGTCGTAATCGTGGAATGAGTAGTGGGAACGGGAGGAGCGGCTTTGGTAAGGAAACTAATCTTATTGTCACCTTCCGAAGCGATAATTAATTGAGCTTCCCAATCCTTAAAATTGGTGCCTTGCTTCCCAAGCTTGCAACGATCCATAAAGGACCGAAGCCATGAAACGTGTGGGAGAGGTGGAGCGTTATTTGCCATTGATGATTGATAGTCGAAAATGAACTACAAATGAAAATAAAGGAATAAAAATACAATTATCGTTTTAATAATTAATTTAAACTTGTAAATTTTAAACAAGTTAAGCATCTACTTAATGATCTCTTACCCAATTAAGTAAATGATTCCGAGACCCAAATACATACTAACTCGGGCACGGTTTAGCAGATACATCCCTCATTAATATGACTCGGTAGATTAACCCCTTAATCGATTCTACTTTTAAAACTCTCGGTCGATAAAATTACACTAATTCTTATCTTAGCCCGAACTTATTACCATTACGGTGGCTCGAATACTTTCGTCGAGATCAACCAAATTTCGAGAACGTAATCATATTACCCCACTTCACCAACGTAATAAGGTTTGCACCCCGGTTTAGCCGAGCCTACTCCCTTATGAAGAAGATCCTTCGCGGGTTCTTTACTATTTGGTAAGGCTATGTCTCGATTTTTAAATAACGTAAGAGATCTCGTCAATTTATTATCTATCTCCTTTAAGTGAACTAAGTCGGTGAATTATCAATAATTTAATTGACACGGTCGATAAAATCGATGAAATGCATGAGATATGAATGACGATTTGGCTATACATGCAAACATGATAAGCATAAATAAGAACATAAAACTTAAAAGCATAAATAAAACCCTAGTATGGCCTTTCCTAAAATAGAAAATAAAGTAAATTACAAATTCGGAAACAAACTCCTTTGGTCCCTTGAACTTCACACGCGACACGCATCCCAAGGCAAACTCCGTCTTGGTCGGAACTCCTTTCCGAAATGGCACCGTCTTCAAGGATCTCCGGAATTACAAATAATTACAAATTTTCTATCTATTTTGTACATTATAAAATAAAACAATAAAATAAAGTGATACGAGATCCCATTAAATTACAACCGAATCGATAAACCCTTACATTACGGGAAATATCGATTAAAATCTAAGGCCATACTAAGTAAATTACATAATTCAAAATTACGTAAATAAATTATGACATTCATAAACAATAATTTAATATGCAATGCTTATGTAAAATGCAAAACCTAAGCCAAATCGTCCTATTTAAACACATTTTAAATATCGTTATTCGTAATAACACGGTTTTATGGAATAACGTGATTTAAACAATTTTAAAATCACTAATCATTCTATGAATCACTATTCATGATTTAGTTAGGTTTCCTAACACATTTTAGGATTCAAAATTTAGTCTTACTCAAATTTCGAAAATTAACTTAACTTTTATTTTAATATTGCTCGGTTTTAATCGGTTTTACGGGAAATAGCATTAAAATAATCAAACGAGTCATAAAAATTTCGAAAATTCAAAATTCAAAATTTTGAACATACTGAAAATTTTTAAAAATTCAGATCCTTAAAATTTAAATATTTTCGAAATATACCTTTTATTTCGTAAAATAGCCGTGTACATACATAATTAATCGAAAAATTCAAAATTACTTCAAAAATTATGTAATAAAATACCAATATAATTTTTACATCTTCCTAGACACTCAAAGTATCTGAAAATGCAAGAAAAAATCAGGTGCACACTGTTTTAGGATTGAAAATGATTATGACTCTTACAACACTCAATCTCCAATTTTAACCTTTAAAATTAAAATTTAAAATTTCAGAAACTTTTGGCACTAAATAAAAATATGTTGATGATCATATCTAATATGACTAATATGCGTGAATTTTTCGGACCATTTAAGTAACTTTTACTATTTTTAATAATTCGTGTCACATTTTACCCGATTTTACGAATTAAAATCATTTAACATGCAAAATTCGAAATAATAAGCTCAAAAATTACATGAATGCTAGAAATAATATATGTGACACTATATTAAATTTTTATGGTCAAATTCGAACTTAAACTATTTAAGCTAAAATAGGTCACTAATATTACGATTTTTACGATAAAAATCAATATTCATGCAATATTAATGAAACATTTCTGAAAAATTTATCATATATTTTTATATATTGCATGTGACATCTACAAAAAAATTTATAGTTAAATTCATAATATAACTATTTAACCCATATTTATCTCATTTTATGACTATTTAACCTTTAAAAATTCATAAACCATGCATAAAACTTAAATAATTTCGAAAATTATATATTAATAATATGTTAAATGCATGTGAGAACGTATTTAAAATTCACGGCCAGAAACATTATTTTGCTAATTTTTCCCATAATAAAAACATTTTTAAGCGATTTTAGGCATAAATTAAACAATTTAATTACTATATTGAACAATATTATTCCATAAATCATCAAAATGACTTAAAACTATTTTAAGACCAGAAAGTATACATGCATTAAGATTTTCGTGCATATCCTATATGTACTAATCATTTTCGTTTTTAATTAAATTCATATTTTCTCGCAAAAATGTAAAAATCGAGTTGCATGCAAGCAACCTAATGCTCTGATACCACTTGAAGGAAAACGTGATAGTTATATTAACATGTTCAAATTATTTAGTGTTACTAATTAATATACTCATAATTAATCTCATATTAATTTAGTCGATCTTATGCATGCAAAACATTTGCGGAATATAAACGAAAGGGTTCCTTACAATCGGTCCGAATAGTGCAAAGGACGATCCTCCATGGAGCAACCAAAGTAGCTTGCCTCCTTTACGATGCACCCAAGACCTACCCTTAAACACCGAATACTAACACGGACTAGGTGACGGAATTCGGTTTACCATAAAACCGTATCCTAATCTTATTATGTAAATTATTAGAGGATAATATATTTTCTTACTAGAAAATATATAACAGGTTTTATAAGCATTTTCTTACTCTAGAAAATTTTGCATAAGTTAGAATGAAAAATTGTGAACAAAATTCACTTCTTATTTTTGTTGGTGTGTCGTGTGATTGTGGGTTGTGGAAGACCAAATAGGTTGCTTGTCTTACACATGCAACTAGGTTTGCATGCCTACTAATAGGCATCAACCTATTCTAATCATTATGCTTTTTCCATGCACTAATTTAAACAAATTAGTCCTTATAACACACACCATCACACGCCACATTTTGTGTAAAATGGACTTTCATTTTACAAATTCTAATTTGTACAATTGTGTGATATGTGACATCATATGTGACATGATACAATTGTATTAATTTAAAATATATTTATCATATAAATATCATTTCCAAATTAATTAAATCATATTTAACAAATTAATTTAGTAATTCGTAATTACCGTCCCAATGTATGGTTATTTTAATAATCGTCAATACGATATACAACGTTTGTTATAACCATGAACCATTCACATTCTAAATTCGATATTTCGAAAATATCGATTAATATTTAACAATTGACACATTTCAATCTCAAATATAAATCCTACACAAAGATTTAACTTCTGATTTCTTGATATACGGTTTTAAGGAAATCGATCAATTCGTATCATATACAATTGATCAATATATTATTTAAGGGGTTTGTCCTATAGGTGTGACCTAAAGGGATCAACTGACCACCACCGTCATACGACAGTTATTTCAAACTCTAGTCAGCCAATCATTACCGATTAATGTTGGTTAGTTGACTATATCAAATATCGGATCGTCCCTTGCATATTCTTTTCATAAGATTTATGGCAATGATTTTTATCACTGTCGTGATCGCACTATTGTTGAGGACACATTTCCCAACAGCTTTTACATTTCTCAAACATTTAGTTCTAGTATAAGCTCTTGGATTCCGTTCAACCTTTCCGTAGTTATTTTGGTTATTTTATGATTTCTAGTAATTCATCTTTATTAATCATGTTGGATATTGTTATTATCGTTATTCTTACTGTAGTTCCCCTAATTATGCGTAGCTAATCTCTATAATATGTCAGGGATGAAGGAACTCGCGGTAGTAATGTCGTAGGATTTGCATGTTAGTCGTCTTTGCGACGAAGTTCACCCATAAACAATTTAATTATGAAACTTGTCAACTGAGTGCTCGCCGGAGACTAGTTTACCTAGTAAAACCTTACCTGGATCGAAAGATTGGTGGGTAGGCTTGTTTAGGATGATTTATGCAACCTATCTAGATCGAAAGATTGATAGGGGAGTCCAGGGTGATTTCAGACCGAAAGGATATTAATCGTTCCCACTTCGTTTATATTTCGACTGACCTAATCGTTATGTGACATATATTACCGCGACAACCTGAATCCTGACATATTCCTCTTTTTATTGATTAAAACTCATCTTTGTTATCTTTGTTTTAATTCTTTTTAATCTGTTTTAGTTACAATCTCAACAACAACAACCCCCCAATTCGTGACTTATAGACTGACCTTCTTCTTAGGACCGTGTCTCCCTGTGGAATTCGACCCTACTTCCACTAGCTTCTAGTTAGTAGACCTAGGTTATCTTTGATACTAAACGACGTATCACAAATCATTCAACAATATTTAGCACAATACCCTGACTCAGGCAAGCTAAACACAAATCATTCGGCAATATCTAGCACTGTACCACGAGTCAGGCAAGCTAGACACAAAACCATCAGCAATATCTAAGTCTGACCCCGACTCAGGCAAGACTAGACACAACAATGAACACAACATGGGAGAATTCATATGACGACTCCATTACACGACAACATCAAGTCTACTTAGTCTCAGCGAATACAATCTCCTGGTAGGACGACAATCCGATATACGGTCCTAGTCTAAATCTGGCCAGACTCTCGAGGTATGATCCTTCCCCGATTCGACAAGTATCCCCAACTCAGGATACCTCCAAGACTCGAACTAGCTAGGAACGAGATACCCCCGACTCAGGGCGGACAATATGAAACCTAACCGAGAGCCTAAGCCTAACGGTCATACCAAGATGCAACTCAGTCTTGGTGAGAACAAGAGTCATATAACAACTCATAGTATAGGCTCCACATATCATACAACGTCATCCTCAAAGATATAGTAAAACTATACATATCAATTCTAATCATCCATTCAGCACTCAGCCGACTTCGGAAACTAATATGAAGCGAGAGCCGGTTGCCCGGCCGGGTGGTCCTTCTCCTCAAATCTATTTTTGAACCCAACATAAGTTTCGCCCAACTTCTGGGACTTCAAACAAGCATACAAATCATGGGAAAGAATAATCAATCGAATCCGACATATGTATTAACAATTACAACCAATTTATAATGGGCAGGGGCATTCAGCCGGTCCGGCCACACGGTGGGCCGGCTGGGAGTCCCAACACCTCTCAACATATTTTCAATCATTAACATAGAGGGGGCTCTCAGCCGGTGGACCGGCTGCCGGCCACCCGGCTGAGAGTCCTTGACCCTTATACCATCACGCCAAAAGTAAACCGAGAAGGGGCTCTCAGCCGGCTGACCGGCTGCCGGCCGACCGGCTGAGGACCCTTTCTCAGATCAATTTCATATGTTTACTCATGACGCCTAGGGCTCTCAGCCGGTCGGCCTCCGGTCAGCTGACCAGCTGGTAGCCACTGTTACGCGAAAACACCAATTTCGACTTTAGCATTTCATCCAAAACCAATGCAAACATTGCCAACACTTGATTCCAAATATAATTTCATCTTACCCAGCACGTAATACATGTCAATCATACATGCCCACTAACTTTAATCAATCCAAACCACAATCTCATAATCATTCACCTAATTTCATCATATTTCATATAAAACATGTTTGAACTCAATAAGCATCATACATGACAATTAAACCATACTAAAAGCATACACAACAGATTCTAAGCATGCTATTGTACCTAATTTACTACCAACAACCTAGGCAACACATTGAACATCCAAAAATCACATAGAAATGCTAATTTATGACATAGGCCGAGTTTCTCATTATTGTCACCTTTACTTAGCGATATCCTCGAGTTCTTCTTCAACAATCACCAGGTCTTCTTCCGGGTTGACATAAGTACCGCCTAAAACCACAAAAACATCAAAATGAGGCGCGAATCTCGAGCTAGGGTGGAACAGCCTAGAAATTGGTCGAACCATAACACGAATTTGATTACCTTAAAACGACGGGGATGATCTCACGAATCTATAGGCGCAAGGATCACTAAATTCCGTTAAGAAACGAAAATTTTAAGAGAAGATTTGTGAATTGGGGATTTTATTTAAGATGGGGAAATGAGTTACTGATTTCTTAATTTCTCACTTGAAGAACAAGAAGATGAAGAGGGAAAGGTCTAGGAAGTTTACTTTTCTCTAATTTCTTTTAAGTACAAATGAAATGAGACCGGTTTTAAATAAAAATGTTCGGGAATATTTGTTACGGAAATGCCAAGGAAATTATATTACATCCCAAGATTAAATATATCTCAAGACGGAATTTACACAATATTTCTAAAACGTAAGTTTACGAATTTAAATAAAATATTATTAAATCCCGAAAAAAATTTTAATTAATTTAAAATAAGGTTTACGAAAGTAAGGGATGTTACATCCTATCTTTACGAGGCTTACTCAGGTTGTTAGTAGTATAGAAAGAGGGAAAATCTTCCTTATAAGAAGACTCCTCTAATTCTACCCGACTAATGAATGCAACACGCCTACGGCATCACACGGTTGACACACCTACACGGCTCTCCTCTCTCACGCCTCTCTTGCTCATTCATCATTCATCAAAATTACTTTGTAATTTTTCCTGATTCTAGCACAAGAAGGCATATCTTGAAGCATCTTGGGTGCAACAATTAGGTGAATATCGATCTCGATATTTGTTCTTAGGCCAAATTTCTAGGACCAAAGGTTGATTCTGATCTCTTTACCTTTTGTATTATGTTCTACGTTTATGACCATAATTCATATAATAAAATTTCGTTATAATCCTAAATTTTAATTGGGAAGTATACCGATATTTCCCACATATCATTGAGTTGCTTCTTCAGCTCTTCTAACTCTCTCAGACCCATCCGGTAAGGGGCCTTTGAAATAGGTCCCGTAGCCGGCTTTAGCTGCACACTGAAGTCAATATGTAAAACCCCTCGCGACAGCGGAAAGTAAAACATACAAAGTACTAAAAATGCAGCGGAATTTAAACTTTTTAAAATAACATAACTAACATGCTAGGTGTAGAATTACATAACTGAAATGCAGGAAAAAAGAAACATCATTAAGTATTAAAACATAAGTACAAAGCAGAGCCCGTGATAGGATATCCCTACAGGCACAAGACGAAATGTCAAAAGAAGGTCTAGCTACACGATAAAGGTAATGTCATATATCAACATGCCCCAACATAAACACATATTATAGGAAGCATTAACATATATCATCATGTGATTACTATCGATAACCAAGTATCATACATCCATAATCACAAACTAAAACATGCTCAACAATCGATTCGTCAACACAAGAGATAGGTCACCAAGTGACTCGAGTCTCACAAGCTAGGTCAACCATTGACTCTACAACAAAAATATAAGTCGACAATCGACTCACAATCCAGGTCGACAATCGACTCAACTAGACTGGTCGACAATCGACTCGGCTAGACCACTATGAGCAGGCCGACAATCGGATCGTCTATACAACTACATAAGTCCACAATCTCAGACTATATAACCCCTTGGTAAGACGACGACAATCGACTGTCCTAGTCTAAACCTGGCCAGACTCTCAGGGTATAGACAATCCACGTCCCCGATTCGAAAAGTATCCCAAGAACAATCCGAAGACCCGAACCACAATGGAACGAGGTATGCCCTAAGGCGGCCAATCAATCTAAGACCTGGCCGTGAGGTGAGAACCCGAGTAATATAGCAGCGCACAGCAGGTTCACACACATCACACAATGTCATCTCAAAGATGTACAATAACTCAAGTCGATTGACAAATAGTACATATATATTTCATTACTAACCATTCATTCAACACTTAGCCGACTTCAGAAACTTATTTGAGGCGAGAGCCGGTTTCCCTTCCAGTTGCCCGACCGGGGCGTCTTTTTCCTCAAATCCATTTACGAACCCCGCATAAGCGCCGCCTAATTTCTGGAATTCCAAATAAGCATACGAATCACACGGAAGAAGAATCAATGCAATCCGACATGTGAATCATAAGTTACAACAATTTACAATGGGCAGGGGCTCTTAGCCGGCTGGCAGACCATCTGCCGGCCACCCGGCTGGGGATCCCTCCTCGTCAACTTTCTACATTTTTTTCTCAAAGGAGCATGGCCCCTTAGCCGACCCACCGGCCGCCGTCCGGCCGGCTAGGAGCCTCATTCACAAATTTCTGCAAGAAAAGCAATTACCCTATGACGGATTCTCAGCCGGTCAGCCGGCTGCCGGCTGCCGGCCGCCGACGGGCTGGGAACCCCTTGTTCCCGCGATAAACATTTCGACACTTTAAAACATATTCAAATCCATTAAGACACATCCTAATTCATGATTTCCACTCCAAATTCATGTTACCCAGTAAGAAATACATGTATAACATACACACCCATTAACTTAAATTCACATATACACCAATTCCATATTCAACACCATAATTTCATCCTATTTCATATGAACCATACTTGAACAAATAAAACACTGAACATGTGAATGAAACCATATTAAAAGTATGCAAATCAGATTCTAAACATGCTCATGTTCTTAAATTGCTATCAACAACCTAACCAACACATTAAACATCCAAAAATCACATAAAAATGTTAATTTATAACATAGGACGAGTTTCTCATTATTGTCACCTGTGTCCTTGACAGTTAGTACAATGACTTACTAAATCTCTTTAAGGATCACAAGGGCATACTTTAGTATTATTATCAGTTGATCCACGTTTATCAATAACGGTTGGCTTGCTAGATAAGTTTGTCGTTATTGTCATACGGATGGCGGTGATCAACTGGTCCCTATACGTCACACATATAGGACAAGTTTGAGAGATGTGAAGGCATGAAAATACAGTCACATTTATGCCGGATACGACTAAACAGTTAGTCAGAGGTATTGACTATTAAATTAGTCAATGAGATGATGAAATTATTATTTAAATACGGATTAAATAATTTTAGCTAATACGGATTACATGATTAATTCGTAAAATTAAATATAAACGGTTATATTTAATTAAATATTGTATTCGCATATTAATATAAACAGTTATATTAATTTGGGTAATTATACAATATCTTTATTTTATCAGACCATTATTAATACATCGACTGCATTAATATCTGATAACATGTATGCGATTTATAATTAAAATCACGCAAATAATATTTAGCAAAACGGGTCGAATCACGCAAAGGAATAAGGTAAGAGTGGAAAAGCCCACACTTACCCTATACCCATTCGGTCGGCCGACCCAAGTAATACAAAAGGAGAGTCCTTCTCCTTTTGTCAACTACTGGTTAATCACAATCTCGAGAATTAGGGTTTTGAGAACATTATTTTCCCAAAACTTAGATCTCACATCTATAACCTCACAAAAACTCTCCCCATATTGCAAGGCAATTGGAGAGTATTTCTAGCACACGCGGCATCGTTTCAATCAAGTCTTGGGTGCAAGTTATAGGAGGGAATTTGCTTTAATTCCTGTTCTTAGGCCTTTACCACAAGGACCAAAGGTTGTATTCTTTTCATGTTTTTAATTATCTTATGACCACAATTCACAACTGTAAAATTCGTTATAATCCTTCATATTTAGGGCGAATACACGTTATATTCCCCACAAGTGGTATCAGAGCCAAGGCCACAAAATTTTACTTTTGTGTTTTTCATAAGTTTTAATTTAAAAATTTTGAAAATCGTTTTCTATCGCAGTGTGGGTCGGTCGACCCCTTGTTGCGGTCGGCCGACCACCTCCCGCGTAGGGTTTCTGTTTTTCGGCAGTTTCTCTTTTGTGAATAATCGATCTTGTTTTCGATTCCTGTTTACATATTGTTAATTAATCGATATTCTTGGCAATATGTGAACCCTTGTTGCTGTTTAAATTGATTTACGCGTTTTGAATCAAAGGTAAAAACTTGTTTTGATTTCAAGTGTAGCAATTTTGCGTTTTCAGAAACTCGGTTTCTTGTTTTGTGGTCGGTCGACCTGGTTGATAGGTCGGTCGACCATACTGCTGTTACAGGAAGTTTTTTTTCCTGTCAGAAGGTCGGTCGACCCCATGTTGAGGTCGGTCGACCTCGTGCCTGTAACAGACGTTTTATTTTTCCCGAAAATAACTTGTTTTTATTTTCCCATGGCCTTAAGTAATATACTGTATACGGAGATAGTATATTATTTTTGTGAAACGGTTCACTCTCGCATGATACATATTATTTTAAAACGGTTTAAGATAATGGATTATAAATTTATTAAAATTAAAGTGGTTAAAACGGTATAACCACATAATTTTAATCCCGTAAAGGTGGTTTGGTAAAATTTGTTAATCATAATAATAACAGTATTATGTCATGAATGAATTTTAATTTTAGTTGATGCATTTTATTTATCGTCTTGTTGAATGCCTTTGAATGCTTTCTATAACGTATTTAATTTTGCAAACAGTTGTAACTTAGTGTGGCCTTAGAAGATTGTGTCACCGTAAAGATGGGACACAGTCTTGCTTGTAATTTTGAGATCTTGAATCTCCATTTTGGTTTTTTGCCATGTAACTACTTTTGTATTTAAATTAGAATGTAAATAGGGTTATATTTGTAATTTAAATTAGTAATTTTGTGAAGATCAAAGACGGAGACCGGATGCTCACTCCCGCTGCAAGGACCAAGATGGAACATCAAGACAAGCTTCTAGGGTCCAACGGTGGATTCCAAAGTTGTTTTTATGTTTATTTTGGTAGGATAGGCCACACTAGGACTTTTATTTACGTTTATGCTTTCATCGATAATAGCTTGTATCATATTCCGCCTAAAACCAAACCAGCTATAACATGCCTGAAAACTGACTCATGTAGAGGTTACGCGTTAGTTTTCTGTGACAATACAGATGTCACATGTCATATGCAAAGCCATCACTTTATTTCATTCATTCACGTATATGCTAGATATTAGTTCACTTAAAATGGATAAATATAAGTTGATGGGGTCTTCCTCGTATAACCAAAAATTGAGAATAGTCTTTATAAATCAGACTCCCATGAATCCCTTCTTCGTCGGTAGGCATAATATGACCCCTTCTACGTCGGCTAAGTGGGAACAGATGATTTATTTTATCTCAACATCATGGTCACTCGATACTATCTAGCGACTGTGATGAACTAATAGATAGGATTTACGGAAATCTATCGACCAAGAGTTCCAACGGTGGAATTAGCCAAGCTGTGGGCTTATCAATATACGGAAATTGAGTCTTGGGTCTACGAGTTTAAATTCAATTTAAAATAGACTTAAATCACAACGATGAGTTGCTTATATGGTTATGTTTTTATCTTCTTTTCAGTGTAGAACACGATCAATTAAACTGCTGTATAACTAATGGCTGGTGAAGACCCAATGCCAAGTGCCAAGCTAGCACGTGAATCCTGGCTAAAAGCCTTCATGGACTCCATGAATTAGTCTACTAGACTGAGGAATAATGGGTCAAAATTCTCTGACTGGGAGGCAGCGTTACGGAATTCTGCCATTGCTGACGGAAAGCTCAAGTACTTAACTAAGCCCATTCCGGCATACCCAGGAACTGGAGCTAGAGCTAACAAAGTTCGCGTTCATAGCGACTTTGTCATGGAAGCGGGTGCGATAAAGAACGTACTCATCTATGCAATGGAATCCAATTTGCAAAGACGCTTCATAACCCATGGTGCAAACAAGATTTTCACCACGCTCACTAACGAATTCTCGAAAGCTCCGAGAATCGTTTCTTATGAGCATACATGTCGCTTCTTTGAGGCGAAACTCCAGAAGGGCCAAGCAATTAGCCCACATATCAACATGATTGAGAATATCGAGAAACTGGAGGCCCTAAACTGCAAGATCAGTGAGAACATAATCGTTGATCGAATGCTTCATTCGCTTCATGATGGGTTCGCCCTCTTTAGGGCCAACTATTACATGAACGACATGAAGAAGACTCCTCATGAGCTTCACTCCCTTCTCGTACAGACCGAGAAGGATCTGAAATTAAGTGGGAGCGTGAAGCAGGATGTTCTCATGATCTCCAGCAAGGGTAAGGGTAAGGGGAAAGCTAAAGCTCAGGGCGACCTAGCGGTAGGTAAGCCCAGGTTCAAGAAACCAGGATTTACTAAGAGTGGGCCATATGAGTCGAGCAACTCACAGGGCAAGACAAAGAGTAAGGATACTAGCATGGAATGCCACCATTTCCACAAGACTGGGCATTGGAGGCGCACATGCCCCGTGTATCGTGAGGACATTAAGGCAGGTCACGTTATTCCTGTTGGTATGTCTTCTTCTTCTTTTATTCACATGATTGAGATTAACCATGCAAGTTACGGAACTTGGGTACTAGATACTGGTTGTGGTTCTCATCTATGTAATCATGTGCAGGGCCTCCGAAACCAAGAACCCCTCATCAAGGGTGAGGTTGACCTGCGTGTCGGGATTGGAGCACGTGTTGCTGCAGTCTCGAGGGGAACATACGTAATCCAGCTTCCAAGTGGATTCGAGTTATCTTTATATAACTGTTATTATGTTCCTAGTTTGTCCAAAAACATTATTTCAATTTCTGCACTTGACAAACTTGGTTTTTCATTTGTAATAGAAAATAACAGTTGCATTTTCTCATTACACAATATGATTTATGGCAAGGCAGTTTCCATGAATGGAATTTATGTTTTAGATCAAACCACCGAAATATTACATGTGAATAACAAGAGATTAAAGGTTGGTGACAAAGATCAAACTTATCTATGGCATTGTCGTATGGGACACATAAATGAGAAACGCGTAAAACAGCTCATACAGAATGGAGCTATCTCGGCCTTTGATTTCGAATCATATGGCACGTGTGAATCATGTCTCATCGGTAAGATGACTCGTATTTCCTTCAAAGGTGTTGGAATGCGCGCTGCCGACCTATTAGGACTCATACATACGGATGTATGTGGCCCTATGGCGATCAACGCACGAGAAGGCTATAGGTATTTCATCACTTTCAAAGATTAAAGCACTACGTTCTGATCGTGGTGGTGAGTATCTTTCACACGAGTTTGATCAACACCTTAAAGACTGTGTTATCGTTCTGCAGTTAACTCCACCTGGAACACCACAATTGAATGGTGTGTCCGAACGGAGAAATCGAACTCTACTTGATATGGTTCAATTCATGATGAGTCACACCGTTGTGCCTGATTCATTGTGGGGCTATGCTCTTTTGTCGGCCGCTCTAATACTTAACCGAAGTCCGTCTAAAGCTGTTGACAAGACTCCATACGAATTATGGAAGGGAACGGTCCCTAACTTGTCCTTTATTCGGGTTTGGGGCTGCGAGGCTTATGTCAAGTGGAGGCACGAGGATAAGCTTGGCCCGCAATCGGTCAAGACATACTTTATAGGCTATCCAAAAGGAACTTTTGGTCATTACTTCTATTCGCCAACCGAACAATGTGTTTTTGTTGTGGCTAGTGCGACGTTCTTAGAGAAAGAATTTCTCGAGAACAAGTCGAGTAATAGAACCTTCGATTTATCGGAGATTCAAGAACCAACTACCGAGCAACCATTGGAGGAAAACGTTCCTTCAACCGAGGCTGCGGTAGATATTCCTGAGGAACCTAGGAGGTCGGGAAGAGTCTCTATTCCTCCAGACAGATACATTGGTATGGTCGAGGAACATGACATAGATGACGTCTTACTCCTAGAGGGTAATGAACCCTCAACCTATAAAGGTGTCATGACTAGTTCTGACTCAAAGCTATGGCTAGATGCCATGCAATCCGAGATGGACTCCATGTATGAGAACAACGTGTGGGATCTTTTGGACCTACCTACAAAGGTACGTCCCCTTCAATGCAAATGGCTTTACAAGATAAAGCATGCCGTGGAAGGACAACAAGATATCCACAAGGCAAGACTAGTTGCTAAAGGTTTCACTCAAGTGCCAGGCTTGCACTACGATGAGATCTTTGCACCCGTAGTCATGCTACGTTCCATTCGGATTATCTTAGCGATCGCCGCATTTCACGATTATGAAATCTGGCAAATGGACGTTAAAACCGCCTTCTTAAACGGTTATTTGGAGGAAGAGTTGTACATGGTACAACCCGAGGGTTTTATTGATCCAGAACATCCTAAGAAGGTTTGCAAGCTTAAGCGTTCCATCTATGGACTTAAGCAAGCATCGCGGAGTTGGAATCATCGCTTCGACCAAGTGATAAAAGAGAATGGGTTTATTCGATCAGTCGAGGAACCATGTCTCTATATCAAGTCGAGTGGGAGCAAGATGGTCGTCCTAGTACTGTATGTCGATGACATACTCTTGATTGGGAATGACATACCTCTCCTATCTTCGGTTAAAGCATGGTTGAAAAACCATTTCCAGATGAACGATCTGGGAGAGGCACAAAGAATTTTGGGTATCCGTATCTACATGGATAGATCACGACAGATGTTGTCTCTCAGTCAGGAGTCTTATATAGATAAGATCCTAGAGAGATTCAGCATGACGAACTCCAAGAAGGGGTTCCTTCCTATGACTACTGGGCTTCACTTGAGCAAGACTCAAGAAGCTAAGACATTGGAATAGAAAGAGCGCATGAGTCGGATTCCTTATGCTTCGGCTATAGGATCGATCATGTATGCCATGATATGCACACGTCCAGACGTTGCATATGCATTGAGTATGACAAGTCGATTTCAAGCTCATCTAGGTGAACAACACTGGATGGCCGTGAAAAACATTCTTAAGTACCTACGGAGGACTAAAGATTGGGGATTAACTTACGGAGGCGACTCGACGCTCTGCGCCACGGGTTACGCAGATGCTAGCTTCCAAACGGATCGAGACGACTCGAAATCTCAGTCTGGATTCGTTTTTACTCTTAATGGCGCTGCTGTCAGCTGGAAGAGTTCTAAACAGAGTGTTACAGCAGATTCTACGATTGAGTCCGAGTACTATGCCGCCTCGGAAGCAGCTAAGGAAGCAATATGGATGCGTCAATTCTTACAAGGACTCTCAGTAGTGCCTAGTTCGAATGACCCAATCACCGTTTATTGCGACAATAAAGGTGCCATCTTCCAAGCTAAGGATCATAAGTCTAGCAACAAAGCTAGACATGTACAACGGAAAGCTCATCTAATCAGAGATTACGTGGAGCAAAAGGAGATATTTATTGATAAGATAGCTACGGATGACAACATAGCTGATCCTCTCACAAAAGCATTACCACGTGATAAGCATGAAGGGCACATTCATTCCATGGGAATTAGATGTGTTCCTAAGTTGTAGTACTCTTTTATGAATTCATGTAATAATTCATTTTCTCGTGTACTCTATTCAACCTCATTGTTATGATATATAATGTTTTGTTTTTTCATGTGGAATTGTACGCCATTTTTGAACACCACAAAGTGAACTGATTAACATTACATCGTTTTAGTCCTTGATTACCCACTTGAGCTGATAACTCAGGTAATCATTTTGTGACGTTGGTTGATGGTGGGTTCAACGAGCCATAAGTCAAACAGTTGACTGACCAATCACAAAGGCGAGTTATTCGGATATCTCGTAGGACACCCCGTGACAACGTTATGGAGTCCTAAATGTTTTATAACATTGGGTGCCAGGTCGTGGATAGGACCTCCATAGTGTTCCTTAGAGTCGAGTCTTTTGACTTTCAACTGTCTCTTGAGATTAAGGCAGATTTTGGGTAACTTTGGTTTCTTTCCCACGGTCTTCCGTAACAGGGGCCAAGTGGATTTTTTTTGGGTTATTTCATGCTGCGCTTACATCGGCAGGATTCGAGTTGGGGGAAATATCCAAAACCTTATCAGGATTTTATCATTTCTTAGGGCCACTCGAGGAGTAGTAACTGAAATGCATGGCCTTGCTCGAATACAGATTCGTTTTATCAGTTAAGTTACTCTCTAGTCGGGGAAACCACTCTTGATACAGATCGCTTGTGAGATACGACCTTTGCGAATGCGGAATTGCAAATTGTCTTACATTGAGGGGGGGAAATTTTAAAAGGATATGAGCATCGGTTATCGCACCTACACTTGTACGGACAAGTGGGAGTTTGTTGGAGCCTTGTGTCCTCCACATGTAGTGTGATAACGTCATTGCACATACCCTTGTACGGACAAGTGGGAGATTGTTGGGGCTGGTGTCCTTGACAGTTAGTACAATGACTTACTAAATCTCTTTAAGGATCACATGGGCATACTTTAGTATTATTATCAGTTGATCCACGTTTATTAATAACGGTTGGCTTGCTAGATAAGTTTGACGTTATTGTCATACGGATGGCGGTGATCAACTGGTCCCTATACGTCACACCTATAGGACACGTTTGAGAGATGTGAAGGTATGAAAATACAGTCACATTTATGCCGGATACGACTAAACAGTTAGTCAGAGGTATTGACTATTAAATTAGTCAATGAGATGATGAGATTATTATTTAAATACGGATTAAATAATTTTAGCTAATACGGATTACAAGATTAATTCGTAAAATTAAATATAAACGGTTATATTTAATTAAATATTGTATTCGCGTATTAATATAAACAGTTATATTAATTTGGGTAATTATACAATATCGTAATTTTATCAGACCATTATTAATACATCGACTGCATTAATATCTGATAACATGTATGCTATTTATAATTAAAATCACGCGAATAATATTTAGCAAAACGGGCCGAATCACGCAAAGGAATAAGGTAAGAGTGGAAAAGCCTACACTTACCCTATACCTATTCGGCCGGCCGACCCAAGTAATACAAAAGGAGAGTCCTTCTCCTTTTGTCAACTACTGGTTAATCACAATCTCAAGAATTAGGGTTTTGAGAACATTATTTTCCCAAAACTTAGATCTCACATCTAAAACCTCACAAAAACTCTCCCCATATTGCAAGGCAATTGGAGAGTATTTGTAGCACACGCGGCATCGTTTCAATTAAGTCTTGGGTGCAAGTTATAGGAGGGAATTTGTTTTAATTCCTGTTCTTAGGCCTTTAGCACAAGGACCAATGGTTGTATTCTTTTCATGTTTTTAATTATCTTATGACCACAATTCACAACTGTAAAATTCGTTATAATCCTTCATGTTTAGGGCGAATACACGTTATATTCCCCACCTCTACGTCCGGGTTCTCCAAGTTAACACCTAAGACCATAACACACAGATTAAAAGGGTAAATTCGAGATTGAGCTAAAACAGCCCGGAAATAAAGTATAACGATTTACGAATTGAAAGTGATAGACTGGACGGGGACGACAAGAGGAACGCATAGGAAGAAATCTTACTTCGATCCGAGTTGGAATGAGTTCGGGATGATGATTTTAGTGAATTTGAGAATGAGAACAATGGTGGAAATGAGTTCACTGATTTTTTTTCTTTTGGTTACTTGAGAAAAAAGGTTGAAGGAGGATTGTGAAGGGAAATAAGAAGGAAGCAACTTTTATGTTACTTATAAGACGAGTTTTATTAAGTTGCTCGGAAACATTTGTAAACTGGAAATGCCAAGGAAATTATATTACATCTCAAGATTAAATAAATGTCAAGACGGAATTTACATAATATCTCTAAAATATGAGTTTACGAATTTAAATAAAATATTATTAAATTCCAGAAAATACTTTAATTTATTAAAATATGTTTTATGAAAATA
Organism: Silene conica; assembly: GCA_029255685.2. Classification (NCBI taxonomy): domain Eukaryota; kingdom Viridiplantae; phylum Streptophyta; class Magnoliopsida; order Caryophyllales; family Caryophyllaceae; genus Silene; species Silene conica. Next base: position 56,946,573 of record CM055313.2, read on the forward strand.
AGGGATGTTACACAATATCTCTCTTGAGTGGTTGATGCCCGTCGTTGAGGGTACCAAAGATAAAATTTATAATTCCTAAACTTAAACTATAGATAGTGAAAGTCAGGGTCGAACCACAGAGAGGTGGGGAATGTTTATTGTTCGATGTCAATGTTTAAGGTAACAATTTGGGGTGATTGATTGTTACTAAGTCTAAAAGCAATTATGAAAATAAAACAAATAAAAAGAGATGAGAATAAAACTATAATAAAAGAGATGCTAGGATGATCGAGTAACAAATAGTTAAGGTAATATAAATCCTAAGGTCAACATGTATTGCAGACGCGTAAGGGGTGCAACATATCCTTTCGGCCTATGGTACCTAATAGCTCCTTTCGGCCTATGCTATTAGTTCCTAGGTCTCACAATTATTGGGTGTCAACAATAAGGGTGATTCCTAAATCCTAGGTCACATACCTTTCAGTCTTGGGTAACCTAGTCGTCTTAAGGCGTAAACCAATGCCCTCCCCGTATCTTTCAATCTTGGGTGGGTCATTACTAACATCCTACAAGTCTCCCTTGAGTCTCATTGCAAGATACTATAGTCGACGAAGTAAAACGAAACAGAATACACACGCGAGTGGGTCGACCGACCAGCTAGCCCAGTCGGCCGACCACAGCCTCGGTCGACCGACCCATTATGCAGGTCGGCGGACCAAGGCGCTGCTACAGTCGGTCTCGGAACCTATACTACCTACGCATATTCATCCCCTACATCCTAACATATGAAATTAGCTACTCATGATTACTAAAACAATAATGAAAATAGAAATAAACATGGAAATCATAATGAATATCAATCTAAATATGCAATCACTAATAAGGCTTTGGGATTTTATCTTAAACCGAATGCAATAGTTCTAAACTAATAACAATAAAGCAGAAATTAAGAGAGGAATTACCGGAAATAGGATTAAGGCAGAAAGGAACAAACTTTATTGATGAATGCTTGAAAGATTGATGAACAAAACTAAAAGTGCTTGAGAATTATTGAAAGATTACAACTAAAGATAAACTGAATTAAAAACTGAATAAAACTTAATGTAACTGAATGCTTAACCCTAAACATAAGATTAGTTTATATAGGCGGAATTTAAGAGATTCCTAAAGACCTAAACAATTCAATGGGCTTCCGGAAATATTCTCAGTCTGCGCTGAGGTCGGTCGACCTCCTTTGTAGGTCGGTCGACCTGTTTACGGGCTTCAGCGAATTCTGGACTTTCCATAACAGGGGCCTGGTCGGCCGACCACAGTAGTAGGTCGGTCGACCCTTATTCCTGTAGGATTGCTTTGATTCGTCTCGGTTTGACTTATTGACACTTGGTCAATGTTTTGAGTGGACTTTCCTTCGTTCCTTGATTATGAAAGATCCCGAGGGCATAAGTTTGGTGTAAAATCGTCCCTTTTCCGCATAAATCTGCAAAAGTGCATAAAAATACGAAAGTAGATAATTGTTGGGAAATAGAGGCTAAAACATAGTAAATGAGCGACCAAATGCGTGTAAAAATAGATGTAAAACATCATAAAATAGGCAAGCATCAAATTCCCCAAACCAAACCTTGCTTGCCCTCAAGCAAGAAGTAGACTCGATCTTAACTAATGGAACGATTTCAATCTCAGAGCGAAATTTACATGTAAGCCAAAACCAATGCCAAGTACAAAATGAAAAAGTATTTAATTCATGCAAACGAGTTATGGTGTCGTCAAACTTTGCAAAACTGGAGACTATAGAGACTTTATACCATGGACTCTCGCGGTACGCTCGAGACACTCATGAAGCAAAGGGTGAGTATAAGTAGAAGATAGAAAGAAGTATATTGTCATGACACTCACCTAACTGCGACCCATGGAAACATGCCTGCAATCTAATATGAATAAGAATTCTACAACTATGTATAAACATACTCATTAAGTGACTCGGATACATGCAATTGAGGCAATGAAAGATATGTGAAGTAAAAGGTAAAAAGTGGTTAAGATGTTTTTAGATTTGTGGGGTTAGTAGCCAAGCTAGTAAAACCGGTTTCCAACGACATATTTCACAACCTTTTGACATTAAGAAAGTGCTCTTTTGTAGCACAACTCTCACATTAAATATAAGAAAGGACTCCCAAATATTTTGAATGAAGTACGGGAGTGATAACATGTAAAAGAAAGGGAATTTTGGAACGAAATTTTGAATCTGTTGCTGTCAGTTGGTCGGCCGACCCATGAAGGTGGTCGGTCGACCGACTTCTGTACGTTTTTTACTTTTTTCGTTTTTCTTTTCTTTCTTTCTTTTTTCTGAATTTTTTCTGTTCTTTTCTTTCTTTCCTTTTTCTGAATTTTTTCTGTTCTTTTCTTTCTTTTGTTTTGTTTCTTTCTTTTCTCTTTTTGCTCAGGATAGCATATAAACCAAGATGCCTCAAAAAAAAAAACCAAAGACCACAAATACTAGCTTGGAAGGGTAGGCTAAGTATGGGATGTAGTTTTGGGGGAATAAAAAGGCAAATTTGGCTATGTATGGTTTATGGGTAAATAAGAGAAAAGGGAATCCCAAATGCACGTACCAAGGCCCAAAACGAGATAGTAAACAAGTATATAGCAATTCAAGTTCATGTTTATGCATATTGATGTAACATGTTCCAAGGGGAGTACTACTCACATCCTAGACAACTGGTTTAAGAATGAAACCATGAAATAAAGCTCTAAAAACTCAGAATGTATAGTAGGTTGCCAAGGTACAAGTCAAGTCTCAAGATATACAAATTGACAAAAACTCGTAGATATGCAAAAGACTCTCATACTAAAACAAGTTGACAAGGCAATGTAAAGGCATAAACATGTAAGATAGCAAAGATCATCCTTAAAATACTCTCGTTCCGACTCGACCTATATGCTAAAATAAACGTGCATTTTTTTTGAATTTTTGAAATTTTTCTATTTTTTTTGGATTTTTTTTGTATATGCAAGGAAAACAAAGAAAAGAACAATGCAATACGGAAATGCATATAAGCGTGTGATAAAATGCAATGGAACAATGCATGCGACACGAAACCATTCCCCAAACTAACCCGCACAATGTCCCCATTGTGCATTAGCCTAAGTAAAGGTTTCAGAAAGTTAAAGGAAAGATGCAAGGAAAATAAAAACCAAGGAAGATTTGGAAAGAACTCACTGGATTATTAAGTGCATGAGAAAAACCTCTCCAAACCAGCGTAAGCTGGGAGGTTTTGGTGGCCAACAGTGCCACCCAAGTACCCAAGATGGTTGCATGATTCCCGAGGAAGAAACGAGCAGGCTGTGACGGATGGATAGGTCGACCGACCTATGTTTATGGTCGACCGACCTTCCTGCGGACTGCAGGAAATCCAGGAATGCAGAGACCAGGTCGACCGACCTACGTTTCTAGTCGGTCGACCGCCTCTGTTGCACTGCGGCCTTCTTTTCTTCGGAATCACTTGTGTTAACCAAGTCATTCTTCCTCAAACCTGAAAAAGCATTATATATGCGCCCAACAAGTGCGCGAAATTCCAGAACCAAGTCCAAATTGTCTTAACTATGCAACAAAAAAAAACGAAAAAGTTCTAAAACTTAAAGCAAACAAAATAAAAAGTCTCAACAAAACGGAAAGTAAATTGTCTTAGGAGTTGAAAATTTAAACAACTATCCGCTAAAGATGCGGAAAATCTCAGACCACGGCTTTTGGCGATATGTCGTGGTCTCCACGTGTTTGCTTGAATGGCAAAACACGCCTCCTCTCCGTCACAAAGCATATGCGACGGACTCTTCTCTTGAGCTTTTCTTCTCTTTTTCTTGTCCTCCTCATCCACAATATCCGGATTCTCATCCTCTGTATAGCTTAGGAATCCTAGTCCTCCTCTTTGCACAGTAACCTCCTTGATTGTGGGTTTCCCCAAACCAATTCCTGCATTAGTCACAATAGAAGCATCCTCCATATTACTCCCAATCTGCGGCGGAGGTGTAAAAACAGGTATAGGAGTAGGTAATAAAGTGGGGGAAGTAGTGATGACCTTATACTTCTTTTCAGAAGCAATAGCATTACAAGTAATAGGGGTCATAACATCTGTAAAACCCCTCGCGAAGCGGAAATGAATAAACATACAAAGTACTTAAAATGCAGCGAAATTTAAATTTTCTAAACATAAACATCATGCGAGGTGAATTAAAACTGAAACAGAATCTGAAACTGATATAAATAAAATAGATAGGTATAACAGTTCTAAGTACTGAAAACCAAATATATACAAAGCCTGGGATGGAACATCCCTACAGGCACCAAAAGATAACAACTGTATCAAACTAGAGTCTAGCTACTCGTAAGTGTAAGTCATATGATGACAAGTGGATCATCACTCGCTAGCTCTCATCCAACCCTGTCCAACCTGCATGTACCTACATACATGAAAACATGTACGCCACAATCAGTGAGGAGTGACTAGAGTTCTCCTAGCGACCTTTTGTAACGACACGTAACAAGCAATACAAACAGAACACTCCAACATATATAAACATGTGAACCATATCAATATCTCAATAACTGATCTCCACTATCATGCAATCACTAATGCACGTCTCTCAACCAACTTCGGAAACTATTTGGAAGGAGAGCCGGTTTTCCCTACCGGTTACCCGGTCGGGGGGTCTTTCAGTCCAAACCATTCACGAAACTGACTAAAGAGTCATCCAATGCCTTGGATGAATAACATCAAAGTCAAGGTACTATAAACATCACTATCATCATTCATATCTGACACCGTATCAACTCAAGGCAAGCAGATAAATTCAACAAGTATAAGGTTCAGCGGTCAACTTAAGACATAACCTACATACTAACACACCTTCACTATCAAGGACTCCGAGGCCAACTAAAGGCATAGACCAAGATATCAATAAACACTAGCAATGGGTCCAGAGGTGAACTTAACACATATCCCACTACCAAAACAATGTCGGGTCTAGAGGTGAACTTAACACATATCCCAACATACAATTCAAGTAAAGGGTCCAGAGGTGAACTTAACACATATCCCTAAACATCTACAAGCAAAGGGTCCAGAGGTGAACTTAAAACATATCCCAATGCTACAAACAAGTATTGGGTCCAGTGGTGAACTTAACACATATCCCAATACACAGCTATCGCACACCGGGTCCAGAGGTGAACTTAACACATATCCCGTGTACGACAACCGATCACGTGTCAGGTCCAGAGGTGAACTTAACACATATCCTGACACGCCACAAGCAAAACACGTAATGGATCCAGAGGTGAACTTAACACATATCCCAGCACGCGACATACAACTCACGTGTTAAGCTCAGAGGCCAGCTTAAGGCATACCTTAACACGCATCAACCAATAACATCCAAAGATAGAAACTAACCTATAGTTCTAACTTCCTAAACCACTAAACAACACTTAATTGATCCCGGGAACTAAGATGAGGGAGAGCCGGTTTCCCTTTCGGTAACCCGACCGGGGGGTCTCTATCCTCTCTCCATTCCCGAACCCAATATAGTGTCGCCCATCCTCCGGGTACCTCAAACACACAGCAAAGGTACAAGGAACGAGTTTCAATCAAAACCGAATAAGCCTTTGAAAGTTATAAACGAAACAATGGGAACAGGGGCTCTCAGCCGGTCCACCGGCTGGGAGTCCCTTCCCATGCCAACAACCGTCTAAGAAATCAATGAGAAGAGGCTCTCAGCGGGTGGACCGTCCGCCGGCCAGCCGGCTGGGAGTTCCTTCCCATATGCCCAAACTTGGAAAACTTAAATGCGAGGAGTGACTCTCAGCCGGTGTACCGGCTGCCGGCCTGCCGGCTGGGAGTCACTTCCCATGCCTTTGCAACATTGAAAACACCAAGAACGATCCTGAGCCGGTCGACCGGCGGCCGACTGACCGGCTCAGAAACCTTCCTCAGATTTCTGAACATTCAAATATTACACACCGACTCTAAGCCGGCCGACCGGCTGCCGGTCAGCCTGCCGGCTCAGAGGCCGCAGTACGCAAAATCGCAAGTTCTCAATAACTATCAAAACTCCTCAAATCGATTCAAGACTTCTAAATTAACAACATACAATGTTTACCCATCACCTAAAATCATTAAATACACTAACTACCAGCAATTAATCCCACAAACAATCCTCAATAAGCAATTGATTTGTATCCGTCTTAAGCATAAATTTCTGAAAATTACACAATAAGCATATGAAACATCATCCAAGCATGTAATCATCATATGTGAACATTCCTATCATGTTACTAAGTTCAAACAACAACAATAACATTAAAAATCAGAAACTTAAACCAATTCAAACAAGAAAAGTGCTAATATATACAATAAGGCCGAGTTTCTCATTATCGTCACCTTAAAAGCAATCCCGCTCAAAGCTCTTCCTCAACAATGAAGCTATCCACGTCCGGGTCTTCTAAGCCCTCACCTACATCACGAAAAACGGATTTAAGAGACCGAAATGCAGATTCTACAAAAACAGCCCCATTTTCGAAATGAAGGAAGTGAAAAACGGAAGTGACATATGGCTTGCAAATTCGATGAGGATTCCGAAAATGTATTTATTACCTTGATTCGGTGAACGGATGATGACGGAATTTGGAAAAGAAGATGAAGATTTAAGGAGGTTTTATCAGAAAGAGTTTACAGTGTTCTATTTTGAGGGGATGAAGAATGTCGACATATTGGGGTTTATGAGGGTTTATATGTGTCCTTTCCCGTTTCAAGGAAAGCGGGTTTGAATGAACGGGTTTTAAGTTAAGAGTTCAAGTTGCCAAGTTTGTATTCGTCTTAAGGACTTAAGGTTCTTAAGACGGATCTTACTATTTATTTAAAACACTTTCCCAATAACTTATTAAAATATTATTTTATTACTTAAAATAATTAAAAACCTTAAAAATATATTTTATAAAAATACGGGATGTTACAATCACCCCAACTTCAAAAAGTTTCGTCCTCGAAACTCGAACGAAGATAAATTCTAACTAACTATACCTCAATCGAAAAGAGAAGGATTCGCAGCACACATTGATGCCTCGGTCTCCCACGTCTGCTCCTCAATATCACCGCAACGCCAAATGATCTTCACTAAAGGCACCACCTTGCTCCTAAGCTTCATGTCCTGACGGTCTAGAATCTTCACGGGACGCTCCTCGAAAGCAAGACTCGGCTCTAAGTTCTCGATCTCTCTAGGAAGAACATGACTCGGGTAACTAACATACTTACGGAGCTGGGAAACATGAAAGACACTATGAACCTTGCCCAAACTAGGAGGCAAGTCCAAACGTTAAGCAGCAGCACCAATCCTCTTCACGATCTCAAATGGCCAAATATACTTAGGACTCAACTTGCCCTTAACTCCAAACCTCTTAACGCCCTTCATCGGTGAAACTCTAAAAGAAGACTCTGTCAACCACCTCAAACTCGAGAGGTCTACGGAGAACATCAGGATAGGATTTCTGCCGATCCTATGCGGCCTTCATCCTACCTCTGATAAGCTGAACCTGATCAATCGTAACAGCTAACTGGTCCGGTCCTAGGTCGTGCACGTCACTCGCCTGATCCCAACAGATTGGACTACGGCACTTCCTACCATAGAGCGCCTCATACGGAGCCATACCAATAGATGAATGAAAACTGTTGTTGTAGGAAAACTCAACTAACGGTAGACACTGCTCCCAAGAACTCTGGAAATCAAGTGCACAAGCACGGAGCAAGTCCTCTAATGTCTGAATAGTCCTCTCGGACTGACCATCGGTCGCGGCATGAAATGCGGTACTCAACAGCAAACGGCTACCCATAGCCTCCTGTAAAGCCTTCCAAAATCTGGAACAGAAACGAGGATCACGATCAGAAACGATCTCTCTCGGGACACCATGGTAACAGAATATCTCTGCAATATAAGCCCTAGCTAAACGGTCCATATCCCATGTCTCTCTGATAGGCACAAATCTGGCACACTTAGTTAACCTATCAACCACAACCCAAATCGCATCCTTGCCTCCCACTGTCTTAGGCAATGCCGTCACGAAGTCCATCGAAATGCACTCCCACTTCCACTGAGGAACGTGGAGCGGCTGTAACAAACCACCTGGCCTCATATGCTCTATCTTGACTTGTTGACAAGTCAAGCACCTACTCACGTAATCCAAAATGTCTTTCTTCATCCCGGGCCACCAAAATATAAGTCTCAAGTCCTTGTGCATCTTTTCTCCGCCCGGATGAACTGAATACGGTGTCAAGTGAGCCTCATCCAGAACCCTCTTCCTCAAATCTGGCACATCTGGAACATACATCCTACCACGGAATCTAAGGAAACCATCAGAATCAATCACTAAATCTGGTGCAACACCACTCGAAATCTTAGCCTCGAACTTCCAGAAAGCAGCATCAGTAGGCAAACTCTGGCAAATCTCCCAATACAATGTCGGCTCGGCGGTCATAGGAGATAACCAATCAAAACCACTACCAACCATCTCTAATCTCAACTTCCTGAACTCGGAACACAACTCATCGGGCAATACACGCATAGCACTCATCGAATGAGAAGTCTTGCGGCTAAGCGCATCAGCAACCACATTGGCCTTACCCTCATGATATAACAATTCAATGTCGTAATCCTTAACCAACTCTAGCCAACGACGCTGTCGCATATTGAGGGTGAAAATGTACTTTAGACTCTTGTGATCCGTGAAAATGCGACAATGAGATCCAATCAAGTAATGACGCCACATCTTCAGGGCGTGAACAACTGCAGCTAACTCAAGATCATGCGTCGGATAGTTCACCTCGTGAACTCGCAACTGTCTAGATGAGTAAGCTATCACCTCACCACTCTGCATCAACACACATCCAAGCCCTAACATCGAAGCATCGCAGTAAACATCGAAGTCAACCCCGATCTCTGGCAAAGCAAGTATAGGAGCGGAAGTCAACCTAGTCTTCAATTCCTGGAAAGAGCTCTCACACTTGTCGGTCCAAACAAACTTAGCTTCCTTCTTCAATAACTGAGTCATCGGACGAGCCAATCTAGAGAAATCCTCAACAAATCGACAGTAGTAACCCGCTAAACCAAGGAAACTACGGATCTCTCCCACATCTTTGGGACTCTCCCAATCAACAACAGCCTCAATCTTCGCGGGATCAACCATAACTCCCTCACTAGATATCACATGTCCAAGAAATGCAACCTTAGAAAGCCAAAACTCACACTTAGAGAACTTCGCGAACCACTTCTGTCGACGTAAAATCCCAAGTATCAATCGGAGATGCTCGGCATGCTCCTCATCGGTCTTCGAGTAAATGAGAATGTCAACAATAAACACCACCACACAAGTGTCAAGAAACTCACTAAAGGTGTGGTTCATCTGGTCCATAAAAATAGCAGGTGCATTAGTCAACCCAAAAGGCATAACCACGAACTCAAAATGCCCATATCTGGTACGGAAAGCAGTCTTTGAAATATCAGCCTCTCTCACTGGGATCTGATGATAACCCGATCGAAGATCAATCTTAGAAAACCTAGAAGCACCTCTAAGCTGGTCAAATAAATCATCAATCCTAGGCAAAGGATATCTGTTCTTCACGGTCACTCTGTTCAACTCTCTATAATCAATGCAAAGTCTCATGGAACTATCTTTCTTCTTAACAAATAAAACTGGAGCACCCCACGGAGAAGCACTCGGTCTAATGAACCCTTTCTCTATCATCTCCTCTAATTTCTGCTTCAACTCTTTCAACTCTGGTGGAGCCATGCGGTAAGGAGCCTTAGATATAGGTCCGGTACTTGGAACAAGCTCAATAGTAAACTCCACATCTCTCTCTGGCGGTATCCCTGGCAAGTCATCTGGGAGAACATCTGGGAACTCACGAACAATGGCTACATCTTAAAGCTTCGGTAGCGATGGCTTTGCAGCTGAAACAACACACAGGAAGGCCTGGCAACACTTCCTAAGAAGATGAGATGCTTTCATCGAAGAAATAACACGAACACCCTTTTTAGGGCGAGTTCCCCTATAGGAAACACGAACTCCTGAAGAACTCCTCAAGCAGATTTTCTGGTCGCGACACTCGAAGCGAGCATGGTATCGCGATAACCAATCCATACCGAGGATAATGTCAAATTCCTCGAGAGGAAATCTCAGTAAGTACGCTGGAAATGAGGCTTGACCAATAATAATCGGAACATCCCTATGGGACGAAGAGCAGGAAAACACGTCTCCAGAAGGTAAGGAAATGGAAGTCTCCTCAACCAACGAAGACTCAAGAGCTAAACGGTCTGCGAACTGAGTCGATATAAATGATAAAGAAGCTCCAGTGTCAAACAAAATAAGACACTCAAGACCAAGTACAGAAAAGATACCAGCCACAATATCTGGATGAGCCTCAGCCTCAGCACTAGTCATCACGAAGATCTTCCCTTTCGGCTTTCCTCCTTTAGTCGCTGCAGCAGCTGTGGCAGCCTTGCCAAGTGCGGTGTTCCTCTCAGGACACTCATAAGATCGATGCCCAAATCCATTACAGGTGAAACACGTATAGGCATTCTTGAAACTGTCAAAGCCCGGATGAGATGGTTTACCACAACGGTGGCAAACACTAGAAGCTGTGTCAGTGTGAACAATGGTCTTAGCAATCGGAGCGGAAAACCTCTCGAACCGCTTCTTCTGAGAAGAAGGCGAAGAAGTAGATGGAACAAACGGTCTCTTCCCCTGGTAAACGGATCTCTGGTGAGAAGTAACACTGGAAGTCGCAGCTCGAGTCTCAGCATCTATGGCACGAATGGAACTCTCGGCCCAAATAGCATCATCAAAAACCTCCACAAAAGAAGTCGAGTCACGGCGAACCATACTCTCGATGCGTGGCCCTAACTTCCCACGATAGAAGTAAACTCTCTCAGCCTCATCCCTGACAAACTTCGAAGCGAAATGTGCAAGCTGGTTGAATTTGTCGGTGTACTTCTGAACGGACACCTTACCCTGCTTCAAGTCCATGAACTCCTTAAGTCTCTGTGCTCTAAGCTCCTTAGGATAAAACCTCGTCTCGAGCTTATCCTTAAAAGCCTCCTAATCGAATAAAGGATCAAGAATGAAAGTCAGTCCGGTCAACGCCCACCATCTATCGGCCTCTAGGGTCAAAAAGTGAGTGGCTAGCCGCACTCTATCCTCTCTGCCAGCCGAGTACATGGTGAAGCTCTTTTCCATCTCATGGAACCACTCAGTAAGAGCTACCGGATCAACCTCGCCTCCATAAGTCTTCACGTGGCTCCTGGACATCTGGGATGCTATCCAAGAGAAGCTACTAGGACGATTGGCCTCATTGCCTGGCGGTGGAGGAGGTGGAACAGTCTCTGCCTGCTGTCTCTGGTTCTCAAGCAACTGATGAAGTGCTTGCATTATAGTGTTCTCAGCAACCGTGGTTCTCACCATCCTTCAAAAGAAAATAAGTGTTAACTTAGCAATTAGCATTCACAAATAGACTACAATACAAATCATTAGATCTACCTATCTCTCATTCATTATTTGTTTATTTGGTCAAGTTAAGGTTGGGGGTCACATGAGTCCGTTGGGAGCAATAATGCTCTGATACCAACTGTAAAACCCCTCGCGAAGCGGAAATGAATAAACACACAAAGTACTAAAAATGCACCGGAATTAAAACTTTCTAAACATAAACATCATGCGAGGTGAATTAAAACTGAAACAGAAACTGAAACTGATATAAATAAGATAGATAGGTATAACAGTTCTAAGTACTGAAAACCAAATATATACAAAGCCTGGGATGGAACATCCCTACAGGCACCAAAAGATAACAACTGTATCAAACTAGAGTCTAGCTACTCGTAAGTGTAAGTCATATGATGACAAGTGGATCATCAATCACTAGCTCTCATCCAACCCTGTCCAACCTACATGTACCTACATACATGAAAACATGTACGCCACAATCAGTGGGGAGTGACTAGAGTTCTCCTAGCCACCTTTTGTAACGACACGTAACAAGCAATACAAACAGAATACTCCCACTACAAGAAAAACTTGATCGGGCGACATTTTTTGGCGACCGCATAGGGCAGTCGCCAATTTGGCGACAGGACAAAAATTCGGGCGACGGAAATCAGTCGCCAATTTGGCGACAGAACCCTTTCCCCAAACTTCCAACCACCGACACAATCGGGCGACTGAATGGTGAATTTGGCGACAGAAAAGTAGTCGCCAAATTTGGCGACAGAAACTTTCAGTCGCCAATTTGGTGAGTCTGTCGCCAAATTACCGTATACAAACAGCAGCAATTCGTTCCCCTTTCCTTATTCGCAAACACACAACACACAAACACTCAAACACACAAACGGCGAAAACCACCACCACCACCACCCTACCCTACGTGTTCCGGCCACCCTCAACGCCACTGTCACCGGATTCCGGCCACCACCACCACCACCATACTTGTTCTTACCTTCATTCAACCCATTTAAGGTTTGTATACTCTCTTTTAGTTCAATTTCAATTTCAATTTTTTGATTGATTGTTGGTTTATTTTGTGCATTTAGTGATTGTAGTAGGTTATTAAGACCGTCTTAGCTTATTAGGTTGTGATTAATTAGGTATTAGAAGCCAATTAGCATATTAATAAGATAATTGTGGGTTAGGGTTTATAAGAAGTTTGTATAAGACGATGTTGTTAGCCTTATTGATGTTGGTTAATTAGATTAAAGTAGTCGATTAGGATGTTTAATAGCTTATTAGGATGTTAGTTAGATTATACTAGCTTATTAAGACCGTCTTAAATTAGCTTATAAGTTTGTGGTTAATTGTATAATTGGAACTTGTTGTTAATAAATTGTTATTATTATGTGATTGAGGTTGTTTTTCAATTAAGTGAGTGTAATTTTAATTTAGATATATGTAATTTTAGTGTTGAAAATTGTTTTTTGGGTTTTTTTGTTTAGATTAAAATGAAGAGATTGGAACGTTCATGGATGTATGATGGAGGGTTATTAGATATTAAGAAGAGACGTTCTAATGCTAGGTTTATAGAGGGTGTTGCCGAGTTTATTGAGTTTGCTAAGCAACAAGAGGAATATGACTCGTTAGAAAATAAACTTAGGTGTCCTTGTAGCAAATGTCGAAATATGAAATACCTATATGTCATTGAGGTACAAGAACATCTCTATACAAATGGGTTTCGTCCAAATTATTATAATTGGATTTCTCATGGAGAAGCCTATTCCCCAATTCACGAACAACCTCACATCGAACATGTTGACGAAAACCCATATAGAGATATGGTTGTTGATGCCTTGGAGTTTAATGTAGCCAATAATGACGATGACCGTGTAGCCTTGAATGAAGAGCAACCTCCAAATCCCCAAGCAAAGGCTTTTTTTGACATGTTAAAAGCTGCGGATCAACCTTTATACGAAGGGAGCAGAATGTCATTATTACAAGCCGCCTCTAGGATAGTAACCTTGAAGTGTGAGTATAATATGTCATTTTCTGCCGTTGATGGTATTGCTTCTTTCCTTGAGGATGCTATCGCCGAAGATAACGTCATGACTCGAAGTTTCTACAACACCAAAAAAATAGTTAAAGGTCTTCAGTTACCACATCAAAAGATCGATGCTTGTCCAGAAGGATGTATGTTGTTTTGGAAAGATGATGCGTTACTTGACAAGTGCAGAAAATGTGGAAGGGATAGATTTCAGACAAGCGATGGAGATGTTGTTTTCAAAACGAAAAAAGGCAACAAGAGTGGTAATAGGGGTCAAAAGTGTAAGAAACCAATAGCAAAAAACCAATTAATTTACCTTCCTCTTTCCCCTAGGCTTCAAAGAATTTATTCTACCAAAAAACTTGCCGAACAAATGACATGGCACAAAGAAAATCCACGTACTCCTGGGAAGATGTGTCATCCAAGTGACGGGGAAGAATGGAAACGATTTGATCAAATCTATCCTGAATTTGCCGAGGAACCCCGGAATGTGCGACTTGGCTTGTGTACGGATGGATTTAGTCGTTTTACCCAATTTGGTAAGAATTACTCTTGTTGGCCCGTAATGGTCACACCATACAACTTACCGCCTTGGTTATGTATGAAAAGAGAATTCATTTTCTTGTCTCTCATTATTCCCGGTGCTAAAAATCCGAAAGGACATTTGGATGTTTATTTACAACCATTAGTGGAAGAATTGAGACAATTGTGGGAAGTTGGGGTGGAAACATATGATGTTTTCAGAAAGCAGAATTTTCAACTAAGAGCTTCACTTTTATGGAGGGCTCTCAACCAACTTCGGAAGCATATCAATATCTCAATAACTGATCTCCACTATCATGCAATTACTAATGCACGGCTCTCAACCAACTTCGGAAACTATTTGGAAGGAGAGCCAGTTTTCCCTACCGGTTAACCGGTCGGGGGGTCTTTCAGTCCAAACCATTCACGAAACTGACTAAAGAGTCATCCAATGCCTTGGATGAATAACATCAAAGTCAAGGTACTATAAACATCACTATCATCATTCATATCTGACACCGTATCAACTCAAGTCAAGCAGATAAATTCAACAAGTATAAGGTTCAGCGGTCAACTTAAGACATAACCTACATACTAACACACCTTCACTATCAAGGACTCCGAGGCCAACTTAAGCATAGACCAAGATATCAATAAACACTAGCAATGGGTCCAGAGGTGAACTTAACACATATCCCACTGCCAAAACAATGTCGGGTCCAGAGGTGAACTTAACACATATCCCAACATACAATTCAAGTAAAGGGTCCAGAGGTGAACTTAACACATATCCCTAAACATCCACAAGCAAAGGGTCCAGAGGTGAACTTAACACATATCCCAATGCTACAAACAAGTATTGGGTCCAGTGGTGAACTTAACACATATCCCAATACACAGCTATCGCACACCGGGTCCAGAGGTGAACTTAACACATATCCCGTGTACGTCAACCGATCAAGTGTCAGGTCCAGAGGTGAACTTAACACATATCCTGACACGCCACAAGCAAAACACGTAATGGATCCAGAGGTGAACTTAACACATATCCCAGCACGCGACATACAATTCACGTGTTAAGCTCATAGGCCAGCTTAAGGCATACCTTAACACGCATCAACCAATAACATCCAAAGATAGAAACTAACCTATAGTTCTAACTTCCTAAACCACTAAACAACACTTAATTGATCCCGGGAACTAAGATGAGGGAAAGCCGGTTACCCGACCGGGGGGTCTCTATCCTCTCTCCATTCCCAAACCCAATATAGTGTCGCCCATCCTCTGGGGACCTCAAACACACAGCAAAGGTACAAGGAACGAGTTTCAATCAAAACCGAATAAGCCTTTGAATGTTATAAACGAAACAATGGGAACAGGGGCTCTCAGCCGGTCCCAGACCGTCTGCCGGTCCACCGGCTGGGAGTCCCTTCCCATGCCAACAACCGTCTAAGAAATCAATGAGAAGAGGCTCTCAGCGGGTGGACCGTCCGCCGGCCAGCCGGCTGGGAGTCCCTTCCCATATGCCAAAACTTGTAAAACTTAAATGCGAGGAGTGACTCTCAGCCGGTGTACCGGCTGCCGGCCTGTCGGCTGGGAGTCACTTCCCATGCCTTTGCAACATTGAAAACACCAAGAACGATCCTGAGCCGGTCATCCGGCGGCCAACTGACCAGCTCGGAAACCTTCCTCAGATTTCTGAACATTCAAAATATTACACACCGACTCTGAGCCGGCCGACCGGCTGCCGGTCAGTCTGCCGGCTCAGAGGCCGCAGTACGCAAAATCGCAAGTTCTCAATAACTATCAAAACTCCTCAAATCGATTCAAGACTTCTAAATTAACAACATACAATGTTTACCCATCACCTAAAATCATTAAATCCACTAACTACCAGCAATTAATCCCACAAACAATCCTCAATAAGCAATTGATTTGTATCCGTCTTAAGCATAAAATTCTGAAAATTACACAATAAGCATATGAAACATCATCCAAACATGTAATCATCATATGTGAACATTCCTATCATGTTACTAAGTTCAAACAACAACAATAACATTAAAAATCAGAAACTTAAACCAATTCAAACAAGAAAAGTGCTAATATATACAATAAGGCCGGGTTTCTCATTATCGTCACCTTAAAAGCAATCCTGCTCAAAGCTCTTCCTCAACAATGAAGCTATCCACGTCCAGGTCTTCTAAGCCCTCACTTACATCACGAAAAACGGATTTAAGAGACCGAAATGCGGATTATACAAAAACAACCCCATTTTCGAAATGAAGGAAGTGAAAAACGGAAGTGACAGATGGCTTGCAAATTCGATGAGGATTCCGAAAATGTATTTATTACCTTGATTCGGTGAACGGATGATGACGGAATTCGGAAAAGAAGATGAAGATTTAAGGAGGTTTTGTGAGAAAGAGTTTACAGTGTTCTATTTTGAGGGGATGAAGAATGTCGACATATTGGGGTTTATGAGGGTTTATATGTGTCCTTTCCCGTTTCAAGGAAAACGGGTTTGAATGAACGGGTTTTAAGTTAAGAATTCAAGTTGCCAAGTATGTATTGATCTTAAGGACTTAAGGTTCTTAAGACGGATCTTACTATTTATTTAAAACACTTTCCCAATAACTTATTAAAATATTATTTTATTACTTAAAATAATTAATAACCTTAAAAATATATTTTATAAAAATACGGGATGTTACAACATCCTTCTTCCTATAGGATAGACCATAAATAATAGAATGCTTTCCTACTTTGAAGGTCAAGGTCCCAGTGCCTACATCAATAATGGCTCCTGCAGTGGGGAGGAAAGGTCTCCCTAGTATTATAGGTATATGGGCATCCTCAGGGATATCCAAAACTACAAAGTCTACAGGGAAGAAAAACCTGTCAATACGCACATTTGGGGAATAAAGCATGTATTCGCCCTAAAACGTGAAGGATTATAACGAATTTTACAATTGAGATTATAGTCATAAGTTAATAAAAACATGAAAAGGAATACAACCTTGGGTCCTTGCTTGAATAGGCCTAAGAACAGGAAATAAAGTAAATTCCCCCCTATAACTTGCACCCAAGACTTGAATGAGATATTGCCGCGTGTGCTAGAAATACTCTCCAATTGCCTTGCAATATGGGGAGAGCTTTTGTGAGGTTTTAGATGTGAGATCTGAGTTTTGGGAAAATAATGTTCTCAAAACCCTAATTCTTGAGATTATGATTACCAGTAGAATGAATCACCTGATAAAAGAAGAAGGACTCTCCTTACGTAGCACTGGTCGGCCGAACGGGTTTTAGGGTAAGAGTGGGCTTTTCCACTCTTACCTTATTCCTTTGCGTGATTCGACCCGATTTGCTAAATATTATTCGCGGGTATTTATTATAAATCGCACACATGTTATCAGATATTAATACAGTCGATGTATAAATAATGGTCTGATAAAATTACAATATTGTATAATTACCTAAATTAATATAACTGTTTATATTAATACGCGAATACAATATTTAATTAAATATAACCGTTTATATTTAATTTACGAATTAATCATGTAATCCGTATTAGCCAAAATTATTTAATCCGTATTAAATAATAATCTCAACATCTTATTGACTAATTTAATAGTCAATACCTCTGACTAACTGTTTTGTCATATCCGGCATAAATGTGACTGTATTTTCATATCTTCACATCTCTCAAACGTGTCCTATAAGTGTGACGTATAGGGACCAGTTATTGATAAACGTGGATCAACTGATAATAAGGTCAAACTTATCTAGCAAGCCAACCGTTATTGATAAACGTGGATCAACTGATAATAATATTAAAGTATGCCCTTGTGATCCTTTAAGAGATTTAGTAAGTCATTGTACTTAATTATCAAGGACACCAGCCCCAACAATCTCCCACTTGTCCGTACAAGGGTATGTGCAATGACGTTATCACACTACATATGGAGGACACAAGCTCCAAGAAACTCCCACTTGTCCGTACAAGTGTAGGTGCGATAACCGATTCTCATATCCTTTTAAATTTTCTCCCACTCAATGTAAGACAATTTGCTAATCCGCATTCGCAAAGGTCGTATCTCACAAGTGATCTGTATCAAGAGTGGTTTCCCCGACTAGAGAGTAACTTAACTAATAAAACGAATCTGTATTCGAGCATGGCCATGCATTTCAGTTACTACTCCTCGAGTGGCCCTGAGTAATGATAAAATCCTGATAAGGGTTTGGATATTTCCCTCAACTCGAATCCTGCCGATATTCGCGGAGCATGAAATAACCCAGAAAAAATCCTCTTGGCCCCTGTTACGATGACCGTGGGAAAGAAACCAAAGTTACCCAAAATATGCCTTAATCTCAAGAGACAGTTGAAAGTCAAAAGACTCGACTCTAAGGACGGAACACTATGGAGGTCCTATCCACGACCTGGCACCCAATGTTATAAAACATTTAGGACTCTATAACGTTATCACGGGGTGTCTTACGAGATATCCGTATAACTCGCCTTTGTGATTAGTCAGTCATCCGTTTGACTTATGGCTCGTTGAACCCACCATCAACCAACGTCACAAAATGATTACCTGAGTTATCAGCTCAAGTGGGTAATCAAGGACTAAAACGATGTAATGTTATTCAGTTCACTTTGTGGTGTTCAAAATTGGCGTACAATTCCACATGAAAAACAAAACATTATATATCATAACAATGAGGTTGAATAGAGTACACGATAAAATGAATTATTACATGAATTCATAAAAGAGTACTACAACTTAGGAACACATCTAATTCCCATGGAATAAATGTGCCCTTCATGCTTATCACGTGGTAATGTTTTGTGAGAGGATCAGCTATGTTGTCATCCGTAGCGATCTTATCAATGAATATCTCCTTTTACGCGGACTCAGTTGTAGAATCTGCTATAACATTTTTTTTAGAACTTTTCCAGCTGACAGCAGCGCCATTAAGAGTAAAAACGAATCCAGACTGAGATTTCGAGTCGTCTCGATCCGTTTGGAAGCTAGCATCTGCGTAACCCGTGGCGCAGAGCATCGAGTCGCCTCCGTAAGTCAATCCCCAATCTTTAGTCCTCCGTAGGTACTTAAGAATGTTTTTCACGGCCATCCAGTGTGGTTCACCTAGATGAGCTTGGAATCGACTTATCATACTCAATGAATATGCAATGTCTGGACGTGTGCATATCATGGCATACATGATCGATCCTATAGCCGAAGCATAAGGAATCCGACTCATGCGCTCCTTCTCTTCCAATGTCTTAGCTTCTTGAGTCTTGCTCAAGTGAAGCCCAGTAGTCATAGGAAGGAACCCCTTCTTGGAGTTCGTCATGCTGAATCTCTCTAGAATCTTATCTATGTAAGACTCCTGACTAAGAGACAACATCCGACGTGATCTATCCCTGTAGATACGGATGCCCAAAATTCTTTGTGCCTCTCCCAGATCTTTCATCTGGAAATGGTTTTTCAACCATGCTTTAACCGAAGATAAGAGAGGTATGTCGTTCCCAATCAAGAGTATGTCATCGACATACAGTACTAGGAAGACAATCTTGCTCCCACTCGACTTGATATAGAGACATGGTTCGTCGACTGATCGAATGAACCTATTCTCTTTTATCACTTGGTCGAAGCGATGATTCCAACTCCGTGATGCTTGTTTAAGTCCATAAATGGAACGCTTAAGCTTGCAAACCTTCTTAGGATTTTCTGGATCAATAAAACGCTCGGGTTGTACCATGTACAAATCTTCCTCCAAATAACCGTTTAAGAAGGCGGTTTTAAAGTCCATTTGCCAGATTTCATAATCGTGAAATGCGACAATCGCTAAGATAATCCGAATGGAACGTAGCATGACTACGGGTGCAAAGATCTCATCGTAGTGCAAGCCTGGCACTTGGGTGAAACCTTTAGAAACTAGTCTTGCCTTATGGATAACTTGTTTACCTTCCACGGCATGCTTTATTTTGTAAAGCCATTTGCATTGAAGGGGACGTACCTTTGCAGGTAGGTCCACAAGATCCCACACGTTGTTCTCATACATGGAGTCCATCTCGGATTGCATGGCTTCTAGCCATAGCTTTGATTCAGAACTAGTCATGGCACCTTTATAGGTCGTGGGTTCATTACCCTCTAGGAGTAAGACGTCATCTATGTCATGTTCCTCTACCGTACCAATGTATCTGTCCGGAGGAATAGAGACTCTTCCTAACCTCCTAGGTTCCTCAGGAATATCTATTGCAGCCTCGGTTGAAGGAACTGTTTCCTCCAATGGTTGCTCGGTAGTTGGTTCTTGAATCTCCGATAAATCGAAGGTTCTATTACTCGACTTGTTCTCGAGAAATTCTTCCTCTAAGAACGTCGCACTAGCCGCAACAAAAACACGATGTTCGGTTGACGAGTAGAAGTAATGACCAAAAGTTCCCTTTGGATAGCCTATAAAGTATGTCTTGACCGATCGCGGGCCGAGCTTATCCTCGCGTCTCTACTTGACATAAGCCTCGCAGCGCCAAACCCGAATAAAGGACAAGTTAGGGACCGTTCCCTTCCATAGTTCATATGGAGTCTTGTCAACGGCTTTAGACGGACTTCGGTTAAGTATTAGAGCGGCCGACAAAAGAGCATAGCCCCACAATGGATCAGGCACAACGGTGTGACTCATCATGGATCGAACCATATCAAGTAAAGTTCGATTTCTCCGTTCGGATACACCATTTAAATGTGGTGTTCCAGGTGGAGTCAACTGTAGAACGATACCACGGTCTTTAAGGTGTTGATCAAACTCGTGTGAAAGATACTCACCACCACGATCAGAACGTAGTGCTTTAATCTTTCTTCCTAGTTGGTTCTGTACTCGATTCTGGTATTCTTTGAACTTGTCAAAGGATTCACTTTTATGTTTCATCAAGTAGACATAGCCATATCTACTCAAATCATCCGTGAAAGTGATGAAATACCTATAGCCTTCTCGTGCGTTGATCGACATAGGGCCACACACATCTGTATGTATGAGTCCTAATAGGTCGGCAGCGTGCATTCCAACACCTTTGAAGGAAATACTAGTCATCTTGCCGATGAGACATGATTCACACGTGCCATATGATTCGAAATCAAAGGCCGAGATAGCTCCATTCTGTATGAGCTGTTTTACGTGTTTCTCATTTATATGTCCCATACGACAATGCCATAGGTAAGTTTGATCTTTGTCACCTACCTTTAACCTCTTATTATTCACATGTAATATTTCGGTGGTTTGATCTAAAACATAAATTCCATTCATGGAAACTGCCTTGCCATAAATCATATTGTGTAATGAGAAAATACAACTGTTATTTTCTATTACAAATGAAAAACCAAGTTTGTCAACCGCAGAAACTGAAATAATGTTTTTGGACAAACAAGGAACATAATAACAGTTATATAAAGATAACTCGAATCCACTTGGAAGCTAGATCACGTATGTTCCCCTCGAGACTGCAGCAACACGTGCTCCATTCCCGACACGCAGGTCAACCTCACCCTTGATGAGGGGTTCTTGGTTTTGGAAGCCCTGCACATTATTACATAGATGAGAACCACAACCAGTATCTAGTACCCAAGTTCCGTAACTTGCATGGTTAATCTCAATCATGTGAATAAAAGAAGAAGAAGACATACCAACAGGAGTAACACGGCCTGCCTTAATGTCCTCACGATACACGGGGAATGAGCGCCTCCAATGCCCAGTCTTGTGGCAATGATGGCATTCCATGCTAGTATCCTTGCTCTTTGTTTTGCCCTGTGAGTTGCTTGACTCACCTGGCCCACTCTTGGTAAATCCTGACTTCTTAAACTTGGGCTTGCCTACTGTTAGGTCGCCCTGAGCTTTAGCTTTTCCCTTACCCTTACCCTTATTGGAGATCATGAGAACATCCTGCTTCACGCTCCCACTTAATTTCAGATCCTTCTCGGTTTGTACGAGAAGGGAGTGGAGCTCATGAGGAGTCTTCTTCATGTCGTTCATGTAATAGTTGGCCCTAAAGAGGGCGAACCCATCATGAAGCGAATGAAGCATTCGATCAACGATTATGTTCTCACTGATCTTGCAGTTTAGGGCCTCCAGTTTCTCGATATTCTCAATCATGTTGAGAATATGTGGGCTAACCGCTTGGCCCTTCTGGAGTTTCACCTCAAAGAAGCGACAGGTATGCTCATAAGAAACGATTCTCGGAGCTTTTGAGAATTCGTTAGTGAGCGTGGTGAAAATCTTGTTTGCACCATGGGTTATGAAGCGTCTTTGCAAATTGGATTCCATTGCATAGATGAGTACGTTTTTTTATCGCACCCGCTTCCATGACAAAGTCGCTATGAGCGCGAACTTCGTTAGCTCTAGCTCCAGTTCCTGGGTGTGCCGGAATGGGCTCAGTTAAGTACTTGAGCATTCCGTCAGCAATGGCAGCATTCCGTAGTGCTGCCTCCCAGTCAGAGAAGTTTGACCCATCATTCCTCAGTCTAGTAGGCTGATTCATGGAGTCCATGAAGGCTTTTACCCAGGATTCACGTGCTAGCTTGGCACTTGGCATTGGGTCTTCATCAGCCATTAGTAAAACAGCAGTTTAATTGAACGTGTTCTACACTGAAAAGAAGATAAAGCAGAACCATATAAGCAACTCATTGTTGTGATTTAAGTCTATATTAAAATTGAATTTAAACTCGTAGACTCATGCATTTATATAATTGATCTCCCTCAAGAATTATATAAACGATCCCAAGACTCAATTTCCATATATTGATAAGCCCACAGCTTGGCTAATTCCACCGTTGGAACTCTTGGTCGATAGATTTCCGTAAATCCTATCTATTAGTCCATCTCAGTCGCTAGATAGTATCGAGTGACCATGATGTTGAGATAAAATAAATCATCTGTTCCCACTTACCCGACGTAGAAGGGGTCATATTATGCCTACCGACGAAGAAGGGATTCATGGGAGTCTGATTTATAAAGACTATTCTCAATTTTTTGTTATACGAGGAAGACCCCATCAACTTTTATTTATCCATTTTAAGTGAACTAATATCTAGCATATGCGTGAATGAATGAAATAAAGTGAAGGCTTTGCAATTGACATGTGACATATGTATTGTCACAGAAAACTAACGCGTAACCTCTACATGAGTCAGTTTTCAGGCATGTTATAGGTGGTTTGGTTTTAGGCAGAATATGATGCAAGCTATTATCGATGAAAGCATAAAATAAATGCGATAAACGTAAATAAAAGTCCTAGTGTGGCCTATCCTACCAAAATAAACATAAAAACAACTTTGGAATCCACCGTTGGACCCTAGAAGCTTGTCTTGATGTTCCATCTTGGTCCTTGCAGCGGGAGTGAGCATCCGGTCTCCGTCTTTGGTCTTCACAAAATTACTAATTTAAATTACAAATATAACCCTATTTACACTCTAATTTAAATACAAAAGTAGTTACATGGCAAAAAACCAAAATGGAGATTCAAGATCTCAAAATTACAAGCAAGACTGTGTCCCATCTTTACGGTGACACAATCTTCTAAGGCCACACTAAGTTACAACTGTTTGCAAAAATAAATACGTTATAGAAAGCATTCAAAAGGCATTCAACAAGACGACAAATAAAATGCATCAACTAAAATTAAAATTCATTCATGACATAATACTGTTATTATGATTAACAAATTTTACCAAACCACCTTTTCGGGATTAAAATTACGTGATTATACCGTTTTAACCACTTTAATTTTAATAAGTTTATAATCCATTATCTTAAACCGTTTTAAAATAATATGTATCAAACGAGAGTGAACCATTTCACAAAAATAATATACTATTTCCGTATACAGCATATTACTTTTGGCCAAGGGAAAATAAAAACAAATTATTTTCGGAAAAGGAAAAAAAAAAAAACTTCTATTACAGGGACGAGGTCTACAGACCTCAATATGGGGTCGACCGACCTCCTGACGGAAAAATGTTTTTTTTTTTATTTTGTTTTTATTTTCCTGTAACTGCAGAGTGGTCGACCGACCCAATAAACAGGTCGACTGACCACAAAATACCAAGACGAGTTTCTGAAAACGCGAAATTGCTGTACTTTCAATCAAAACAAGTTTTAACCTTTGATTCAAAACGCGTAAATCAAAATAAACAGCAATTAGGGTTCACATATTGTCAAGAATATCGATTAATTAACAATATGTAAACAGGAATCGAAAACAAGATCGATTATACAAAAGAGAAACTGCCGAAAAACAGAAACCCTACGCGGGCAGAGGTCAACCGACCACAATAATGGGTCGACCGACCCACACGCCGGCAGAAATCGATTTTCAAAATTTTTAAATTAAAACTTATGAAAAACACAAAAGTAAAATCTCGTGGCCTTGGCTCTGATACCACTTGTGGGGAATAAAGCATGTATTCGCCCTAAAACGTGAAGGATTATAACGAATTTTACAATTGAGATTATAGTCATAAGTTAATAAAAACATGAAAAGGAATACAACCTTGGGTCCTTGCTTGAATAGGCCTAAGAACAGGAATTAAAGTAAATTCCCCCCTATAACTTGCACCCAAGACTTGAATGAGATGTTGCCGCGTGTGCTAGAAATACTCTCCAATTGCCTCGCAATATTGGGAGAGCTTTTGTGAGGTTTTAGATGTGAGATCTGAGTTTTGGGAAAATAATGTTCTCAAAACCCTAATTCTTGAGATTGTGATTACCAGTAGAATGAATCACCTGACAAAAGGAGAAGGACTCTCCTTATGTAGCACTGGTCGGCCGAACGGGTTTTAGGGTAAGAGTGGGCTTTTCCACTCTTACCTTATTCCTTTGCGTGATTCGACCCGATTTGCTAAATATTATTCGTGGGTATTTATTATAAATCGCACACATGTTATCAGATATTAATACAGTCGATGTATTAATAATGGTCTGATAAAATTACGATATTGTATAATTACCTAAATTAATATAACTGTTTATATTAATACGCGAATACAATATTTAATTAAATATAACCGTTTATATTTAATTTACGAATTAATCATGTAATCCGTATTAGCTAAAATTATTTAATCCGTATTAAATAATAATCTCAACATCTTATTGACTAATTTAATAGTCAATACCTCTGACTAACTGTTTAGTCATATCCGGCATAAATGTGACTGTATTTTCATATCTTCACATCTCTCAAACGTGTCCTATAGGTGTGACGTATAGGGACCAGTTGATCACCGCCATCCGTATGACAATAACGTCAAACTTATCTAGCAAGCCAACCGTTATTGATAAACGTGGATCAACTAATAATAATACTAAAGTATGCCCTTGTGATCCTTTAAGAGATTTAGTAAGTCATTGTACTTAATTGTCAAGGACACCAGCCCCAACAGCACAGGGATGTTTTCCAACACCCCTATGGGTTCCATAGATGTACGGTCAGCCATCTGGACAGTCATACTAGTTACTTCAAAATTGGTCATTCCTAGTTTTAAGGCTACGCTTAGGGGCATGACACTGATACTAGCTCCTAAGTCGCATAAGGCTTTTTTTACAGGGAAGGTTCCTATATTACAAGGTACAGAAAAACTTCCAGGATCCTCCAACTTATGAGGGGCAATGACATGTGATAGGAAGCTGGAGGATTCTTCAGTGAAGGCTACTGACTCAACCTTATCTAAAGACCGCTTTCTTGACAAAAGTTGTCTCATAAATTTAAGATACGAAGGAACCTGTTGAACTAGTTCTAAAAACGGAACTTGAACATTTAATGATCGAATTACGTCTTTAAATTTATCAAACGATACCTGTTCCTTGGTTGGTATGAGTCTTTCTAGAAAAGGAGGGGCGGAAGATTCAGTATTTGCAGCCCTTCTCAAAAACCTAGGGGTCTTATCACCCCTGAAAAGGAAATCCCTCAAGTTATCCGGCAATTCAGGTCTGAAAGCACTCCCCTGTTCAGCAACGGGGGTCGGTCGACCCTCCTCCTAGGTCGATCGACCGACTTCCTGTACTTCCAGAGTCTCTGGAATATGCTCAGAGGTCGGTCGACCTGGCTCCTGGGTCGGTCGACCTTCCTCGCTGCTGCTCAGCTTCGGCTGTTTCACCTCATTCTTTTCGCTTGCTTTCTCACTTCCCACCTTAGCTCCACTTCTCAAAGATATGATGTTTAGAGTCGCTTTCTTCTGGTTCGTCTTGGTCGGAAGTTGACCTGGAGCCCTAGTATCGTTTTGCTCGCGATTTGAGCAATCTGAGACTCTAACATCTTCATCCATGCTTCCCTTGCCTGAGATTCCTTTCGAACTAACCCAATGAGGTTTTGGATGAGAGCATCCGTATTGGGTGGTGGGTTCGAAGGTGGTTAAGGGTTGAAGGGTGGTTTTTGGAAACCTTGCTTATGT
Source organism: Silene conica (assembly GCA_029255685.2). Classification (NCBI taxonomy): domain Eukaryota; kingdom Viridiplantae; phylum Streptophyta; class Magnoliopsida; order Caryophyllales; family Caryophyllaceae; genus Silene; species Silene conica. The sequence goes on from CM055313.2 coordinate 56,973,088, forward strand.
GGAGGGATGTATGTGGAATTTTGTTGAGGTTGTAGGTGTTGTGGGTTGAGAACATTCTGGCTTGTCCACCTCATGTTGGGATGGACATTATTATTATTTGGGTCATAAAAATTGTTCCCACGATAGTGCTGAAAAGCGGCACATGTCTCATTAGATGAGGTGCAAAATTTTGACATGTGCCCCTCTCCACCACACCTCTCACAAACAAAAGGTCCGTCTTGAACGGCATTCACCTGGTACATACCTCCTTTACTTCCACTCTCAATATCGAACTTCCCACCACTCTCCAGCTTATCTAACTTGGCCATCAAGGCCTCAATAGCAGCTACGTTAGACTCAGCTTTCCTTTGGTTACCGCGGGAAGTTCCATGTTCAGCACGGTGGATAGCAAGATCTTCTATTATCTTGAGACCCTTAGTCTCTCCAGAATTCTCTTGGAACCTTCCGTTGGCTGCAGCATCCAAGTAGGCCCTGTTGTCGTCATAGAGGCCATTGTAGAACTGGTTACAAAGAAACCATTGTTCGAACCCATGATGTGGTATGGATCGAACAAGTCTCTTGAACCTGTCCCAAGCCTCACTAAAATCTTCATTAGGCCCTTGCTTGAAGCTTGTTATCTGCGCCCTTAGAGCATTGGTCTTGGCCGCAGAGTAGTACTTCCTGTAGAATGCCAAGGCCAAGGTGTTCCAATCTATGACTCCTGTAGCAGTGCGGTCTAGATCTCTATACCATTCCCTTGCAGAATCCCTGAGAGAGAAGATGAACATAGTTTGTGCAATAGAGCATATGTAATCTGTGAAGATTTCAATATGCTTTGCAGCATCCTCATTGGCCGAGCCTCCAAATTGGTTTTTCTCAACCATTGTGATGTAGGCAGGCTTGGCCTCGAATGGCTTCCCAGTACCTGCAAGTAAAGTGAACCCTTTGTATAGGTCCTTCACCTGAGGCATGGAGTGACTGGCGATAGTAGCTTCCTCGGCCATGTTTTCTTCTTCTTTTGGAAAAACTTGGAAGTAGGTATATGATGGTGTTTTGGTGTGGATGGATTGTGAGGTGAATTTAGTTGTGAAGTTAGTGTTTTTGGTGAAGGTGGTTGTTCAAATATATCCTCTTGGAATAGGGAAGATGGAGAACCTCCTTCCCTCCTACTCTCTAAAAGTTGTTTCCTCTTTTCTCTTAAAGTCCTCTCAAGCTCGTGGTCTAGTGGTAGGAGTTCTCCTTGAACTGACCTGCGCATAAGATGGAAACTACAAGAAAAAAGTGAGAAGGTTTAAGGAACAAAAGTTCCTTAAACAAAAGAAACAAAAATAAGAAACAATAAACACTGGCGTCACCTCCCCGGCAACGGCGCCAAAATTTGACACCCGTCGTTGAGGGTACCAAAGATAAAATTTATAATTCCTAAACTTAAACTATAGATAGTGAAAGTCAGGGTCGAACCACAGAGAGGTGGGGAATGTTTATTGTTCGATGTCAATGTTTAAGGTAACAATTTGGGGGTTTGATTAATTGTTACTAAGTCTAAAAGCAATTATGAAAATAAAACAAATAAAAAGAGATGAGAATAAAACTATAATAAAAGAGATGCTAGGATGATCGGGTAACAAATAGCTAAGGTAATATAAATCCTAAGGTCAACATGTATTGCAGACGCGTAAGGGGTGCAACATATCCTTTCGGCCTATGGTACCTAATAGCTCCTTTCGGCCTATGCTATTAGTTCCTAGGTCTCACAATTATTGGATGTCAACAATAAGGGTGATTCCTAAATCCTAGGTCACATACCTTTCAGTCTTGGGTAACCTAGTCGTCTTAAGGCGTAAACCAATGCCCTCCCCGTATCTTTCAATCTTGGGTAGGTCATTACTAACATCCTACAAGTCTCCCTTGAGTCTCATTGCAGGATACTATAGTCGACAAAGTAAAACGAAACAGAATACATACGCGAGTGGGTCGACCGACCAGCTAGCCCAGTCGGCCGACCACAGCCTCGGTCGACCGACCCATTATGCAGGTCGGCCGACCAAGGCGCTGCTACAGTCGGTCTCGGAACCTATACTACCTACGCATATTCATCCCCTACATCCTAACATATGAAATTAGCTACTCATGATTACTAAAACAATAATGAAAATAGAAATAAACATGGAAATCATAATGAATATCAATCTAAATATGCAATCACTAATAAGGCTTTGGGATTCTATCTTAAACCGAATGCAATAGTTCTAAACTAATAACAATAAAGCAGAAATTAAGAGAGGAATTACCGGAAATAGGATTAAGGAAGAAAAGGAACAAACTTTATTGATGAATGCTTGAAAGATTGATGAACAAAACTAAAAGTGCTTGAGAATTATTGAAAGATTACAACTAAAGATAAACTGAATTAAAAACTGAATAAAACTTAATGTAACTGAATGCTTAACCCTAAACATAAGATTAGTTTATATAGGCGGAATTTAAGAGATTCCTAAAGACCTAAACACTTCAATGGGCTTCCGGAAATATTCTCAATCTGCGCTGAGGTCGGTCGACCTCCTTTGTAGGTCGGTCGACCTGTTTACGGGCTTCAGCGAATTCTGGACTTTCCATAACAGGGGCCTTGTCGGCCGACCACAGTAGTTGGTCGGTCACCCCTTATTCCTGTAGGATTGCTTTGATTCGTCTCGGTTTGACATATTGGCACTTGGTCAATGTTTTGAGTGGACTTTCCTTCGTTCCTTGATTATGAAAGATCCCGAGGGCATAAGTTTGGTGTAAAATCGTCCCTTTTCCGCATAAATCTGCAAAAGTGCATAAAAATACGTAAGTAGATAATTGTTGGGAAATAGAGGCTAAAACATAGTAAATGAGCGACCAAATGCGTGTAAAAATAGATGTAAAACATCGTAAAATAGGCACGCATCAGTGGTAACCCGGGAATCTCCTCCGGGAAACCATCACGTAACTCCCTTAGTACTAAAATGCTCTCTATTGTCATCTCCTCAGCTCGGGTATCTCTCACATGGCAAAGAATCAAAGGACCCTCATTCATCAAGTATGACTTCAAAGTTAACAATGATATTACTTTGACCTTAGGCCTGACGACGAAACTCTTATACGACACTCTCACCCCTTTGGCGCCCCTCACCGTCACCTTCTTTTGATGATAGTCGATGGTAGCCTTATATTGACCTAACCAGACCATCCCTACCATTACCTCAAAACCGTCTAAAGGAAACTCAAAAAGATCAATAGCAAAGTCTACCTAACCTATTACAAACGATATTCTCCTATACACCTTCTAACACATTACAGAAGCCCCCGAAGGTATGAATACCTCATCATTAGCTAACTCAAACGACTCTAGCCCTAAAATCCTAGCGTGGCTTACAGAAAAAAAGGAATGGGTTGCCCAGAATCAAACAAACCAAAACGAGGACAGTCATGAATAAGAAAAGTATCGGTCACAAAATGCGCATCATATGCTGCAGCCTGCTTCCCCATAGTGAATAGCTTACCGCTATTCTTTAGGCCCTCTCCTTGCATTGTCGTCGCAGACGAGGCAGGCTTCGTCGTTGATGTCTGGCGAGCCCCCTCGTAAGGTCTCTGATAACCTCCCTAACGGTTGTAACCACTGTAGCTCGGCTTGCCTTGGTTACCCCACGAACTCGCTGGACGGCTGTTCCCGTAGCTCTGAGAAGCTTGAAAAGGTCCTTGGTAGTTACCTCCCCTAAACTTCTTGCACTCAAATCTCTTATGCCCTTTTCCTCCAGCACCTGCAGTAGTCCCAGTAGAGTAAGAACGGTTCTGACTGAAGTTTAGCTTCTTCTGCCCAGCCCCAACACTTTCTCCTTCCGACTTCCTCTTCTCTCCGCTCCTCTCCTTAGCCTTCTTGGCCAAATCAGCCAAACTCTCTATATACATGCACTACTCTCTCATAGACCTCCTTAAGGTCAGAAGTCGTTCTCGTAGGCAATCTCTCCATGATCCGAACGGTCAGCCCCTTCTTGAACCGAAGCGCAAGAGCTTGAGGAGTCATTCTCATCTCCTCTATCTGTCGATCCAAGTCATTGAGTTTGATGTAATATTTTGAGACAGTCATCTCCTCAGTCATGCGGAGGTTGTCGAACTCAGCCGTCAACCTACTACAGACGTGCTCTAGAACAAACTCACGCCGCATAGCAGCCTTGAAGGCTTCCCACGGTACATGGTCCTGCTTCATATCCTCAAAGTAGTCGCGAGCTTTCCCCTTTTCGCGACCCCACCAACCCTCTGCCAGACTGTGCAGAGAGAATGCAGCCTGGTACAGCTAGAGGTTGTTAGGACAATTGACAACCTCGAACACACTCTCCATCTCCCGCAGCCAATCCGCCAGGAGACCCGGTGTCCCCGCACCGTCAAACATCGTAGGCCGATGACGAGCCATCGCATTGCTGATATCATGGGCATTCACTTGGGGTGTCTGAGCTCTCTCAAAATTTCTGACTGTAATAGTTAGGCTATCATGGCCTTCGATTATCCGAGCCATTTCGTCGATCGACATAGAAGCGGCCTGGATCATGGTTGGAGTCGCATTGGGTGGTATGTTCGGAGTATTCGCTCTTTTGGGGGCCATCGCAAACTATTAAGAAGGAATGGGGTAAACGTAAGCACACAGCCTACGGCTTATGAAACAGGAAATCAAAAAGAAAAAAACAGTTTCTGACATCAACCACTCGGTCGAGTACACAGCACTCGGTCGAGTCCCCCCACTACTCAATCGAGTACCTGCCACTCGTTCGAGTTCCTCTCACTCCGCCGATTTAAGCATGCTCGGTCTATTATCTTCTGCTCGGCCGAGTATCTCATACTACGTCGAGTACCATACGCTTGGTCAGTATCTCTTACTCGGTCGAGTGTCGCACGCTCGGATGAGTATTCCCCACTCGACCGAGTCACATACCACTGTAACAATTTATGAATGAAATTTCACCCTTCACCGATTCTACACGCCACGTGGCTTCAGATACTTCCAAACACACACACACATGCATACATCCTATTCTACCCTAAGTGGCCAACTGCTAGGGTGTAAGCAATTTCGCGGTTCAGGGACGTCTCCCAAACCTTTGCGGTAACCTTACAACCTAACACCTGGTGTTCATTTTATTTAAGACACATCCTAGGTTCATTGGGTTCATTGGTTTAGGTGCCAAGATCATCGCTCTGATACCATTTGTAACACCCTGAGAACCTAAGGCCTTTAAAACAGGACCATCGGGTTATGAGGACATCACCATATCAGTTACCTGAGGTACAGTATAAGATAAACAATCGCAAACACTTTATTATAGATAAAATATAACTGTGAAAAAGGAAGTACAACCGTCTGTCAAAACATCTATAACCAAAGAAAATATTAATGTTCATGCGGAAGCTACGACTCAAGACTCTACAAAATTGATGACCCCTCCTCCCAAGCCAGCAAGCAAGACTCATATGCGAACCTGAGACTCTGCTCAACATTACATGGATCATGACAGTAAACAACAACAAGCGCCAGCAACTGAATAATATGACGGATACGATGCTAAAGTACAACACATATATTGTTCACAATATCACTACTATCACTGATACACAACATATGTGGTGGCCTTTAGCCCCACACCAATCTCCCTACTTATCGCAGCAAGGGGTCTCTAGACCATTAATGTGCACATCCTCTCCATGGCGGGTCCCACAAAGAGCGATCATAGTGTTATAAATCTAATTTCAGATTATAAGCTCATATCGCATATGAGTTTAGTTTGTTTAAGTTTAGTCATTAAAACTTAACTAGATCTTATGCATGCATGATCATTACATAAGATGGATGAATTTCCGTACATTAGTTTTAGAAGGTTTATACTCAATTAATCACCTATTAATGGAGTCTTCAAAAACCGAAACACTCTTACCAACGATTTATTGTGAAACCGTCTCCAAAAGCTCTTATCAAGGACCCAATATCAACACCAAAATCAATTTTGTTACTAGAAAATTGATATTAGTATACTAGAAATAATTAATAATATTACAATAATATTATTATTATGAGAAATGATTTGTTTTCACTAGAAAACTATTTTCTAGAGAAAAAGAGGAGAATGAGATGTTGTAGTATGAAAAATGAGAAAGCATCCAAGCATTCACTACTACCTCATGTGTGTTGTGTGTGTTGCATATATAGAGCAAAAATGAGCTTGCTTGCTCATGTGATGGCCGACCTACACAAGCCAAAGGGAGCCAATGCATGCTCACTTATCTTACACAAAAGCATACAATATGCCTTACACACTCTTACACACCTAATTTAGGCATTGTAAGACATGATTATGTCCATATTAGCACATAATCACCTCATTCACCATGCACTTACACGGTCCATTTTGGGATAAAATGGACTCCAATATATCTTTGTCAATTGTGTTAAATTGTAACATGTCACACATGTCATATAACACATAGGAGTGAGATCCGTTCCCCGCAATGGTCCCGCACATTACCATTTCAATCTCAATAATCATGCATTATATGGTGATACAATAATAATACGGTATCGTCACAATCACTATCATACAGAAACTGAGTAGGGAAACCCTACCTCAATAGCAAAACAGCTGGAGAAACGTATAACCCTCCTACCAATGCTCCTCTATGAATCCTCCTCCTAAGGATTATGAAAATACGAATTACTCACTAAGAGTTCATAAACTACGATATAACAACGATAGGGAGACACTTACTTGGTAGAAAACGGAATAGGTAGATGATCGGTGCAACTAGACTTTGCTAAACAATATTGAAGGACTTGAAATGGGGAAAGGGAGAGGATTATGGTTTTTACTATTTTTTTTAATTAGGTTAAAATGCGGTTTTAACCTCGGTTTACTTTATATAATAAGCGCGGTCTGACGTCTGAAAAAGGCTCACTCGGCCGAGTACGACATACTCGGCCGAGTGTGACTTACTCGAGTATCACTTACATGGTCGAGTTGGCTCGCAACTCAGCTTCTGTCTAAAAGAGCTCGGCCGAGTACCACATACTCGACCGAGTATCACCTACTCGGCCGAGTTATTACACAACTCTGCTTCCACTAACTAGGGGTGTTACATATACGATATTTGGAATTATTCTTGGATTATTATATATGTGTGTGAGAATTTACGGAAATTTTCACATATTATAAATTTTTAAAAGGTGGTTTGGATGAATATTTTGCTTTGTGAATGGTTTATATTGAGGTTAGTATTTTTAGATCAATTGACTATGAATGCCTTGTTCGTCGGTGGGCATATTGGACATATTACTCTCTGTATGAACCCCTTATACTTTGGGTAAGTAGCGCATATTGATTTAGTTGAACTCAACATTATAATTTAAAACAGTGTTAGATTATAATGGATTATGAGATAAATTTGAGAAATTTTGTCGACCGGGAGTTCAAAATTAGAACTAGTTAAGTGGTTAGCTTACCAATTTAGAGAAGTTGGGTCTTGGGATCGCTTATGTAATCCAATTGAGAGAGGTCGATTACATAAATGTTTAAGTCATTGTTATCGAAACCTATCTAAATTATGGTTTATTGCATTTATCCAAACCTAAAGTCAGACTGGATATAAATCGGCTAAAACTCACAAAGACGTCAGGATTCGGTTCAGTGCTGTTAACAAAAGGTTGTCTTAATGTTGGAAAGTGCTCAGCGTCTTTCAAAATCGCCAATGTACGTACAAATGCGTATTAATAGAGGAATCGGAGTTTAAATAAACCGCAGGGTTTAAACAAACCACATTTCTCCACTTGCACATCTTCCCAAAAAAGGGGGACACGTGGAGGTTAACGTAACTTAGTAGGGGTCATGATTAAACTCAGTAGCCTAACCGCCATCTAAAGGTCATCATCATTTCACCTTGAGGAATACATTAGAGAGGATTTTGTTTCTTTAATACTCACGAAGAATCCTTCAAATAAAGAAATATAAAATTTCGAAAGGGATTCTTATTTCTTCTTTTATCAAAAAAGAAAAAGGAAATTCCTAGTATGAGACACCTCCAGATAATTGGCGTGCCCCCATCGTTATATCGTTCTGAAGAGGCTCTAGTTGAACTAGATAGACGTAGATTTTCTCGAGACTTCTTGGAACAAAAAATGCCCTTCCTCAAGGAATCAGATAAAGTTCAATCCATCATAGCTGGAAGGACTTATATGAAACCAAACAACAGAGAGATGAAAAAATGAATCTTTCTCAGGATGCCGGAAGAGTCATGCGCTTCTGTAATAACCCGAATTATTATTATTAAAATATAGTAATTCATGGGTACTTTAGGGTTAAGCGATGAGTTACTTATTAAATTGGTCGTTTTATAAGCTTGTGCATACTCGTTTTTTATGAGCGTTTTGGTCTTCAGTGGGATTCGAAATGGGAACCAAGGCATGTTGTAATAATAGTGGTGGTATGATGTTAATAAGACTCGAACTTGTGACCTGCTAGTACCTCGATTTGGGCCTCGAAAAGTGTGACAAAGACCTAGCCCATACGTTTATTTCAGAACCCCTGTTTAGAACACCTGCCTGCCGCCATATATAGGGAGGTTTTCCATATACCCTAAACCCTATTCAAACTCACACCAGATCTCACAAAAACCTAGCCGTCACTGTAGAGAAGAGAAAGAACCTGCTCACGGTGGTTGTAGGTTGTCCTAGGGTACCTCGTTTTGGCCAAGGATTTGGTATGCTCACCACGACCTCTTTAATCACAGTTTTATGTATGGTCTTTGTCGTCTGTTTAGGGGAATGCAAACACGTTTATTTCTTGTTGTTTTTACATACGATTATACTAGGATATATAATGAGTATATGTTGGTCATAGGTGTCGTGTCGTTGGGTGTTTTTGCACACTTTCGAAGGTGGCGAATGCAGTGTCAGGGAAGGGGTGTGATGCGAGTTCAACAGGCGTTTTTCTGTTACGTTTTATAATCAGTTTTTAGATTTGTTCGTATGTTTATTGTTATGGGTCTTTGGGTGTTGAGACAGGTGGTTTATGGGAGTTGCTCGTGGTGGTGGTCTCAAGGTACGGTGGTGTCTGGTCATGGTGGTACAGGGTGGTTTGTCAGGGGTGGTCGCGAGGTTGCGTTTTGTTGTAGTCCAGTTTCATTTTGTATAGGCGTGTACAGGGGTGTTTGGGGGGTGGTAGCATTGAGGACTCGGGGGAGTTCAGTGCGATGCTACCACCGTGTCTGGAGTCTGGAGTCCAGGGGCGGTCTTGGTGGTCAGGGTTGGTGGTAGTTGTGGCAGGGATTGCGTCGAAGTGAGGGTTAAAGTAGTGTGGTCAGGGTCATAGGTGAGGAACCAGGCCTGATCTAGGCCCTGGTTCAACTCACCGGCGGCTGTCGGTCAGGTAGCTGGTGGTTGTGGTGGTAGAAGGCAGTCTGGGTGTTGGTGTCGGTGGCTGCCGGTGGTGGGCTGCGGGTTGAGTGTAGGGCTGTTTGGTTTATTTCGTTTTACTTCATTTTATTTTATTTTATTTTATTTTATTTTATTTTATTTTATTTATTTTATTATATTCTATACATAAATATATTTAATTAATTATGGTAATATTATTATTAGTAGTATTGATATTATGGTATTTAAGGAAATGACATTGTTATTATTATGGAATATTGGTATTTATGAGGGTGTTAATATATATTTTGGGTAGTTTGAATTTCAAACTAAAGTTGTCATGTTTAGAAGATTACCTACTTTAGAAGTTACTATATTTGGGAGATGTCTATTTAAGGAAGGTTTCTATATTTAGTAGTCGTAATTGTATCACGTAAATTAGGGAGTCTTATTAATCATGCGCATTACACGTTTAGGTAACGATTTCCGAGTGGAACATTTTTAGGAGCTGTGCAACTGACGACTTCATCCGACTATTGAGGTAGGGGAATATCTATGTGGTAATTGTGATTTGACATGAGGATACTCTTTATCTGATTGATATATTTCATGGTGATATATTGTGATTGAATGTTTAATATTGTATAATGTGGAGAACGGAGGTTGAGAAATGGGTCTTGTGATATGGGTCTTGTGATAAGGGACTTGTGATATGGCCATGGGAGGTGTGGTGTGTTGGAGGTGAAATGGAGAGTTGGAAGTTGCGAAGGTGGAGAAAATGTATATTGTGTTGTTCATGTCTTGATTATATTACCTACTCAACCATGTGTTGACCCTGTTTGCTTATTTGTGTCTGCGTTGATCCAATTTATTAGGGAGCAGATTTTCAGGCCTTAGACTCACGGGAGCTGGATGGGAGGAGAGGCTATAAACCTGACCAGTCTAGTAGTAGATGACGTTACTTAGTCACAATTTATTTTATCATGAGACAGTTGTATTAGAGTTGTATTGGAGACTTCATATTTTATCATTTTAAGTATTTAATAAAGTACTGCGTTTCTTTCCTGTGATTATCTACTACCTCGGTATTCCGAGATGGTAACACCCTTGGTTATTTGGGGAGTCCTAGATCAGGCCTCTAAATAAATGAGGGTGTTACAGCTTCAATGGTAAGAGTTTGTCGACGACAGGCCTTGATCTTGGTTGTCGATGTCGAAAGCCCGGGGGTACAATGGAGATATGAAGAAAGTTTAGAACGTGTACCAGATGAGACAGAACCTTGGAGAGTTAGAGTTACCCGGAATGAGAAGTTTGGAACCGTCTATTGCGGGTGTCTAGATTACCGAAGGTTGGAAAATAGAGATCTCTTTCATGAGGAATTTTGACATCCGCCGCCGGAAGGAGATAACGAATCTAACCCTATGATAATTAGCAGCTTGGAAGAGGAAGATGACAAAATACAGCAATCAATTTCCGAAGACGAAGGGATTGTAGATAGTGAGAATAATTTTTGAGTTCAATTAAGAAACAAATGATGAACGTTAAAATTGGCACAAAGAATGTTCAATAAATGCGTCTCTGGAAGTTGGAGGGGTAGTTATTACATTCTCCAGGAGAAAGAGTCGATGGATCCTTGAAGAACGTTTCATCAAAGAAAGACAAAGCAAAACAGTGGTTATTTCATTAAATAAAGAATATTTGGGTAGACAAGGATCCAAAATGGGAGTTTGGGTAGACAATATAATTCTAATGAATCCTTGAAGAATATTTCATAAAATAAAGACAAAGCAAAATGGGAGTTTGGGTAGACAAGGATCCAAAAAAATAATTGAAAGCACTTCCTGATTTACAACCATGTCAGGAGAGTTGGGAGGATTCATATCCTCTATTTTGGTTAGGAACAAACGAAGCATTAATGACGCTCCATGTTTTTCCCCACGTTGGATGGGGAGGAATAACAGACTGTAAAAGGGTCTGTAAAGCATGGCGTCAATGGATCGAAGGATGGTATTTATGGCAAAAAAAAACCTTGGAAGAAAACAGATGATGTCCTCATCAGAAGTTTACACTACAACGATTCCTGAAACGGGCGACATAAATTGGCGACTAAAATCAATCGCCAAATACATATTGGCGACTGAAAACAGTCGTCGCAAACTTTAGTCGCCAAAAAAACTCGGGCGACTAATGTCAGTCGCCAAATTTGGCGACTGAATGGGTAGTCGCCAAATTAGAATTTGGCGACTGAATGGGTAGTCGCCAAATTAGCGACAGATATAGCGTAGTCGCCAAATTGGCGACTGACTGGCTGTCGCCAATTTACCCATTCCGTCGCCAAAGCCCCTGACTTTCCAGGGGTTTTGGTTATTGTTGCCTTGTTTTGGCGACTGAATTCAGTCGCCATTTACATCGTGTCAGTTGCTAAAATTCCTTGGCATTTTTCATGAAAATTCATTTCGTTTCTGCCAAATCCAATGCGAAATAAATTCAGTACACCTGCAAGCAATTGGTGACGAACACCCTTTGAAACAACAACCAAATCTCCTTTTATAGAAAAAGAGAACCATTATCAAATTACAAGAACTCGTTACCTACACTAATAATTCTCCACGTTCGACAATTTTTCCTAAGTTACTAAACTAATTAACTACTTGAAATCCAATACTAGCTCCACTACCGTCGCCTCCCTTTCCACTTGGATCGTTAGGATCTTCATTAAATGGCCGTGAACCGGGGTTGCAAGAGTAGAAATATGTCTCCATGGCTTTAAGACGTTCTCTCATCAACCGCATATCCTCATCTCTTTCTGCATTTGCGGCTCTTTCTTCGTCAAGTTGCGATTGCAATTGACTTACAAGAGCCGGCTCGTAGGTTTGTCGCGGCTCATATGAGGACCTTCTAGCCGGTTCCTTGAAAAATACCCCATGAGCTTGTCCGGTCCCATATACCATACCCTTCTTGTAACCATCCACCAATTTAAACCAAATTTCATTATCTGACCGCTCAGGGTGGCCTCTTTCTCTGCCTCATATGCCTGCTATAACATTAAGAAAACTATTATTAGTTAAGCAAAAACAATTATTATCGAAGTTAACAAAAAAACATCATATTAGTTGAGAGAAATTATCTTACATATAACTTTTTGTCCTTCGCCTTGATCCAGATTCTTCTCTGCGTCTTTTCGTTGACCTTCGAATGCGTGTCAAGGAAAAGTTCGGGGGCCGTTATCATCATCTTCTTGCCGCCGTCTTTCTTGCTGCTATCCTTCTTCTTCTTCCCTCCCTAAATAGGGGAAATTGTTAATATAAGAAATATAGTATATTCATTCAAAAAAGAAGTATTCATTCAAAACATACACTAAAAATACGCGTCAAAAATGATCGTGATCCCCCGTGATGGGTAGGCTCGACCTCTGCATCTTTTTTCCCTCCTCTTTTGTTGATCTTTTTTTGAGCGGACACGGCTTGGAACTCGGGAGTCTCGCGCCGCTTCATGAGATCCTGATATTTCTGACCTACAATTAAAAAGTCTGTTACTAGTATTAAGATATTTCATTAATTCTTGTATTATAAGTGACAAAACATATATATATATATATATATATATATATATATATATATATATATATATATATATATATATATATATATATATATATGTACCTTTAAGATGCTCCGGTTCCTTCTTTCTTGTAGAAATCTTGTAGATATAGTCTCTATATCTTGTTTTACCAACTTCATGGTAACGCTTTAGGACGGATGCTTCATGTTCAGGAGCCCAGTAAAAAGATTGCTACACAAAAAAAACCATTAAATGTAAGTAGTAGTTAGCTTAATGAGTAAAAAAAAACAACGATATTAAGTATTTGACTAAAATAATTAAAAAAACAACTATAATTAATGCAATTACCCGATACGCATTGAACCTAGCTTCCTTTTGAGCCGTACTAGCTTTGGTCCAAGAAGTAGGCACAGGACCTAACAGACTCTCCTATGTGCTAGAAGTTACCCCTCGACGAGGAGTCTGGTGTCTAAACCTGTAACAGAAATTGTTAACTATAGCAAATCATTTTATTACTTTAAAAAATGAATAATCCCGGGAGATGATCCGGGGCATCATCAAGTACCTCTTTCCCTTTTTTGAAAGCTTTCTTGTTTCTCCTAAGAGAATGATTTAGTGGTAAAAAGCATCTATGACAATCAAACCAACTAATTTTCTTGGAATTCGGAAGCCAAAAGGCTTTACTTTCACCCATGCAACGAGGACATGTTTTTTGTCCCGCAGTAGCCCAACCAGATAGCATACCATATGCGGGAAAATCGTTTATTGTCCATAAAAGTGAAGCTCTTAGTTGAAAATTCTGCTTTCTGAAAACATCATATGTTTCCACCCCAACTTCCCACAATTGTCTCAATTCTTCCACTAATGGTTGTAAATAAACATCCAAATGGCCTTTCGGATTTTTAGGACCGGGAATAATGAGAGACAAGAAAATGAATTCTCTTTTCATACATAACCAAGGCGGTAAGTTGTATGGTGTGACCATTACGGGCCAAAAAGAGTAATTCTTACCAAATTGGGTAAAAGGACTAAATCCATCCGTACACAAGTCAAGTTGCAAATTCCGGGGTTCCTCGGCAAATTCAGGATAGATTTGATCAAATCGTTTCCATTCTTCCCTGTCACTTGGATGACACATCTTCCCCGGAGTACGTGGATTTTCTTTGTGCCATGTCATTTGTTCGGCAAGTTTTTTGGTAGAATAAATTCTTTCAAGTCTTGGGGAAAGAGGAAGGTAAATTAATTGGTTTTCTGCTATTGGTTTCTTACACTTTTGACCCCTTTTACCACTCTTGTTGCCTTTTTTCGTTTTGAAAACAACATCTCCATCACTTGTCTGAAATCTATCCCTTCCACATTTTCTGCACTTGTCAAGTAACGCATCATCTTTCCAAAACACCATACATCCTTCGGGACATGCATCAATCTTTTGATGCGGTAACTGAAGACCTTTAACTATTTTTTTGGTGTTGTAGAAACTTCGAGTCAAGACGTTATCTTCGGGGATAGCATCCTCAAGGAAAGAAGCAATACCATCAACGGCAGGAAATGGCATATTATACTCACACTTCAAGGTTACTATCCTAGAGGCGGCTTGTAATAATGACATTCTGCTCCCTTCGTATAAAGGTTGTTCCGCAGCTTTTAACATGTCAAAAAAAGTCTTTGCTTGGGGATTTGGAGGTTGCTCTTCATTCAAGGCTACACGGTCGTCATTATTGGCAACATTAAACTCCAAGGCATCAACAACCATATCTCTATATGGGTTCTCATCAATATGTTCGATGTGAGGTTGTTCGTGAATTGGGGAATAGGCTTCTCCATGAGAAATCCAATTATAATAATTTGGACCAAACCCATTTGTATAGAGATGTTCTTGTATCTCAATGACATATAGGTATTTCATATTTCGACATTTGCTACAAGGACACCTAAGTTTATTTTCTAACGATTCATATTCCTCTTGTTGCTTAGCAAATTCAATAAACTCGGCAACACCCTCTATAAACCTAGCATTAGAACGTCTCTTCTTAATATCTAACCCTCCATCATACATCCATGAACGTTCCAATCTCTTCATTTTAATTTAAACAAAAACTCATAAAACAATTTTCAACAATAAAAATACATATATCTAAATTAAAATTACACTCACTTAATTAAAGAACAACCTCAATCACATAATAATAACAATTTATTAACAACAATTTCCAATGTATACAATTAACCACAACCTAATAAGCTAATTTAAGACGGTCTTAATAAGCTAGTATAATCTAACTAACATCCTAATAAGCTATTAAACATCCTAATCGACTACTTTAATCTAATTAACTAACATCAATAAGGCTAACAACATCGTCTTATATAAACTTCTTATAAACCCTAACCCACAATTATCTAATTAATATGCTAATTGGCTTCTAATACCTAATTAATCAAAACCCAGTAAGCTAAGACGGACTTAATAACCTACTACAATCATTAAATGCACAAAACAAAACAACAATCAAACAAAAAATTGAAATTGAAATTGAACTACAAAGGAGTATACAAACCTTAAATGAGTTGAATGAAGGGAAGAACACGTATGGTGGTTGTGGTGGCCGGAATCCGGTGACGGTGGTGTTGAGGGTGGTGGTGGTACACGTAGGGTGGTGGTGGTGGTGGTTTTCGCAATTTGAGGGTTTGTGTGTTTGTTTAATTGCGAATAAGGAAAGGGGAAGTGCAGCTGCTGTTTCTATATCGCAATTTGGCGACGGGAATCACAAAATTGGCGACTGAACTGTGCTGTCGCCAAAATTAGCGACTGTTTTCTGTCGCCAAAGTGTTATTTCTGTCGCCCGATTGTGTCGGTGGTGGGAAATTTGGGGGAAAAGGTCAGTCGCTAAATTGGCGACTGATTTCAGTCGCCCGAGTTTATATTCAGTCGCCAAATTGGCGACTACCCGTTGCAGTCGCCAAAAACTGTCGCCCGATTCAGTTTTTCTTATAGTGTTAGCGCTCGGAGATTCAGGAGACCTCCCATTACTGAGCGCTGGGGGTATTTGTTAGCACTGAAAATTAACAGGCCCTAAACATTTTTATCTTAAAGGCTAATAGGTTTATAAGAGAAGGGTTGTTAAATGGGCCGTCAGCATAAGACTAGACGCGTACAGTGGAAGTCGGGCCTAAGAAGAGTCCAGAGGACATGATATAATAAAGGTCAAGCCTAAACGCAGTCTGGAAGAATAGAAGTCAAGCGCTCATGGAAGGTGGACCTGAGCGGTAGATTGCATATATACAACCGTGACTCGAACTATTGCATTTAAGGGTAGATCACAAAGTATATGAGGGTATTTACGACATTTGCGGTACCTAGAGGTACTTAGCTTGTTTCCGAAAAAACACCATGCCTCCCATCATTAAAGAGATCTTGCTAGTATACGTGTCTATTAGAATGCCTAATTCTGAAAATTGTCCGTACAGGTAGTACATCCTAACCTTTCGTCATAGAATAAGGTACACTTTCACATAGACCTGGCAAACCCCGACCAAAACCGATCCGACTTGCCCGATATCGGACCCGTCTGTTAATCGACAATACTATAAAATCATGGTACCCGAAATCGACCCACTCCGACCCAACATAACACGATACGTAATCTTATTCGATAACCGATATAACCGAACCCGAGAACACCCAAGCCGATTAAAACCCGATAAGAAAAATATCCGACCGAATGAGAATCAAATAACCGACAATTACACTTAACTCGAGTGAACAGCGCCAAGTTAAACTGAATCAAAATAATAGTTATATTATTATTTAGTTGATTTAAGTTAAGCTAAGCAGAAAAAACTATATTGAGCCGCATTACACTTATCTGGATAAGTTTAACTGATCTGAGTTAAGGTGAGTTGGAAGAACTAAATTGAGTTGTATTACACTTTTAACTAGAGTGATAAAAACAAACTTAGTCTGATCCAAGTAAAGTTTTCATATATTCATGTAATCTTGTAAATACATTGTAGATATTACCCTAAGTCCCTAATGCATATTGAGCTTTTGTCCTTGTTGAGGTTTTAGATCTTACCATATTTTATCGCTTATACTATAATCTAAGTATGATTTCATGATGATTAAATAAATTTGTTATGAAGAATGAATTTAAAAGAAGAATAAATTGAAACATTTTTCAAAAAAAAGAATAAATTGTAACATGTAACTCGATATCAATCGGGTGAGAATACTATGGACCGATATGATCTGGTTGGGAATATTGTTGACCTGATACGGACTATTACACGACATGTTAATTGGGTAATCCGACCGCATAACAACCGAAACCCGATCACGTGCTACCGGCTCAAACCCGATACTCGACATAAGCCATGACCTGAAACAACCCAACCGAACCCGATCCGACCCAATCATTCATAGGGGTCGAGACAATCCGACAATACAATAACCCGAACCGAAAACAACCTGACTCGACCCACCCAATTGCCAGGTCTACTTTCACATCTAATATTTACCGAATAATTTAGTAGAAAGTTATTTACCTTGAGTCGGATTATTACATCTAAAATAGCGGTAATGTTTTCAACATATTTGGGTCGTGAGACACTTTGTATGACTATTTATCTGTCGTTATTATTTCAGATCTTTTGGTTGATTGACTGACTAATTTTTTTAACATCATTTCGATATTACTAGGTTAGTGTAGAATACGGATATAAGTGTGTAAGGAAATCATGTACGAGTTATTTGGTTAGCCTTAAAACTTTACAAGTCGAGAAAAACATGGGCAAATGGAACTCGTGCAGCACGAGGTCCCATATTCCTCTTTCACGCAATATCTTAGTCGATAAAAACATGGACCAAACGAATACCAGTTGCAATTTGCATACTCCATATATAGACAACGGTACCACTAATCCATGTAGTCAATGTCGAGGGCATCTTAGAGTGGTGTTAGTAAGGAGAGACAACCATGAACGATAAATAGGTTAAATCCATGAAGTCAATTTAGATTATATTGCTTAAATGGCTTTTTGACGTCAAATTAAGGGTAAAATTATTTGTAGTTTTAAGATAAAACTAGTTTTTGTGCCCGTGCAAAAGCACGGGCTATGTTTAATATTTTAGTAATTGTTTTACGTACTTGCTAAATCCCGCACGCTAATTTGCTTAATCCAACACTTTTTTACCCTAAATTTTTATAATTGCCCTTAATAAAAAAAAAAAGAATTAAAAAGACTTTTAAAGAAATTTAAAACTCTTCTCTCTCTTTAAACCTAATCAATCAATTATCGTTCGACTATTATAAATCATAATTTGCACATATCAGACGTAAGTTCGTCGTTTCTTCGTAATTTTTTATTAAGTTCCGTCTTTTATTCAAACTAATTGATAATTTTTTTTTCCAAAAAGAGGATTTTTTAACAATTAGGGTTTAGATTGATTTGGTTGATAATGCTTCCCACAACAGCTTCATTTGCAAAAGATTGATTAAGAGTAAGTGCGAACAATTTGCTATGGAGTTCTCACTCTGAGAGACAAGTAGAAATAGCATGATTAAAAGCAACATCTGATTCTGGAAAAAGGCAATGAAGTTGAGGACGCATGTTGCAATTTCCAATAGCATCAACAAAATTGCAATAAAATCAATTTTAGAACAATTGTTGAAATCCGAAAATTGAAGTGAAGTAAAATTAAAATCTGCAGTGAGTTAAGGATTGTTGGGAGAAGGAGTTGATTTTGGGGGATTTTTGGGTTTCTCTTTCTCTCTTGTTTTTGTGGTTGGGATGAAGAAAATGAAAAGGGTATATTCAGAATAAATGTGAAAAATGTGTGGGATTGAGTAAAAGGATGTGCGGAATTTAGCATGTCCCTTGTTTTATTGTTTTTGTTGTCATTCCGGTGTGTTTTAAATGCATATCCTTCTCATTTCAATGCATATCCAAACGTATATGCAAGAAAATAAATGAAATGACTTTTATATAACCTTTACTCCGAACAAAGTATTTATGTAACTTATCGATTCAATGATAACTCATCTGTAGTCAAGTTTGTAACCACTAATTTTCGCATTAATTTCAAAAATTTACTTTGGGGGAGAAAAAAGGTTTTGTAAATGAAAGGAAAATAAAAAAATTATGATAACATAATTACAAAGTATAATAATTGTGATTAAAAAACATACCATTAAATGGAAGAAAGTACATTTTAAATAGATATGATTGATTAATAACCAAAGTTGTGAATTAAAATCACAAGAGGTATTAATTTATTTTTTATTGCAACTAATATTTTTATTTTTATTTTTTGTACTTATAAGCATGTGACTCATAGACTCATAGCATTTGAGATGAATTTTAAATTACACGTGACTTAGTGAGATACCTAGCCTTGTTTTTTTAATAATATTGTAGCGGAATTATCCCTTTAAAAAGATTTTATAGATGAAAATTAAGATTGTTGTGAAAGTTATATAAAAACATGTTTGTTATTAATTTTCAATCGCATAAATTTCAACAACTTATTTGAGTGAAGAAAAAATATTTTGTGAATGAATGGGTAGACAAAAAATTATGATAATATATAATAGTGATAGACAAAAAAAGAGAGAAAAGTAAGTATTAAACTTTAAAAGTGGATTTGAGAATTATTAGTAGTGAAAAATTAGCAAAACTAACTACACATTTTCTGAAATGGCATAATCATTAGAGGTTATAGCATATATGATATGATATATTATGATATGATTCAAACATACTTTGTAAGATTTAAGCATAATTGTTTCCTCTTTGTTCCTCCAATATTATAATCATAACACTATTTTATAATTTATAAGAATTATTAGTTTTCTTAACTCATGAGAAAATAAAATCTACGTAGATTAAAATAAAAAATAAAATCTTAAAGAAAACATATATTATGAGTGCTAAAAAAAATTGGTGAGAAAAAAAGTGATTTAAAGACTTGAAATTATTCAAAGTTGGAATAACAAATTGGAGAATGAACATTGGATTACAAGCAATAACTATAATATTTACTCCGCATATGACACTTTTAAAAGGTCAAATTGACATATTTGTAGCATACTTCAAACCTTCGACTAAAATACTTGATTGATAGGTAGTTTGACAAAATACAAAATAGAATTAGAAATAATAATGAAAAGTTGAATTGCCTGAAAGAGTGGAAAATAGTGTAATACAATTAACAAAACTTGTCAATTAATAAATTAAGGGTTATAATATACGAGTATAAAATAACATGTCACCACAAATTAAGGATTCATACTTCCATTTTATTTTACACACACCATAATAAAAAAATTAAATGAAAACCCGACAAAAATGAAAAACGTATTCAAATCAAAAGAAAAGTGCAAAGAAGATTCATTACCATTATTTTCCAATTTCAGGTAATACTATAATATGTGAGTATATCATCCCCTGCAATTTGAATTAAAACACAAAACGATAATTAAATTATATTCTAATTCTAACTATTAATTCAAAACATAATAAGGATAAAAAAACGAAACAATTTGTTTAATTCTTTATGTATACTGTATCTACCAACTTTATAAATAAAAAAGAGATTGATGTGTTATACTCCGTATAAGATTTTTTTGTAATTAAGTCTCACATTAATTTAAATAGTTTATTTAGGGGAATAAGAAAAGTTTTGTAAATGAAAGTTATTATAAAAAAATTATGATAACATAACTACAAAGTATAATAATGATGATTAAAAATATACCATTAAATAAAAGAAGTATATGTTAAATAGATAGTGATAGATTAAGAACCAAAGTTATGGGTGGAAAATAAAGTTTATATTATTTTACTTTTTTTGTTTTTGCAACTAATATGTTTATATTTTTTTGTACTTATAAGCATGTAACTCATAATATTCGAAGATGAATTTTAAATGACATGTTACTGAGGTGCTTAGTCTTTTTTTTATAATATTTTAGCGGAGTTTATTATCGTAGTGCATTTTTTACTCATCATAGTACTTTTCATTCACTAATCCTTAAACATTAAAAACTCCAACCTAATTTATAAAACTTTAACCTAATTGATTGAAACCTAACCATATAAAGTGAATTTGTAGAGGTAACATCACTTTTAGAATTTATTAACTTATCAAATATTTAATATGCACAATTAATTTAAGAATAATTATGATAATAATTACATTTTTGTAAATATTTCAGTCTATTTTATGTGTATATGTAAGGGTAAGTTTAGTTAATTTACATATAAAGTCATGTCACAATAGTTTTTGCCATGTCACAATTACTTTTGCCATGTCACATTATTAGTTTGATATTTTAGTTTACCTTTTTAATAAGATTTTTTAGATTTTTTTAACTTCATTTTCAACAAAATTAGAAGTACTCCGTATCATCTTATTATCCAAATCAAAATAAAATAATACTCCGTTTCCGTCAAACTGACTCGTAAAAAAATTGTAACCGAATACTTACCTACTAATTCTTGGGAGGCAGGAGGAACAAAAAATCTGTAGAATTTTATAACTGAAGTTTCAATGATGTAAATCAATGAAAATAATTGATAACTGATGGCTCGTTTTAGTTTTTTTTTTTGTTTTCATTTTGCTAAGAATTGATTGTGATAAGAGAAATGAATTTTGTGGTGTAGTTGTTGACATAGAGTTTGGAGGGTGAAAGGTGATTTTCTTGTAAATTACTTACAAAAATTTTGTATTCTAATTATTGATTATTGACGTGGATTTTGATGGTGCAAGGTGGCTTTTTGGTAATCCGATGTGGCATTTATTTATCGCTGATGTGGCTATTAGTTGGCATTTTAGCTTAGCCTTTTAATAAGATTTTATAGATATTGGTAAGTTTTAAGATAAGACTCACCCAAGACTACCAATAATCTATTAAAGTCTTAACAAAGTATTAGGTTGAGTCTTGAAAATTAAATACTCAACTTAAGACTTTTATAGAGTTTTGACCCCACCTTTTTAGAATAACAACCAATAAATGAAAATATGTGTTAAATGTAGTGGAAATGTAGGGTCTTTGATAAGTCTAAGAGATAATGTATAATAGTCTGAGGTGAGTCTGAATAATAAAGAAATCATAAAAGTTAGTGGAAAGCTGATGTGAAGAGTCTTAAAACTTTGGGAAGTCTGACGGATAATCTTACCCTAAGGTTGGTAACAAAAGTTATCCACGTTTTATAAAGTAAATCGGAATAATAGGATTTGTTCCTTAATTTTAAGGGTGAGCGCTTCTACAAAGGTCTTTTAAAACATCTGCAATAATATATTTTAAACATTTTCTACAATAATAATAAAATATCAAGCAAATATCAAACTATTAGGCCCTGTTTTTTTGAACTAAAATTGAACTGAACTGAACTGAACTTATAGAAACTGAACTGAACAGAACTTATAGAAACTGAACTGAACAGAACTTATAGGAACTGAACTGAACTGATAGGAACTGAACTGAACTTATAGGATCTGAACTGATAGAACTTATAGGATCTGAACTTAACTGAACTTAACTTATAGGATCTGAACTTAACTGAACTTATAGGATATGAACTCAATTGAACTTATAGGATAAAAACTTAATTAACTTAATTCATTTAAGCTAACTATTATTATTATTATTATCCAAGAGAAGACATTGATAAAAAATAGTCTAAAACACAAGGTTATATAAAATATTTTCCGCTTTATATACAATTGTTTGTTCATAGTTCATACATTATACAACGATTACACTATGATAAAAAATAATCCACATATTATAATTTTTTTCTAACCATTTATTTCCATATTATCATAATCCTCATCAACTTCATCTTCATTATCAATATCACTGTCGAGAAAGAATCCATAGCATCGCCAAATATTTTTGACTATGTTGCTTCGTACCTTATACATGACCTTCATCCGCTTTTTATCAAATTATGCCCGAATCTAATGTTCCTTGAATGTTCACCTCATGCTGTATAATAGGTATTTCAAGAGCGTGCATTCTTATAAAATTATGGAGCGTGTAGAAATAATGATCGACATTTGATACTTATATGATATTTGGGGGATGATTTTTAACATCTTTTACCTTTTATTTAATTGACCAAATGTCATTTCAACTTTCATTCTCAATGATGAATGTCGATAGTTGAAGTATTCTACCATTCCTTCAGGCGGTTTATGCTTGTATTCGGGCATATGTCATCAGGCTGAGTGTGTGTAATATTGTTTGGTATTAATGAGATAGTAAAAACGGGTATAATTATTAATGTTTTGTTGTTGTTGTTTTTAAAAAAAATAAAATCGAGTGTATCGAATAATTAAAGCGAAATATTTTTTATCAGTTGTTAAAAATAATAATTCGTATATAACTTTTTTTGAATTTAGTTTATATGAGCTGAACTGAACTGAACTTATAGGAACTGAACTAAACTTAACTTATAGGAACTGAACTTAACTTAACTTAACTTATAGGAACTGAGCTGAATTTATAGGAACTAAACTGAACTGAACTTATAGGATCTGAACTGAACTGAACTTATAGGAACTGAACTGAACTTACAGGATCTAAACTGAACTGAACTGAACTTATAGGATCTGAAGTGAAATTAAATTAAGTGACTTGAATCCAAAAGAACAGGGCCTTAGAGCTGGAAGTTGAATCATTTTTTTATTAAGCAAATGCCCTATTTTTTTGGACTGAAACTGAACTGAACTGAACTGAGCTAAATTTATAGGATCTCTACTGAACTGAACTAAACGTATAGGATCTGAACTGAACTTGTAGGAATTGAACTAAACTGAACTTATAAAAACTGAACTGAATTTATAGGAAGTGAACTGAACTTATAGGATCTGAACTGAACTTATAGGATCTAAACTGAACTGAAATTATAGGATCTAAACTGAACTGAACTTATAGGATCGGAACTTTTTACTTAATTTAATTTAAGTTAAATATTATTATTATTATTATCTATATTATTTATCTATATTTTTAATTATTATAAGACGCGTGCAACTTTTATTAAGATAAAGACAAAGTTTACAAAAAATTGATAAAAAAATAGTCCAAAGGTAATATAAAATATTGTCGGCTCTATATACAATGGTTTGTTCGTAGTTGATACATTATACTACGATTACATTACGATAAAAAATATTCACATATTACGATTTTTTATAACCATTTATTTTTATATTATCATTATCCTCATCAACTCCGTCTTCACTATCAATATCACTGTCGACAAAGAATCCATGGCTTCGCCAAATATTTTTGACTATATTGTTTTGTACCTTATACATGTCATTCTTCCTCTTTTTATCAAACATATATGCCCGAATCTACTATTCCATGAAGGTTCACATCATGTTTTAGAATAGTTATTCCAAGAGCGTGCATTCTTATAAATTTATGGAGTGTGAATGTAGAAACAGTGAGGTAGTGAATTCTGGTACAATTATAGATGATTTTTTTTGTTTAATAACGTGTATCAAATAATTAAAGTGAAATGTTTTTTTTATCGATTGTTAAAAATAATACTCCGTATATAGCTTTTTGGAATGGAGTTTATATGATCTGAACTAAACTGAACTTACAGGAACTGAACTAAACTTATAGGAACTGGAATGAACTTATAGGATCTGAACTGAAGTGAACTTATAGGAACTGAACTGAACTTATAGAATCTGAACTGAACTTAACTTTTACGATCTGAAATGAATTTAAATTAAGTGACTTAAAATCCAAAGAACACGGTTTAAGTATGGTAGCTGAAGATATAAAAAAAATTATCTCTTGTTTCTAGATAAAAGTTTCTCTCTCTTTTCGAGAGCCCAGTTACAACTTCAAAAAAACTCTTCCTTTATTCCCTTCTCCTTACTGGCGTGGGAAATCGAAACGCCTTCTCTTTAACAAAAATCAAATCATCTTTATTTATATCTTGCAATCATTACTTCTTCTTATTTGGGAGTGGTATCATTTCGCATTTACGGCGGCATTACTCTGTTGTCTCTGGTCTGACAAATTTGTGTTTCATCTTTACTCTAATAGCCACCCTAGGTTGTGAGGCTCAAGGTGCTTAAGCCAATTAAGATCGGAATTGAAAGATGTTTGGAATTCCCCTAACTTTACTAAGGAGGTTGGGGGAGTTCCTCCGGTATTTTAAGCGAATATGAGGAGGAACTTCAAACATCAATCTCCTTATTTCCTGAATCTTACTTCTATTTTCCACAATAAAAACTCTTATTGTTCTTATTCAAATCTTTCTTATACAAATCAATCTGATTTCTATTCAAATAGTATAAGTAACTCTGTTATAATGGAGAATGTAGGAATGGGCTTTACTAGGGTAAATGGTGAGGCAGCGGTTAGAAATAGTGATGTGGGGTACAATCTGCATGGAAGGGATGCACCGTCTTTTAACCCAAATGATCCCTCGCATGGGAATTTATGGAGATACCCCCGCTTTGGAGGGGTAATTAATGTTGACCCGACGGAGTTGGGTAATACTAGGGAATTGTGAAGCTACTTATTTGGTTTGACTTAGGATTAGATTAAATGAATCGGTTTTTTCAGAGTAAACTCCCAATTTCAGTTTTATACAATTCATGTCCAATTTATTTTCACACAAATAGGATTATACATCCAGATGTATATGAGCATCGTACATCTAACACAAATCTAATTGAGCTTAGATGTAATTCTTTTTGAGCTTTTAACAATTTTTTCTTGCACATTAATTTTTTAGTGTAAAAATTTAAAAAATTGGGTTTTATTTGTATATTTTTTGAGTTTTAATATAATGTTTTGATTTACAACTTTTTTATAAAGACGCTCAGATTCTTTTTCAAAAAGCTCGTAAAATATATACATAAGCTCAAGTTC
Organism: Silene conica; assembly: GCA_029255685.2. Classification (NCBI taxonomy): domain Eukaryota; kingdom Viridiplantae; phylum Streptophyta; class Magnoliopsida; order Caryophyllales; family Caryophyllaceae; genus Silene; species Silene conica. The sequence goes on from CM055313.2 coordinate 56,998,951, forward strand.
TTTGTTATAAAGCTCGAAATCTATTCTACCAGATGTATACATCTGGCTGTATAATCCTCTAATTATTATTTTCATTAGTCATCTTAACCGGTATGTCCTATTTTGGATCAGGCCGGGTACAATTTTAATTAGATTAATACTCCCCCATTCAACTTCACACTATATATTTTTATTTTGTACAATATTCACAAATAAACATTCAATATCAATTTTCTCATAATACGTACAACAAAATATATTCATGTGGATGTTGTTTGATTCTTCTTTACGAGTATATTGAAAATGTCTAACTTTTATAATTTTTACAAATAGGTAGCTAAAGATCACATAAAACGTGCGTTGACAAACGCAAAAAAACAAACATGTATTATGGAGTTGAATGGACGGAGTATTAGTTAAAATGAATACCAGTTCATAATTTCCTTATAAGAATCTCAAGTAATTTTCTTAACATCAATTATATTTAGTATCTTTGCTAAATAAAGATAAATGTTAAATGTCAAACTCTTAAATTGGAAATATTCTTATGAAAATTAAATATTTTAGATTTAGGTCAATCAATATAGTTAGGTTAGATATGCTATATTCAAAATTGGGTTTCCTCGGGTTATTTTCAAATATTAATTTTTGATTAAATAGACTATTTAGATAGGACTCTCAATCTTATATCAATTTAGATATATTTGATCCCTATTTTGGGTTTAAATTTACTTTGTCAACTATTTCTAGATCCAAGGGAGGACTATGGGGTCGTTTGGTTGTCACTGAAATAACGAAGGCATTGCAAAATTCCATGATTTTAAAAAAAAAGGTGGGTTGTTTGGTTGGCAAAATTTTTGGAAAACACATGAATTGAAACTTTCCAGGAATTTTCAATGCCTATATAATGTAGGAACTTGTTTACCTACTCCCCCATGGTCATTGGAAGTTCCTGTGGAATTTAATTCCTACATGGGAAACCAAACAGTTTTCTCAAATTCACCCGAATCGGATGTGGGAACTTATTTACCATGAATTCTAAGTTCCTCGGAAAATTAACTTCCCTAATCAACGAAACGACTCTTATGTCATGCCGTGTGGTATGCCAGTTAGACCACCAAGACATGCCTGATGTGGTGGGTGCACTTGGCTGAGCCAAGTCAGCCCACTACGTTGATTACTTCTTTATTAGTTAACCTACGTATTTAAAATCCTTAGAATAATAAGTAAATAATACTCCGTCATTTTCTTCATTTTGTTTGTAGGCAGAAGTATTAACGAGAAGAATTAAATAAGAGTAAAAAAATTGCGTGGAGTTTGGTAAGAGGGGAGATGGATGAATAATCCCTTTACTATAAAAGGGAAAGAAAATGGAGGTTTCATATTGGTTCTTGATTTTAAAGTCAAAAAAGTAACTTTTTTGTTTGTAGTTCCCCATGTTTCATCACTCAATTTAATTATTTTTTATGTTTTGTAACTAATTAAATTATGATTCCAAATTTAATAACACAAACTATGCAACATCATACATTATACATTTGCTATTACTAATACAATACAATATAAACATTCAAAAATTACAAATTAAATAATTACAAATACCAATTAACTTTAATAAAAAAATCTTCACTGAAAAAATTAAAACGTTTTCTATGTTATTACCAATATATAATCTAAACAAAAAAAATTACAAACTGAATATTACAAAATATTACGGAGTACATTATTTATTATAAAAAAAATGTGATTGATTTCAGTCTTTAAGGTACAAAAATAATTCATATACACGGATGAGTTATTGATAATATGAAGAAAAAATGGTTGAGTGAGTTTGATTATATGAAAAAATGGATTGGTTATTGATAATGTGATAACTACGATTAACATTGGGGTACGGGCAAGTGGAGATTGATAGTATCATTACTTTTACTACTAATTTTAGGCAAAATAGTAACGTAAAAACAAAATTGTTGAACCTCCTCCCTAGATTTGGTAAAAGGGAGAATCAAGTCGGGTTATTTGATCCAGCCGCGTTATTTCGGGTTTGAATTCTTTTTGAGTCAATTATTATCAAGTTATTTTATATCATTGAAATACTCAAAAACAAGAATAACTACTGGAAAATTCGTCATCAACAATATCTTTATAGAAAGGCAATCGTAATCACCAATATTTTTTGCACGGATTTAAATGTAACCCGTGCATTATTTGCACGAGATTAAAACTAGTTAGGAGTTAAATAAGTAATTGTGGGCCATGAACATTAAGGAATGTAAAATATGATTAAAAAAGTTGAATGAGGTTTAGTAATAAGGTAGAGATATAAATAAATTGTGAGTAAAAGTTTCCAAAATAAGAAATGATCGAGAAGAAAAGTTGATTAAGGTCATGTTCTTTTGGACTGAAACTGAACTGAATTGAACTTATAGGATCTAAAATGAACTTATAGGAACTAAACTGATGAACTTATAGGAACTAAACTGAACTAATAGGAACTGAACTGAACTTATATGAACTAAACTGAACTGAACTAAACTTATAGGATCTGAACTGAACTTATAGAATCCAAACTTATTTAACTTAATTTAAGTTAACTTAATTATTATTATTATTATTATTATTTTATATATTATGAACCGAGAACTTTTACTATTATTATTATTATTATCCAAGAGATGACATTGATAAAAAAATCGTCTAAAACACAAGGTAATATAAAATATTTTCCGCTTTATATATATTGGTTTGTTCATAGTTCATACATTATACTACGATTACATTACGATAAAAAATAATTCACATATTACAATTTTTTCTAACCATTTACTTCCATATTATCATAATCCTCATCACCTTCATCTTCACTATCAATATCACTGTCGACAAAGAACCATGCCCTCGTCAAATGTTTTTTAGTATGTTATGTCATACCTTATACATGACCTTCTTCCGCTTTTTATCAAACATGCTCGAATCTACTGTTCCTTGAATGTTTACATCATGTTATATAATAGGTATTCCAAGACTGTACATTCTTATAAAAGTATGGAGTGTGAATGTAGAAACAATGAGGTAAGAACTTTGGTATTAATGAGGTAGTAAAAACTGGTACAATTATTAGTGAATATTTTTTTTAATAACGTGTATCGAATAATTAAATCGAAATGTTTTGTATCAGTTGTTAAAAATAATACTCCGTATATAATTTTTTAAAATTGAGTTTATAAGGCCATGTTCTTTTGGATTTCAAGTCACTTAATTTAAGTTCACATCAGATCCTATAAGTTCAGTTCAGTTCAGTTCAGTTCCTATAAGTTCAGTTCAGTTTCTATAAGTTCAGTTCAGTTCAGTTCAGATCCTATAAGTTCAGTTCAGTTCCGTTCCTATAAGTTCAGCTCAGTTCCTATAAGTTCAGTTCAGTTTAGTTGAGTTCCTATAAGTTCAGTTCAGTTCCTATAAGTTCAGTTCAGTTCCCATAAGTTCAGTTCATATAAACTCAATTAAGAAAAGTTATATACGGAGTAGTATTTTTAACAACCGATACAAACATTTTGCTTAAATTATTCGATACACGTCATCTATAAAAAAAACAACTCATTAATAATTTACTCGTCTTTTACTCTTTAATTAATGCCAAACTATCATCCTCATTAATGCCAAAAAACAACAATTCATTATACGACACACTCACCCTCACCAATTGTCACTCTTCCATTAATCAGTTTCTTCATTACCATTGTTAGAGAAAATAAATGGTAAGAGAAAATTGTAATAGTGAATTATTTTTTCTCGTAATGAATCGTAGTATAATGTATGAACTATGAATTAACCATTATATATAAAGTTGAAAATATTTTACATTATCTTGTATTTTAGACTATTTTTTATCCATGACATCTATTGAATAATAATAATAATAATAATAATAACAATAATAACAATAATAACAACAACAACAACAACAATACCAATATAATAATAATAATAATAATAATAATAATACTAATAATTATAAGGCTATTTAGCATATTACTACTTAATAAGTCTAAAATTTTATATCTTACTACCTAATATGTTCAATTATTCAAATAACAACCTAATAAGTGTAAAAAGTGACACGATTACTACCAAAATGACGGAAATTGCTAAAAAGTGACGGAAATAAGTTTATTTCGTCCCGTTTAAATTTAAAACCTAATTTAATACCTAAATTACCCTCCCCCCTCCTTCCTCCATTAAAACACATTTCTCCTTCAACCAAACTCACTTCCCCCTGATTCTCCATCAATGTCGCTCAAAACCCAGATTTCCACACTAATTTCTAAATAAAAAAAATGCTTACTTGATCAATTTAAGAAGACAACAGAAGACTACCTCCCTCTTGTGCTGCAAATTAGGCATGTTCATGGAGGTTTTGGATAAAAATGACGGCATGAATATTGAATTACAGTGAGTTTAATCGCGGGAGGGAGAGAGATGGGTAATATGTTAATAGAGAATAGTTTTATTAAGGAAAGGGTAAGATGGTCATTTAACTTAACCCGAACATTGAAAACTAACTTAAGTTCGTTTTCCGTCAAAAAAGTAGCAAACTGATTAATGTTGTGTGATTTTAGGTCGTTAGTTGCAAAATTAATTATATTAGGTCGTAAGATGTAAAATTTTAAACTTATTAGGTAGTAATTTGTCATATTTCCTAATAATAATAATAATAATAATAATAATAATAATAATAATAACAATAATAACAATAATAATAATAATAATAATAGTTAACTTAAATTAAAATAAAGTTAATTATGTTCGGATTTTATAAGTTCAGTTCAGTTCAGATCCTATAAGTTCAGTTCAGTTCAGATCCTATAAGTTCAATTTAGTTCAGTTCCTATAAGTTCAATTCAGTTCCTATAAGTTCAGTTCAGTTCAGTTCCTATAAGTTCAGTTCAGTTCAGATCCTATAAGTTTAGTTCAGATCCTATAAGTTCAGTTCAGTTCAGTTCAGATCCTATAAGTTAAGTTAAGTTCAGTTCAGTTCAGATCCTATAAGTTAAGTTAAATTCATTTCAGTTCAGTTTCAGTCCAAAAGAACAGGGCTTAAGAACTGAACTGAAATTATTATATCTGAACTGAACTAAACCGCAGTTATAGGATCTGAACCAAACTTATAGGAACTGAATTAAACTAATTAATCTGAAGTTATAGAATTTGAACTGAACTAAACTTATAGGAACTGAACTGAACTTATAGGATCTGAACTGAACTGAACTAAACTTATAATATCTAAAGTGAAATTAACTTAAGTGATTTGAAATAAAAAGAATAGGGCCTAAGTCGTTTAAGAAAATAGGGAATAACAAAATGGTGAAGGGGGAAAATTATATCTCAAGATGAAAGTGGATAAAATTTGAGGAAAGTAACCAAGAGGCGAATGTAACGCGTTGGTCTATCTTAAAATGGGTGTACCTAGGCTTGGTAATGGGTAGGGTCCAACAAGATTCGGACCCGACCCTGCGTCACATACCTTGGACCCATACCCGACCCATACCCGAAAGGGTCTGAAATTAATAGACCCATACCCGACCCAGAGGGTCCGGGTATTATTTACCTAGTACCCAAACTTATCATTTTCATCAATTTTCTCGTTATTCTTATTGGTTATTTAGATATGTGTATAGTATATTAGTGATAACTAATAAATGTCGTATGTATGTGTGTATTATTTGAGTTATTGACGTTCGTATGTGTGTTTTTTTCTTTTTCAAATAAATATAAGGGTCTAAGGGTCGTATAGGCTCCCCAACACCAAGACCCGGACCCGGACCCGATCTTTTTATATAAGACCCATACCCGAGTGGGTCTCAAAAAATCAGAGTCATACCCGACCCATTAGGGTTCGACCCTGAGGGTCTGGGTTGGATACCCCTACTGCCATCCCTAGGTGTACTCGTTTTAAAAGTAAAACGATTTAAATAAAGGTACATAATTGATAAGAAAAATAGTTTTGCTATTCATATTATTTTTTTTCTTTTTATGTTAGCTCGTTTTAAATTTAAGAATTTTTGATCTATACAAGTCGTTTTATATTTAAGATTAATTTAATAAAAAGAGTTCGGGTAAAAAATGCAAAATGGATCCTCTCCATTATCTCTCACAAACATTATTACATTATATATTCCAATCTCCTTTATTTACCTTTTTATTTCCAAATAAATTTACAACCATCCAATCGATCTTATATTTAATCCGAATCGTTGTCCTCCATTTCTTCTTAGAAAAGGAAGAGGATCCTTACTCTAAAAAAATAGTAAGTCTTGCTTGCGACGGGTCGTTATTTGTGACGGATATTTTGTGAGATAAAATGGGTAGAAAATGAGTTGGTGGGGAAAGGGGACCACATGAATAGGGTTGGAGAGAGAGAGAAAAAGTGGATATTTTGTGAGAGGAAACGGTATCCGTCACACGCTTGCGACGGATAGTGCCGTTGCAAATAAGAATTTGTGCTAAAAAAAATACTACTCCGTATAATAGTGGTGTTATCGTTGATCCCCCATCGGTTCTAGTGTCCGTTTTTTGTAAGACGGACATACCCGTCGCAAGCTTGCGACGGGCCAAATATCGGTTAAATGGGTCGAATACATACCACTTGTGGCTGATGGATGGAATGTACAGTACATAACAGTTAAAGAACAAAACATAGACAACATGTTAACAAACTTAAGCATAATGTTAACAAACTTAAGCATAATGTTAACACAATCGAAGGGAAACATAATTACAAATGACACCTACAAATCAGTCTAACAACATGTGTAATATATATGTACATAATACATAAGTATATCAACATCTAATTACACAGCATAAATTTTCGTATGTTAACTAACTAAACCATAATGTCAACACTACTGAGGGCAAACATAATGACAAAAGCTAACAACAAAGCAGCATAACCATGTGTACGTAATATATAACATTATGTAACGTATACAACATAACAGTTAAAGAATAGAATATATCTACTTAACAAAAAAAAAAATATATGTCGGCAAAATAAAGAACATTGTAGTCATCATACATAATGCCTAAATATATCAACATTAAAACACAAACATCACACAATTGCGAGATCTTATTTGTTAGTAAATTTGACCCAGACCCATTTTGCTAAATATGGTGCGTATTTGGCCCGTCGTAAGCTTGTGACGGATATGTCCGTCGCAAATAAGAATTTGTGTCGGTTCTATACCCGATTCGTAGCTAGAAAGTTTCTCTGGACCTTTGCTACTAGGCGCTAAAATTCCGGAAAATAGAAATGCTAAAATAGGAATAACGCTTTCCAAAGAGGATTTAGTAGATTTGGTGTTATTGGCTAATATGCCTATCAAAGTAACAATCTCCATTAGTCAAAGATGGTGATTACATGATCTGACACAATAAAATTTTAATGATATGCAAAATATAGTCTATTACACAAACGTGACTCGAGTAGAAGAATTCTACTGGAAAAGTTCACAAATGTAAGGCCCCACCTTGCTACACCGCTAAGCAGCCAAACATCACCTCCTCCATATATAAACAACTTTCAGAAACCTCACACCCTCTACAGCTCTACTCTCTCCAACCCCTTCCCTTTTCCCCCCTCTGTAACTCAACTTTAGTCAAAATATCATTAGCCCCACCACCTCCACTCTCGCAGTTTTAAGTAAATGGTTGTGATCCAATCAATGATTTTATATGGTAATATGAATAAACCCGATAAAGCGGATGAACCCACCACCACCACTACCAGTAGCAGTACCAGCTCAATCCCTTCAAAATTCTCTCTTATCCCACACGACTTAATCCGATCCCACATCCTACCTCACTTAGACGGCTGCACCTTAGCTTCAATATCCTCCACCACACCCGAACTCCGCACCCTAATATCCTCCGACCAAAACCTCTGGTCCCACCTCTGCCACTCCACCTGGCCATCCACCAATACCCCACCTGGCCGCCACCTCATCTCCACCTTCCCAGGGGGTCCCCGCACCTTCTTTTCTCTATCATACCCCACACTCCCTCCCACTCTTCCTCCTAATCTCCCCCCTCCATCTCCATCTCTACCTCTCCCTCATCAGCTCATCTCCGCCGTTGATCTATTCTACCGTGGAAAATGCATTTTTTCTAAAGTCCAAGAAAACGAAACCGTTTCCGGCTGGTTCCGATGCTCCCCCTTTAGAATTGACCTGCTTGACCCTAAGGAGTCCGTACCTACTCCAATACGGAGACCTAGTCACGATGACACGTGTTGGGAACTTTACTCCGAGCTTGAGCTTAGTTGGGTGCTAGTGTGCCCCACGCGCCGGTTGTCAATGAATGTGTCGAGTTTGAAACCGGTGAATGTCAATAAGCATTGGTTGAGCGGTGAGGTGCAGGTCCGGTACGCGGTCGTAGTTGATGACGTGGTATTCGTGGTTGATGTGACGTGCGTGGGGTGTGGCCCCGGGGGACTCGTGCTCCACGTGACTGAGGTTTGTTTGAAGATGGAGGACTTGAATGGGGTTGGTTTAATTGGGGAGGATAGTTTGGTCATTTTGCAACGGGTGTTTGAGGGTAAAAGGGGAAATGGAAAGCGTGTGGGAATGGAACAAGGAAAGAAGAGGTACATGGAGTATTTAGAGAGGAGAAAAGAGTGGAAAGAGAATCAGTTGAAAAGAGAGGGGAGGTTGGATGGAATGTGTGTGGTTTTTGGGGTTGGATTTATTGTTTCGCTCTTTTGTTGGTCTCTCATTCTTGCTTTGTTGCTTAAGGTCATGTCTCTTTTCCTGTTTCGAACTCATCAAATGCGCACTCGGATCAGGTTTGTTCCGTCTTAATAGGGAGCTAGCTGCTGTTGGAAATGACTTTCCAAGAATTGCAATACACTACAACAAATCCTTTACTGTTGGAAATGACTTTCCAAGAATTGCAATACACCACAACAAATCCTTTACTTTGCCCACGCTTTTTGAGACTCTTAAGTCGCGACGCTTAAAAGCATCAGAATTTCTCTACACTTCTTTCCGTAGAAATTTGAAATATCTTTATGCTTATGCCCATCACTTGACAAGTTCACTATTACTGTCTTCGTCAATACGATTTGAATTAAATCATATAAGTTACTAGCTAATATAATGACATGATAAGTCGTGTGTAAACAACATTAATTTGACAAGATTATATGCGAAACCAAATCTTATATAATAAATTAAAATTGCATTGTCAAACTACATGCTTTCAAAATTCAAAACTATCATACTATTGTAATTATTACATCGGAACAAGAGAAATGTTTTCACGCAACAATAATGAAATGTCTGCAAAAAAATAATCCAAGCCAAAAGGTACGACTATGTATAAACTACTATCAAAAGTGAATTCCAGATTTGCTCCTTTCATCTCGATGCACTGCCATCATTTGTTGAGTCTATATCTACGAGCAAGGAAATTAAATATTATCAATAAGTCAATAAGTAGAAAGTTGTGCCACTAATAACGAAGAGAGGAAATCACAACAATCATATTTATTATCAAGTAATCGTCTTTTTTCTCCATTACACCATATATAATACTCCATTGTTTAATATCAGAATGCTACATTAAGAGCATATCAGTTTCAAGACTAAGGGAAAGGCTTTCATTTACCGGAAATGAGAACCAAAACAAGTTTGCAAGTAAAATCTCATACCAGTCAGGACATTTGAGAGGAAAAGAATGACGAGCAAGAATTGCAATTCCGTTAGCACGATCAATCTCTAAATATGGCTCCATGAGATCCCAAAAACTGTTAGGAATTCCAGTTTTGTTGAAACTGTCAATCGTGATAAACATCCCACAGAAGAATATTAACAATTACTAGGAGCCCTGTGAAAGAGAGACAAAGATCATGTAAAAGCCAATATGCAGTGTCAGCTATTGAGTGGTTTCTAAGTAGTTTAACAAGAATCCAAATAAACAAACATAAGATAAAAAAACCAAAGAGATAGGTACACACTATTTCAGTACCATATATCGCTGATGCCACTATGACATCATAATACTTGGCCAAATCAGAAAGATCTTCTTCGTCAATGGCAAATTCACTCCCACGACCAGGTTTAATTACTTTCACAAACCTGTAAGAGAAGATATTGAACACAATACACTAAAGATCAATCATGATTTCAATTACACATCATGGCTATAAGGGAATAGTTGTCTCTAAAAGAATTTGTATTTTTTTCTCCTCCGCAAATCCAGGATGGCATGCACTTACCCACAATACACATTCATCGACTCTTGAATGTCGAAGGAATCATTCCTTTACTTGAGAGAAGGATAGCCACCAAAGTCAGACCACCATGATATTCAGTTTTAATGGGGTTCTCTTCATGGACAAAACTCAAATGACGGAGCACTGGAGAGGCTGATGGTAAACTAGGCATGCTGGCAAAAGCCTGGTCCACTGGAAGATAACATACTGGACATGCTGGGACATAGATGGAGAATAAAGCATTATTAACCAATTTTAGATGAACAAAAAACAAAGAGTCAAAGACAAACAACTATGTGTCCATTTAACTTTCTAAAATCGCAATTAGGCAAACTGGTGATGTAGTCCAAAAATCACATTTGTAGTATAATAAACACTCAGAGAACTACAGATGGAAGTGTGATTGTTTTGTAACACCCCCATTTACCTAGGAGCCTGAACTAGGACTTCCAGAGTAAATAGGACTGTTACCATCCTGAATGAACCAGGGTAGTAGATAATCACAGTGAAAGACACACAATACTTTAATTTATAAACGATCAACTGAAAGCTATTACAAAGCAAAGTCCAACTAAAGTTCCAAAACAACTGTTACAAAACAAGTGAAGACTATAAGAGACTAAGTGATCTAAACTAGGTCGGTCCGATCCAAGTCTCTCCTCCATGCCCAAGTCTTAGTCCTTCTGTCTCTGACCTGAAAGATCTACTCCCCATTCCGGATCATTGTAGGTGAATACGAATACACTGTCAACCTCGCGGTTGAGTAGGATAACACAATAATATAAAATGCAACAATGTAATATGCAAATGCAATGCCAATGCTGAGCTCAATCACAACCCGAAACACCAATCATAACCCGAAACACCAAGCCATACCGAACCTCCCGGCAGACTATAATCGACCGTCGTCGAATACCAGCATAAAGCTGAAGACACCAGGCCTGGCCTGCAGACCACCCTGGGCTTTATATGAAATAATATCTGTCACCTCCCTCTCAATAATGCAATTGACATGCTTATGAATGCAATATTAAACAACTAATACTTGAACACCAAACACATATAAATCATGCTTGCACTCATAATGCACATTATAAACATCCATTCATTTTCCATCATAAAATATAGTACAGTGTATCCTACCTGGAATAGCAGGCTGCAAACAAGCAATCACCGTCTAGTAATGTTCCTCCTCAAATTCCGTTCCTATAAATATTACTTACATCAATTTCTAAACATGCAACCAAGTACAATTAACTAATCATAAACTTACTAAAATAGCACTTACTAAATATAGTACTTACTAAAAATAGGCTTACTAAATTTAGACTTACTAAATTTAGCATACAACACTTATCAGCCATTACTAATCCAATAACATACTTAACATCATTACTAATATTAATATTAATCATGCATAATAATAACATAAATAATTATGACATGGTACATACTCCTAATACTACTCATAACATATTATTAGTAATATTAATATTGAGAATCCATAAAAAGAAATACTAACATAAAGGAGTAGTGTTAAGTATGTTACCATCCCAAAACGATATTAAAACGTCACACAATTAACCATACAATTATTAGTAATAATACTAATGCTACTATTATCTATAAATCTTAGTAGTAGTAGTAATAATAATAATAATAATAATAATAATAATAATAATACATTATGAAATCAACAATCTAACAATGTGAAAAACGTAACAAACACAACCCACGAGCAGCAGACCCAATTTTCGCGAAACCGAACAGCTTGTCGCGACCAGCCCTGTCAAACACCACTCCCATCACCACCTGCAACCCCTGGCCTCCCCACTGGCACTACCAGGCTCGCCTCTGAGCCACGGTGGTTCCAGGGAGGAGGTTAGTGGTCGTCGACCACCGCCCACGACGCCAAACAACCCCACTGAACTCGACACCTACACACTGATACTCTGCTTCACGGTTTTAAACACCAGAACGAAACCTACTTTAAACCCAAACATGACAACCACGAACCACCATGATAACCACCAATCGACACCCCACACTACGATAAAGTCACTCAAACCAAGACCCAGAATACAAATTGACAGAATATGGGTCGAATTCAGACTTAAAAACCCCCATTCATATGCCCTGTTTTCGATGACACTTAAACAATTAACAACCCAGAAATTAAACCCGAACCCAGAACGAAACCCCCTGATTGAACGACTTAACATAATACAGATTGAGTGATGATGATTGAAACACATAATTTGAATAGCATAGATCATAGAAATACAAAAACACAAATCTATAAACATGTGATACAGTTATAAACAGGAATCGAAATTAAGACAATATCACGATAATAAGAAAAGAGCAGAGTACGGTTTGCACCTACCCTGTTAGCAGCGAGATCGACCAGCCCTAGACTACCCTGACCACCGTGCGAACCGCTCCCTTCTACCCTCTGCTGTGGCGGCTGTTGTGTGGAAGTGTGTGTTGTGTCGTTTAGGGTAGAATAGGTCTAGGTATAGCCACATATATTGGCGGCATAAAGAGGTGTTCTGAATTCTAATTTCAGAATTGTGGATGGGTCCTTCTTGGCACGCAGCCCTAGGCCCATATATGGGTATTTTTCGATTATGGGTCGGCCCTCTACACATCCCAATACGTAGACAACTCAAATCAATTACGGTTTTGGTTAAATATTCGTCCACGCGACTTTAAATACAACACGAAAACACCTTGTCACAAATATAATATCGCTTTTATTATTACTCATCGACGTCGACATCCGACAAAATCAAGATATATAAATAAAACGAAATAAAAATACGAGGTATTACAGTCTTCCCTCCTTAAAATGAACTTCGTCCCGAAGTTCGTCACCCCATATCGGTAAAGAAACATATAACAAGCATGAAACAATTAAAAGTAGCTCTTATATAGACTCCAAAACACGAAATATTACATTCTACCCTCGTTAAGAAAACTTTGTCCCCAAAGTTTAAGGCATAACTAAGTTAACAGATACTTCATGAATTACAGTATAATGCATAACAGAAGTAAACAGGATTATCAAGTATATCCAAACAATCACGACATAAACAATTTATTTGCTATAACAACTAGTCATGTCATAAACCTTTAAGATTTTACAATCCTATCCTCCTTAAAGCATGGTTACGTCCTCGTAACCCCATTACAAAATTCCACATCCAGTGTTTAAGCAATTATCGAAACAACAGTCATAAGTCATCTGATAAGTTAATTACCCTATATCAGGCAACTAGCATCCGACTTTTAAAGCAATCAAACACAGTTGACAATTTCACATTACGCAGTAAAACAGAATCAGGGTATTTAACACGTACATACCCTTGAAATCTCTTTTAACATAAACTTAACATATCCACACCAATGTAAACAATCAGCTAACTCATAGTTCATAATTGACAAATTAAAACATTTCATGATCATAATCATATTACAGAAGCAAAACATATTATAGAAAATACGTAAGGCAAGTTTCAACTAATGTAATTAACATGGGGCATTAACGTATTTCCCGAGATATACATCAAACTTAGACTAGCAAACAGCTTAGTATCTCTAGGTATCAAAAGTTAACCAATTAATAATTCAATATATCACGATCAGATTTTAAACATAGCAATATGCAATTCACCTTGTAGTATAACAATATACATTAATAGATTATAAAGATTATATTCACAGGGAACTAGACATAGATATATCATTTATATATGAAAGAACATCAATAAGATTTATATCGTTCAAAATACTCACACTTACTTATAACAATTAGGTTGCTATATCATGCTAATAAGTTTACCAGTTAAATTCATTCTACCACTGTCCAGACTCTTCTCTAATGAAGATGATTTTTAACATTACATATAAACACCACATAATTATTTGAGGTCATAGCAATAGAAAGCAATAGCGTCCGTATAATTGAAACTACTTTACATAAAACTCAACGAAATGACAAGGTTAAATCATCATATAACAAAGTTCATATCCATATAATATGTCTATTATTCATGCTACTAATGTCATATCGGAATATTACATGAATACATAACATAATTCATATTTGATTTAAAACTTTTATATTTAAAACTTTACTATTTCAACAACCATGCATTACGCAACAACTTCCAAAAATCATAATTAAAACCATAAGGAATTAACTAACCATAGGAAGAACAATCAATTCAAAGCTTAAGGAATTTATTTATAATAAATTTTACAACTCAGTGGGTTTGAACAAAACTTTACAGCGCTTACACGGAAATTTGGACAATTTGCAAAATCATTATTAAATAACGACTCATTAAGATTTTACGTGGCTTATCATTTGAAAACGTGAATGAAAATTCTAGGCAGTGGAGTTGGAAATATGCATAAACAATAAACACGTTTTAAATGATTTCATTTACAAAACATAGGTCAGAACGAAACTGTGCGGTAACAATCTGACCACTGTTAACCAAAATATTTATTTACTTCAAAATATATGTCGTTTTAACTTGAAATCAAATCATAAGAAAGTTAACTCATAAGATCATCATACATAAAACTTACACATTCATATAGAGAACACAACTATTCTCAAAACATGTTGACGCATATATTGAAGCATAGAAATGACATCGCACCATATTAATATTTATTCATTATTTCAATTTTGTACTTGCTATCATGAAGGCGATAAGATTGCGCAACTGAAAGGTAGGATCAACTAAATAAATCAATATTCATACAAGTATACACGAATGTAACACATAGCTATATGACACTTATGGCTTAGGGCAACACATTCTGCATATCACTAGACATAGATTACTATAACATTTAAATCCGATCATTCATATTCAAATTCAAGACAATATATTACATAGTTACGACAGTCATTTATTAACCAGGTATCATATAAAATTTCTAAACACCAAAATCACATGATAACACTAGTACAAAAATCCCCTATTGCGTCAAGGGGATTACGTCGGTTCTAATATAACTGATGCAAATAGTACTTAATTTGGGCGGGAGTTCAATTTTACACTATAGACAAGGTATTTGCATCAGTTCTTAAAAAGGAACTGACGTTTTTGAGTGAGTATATTTGCGTCAGTTGTTCTTATAACTGATGCATTTGACTAAAAATTCTTTTTTGCTTCAGTTCAATTTAAAAACTGACGTATTTACCTATAAGCATTTGCTTCGGTTTCACACTAAAACCGACGTATTAACTATAAATTAAAAAAAAAAGAGTTAATAATAGGGAAAATGCTAAGAATTCGAATAATACCCTATTATCTTCCATATTCAAAAGAAACCCTACGTGCGTTCAATTCCTCCGTTCGTCAGTTCGTCCGTTCGTCCATCCATCTTCATCATCTTCATCAGTTCGTGCTTCTTCAACTTCAATTTCAACTTCACATACCTTCTTCAATTAATCAGTTGCAAAAGTGTCGCTCAGAGCCTTGGTTTTTCGCCGATTAATGTAAGTTTTATTCGCTTATTTTGGCTTTAATTTCTCGTTTTAGTGACTAAATTGTTGTTGTTACTGGTAATTCATGTGTTGTAGAGTAAGTAATTAGCAATGAATTTGGCGAAAAGAATTAGGTTTAGACAGTTGATTAGTCTTAATCAGTATTGTAGCTTGTGCAGTCTGTTGCTTGGCCTTAGTCGAGTTCTTGTAGCTTGTGCAGGAAATTATGAGTCTGGTCATGCATCAGATTAGTTGTTGCCGGGAAGTGCAGTAGGAATGAATTTCGGAAGTTGATGAAATTGTGAAGTCACCGAAAAACAACTCCTTTGTGCTTTCTTTAACACTCAGCTAAGGTTGTGTACATCTTACTACGTTAATCACTGTGGGCAAAAGCCTTTGTGGCTTAATGGCTCTCATTTTCCTCCTTTAGGGTGGTAGGGGATGATCGTTACAAGTTGGCTCATGGTTAGCTTTGATGATCGTTAAATGGATTTATTTTTACTTTGATTCTATTTTTCACAGATGGGTTTTCAATTTGCAGGGAAGGCAATCTATACTGCTGTGTGGGTGGCATCTGTTTCCCTGTTCATGGAATTGGTTGGTTTCTCTACTCAGAAGTGGCTAACTGTCGGGGGTCTCGGCACAGTTTTGCTTACCCTTGCTGGTCGTGAGGTGCTTTAAGTTCCATGTATCTCTTAAATGGTTATTTGGTTGTTGTCTTTCCCATGTAAGTTAATTATTTGAACTTCAAATTTTCTCTCATGATGAACACAGATATTCACAAATTTTCTGTCTAGCGTTATGATTCATGCAACACGGCCATTTATTATCTTGCTTGACTTACGTTGGACCTCTTGTAGTTCAATATTATCATCTTAGGAAAAATAATCATGTTGGAAATCATTGAGGATAGTGGCCCTTAAGTTCTTAGATCAATGCTAGAGGATTTCCTGAAACTGACTCTTATGGCATTTCAGATTCTGATGTGAATCTTCAAAAATTCATAGATCACGATTAAGACCTTCAAAAGTTGCTCATGAGGTCTTGAATGAAAGATAAGAGAGTTAACCTTCCATTTCAAAAAGAATCAATCAAAATTACGGAGCCAATCTTGAGATAATGAAGCTTGAACACTGATAGGTCTGAAGTTTACATTCAGTATCCCTCTGCAGTACTAACAGCTGCTTCAAAAATTCGTTTCTTCCATCTTAGGAATGCTAAAAATGCTCACCATACATCATATGAAAGCTCATGATGTTAGCGTTAACCTCCAAAAAGAATCAACCAAAAATAGTTGGCCATTTGTGAGATATTCTAATTTGAGTGCAGAGAGGTCAGATTTCAGGTTCAGAGTTGCATTCGAATCATGCCAGTCTTTGAGAGCTTCGTGTGCAAAATCTATTTAGAATTTTTGCTTGATTCCAACTCGATTGGTTAATAGACATCCTTAAGATTCTAGGAAGCTAAATAACTCAAAAATTGACCATGTCAATCTTCAGATATAAGCATCTGAATACAGACCAGAAATCTGACATGTTATTTCTAGATTCAGGATTTAGCATGAAATCGTGACAGCCTTTGATGCTTAATTGGGAGAGTTCTGCTCATTAGATGTATCTGATTCCAAGCCTATAGGATAGTAGACATTCTCAAGAGTTCATAAATATAAACATCTTGAATTTTAAGCAAGTGAAACTCCAGTTGTGGTCCTCGGAAGTCAGACCAAGATTCTGAAATATTGCTGAAATCAGTTTTTATCCTTTGTGCTCATTGCTATTTTAGGCAGCAACTCTTTTTCAACAGACTGGACGTCATGCACCATTGGCAGAACAGATAGTTTCGACTACGGAGGCCAAAAGTGATGAGTAAATAGCTCGCATATTCAGATATAACTGTAAGCAAAATCGCATTCTGGTCTTTAAACCACTGCAATTACCAATACAACTACCATGTCAAGTGCACCTCCTGGAGTTTCTTTGTGCTTCAACTAGATGGTAGGTTATTAAGATACTATTCTTAATTGTTGATAATCCTTTTTTAGTCCGAGTTGGTTGTTTTGGCTCTTCGTGGTACCAACCAGTAATTGTATGACTTTCACCAAATTTTTGCTATGGCTAAGGAGTTCAGTTAGATAAGGAGGTTAGTTATTTATTAAGGTCCATGTCTCAAGTTTCAAATTGGGCATGCCCGGGTCCTGAAAATCGTTAGTAAGTTGTTAGTAAGCCCAATAGCTATGTTTGTAACCGGCTGACTTTCAGACATTCAGCTGGCAAGAAACGAGCACAAGTTTTCGTCTATGCTTTTCAGTGGAGCCAGAGATTCACTAATCTTTGCTTGATTGGTATTGCATTATGATGGAATAAAACAACAAACGGTTTCATTGAATTGGCTGCGTTTCTTTTTATTATAAAAAGTAGCATATCATCATTTGATACAAATCTTAACACATAAGTTCCCATGTATTAAAATAAATGTTTGAACTGTCGTTTCATTTGATGCAAATCTCAACACATAAGTAGCATCATCTGAAGTTGATGTTTGCTATGTACTTGTATTAATAGATCAATTGTATATGTGAAGGTTGTTTCATCTCTATTCTCTAGCTGTGAAGGTCGGGTCATCCGTAGATAGCCCACCATCGGAGCAAATATTACTCAGTGCGCTTGTTGCAAGTTTAGTGAATGAAAATGAAGTTTCAAAGACAGCATTGACCTTTTTTGAGGCGAATAGTGGGGTTGAAACATATCGTAAGCTTCTTGAAATGTGGAGCAGGTGAGATATCATTTGTCCTAACATTTGCTGCATATTGAACGAAAGGGTTAAGCTATATTCGTTGCCTTTTTCTCCTACCATTCTGACTGTGATTTTCTTTTGTTACTGCAGTTTAAGACCAGAAACTAAAAATGTAATTTCAGTTGCTTCTCTTCTTAAAACTCTACAAAAGGCCAAGGAACACCTGAGGATTAATCTCAGCATGGCTGAAGAAGAGGTGAGTTAACTGTGACAAATATGCATCAACGGCGTCTAGAATACGTAAATGCTCACTGAGGAATAAATTTATTGGTAGAAGAGAACAAGAAAATATTGAAGCTTTGTCATTCAGAGAGGAAGCATGCTGGTTCAGGAGAGAAGCAGGACGGTAGCGCCAGCACTGGTAGTAATGCTTTGGCAGAATGTTGCTGGCGGGTTTGCAAATGGTTTGCAGATATTGGCAGTAGCATTGGCACTATTGTTTTTTATGCCCTGCAGATACACCAATAAGGTTTTGTAGTTCTGTGGAGTTTGTTCTTAATGGCTGGATTTATTTTGAAGTTCGTGTAGAATCATGAATATTATTTTGAGAACGGAAGTGTATATATTGGTTTTATAATTAATTATCATCTTAATCGAAAATTTTATATTTACCCAAAAATATATTATTGGAATATATTTTTTTTTTTTAAATTTTAATTGAGCAACGGCAACGGTCATTAAAAATGAACCGTTGCCTTTTATTATACATAAGGCAACGGTTGCTGTTAATACAACATATCAAATACATCAGTTTTAACAAACCTGATGCAACAAGTAGAGAAAAAAACGTCAGTTTCGTTTATAACCGACGCATATACTATTCAATTTTACGCGAAATTAAGGTACTAATTGCATCAGTTGTTGGGAAACTGACGCAAAAGCTAAGCGAAAAAGCATCCGTTACTGGAAAACTGATGCAAAAACTAAGCTATTTGCGTCGGTTCTTATAGCAATTGCATCAGTTGTATTTTAAGAACTGATGCAAATGATACATCAAATGCATCAGTTGTATACTAAGAACTGATGCAAATGTTTGTTTTTTGCGTCAGTTTCAGAACCGACGTTTCAATAAACGTCACCTCCAAAAACGTCAAGCAAGAACCGACGCAATAAGTCATATAGAACGGACGCAATAGGGTGTTTTTGTACTAGTGTAATATCACTCAAAATTATTTTTCAATAAATAGACATCCATTCTCTAAAATTTCAATGCAATCCTTCAGATCAATCAACATCTCAAAATCTGTCGTATTCTTCTAAGGCACATCATCATACAAGTCAAGCTTATGTTTCAAAATCGCATTCCAATTTTCATGTTCTCAACACTTGAAGATCATACAACTCAATCAACATTCAATATAAGTCCCATACAACACAGATCTCCAACCATATTTCACATCATACTTACCTCATCCCCTTTTTCTGCGAAAACGTTGGTACAACATATATATATATATATATATATATATATTGGGCCCTGTCCTTTATTCTATACTACCCACGCTCTACATCTCTCAAGGGTAACCAGGTTAGACTGAAAGGGCCAGTGGCTTGGTTTAAGGGGGCCCCTAACTCATCCCAATCCTGGGGCTCCTAACAGTTACTAGCCTGGGGTTCATTTATTAGACTCTTCCTATATTCATTATTATTCATTTGGTTTAGGCCTGAGGATCGTTCGCTATGATACCACTTTGTAACACCCCCATTTACCTAGGAGCCTGAACTAGGACTTCCAGAGTAAATAGGACTGTTACCATCCTGAATGAACCAGGGTAGTAGATAATCACAGTGAAAGACACACAGTACTTTAATTTATAAACGATCAACTGAAAGCTATTACAAAGCAAAGTCCAACTAAAGTTCCAAAACAACTGTTACAAAACAAGTGAAGACTATAAGAGACTAAGTGATCTAAACTAGGTCGGTCCGATCCAAGTCTCTCCTCCATGCCCAAGTCTTAGTCCATCTGTCTCTGACCTGAAAGATCTACTCCCCATTCCGGATCATTGTAGGTGAATACGAATACACTGTCAACCTCGCGGTTGAGTAGGATAACACAATAATATAAAATGCAACAATGTAATATGCAAATGCAATGCCAGTGCTGAGCTCAATCACAACCCGAAACACCAATCATAACCCGAAACACCAAGCCATACCGAACCTCCCGGCAGACTATAATCGACCGTCGTCGAATACCAGCATAAAGCTGAAGACACCAGGCTTGGCCTGCAGACCACCCTGGGCTTTATATGAAATAATATCTGTCACCTCCCTCTCAATAATGCAATTGACATGCTTATGAATGCAATATTAAACAACTAATACTTGAACACCAAACACATATAAATCATCACTACTACAGAAAGCCTTAAGGACATCGGACTTTTATGGACAAGGACATCGGATTAGCAACCGATGTAGAGTTCGCTGATGTCCATTATGGGTGTCAAGGACATCGGTTGTGCAACCGATGTCCATTTGGTAATGCACATCGGATGTTTCAAAAGTCTGATTTCCATCATCCTTATGCACATCAGACTTTAGCTAACATCTGATGTCCATTTGGTAATGCACATCGGGGATTTAATAAATATGATGTCCTTCATTCTTATGCATATCATTCTGTAGCTCACATCTGATGTCCTTCATATGTATGCACATCGGAGGTGTAATATGTCTGATGTCCTTAATATGTATGCACATCGGAGGTTTAATATGTCTGATGTCCTTCATATGTATGCACATCATTTTTTTGCTGTAATCTGATGTCCATTTATGTTTTGTACATCGGAGGTTTAATATGTCTGATGTCCTTCATATGTATGCACATCATTTTTTTGCTGTAATCTGATGTCCATTTATGTTAATATACATCATACTATTGAATAAACCGCTGTCCTTGATGTTGCCTTTTTTTTAAAAAAAAAAGCTGATATTGATGGTTTGTACCACTAGTATACATTATTCAGATGCCAGCCAGACTGCCATACCATCAACCAAACAAACACAAATTCAAAGCGAAGCACGACAAAGTCGTTCGTCTTTCATTAAACATGGACAAAGCAAATCACGACAAAGGTCGGTCGGCTTTCATATACATTATCCAAAATCATCAACTAACCAAATATATAGGGTTATCTGTCATTTTAGACGACATCCAAAATAGTCTAGAGATCACAAGTTTAACAACAACTAACCAAACATCGGCTTAGTTTGCAAAATCAAAGTACGTACTACGTTACTAGCTAGAAAGACTATGCATTTAGAAAATAGTCCGCCCACAAGTCCCTGGCCTCGTTGATTTTTTCTTGGGAATATGGCAGTCGGTGTTTGAAAACCTGTAAATAATACACAAAATTCTAACTTTAATAATAATACAAATTAATTAACAAGTGATACGGATAATACCATATGGCACCGGATTGGGAGCTATTAGTTATTACTACATTGCATCATGTCGTGCATGGGTACAAGTGTAGTAGTGTACAACGGCTACAACGGCCATGCACACGATTCAAGTGTAGAAGTCGTGTGCAATGGCAAGTGACTGTCAAAGATAGTACGTGATTAGTGACCAAGAGCTTTCGTAGGGGGGTAGAGGGGCAAGTTCATACATACATGATACATTCAGCCATGCTCAATCGATGAGGGAGGCGGTAAACTAATCTACCTTACATACACCACATTGATTATTACACAGCATCCAGATAAACCCTTTGAGAGGCTTTGCATATCTTACACCTCTAAACATTGCATAGAGACTTGATATACAAAATTCGATGATTATATCCTAGACCGTTCATAAAAGCATACTCACCCGAACTCCAAAGCAGTTTACAAGTCACAATTCACAATTGATCATTAACTAAACACAACTAACATATGGCACCGGATTGGGAATCAAGCACGTTTATGAAAATATTTACGAGTTTTATAGTGGAAGGATAATCTGACCTCTTCGATAGGTGCAGTCGGATTAGCTCGAGTGACTATTTCTAGCATGTACCTCATTACGTAGTACCCGCATTCAATGTCACCTTGCTGACGCGCACACTGCAAAGAGATAACGACAAATTAAACCAAAATGTTCTGTACTAATATAATTGATGATTAGGCTGTCCTATCTAGTAAACAGTTAACAAATTACCAGTGTTTTCAGCCATGTTGGTGTTTGAGAACTCATTCTTGACCCACCATTGAAGCCGTAAATTCTTACAGATCTATACAAATGTTTCAATAAATAATTGTCAGCCACATTATTGGTTCCATCAACTTGATTACGTATTAATTAATAGTTGAACTTACGAATTAATTAAAGTTTTCAACTTTGAAGGCGCTGAATTTCCAAGTGAGTCAAACCAGTAAATTTTATTATGCTCTACAATGTCAAATACAAGGAGCATCCAATGATCCCTGCAAATAATTTGTAATGTATAATTAACATGAAAATCGGGAATCATTAAGCAAGGTAAAGGTGATCGGGTATATGTACTTACTGTTCGAAATATGGAGCGAGAAAAATCTTTTTCGGACTCAAGTCTTTCATCCTTTTACAAATCTTGTTAATTCCTTGGTCATCATTGTCTACGAAGGAAATCAATTCTGGGCTTAAAAAACCATAGGTTTCCATGTCACAGACGCTACATAAGTACCTGTAACAATATAATACGACTTAGAAGCAAACGAATGGTATGTACTTCAAATTAATGACCAAAGGCAAACTATAATGAGATGCAATTTTAAAATTCTGATTGAATATGTACATACCCAAGAAAAGTCTCAATGACTTGAAGGCTAATCTTTCCCATGTTTAACAGTGCACTAAGATCCTCCTTGAGGAGGCGCACCCTTTTCTTAGTAGATCCTAGGACATCCTCGCTCAAATACATGTCAGTTACTTGAGTATCGCCCATCACACTAACTACCTTGGACATTAATCGTCTACAATCATATTTTTGGTCCAAAAGTGCTTTCAAGCTTTTGTTTGATCTTGTCACTGGTTCATTTGTTCTGCTTATTTTACCGCTTTCTACTTTTTTGGAATGAGTACTGTCAGGTATCTTCAGCCTTTTCAATTTACTATTCGTCACCGACTTGTCTCCTGTCTCTGACTCATTTTTCTGCAAAGGAAAGAAAAACAAATTTGAGTTCATGCTCATAAGTCATAAGAAAAACAAATTGTGAGTGCGCTGATCTGGTCAACTCGAATAATGGTCCCTGGAAATGCAAATAATACTTGGTCCCTGGAAATGCAAATAATACTTGGTCCCTGGAAGTAGCTTTGTTGCCCTTCTGTTAAAAAAAGGTTCAGAACTTTCATATAATACTTGGTTTATTGACACTTAACTTGATTTCAAATTTATATTGCAGAGGTATGGTTGAGCTTCTGGTCACTATAATTCACTTTACGAAATACGAGGTTTGTCCCTTGTAAAATTATCATTCTCTACAATGCAGTAGGTTTGTTCCAGAATTCTTCAATATATATGTTCAGGTACAGTTCAATTTAGTAGCGTGCAACACCGTAACAACGTAAGGAAAACAACAATTCATACCTTTAAGGAGCGTAAGGTGATTAAATTCTTTGGCCAAAGCAGAAATGAACCAATTGCATCACCAACAGTAGCAAATTCATCAGTTGGCAGAGGTAATGCCGTCTCCTCCTGATTTTCCATGATAACGTAAACGCACACCCTTAAAGCATCCGCTCCAATTCTTTGACCGGGACAAACTGATGCCTCACTGGAGCTCTTGAAAACTCGTCCTAGTGTAACCTTCTTCTTTTCACCATCTTCCATAGCTAGCTCGCATTCAAAGCCCTTAGGAAAGCATGAAAAGACAATTAGCGCTTAGAAATTGAAAGGCTACAATTTGTAATAAGTATCAGCGCTAATACAAACACATGTACCTTCTCAGGTATCTCATCAAATGGGTCAGGATAATCATCATGATGACTATCATTCCCAGTTTTGCAAGTCGTCTCGACCTCAGCAACGACCTTCTCATTATTTTCAATAGTTTGCGAACTACTAGCATTCCCATTTGTCCTTATATGTTCCATGTCTTTATAGATCTCTGCCCTCACTTTTTCTGTGATCTGTTGAGTCAACTTCTCCAGAAACTCGGATGAAATTTCTCCCTCACCTCTTTTTCTTTTGCATTGGCCAAAGTAATGCCTATGACCAACTCGACCTCCAATTCCTCTTACACGACCATAGTGCTCAGGAGTTCCCAGTGCTTTTGTTAATTCATCATCTTTACCATTAGGTACAAACTCTCCTTTCTTCACCATTTCATTCAACACATGCTGCATGTATACAATAATTGATTACGCAAAACATATATACATAACATGCAATATATATATATATATTATTAACAGTGTTATAAAAACACCCCCACGTTTGAATGTTCGGCAGAAGCAAACAAATGTGTCATGGGGTCAGAAGTATTCGGGGGTGCAGCAGGTCTGTTTCTGGGTCTGTTGGTAGCTGCTGAGCTCTTTTTCTGAATTCTGGAAGGTCAGTAGGGGTACGTTAGCAGAGTAGGTCAGTAGGGGTTCCTACTGGTCTGGAATTGTTAGATTCTGGGTCTGTAGTGTAGAGTAGATAGGTCAGTAGGGGTTCCTTATGTTCTGGATTTGAGCAAGTTTGCTAGAGAATGGAAGTACTCACAATGTCATTAATTTTTTTGGCTGTTTCAGAATTTAGAGTTTCACCATCTTTGCCTAGTCTTCCCTCAATCCATAAGTCACCTCGTTTTATAACAGTTGGGGCTTGACTGTTTTCCCCTCCATCAGTGTCGACTTCTTTCATTTTCAATTTTTCTTCCAACTTCTCCCTTGTTCTGCGATATCCTCCGCGTGACATTCTGTGGGGGTAAATGTTCTTCGACTGAACCTCTGCAGCGGCTTTACTGATAGCCTAATAAAAAGAATCAATCCACATCTCTTATCAGATACAAAGGCAAAATACCTATTTTTGTTATAACATGAAATAAAATAATTATAAAAGATATGCCAAGTACTCACTTGAAATTCTTCTGACGTACGCCTTTCTTTAAACTCCTTCCATACCTCCGGAGAAATGTAAGGATACTTCTTTGTCGGATCAGTCTCTTCTGGCAACTTTCTTTTCTTAGGTGGTTTTCTGTGCACATACAAAGAGGTCAACTTTGACTTAAAGTTTGTCCATGTAGCCGATAACCTGCTTCTGCTTTGTCTCTGGAATGTCGAAAACAGTCTACAAAAAGAAAATAACAACATCATCCATGTAGCATTGGTTGCTGTAGAAGTTATTATTCCCCCACTTCCCCTTCAGACTCTAAACAGGGAGTAAAATTCAAATACTTTAATAAAAACATGCTTGGATTTATTGTAATTGTTAAGGGGCTAATGGGCAATGTATGAAAGAACAAAGGAAAATAAGCGCCAGTGGATAGAGTACAGAGATGATGAGAGAGCAATGTTTACTCCATAAAAGAGGATAATAGTTACTCACCTACTTGGCCATACCAAACGAAAAACAATGTCACCATACTCTACCCCAACCTATGTAAATACTTATTACACAAACTAGTAAAGTCATTGTGAGATGACAGTCAGGACTTGGGTTAGAAAAACTTCAGCATCACAATTTCCACAAGGAGTTCCATTTACACCAAAAAAACTCTAAATCTCCTACCAGTAGCAGATTTAACTTTTCTGAACTTTCTGTTTGACTTAGTATGATCAAATGTATAGAGCCAATTCACTGTAACACCCCCATTTATTTAAGGGCCTGTACTAGGACTCCCCAAATAAATAAGGGTGTTACCATCTCAGTTTTCCGAGGCAGTAGATACAAAGGAAAGATAAACAGTACTTTAATTAAAATTAAAGTCATAACATGTTCTTACAACTGTATCCGAAAGTCTCAACAAAATAAATAAAGTACAACTCATGCTAAACTGACTAAGGTGATCTAGACTCTAGTTTGGTCCGGATCCAAGCTCTTTCTCCCATTGCTCCCCCTTAGTCTCAGCCACCTGTCAATCTGCTCCCCAATAAATTGGTTCATCACAGGTGATCACGAATACACAGGGTCAACCACGAGGTTGAGTAGGGAAAAAGAAATAAATATACCAACAATATAATAAACTCCGCACCGATCCAACGCCAAATAAACTCCGCACCGATCCAACACCATATAAACTCCGCACCGATCCAACACCATATAAACTCCGCACCGATCCAACACCATATAAACTCCGCACCGTATCACAAGACCCAATATTTTCACATCGTATCATATCACAGAAATATATGAGACAATTAAACACAATATAATACCAATCATCCAATGAGATATGTAAATGGTTAACATAATAATAACAGATCACTCGTCATCATATATACAGTATTCCCCTACCTGAATTAGCAGGAAATGCAGACAAATCCGAGGCTTGTTAGAAATGTTCCACGCGAAACTCGCTACCTAAACAGATATACGTCACGAATTAACAATCTTCCCGAACCCCTTAACGATCATACTTACTATAAATAGCAACCTTCCATAAGTGGAAAGTTTCTAAAAATAGAAACTTTCCAATTATAGAAACTTCCCAATATAGGAACTCCTTTGACTTAAAAGATTCCCGACTCATAAACTTCGACTACCCAAACACGAAACACAACTTTATAACGATAGTAGTAACATGACAACACTAAATAAAAGATAATAACAAAATAATTCTTAACAATAATAACAATAATAATAATAATAATAATAATAATAATAATAATATTATAATAATAATAATAATAATACTCAACATTACTAACGTACCCAGGAACGCGTTACAACTCTACGACCGCGGAACCCCAAACCCACGCACCATGCCAGCCCGCCTTCTCCAACCGGCAACCACCACAACCAACACCTCGCAACACATCGACTCTAGCCGACGAGATGAACCATGGCCATAACCAGGCTCGGTTCATCACCTAACCCTCCCCAGACCCTCTCGGGACAGCCCCCGCAACCAACACTTGCGAAACCGACACGACTCCGAACCACCTCCGTCACCACCCTTAACGTGAGACCAAAACATTGACTGTGGTACCACCGTGTCGACCTCCCCCGAGTCAACGGTGGCACCACCCATTAACCCTTACACGAAAACAACCCGAAAGCATAACTCGACGCCCAGACCACCACCCACGACTAACACCGACACCCAGACCACCACCCACGGTCACCACGATGACGCGATAACAGAGACACCTTTACGACTGAAAAGACACAAACGCAGACAACAACCAACTTACCTTATGCTTTCGCCGGATTTCGACTCGAACGCCCCTGACTGCCGCCGTGACAACCGTCTCCCTCTTTCTCTCTCTCTCCCTCTCGTACTTACGACTGCCGTCGTTACAAGTGATGGGGGTGGGTGGAAAAATACATAAAAAAAAAATAGGGTTTTAGGGTTGAGTGCCGTTTTGTTTATCAAACCCTCGGTGATAGCTTATTATGTCGTTAATTTGGTTTGGGTTTGCTTTGTTTTCATAAGTAACGGGTCTGGTAACTTGGCCCAGTCGATGAGGCTATATCACACATCCCACTTCCAACTATGTATCACATACCCATAACATAGTATCGAGGCCCAACCATAAATTAAAACACGACCTATTCCCTAATGCTCGATCCCGACATTACGTTAATAACATATAAAATATCAAAACACGTATTTGATAAATACGACCCATTCTCGACCCTTCGCTTAATTATTATAGGATATAAAAGCATTCTTTGATAATTAAATTATCGAATATAAATTATCGAATAACCATACAAAACATCGATATAAAAGAATAAAATTAAAATAAAATACGAAGTATTACAGTCTTCCCCCCTTAAAATGAACTTCGTCCCCGAAGTTCACCATCCCATAACAGTAACGAAACATATAACAAGCATAAAGTCATCACAAGTAGCACTTACATAAGCTTTAAAACACGAAATGTTACATTCTACCCTCGTTAAGAAAACTTTGTCCCCAAAGTTTAACATACTAAAGAAAATACCTGACACTTAAAGGACCATGACATTGATCACCGCATAGCAACCAAACAGGAGATCTCAGTCAACCAATCATAATATATCAATTAACCAAATCGCAATTAATCAAGATTTTACAATCATATCTTCCTTAAGACATGGTTACGTCCCCGTAACCTCATTATGCAAATCTCAGCTCATAAACCGTCTTACTCATTACTTTATCTCATACCATCTTACTTCAAGTAACCAAGTATCGCACTCGTCGTCGAATCTAAGACCAAAGACAAGGGTGAGTGAACTGACGGAATAAAACCGCGAATCAATACTTCATCTCAATATCGATTCAAATAACATAATTAACTCAATAACCCCGGTCACTCCGGACCGTAAACAAAACCGGCACACATGCCACATAACTCAATACCAGTAACCAATTTCAATTTCAATATCAATATCGTTAAGGTTCAAGGAACCGTGCTCAACACTTAAAGTAAAACTTTAAGCTACTCACCCGCAAGTCGAAGGTCAAAAGAAACGACAACAATAACACAATACAAAAATAACCCATCTCAATATCAATTAAGCGAGCCATAGCCATGGTTTCTTTGACAATTATCAACTAACTAAATAATCATTATTACCATCAGACAAGTCCTATACAATTAATCCCATTTGACATCCCAATCTTCTAAAACAACCATAAGCAAATAATACTTAAGCAAGTACCCATCTTTCTGAATATTCAATAGCAACCTTCGTGCTCACCAAAGTCCAACCGTTGTATATTCTCTCCAACATCAAAATCTTAATTTTTCACTAACAATTCACTTGCTTGAATAATCAAAACCCGATCTCACCAAAAGACAGAAGAAATACATACTATAAATATTAGTAGTATCCATAAAACAAGATAAACAATAAATCTCAGCATGTAAATTCCAATAAATCAATCAATTAGAAAGTATAACATATAACCACGAATAATAATAAGAGTAATAGGGATGGTAATATCGTGTTACGCAGTCAAACAGAATCAGATTAGCTAATGCTTACATATCCTTGAAATTTTGACACAACTCAGCATATTTCCCCCAATGTAGACAATCAGTAAACTCGTATATCATAATAGACAATTTAAAACATTTCACGTTTATAATCATATTATAGCAGCAGAATCATATTTTGGGAAGGACATAGAGCGAAATTAATTAACGTAATTAAGCATGGCGCACTGACATGTTACACAAAATACACGCCAATCACAGACTAACAAGACCGTTTATCATTCCTAGATGTCAATAAGTTAAAATCAATTAGGTACATTTCCTATCCACTCACATTACATCATTTATCATGAAACTATCAACATATGTGACTTGCAAATAAGGGGTTTACATACTGCGCAACAATTAAATTTCCGTGCAGGATTTCATCAATACATAGCTACATAATCTGTCAAATTGTAAACATTCAGCATAATTATCAAACATCAAGCTTTATCATGGTTTATCACTTCAGAAATATTTTGAAACGTTGGAAACATTGAAGCGGTAATTTGTGACAATTTATAAAAACGAACAAAAGGCAATTTCACAAGCTACAGATCATATCAAGACTACACAGAGACATTCTGATTCTTCTTTACTAGGACATTGTTCTTGTCGCTTTGAATTATGAAAATTTTAACAATAAAAGTAAACGAATTCACAAGGCTAGTACTTCATATTTCACATGTTAACCAATGAATAATCTCACATATCTTGATCAAATTCTTAATATAACAATATGTAAGTCACTACCTGGTATAACAATACACTTGAAAAAGTTATAAAAATTTATATTCACAGGGAACTAGACAGAGATAACTCTCAATAGACGAAAGAACATCAACAAGATTCACACTGTTCAAATAATCACAATCACAATTACATATAACCATTAGATTGCTATAACATGCTAATAAGCTCACCAATTATCTTTCATTTTGCCATATGGCAAGACTCTTCTTAGTCAAATATGCCTTTGACATCACATACGAGCAGCACATCATTAAAATTAGACATATACTGGAAATGATTTTTATATTAAACTTGACGAGGTAAACAAGGTTTTTCTATCATATAGTGGGGTTCATACTCATACCCTATGCCTACTATTCATGTTACTAAGCCCATATCAGAATATCACGTGGTCACATCACATAATTCACATTTGATTA
Source organism: Silene conica (assembly GCA_029255685.2). Taxonomy (NCBI): domain Eukaryota; kingdom Viridiplantae; phylum Streptophyta; class Magnoliopsida; order Caryophyllales; family Caryophyllaceae; genus Silene; species Silene conica. The sequence continues at coordinate 57,029,766 of CM055313.2, forward strand.
AACCTTTTTGATACGAAACTTACATACCTTACAGCTTCACCAATTAAACGTTATGCAACAACTTACAAAAATCATAATTAAATAACAACGTAGCCAACGTGTGAGCAACATAATCTTTTAGTAAATATAAGGAATTAGTTAAACAGAGGAAAAGTATCGTATGCATACCTCAAGGAAATTATTTAATACAATATTTACAATTTGAACAATTTGAACAATAACTTTACAGCATTTCAACAAAATTTTTGGCATCTTGCAAAAATCACAATTGAATAACTGCTCGTTAAGATTTTACATGGCGTGAACGAACATTCTAAACAGTAGAGTTGGAACTATGCACAAGCAATGACCAAGTTTTAAATGATTTCAGTTACAAAAGATAGATCAAAACGGGACTATGCAATTACAGTCTGACTACTGTCGAATAAAAGAATTATTTCTCCCAAAGACATAACTCATATCAAGCTAAAACACTAGTATTGTAAACCCAACTCAGAAGATTATCATACATAAAATTTTCATCCTCAACTATGAAACACGTATAAAGTGACAGCCGGGACAAACCAGGTAACATTCTGAAAATTTGTTAAAATTTTGGTCCCTTTGCAACTACACATCACTACATCCACGCTCAACCTTTCTCATCCAAACACATTGACAATCATTTGAAGCATAGACATCACTCTGTACCATATTAACATTCATTCTTCATTTCGATTGTAGTTGGCATCAAAAATACGGTAAAGGTTTCGAAACTGAAAATAAAATCAATTAAATAACTTGACAGTTATACATGTGTATCCAAGTACGGAAATATAACCTAGTGACTACTACGTATCCCTTATTGATGACAAACTTCATAACGGATTTAAATGTATATAACGGTATAAAATTTTAAATGCGATATACGCAACACATGACTACATACATTCATAGCTTAGAACACACATCCTGCATATTACTAAACATGGATTGCTAAAGCAATTAGTAACATAATAAAATCATAAGTCTCAAATTCCGATCACATTTGCCTGGTATGCCTATCAGTGAACTCTTGCAGCGTATAAGGCATGCAAATAAGAAGTGTATACACATAGAATAGTACAGGCAATTATCAACGCGCACGACCTCTGGTTTGGTCTACTAGCTCTACCCATAAGACTTAGCTTGGTTCCACCTCCTGTAACGACATAGCATAGCTGGCTCTACTAACCATTCCAGTCAATCATGATCATATCTCTCCTACACCTACCCTTTTAGGTGACTATAGCTCATCAACTTATTACACAAGTCATTATACTATATCTCTACTTAACGGTTCAGGGATCATACAGCCGCATGCATATCACCACATATATACAAGTAAAGCTCATATTCAAAATCTCTTGTTCTCAATACCAGAAATAGTAGATCTCAACCAACACTCAACATAAATCTCATGATTCACAGTATATATTACCAACCATATCACACATCGTAACTTACCTCATTCCTTCTCCTGCAAGAATGTTAGTACAAGACATCTAGGTTACTATATAATCTACCCCACTTTTCAATTTCTCTCATTGGGTTCCCGAGACAGAACAGAAAGGGCCCAGGTTTGGTGTGAGGGGGCCCCTAACTCATACCGTTCCTTTTTGGGGCTCCTATCAGTTTCATCTCGGGGTTCATTTTATTTGACTCGTCCTACGTTCATTATCATTCATTTGGTTTAGGCCTGAGGATCGTTCGCTCTGATACCACTTTGTAACACCCCCATTTATTTAAGGGCCTGTACTAGGACTCCCCAAATAAATAAGGGTGTTACCATCTCAGTTTCCCGAGGCAGTAGATACAAAGGAAAGATAAACAGTACTTTAATTAAAATTAAAGTCATAACATGTTCTTACAACTGTATCCGAAAGTCTCAACAAAATAAATAAAGTACAACTCATGCTAAACTGACTAAGGTGATCTAGACTCTAGTTTGGTCCGGATCCAAGCTCTTTCTCCCATTGCTCCCCCTTAGTCTCAGCCACCTGTCAATCTGCTCCCCAATAAATTGGTTCATCACAGGTGATCACGAATACACAGGGTCAACCACGAGGTTGAGTAGGGAAAAAGAAATAAATATACCAACAATATAATAAACTCCGCACCGATCCAACGCCAAATAAACTCCGCACCGATCCAACACCATATAAACTCCGCACCGATCCAACACCATATAAACTCCGCACCGATCCAACACCATATAAACTCCGCACCGATCCAACACCATATAAACTCCGCACCGTATCACAAGACCCAATATTTTCACATCGTATCATATCACAGAAATATATGAGACAATTAAACACAATATAATACCAATCATCCAATGAGATATGTAAATGGTTAACATAATAATAACAGATCACTCGTCATCATATATACAGTATTCCCCTACCTGAATTAGCAGGAAATGCAGACAAATCCGAGGCTTGTTAGAAATGTTCCACGCGAAACTCGCTACCTAAACAGATATACGTAACGAATTAACAATCTTCCCGAACCCCTTAACGATCATACTTACTATAAATAGCAACCTTCCATAAGTGGAAAGTTTCTAAAAATAGAAACTTTCCAATTATAGAAACTTCCCAATATAGGAACTCCTTTGACTTAAAAGATTCCCGACTCATAAACTTCGACTACCCAAACACGAAACACAACTTTATAACGATAGTAGTAACATGACAACACTAAATAAAAGATAATAACAAAATAATTCTTAACAATAATAACAATAATAATAATAATAATAATAATAATAATAATAATATAATAATAATAATAATAATAATACTCAACATTACTAACGTACCCAGGAACGCGTTACAACTCTACGACCGCGGAACCCCAAACCCACGCACCATGCCAGCCCGCCTTCTCCAACCGGCAACCACCACAACCAACACCTCGCAACACATCGACTCTAGCCGACGAGATGAACCATGGCCATAACCAGGCTCGCTTCATCACCTAACCCTCCCCAGACCCTCTCGGGACAGCCCCCGCAACCAACACTTGCGAAACCGACACGACTCCGAACCACCTCCGTCACCACCCTTAACGTGAGACCAAAACATTGACTGTGGTACCACCGTGTCGACCTCCCCCGAGTCAACGGTGGCACCACCCATTAACCCTTACACGAAAACAGCCCGAAAGCATAACTCGACGCCCAGACCACCACCCACGACTAACACCGACACCCAGACCACCACCCACGGTCACCACGATGACGCGATAACAGAGACACCTTTACGACTGAAAAGACACAAACGCAGACAACAACCAACTTACCTTATGCTTTCGCCGGATTTCGACTCGAACGCCCCTGACTGCCGCCGTGACAACCGTCTCCCTCTTTCTCTCTCTCTCCCTCTCGTACTTACGACTGCCGTCGTTACAAGTGATGGGGGTGGGTGGAAAAATACATAAAAAAATAGGGTTTTAGGGTTGAGTGCCGTTTTGTTTATCAAACCCTCGGTGATAGCTTATTATGTCGTTAATTTGGTTTGGGTTTGCTTTGTTTTCATAAATAACGGGTCTGGTAACTTGGCCCAGTCGATGAGGCTATATCACACATCCCACTTCCAACTATGTATCACATACCCATAACATAGTATCGAGGCCCAACCATAAATTAAAACACGACCTATTCCCTAATGCTCGATCCCGACATTACGTTAATAACATATAAAATATCAAAACACGTATTTGATAAATACGACCCATTCTCGACCCTTCGCTTAATTATTATAGGATATAAAAGCATTCTTTGATAATTAAATTATCGAATATAAATTATCGAATAACCATACAAAACATCGATATAAAAGAATAAAATTAAAATAAAATACGAAGTATTACATTCACAAAGAGAGGCCAAAACACAGGTAAACATGTACCAGCTCACTGATGAGTGAGGACTTCCCACCCACCCCCACCAATTTAAGGGGAAAAAAAGGTTCAAACAACAAATAAAGGACAAGTGTGACAAATGACAATATAAGAACAACACAATCAAGATCAGTCTCCCTGAATACAGCATATCCATGCTTGCTTATATATGTAAGATACCACAAACCTGTGATGTAGATATGGGTAGCTGTCGCCATTTTTGCTGAAAAGTCCCTGGGTCTAAGACAGCCTTCGAATTAAGTTTAAGAGAAGGCGGAGGAGGAGTAGGTGCAGATACTGCAGCTGGTACTATACTCAAACCAAGTAAATCATCAATGCCCATGCTAGTCTGTGGAGATTGTAGCACTGGCTGTGTGTCTACAGCAACCAACGGTGCAGAAACTGTAGCTTTGACTTAAAGTTTGTCCATGTAGCATTTTCTGAGAAAGATTGGCCTACTATATGGACAAACCAGCCACCCACAAACCAGCCAAATCCAACAAAATCCCGCCTCGACCCATAAGTTCATAACCCAAAACCACCACAATCAGTAGCCACCCACAACCAGCACTGTTTCTGAGAAATGGATCCAGTTCTGCTATGCAAGATTGGCCTACTATATCCCAGTTCCCCAAAGTTATGTTATCCAGAATTTTAACTCAAGTTCCTATCACTTCAAAAACAGCTCAAATTACAGTTATGTTATCCAGAATTTTAACTCAAGTTCCTTAGTTCCACCAGTGCATCAAACCAATCTCACAAAATCAAACAAACAATCCTCTCGCTCACAAACAATCCAGCTGCAAGATGCTTAAATCTTTGTTCATCTTACACAGTTAAACAAAAAAACATAATACATAACCAGGGCGATAAACCCCCACAATGCCACATACATCCAGGCATCCAGCTCCAACAATGATAGGCAAAACATGAAAACAAGAGATTGGCACATAAATCTCTATGTTAAAACAGAAAAGACATGAAAACGAAAGCTTAGACATGCTTGTAGGAATAATGTAATGATCATCTTACCTTTACATCATCCCAAATCTTCAGTTTAAGATCCTCGGTCACATCCTTCCAGGTAGGAATAATGATAGGCACTTTCGAGCGTCCAAGTAGCCCAACATAACTCGTATACTTGGAACCAATCTTCCCAATTGGGAGACCATCATTATCAAAGACAACTGTTAGCTTTTTCCCTTGATCACGTAATGTTGTTATCTCCCTCATAAGCACTACACTTTTATTTGCTCTTTCGTTCACGTTGTTTACTAAGAGATGATGCTGATACTGAAGACATGATTACCCTGCATCAAAATATATTACAATGACGAATAATAAGTATATCAGATCAGCAGACTTTAAATGCTAATTAATTCATCAGAAGTGCTAGGACTAGCAGAATAAAACCAGTGAACAAAGGATAAAAACATTAGCATGCATTAAAATGATGATATTGTCTTAAAAGGAAAAACACTGTCTGATCTATAAAATATTACTAACAATTACATAAACAAACAAGGTCTATAAATAAAGACAGTAAAACAAGGTAGAATAGAGGGACAAGGTACTTTGGGAAACACCCCTGAATCATACAACCCTCTGGCCTGTTTTGGTTTCTTACATAGGCAGCTAAGGGTTTCATATATCGCTCAAAGGGATACATATTTCTTAAAAATGCAGGTCCACAAATCTTAATTTCCCTCACCAAATGTACTACTAGGTGCTGCATTATATCGAAAAATGAAGGAGGGAAAAACATCTCAAGTTCACACATAGTAGTAATAAGATCTCGTTGTAATGTATTCAAGGTATCCGAGTCAACAACTTTGGTAAATATTGAATTGAAGAAATAACAAAGTCTAATAATAGCTATCCGAACATGATTAGGCAGAACTCCACGAATCGCTACTGGAAGTAATTGTTGCATTAAAACATGACAATCATGTGATTTCAAACCAACCAGTTTTAACTCCGCCATATTTACAAAATTACTTATGTTTGAAGAATAGCCTTGAGGTACCTTCACCCCATGTAAAGATTCACACACACTTTGTTTCTCATGTCGTGACAAAGTAAAACAAGCCGGGGGTAAATAGGTTCTTGACCCTCTAATTTCTGGTGCTAATTCTATTCGTATTTTTTGAGCAACCATATCTTCTCTAGCTTTGACACCATCTTTGGTTTTACCAGGGATGTTGAGAAGTGTGCCAATAAGGCTTTCACAAACATTTTTCTCCACATGCATGACATCAATACAATGTCTCACCGACAAATGTTTCCAATATGGTAAATCCCAAAATATAGACCTCTTTTTGTATAATGTACCATTATTTGGCCTCTTATATGGCTTACCAAAATTATTTTCAATGTTTTTCACTTTCTCATAAACCTCTTTCCCACTCAAAATTTTTGGAGGGTTTCTAAGTTCTTGTTTCCCATTAAATGGCTTCATTTTTTTCTTATAAGGGTGTGAGCGGTGGAGCAACCTTCGGTTATAAAGGTAGACATTCTTTCCTCCATGAGCTAAACGATCGGAAACTGTATCCTCACTACTACAAAATACAGATACAAAGACGGTTAAAAACCGTTCTCCTATGAGTGGCGGAACCGTGCTCCCCCTGGCCGTGCTCTTTACCTAAGAGAACGGTTCAACCGTGCTCTTAGTTGTGCACTTACCAGAACGGTTCTGACATGAACCGTTCTCTTATGTCATGCTCAACCGTTCTCTTTGCCCTGTTTAACCGTTCTCTTTACCCTTTTTAACCGTTCTCTTAGGTCACTTACCAGAACGGTTCTATTGTGAACCGTTCTCTTTTGTCCTGCCCAACTGTTCTCTTTCCCCTTTTAAACCGTTCTCTTAGGTCACTTACCAGAACGGTTCTATTTTGAACCGTTCTCTTTGCACCTGTTCAACATTCTCTTTGACCACACTTTCCAGCACGGTTGCCTGATGAACCGTTCTCTTTTGTTCAAACTTCGCGCCATATTTTTGAATTAATAGAGCACGCTTGAGACCGTAACCGTTCTCTTTGCACCTGCTATTTTTTTTTAATAATTTAATTTATAATTCATCCGGCCTATAATTTTTCCTGCAAATAAACGTACAATAACATTGCTCCAACAACTACATCATTCATATAACATTGCTCCAACAACTAAGCTACATCATTCATATAACATTGCTCCAACAACTAAGCTACATCATTCATATATACAACATACTTTCCGATCCACAAATTCTAGATACAATACGTATGTACTTAAGCTAAACTTCTAGCTACGACTTAAGCTAAACTTCATCATCGTTCATGGGTGACTTAAACTGGAGCGCAAAGTTAGCCCATATATCCCTCACCTCGTCAATCAGCTCAAGCGGATATGTCAATGGGGCTCTAAGCATGAACTACAAACAAATTTTCAAAAATTGGTTAGAAAAATTTTATCCAAGACTCGCTCCTATATATATAAGTAAAATGAACTAAAAAACCAAAAACATACGTACATTTGGAGTAATAGTAACATATCTTCCTTTGATGACGTCCAACATGTATCGACAAATATAATATCCACATAAAACGGAACCACAAGGCTGCAAAGGGGCCTGAAAGGGTAGCTCATATTATAAATAAATACTTCACGCACATGTACTATACTTAATAAGAGAAACAATATGTTAATATATATATATATATATAGAGATATATACTATATATACAAGAAGTACCTTAATCTTTTTCCAAACAACGCCATTGGCCTCATATTTTGCAAGTGGATCGATAGAGTTCCTTTTCTCAAAGGCCCTGTATATATAGATAGCAAGGTTTATATATTTATTCAGTTTTAGTTGATAATGAAGCGTTAATTTAAAGTATAATAGAAAAACAAGCTAAGGTCTATGATTGATGGCTTTTGGGTGGCTTAACTTTTGTTCCTAGCCTACAGAAACATTTTAAGGCAAATGCAGGGGAGTAACGGGAGGTATAATATATGAAGGCAAAATAAAAAAGATCATAAATAAGTTAGACATACTTGGTAATTGTATCCATGAAAAATTGACGAGGCTCTGTATGTCCGGCAGGATCACACCAATACACTGTACTTTGAGCCGGATTGATCACGCCCAACATCCAATGCTTACTACAAGTTATAGAAAAATACAACGAAGATATCAACTTAAATATTGACAAAAAATAATAAAATAATTAATCAAGTCATCAATAATAATACTATGAAAAGAAATTTATAATTACGTACCCCTGGGCATATGGAGCAAATATAAGTTTCCGACCTTTTCCACAATCGGTACATGTCATTGCCCTAGCAACATAATCGGATCGATAATTTTCATCCGGAGCAACGGATTCTGAGGACAATGTCTCTGGGCACAAGAATCCATAGTGACTACTAATTTGCATGGTATCGGCAAGATCACTCAAATACCTACAACAATAAGAATCCATAGTAACTATCTAGTACTAGTTTGCATATTATCAGATATATACTAATGGGATTGCAAAGGGGAAGCTTAAACAAAGAGACCGAAGCTCATAAAGAGTGTGATGTGAGAGGCACCAATCATTTGTTCATCTAACAAATGAACAACCTCCTCATAACTAAGGTAGCAAGTTTGTTCATTGTGTAACACATGTTCGTCAATGGGAACACTGATCATTGTCCCACTTGCCTTTAAAACCCGAGCCTCAGTTGCTAATAACTTCAAATCCATGGTCCTCTGCTTTTGCTTAAAATTGGGACTAACTTCAATTCCAAGGAAAGATGGCGAAATCGAGGGCGAACACTTCTGAGGCTTGGACTTCTTTGCTGCTGCTGCTTTATTTTTTCCTTGATCATTCTTTTTCATGGTTATCTAAAAGTTGGCATAAATAAGTTGATAAATGGTATAACTCTCAGTGTATCTTATATCATTATATATACTAGCTAGAAATCTTAGTTACCTTCTCAACAGGACTATGTATATGACTTTGCGGCCACTGAATAAATGAACCCTTAGCATGAGTCAATGTTATCATATCACCAACAGGCATTGGTAAATCAACATTTTCCGACCCAGAATAGATTTCCTTGATTGACACTTTGCTAAAACCATCACGAAGGGCACTGCCATGAATGGAAACAAATTCGTCCTTACTTGATAGGTATACCATTCCTGAAGCCACTATCTTCGATGATTTGTTTGGCAGTGATAGCTCACAATCTTTCCAAGCCTGAAAATTTAAGTTATAGTAGAATTTCAAACTTTTTTCATTTACTATAAAGTAGCGTCTTTAATGAAAAGCTTACATATATACCTGTTGTGTTACTGGGCCAGGAGTCTTCAAACCATTGGTCACGGGTGGATCCTCAGTCACTTGTAGTGATTGCACTCCTTTTAGTGAGAGTGATTGCATGTGAGACCCCTGCATAGATAGATTAGTGTTTTAAAACTTTTTTCATCGACTTTGAACTAGATAGTGTTTTAAATGCAAAGCTTACAGATCCTTCTTAATGAAAACCTTTTACAACCTGCCGTGGTGATATGGTAGGAATCTTCAGAACATTGGTCTTGGGTGTTTGATAATCCTCCTCTCGGGGTGTCTCCTCTGGGCGTGGCTCTTCACTCACATGTAGTGATGCAGAATTTGTCGATCCCTCGGTACTCATAGATGCTCCTCCGTGCATTAAATCGTCTAATACTTTAGTACTTGGCTTCTCACCAGTTAGCCAAAACTGCATCATCACTGATTTCAGCTTTTCCAAGTCATCAATTTGGTGTTACATGTAATTGATCTTCTCGCACAACTCTTCTCTTGTCGGTTTTTTTGGTCCCTTCCCAAAATACTCTGTTATGGAAATACCGTTAGGAATTCCTCGCACACGGCCCGGATGCTCAGGCTTGCCTATCGCCTTAGCGAGTATGTCTTCCCGTCCTTCGGGCACAAATAATCCAGCCTCAACATCCTTTTCAAGGGATTCCTGCAAATCACCAATGTTAATTAAGTTTTTAGCAGCCAAAAAAAATGAATAAATAGCACTAATAAATTAAACAACTGAACTAAACCGAGTTAAATTACAAAAATGTTCAACTTACAATTTTCAAAGCAACTTCCTTATCATAATCAGTCATGTCCCCTTTCGCTGACTTGTGAGCCCTTAGCCAAGTTAAATATCGATCAACTTTTTCCACTTGTTTTCCCTTGGCAGCTAAATCTTCTTTCTATCAAAAAAGAAGAGAGTTCATGAAAATTCATGCCAACTTTTGACCTGGAAGTTAGCTAAAAAATGAAACCAATACATAGAACTTACGACTTTAACTTGAATCCCTCGATATCCTGCTCGTGAGCCAAAGTATTTCCCCTTTTTTTAGAGGCATTCTCCTTGTTCTTATCACTGATCGCCTAATAACATAAATCATATAGAGTGAAAAATAGTACGAGATACTATATACATATATATATTATCATGAAATAATTTGCGTGTCTACAAAAATAGAAATATTACCTTGAATTTTTCACTAGTGTGAGATGCCAGAAACTTGTTCCAATCATCTTGTGTAATCTGCTTATACAAGGGTGGTGGTGTCTTCTGGATAGCTCCTGTCTCATCATACATCCACTCACGAACCAAAGTGCATTTCCATTTTCTCCATAATTCAGCCAGCTTTTGGAGACACCAATCGTGACGCTCTTCAATGACATGGAAAGCACCCTGAATTGCCATAAAAAAGAATGATGTTATAATATTAGTTTCATTAGTTCTACTAAAAAAAATTCTTCAAAACCTCTAAAATTATTATAAGATAATAATTCTAATACTATAATAGTTATAATATTAGTTTCATTAGTTCTAATAAGAGATTAGAACTTATTTAAGGAAAACCGATTCTTACCCTATAGCTAGCTACCACAAGTTTTGGTTCTTAAGGCATTCTATGATGATCATTACTAAGCATTCTATGATGATCATAACTAAGTTTCTGAACTAAACATAGAATGGCAGTGGGGCAGTCTGCTGATGTAACAACAGGCTTTGAGAAAAATCAAAGAAAAATGAGACTTGCAACGTATCGAGAATACTTCCAACTCGAAATTCATTTTCTCAATGGAACAACAGGCTTTGAGACAATCTTAAAAACTAATGGATATGCCCCCACAGACCGTTCATTTTATAAGGATATGTACTTGGAACAATACCAGCGACAACATCTAACTTGCACCTTGCACTGTCCCTTCAATATATTCTATTTCTCTTGATCATTCATTCACAAATAAAGTCTCCAGATTAGCTCAATTTCTATTTCAAGAAGCATATATCTCCAGTCCCTACTCTCTGGTGCAGTCACTGGGTTTCCTTGCACTACCCTACCGACTGCTTACTGCTACTGCCTTCTGCTACTGTTCTTCGTACCACAGTCCATCTAGTAATCAATTGTTCATCTATTAATCAATTGTTCTACTGCGTGTTGCTGCCCCTCACTGTATTCGCTACTATCTGTTTCGTGCTTGCTGTTTCGTGATTTTGGTTCTGTTTCGTGATGAATGCAGTGCAGTAGCAGCTGGGGGCAGCAACAGCCAGCTGCAGACGCAGCCAGGGACAGACGCGCAAACTGAGTATAGGTACAGGAAGTATATGTAGGAAGTAGTGCAGAAAAGACGCGGGGCTGGGGTCTGTTCAGAACGGAATTAACGGGGCTGGGGTGTTGCAGAAATAGAAATGCACAGCAGGAATGTAAGAACAGCAATGCGGACAGACGCGCAGGGGCAGGAACACTAGCAGAAACAGTAGCGAAATAGAACGCAGAAATGGGGAGGGGCTGTTGTAGTGACAGAATCATAGTAGAGCAGTACGTGTGACATAGAAGTTCCCGAAATTGTTAACACCCAAAACCCAAATCCAACAAAGCCCTTCATCAATTACATTAACCCATAAGTTAAACATATTATACTCACCATCCAACCACATAATCATTCACAATGAAATTCCCAAAATTCAACCGGTCTTAACATGTATACTCCTAAATTTGGGCAGGCTTTAGCCCCTTTCACCGTATTACCAGATAGGTTACCGTATGCCGGGAAATCATTAATGGTGCAAAAGATCATGGCACGTAGGTTAAAAGTCTCACGACGATATGCATCATATACCTCTACCCCTTCATCCCACAATAACTTCAAATCATCGATCAATGGTTCTAGGTAAAAATCTATATCATTTCCAGGTTGCTTAGGCTCCGAAATAAGTAGTGACAACATAAGATATTTACGCTTCATGCATAACCAGGGAGGCAGATTATAAATTGTTAGCAAAACCGGCCACGTACTCCACTGACTACTAAGATTACCAAACGGATTCATACCATCCGTACATAGTCCAAGCCTTAAATTTCTAGCCTCGGTTCCAAATTCAGGAAATATATGGTCTATGGTTTTCCACTGAGTTGAATCAGCCGGATGACGAATTTTGTCATCTACTATTCTACCATCACCATCAGCATGCCACACTAAGTTTTTCGCATCTTTCAACTTCGCAAATAGTCGTCTAAATCTAGGGATAATGGGAAGATACCACAAGACTTTAGCAGGGACTCCTTCTTTTTGGGAATTTTTTTTCGACAACTTGTAACGTAAAGACCCACACTTTGGACATTTGTCTAAATCTTTATAATCTTTTCGAAATAAAATGCAATCTTTCGGACATGCATGTATCTTTACATAATCAACTCCCATTGGACACAAAATCTTCTTAGCATCATAAGTATGCTTAGGGAGTTCATTGCCATCTGGTAAAATCTTACCCAACAACTCAAGCAAACTTGTGAAACCCTTATCACTCCTACCATTTTTCGCCTTCAAACTATATAATTTTAAAGTTGCAGATAGACGACTGAAAGTTGAACCTGGGTATAGGGGTTTAATTGCATCACCAAATAGATTATCAAACACCTCAATTTCATCCGGGTCTTTGGTGGATTGTTTCAAATCATTAAGAAGATCGTCTACTCTATCAAAATTTTCATCCTCTCCCTCGAAGTCGCTTTCATCCTCTTAATTACTAAACAAAGTTGGCAACACATCCTCCCCATGCCAAATCCATCTTGTATAACTTTTATCTATACCATTGCATAAAAGGTGACTTTTCAATTCCACAGCGTCAAGGTACTGATTATTACCACATTTAACACATGGACAAAATATTTGTTCGACATCCTCTGCATTATTAACAGCATGTCTAACAAATTCTTCCACCCCTTTACTATATCTAGGATCTAAACGATCGGCAAACATCCATTCACGATCCATAATCCCAATCTGCGGATGAAATTGAGGTGTTATTAATACACTTTCGAAATTAATTCACTAAAATAAATGGTATACAATGGAATATTTATGAAATTTTTTTTGTGAAAGAGTAAAATAGGTATGTAAAAAAATAATTCCGGTGGAAGTTAAACCCATTTTCATCTGAAATCTGAAAAATATGGGCAGGCCTCTTTAGCCATAAATATGATTAAGTGGTTGAATTATGAGTGAGTAAATAATAGTGTAATTAGTTGGATGGCTGAAAATTGGGCGTGAAGCATATTCATGAGAGAATGGGACTTGAGGTAGAAGCCAAGTTCTACTATGCTCATTATGTATGACTTTTGAGTGTTAGGAACATTTCATATATCGATTCATTTCACAACAAAAAAAAACATTACGCAGCATTTCAATTGGTTTCACAAATAGCAAGGTAATAGTATATGGGATGTATTCATATTTATGTTATCCCTGTATATGGGAACATGAGGACACTAGGAAACCAGTGGATTACAATAGTCGAGAACAAAAGAGTATTTGGAGAGGGAACAAAATGGAAGATTGAAAAGCAAGGCATAAAAATGACAAGTAAATAAATACAGACATAGAGTACTAGACAATGTAGACAAAGGATAGGGCGATAGGCAACATCATCCATCACTTTCCTTCTACCCTGGAAACTTAACACATTCACTAAACTTGAGTCCTTTCCATGTGCTTCCTTTCAAAACACTACAACCTCCTTTCTCTTTTTTGGTCCCATTTAATTACCACCTCTCTTTTCTCTTAATCCCATCTCAATTCTCAACTACACCCTTTTTTCTCCTTAGTCCCCTTACCCATTCACACCCCCAGCTCAGCTTCTTCACCTTCCAATTTCCGGACTCTACCCACTTTTCTATTCGACTACTTTCAGCACACGAAGGGACTCTCATGTATGCGCTCTTACCAACACAAACCACATACAATCCCAATAAATAATCGGCATTATCAACAACAACCATCTAAAACTGCATTATTAACCATATTGCATCACAGATTATGCAATCCATTCATAGTAGCAAGGAAATAATACAAAACACATAGTACAAAATAAGACCAAAACCAACCAGAATGTTAAACAAAAATGTGGAAACAGTAACCACTCCAAATATTAATCATCCTTACATCCCAAACTAGTACTAGTTACAAACGACTCAACATACTGCATCCAAACCAGTATTATAGAGTCAATTAATTACCTTCAAAAACAGTAATTAAGGAGATAGGATGAGATAGAGTACATACATCATAAGAGTTTGATTTTGGAACTTTAGCCAATGCCAATTTAATCGTAAACCCAGAATTATTAATCGTAAACCCTAATTAAACCCCAATTTAATCGTAAACCCAGAATTATTAATCGTAAACCCCCAATTTAAACCCTAATTAAACCCTAATTAAACCCCCAATTTAAACCCTAATTAAACCCCCAATTTCAATTCCATCGTTCAATCATCAGTTCGTGATTCATCAAAATAACAAAACAAATAAAGAAAATAACCAATTTAACTAAGAAAATTACATGAAGAATGAACGAACTGATAAGGAACGATGATAAGGAAGTCCCTGAATAATGATAATGAACGATGATAAGGAAGTCCCTCAAGTTGAAGGACGAACTGTTGACGGGAGGCGATGAATATTGATTATCTGAAGATTTTTTTTTTCACGCGGGAGGGATGAAGTACTGTGGGAATGAAGTATGTATTATGAACGATTTTTTTAATATGAACTATTGATGTATGTTGTACGAAGTAAGTACTGGATTTTTTTAATATGAACTATTTATGAACAATTCACATCGGATTAAATAAATAACTGATGTCCTTCATCAATTAATGTACATGGGTTGTCATTTAGTCTGATGTGCATTAAAATCAATACTTAAGGACATAGGTTTGAATTAGAAACCGATGTCCTTTACTTGATAAGGACATCAGATTTTTTTAAACAACTGATGTGCAAATTAATTACATCAGATTTTTCAAAAATCTGATGTCCATTAGCCGATGTCCTTAAGGGTTTCTGTAGTAGTGCATGCTTGCACTCATAATGCACATTATAAACATCCATTCATTTTCCATCATAAAATATAGTACAGTGTATCCTACCTGGAATAGCAGGCTGCAAACAAGCAATCACCGTCTAGTAATGTTCCTCCTCAAATTCCGTTCCTATAAATATTACTTACATCAATTTCTAAACATGCAACCAAGTACAATTAACTAATCATAAACTTACTAAAATAGCACTTACTAAATATAGTACTTACTAAAAATAGGCTTACTAAATTTAGACTTACTAAATTTAGCATACAACACTTATCAACCATTACTAATCCAATAACATACTTAACATCATTACTAATATTAATATTAATCATGCATAATAATAACATAAATAATTATGACATGGTACATACTCCTAATACTACTCATAACATATTATTAGTAATATTAATATTGAGAATCCATAAAAAGAAATACTAACATAAAGGAGTAGTGTTAAGTATGTTACCATCCAAAAACGATATTAAAACGTCACACAATTAACCATACAATTATTAGTAATAATACTAATGCTACTATTATATATAAATCTTAGTAGTAGTAGTAATAATAATAATAATAATAATAATAATAATAATAATAATAATAATAATAATAATAATAATAATAATAATAATAATAATAATAATAATAATAATAATAATAATAATAATAATAATAATAATAATAATAATAATAATAATAATAATAATAATAATAATAATAATAATAATAATAATAATAATAATAATAATAATAATAATAATAATAATAATAATAATAATAATAATAATAATAATAATAATAATAATAATAATAATAATAATAATAATAATAATAATAATAATAATAATAATAATAATAATAATAATAATAATAATAATAATAATAATAATAATAATAATAATAATAATAATAATAATAATAATAATAATAATAATAATAATAATAATAATAATAATAATAATAATAATAATAATAATAATAATAATAATAATAATAATAATAATAATAATAATAATAATAATAATAATAATAATAATTAATAATAATAATAATAATAATAATAATAATAATAATAATAATAATAATAATAATAATAATAATAATAATAATAATAATAATAATAATAATAATAATAATAATAATAATAATAATAATAATAATAATAATAATAATAATAATAATAATAATAATAATAATAATAATAATAATAATAATAATAATAATAATAATAATAATAATAATAATAATAATAATAATAATAATAATAATAATAATAATAATAATAATAATAATAATAATAATAATAATAATAATAATAATAATAATAATAATAATAATAATAATAATAATAATAATAATAATAATAATAATAATAATAATAATAATAATAATAATAATAATAATAATAATAATAATAATAATAATAATAATAATAATAATAATAATAATAATAATAATAATAATAATAATAATAATAATAATAATAATAATAATAATAATAATAATAATAATAATAATAATAATAATAATAATAATAATAATAATAATAATAATAATAATAATAATAATAATAATATAATAATAATAATAATAATAATAATAATAATAATAATAATAATAATAATAATAATAATAATAATAATAATAATAATAATAATAATAATAATAATAATAATAATAATAATAATAATAATAATAATAATAATAATAATAATAATAATAATAATAATAATAATAATAATAATAATAATAATAATAATAATAATAATAATAATAATAATAATAATAATAATAATAATAATAATAATAATAATAATAATAATAATAATAATAATAATAATAATAATAATAATAATAATAATAATATAATAATAATAATAATAATAATAATAATAATAATAATAATAATAATAATAATAATAATAATAATAATAATAATAATAATAATAATAATAATAATAATAATAATAATAATAATAATAATAATAATAATAATAATAATAATAATAATAATAATAATAATAATAATAATAATAATAATAATAATAATAATAATAATAATAATAATAATAATAATAATAATAATAATAATAATAATAATAATAATAATAATAATAATAATAATAATAATAATAATAATAATAATAATAATAATAATAATAATATAATAATAATAATAATAATAATAATAATAATAATAATAATAATAATAATAATAATAATAATAATAATAATAATAATAATAATAATAATAATAATAATAATAATAATAATAATAATAATAATAATAATAATAATAATAATAATAATAATAATAATAATAATAATAATAATAATAATAATAATAATAATAATAATAATAATAATAATAATAATAATAATAATAATAATAATAATAATAATAATAATAATAATAATAATAATAATAATAATAATAATAATAATAATAATAATAATAATAATAATAATAATAATAATAATAATAATAATAATAATAATAATAATAATAATAATAATAATAATAATAATAATAATAATAATAATAATAATAATAATAATAATAATAATAATAATAATAATAATAATAATAATAATAATAATAATAATAATAATAATAATAATAATAATAATAATAATAATAATAATAATAATAATAATAATAATAATAATAATAATAATAATAATAATAATAATAATAATAATAATAATAATAATAATAATAATAATAATAATAATAATAATAATAATAATAATAATAATAATAATAATAATAATAATAATAATAATAATAATAATAATAATAATAATAATAATAATAATAATAATAATAATAATAATAATAATAATAATAATAATAATAATAATAATAATAATAATAATAATAATAATAATAATAATAATAATAATAATAATAATAATAATAATAATAATAATAATAATAATAATAATAATAATAATAATAATAATAATAATAATAATAATAATAATAATAATAATAATAATAATAATAATAATAATAATAATAATAATAATAATAATAATAATAATAATAATAATAATAATAATAATAATAATAATAATAATAATAATAATAATAATAATAATAATAATAATAATAATAATAATAATAATAATAATAATAATAATAATAATAATAATAATAATAATAATAATAATAATAATAATAATAATAATAATAATAATAATAATAATAATAATAATAATAATAATAATAATAATAATAATAATAATAATAATAATAATAATAATAATAATAATAATAATAATAATAATAATAATAATAATAATAATAATAATAATAATAATAATAATAATACATTATGAAATCAACAATCTAACAATGTGAAAAACGTAACAAACACAACCCACGAGCAGCAGACCCAATTTTCGCGAAACCGAACAGCCTGCCGCGACCAGCCCTGTCAAACACCACTCCCATCACCACCTGCAACCCCTGGCCTCCCCACTGGCACTACCAGGCTCGCCTCTGAGCCACGGTGGTTCCAGGGAGGAGGTCAGTGGTCGTCGACCACCACCCACGACGCCAAACAACCGCACTGAACTCGACACCTACACACTGATACTCTGCTTCACGGTTTTAAACACCAGAACGAAACCTACTTTAAACCCAAACATGACAACCACGAACCACCATGATAACCATCAATCGACACCCCACACTACGATAAAGTCACTCAAACCAAGACCCAGAATGCAAATTGACAGAATATGGGTCGAATTCAGACTTAAAAACCCCCATTCATATGCCCTGTTTTCGATGACACTTAAACAATTAACAACCCAGAAATTAAACCCGAACCCAGAACGAAACCCCCTGATTGAACGACTTAACATAATACAGATTGAGTGATGATGATTGAAACACATAATTTGAATAGCATAGATCATAGAAATACAAAAACACGAATCTATAAACATGTGATACAGTTATAAACAGGAATCGAAATTAAGACAATATCACGATAATAAGAAAAGAGCAGAGTACGGTTTGCACCTACCCTGTTAGCAGCGAGATCGACCAGCCCTAGACTACCCTGACCACCGTGTGAACCGCTCCCTTCTACCCTCTGCTGTGGCGGCTGTTGTGTGGAAGTGTGTGTTGTGTCGTTTAGGGTAGAATAGTTCTAGGTCTAGCCACATATATTGGCGGCATAGAGAGGTGTTCTGAATTCTAATTTCAGAATTGTGGATGGGTCCTTCTTGGCACGCAGCCCTGGGCCCATATATGGGTATTTTTCGATTATGGGTCGGCCCTCTACACATCCCAATACGTAGACAACTCAAATCAATTACGGTTTTGGTTAAATATTCGTCCACACGACTTTAAATACAACACGAAAACACCTTGGCCACAAAGATAATATCGCTTTTATTATTACTCATCGACATCGACATCCGACAAAATCAAGATATATAAATAAAACGAAATAAAAATACGAGGTATTACAGATTGTTAAAAGACCGGTTGTCCTTATAATGAGACCACAGTATATAAAGCAGATGATGACAATGGTTAAATGTACTCTCTCCACTACTTCAGTTTTCTCCCATTTTTCAAATATCCCCTCACATATTTCAATAAGTGAGACAAACACGGTGAAATGATGGTTAGTAGTTCTAAAACCATATTGAACTGAAAGGAACTTCACGGAGCATTTGATCAAAACAATTGGAATAGCATTCCTGGGTGCAAATACTCAATCAAAAAAGGATACAACTGGCATGTTTAGACGGAGGTTGAATGGGCTCATCTGGTCTGGAATACGTGGACAGTTCCTAAGCATGGACTTATGGCCTGGTTATATCATCAGAAGGGTTTCAACACAAAAGATAAGCTATACACCCTAAACATAAGCACTGACAGCAGGTGTTGCATTTGTGATCAAGGGGAGGAAACAATTCAACATCTTTTCTTCAGGTGCCAATACAGCTGAAGGATTCTTAGCTTACTGCAACAATGGACAGGGGCGAGACCTGTCTGTTGAGAATGATCAACACTGGCATACCCACGGACGCGTTACCAGAGTTAAATGTGGAGTGCTGAACAATATTGTTAACGCTGCAATTTATTATGTCTGGCAGCAGAGGAGCCTGAGTAGATATGAACACAAAATCCTGCATCCAGATAGTTGAGTGAGCAAGATCCAGAGTGACTTAAGAGTGAGGATTCAGAAGCAAAAGAAAGGCAAAGTGACAAGGAGGGACAAATACTGGATTAACAGATTACTGTAGGCTGTTAGTATGTTTGTTTGAATTGTAAGGCGATAATGCCTCTGAAACGGGGTTGGTGTATTGGTCTCTTGTTCATTATATTATTTACATTTCACCAAAAATAAATAAAAAAAAATAAAATCACAAATACTTGGTGTAATCTCACTAGGCAAAGACTAATCATAAGGAAATTTCAGATGACATCCTCATCTGCTTGATGCACCGGTAGAATGACTACTTAATATGAGGGTAAAAGTCAGATGTCCACCTGGCCAACTCACCTACCTATCCGATCAAGAGAGAAAGCAAGAAGGACATGTTATCAGTTAAAGCCAAGGATGCAGAGCAGGTAAAAGAAGGAAGCGAAGTAAACCAACCATGCTCTTAGAAGCTCTACCTTTTATAATTAAAATGCTACTACTAAACAACTTTCATATTACCAATCCTCGCATCTAGGGGGATCCCTTTTATAAAAATCCCTTGGACTCATTAATTTCAAATTACAGCGATCACTCCGAACACAAACTTATGCTATGTGCTTACCAAGAGCCTCGTCCACAAACTTTAATTTCTTTACCCGCCACTTGAGACCAAATGAGAGAAACTAAAACTAATAAATAATAATTTAAAGTTAGTGTGACCTTTTCCCTCTGGTTACTCCAAAGGTGCGATCAAAGATTCTGCACAGAATTCAAGTTATTTAGTTTTATGCACAAAATTTAGCGAAAGGGGTCGCTCAAAGGCAGTCTTTCAGTGTACCTTGCAAAAGTTTTCAGCACAAAAGTCTGTTGGTACGAGTTACCTCGACAATAGTGCGATCACATGATTTTATTAATTATTTAAAATTATAAAATCTCATGTATATATTTATATATTGAATACGGAACTGTAACACCAGACGAGTATGAGAGGAAAGTTATCGCACATTGGGATTGTCCACATCGCCAGAATGTGAGGCTTGTGACATGTTTATAATAGATCCTATCGATCACTTAGTAACAAGGCCTTTGCTTTTGGGCTTAAGTGAGGACAAATAACGAGTCCAAAAGTGCACACCCATCTTATTGGGTTTGTGTTACGACGGTGGCGGGTCGGGTTATTACAGGAACGGATGATAAATTATAAAGTCGACTGATCGTCATTTACCGGGTCATAATACGATTATATGAGATTCGTTTATAATAAAATACGTAATTATTTTATATTCGATAATTGTTATCGTATTTTTATCGATAAGGGCTATCGATAGGTTATGATTTCAAAGGGTTTGTATATCATTTTTGACGAGAAATAAAATGACGTGTTTTACATAGTAAATTGGTAATTGGTACTTAAAGGTTAATTATTATTTATGAAATATGAAATTGTATTTAAATTATTTAAATACATATTTTAATTACCTAATGTCATGTAACATGTGATATGTCACACTTGTGACATACTACAAATTGACAAAATGTAAAACATAAAATGGAACCCATTTTACTATGTGGGTGTCGTGTTGTGTATATACTTGCATGGGTGATTATGAGTTGTAATTATTTATAAGATAAATCATTACACCCTAGTCATATTAGGATATGACTTATGCATATTTAGAGAACAGAAAAAGCTAATATTGCTCTTCACCATCACCATAACCGGCCACTCAAATAAGAGGAGAATGAGAGAAGTTTTCTCTTCTTTTATATATTGAGTGTGTTGGTCATTTTTACACACTAGTTCATTTTTATTGATAGTTAGTCATATTTATTAGTAATATTTTTTCGGGTACATCTTGGGTGCTATCTAAGGAGGACTTCTATACTTGAGGTATCGGAAATTATTCCTTTTTAAGCTCAATAACGGTTTTTGGTAGGTCAACAAAACCGTGCCCATTGTACCATTTTCCGCAATGTAAGATTTCGAATTTTAACTTGCATGCATAAGATCTTGTTTTTATTTTTATGACTAAAATGAAAACCTCCATATAAGATATGATATAATTTATGGAAATTCGATTTCCTTCAAGTGGAATCAGAGCATTTTGCTTGTTGCATGCATAATCGGTTTAATTTTTCCGAGTAAATAAGATTTACAAATAAAAATAGAAATTTGTGTTTTTGTTGGATAAAATCACGAAAATAATTTTGCATGTTAATATTTCTGGTCCTAAAAACTTTTTAGGTCATAAGTTGAGGATTATGGATTATATTGTTCATATAATAAATTATTGGGATATTCTACATGGTACCCCTCAATGTTTTGACTTTCTACATGGTACCCCTACACTTTTAAAAACATACATGGTACCCCTAATTGTGGTCATTATCACTACGTGTACCCCTAAACTTTATTTTCCGTCAATTAAACTCAATTTTGGGCGTTAAATGATTACTTAGGCGCATAACCAAACTTGACATTTATCATCCCATAACATAACGACTCTATTAGAATTAATATCCAGTCTTTGGACGTGATAATGTTGCAAAGATCAATAATTTTTCCGTCAACATTTTTTAGCCCATATATATCTATAAATATTAGGATCGAGATAGATATTGAGCCTAATAGAGTCCTTCTGTCATGTGATAGTAATTGGCAAGCTTGCTCACACGTTAAAGTTATCACTTAAAGCTTAAAAATGAGTTTAATTGACGGAAAATAAAGTTTAGGGGTACACGTAGTGATAATGACAACAATTAGGGGTACCTTGTATGTTTTAAAAAGTGTAGGGGTACCATGTAGAAAGTAAAAAAATTAAGGGGTACCATGTAGAATATCCCTAAATTATTTGTATGTATAATGTATTTTATAAGACTAAAATGACATTATTAAGGGAAAAATAGTTTAAATAACTTTCTCACCGAGATTTTTTAGTATGTTCTCACATGCATATTTTATATCATGTATATAAACTTTCGTAATTTATGGAGTATTTTTGCATGGATTATGAATTTTAATGGTTAAAATGTCATAATATGAGAATAAATGGGTAAAAATAGTTAAATTATGAACCTGACTACGAAATTTTTATGAGATGTCAAATGAAAGTTTTACAGTGTTCATGCAAATTTTCAGATTTAATTAGCATATGTTGCATGATTATTGATTTTTAGAGTAAAAATCGTAATAAGAGTGACTAATTTCGGTTTAAATAGTTTGAGTTGGAATTTGGTAATAAAATGTTTACACAATGTCATATGCAATATTTAAAGAGTGTATATAAATTTTGGGATTTAATTATCTTATAATGCATGATATATGATTTTAATGGTTAAAATCGGCTAAATAATGCCATATTGTGTTAAAAATAGTAAATGTTAAAATTTTGGCCTGATATTTTACCCATAGATGTAACACCTCAATATTTCGGGGTTGGAAGTTTAAAGATTTTAAGTTAAATTTCGAAAACAATTTATATTTCGTAATTTCGTAATTTTCTTTAAATAAATAATTAATTTATGTGGAAATATTTTTAAAGAGTTTCAAACAAGATTTTATTTAATTGCGTAATTTATGTCTTAGCAATTTAATTTTATGGACCGGATATATTTATGTCGTCTTAAGTTTATACTGACCTTGAGTCGGTAAATCTAGCTTAAACCGTCTTAAAACTCATCTCATGGGCCTAGCTTGTAATTGGGTCCATTCCCTCATCTTTTTCCTCATAAAAACCCTCTCAGAAACCCTAACCTCCTCCTTCTCTCCTCATTTTTCAGATTTGGGAACATACACAATCATTATTGTTATCATTTTCCACCTTCAATCTTAAAATGCTCATAAAACCTTCGTTTTTTATCCGTTTTGGACGATTTTCGCGCCCATATTTTCCTTTTCCCGTCCTCCATCTTTCTAGGTAAGTTTTATACCAAAATATTTCCGTCTTAGCTTCTGGCCGTGCCCCTTTATGCACGTTTTCCGAGGCTAATTATATTGTTGGTGTTTCTAGTTGTGGGCAAGGTCGATTGGAGTAGCTTGGAGGCGATTCTTGGTGGTTTTGTGAAGCTAAATGGTGACAATTATGAGTAACTCGGCTTATTTGTTAAAGTAGCAAGCTTTTTGTTAATATTGATGTGTTTATGTGTTTTGAGGCATGAGATAAGTTGTAAACTTGTTTAGTATGCATAATATTCAGATTGTTGTTGATAAATTTATGTTGAATTCATCTTTTGGGTGAATTTGGGAGTATACATGGAGACCGGTTGAATTTTGGGAATTTCATTGTGAATGATTATGTGGTTGGATGGTGAGTATAGGATGTTTAACTTATGGGTTAATGTAATTATGAAGGGCTTTGTTGGATTTGGGTTTTGGGTGTTAACAATTTCGGGAACTTCTATGTCACACGTACTGCTCTACTATTATTCTGTCACTACAACAGCCCCTCCCCATTTCTGCAATTCTGATCCGCAAACACCACAGTCCCGACTCCCACGTCTGTTCTGCTTCTGTTCCTGTACATCACTGCCGCGTCTGCATTTCTGTTCCTGCAATCTGTTTGCGCGTCTATCTCTGCCCCGCGTGTCTGCTGGCCTGTTACCACACTTGCTGCACTTACTACCTACTTACCTCTACTACATTCTGCACTGCATTTTCCCCCTATTCCTGCCACTACTGTTGTTGTCACAACCACGACTCTGCACCAGACCAGCCCTACGCATTGGTACCGTTACTGCTGCTAGTTATTGCTGAACTCTCTACTACTAGTTGCTGTTATGGGTGTTCACTGTCACGGTAGTGCTCCCCTATTTCTGATGCTCGTTTAGCTACTTTTGGGTACTGAATTATACTGATGTGTCACCATGTAGAGTCTCTACACTCTGTTAAGTTACCACGTTAAATGTTACTGTCATAAGCATTTAAAAATCAGACTGTACATGGCTGGTCATTGCTTTTCCCTGCGCGTATAAGTTGCTGTAAAGGCTGTTGCGCATTCTGTTAATGACTGCTGACCTCTACTTCTTCCTACTGTAATGGCTGCTGTTTACTACAGCCCAATATGCTAAATCAGACTATACATATATAGTGCTCTAATGTTGCTGCATATTCTATTACTGCACGCACTTCTGATATTGCTGCTTCATGCGTGTTCTGCTAGTAAATTCCCATTCTCTAAATGTCTGCGTGAATCTACTATTGTTTACTATTCTACTTATACTACTGTACGTAATTTAGTAACATTATTATTATTTTATTATTATATTATTATATTATTATTTTACGTACGTGCTTGCTAGTCTGCTTGAATTAATTAGTTTACGTACGTGCTTGCTAGCTTTTTTACGTTTAAATATAATACGTTAAATATCGTTACGAATTACTAATGAGTTACGGTCTTATTAGAAGCATGTCGAAATAATTTAATTAGCTAATCGTTTTCCCGTATAAAATATAGGTGATATAATATGAAGTTTAATTTAAATTAAATCGTGTTTATTTCCTTTATCGGTTGAACCAGTTAATTAGAACGTAATCAAATACTTAGTAAAATATATTTGAGCTAAGTAAGATTTAGTAAAGTAGTTAGTTACTTATCTAAAATTAGTTAATTCTTAAGTGTCCGTTTATAATTCTTATCGGACTAAGATATTTTAATATATAGCAGTCGTTTAGAAATAACTTAATCGAAATTGGTCTTTTTCTTATACTTGTATGTGTGTTTGAGGTCCCCGAGGTTCGGGCGACACTATATTGGGTTCGGAAATGGAGTGAGGATAGAGACCCCCCGGTCGGGCAACCGAAAGGGAAAACGGCTCTCCTTCGACTTAGTTCTTGGGGTCAATTAAGTGTCGATTGAATATTTATCAAGAGTAGATCGTTTTTCATTTAAGGTTGTTGTAGTCCCAGGTTTTGGGCGACATTTACGTTGGGTTCGGGAATGGATTTGAGGAGAAAGACCCCCCGGCCGGGCAGCCGGAAGGGAGACCGGCTCTCGCCTCAAATTAGCTTCCGAAGTCAACTAAGTGTTGATTGAATGTGGTTAAGTTTTGATTGGTGGTTTAGTGAGAGCCTCCGTTGGAGATTTGGTTGTTGAACCACTTAGTGGTTGGTTCGTTGTGTTTGTTCGTGTGAACCCCTTTGTGGGTGGTTCCCTCTTCTGGACGAACCCCTTAGTGGGTGGTTCTGTCTTCTTCGTGCGAACCTCTTCGTGGGTGGTTCTGTTCCGCGTGAATCACTTAGTGGTTGGTTCTAGCTTAGTGGTCGAACCCCTTCGTGGGTGGTTCTGCCTTTTGTCGAACCCTTAGTGGGTGGTTCTGTCTGTTCGGCGAACCCCTTCGTGGGTGGTTCTGCCTTTTGTCGAACCCTTCGTGGGTGGTTCTTTCTCCTTGTTGAACCCCTTAGTGGGCGGTTCATTGTTCTGTGGTCGAACCCCTTTGTGGGTGGTTCGTGTGTGTGTTTTATATATACTTACCTGAGTTGGGGTACTATGTTATATACTGCTGATTGGTGTTTAGATATAATTGAGTTGTGGTATGTTATCTTGTGCATGAGTATGTTAAGAAGAGTTTTGATGGAGTACTTCACATGACTGTTTATGTTGGAGTATAATGCCTGTATCTATATGTTTCTGTGTTGTATGGCAATAGGTGGCTATGAGAGCTCTAGTCACTCCCCACTGACTGTGGCGCACATGCTGTGTGTGTAGGTACTTGTTGCTGTTTGCAGGGGGTTACGTTGAGGCTACCGAGCGATGATCCTTCATCGTCATGACTTACCCATTCGTTAACTAGACTTTAGATTTATATTTCCAGTTTGGATGCCTGTAGGGATATGCTATCCCGGGCTGCTTTTGTACTATATCTTTATACTTATTTGTGTTTATGTCTTCCGCATGTTTAGTATTGTTAAAGCACCTCGCATGTTTTTCTTATCATGTCAAAAGTTTTAAATTCCGCGCGTTTTTGGCATGTTTTGTATGTTTACTTTTCCGCTGCCGCGAGAGGTTTTACAATAGATGTTGTATATGATATTAACTCCAAATCTAAAATTTCGAAATTAGTGAGTTTCTGGTTTTTGAATTATTAATTTTATAAGATAAAGTGAATAATTGGAAATGTTAGAGTCATAAAGCATATTTTCGGCTTTGGGCAGTGTTTTTCAGTCCATTTCAGATTCTAAAAGTGGTTTAGAAATGCTAAAAATTTTATTAGTATTTTATTACATCATTTTATAATAGTTTTTGAATTTACGACTTAAAAATGCGTGCTTTATGATTTATTTGACAAATAAATTAATAATTTTCGTAATACTAAAAATTTTAGGGTTCTAGAATTTTAAGAAAATACCAGAATATTCGTTGAATTTTGAATTTTTTCGAAATTTTTATGACTCGTTCGGCTTTTTATATTATTTTTCCCGTAAATACGACAAATTACCGAACAATATATATATATATAGAGAGTTGGGATCACATGAGTCAACCTTAATATTTGAGTCCATGAGTCTAACAATGATATCACAGGTTATATAAAAAAGTATCACGTTTTTTCAATATCAATTTTTTTTTCCTTTTTTTGTTTTTTCTTCTTCAATAGTACTTTTTTTTTCCTTTTCTTTTTAAATGACATTTTCTTTATTAAAAAAATTCTTTTTTTCAATATGCATTTTTTTTTAAAACAAACACGTTTTTTTTAATAAGGCGTTTTTTCTCGAATTTTTTTCATTACAATATCACAAGTTACTCAATACTATATCACCGGTTTTTCAAAATAATATCACAAAAAAAAATTCGAGAGAAAAAATTGAAGAAAAATTTTGAAAAAAATATCTCCGGGTAAAAAAGTTCATGAAAAAATTTCGTGATATTGTTTAATATAGTGCGTGATATTGTTTAACAAAAGGCGTTTTTTCTCGAAATTTTTTTCGATATTTTTTCATTACAATATCACAAGTCATTCAATACAATATCACCGGTTTTTCAAAATAATATCATAAAAAAATCTTCGAGAAAAAAATATTTCGGAAAAAAAATTCGAGAGAAAAAATTGAACAAAAAAAAAATTTGAAAAAATTTATTTCCGAGAAAAAAAGTTCTTGAAAAAATTTTGTGATATTGTTTAATATAGTGCGTGATATTGTTTAACAAAAGGCGTTTTTTTTTCGGTTTTTTTTCATTACAATATCACAAGTTACTCAATACAATATCACCGGTTCTTCAAAATAATATCACAAAAAAAAAATTCTGAAAAAAAATCGAGAAAAAAAATTTGAGAAAAAAATTTTAAAAAAAAATTTTGAAAAAAAAAATTTCGGTAAAAGAATTTTGGAAAAAATTTCGTGATATTGTTTTAAATAGTGCGTGATATTGTTTTCTTTGATATTGTATTGAAAAGGTTGTGATAATGTAAACTTTCTAGTATAAAAAAAAAACGTGATATTTTTTAATACAACTAGTGATACTTTAGGTGGACTCATAAACTCAAAAATTTAGGTGGACTAACCGGATCCCGCCTCTCTCTCTCTCTCTCTCTCTCTATATATATATATATATATATATATATATATATATATATATATATAGAGAGAGAGAGAGAGAGAGAGAGAGAGAGAGTTGGGATCACATGAGTCCACCCTAAATATTTGATTCCATGAGTCTAACAATGATATCGTAAGTTGTGTAAAAAAGTATCACGTGTTTTCAATATCAAATTTTTTTCCTTTTTTTGTTTTTTGTCTTGTTCAATATTACTTTTTTTTTTCTTTTCTTTTGCCTTTTCTTTTAAAATGACATTTTCTTTATTAAAAAAATTCTCTTTTTTAGTATGCATTTTTTAAAACAAACACGTTTTTTTTAATTAAAAGGCGTTTTTTCTCGAAATTTTTTTTTCATTACAATATCACAAGTTACTCAATACAATATCACCGGTTTTTCAAAATAATATCACAAAAAAAATCGAGAAAAAAATATTTCGAGAGAAAAAATTGAAAAAAAAAATTTGAAAAAAATATTTCCGGAAAAAAAAGTTCTTGAAATAATTTCGTGATATTGTTTAATATAGTGCGTGATATTGTTTAACAAAAGACGTTTTTTTCGATTTTTTTCATTACAATATCACAAGTCACTCAATACAATATCACCGGTTCTTCAAAATAATATCACAAAAAAAAATTCGAAAAAAAAAAAAATTCGGAAAAAAAATTCGAGATAAAAAATTGAAAAAAAAAATTTGAAAAAAAATTATTTCCGAGAAAAAAAGTTCTTGAAAAAATTTTGTGATATTGTTTTTTATTGTGCGTGATATTGTTTAACAAAAGACGTTTTTTTCTCGAAATTTTGTTTCATTACAATATCACAAGTTACTCAATACAATATCACCGATCCTTCAAAATAATATCACAAAAAAAATTTCGAGAAAAAAAATATTTCCGAAAAAAAATTGAAAAAAAATATTTGAAAAAAAAAAAAATTTCCGGGAAACAAATTTTTGAAAAAGTTTCGTGATATTGTTTTATATAGTGCGTGATATTGTTTAACAAAAGGCGTTTTTTTTCGAAATTTTTTTGATTTTTTTTTCATTACAATATCACAAGTTACTCAATAAAATATCACCATTTTTTCAAAATAATATCACCAAAAAAAAATCTGAAAAAAAAAATCGAAAAAAAAAAACCGAAAAAAAAAATTTCGAAAAAAAAAATTCTTGGGAAAAAAATTTCGTGATATTGTTTTATATAGTGCATGATATTGTTTCATTTGATATTGTATTAAAAAGGTTGTGATATTGTTGACTTTGTATTGTAAAAAAAACGTGATATTTTTTAAAACAACTTGTGATACTCTAAACGGACTCATGGACTCAAATATTTAGGTGGACTCACCGGATCCCGCCTCTATATAGAGTTGGGATCACATGAGTCCACCCTAAATATTTGAGTCCATGAGTCTAACAATAATATCATAAGTTGTATAAAAAAGTATCACGTGTTTTCAATATCAATTTTTTTTTTCCTTTTTTTGTTGTTTTCTTTTTTCAATATTACTTTCTTTTTTCTTTTTTTTGCCTTTTCTTTTAAAATGACATTTTCTTTATTAAAAAAATTCCCTTTTTCAGTATGCACTTTTTTTAAAACAAACAAGTTTTTTTTTAATAAAATGGCGTTTTTTCACGATTTTTTTTTCATTACAATATCACAAGTTACTCAATACAATATCAGCGGTTCTTTAAAATAATATCACAAAAAAAAAATTCGAGAAAAAAAAATTTCGGAAAAAAAATTCGAGAGCAAAAATTGAAAAAAAAAATTGAAAAAAATATTTCCGGGCAAAAAAGTTCTTGAAAAAATTTTGTGATATTGTTTAATATTGTGTGTGATATTGTTTAACAAAAGGCATTTTTTCTCGAAATTTTTTTTCGATTTTTTTCATTACAATATCACAAGTTACTCAATACAATATCACCGGTTCTTCAAAATAATATCACAAAAAAAATTCGAGAAAAAAATATTTCGGAAAAAAAAATTCGGGAGAAAAAATTGAAAAAAAAATTTGAAAAAAATATTTCCGGGAAAAAAATTTCGTGATATTGTTTAATATAGTGCGTGATATTGTTTAACAAAAGGCGATTTTTCTCGTTTTTCGATTATTTTTCATTACAATTTCACAAATTACTCAATACAATATCACCGGTTCTTCAAAATAATATCACAAAAAAAAAAATTTGAAAAAAAAATTTTGAAAAATAATTCGAGAAAAAAAATTGAAAAAAAAAGTTTTGAAAAAAAAATTTTCAGGAAAAAAAGTATAGGAAAAAATTTCGTGATATTGTTTTATATAGTGTGTGATATTGTTTCCTTTGATATTGTATTGAAAAGGTTGTGACATTGTGATATTGTAGTGTAAAAAAAACGTGATATTTTTTAATACAACTTGCGATACTCTAAATGGACTCATGGACTCAAATATTTAGGTGGACTCACCGGATCCCGCCTCTATATATATATATATATATATATATATATATATATATATATATATATATATATATATATATATATATATATATAGAGGCAAGATCCGGTGAGAACGGTTATTCGGTGCATCCGGTGAGAACGAAAACTAACCGTGTGATCAATTACGATGGACGGTCTGATATTACTTTTGGTTTTGAACATAAAACACGCGAAAAAACAACTGAAACAAAACAACCCATATACTCTGCAACCCCCCGCGAAAAAATCCCAACAAAATCAAACTAAATCCTTCAATTTTCACAATAATTAACGCTTAAATCGATACAAAAGTTGATCAAATCACTGATGTAAGTATCCTAAAACCCCCAATTTGTGTATGTACCTGAATATTTAGTCTGATTTTGGTTGTTTGATTATTTTTAATTTTTAATTTTTTGATTTGATTCGTAGGGATTTACTGAATATCGAAGCATCTAGCGTTTTGGTTGAACCTATTAATGCAATTCCAGCTGATAGTGATCATATCGCACAAACATCAACTGATTTAGGTATGTTACCTTTTAAAAATTATTGATTCATGATGATGATCATTGATGATAATCCATCACTGATTTAGGAATTTGCATCCTTTAATTTGTTTTGATGTATGATCGTGCATGGACTGTTCATTAACGTAACTAGAAACATAGTAGATGAATCATACATTGATTGTGTTTTGCTACAACATAATTACTGACAAAACAGTGTATCTAGAAGCATATTTGATGATCATCACTGATTTATAACTGTGAACGTAGATTAATTTTTGCAATTATTGTGTG
The DNA here is from genome assembly GCA_029255685.2 of Silene conica. NCBI lineage: Eukaryota > Viridiplantae > Streptophyta > Magnoliopsida > Caryophyllales > Caryophyllaceae > Silene > Silene conica. The sequence continues at coordinate 57,062,058 of CM055313.2, forward strand.
CTGTTATTTTTTTCTTTTAATTAATGTATCTAGCAAATAGCAATTGATGCATATGGAACTGGTTGAATTCATATTCTTACACATAGTGCTACCTGACGTTCATAATAGTTGATTTATGGTGATGCTGATAATTAGACCTTCTGTTTGAATTCTGAACATGGGCATAACACCACCAAATGCGTAACTGGGATTCAATAAGAATGTACCCAGAACACAAAACAACACACCTATCATCCTGCAAATAGTGTATAGATCGAGGATCAATAAACCTTCTGTTTTTATTTTTGAACATGCTTCTCTGCTTGATTATCGTACCTATCAGTTTAAATTGCATGTCTGTTCACAAAAGGCCTGCTGTATGCTTGCTAACAATTACGGACTCACTATTGATTGAGCCGGCCCCAAAGGAAAGGATACCGGTTTGTGCACCTGAATTAAAACCAGTAGTGGGAATGTGTTTCTGTAGTCTGGAAAAGGGTATGCAGTTTTACCAGAATTATGCTGCCAATTCTGGATTTAAAATGAGGAAGTCGACCCAAAGAATTACGCGCGGGGTAGTTGTCATTAAATATTGTGTATGTAGTAAAGCGGGTGAAAGTAAACCCAAGGGACAGGTAAAAAAAAGACAGAAAACTAGAATTTTATGTAACGCAAAAGTTGTTTTCCGGAAAAATGCTGAAGGACATTATGTGATTGCCGACTTCCATGAAGGTCATGCATACCTTCTATCTACCCCCAATACAGTTGTCCATCTGACAGAATCGAGGGAACTAACTCTATTACACAAAACTATGATTTTCGAGAATTCTAAAGTGAATAAAGGGCATGTGCAGAGTTTTCGAATGTTCAAGGAGTATGTTAAAGGATATCGGAATGTAGGAGCATCACTAGAGGATTTCAAGAACTACTGGAGAGATGTGAAACAATTCATAAAGGGGTATGATGCTCAAATGATGATTGAGAATTTCATGCATAAAAAAGCTATGTGTAACTCTTTTTTCTTTGATTTTGATGTCGATGAACGTGGACGACTCTCTAAAGTTTTTTGGGCTGACCCTATTTCAATAAAAAATTACCGTCTTTTTGGTGATATGACATCCTTCGACACAACATTCAATATGAACACTTATAAGATGATTTTTGCACCTTTTACTGGGGTTGACCATCACAAGAAGTGTGTGACGTTTGGAGCAGGTCTCCTAAGAAACGAGAGTGATGATGGTTTTACATGGTTATTCCAGTCTTTTCTGGCCGCGATGAGTAATAAGTACCCTGTGTGTATTATTACTGACCAGGATTTAGGCATAAAGGCAGGAATTAGGTCAGTTTTCGGAGACAAAACACATCACAGATATTGCATGTGGCATATAATGAAAAAACTGCCTGATAAGATCGGCTCTACTGTCTATAGAGATATTAGCTTCATGAAGGAACTATGTTCATGTGTTTGGGCAGAGGACATTGAGCCAAGTGAGTTTGAGAAACAGTTGTGTTCAACTTTATCCTCTTACGGTCTAAGTGATAACGAATGGTTAACTGCAATGTTTGCCATAAGGACTTCCTGGACCCCGGCTTATTTCAGAGATTTATTCTTAGGTGGACTGATGAGAACCACATCTAGGTCTGAATCTGAAAACAATTTTTTTGGGAATTTCATGAATCAAAACTTAACTTTGGTGGAGTTCTTGATGAGATTTGAAAGCGCTATGGACGCCCAACGATGGAAACAGTCCAAACTAATTGCTGAGTCGAAGAACTCCTTCCCTACTCTGGAAACACCCCACCCTTTAGAGAAAGATGCTTCCGAATTCTACACTCCGATAATCTTTTCTGAATTTCAACTTGAGTGGAAGGCTGCTTGTTTCACTTGTGGTTTGACGGTTCTGGAGATCAATAAAACCAACAACATTTCCATTATTGATCGCGACAGTAATAAAGTATCTGTTGTGCGATTCATTCCTGATGGACTTAAATTGAATTGTTCGTGCAAAAAGTTTGAGAGACATGGTATTCCGTGCAGACACATGCTCTATGTATTGAAGGAAAACGGGATCGGAAAAGTTCCAACTCAATATCTGTTAGGAAGATGGAGCAAAATGGCAATCTGTCGGACAGATTGTAATATACCTGAAACATTAATGAATGACTGCAACACCTTAGACATACAGAAAACCAAGATTGGTAACCTATGGTCTGAAGTATTCTCATGTGTGACACTTGCTGAACAGAAGCCCGAATATGTGGACGATTTAATGGGTGTACTGAAAAGTTTCAGAGACAAACTGACCTCTTCCAATGATGTTTCTGAGAGTAACATTGGCAGCAGCAGAACTGATAAGGTGAGAGACAAAAATAAAGAACTTGAAATGTTGTTAGGTACAAAAATACCGGCTGGAGTTGTCATCTTACCTCCTATACGATCGAAAACGAAAGGGTCTGGAAAGCGAATTAAATCCCAGAAGGAGCAAGCTGCAAACGAACATAAGAAACCTCCGAGGAAATGCAATGCTTGTGGCGAATTAGGATTCCACGATAGTCAGAATTGCCCTGGGAAAGTATAAATCCTGTAATCCCAAAATATTTATTATATTATATAATTATTGTTTACTTTCTATTTTATTTTAATGTTTGAAATACAAAAATCCTAGAATATGTGTGATGTATATACTTACTTTTCAATGTTCCCATTTTTTTCAAAAGGTTTGAACAGGTTTGATACAAACATAGGATGCAGAAGATGATTACTATCAGGAGGATTTGATTGCCAGCAGGATGATTTTGAATCTCAATCTCAGAGTAGCAGATGTTTACGTTTTGGATTTATCGATTATTTGTGGCACCTACACATGGGTATACATGTAACTACGACATACAACAAGCGCATCCTCCGATTTTCGTTATACAAAGCATTACATTTGTGCATTCTTATAGTGATAATCTTAATTTTAATTGTTGTATCTGCACTCTTAAAGAAGCACCTACAATATACACAAAATGTGTCAAAAATGATGCAGTAGCTTCATCAAGAAACAGTATTCCGCTTCTTCCCAGTAAAGCGCGGCCTAGACAGAATAACTGTCTTTGTCCCATGCTGCAATTTGAGTCTGAACTCTGAAGATATGTGAAAATGATGGTCGTATCTACACGCCTTATAGATGCACCTACAATACAAAACATATGTATCTATCTACTATCGGCTATTAAACACGAACTTTTAAAGCGTTATTACATAACACGTACCGCAAAAACATTTATCAAATCAAACGATCATGTCGACCCATTGTAATAATAACTAGCTGTAAGTATGAGGAGGTTGCTTTGCTTAATATTATTATGTTTGATACAACACAAAAGATGCCTTCCGAAAAATTACACAAGATATTAAAGGCGTTATTTCATAACACGTAATGCAAAACGTTCCTCAAAACGAACGATCATATCGACAACACAGAAAAACCATCTCCATTTTTTATAATTAAATGGACGTTCCTCAAGATCAAACTAATACAATCTGTAATTACAAACGGTGTTCCAGGCACGGTTCTTACGGAACAGAAACGCGTTACTCTAATAATTTAAAATTACCTAACAGTTATGTCAGAAATAAATATTACTAATGATTCAACCATCATTATCCTGATGGTTCCAACTTTATGCCTTCCTAGTGATCAATTGGGTAATTTGGGTTGTATCAGCAATTATATGAGTGAAAATGATTGTCGTATCTACACGCCTTATAGATGCACCTACAGTACACCAGATATGTATCTATCTATTATCTGCTATTAAACACGGACTTTTAAAGCGTTATTTCATAACACGTAACGCAAAAACATTTCTCAAATCAAACGATCGTGTCAACCCATTGTGATAATAACTAGCTGTACGTATGATGGGGTTGCCTTGCTTAATAGTAGTATGTCTAATACAACCCAACAGATGCCTTCCGAACAATTACACAAGCTAACGTCTAGTACAACATATTCATGTCAATGCACATATCCTCAATATCCTCACACGACAATAAACCCCTCCTGCCGATGCGCATTTCCATGTACTAGAAAATCTGCAAAATTCATTAAAATCCGAGCCATCAAAACACATAAACTTTTAACCTGATCGGAAAATTTAAACAATAAATACGAGGGACTGAACGTTGATACCTTTCTTTTGTTTTCCTGCCATCGTAATAAGCTGAGTGCGACCGTCTTCCTGTACGCAGCCATAGCCTGGGTATATATATATTCATCAATTATTACAGGTCTAAATTGACATAACCCCCGCATAGAACACCATATGTGCAAACTAGATGGGAACACATGTACAAACCTTATAATATCCCTTATCTTCCCACAAAGATCTGTCGCGACCAGCTTCTAACCATTTGAGTACATAAACACCGCAATCATACCTTCACCATTGTCAGCACACAGGAAATCGAATTAAAACAAATGCCAGCATCTGATGTCAGACTGGACAAAAAAATTTGAACCGGTACACTTACACATTTGGTTGTTGAGGGACAGGAACAAATGTAAAATCAGCTAAAGTAACACCTTCGAAGTGTTTGTGCCCATTGGATCGGCATAAAATCTCGACGACATTACGAACCTACAATTTAGATGTTTATCGTATATGTTTATATATGACCTTACAAACAAATACCTGAACAATAACGACATAATATACTGATATATACCACTTTTGTAGCCAACTCTACGTCCGCTTGAATATCCTTAGTACGTAGTGAGTTCAGAATATAATTCTGCTTCATCTCCATATCACAAACACAAAGAAACCAGTGATCTTTTTCGATTATGGGTATTAGCATCTGAAAAACAAAAAAATATACCACTAAGATGACCAAGTAAAAAATGACTTTCCAGGCACCAAAATGATATGCCGAACGGTTGTCGTTCACCGTACAACTAGAATACTTAAAGCTTTTACACACGTCCTATCCGCTGGCATATATGATGTCTTTATGTAGTTGCGTCCGAGGGTTTTGTCCTTCTTTGGAATAAGATTCTGCAATAAAAAACCGTCTGATATCATTCCAACTAAATGAAAAAAAACCAACCACCAATATGCATTGTTCAGTCCGAAACTAATAATATAGGATATACTCACTCGTGCGATTGTTGGAATATACAGCAACTCCGGTGAGAGTAAAGTTGAGTATATTCCGAACAGATCAATCACCTATAATGGAAAAGAATAAAATAATACCAGATAACGATCGGGCAACAATAAAGCACACTAATGTATGACTTAAAAAATATAGCAACAAACCATATCAGCGACCCATTTGTGAGGTTTCAAAGAAGAAATCCCCATCTTTGTTATTTGCCCATAGATTGTATCAACCACTACCTCCCTATAAAAAAAAACGCATAATGTATCAGCATATAGAAACATAAATACCACAAAAGATCTGAAAAACAGACTGATTTATATATGACAAATAGTAATAAGGTCATTTACTGTGCTGCTGCATCTTCCTTGGATTGAAGGAACACGTAGACCAAGAGTTGCGTATCTGAATATTTCACTTCTTGTTCCACAGCTTGTTTCATATAAAAAAAAATTGGGTAATATTTAGATCAAGCAACACCAATCACTTTTGTTTAAAAAAAAGGATGTTAATAATGAGAACAGTTTGCTTGCCCAGATTTAATGTTAAGACGCCTTGCAGCTAACAGAACTTGTTTTGATAATTCATTCTCGAGATGATAGCAAAACAGTACTTCAGTTTCTGTTTGAATAGGATCTTGTCAACTGCGGCTTCTGGCCTGGACTGCACATTGCAAGGCATGGTACTATGTTAATACAAAAATACATATCTACTTCGCTTACCACTATGTCAACTAACATACGAAACCTTCTTACATTGATAAGTTGACCTTTAAGGGCTAGTCGGCCACCTGCATACGTCTCCATGTAACACATCAGGTATATACCGTCATCTACATTATCCATCACGCGCGTTTTGGGTACATACTCTTCACATTTGAAAAATTGGACTTCCTTGAATCTGCTTGACTTAGCTACCATCTCACGTTGGATAAACCTCCGCTAAGGGGGATATCCAAAAAACACAGGTCAACAGATGTATCAATGATGCACATATCCAATATATGCCATCCATTCAACAAAAACAACAAAAAAATGTATTGAACTACTAACCACGTCCTGGACAGATTTGACGAAGTTTACTGTCATATGTCGCATTGGATGAAGAACTTCAATTTTTCGGGTCATGAAGTTGACGCAAACCAGATGAGGCTGGCTAGATGTGAATGGAAAGAACATCTGTATTTATCAAAACATGTAGAAGCCTTGATTAAAACCACAAAAAAAACCAAACCCTAACATCTATTACCCGCAAAATGAACCACCTATTGAATACAAAGATGTATATAGCTCACCAATTTCACTTTCTCATAGTCAGTACCATCTTGACATGTAATTCCCTAAAAGTCATGGAAGAAATCTATGTTAACGATTTGTTACCATCATTACAAAACCATATATATAATAGACAGGGTGAATGACCTACATTATTAGTAACAAAAGCATATAAACGCAATGGGGACGAGGCAGCTTTTAGATCCTCCTTGATATTCAAAATGTGAGCCCAGAAATTAATCACTTTTGGAGATATCTTTGTGTCTACAATTAAGTACTTCAGATCACACCGTCTCAATTGGAAATATTTACTCCTGACCAGAACCTCACTGCATAGCATTAACACATATATGTACATCAGTCAGTATGATAGGCACGTCAGTCAGTATTATAGGTACGATGTTTGCCATTGTAGATACAAAAATCAGGAGAAAGGGTACTGTTTTGCTAAACGGTACTGTGAAATATAAGGAGTCCTTGTGATGTACTGTAGAAACAGATGCAAAAAACAGACGGACAAAAATCAGATCAGGCGCTAACTGTGACTAGGATATCTTTGATCATGCAGATATATTTGATCATTTCCCAGGCTAGAGCTATAACAGTCAATAGTGAGAACGCATATTCATATATGTAAATATTATAATAACCGAGTTACTGTGCACTCTACAGCAACAGCAAAACCCTAATAGCTTTCGCCTGTGGCTAAGTGGGGAGATTGGATGTACGAAGCCTTACCATTGCATTAAAAACACAGGCAGGAGAGGTTTACAGAATAATAATGGAATTTGAGGTGTAAAATATGTTGCACTTGAATGGGAATTGAGCTAAGATCCCACGCTCATCACACAACACATTGATTTTTCTTCCCAATTTCCTAGTGATGTAGCCTGTAGCCTAAACTAAATCAATGCTTAAACACATTCAAATACAATCACAAAAAGGAAATATTCGGCCAACCCAAGCATGTCAGGTCTCAGGTGCTGAAGATGAGAATGCCATTTCCTAAAGCCATTCCCATTTACTAATAGATGTCTGCTATTATAGATACGCTAATGCATAAATACAAAAAAAAAAAAGAAAAAAGAAAATACAGGCGGGTGAATATACCTATCATCAAGACCATCCCTGAACACCAAATCAGAAACATCCCGCTCAGCCTGGTTCAGATCATTCAACATTGATATGTTTCTCTGAACAAAAGGTGACCTGAATACATTCGAGACAACTGTGTCCCTTGTGTCCCTCTTGATTCGTGGTTTTACCTCATTCTGCACTGTAATAGCATCCATTATCGGGCGTGTGTTTGTTGGTGCCGGTGTGGAGGAAACAGCAATGTCAGTAGGGTTATTAAGAGCCTCAGGTGCCTCGGGTGTATCAGGTGAATCCGAAACGGATCTGTCTTGAGATTCAAATAGATTGAAGGTCGGATAATCAAGGGCAACTCGCCTTTTGTTTTTTAATGGCTCGTCTGCCGGTACTTTGTTGAATGCACTGCTTAACGCGCACACAGCATCCACAAAAGTGGGGTCATTCCAGCATGGGTCATCACCATCATCAGTACCCCCCGTCATGTTTGTCACCCGAACACCGCAACCTATCGCATCTGCCCCACTGTCCGTCATATCAGTTTGACACTGATCACCATGTACCGTATGAACCGCACTTGCACGTTTGACATCAACGAGATCATCTTTGCACATGTCGTTTTGGTCTATTTCAGTTTCGTCTTAATCACACTCTCCATTTGGGTTACTCTCTTCCTCGTATTTACTAGGTGGCGTTAATCGAAACCCACCTAGTAAGGATTCTGCCATCTCAGAAAGCTGCCCCACAACAACCGAATTTGGCATTATGATCTTAGCACCATTGATTGAATCTGCGAACTGTTCGAATGCATGAGCAAGCGCTTTCCCTGTTTTTGCCATGTTTTCGATGCAACTTGTAACTCGTACTTTATTATCATCCCTAACACCACGCTTACTCCCATTACTCACACCATGACTAGTAGTCGCCTCAATATCCTGATCGACCTTAACATCAATACCTATTCTGATTTGGCTGTCCACATAACCATCCCCATAACACCCTGGGTGCTTGACCAGCCTCTGTTCAACAAAACCAGCTCCAAAACGACGAGCTTCCCGTTTCTCTTCAGAAACTCGCAATGATATCGCCCTCTTAGTCCATGAGCATAACGTGGGAAACACTCGATCGACCTTTCTTGTCTTGAAAACCATTCTATCAAGATATATGAAAATTAAAACCATTATAGGTCCCTTAAAAACTTTCGCACTACCCTATGGCTGCCCTTTCGTTATCAACTCTCCATCGTCTTACACTATCTATTAGATGGTTCCGCGTGAAATCACACCATTTCAGACTTGGTATGACAGATACATCGCCCAAACACTTTAAAATACGAATGCTTGGAAATGACCCTTTCACCCCCATGAGGAAGGCGGACACAATGTATACAATAAAGTTTCTCTTGAAATCATCCCCGCCTTCCCTCTGTTCAACCATCTTATTCAATATGTCGGTGAACTTGATTTTTTCGACCCCACCATATTGGGCCTTCCATTCGTTAACCAGCGCCATGTACTCGTCAGTGTGCTCATATTTTGTGGCTTGCATAATTGTTACCTCACCCAAAGGTATGCCGGTGGCTAGATGGATATCCTCATCACGGATAGGCAGTTGGATACTTGAAAGGGCAGACGTGAAAGGATCGAAGTCAGACACAAGCCAATAAGCTAACTAACCAGGGATCATATCAGTCTTAAGACACAGTAACCCCCCAAAACCCATATCTCTAATATCTGAAAGTTGCCTGTCTGACAGACCACTGTTTATGAAGCGTAATAATGCGCAAGGACTCATTCTCGTTGTTAAAACCGGGTACCACTCCGGTGCAGCACGTTTAGCTTTCTTATTGCTTGTTGACCCTTTCTGCTTATTACTCGTGGTGTCTACTGCCACTGTCAACTTTAAATGTCTAGGAGTCTTCATGTCTACACATATATAAACATTGCGTTTACGTATCTTCCAAACTGATACATGTATCTACATATATGAAATGCGTATCTAGGGTTCAATTGAAGTAACACCAGAACACAAAACACCGTACATATCAATAAGATGATTAATTAAACTCATACACTTAAACATTTGAAAAATGCGCAACCATACCCAATCTGAACACCTGTATGATTAACTAAACTGATACCCTTAAACATGCCTTAACACAAATTACTACCAAATACACCCCACTGCAAATCAGAGAACCTCCGCAACATACACTACATTTACCCCCGAAAACCGAAAAATTACTAACAAAAATTGCGCACCTAGCTTTAATTGCAACATGCATGGAATTAAATCTGTAATTCGTAACCTAAAGGAAACACAAATTCAATATCTAAATCAAAATAACAAACGAAATTGTTCAAATCAATTAAAAACTGTATACTAAAATTGGGAAACATACCTGGTATGATTTAATTGCAATGACCTGCTTGAAACATGAATAAGCTAAATCAGCTAATTAAAATGATGATCGAATTGAATCATTGAAGATTTGAATTGAACAAATTAAGCTGATAGTGGAAGAAAGCTGAGTAATTAAAACGCGGGAGAGAGAGAGAGAGATGAGTCAGCTGTGTAATAAAAGAAATAAGTGATGACAGCTGTTTTAATCGTGAACGCATGATCTGTTTTAATCCAACGCATGTGATTTGTTCTCACCGGATGCACCGAATAACCGTTCTCACTCGATCCTAAATCTATCTATATATATATATATAGAGGCGGGATCCGGTGAGTCCACCTAAATATTTGAGTCCATGAGTCCATTTAGAGTATCACAAGTTGTATTAAAAAATATCACTTTTTTACACTACAAAGTCTACAATATCACAATCTTTTCAATACAATATCACATGAAACAATATCACGCACTATATAAAACAATATCACAAAATTTTTTCCAAAACTTTTCTTCCTGAAATTTTTTTTTTCTTCCTGAATTTTTTTTTTTTCAATTTTTTTTCTCAAATTTTTTTCTCGATTTTTTTTACAGAATTTTTTTTTGTGATATTATTTTAAAGAACCGGCGATATTGTATTGAGTAACTTGTGATATTGTAATGGAAAAACATCGAAAAAAATTTCGAGAAAAAACGCCTTTTGCTAAACAATATCACGCACTATGTTAAACAATATCACAAAATTTTTTCAAAAACTTTTTTTCTCGGAAATGATTTTTTTCAATTTTTTCTCTCGAATTTTTTTTCCGAAATATTTTTTTCCTGAATTTTTTTTGTGATATTATTTTGAAGAACCGGTGATATTGTATTGAGTGACTTGTGATATTGTGTTGAGTGACTTGTGATATTGTAATGAAAAAAAATCGAAAAAAATTTCGAGAAAAAACGCCTTTTGTTAAACAATATCACGCACTATTTTAAACAATATCACGAAATTTTTTCAAGAACTTTTTTTCCCTGAAATATTTTTTTCAAATTTTTTTTTCAATTTTTTCTCTCGAAATTTTTTTCCGAAATATTTTTTTCTCGATATTTTTTTTTGTGATATTATTTTGAAAAACCGGTGATATTGTATTGAGTAACTTGTCATATTGTAATGAAAAAAATTTGAGAAAAAACGCCTTATTAAAAAAAACGTGTTTGTTTAAAAAAAATGCATACGGAAAAAGAGAATTTTTTTAATAAAGAAAATGTCATTTTAAAAGAAAAGGCAAAAAAAAAGAAAAAAAAAATAATATTGAAAAAGAAAAAACAAAAAAAGGAAAAAGAATTTGATATTGAAAGAACGTGATACTTTTTTATATAACTTATGATATCATTGTTAGACTCATGGACTCAAATATTAAGGATGGACTCATGTGATCCCAACTATATATATATATATATATATATATATATATATATATATATATATATATATATATATATATATATATATATATATATATATATATAAGTAGGATCATATTAGTTGGTGTATATTTGGTGAGTTACACCTTTGAATCTTGACCATCCATTTTTAATTCAGATTAGTGGCTGAGATTAAATCTCACAATTCATATATAAACCCAAAATTTCACCCCTCACTTCTTTTTTCCCCTCTTTTCAACTTCCCAACTGAAATTCTACTGTAAAACCTCCATAATTCTACTGTAAAACCTCCATTTTCTCCAGTAAAACCTCCATCATCTTGCTCATCTTTTCTTCGTCGATTTCTTCGCTCATTTTCGTCGTTATTCCGTTCATCTTCAGGTAATTTTGCGCAGTGTTTCTCCAGTAAAACATTCATTTCGTTTTCTTCTATTTTCGTCACTTTTTGTAGGTTTTTTTAAGTTGATTTTTGTTGTGTTTTCTGTTGTTTTTCTTCAATTTTGCGCAGTGTTTTTCATTATGTAGTTCAATTAGAGTATTTTGTGTACTTTTTTTCTCGTTTTAGCATAATTTTAGGGGTTTTTTTTTATCTTACTTCTTTGATTTTCGTTAATTTTGTAAAAATCTTCGTTTATGTAGTTGTGTTTTACTTAAAACTGGTGTGTAGTTCAATTAGTCACTTTGCATTATGTTTCCTGTTAAAATTAGGGTTTCTTAATTGTATTTTCCAGATTTTTTACCTGATTTTCGAAATTATTGTAATTGTCTAAGACTGTTATTGTATTCGTCTAAGACTGTTATTGTATTCCCTTTTTTATAATCGTATCAAATAGTTATTGTAACCGTCTCAGACTGTTATTGTAATCGTCTAATACTGTTATTGTATTCGTCTGAGACTGTTATTGTATTCGTCTAAGACTGTTATTGTATTCCCTTTTTTTACTATGAATTACAATAACAGCTATTATGAATACAATAACATCTATTTTAATGGTTTGTACGCAGTTATTTTAATGTGTTTAGACAGTTATTTTAATGGTTTGTACACAGTTATTTTAATGTGTTTAGACACTTCATTTAAATACAGTTATTGTATTATATAAGTTCTGTTATTGTATTATAAAACTCAGTTATTGTATGTAGTAGTGACTTCATGGGGTGTTGTTGTATTATATGCATCACTTTGTGTTTATTTAGCTCGTATGGTTCTTTGCAGTGCTGCGAAGATTAAAGTCAGTTGCCGCCCTAATGTTCTAGTTAACCTTTTGCAAAAACTTAGATTGTGGTGTTTTTGTAATGATGCATATGATGTTTTACAACGGGGAGTTGTTTACATCAGAGTTGCATGATCCATTAAAAAGGATTATTTACAGAGCTGAGATTGCTGCTATCTTAGTTTTAGCTGATATCAACAAAGAAAGAGAGAGGTTGTTGCCTTTAGTTGAGGAAATTGTAAATGTTGGAAATTGTAAATGTTGCTTGGTATTTGAAAGGATTTTGTGTTTTGTAAAGCCTAGAAAGTGTTATTTTTGTGACAGTTATTGTAATTTTCTCAGAGAATTATTGTAATCATGTCAGACAGTTTTTGTAATTGTGTTTTCAGACAGTTATTGTAATGGTTTCAGGCAGTTATTTTAATGATTTCAGACAGTTATTGTAATAGGTTCATACAGTTATTGTAATAATTTTCAGACAGTTATTGTAATGGTTTTTACACAGTTATTGTATTATATAAGTCCTGTTATTGTATCTAGTAGTGACTTCATTCAAGACAGTTATTGTATTATATAAGTTCTGTTATTGTATTTCCTTTTTTACACAGTTATTGCATAATGTCAAATATTGTATTGCATAATAATACCTGTTATTGTAATGCATAATGTTAATTATTGTATTGCATAATACATATTATTGTATTTAGTTTTCCATTTTGTAGTACTTGTTATTGTAATTCATAATAGCTGTTATTGTATTCATAATAGCTGTTATTGTATTCATAATAACTGTTATTGTAATTGATAATAGTTGTTATTGTATTGCATAATACATGTTATTGTATTCAGTTTTCCATTTTGTAATACCTGTTATTGTAATTCATAATAGCTGTTATTGTATTCATAATAGCTGTTATTGTAATTCATAATAGCTGTTATTGTATTGCATAATACATGTTATTGTATTCAGTTTTCCATTAGTGACTTCATGTGCACAATGTAGTTATTGTAACATTACATGTTAATTATTGTAATGCATAATATATGTTATGTGTTTACATAGGATTCTTTTCCTACTGTTATTGTATTCAGTGAAGTAGAGTTTCCAACTGTTATACTTCATTTCTTTTTTTAAAGTTATGTTGGTTATTGTATTGCATAATCCAATACTGGTGTTGAAAATTCAGTTTTATTTGTGATAGGGAATTGTTGAAGATATGCTGGAAACCACTCATTGGGTTAATACTCCAAATGACAGTTATTTTAATGGTTTTTACACAGTTATTGTATTATATAAGTTCTGTTATTGTATCTAGTAATGACTTCATAAGAGAGTTATTGTATTATAGAAGTTCTGTTATTGTATTTCCTTCTACAGAGTTATTGTATCCAGTAGTAACTTCATGAGTTTGTCATAATTATGTTATTCTTTTACTCAGTTATTTTAATGTTTTCAGACAGTTATTGTAATGGGTTCATACAGTTATTGTAATGATTTCAGACAGTTATTTTAATAGTTTCAGACAATAATTGTAATGGGATCAGACAGTTATTGTAATGGTTTTTAGACAGTTATTGTAATGGTTTAACTCAGTTATTGTAATGAGTTCAGTCTGTTATTGTAATGTATTCAGATAGTTATTGTAATGGTTTAAGTCAGTTATTGTAATGGTTTAACTCTGTTATTGTAATGAGTTCAGACTGTTATTGTAATGTATCAGATAGTTATTGTAATGGTTTAAGTCAGTTATTGTAATGAGTTCAGACAGTTATTGTAATGTATTCAAATAGTTATTGTAATGGTTTAAGTCAGTTATTGTAATGGTTTAAGTCGGCTATTGTAATGAGTTCAGACAGTTATTGTAATGTATTCAGATAGTTATTGTAATGGGTCAGATAGTTATTGTAATGGTTTCAAGATAGTTATTCAAAAGAATACCCTTTCCATGCCAAAATTGCACATGTTGAATTCCAAAAACACGGTTTTCGTCATTATTTCTATTTTTAGTAATTGATTACTGTTCAACTCAAAAATGCAAAATGTAAGACAAATTACCAATCTATTATTGAATATAGTAATCTAAGACAAATTACCAATCTACTTCGTTAACCAAACTCATTTATTGATTCAATGAAAATGACTAGTTATTCAGTTAAATAAGATGAAATCAAGCACAAGGTAGAAATTTGAATATATTTGAGTTTCGTTTCAATACAATAACACGATTTACTCATTACAATAACTAAATTACTACATTACAATAACTACAAATATCATGGTTTTACATTACAATAATTGAGTTTCTACATAACAATAATTAAGTTTTGAGTTTCTACATTACAATAACCGGGTTTCTACATTAAAATAACTGAGTTACTCAATTAAACAAGCTGAAAACAAACAAAACATAGAAATTTGAATACATTTGTGATCTCAATACAATAACACGATTTACTCTTTACAATAACTGAGTTTCTATATTAGAATAACTACAAATACCAAAGTTTACATTACAATAACTGAGTTTCTACATTGGTATAACTACAAATTCTTGAGTTTTAAGATTACACCTGAGTTTCTACATTACAATAACTGAGTTGTTAAATTAAACAATATCAAACTAACAAAAAAGACCATGTATATGCATCATTTTTTTCATTGAACCTCAATTATTCACGTCTATCTTGATTTAACCTGCAAATCACCAAAAAATAGAATATAAGTTAACAAAACTTCCAAGAAGTAACTACTAGATACAATAACTGAGTTTTAACATTAATATTACAACTAAGTTTCTACATTCAACTAGGCATTTTAACAAACAGTTGGTGTGCTAATCTAGATTATCAATAATTTTTTAAGATTATGATAATAAATTATCAGTCAAATGTCAACAGTATGATAAACAATACATAAATCGTCGTACAATTTGTTATTTGAATCAAATAATTCAGTTATTCGAGTATTAAAATAAGAAAATCGTAAGAAATCTTGGTACCTTCGAAAAATTAGGGTTCCTGGAATATTTTCGTCTGATCTTTCTGAATTGATAGTTTTTAGTTGAATTAATCAAGATAATGAATGAGTTTAGGTAATAATTGTGGATTTTGAAATCAAAAATTGAAGAATTGATGATTTTTGTGCGATCGATTTGATGAATTTTTGTGCGATTGATTATTGATGATTTTTTTGGGAATTTGGCAGAGAGAGAAGGGGGAAACAGAGTTGTTAGCTGAAACAAAATTGTGAAAATTTAGGCGCGTGTTGAATTTTAGGTCAATTTTATTTATACGCGGGGGTAACTCACGGAATATGGTAAACTCACCGGAACCCGCCTCTATATATATATATATTATATATATATTATATATGTATATATATATATAAAGGAAGCTTTTTTCTGAGCACGTGGTAGTCACCACCTTTTACAAAACACTTATTTATAAATAATGATTTATTTACCATTTTTTTTACTAGAATTAGGTGATTTATTTACCATTTTTTTTACTAGAATTAGGTGATTTATTTACCATTTTTCTACTAGAATTAGAAGATAATTAATTATTTACAATTTTTCTATTAGAATTAGAAAATTAGTAAATAGTTGTTTAGATAATAATTTATTTATAATTTTCCTATTAGAATTTGAAAATAATAAAATAATAAATTATTTACAACTTTTCTATTAGATTTAGAAAAATAAAAAATATCTGATTATTTACAATTTTCCTATTAAATTTAGAACATTTTTTTTAATATTTATATACTTACTATTTGTAACAACCCGGATCATAAAATAAAGGAAAAACATAATATAAATGAATATCAGAGTGTAACTCAATGATAACTGGGTTAAGGTGGCGAAAACACCTTACTCGAATCCGCATTGATACTCAAATCGAAAACCAAACTAATACATTATTCAAAGGTTCCTAAAAACTTAAAGCAAAGGTTCCTAAAAACTTAAAGCAAAGGTCCTAAACAATTTATTAAGCTCGCTTCGCACATTCCCCAAGCAAGCATCAACCAAACAGCAACCACCTGAACAACCTGAGAAGGGAAGGTCGACAATCAGTCGGGAGTAACTAGATGCTCTTCCAGTCATGTTTACAACAAATGAATGTAACCAACAATCATTAACAAATGAAATGTTAAATAAGTAAACATGCGAGATCATCTATACTCATGAAAGTCCAATCAAACTTACCATCATCTGAAGACATAATACGGCAATCATGTGAGGATATAAACATGACATGAGATGAAAACAAACTTACCATACCATGATATTCTCAACACCATACAAAAGAAACCAACGAACCTACACCACATGCGACCACTAGACCATGAACACTTACAACTCAAGTAACTCATGACTCATAATAACGTAAGGCACAATGCTAGCATTAAAGCATAGCGAATATGGTGATACACAATCCATCGCAACCGAAGGCACCACTACAACAAAATGGCACTTGCGCCACGTTTAAAAACGTGGCGCAAGTGCTAAATTCCCGTGACTATACAGTTTTGTCACGGGAAATCAGTCGTGACCCAAGTGGCCGTGGCAAAATTTTAGCCACGGGAAAAACTGCAACGTGGCTAAAATTAGCAACTTTGTCACGATATTCTCCGTGGCTAAATAGTGTGGCTAAATAATTTTCCCGTGGCTAAAATTTTTTTAGTCACAAGTTAATATAGTGGCCAAATTAAAAAAAATCGTGGCTAAATATTATTGGCCACGAAATAATATTGTGACAAAAGAAAGACTCTCGTGGCTAAATATTGACAGCCACAAAATTTATTGTGGCTAAAGATAGTAGTCACGAAACAGTAACGTGGCAAAAATGAGTCACGTGACTAAATATTTTTGGCCACAAATATTATTGTGTTTGAATAATAAAATCTCCGTGGCTAAACATTACTAGTCACGAAACAATAACGCGGCAAAATACTCTTGTGATTGAAAAATAATTGTCACAAATATTATCATGGCAAATTTTATAGTTTTCGTGGCTAACACATTATTAATTAAGTGGTAGATAACGCATATGCTCGTAAAAATGGAATAAAACTTTTTTTGTCGATTACATAAAACGTAACATCCTTGTTGTAAGATAACTAACCAAGTTTTCCTACTCACTATGGTATATGCCTTCAATGAAGGGAAACATCGTACTAGTTTATGGGAGAATATGGAGAATATAGCTGCTCCCTGTACTTTACCTTGGGCAGTAGCTGGGGATTTCAATACAGTCCTCTCCCCAGAGGAGAGAATAAGGGGAAACACAAAGTTAGAGGATATGGATGCTTTCATAGATTGCCTTCAACATTGTGGGCTCTTTGATATTAAAGCTACTGGGGCTTTCTTTACCTGGAATAACAAACAAGATGAACATTGCAGGAAATATAGCAGATTAGATAGGTTTCTGATTAATGCTCAATGGTCCACTTGCTTCCCTGACATGAATGGCCATTTTCACCCAGAAGGCCTGTTGGACCATAGCCCTTGCATTATCAGAAATACTAAACTGGATGGGAGACGGAATGCTAGTTTTAAGTATTACAATATGTGGAGCAAGACCACTGAGTTCTTACCTAAAGTGACAGCAGTCTGGAATCAGATGATAGAAGGTACCAGGATGTTTGGTTTGGTGAAAAAACTCAAGGCACTGAAACCAGTCCTCAAAAATCTGAACAAAGAAAGATTTGATGATGTAGAGGTCTCTACTGCAAGGGTGACTCTACAGCTGGAACAATTGCAGATACAACTTCAACAAAAGCCCACTGATAACCAATTGATTGCTCAGGAGGTTATGCTACTCAAGGAAGTGAGGCATTGGACTGATGCTCGAAATAGTTTCCTCAGTCAGAAAGCCAAGGAATACTGGAGAGGGGAGGGGGATGCAAATACTGCTTTGTTTCACAAAGCTATCAAATCCAGATGCCTCAAAAATAGAGTAACTCAGATAGAGAACATGGAAGGGATGCTTTGTTCAGATTCTGCTAGCATTCAAGCAGCTTTCTTAGGATTCTATCAGAATTTGCTGGGGAGTAAAAGCCCCACTGAACCTGTTCAGAGGGTAGTCATTCAGACTGTAAAACTTGTAATGCAGACCATTGTTCTACTCTTACTAAGATGGTTACAAAGGAAGAGATTAAAGAGGCAGTTTTTTCCATTCCTATTGACAAAGCTCCTGGCCCTGATGGATTCACCAGTGGATTCTTCAGGGATGCTTGGTCAGTGGTGGGGGATGATATGTGTAATGCTATCATGGATTTTTTCAGCAGTGGCCAACTTCTTACTCAACTTAATGCCACTAATATCACTCTCATTCCAAAATGTGACAGGCCCACCTCAGTCACACAATACAGACCTATAGCTTGTTGCAATCTGGTGTACAAGGTCATTTCAAAACTCCTATGCAATAGACTAGCTGCAATTCTCCCTGAGTTGGTCCATGAGAATCAAGGTGCCTTCATTAAAGGAAGATCCATTATGGAAAATGTACTGATATGCCAAGATATCATTCATTTGTATGGCAGGCAAGCTGTATCACCTAGATGCCTCTTCAAAATTGATCTACAAAAAGCTTATGATACTGTTGAATGGGAGTTTATAAAACAACTTTTGCAAGAACTTCATTTCCCTACTCAGTATATCCAATGGATCATGCAATGTGTAACCACACCAACCTTCTCATTATCCCTTAATGGGACATCTTTTGGTTACTTCAAGGGACAAAGAGGGTTAAGGCAAGGGGATCCCATCTCCCCTTTACTTTTTACTCTTTGTATGGACTACCTTTCTAGACTCATCCTTTATGCTACGACTAAGTGGCCTTTCCAGTATCACCCCTTATGCAAAGAGCTGAAACTCACTCACCTTATGTTCGCTGATGATCTGTTAATGTTTTGTAAAGGTAACCCTGCTTCTATATGGCTCCTTATGAGAGCTTTTGCTTCCTTCTCACATGCTACAGGGTTAAAGATGAATTCTATGAAATCTGAAATATTTTTCAATGGGGTAGCTGAAGAAATAAGGGAGGGCATTAAGCAAGTCACAGGCTTCAAGGAAGGATCCTTCCCCTTCAAATACCTAGGGGTCCCCATCCAACCAGGGAAATTATCCAAAACTGACTGTGCTGCTCTCACTGAAAAACTGGTGTCTAGAATTCGAAGTCTGGGTGCTAAGAAGTTATCATATGCTGACAGAATAACCTTGATCAATGCAGTTCTGAATACTTTACACAACTATTGGGCACAAATGTTTATCATTCCTAAAGGGGTCATTAACAGAATTATAGCCATTTGTAGGAACTTCCTATGGGATGGCTCTACTGAATATCATAGGGTCCCCCTTGTGGCATGGGATACTGTTACTCTCACCAAAGAGGAAGGAGGGCTGGGTATTAAGGATGCAATAAACTGGAACTTGGCATCAGTGGGAAAGCTAGTGAATTGGGTGTATTGCAAAGCTGACATACTCTGGATCAAATGGGTCAATGCAATCTACCTCAAAAACCAGACATGGCATGACTACTCCTATCCAAGTGATGCACCTTGGACTTGGAAATGTATATGCAAGGTTAAGGAGCGATTCAAAAGTGGTTACACTAATGATGAATGGACTAACACTGGGAAAAGCTATTCCATTAGAGATGGTTATGAATGGTTGCACCAAGCACAACCCAAACAGCCTTGGAGTCATATTATATGGAATCAGTGGAATATACCCAAACATTCAATTGTAACTTGGTTGAGAATGCAGGGAGGAATGAATGTTAAAACCAAGCTACATAGGCTGGGTTGCTCACCTGATGACCTCTGCATCCTCTGCCAGACTAGTTCTGAAACACTAGAGCATCTTTTTGACTCCTGTCAGTACTCGGGGATCATCCGCAGACATCTTGCTCACTGGTTTGGTGGGAATTTTCCTACAATACAAAGTTTAAGTTCTGGGAATCGAAAGAATAGTCAGTGGAAAATCAGAGTGGCTATCTTAAATGCTTACCATTATTATACCTGGTATCAAAGGAACAATGCGAGGGTGGCAGAATGCTTGCAAAGACCAGAAAAAGTGGCTGAGTTAATCGTGACTGAGGTGACAAACAGAATGAAACAAATAGCAAAGAAGCAGAAAGAAATTAAGGGGCTGGAATGGCTTCAGAGAAATGGGAATTAGTTTTATGGTCTTATGCTTTATGGGTTATGGTCTTATGTTTTGGTTTTGTTTTCCTCTTAATGTGTAAGGGGTCTTGAACCCGGAACCTCCATGTAACTATTTTATATTCTTTATACAATACTCACATTTCAACAAAAAAAAAAAAAAAAAAAACATCCTTGTCTTTTATAACAGCTAAGAAAACACTAAAAATAAGTAATATGAAATACATGTCCGCAACAAGAAAACTAAAAAATAATCCAAGCTTGTGCAGTTAATGCTCGTAAAAATTATAAATCTAATGGCATATTCTTCAGATGTAAACTTGTTTGCTCCATATTTGTACACCCAAGCCCAAAGAAAAGCAACTGAAACACCTATACCAAAAAAAAGTAGAAAAAATATTATACAAATGCCGTCCGAAATATATTACGATTTATTCAATATGAATATTATTAAAAGTAGAGTGTATTTTTTTTAACTCGATAAAAAAATGAAACTAACCTTAGTGAAATGGTCCGATCCCATATGTCTTCAACAAATCTTCCAGTTTCTTCTGCCACATTTCATTGTTAGCGGCTATCTTCTCGTCCACCTTTGCCTCAGCTTCTTTCTTGGCTAATTCAGCTTCTTTACGAATATCTTCTACTTCTTGTCTTGTCATTTGTACTTCATTCTTAGCTTGGTCCATGATATTTTGAGTTCTTAGTAGATTGTACAGACACCTACAGACACCAGAGCATTGTGTGAATAGAATCCAAAGTGAAGTGAGAATCAGAATCAACAGCCAGATTAGAGGACAACTCTCCCCCAAAGATAAAGCATGGATAGTTAAGTTGCTGTAATTTGTCGATGTTTTGTTATGATGAAGTTTTGTTATGTAAGGGCTGTCATGCCTAGAAATAGTTGGATGTGTTGGCCACTTTTCCTTAATAAAATTTACATTTTAACAAAAAAAACAACCAGGTGAAGTTAAACATAAAAAGGATACAAGGGCAACATCCTTGAGGGGGAAATGATAATAATACCATAAAAAGTTGAACCAGTCGAAGTATCTTACTCTGAATAAACTTCATAACAACAAATGTCGGCCCAAGACTAAGGACTTGTTTTATACTTCTCGAATTAAATTTGCCATCATTAAATGCAATAATCGTCAGAGCCTACACAAATGAGGCACAAAATTCATTACTGAGTATATGACAAGAAGCTAATTAAACAAGAGAATGAAGTAAAACGCTTATTTTGTACTGCGACTCTGGTTACACATCTACGCAGACGGAAAAAAGGATGAGATGTATGTTGCTTATCGGTCGCAATGATCCAACAAGAATGAATAAGTAAAATCAAATTCCAGCATAACAGTAAAAACAAGTATAATCAAAATTCCAGCATAATTGAAAACAACTCAACAATACTACCCATTAGTTATGTTCAACAATAAACGATTATTGGAAATAACCCCTTATCCCATTAGGTTTTTTCGGATCCAAAACAATCAGCAGCAATCAAAAGAGAAGAGTAGAAGGAATTTGCAAAAAGTGTCGAACAAGGAAATTCACACCAACAATGATTAGTACCTGAAACATCATGATAAGAAATATCCACAGGCGATGAAAGCTATGGTATAGATGTAAGAAAGTGCGATGCTCCACAAATGAAGTCTTGCCCCCATTGCTTCCCTCTACTAGACTTCAGAACATTCTACAAAAGAAGCCAGGCAAGACAAGGTGAAAGCAAGAAACAAATCACATAATAATGTGTATAAAAATGTCAATCAAGAGAGTAAACAATAGCTCAAAAACATAAATGTGACTTCTATCATAGGACAATGTACCAAAGGTAATCAGACATGTCTAAATGTCAAATAGCCAGTTAAAACTTGGAACTCCAAGTGATTGCAGAAGAATCTTACTTTAGACCTGGATTTTGGCTCCGTAAAGAATGCCGAAGATAAACGCCAAGGCCAGCTCAGTTCAAGACAATGCAGTGACCTGAAGGATAATAACCAATAGAGTGAATGGTAAAGAAGACATAATTTGAACACACCAGCATATCTGTAAGCTGTAACTACTATTCAGAAAACCTCAGCAAAAATATTCATTAAAATCATCTAAATTTCTAATGCAGAATGAGGAGCACCTCCTTTATCATTGTTATTAACCTCCTGCCAGTCCATGCACGCCAATCAAAATCACGAAAACATGAATGCAACTGATGTTACAATTTAACTATTAGATGTGACGTCTTTATTTTAGGAGCACAAAGCTCATTCTTTGATGCCAGGAGTTAGCGAATTTTTGCTTCTATTACTCAGATATAATATTAATCAATGGACACCAAGGGAGTGATACTCATTTACAAATGATACTCACTACATGTTCACTGGACTTTGATCGCTTAAGATGTAAGAAGAGGACTAGATTCAAATGTCATTGGAGAATCAGTAGGACTGTTGGGCTGTGTGTATGCCGTTGGAATGGGGTGATGGCAGCAGTGCGTGGTAGAGGTTCTGAGTACTACTTTCTTCTATGTGCAGAATGTGTTCAGACGCGTCTGAGGTCTATGCAGGCGTTCTAGTTTTCTGCTCTGTGTATTCCTGTGTGCTGCAGAGATGTGCGTGGGCATAGAAGGTTGATGTGCAGGTCTTTGGGACTGCACTTCAGTAAGTATTGCAGGTCGTGTTAGGTAGGTAATGGCAGCCAACCTATGCGTGAAAGGAAATAAGAGGTAGCAGTTGATAGTTGCCGCAGATTCAGCTTGTTGGGCTGGTCTGTTGCAGCATCGTGTACTAGGCAGATGTGCAGCTGAATGGTGCGTCTTTTTGTGTAAATGAATATTCTGTGGATAGTTGGGGTGTGGGACGGTGCAGCTGTTCTTGTTGCGTGCACAGGACATCTGATCGTACCCAGCAATGCGTGAATTAGGAATAAGGGTTGCTGCCAATCTCGAATCTGAAGTTGCCGGCATGTGGCTTCGAGAAGCTGTTGAATCAGAGATGTGTTTCACAAGGTTGAGCTTTAGAATATATTTTTTTATGTCTATATTATATTTCCTTGTAATGAATCAAAGCTTATGACTTTGTTGCCATGTGAAGCCCAGTTCAAAGTGAATTACTTGAAATAAAGGCAAGCTATTATGGAAGAATGAAATTAAAAGTATATTCGAAAAAACAACACAAGAAAAATGAGGAAACATACATACCAACAACTTGGAAAATACCAAGTGTGGAACCCTGAGCCGCTGAGAATGCCAACTGTTTAGGCTCTGTACCCCTTCATCATCCTCAAATCAATCAATCAAACCAAATCCATTTCATATCATGGTCTCATATATAAGATAGTCAACCGCCTGATACATCAAAGAAGTGAATGCAAGCTTGGGTAAACCAAAACTAGAAAAAAAATCAAATTATAACTAGACGGTCTCACATGTGAGGCTACCAAATATCAGTATCACGTGTAGGATAATCTCATCTAAGTTTTTATGCAACCACCTGATACATTCACATATTAGACCACCAAATGGCAGTCTCACATGTAAGACTGTCTCATCTAAGTACTTATGCACCCACCTAGTGCATCAAAGAAGTGAATTCATCATTGGGTAAACCAAACCAACAAACAATCAAATTCTAATGGACGGTCACACATGTGAAGTCACCAAATATCAGTCAGTGAAAATGCATCCTTGGGTAAACCAAAATAAGATACAAATAATAAAATTCTAATGTGACAATCTCACATGCGAGAATCATATACCTCCATTTACTTATTTGATGCATTAGGTGCATGGACTAGACATGTTGAGAAAAGATCAGTTGGCTATTAATGGTCTTGAGACTTTGATAACGGATAAAAATTGGTTGCCGATCAGAAAAGTTCGTTTAGTGTTAATTTGTTCTATTTTGCATCTTGATTTAATTTTTTATAATCTTTGTTCATTTGGCTATTACTTCGAATGTTGTACTCTGTACTATTTTGATGTGGTACTGTTTTCCGAGTTCTGACTAGAAAATAAAATTGGAGAAAAGAGAAGGGCAGGAGTAAAAAATCAAGGTATTTAACTAAATTACCCAATAATGTTGTATGAAACATAAGAGACATGCTGATCTCAGATTCCCAGGCCTACAAAAATGCGCCTTAGAGAGTACACAAAAAAACTTAAAGGTCGAAAAGATGTTTCAGGAAGAATTCTTTAGTCGGTTAAGAAGCTCTTGCACCATTGTATCTCTAGGAATGGAGTCCTCAACCTTAGTTTTTACATCTCTTACTTTCACAATCCCTGGATTCAATTCCCGATCACCGACCATCACTGCGAAAGGAATTCCTGATGCTTCAGCACGCTCAAAGATTTTCACAACTATTTTAACAATCGTGTATTCTGCTTTGATTTTGGCACTCTATTGCTCATTAACCAATTCAGTGGCTAAATTTCATTACAAATTAAATAGTATTAACCATCTTACACCCCTAAGAATCCATTTTTTCCTTCCACCCATCAAACCCTTTCGGAACAACAGGATCAGCATTCAATTCCACAAAATTGGTACTAACAGGTCGATCCTCAATCCTCCACATATACCTCCATTTAGGATCTGCACCCTTAGGCAACAGTAATTCAATTGAATATTCTATCTCTATTCTTCAACTATCCTCGGTAAAAGACGAATCATCTCTTAATTGATTGAAATTTAATTGAAACCACCAACCGTAAAAGATAATCATTGTACCCTAACATGATAATAATAATTGATTTCCTAATCCCAAACTCATAGAAATTCAAAATTCAGTGACAAACGGAATCAAATTTCTGAAAATCAAATGAATTTTGATGACTTTATTAAAAAATTGCAATAAAGCTCATACCTTATTGCGAACCGGAAGTTGGTGAAATGCGAGAAGTGGTTGTGGGTCACAGGTTGGTTCTCGACGACGATATCAGGCGTGGATTTGAGGTGGTCGACGATTGTACTTATGAGCATCATTGAAGTCTTGACAAATGAAAGTCTGATGGTTGGTTGAGATTGATTAGGGAGGTGATAAGAAATAATGAGACGGCTAAGAGGAGATGGGAATTCCAAATTATCATCTTTTATTTTTACTTAATAACGTAAGGGTCTGATTTTCGCAGTACTCATTTTACTGGATGTAGTACACGGTTGACAATTTTGCCCTTCTCATTTTCCTTTTTATTTTCTCCCTCTAATGTTTCCTCTTCAATATCAAAATGTGTACAACGAAAAGTAATATATTTTCTCAGTACATTTTTACTCAATACAGTAAAATGTGTACTGCGAAAATCAATAGTATAAGTATTATTAGTTTTATTTTATTTTTATTATTTTATTAAATTTTTGTATCCTATTTTCATGTCGAGTAATTTTATAAAAACAATATGCGCGAAAATTAACGTAAGGTAACATAATAATTAAGAATATATTGAAAAAAAGGAAAAAAAAAACCAAAAATAACTGTACTACTATGAGTAAAACGAAAAAAACCCAAATTAATGAAATACGTTTGTTTAGTACTATTTGACAAAGATTGATTAAGCAATTAACATATGTTGATTTGGTTTCTAAATCAATTGAAGTATTACGTAGTATTAAGCATGTCACTTCGTTTCTAAATGATTAACAATGATTCTTTTTTCCATGTTGATGAACAAACCCTAATCAAAAAAAGAAAACATATTATTAAAAAAACAATCAAGTTACTAAGTAATATAAGATTAATGAATTAATTACCCGTTCGTCACTTGAATACTTGAATAATCGTTCATAGTTGTGAAGATGGTAAATGTTTCAATATTAGAGGGAAAGAAAAGAGAATTATGTTGAATGTCTTTCTAGGAAAGGGCAACAAATGGAAAATATGGTGTAAAAAGTATTGTATTGAGTAAAAAACGTACTGCGAAAATAAATTGCGTAACGTAATTGCTCATTTGATTGTAACAACTTTACAAAAAATGTTGCATTTTTAGATTAAATACAACATTTTTAAGATAAGTGTTACAAAACTAGTATCACTATTAAAATTGCAACACAATATTAAAGTGTTGCATTGAAAATGCTGCAATAGACTTTTAATGTAGTAGTGTCTCGCAATAATACGGTGCAATCATCTTGATGTCACAGTACACACCATGTTGCACTAATAATTTTGTACTATTATTTGTTACCATATCAAAAATATTAGTTAATCCAGTGCGTAGCTAAGAGCAATAATTACTCAAGGGTAATTTACTTGTGACAATAAATCACAATTAACCACGGTAATAATTCAGTGTGTGGCTAAAAGCAATATAGTCACGGATAATTTAGCTGTGACAATAAATCATAATTAGCCACGTTAAGAATTCAGTGTGGCTAAGCACACTAATTAGTCACGGTTAACTTACCTGTGACAATAAATCATAATTAGCCACGACATTGTGGCTAAAAATAACTATTAGCCACGTTCGTGACTTGATGCGTGACTAAACACATTTGTTAGCCACGGTCATGGATTAATTCGTGACTAAAAACAATTATTTGTCACGGTTATATTTTCCCGTGACATAAATTTTTTTACTAATTAATTTTGAAGGAAGGGGACTTTTTTTCCCGTGGCTAAGCAAATTTAGGTCACGAATTATGAATTCCCGTGACATAAATCGTGGCGCAAGTTCCATTTTGTTGTAGTGCACAAAGCTATCATCAAAGCATAGCGAATAGAGCGAACGCCCGTTAGAGCGTATAACCACTGCCTCTAACTTGCCAGAGCGTATAACCACTGCCTCTAGCTGTCGGAGCGTATAACCACTACCTCTATCGGTGTGGAGTGTATAACCACATCCTCCACGGTACTATGTATAGCTTATAACCACTGCCTATATGCCTAAGACCTGGCCAGACCTCTCGATGCAATAATTGTACACCGAACGACACTCGGGACCCAAAACGTATAACTGACGAATATGGCCACCCCCGAACATAGACTAAAATAAATCCCACGTCAATGGGTGGCGTTAGTTCATTTTGATAGTATATAACTGATACAATATGGGTATTGTAACACCCCCATTTATTTAGGGGCCTGAACTAGGACTCCCCAGATAAGTAAGGGTGTTACCATCTCGGATTACCGAGGCAGCAGATAACAAAGTAAAGAACACAGTATTTTATTGAATTTTAAACTCAAAACAAGTTCTTACAGCTGTCTTCAAAACTGTCTTAAAAGATAAAGTACAACTCTACAACTCATAACAAAACAACCATGGTGATCTAGACTCTAGTCTGGTCCGGATCCAAGCTCTCCCTTCCCTTTAGCTCCCATAGTCTAAAGCACCTGCCAATATGCTTCCCAGTAAGTTGATTCATCACAGGTGATCACGAATACACAGGGTCAACAACAAGGTTGAGTAGAGGAAATAACAATCAAAACATTACTATAAAAAGAAAAGGCATCTTCCTCCACTCCGAATCACATGACCCAATATTCTCCACACCGTTCACAAGACCCAATAACCACCACACCATATCACAAGACCCAATATACTCCACTCCATATCACAAGGCCCAATAATCACCACACCGTATCGTATCAGAAAAGTATACAAGTAATTAATCACAACATAGCATCAGTCATACAATAAGATGTACACAGCTAACATCAGTTAATAAACAGATTTCTCATCACAAAAATGTATACAGTTTTTCCCCTACCTCAAATTGCAGGAGAACAGTCAACCAAAAGCTTGCTAGAAGTGTTCCACGCGAAAACCGTCACCTAAACATATATACGTACCAAATTAATAAACTTCCCGAACCCCCATAAGTCAACTTACACTTACTGTAAATAGTAACCTTCTATAAGTGGAAAGTTTCCCAAAATGGAAACTTTCCTGAAATAGTAGCTTTCTTAAAATATTAACTTCCCGACTCGTAACATAACCAAACACCACCTTAACATAATTAACATTATTAAACATAGGTAACTATTATTAATTATTAATATCTACTAATCAGTTATATACTATCGGAATGAACTAACGCCGCCCATTGATGTGGGATTTATTTTGGTCTATGTTCGGGGGTGGCCAAATTCGTCAGTTATACGTTCTGGGTCCGGAGTGTCGTTCGGTGTACAGTTATTGCATCAAGAGGTCTGGCCAGGTCTTAGGCACATAGGCAGTGGTGATACGCTATACATCGTACCGTGGAGGCAGTGGTTATACGCTCCACACCGATGGAGGCATTGGTTATACGCTCCGTCAGCTAGAGGCTGTGGTTATACGCTCTGGCAAGTTAGAGGCAGTGGTTATACGCTCTAACGGGCGTTCGCTCTATTCGCTATGCTTTGATGATAGCTTTGTGCCTTCGGTTGTGATGGCGTGTCACCATTTTCGTTATGCTTTAATGCTAGCCTTATGCCTTACGTTATTATGAGTCATGAGTTACTTGAGTTGTAAGTGTTCATGGTCTAGTGTTCGCATATGGTCTAGGTTCGTTGGTTTCATTTGTCTGGTGTAGAGAATATCATGGTATGGTAAGTTTGCTTTCATGTCATGTCATGTTTATATCCTCACATGATTGTCGTAATATGTCTTCAAATGAAGGTAAGTTTGATTGGACTTTCATGAGTATAGATGATCTCGCATGTTACAGGTTTTACATTTCAATTGTTATTGATTGTTGGTTATATTCAATTGTTGTAAACATGACTGGGAGAGCATCTAGTTATGCCCGACCGATTGTCGACCCCCTTCTCAGGTTGTTCAGGTGGTCACTGTTTGGTTGATGCTTGCTTGGGGAATGTGCGTAGCGAGCTTAATAAATTGTTTAGGACCTTTGCTTTAAGTTTTTAAGAACCCTTGAATAATGTATTAGTTTGGTTTTCGATTTGCGTATCGATCCGGATTTGGGTAAGGTGTTTCCGCCAACTTAACCCAGTTATCATATAGTTACACTCTGATATTCATTTATATTATGTTTTTCCTTTATTTTATAATCCGGGTTGTTACAGTTGGTATTGAGGTATTATGGAGATATGATGAAAGGATGTTTCGAGACGTTGTGACCTTAAGTGATAATTGTACGAAAAATGTAAGACTTGGTTATCGTGCTTTATTTATCTTATCTTGAGGTGTCGTCTTGGTGTTTATAAATTTGTTTTGGAGTCGTCTATTCTTGTCATCCATGCATGTGTCGACCATACCTCTTTTATTTCAGCCTTTAGACCAAAACTTTTTTATTTATCTTTGTCCTCTGTCAATTTTGTCTATCGTTACTCTCTATTTGTTATTTATTTCAACTCCAGTTCCTTTTTCTTTGAACTTTTGTAATTATCCATTTTACATTGATTTCTCTTTGAGCTTATACTTTCTAAAACTATGTTTTCGTTTGCTTTCTGGTATTGCACGAACATATTTTTTTGGGTTTACAAGTTATTTATCCTTGTATGGTAACTTGAAAATGTTTGAATTATCATTAGAGCTACTTGTGATCATCTCATAGTGGAAGCTTGAATCCTTTTGGGAGTAATGTTAGATCTGTGAGTATGATGTTTGGCTATTGGAGATTGGGAACATAGTAATATTATATTTGTGAATGAGAGTATGAATTTGAATGGCATATAAAGTTTTGGAGAAAGAGTATAAAAGGTCTTATATGAGGTTTGAAAGTTTGAGGATGTTATTAGTTTGATGGACATAGCTTTATACAGTGTTTTGGTGGATTCTTATTGGTAAGATGATACTCATGGATAGTATGAAAACCATGACTATGAATTGAGGTTATAAGCTTAGTTTTTATATGAGTATGGGTGATGAGATTTGTATAGTGATGTTACGCTTTGATGGAAATGTGTTGTTGATGATAAATTTTCAAAGAGAATGATTTGGATCTTGCGAGTGTGACTGATGATTAGGTGGTGAGACCGAGGTTTGAGATTCATGACTTTGGATACTATATATATATATATATATATATATATATATATATATATATATATATATATATATATATATATATATCGAGAATTATCGAGAGTTTATATTAAGGTTTTGAGGTTAAAAGTTGTATATGAAAGTAAGCACTACCAACTTTGAGGAAATTATGGTAGCAATAAGTTTAATGGCACTCGTGATGGGAAGAGTTTGCTTATTTGGAAGAGTTTCCTGGCTTTGAGATTATCTGTTTGAGGTTTTGGTCAATGCTAGTTTTTGTGGTGAATGGTAAACTAGAATTGGAGTATTTGATAAAACTGATATGGATTTGGAGTAATGATAACGAGTTTACTAATTTTGAGAGGTTATATATGTTGTTTAATGATGGTGGAGTAATGTTTGGATATGAGGACTAGAAGTTAGATAGTTCATGAGATGAAAAAGTGTGCCTTGATGAGGGTATGACTTAATTGTGTTGAGTGTGCTTGGTGAAAGTGAGGCAATCTTTGATGTTATAGTATGTGAGATATAATGGACTTTATGAGCGTTAACCACATGCTTAAAGGTGATGTGTGTGTGAAAACATTGTGGTTTTACGATGACTAGATCGTATTGAGATAAATGATTATTTTGGGTTGTGATAGCATGAGTTTGATGTCTTTTGAGGTTATAGAGTGTGTGAAGATGATAATAACATTGACGATGTGTGATACCTTTTTATGGTTTGAGTGTTGATAAGGATCAGAGTGCACAACGATTAGAATTCCGAGATGACTTCGTTGATGATCACTTGTAATTCTTACCTGGTTTTGATCTAATGTTTGAAATTCAAGTTTCGAGGACGAAACTTCTTTTTAGAGGGTCGGATTGTAACACCCCGTATTTTATAATAATATTTTATTATAAAAGTATTTTATTTACATTAATTATTTTGAAGTTTAATAATATATTTGGGAAATATATATTTATAGCTTCCGCTTTTTATTTTATTATTTTCTCGTTTGATCTACTTTTGGATAGGTTAAAATGTTCGTACAAAATCCATTATTAATAAATTTCATTATTGCACGGACGTTTTAACCCATCCAAAAGTATATCAAAACGAGAAATAATAAAATAAAAAACGGAAGCTATAATTATATATTTCCAAAATTCATTAATAAACTTCGAAATAATTAATTTAATAAAATACTTTTATAATAAAATATTATTATAAAATACGGGGTGTTACAATCTAACCCCCTAAAAAGAAGTTTCGTTCTCGAAACTTGAATTTCAAACATAAGATCAAAATACGGTAAGAATTACAAGTGATCATCAACGAAACTCATCTCGAAATCCTAACCGCTGCGCACTCTGATCCTTATCAACACTCAAACCATAAAGAGACATCTCATATCCTCAATATTATAATCATATTCACACACTCTACAACCTCAAAAGACATATCAAACTCAAACTATATATCACAACCCAAAATAATCATTTATCTCAATACGATCTAGTTATCGTAAAACCGCAATATTTCCGCACATGCATCACCTTTAGGCATGTGGGTTACACTCATAAAACACCATTGCATCTCACATACTAAATCATCAAGGTTTCATTATTTTCACTAAGCTCACTCAAAACCAGTAAGTAGTCCACTCATCAATGTGTACTCTTTCATCTCATGAACTATCTAACTTCTAGTCCTCGTATACCAAACATTACTCCACCATCATTAAACAACAAATATAACCTCTCAAAAACTTATTACTATTTCTCCAAGTCCAAATAACTTTCAACCAACACTTCAATTATAGTTCACCATTCACCACACAAATCCGGCATTGACCAAACCTCAAACAGATAATCTCAAAGCCATAAAACACTTCCAAATGAGTAAACTCTTTTATTCATGTTTGTCATTAAATTATTGCTACCATAATTTCCTCAAAGTTGGTAGCGCTTACTTATACACAACTCTTAACCTCAAAAGGCTCAATATAAACTCTCAATGGTTCTCGATATATATAATAATATCCAAGGTCATCAATCTCAACCCTCAATCTCACCACCTAATCACCACTCACACTTCCAAGATCCAAATCATTCTCTTTGAACACTTATCATCAATAAACAATTTCCGTCAAAGCATAACAACATCATCAGACAAAACTTATCACTGTGTTCATATAAAATTAAGCTTATAACCTCAATTCATAGTTACGGCCTACCATCCCTGAACATCATCTCAACATTAAGAATCCACCAAAACACTGTATAAAGCTATGTCCATCGAACTAATAACATCCTCAAACTTTCAAACCTTAAATAAGATCTTTAATACTCCTCCAAAAGATTATATGCCATCCAAATTCATACTCTCATTCCCAAATATTATTATGCTCTCAAACTCCAATAACCAAACATCAAACTCAAAGATCTAACATTATTCCCACAAAGGATTCAAGCTTTCACTACGAGATGATCACAAGTAGCTCTAAAGATATTTCAGACTCTGATACTAACTGTAACAACTCGAATCATAAAATAAAGGAAAAACATAATATAAATGAATATCAGAGTGTAACTCAATGTTAACTGGGTTAAGGTGGCGGAAACACCTTACCCGAATCCGGATCGATACTCAAATTGAAAACCAAACTAATACATTATTCAAAGGTTCCTAAAAACTTAAAGCAAAGGTCCTAAACAATTTATTAAGCTCGCTTCGCCCATTCCCCAAGCAAGCATCAACCAAACAACAACCACCTGAACAACCTGTGAAGGGTGGGTCGACAATCAGTCGGGAGTAACTAGATGCTCTCTCAGTCATGTTTACAACAAATGAATGTAACCATCAATCATTAACAAATGAAATGTAAAATCAGTAAACATGCGAGATCATCTATACTCATGAAAGTCCAATCAAACTTACCATCATCTGAAGACATAATACGGCAATCATGTGAGGATATAAACATGACATGACATGAAAACAAACTTACCATACCACGATATTCTCAACACCATACAAAAGAAACCAACGAATCTAGACCATATGCGTTAGTTCATTCTGATAGTATATAACTGATACTACCGTCATTTATTCAACTAGCAAACAACAATGCATAGTATAACTGAATGTACTAACATGCGTGAATGACATCACGACTCAAACTAGTAGAACATCATAACAGACTGTCCTAGTATCCAATGCATAGAAGTATCCAACGACATATGCAAACAAATATTATACAATCACTAAACACAACTCAACATGTGAAACAAGTATAAACAACCAAGGTTATAGTAACTTTAACTATAACATAAGTAATGGATGCGAGGTTAGACTAGCCTCGACTATAACTTCCACGTATGACTTGAGGTTATAGTCACCTCAGTCAAACCTTGACACGGACCTAAAGTTATACTAGTACCAACCATAACCTTGAGTCATACCTCAGGTTTACGTTAGTCTCAACTATAACTTTAACTCGTAATTCAAAGTTATATTAACTTCAGCTATAACCTTGAGTCGTACTCAAGGTTGTACTAGTTTCAGCTATAATCTTGAATCGTATTTTCAAGGTTACACATACTTCAACTATAACCTTGAGCAACACTCTTGGCCGTTAGCCATGCCGCCATCTAGGGTTTCCTTCGCGAACCCTAGTTGCGCACACGACACCCATAACGACTTATCAACACATTATAATCCACAATTACGATAATAAAACATACATGAATGTATGAAGCACAATTAATTCATGACAATAAATAATCAAACATGTGCTAATCGTACAAACAATCATTAAATCATATTAATCACATTAATTGGCATAAACACAATTAAAAGAGAAACACCTAGTTACCTCTTTGGCAATTATTCAAAACCTTCATAAAGAATACGACCAACAAAGTCTTGTTTCCGACACGTGTCAATAACCCCAAAAATCAACTTTAAAGAAAGCGGAAATCCAAATCCTTGTGATAAAAATTGTACCAAAAGTCACTCTTTCAATAACGCAAAAGGAAAGACATCTTCTTCTTTACCCACAAAACAAGAGACCCAAAACTTAGGTCTAAAGGTTCATACAAATAATTCCCAATAAAATATTTTAAATAGATTATATTGTAGAGGTAAGAGCAAGGATTGTGAAAATATAATTTATTTATGAGTTTTGAAGAATAAAAAATATTCAACAATGGAGTCAAAGGGAGAAAAGAAGAACAAAAGAGAGGAAAGACGAAGAGAGGCCGTGCGGCCAAAACTCACGCACAAACATATGAATTGACGTAGTAGCTTACTAGGTTAAATTCTATTTATAAGAAGATTAACTAATGGCCTTTTGGTCCATTAGCTCTTACAATGGATTATCTGATTACAAATCTGATTGAGTCATACTAAAACGCAAGGAGAACTTGAAATAGATAAGTAAATATTAAATTAAAATAATTAATTATTGCACGGACGTTTTAACCCATCAAAAAGTAGATCAAAACGAGAAATAATAAAATATAGGACGGAGGTTATAAATATAGATTTCCAAAAAAATATATTATTAAACTTCAAAATAATTAATTAAATAAAATACTTTCATAATAAAATATTATTATAAAATACGGGGTGTTACAATCTAACCCCCTAAAAAGAAGTTTCGTCCTCGAAACTTGAATTTCAAACATAAGATCAAAACAAGGTAAGAATTACAAGTGATCATCAACGAAAGTCATCTCGGAATCTTAATCACTGCGCACTCTGATCCTTATTAACACTCAAACCATAAAGAGATATCCTACATCCTTAATGTTATTATCATCTTCACATATTCTACAACTTCAAAAGACATATCAAACTCATACTCAAACCCAAAATAATCATTTATCTCAATACGATCTAGTTATCGTAAAACCACAATGTTTTCACACATGACCTTTAAGCATGTGGTTAACACTCATAAACACCATTACATCTCACATACTAAATC
This sequence comes from Silene conica, assembly GCA_029255685.2. Taxonomy (NCBI): domain Eukaryota; kingdom Viridiplantae; phylum Streptophyta; class Magnoliopsida; order Caryophyllales; family Caryophyllaceae; genus Silene; species Silene conica. The sequence goes on from CM055313.2 coordinate 57,097,672, forward strand.
ATCAAGGTTTCCTTACTTTCACCAAGCTCCCTCAAAACCATTAAGTAGTCCACTCATCAATGTGTACTCTTTCATCTCATGAACTATCTAACTTCTAGTCCTCATATACCAAACATTACTCCACCATCATTAAACAACATATATAACCTCTCAAAAACTTATTACTATTTCTCCAAGTCCAAATAACTTTCAACCAACACTTCAATTATAGTTTACCATTCACCACACAACTCCGGCATTGACCAAAACCTCAAACAGATAATCTCAAAGCCATAAAACACTTCCACATGAGCAAACTCTTCTATTCATGAGTGTCATTAAATTATTGCTACCATAATTTCCTCAAAGTTGGTAGTGCTTACTTTCATATACACTCTTAACCTCAAAAAGGCTTAACATAAACTCTCGATAATTCTCAATATATGTCTAGTATTCAAAGTCATCAATCTCAAACCTCAATCTCACCACCTCATCATCGGTCATACTCCCAAGATCTAAATCATTACCTTGGAACACTTATCATCAATAAATCATTTCCATCAAAGCATAACAACATCATCGGACAAAACTTATCACTGTGTTCATATAAAATTAAGCTTATAACCTCAATGATAACTGGAGTATGATCAACTTTGACTTGCAACCCAAAGTTATATCAACTTCAGCTATAACTTTAACTCGCAACCTAAAGTTATATTAACTTCAGCTATAAACTTGATTTATACTCTCAAGGTTATACCTCGTTCAGCTATAACTTTGAGTCGTACCCAAGGTTGTACTAGTTTCAGCTATAACCTTGAATCATATTTTCAAGGTTACACATACTTCAACTATAACCTTGAGCAATGCTCTTGGCCGTTAGCCTTGCCGCCATCTAGGGTTTTCCTCACGAACCCTAGTTGCGCACACGACACCCATAACGACTTATCAACACATTATAATCCACAATTACGATAATAAAACATACATAAATATATGAAGCACAATTAATTCATGACAAATACATAATCGAACAAGTACTAATCGTACAAACAATCATTAAATCATATTAATCCCATCAATTGGTATAAACACAATTAAAAGAGAAACACCTAGTTACCTCTTTGACAATTATTCAAAACCTTCATTAAGAATACGACCAACAAAGTCTTGTTTCCGACACGTGTCAATAACCTCAAAAATCAACTTTAAAAAAAGCGGAAATCCAAATCCTTGTGATAGAAATTGTACCAAACCGTCACTCTTTCGAAAACGCCAAGGAAAGACATCTTCTTCTTTACCCACAAAACAAGAGACCCAAAACTTAGGTCTAAAGGTTCATACAAATAATTCCCAATAAAATATTTTGAATAGATTATATTGTAGAGGTAAGATTAAGGATTGTGAAAATATAATTTATATATGAGTTTTGAAGAATAAAAGATATTCAACAATGGAGCTAAAGGGAGAAAAGAAGAACAAAAGAGAGAAAAGAGGAAGAGAGGCCGTGTGACCAAAACTCACGCACAAACATATGAATTGACCTAGTAGCTTACTAGGTTAAATTCTATTTATAAGATGATTAACTAATGGGCTCTTGGTCCATTAGCTCTTACAATGAATTATCTGATTACAAATTGGATTGAGCCATATTAAAATGTAAAAAGAACTTGAAATAGACAAGTAATTATTAAATTAAAATAATAAAATTGTGCACGGACATTTTAACTTATCCATAAGTAGGTCAAAACGGAAATAATAAAATGCGGAAGCTATAACTATATATTTCCAAAATCCATTAATAAACTTCGAAATAATCAATTAAATAAAATACTTTTATAATAAAATATTATTATAAAATACGGGGTGTTACACTATTTAAGTTTATTAACTTTATTCAACGTTTTTATTGAAAATAAAAATCGGAAATGAATTATTATAATTGATTATTTACAATTTTCCTTTCTTATAATAGTATTCTTTAATATTTATATACTTACTATTTAAGGTTATTAATATTGTTCAGCGTTTCTATTAAAAATGAAAATGGGAAAGCGTAAAAAAGAACTAATTTAGTTTGTCATCGTCATAACATTAAAATGAGTAAAAAATAGTCTCACGGGGATATAAGAGTAATAAGACAAGTCTTTTACTTTTTCTTTTTACATTATGTTATCCTTTCCATATTACTAGACCATTCAAACTTAAATGAATACCTCCATCTTAATTAAAAATGTGTGGAACTAATAAATGAAATTAGTTAAATATTTAAGTCTAAACAAATTTCATACCTAAAAGGAACACTTGCGGTCAATCATATTCAACCAAATTAAGAGCAACACTACTATTTTTTGGTACAAGAGTAGCACTACTATTCAAGTGAATATTATGCACTTTCGTACTTAATTATGCGAAAGAAATAAGATCATTTCTTTAATTAAGTAAAAAGAAAATAGGATAAATGCGAAATATATTATACTTTAGAGAAACCCAAAAATGTCAAATTTGGATTTAATTAGTATAAATATAAATATTAAAGACCACAGTGATGATGTAGATAGGTGCGTGAGGTGGAATAATTGTGTAGATGAGATGTGTTTTAAATGGGTATTGAAAGGTATTTCATAAATAACAATATTTATTCCTACATATTTTTACCTTATTACTTAACGATGAGACATTATGTTATAAAATGACATATTTTTTTTACGGGGGCGGAGGTAGAGAGGTTTTGAGGGAGGAGGTAAGTGTCTTTAGGGATATGGTTACTCTCTGACGTTTAAGAGTATAATTTGAGTAGTACAAGCAAATTGGTCAGAGATGTTCAAGAATACATTTTATGATTTTGAGGATCAAGTTGGTTAGTTGGGTTGTCAAGCTACGATTTAAGCAGTATAAATATAAATATATAGATATTAAAAAACATAATGATGTAGGTGATCTGAGTTAAGCGGAATAATTGTGTTGATGAGATGAAATGCAAGTAGGTATTAGAAGGTATTCATACAACAAAGTAATGACAAATAAATGGTGTTTTTGAGATGGATAGAATAAGCTGTAAAAAGATCAAAAATATTTTTTTAATTAGTATTAGATTATAGTTTATTATAGTCCGTATTCTTTTTTTCCTCCATATTTTCAACTTATTCTTTACAGTGTGACATTGTTTTATAGGGTAAGGGTTGGTTTTAAATTGTATGTGTCCATTTGTTTAGGGATGGGGATAAATAGATCTCCAGGGAAGAGATAAGTATCTTGGGAGATAGAGTTACTCTCCGACGTTTAAAAGTGTGATGTAGTTGCACAAGAAAATGTCTATTGGTTAGGGTTGTTTGGGGATATGATTGATTATGTTAGCCAAGTTGGTTAGTTATGTCAGAAGGGTATGTCGAATACCTAAACGCTGTCGAAAAAAGTTGTGTATGTGCTATAGATTAATCAGAACAGCTGAGCAAGTACATAGGTAGATAAATTTTATTTCAAAATTCCCCGACGTATACGAGTGTGATTTAGAAGATAGAAAAATATATTGATATGTAGGGCTGAGTTGTTTAGGGATATGAATATGGTTAAGGTTGATTCTGATGGGTTTGGTTGGTTAGTCGGGTGGAAATGGTTGAATTTGTGAAAAAGTGGATAACGTGAGATATTTATTGGAGAAGGTAAACGAATAAATTTTATTTGAAAATGTGTATTATATGAGAAAAGAACCGACAAATATATAAATATAGGCTAAAAATATTTAAAATATCACGTGTATAAACTCAATTTTGTTTCTTTGTTGGACACAAAACTAAACAATCAAATGTTATACTCTCTTCAGTCCTATTGAATGCTCCATTGGGCCGGCCGCCGAGGACTAATTTTTAATGTGGAATGACGTTATAGTGTTTTTTGTTGAGTATTCTTGGAAGTTGGAAATATTTAGGGCGTGTATAAAAAGATGTCGTAATGTGGAGTTGCAGTTGCAAATTTGCAATGATAACATTGAAAATACAAGAAATAGAAGAAGATATTTATGTCAATTATTTTACCAAGTATGGAAGGAAAACATTGGATTAAATTGTACAAAAATAGAATGTGAGAACATTAGACAAGAATTAAGGAAGTATATGTCATGTCAGTATTATATCACGATAGATAGGTCTGGAGGTAGGAGGTAAATGTCTTGAGGATAGAGTTATTTTCCGACATTTAAGAGTGTGATTTTAGTAGTACAAGTAAATATAGATACAATGGGGTTGTTCAGGGATGCGCATACGGTTAATTATGATGGTCAAGTTGGTTAGTTGAGTGAAAAAAAGGTACGAACAATGCCTGAATGGTGTGGAAAATGGGAAGGGGGGTGAAGAGTCTATTGATATAATATACTCAAGAGGGGGGGGGGGGGGGGGGGTTGAATTGAGTATGCCTTCTTTTTAAATCTTCTTCGATGTGTGTATGATTGTACGATGAACGTTGAGTAGAGCAAGAATAAAATAGAGACACGATATTTTTGAAGTGGTCCAGTTTCACACTTTGAAACCTACGTCCACTATTCTCGATTAATAAAATTAGTACCAACTCTGGATTACAATTTTATCAACCCTACTCGTGCAACTTTGATGTTAGTCGCAACTCTATCTAGATACCGTTAAAAATCTAGCTATGACAAGTGCTGTTAAATACTTGTTTGCAATGAGTATCGCAAAATACTCGAACTATCTTACGCTAATAAGATAAGTCTTCAATGTTTCTTGGATGTCACAATTTTGAATAAATAAGATCAATGCTGGAGCACTTGAATCTTGAATCGAATATGACAATTATAAGCTCGAATCTTGAAGAGTAATGAACGGCGGTTTGGTCTCGATATGCGTGAATGTGTGTATGTATTTCGTGCAACTTAATGTTACATGGGTAGTCTATTTATATAGAACTATATCTAGGTAATTAAAACCCTAGATGATTTAGGAATATTACTTAAACTAGAATACTAGTCTTTTAGTAATACTACCATAAATCTAATCTTAATATATTTAGGAAAGATTTAATAATATACTATAAGTATTATATAAGGAATCAGTTTCCTAATTTGTATTTAGGAAAGATCTTTATATAATAAACAAATAGTAATCTTATCAAAACAATTTCCTAAACCATGTCAAAATATAATAAATTATATTAACATAATATAATCTAGTTTGTTTAGGATATTAAATAAATACATAATATTTACTTAATTCAAATCCACACGATTTATGTAACGTGTCATAGTACACATTTTCCAAAACCGTTTCCAAACCATATTTAGATTATATTATCTTGACAATTATGGTTATATAAAAATCCTTAGTTTATTTAGCAATAAATAATTAACTCATAAGAAAATTATTTATTCCTATTTAACCAAAAGATATTTTATATTGACCCATTAAGATTAATAATTCCATATTCTAAAAATAGAATACCAATTAAACATTAATTGTCTAAGACGATTTTGGAAACTAAAATCGTTTCAACTATCACACATATATCGAACATTTCTTCTATATAGAGTTATAGCTACGAGCTATACTTTGAACCAATCTTGTACTAAAGTTATAGTTGATAAGTATAACTTTAGTTCATTATATGCACTTGCGATCTTCTTTTAATCTTCGATATAGTCAATCCATTGACTAGCATGCTTGAATCCTTTATATTTGATTGATTAGATCTTGTTACTAATATTCTATACACTTAGCACACGATTATACGTACGAGTATATAATATATATATATATATATATATATATATATATATTATATATATATATATATATATATATATATATATATATATATATATATATATATATATAGCTAGACTTGTCATTATCAAAATATAGACATATATACTTAATATATATATTTGAATATATGGTTCAACAAATTCCCCCTTTTTGATGATGGCAAGTCTTTCTTAGATTTGTGTCTAAGTGTATGTTCCCCCTCAATATAATAATGGTCATTCATAGCAAAGATTTACTTAGGGTTTCTATCTTCTAACTATCCCATATCCTTTAAGAACCCTAAGAGACAATGAATTACGACAAGGAGCAAGCTTAGGCAAATTCTAATCTAAGTCGCATTTTTCCCCCTCTTGACATCATCGAAAAGATGAGAACAAAGACATGAAACGACTAGAATAATATACGACGAAACATAAGCAAGCATGTAAAACCGAGTCGAAAGATATGAACACACACATTATCATACAAGCACATAAGAATGTTAGAAATATACACAACAAATCCGAATATACTAAAGCCGATGTGTAAAACCCCTCGCGAAAGCGGAAATATAAACATACAAAAGTACTAAAAATGCAGCGGAATTAAAACTTTTTAAAGTAAACAACATGCGAGAAGTCTTAAACTGAAACGGAAACTGAAACTGAAATAAAACCAAAATAGATAAGTAACAGTTCTAAGTATCAAAAACAAATTTGTACATCAGCCTGGGATAGAACATCCCTACAGGCACCAAAACAACTGTATCAAAAGAAACTACGAGTCCAGCTAAACGATAGGTGTAAGTCATATGATGACAACAGGATCATCACTCGCTAGCCCTCTCGTGAACCCCACGCCAACCTGCATGTACCTACATACATGAAAACATGTACGCCACAATCAGTGGGGAGTGACTAGAGTTCTCCTAGCCACCTTTTGTGACAACACGTAACACATAAAGCAATACAGAATACTCCAGCATATATAAACATGTGAAGCATAAACAACTCATCAACTGTTCTCATACTATCATGCAAACTCTAGTGCACGGCTCTCAACCAACTTCATAAACCGTTAGGAAGGAGAGCCGGTTTCCCTACTGGTTACCCAGTCGGGGGGTCTTTCAATCCAACTATTTATGAAACCGATAAAAGAGTCATCCAATGCCTTGGATGAACAGATTACAACTCAAGCAATATATTCATTAACTTCAACATGCATATCTGACACTGTACCAAACTCTAGGCAAGCAGATATAACATCATGTAAAGAGGTTCAACGGTCAACTCAAGACATAACCTAATTACCAAATATTCAGCAAGTATAAAGGTTCAGAGGCGATATCTTAACGCATAACCTAGATACCAAGTTCACAATATCAAGCAAAGACTCAGAGGCGAAAACTCAACGCATGGACCGGCTATCACAGAACACTAGACTCAGAGGCGAAAACTCAACGCATGGACTAGCATTCAATTCACTATCACAAGTAAGGAACTCAGAGGCGAAAACTCAACGCATGTTCCCCTACTACATCACAAGGTACTAAACTCAGAGGCGAAAACTCAACGCATGCTCTAGCACCAAACACCTGCACTACGGGTAAGGTATGACAACCTGACTGCCCCGTCGTGCACTTGCTCTACTCGTCAGACTCAGAGCCCAACTTAAGGCATGTCCTGACGCGATCACACATACATGTCCGGACTCGGAGGCGAAAACTCAACGCATGTCCCAGACACGACAAACAAACATGTATGGAACTCAGAGGCGAAAACTCAACGCATGTTCCCATACACAACAAACAACCTACGTAATAAGTTCAGAGGCCAGCCTAAGGCATAACTTATTACGCATCAATGCAATATCATCCAAGTCTATGAACTAACCTATAGTTCTACTTTTCAACTTCTAATCAACACTTAATTGACCCCGAGAACTAAGATGAGGGAGAGCCGGTTTCCCTTTCGGTTACCCGACCGGGGGGTCTCTATCCTTACTCCATTCCCGAACCCAATATAATGTTGCCCATCCTCCGGGGACCTCAAATACATATCACGGGTACACAAAACGAGTTTCAATCAAAACCGATTAATCGTTTGAAAGTTACGAATGAATTACAACAAAACAGCCTACAGGGGTCCCCAGCCGGTCGGCAGGCAGCCGGTCGGCCGGCTGGTGACCTTCTCAGCCTTCCCTTTCTTTTTAAAACCGAGAACAACAAAAAGGACTCCCAGCCGATCGGCCGGCTGGGAATACCTTCCCCTAGCCTTTACAAAACTCGTAAACCATCCCCACATGTACTCCCAGCCGGCTGGCAGGCGGACGGTCTGTCGGCTGGGCTTCCTTCTACCTATGGCTTACGCAAAACACATCAACACAAGGAGACCACCAGCCGGTCGGCAGGCAGCCGGTTGGCCGGCTGGCAGTCCCTAACCTTATTTCTTCAGAACACGAAAAACACACAAGACGAGCTCCCAGCCGGTCGACCGGAGGCCGGTCGGTTGACCGGAGGCCGGTCGGTCGACCGGAGGCCGGTCGGTCGACCAGCTCAGAGAGCCTGATACGAAAACGCGACCTTCAGCTTGTTTGAAAACATCACAAATCGACACCAAAACTCAAGCATTGCTACAATTGATGTTTACCCAACATTATAAATCATCCAATACTACTATTCTAACAGCACACAAATCCCATAACAATCCTCAAACGATTATATCAAGTATCCGTCGTAAAATGTGTAAATTTTCAGAAAACAACATATGAGCATATGAACATCAACAAGCATGAATTCTTCTCAATAAAACATTCCTAATCATGTTACTAAGTCCTTTAAACATTATACTTTAACAAAAATCAGAAACTAACATAAGAACACATCAAACTTGCTAATATTCACATTAAGGCCGAGTTTCTCATTACCGTCACCTTAAAATGCACTCCGGCTAAAGATCCTCCTCTACCACAAAGCTATCGATGTCCGGGTTGTCCAATCCTTCACCTACAAACACGAAAAACGGGTTTAAGGACATAAAAACGGAATTTATGTAAAACAGCCCCATTTTCGAAGTTAAGGATTTGAAAAATGAAAGTGATAGATGGCTTGAAAATTGAATGAGGATTCCGAAAATGCTATTGTTACCTCGACTTGATTAACGGATGATGGAGAAAAGATCAAAAGAAGATGTTAACAATGGAGGTTTTATGAGAATTGTTTTTACAGTGGAAATGTTGAAGGAGATGAAATATGTGTCGACTAAAGGGTTTTTAGGGGTTTTAGTAAGTGTCCTTTCCGAGTCAATTAAACGGGTTAGGATACTTGAACGGATATTAAGATGTGAGTTTAAGTTTACCAAGTTTGTATTCGTCTTAAGGACTTACGGTTCTTAAGACGGATCTTACTAATTAAATTAAAATGTTCCACAATAAATTATTAAAATATTATTTTATTACTTAAAATAATTTAAAACGCTTAAAAATAGATTTACGAAAATACGGGATGTTACAATCACCCCAACTTCAAAAAGTTTCGTCCTCGAAACTCGAACGAAGATAAATTCTAACTAACTCTACCTCAATCGAAAAGAGAAGGATGCGCGATACGCATCGACGCCTCGGTCTCCCACGTCTGCTCCTCAACATCACCGCAACGCCAAAGGATCTTCACTAGCGGCACCACCTTGCTCCTAAGCTTCCTATCCTGACGGTCTAGGATCTTCACTGGACGCTCCTCGAAAGCAAGAATCGGCTCCAAGTTCTCGATCTCTCTGGGCAGAACATGACTCGGGTCACTAACATACTTACGGAGCTGAGAAACATGAAAGACACTATGAACCTTGCCCAAACTAGAAGGCAAGTCCAAACGATAAGCAGCAGCACCAATCCTCTTCACGATCTCGAAAGGTCCAATATACTTAGGACTCAACTTGCCCTTAACTCCAAACCTCTTAACACCCTTCATCGGTGAAACTCTCAAGAAGACTCTGTCACCCACCTCGAACGCTAAGGGTCTACGGCGAACATCAGCATAGTATTTCTGCCGATCCTGTGCGGCCTTCATCCTACCTCTGATAAGCTGAACCTGATCGATAGTAACAGCTAACTGGTCCGGTCCTAGGTCGTGCACGTCACTCGCCTGATCCCAACAGATCGGACTACGGCACTTCCTACGATAAAGAGCCTCGTACGGAGCCATACCAATAGATGAATGGTAACTGTTGTTGTAAGAAAACTCAACCAACGGCAAACACTGCTCCCAAGAACTCTGAAAATCAATTGCACAAGCACGGAGCAAATCCTCTAGTGTCTGAATAGTCCCCTCGGACTGACCATCGGTCGCGGCATGAAAAGCGGTACTCATCAACAAACGGCTACCCATAGCCTCCTGTAAAGCCTTCCAGAATCTGGAACAAAATCTCGGATCTCGATCTGAAACGATCTCTCTCGGGACACCATGGTAACGGACTATCTCAGCAATATAAGCCCTGGCTAAATGGTCCATATCCCATGTCTCTCTGATAGGCACAAATCTGGCACACTTAGTTAGCCTATCCACAATAACCCAAATCGCATCCTTGCCTCCCACAGTCTTAGGCAATGCTGTCACGAAGTCCATAGATATACACTCCCACTTCCACTGAGGGACGGGAAGCGGCTGTAGCAAACCACCTGGCCTCCTATGCTCTATCTTGACTTGTTGACAAGTCAAGCACCTGATCACATAATCTAAGATCTCTTTCTTCATACCAGGCCACCAAAACATAAGCCTCAAATCCTTGTGCATCTTCTCTCCTCCAGGATGAACTGAATACGGTGTCAAGTGAGCCTCATCAAGAATCCTCTTCCTCAAGTCTGGCACATCGGGAACATACATCCTACCACGGAACCTAAGGAAACCATCGGCATCAATCACTAAGTCAGGTGCAACACCACTCGAAATCTTAGTCTCAAACTTCTTGAAGTCAGCATCTGAAGGTAAACTCTGGCGAATCTCCCAATATAAAGACGGCTCGGCAGTCACAGCAGCTAACCAATCAAAACCACTACCCACCATCTCTAATCTCATCTTCCGGAACTCGGAACACAACTCATCGGGCAATACTCGCATGACACTAATCGAGTGAGAAGTCTTGCGGCTAAGCGCATCAGCAACTACATTGGCTTTTCCCTCGTGATACAATAACTCAAGGTCGTAATCCTTAACCAACTCTAGCCAACGTCTCTGTCTCATATTGAGGTCTTTCTGGGTGAAAATGTACTTAAGACTCTTCTGATCCGTGAAAATGCGACAATGGGATCCAATCAGGTAATGTCGCCACATCTTCAAAGCATGAACGACCGCGGCCAACTCCAGGTCATGTGTCGGATAGTTCACCTCATGAACTCTCAACTGTCTAGATGAGTAAGCTATCACCTTACCACTTTGCATCAGTACACATCCAAGTCCTAACATCAAAGCATCACAATACACATCAAAGTCAACCCCGATCTCTGGCAAAGCAAGTATAGGAGCGGAGGTCAACCTAGTCTTCAACTCCTAGAAAGAACTCTCGCACTTGTCGGTCCACACAAACTTAGCTTCTTTCTTCAGTAACTGAGTCATCGGGCGAGCTAATCTAGAGAAATCCTCAACAAATCTACGATAATAACCAGCCAATCCAAGGAAACTACGGATCTCTCCAACATCTTTGGGACTCTCCCAATCAACAACGGCCTCAATCTTCGCGGGATCAACCATAACTCCCTCACTAGATATCACATGTCCAAGAAATGCAACCTTAGAAAGCCAAAACTCACACTTAGAGAACTTCGCGAACCACTTCTGTTGACGCAAAATCCCAAGAATCAATCTAAGATGCTCAGCATGCTCCTCATCGGTCTTAGAGTAAATGAGGATGTCATCAATAAACACCACAACACAAGTGTCAAGATACTCACTGAAGGTGCGGTTCATCTGATCCATGAAAATAGCAGGTGCATTAGTCAACCCAAAAGGCATAACCACGAACTCAAAATGCCCATATCTGGTACAAAAAGCAGTCTTCGCAATGTCAGCCTCTCTCACTGGAATATGATGATAACCCGATCGAAGATCAATCTTAGAAAACCTAGAAGCACCTCTCAACTGATCAAACAAGTCATCTATCCTAGGCAAAGGATATATATTCTTCACGGTCACTCGGTTCAGCTCTCTATAGTCAATGCAAAGTCTCATGGAACCATCTTTCTTCTTAACGAACAAAACTGGAGCACCCCACGGAGAAGCACTCGGTCTAATGAATCCTTTCTCGATCATCTCTTCCAATTGCTGCTTCAACTCTTTCAACTCTGGCGGAGCCATACGGTAAGGAGCTTTGGAAATCGGTCTGGTACCTGGAACAAGCTCAATAGTAAACTCCACATCTCTCTCTGGCGGTATCCCTGGCAAGTCATCTGGGAAAACATCTGGATACTCACGAACAATGGCTACATCCTCAAGTTTCGGTAGCGATGGCTTTGCAGCTGAAACAACACACAGGAAGGCTTGGCAACCCTTCCTAAGAAGATGAGATGCTTTCATCGAAGAGATAACACGAACACCCCTTTGAGGGCGAGTTCCCCTATAGGAAACACGAACTCCTGAAGAACTCCTCAAGCAGATTTTCTGGTCGCGACACTCGAAGCGAGCATGGTATCGCGATAACCAATCCAACCGAGGATAATGTCAAACTCCTCGAGAGGAAATCTCAGTAAGTCCGCTGGAAATATGGCTTGACCAATAATAATCGGAACATCCCTATGGGACGAAGAGCAGGAAAACACGTCTCCAGAAGGTAAGGAAATGGAAGTCTCCTCAACCAATGAAGACTCAAGAGCTAAACGGTCTGCGAACTGAGTCGATATAAATGAAAGAGAAGCTCCAGTATCGAACAAAATAAGGCACTCAGCGCCAAGAACAGAAAAGATACCGGCAACAATATCTGGATGAGCCTCAGCCTCAGCCCTAGTCATCACAAAGATCTTCCCCTTTGGCTTTCCTCCTCTAGTCGCTGCAGCAGCAGTGGCAGCCTTGCCAAGAACAGTATCCTTCTCAGGACAATCAAAGGACCTATGCCCATATCCATTACAAGTATAACACTTATAGGCATTCTTGAAACAATCAAACCCTGGATGAAGCGGTTTTCCACAACGGCGGCAAACAGTAGAAGCAGTGTCGGTGTGAAATGTGGTCTTAGCAACCGGAGCAGAGAACCTCTCAAACCGCTTCTTCTGAGAAGAAGGTGAAGAAGTAGAAGGAACAAATGGTCTCTTCCCCTGGTACACTAATCTCTGGTGAGGAGTCACACTAGAAATAGCAGCATGGGTCTCAGCATCTATGGCACGAATAGAACTCTCGGCCCAAATAGCATCATCATACACCTCTACAAAAGAAGTCGAGTCACGACGAACCATGCTCTCGATGCGCGGCCCTAGCTTGCCACGGTAAAAGTAGACTATCTCGGCCTCATCTCTGACAAATCTCGATGCGAAGTGAGCAAGCTGGTTGAATCGGTCTGTAAACTCCTGAACTGACATCTTGCCTTGCTTCAAATCCATAAATTCTTTGAGTCGCTGTGATCTGAGCTCTTTAGGATAGAACCTCGTCTCGAGCTTATCCTTAAAAGCCTCCCAATCGAACAAAGGATCAAGAGTGAAAGTAGGTCCGATCAACGCCCACCACCTATCGGCCTCAAGGGTAAGAAAGTGAGTGGCTAGCCGCACTCTATCCTCTCTACCCACCGAATACATAGTAAAGCTCTTTTCCATCTCTCTGAACCACTCGGTAAGAGCTACCGGATCAACCTCGCCACCATAAGTCTTCACGTGGCTACGGGACATCTGCGAAGCTATCCATGAGAAACTACCAGGACGATTAGCCTTGTTGCCTGTCGGTGGAGGAGGTGGAACATTCCCTGCTTGCTGTCTCTGAGTCTCAAGCAAGTGATGAATTGCTTGCAACATAATGTTATCAGCAGCCGTAGGTCTCACCATCCTTCAAAAGAGAAAACAAGTATTAGCTTAGCAATTAGCATTCACAAATAGACTACAAAATAAATCCTTAGATCTACCCATCTCTCATTCATTATTTGTTTATTTGGTCAAGTTAAGGTTAGGGGTCACATGAGTGCGTCGGGAGCAATAATGCTCTGATACCAACTGTAAAACCCCTCGCGAAAGCGGAAATATAAACATACAAAAGTACTAAAAATGCAGCGGAATTAAAACTTTTTAAAGTAAACAACATGCGAGAAGTCTTAAACTGAAACGGAAACTGAAACTGAAATAAAACCAAAATAGATAAGTAACAGTTCTAAGTATCAAAAACAAATATGTACATCAGCCTGGGATGGAACATCCCTACAGGCACCAAAACAACTGTATCAAAAGAAACTACGAGTCCAGCTAAACGATAGGTGTAAGTCATATGATGACAACAGGATCATCACTCGCTAGCCCTCTCGTGAACCCCGCTCCAACCTGCATGCACCTACATACATGAAAACATGCACGCCACAATCAGTGGGGAGTGACTAGAGTTCTCCTAGCCACCTTTTGTGACAACACGTAACACATAAAGCAATACAGAATACTCCAGCATATATAAACATGTGAAGCATAAACAACTCATCAACTGTTCTCATACTATCATGCAAACTCTAGTGCACGGCTCTCAACCAACTTCATAAACCGTTAGGAAGGAGAGCCGGTTTCCCTACTGGTTACCCAGTCGGGGGGTCTTTCAATCCAACTATTTATGAAACCGATAAAAGAGTCATCCAATGCCTTGGATGAACAGATTACAACTCAAGCAATATATTCATTAACTTCAACATGCATATCTGACACTGTACCAAACTCTAGGCAAGCAGATATAACATCAGGTAAAGAGGTTCAGCGGTCAACTCAAGACATAACCTAATTACCAAATATTCAGCAAGTATAGAGGTTCAGAGGCGACATCTTAACGCATAACCTAGATACCAAGTTCACAATATCAAGCAAAGACTCAGAGGCGAAAACTCAACGCATGGACCGGCTATCACAGAACACTAGACTCAGAGGCAAAAACTCAACGCATGGACTAGCATTCAATTCACTATCACAAGTAAGGAACTCAGAGGCGAAAACTCAACGCATGTTCCCCTACTACATCACAAGGTACTAAACTCAGAGGCGAAAACTCAACGCATGTTCTAGCACCAAACACTTGCACTCCGGGTAAGGTATGACAACCAGACTGCCCCGTCGTGCAGTTGCTCTACTTGTCAGACTCAGAGGCCAGCTTAAGGCATGTCCTGACGCGATCACACATACATGTCCGGACTCGGAGGCGAAAACTCAACGCATGTCCCAGACACGACAAACAAACATGTATGGAACTCAGAGGCGAAAACTCAACGCATGTTCCCATACACAACAAACAACCTACGTAATAAGTTCAGAGGCCAGCCTAAGGCATAACTTATTACGCATCAATGCAATATCATCCAATTCTATGAACTAACTTATAGTTCTACTTTTCAACTTCTAATCAACACTTAATTGACCCCGAGAACTAAGATGAGGGAGAGCCGGTTTCCCTTTCGGTTACCCGACCGGGGGTCTCTATCCTTACTCCATTCCCGAACCCAATATAATGTTGCCCATCCTCCGGGGACCTCAAATACATATCACGGGTACACAAAACAAGTTTCAATCAAAACCGATTAACCGTTTGAAAGTTACGAATGAATTACAACAAAACAGCCTACAGGGGTCCCCAGCCGGTCGGCAGGCAGCCGGTCGGCCGGCTGGTGACCTTCTCAGCCTTCCTTTTCTTTTTAAAACCGAGAACAACAAAAAGGACTCTCAGCCGGTCGGCAGGCAGCCGGTCGGCCGGCTGGGAATACCTTCCCCTAGCCTTTACAAAACTCGTAAACCATCCCCACATGTACTCCCAGCCGGCTGGCAGGCGGCCGGTCTGCCGGCTGGGCTCCCTTCTACATATGGCTTACGCAAAACACATCAACACAAGGAGACCACCAGCCGGTCGGCAGGCAGCCGGTCGGCCGGCTGGCAGTCCCTAACCTTATTTCTTCAGAACACAAAAAACACACAAGACGAGCTCCCAGCCGGTCGACCGGCTCCCAGCCGGTCGACCGGCGGCCGGTCGGTCGACCGGCTCAGAGAGCCTGATACGAAAACGCGACTTTCAGCTTGTTTGAAAACATCACAAATCGACACCAAAACTCAAGCATTGCTACAATTGATGTTTACCCAACATTATAAATCATCCAATACTACTATTCTAACAGCACACAAATCCCATAACAATCCTCAAACGATTATATCAAGTATCCGTCGTAAAATGTGTAAATTTTCAGAAAACAACTTATGAGCATATGAACATCAACAAGCATGAATTCATCTCAATAAAACATTCCTAATCATGTTACTAAGTCCTTTAAACATTATACTTTAACAAAAATCAGAAACTAACATAAGAACACATTAAACTTGCTAATATTCACATTAAGGCCGAGTTTCTCATTATCGTCACCTTAAAATGCACTCCGGCTAAAGATCCTCCTCTACCACGAAGCTATCGATGTCCGGGTTGTCCAATCCTTCACCTACAAACACGAAAAACGGGTTTAAGGACATAAAAACGGAATTTATGTAAAACAGCCCCATTTTCGAAGTTGAGGATTTGAAAAATGAAAGTGATAGCTGGCTTGGAAATTGAATGAGGATTCCGAAAATGCTATTGTTACCTCGATTTGATTAACGGATGATGGAGAAAAGATCAAAAGAAGATGTTAACAATGGAGGTTTTATGAGAATTGTTTTTACAGTGGAAATGTTGAAGGAGATGAAATATGTGTCGACTAAAGGGTTTTTAGGGGTTTTAGTAAGTGTCCTTTCCGAGTCAATTAAACGGGTTAGGATACTTGAACGGATATTAAGATGTGAGTTTAAGTTTACCAACTTTGTATTCGTCTTAAGGACTTAAGGTTCTTAAGACGGATCTTACTAATTAAATTAAAATCTTTCACAATAAATTATTAAAATATTATTTTATTACTTAAAATAATTTAAAACGCTTAAAAATAGATTTACGAAAATACGGGATGTTACACGATGGGCCGAATATTTAACAATGTGTAAGAAAATGGGCCGGCTAGGTTAGGATTATAAGGGGCCAGCAAAAGATGGTGATGTTAATGGTCCATAAGCAAAAGAGGATAAAAGGGAACCCGAGGGAGGCAAAAAGAAACAGGGCCTCGGATTCATTGGGCCAGAGAAGGGAATTGGGCCATAATGGAAAGAGTTTATAAGTCCAATCCAGGATTTTAACAACACCAACACAAAAACAACTAAAAACACGAATTCTGCAACCGATTTTGGAGATCAAGAACGAAAGCTTGATGCGGGAGTCTTGGCATATGGACTGACATAGTCAGGTCAGGAACGGAACTCAAGGGTATCCAACCTATCCAAACAACTACTAACATTTCGTCCCTGAGCATTGAGAGCCAACTCGAAGTTAAGAACTTTGAGCGAAAGTGCCTGGACGGCCTCAAGTTCTTGAGAAGCATCCTTCCGCAACAATCCATGATCTCTCACCATAGCTCCGCCTTGTGTTGTGAGGAACGAGAGACGGTCACTTAGGACCAACAACTCCGAGCACGTAACAGAGACATCCGAGCCTAATTTACCGAGTTGCTTGTCAACCTTCGTCATCCATGCCCTTAAATCATCCTCAAATCCATGACTCCTCGTAGCCTTACTACCTTTTGCCTCGTCTTTTTCCTTTTTCACCTCACACAAACCAAGAATTTGATCTACCTTAGCCTCAAGACCCGCGAATGAAGGTGAGGGATTAGGCGAGGGTTCCGCACCTACATTCTTTCCAAAAGTGAGATCAACCCCTTCAAAACATATACCCATTAATTTTAAGAGTTTGTCACACATCCTATCACGTGGTTTGATGCCAAAACTAGAATCATCTACAACCCCTTTCATTAGCAAGAGCTCGGACACCCACATCCCATAAGGAATGTCAAGTGTTGAGCAAGCTTTCTCCTTCACAAGAATACCAGAGATATGAACAATTTTGTTAAGAACAAGAGATGCCAAATCGATTTTGATTCCCTCCAACCAACTATACACAACGACTGCCTCAATACTAGACAGTTTATCCCGACCTCCTCTCCTTGGTAAAACCGTGTTCCACAAGAAGTTAACAAACAATTTTAATTTTGGCGAAAAGGAAACAGTTAACAGAGGACTATTTTCTGTTGCGGATTCATCGAAATACTTCTTAATAACCATTTTTTGTTCCTTAGAAACCACACTCCACTCCTTCTTAGGATCAAGAACGAGACCGTCCTGATCAAGCTTAAAAACATCACAGAAATCCGACTTCGATACCAACACATCTTTTCCATTCACTACTGCACGCAGTCCGTCATCACACTCTTTCACAGACGCAAAGAATTAAACTATTTCTATTGGAAAAATCAACCCAAAGAAATTACTAATGTACTCCCAACCTTGAAATGTCAAGAACTCTTTGAAAAATCATAAAGATTTCGAATTTGCGACCCAAGACGTCGGATAATAACGACCCGCATGAATAGAGTAAGGTAGGACACGATCGATTAACATACCTTCGTTTTTGGTCAGTCGAACCTTTTCAAGACCCGCTCTAGTTGCTTCTATGGAATATTCTTGAAACAGAGGGCACGGATTTTGATTATGGGACCCAAGTCCTTGCATGTCTTCAGAGATGGAAGAGGATGAGCGGTTAAGTTTTCGTCGTTTGTCGTTGTCTGGTGTCGGAGCTGCAGTGGCAATAGGTGTCGGAGAAGGTGGAGGTGATGGGGTTGGTGAAGGTGGAGAGGGTTTCTTGTTGTGGGAACGAGTGGCGCGTGAGGGAGGCATCGTGGTTGTGGTGAAAAATGGTGGTTGTTAGTCGAGTTTTGGTGGAGGTTTTGACGGATTTTAATGGCGTTTTTGTGGAGGTTTGGAGTGTTGGAGTTATTAATGGAGCTTTAGGAATTTGAGGGAGGTTTGGGTTTAAGGACGGTAATAATTGAAGTGAGTTGGGTAAGTGGAGGGTGTGGTAATTGTAAATGTAGGTAGTTGGGTAATATTGTAGGGTCTAGGTGATAGGGACACGTGGGAGGCAATGGTGGTAGTAGTGGGGTAAGGTCACACGGTTTCCGTGTATAAGAAGGTAAGGGGTTTTGTTCTTTTTTTTTTTGACTTAATATGTATAATATATGTATGTAACTTATTATGTATGTAGCGTAAATATGTAGGATGAATTATAATATGTGACGTATTATTGTTTTGAGAATCGGTTGTGTACACATTCATATGTAAATTGCATAACATAAATATGATCACATAATTTTTCATCGAATACACACGTACATATGCAGCGGAGTATATGGACACAGTCATATAATCTCATCTAAACCGTAGTCAATCATTGGGTTATTTTTGCTTTTAAGATTTGATTAGGTGCCACCGATTAAACCAATTTCCAATCGCAAAGTCTCAAAGCGTTCTCTAGCCAATGGTTTAGTGAAGATATCTGCCCACTGTTTTTCCGTACTACAAAATTCCAATTTTATATTTTTCTTTTCAACATGGTCTCGTAGAAAGTGGTGTCTAATTTCAATATGCTTAGTTCTCGAGTGCTGGGCTGGGTTTTTAGATATAATAATAGCACTCGTATTATCACATAAGATAGGCACACATCCAACATCAATACCATAATCATGTAACTGTTGTTTTAACCATAAGAGTTGAGAACATACCAGTGCGGCTGCAATATATGCTGCTTCGGCAATTGAGAGAGCGACAGAATTTTGTTTCTTAGATCCCCAAGATATAATACAAGGACCTACAAAGGTAGCAAGTCCCGAGGTACTTTTTCTATCTAAGGAGCATCCTGCATAATCCGCATCCAAGTATCCTACTAGATTAAAGTTACAGTCCATAGGATACCATAGATATAACTTTGAGGTTCCGATTAGGTATCTTAATATTCTCTTAACCGCAATCATGTGCGATTCTTTTGGAGCAGATTGGAATCTCGCACAAACACAGACACTAAACATAATGTCTGGACGACTTGCTATAAGATAAAGAATTGAGCCACTCATACCTCGGTAAGTTGTTTCGTCTATAGACTTACCATCTTCGTCTTTGGTTAACTTCTTATCTGTAACCATTGGAGTAGGCATTGCGTGAGAGGTTTCCATGCCGAATTTCTTTAGCAACTCCTTGACGTATTTTTGTTGATGAACTTTGATTCCTTCTTCAGTTTGTTGTATCTGAAGTCCAAGGAAGAACTTTAGTTCTCCTATCATACTCATCTCGAATTCAGAAGTCATCAACTCAGAGAAGTATTTGCACAACTTCTTATTAGTTGAGCCAAAAATAATATCGTCAACATAGATCTGAACAACTAGTAGATCTGAATTCTCGCTTTTAAGAAATAAGGTTTTGTCCACAGATCCTCTCTTGAATCCACTCTCCAATAAGAATTTTGATAACCTGTCGTACCATGCTCTTGGTGCTTGCTTAAGGCCATAAAGAGCTTTGTCCAATTTGAATACATGATCCTTGAGTTTGCTGTCAGGAAATCCAGGAGGTTGTTCAACAAATACTTCCTCTGGGAGATAGCCATTAAGAAAGGCAGTCTTAACGTCCATCTGAAAGAGCTTCATTCCCTTGTGTGCTGCAAATGCAATAAGTAGTCTTATTGCCTCAAGACGAGCAACAGGAGCAAAGGTCTCGTCATAATCAATCCCTTCCTGTTGGTTGTATCCTTGAACTACTAGTCTGGCCTTATTTCGCACAATGACTCCAGTGTCATCCAATTTGTTTCTGAATACCCATCTCGTTCCAATGACAGATCTGTCCTTAGGTCGAGGAACGAGATGCCAAACTTTGTTTCTTTCAAATTGCTGGAGTTCTTCTTGCATGGCAACTATCCAGTCTGGATCTGCGAGAGCTTCCTTGATTTTGAAGGTTCAATGGTGGAGAGAAAGGAGTAGAATGAGCAAAAGTTATTTAAGCTCCTTCGAGTTTGAACTCCATCTGTCAGGCTTCCCATGACATTGTCCAAAGGATGAGAGCCTTTGTATCTCCAGTTCCTTGATTGATTATTAGCATTACCTGAACTTGACTCGGGATTTTGACTTGTTCCCCTGAATCCAAACCTGGGGTTATAGTAGGGTCAGGTATAACTCTGACCTCTTCCCTTTGGTTTTGATTCAAAGTTATAGCTTCATCAGCTGTAACTCTGGGTTCCAAGTCATTGGTCTGAGAGTTATCTACAATATCATCAACTGTGGCTTCATCTCTCGCACCATTTTATCCCAAGTTGAGTTCATCATGAATTCCTTGAGGTTCTCCTTCTTCAATTTCCATTTCAGGAGGATCTTCCCTTGATAACCTGAAATCAGGTTCGTCTAGGTTTTCCTCTACGTCCTGTAATGGCTTATCGAAGACATTATTTTCATCAAAGATAACATGAATACTCTCTTCTATGCATAACGTACGTTTGTTAAAAACTTTGTAGGCTTTACTATGATCTGAATATCCTATAAAGATTGCTTCATCACTTCTAGGGTCGAATTTGCTTAATCTGTTTTTACCATTGTTGTGAACGAAGCATTTACTACCAAAACATCTTAAATGAGATATGTTTGGTTTACGACCTCGAAGAAGTTAATAAGGTGTCTTTTTAAAGATAGGTCTAATCATAGCACGGTTATGAATATAGCAAGCTGTACTAATAGCCTCAGCCCAAAAGTTTCTAGGTAGACCACTACAAAGAAACATTGTTCTAGCCATGTCTTCTAGGGTTCTGTTTATTCGTTCTACGACTCCATTTTGTTGTGGGGTTCTAGGGGCCGAGAAGTTTTGTCCAACACCGTTGGTTTTACAGAACTCAATAAAGGCATGATTGTCGAACTCAGTTCCATGGTCAGTACGGATTGTTACTAGGTTTGATTTATATTTGTTTTGGACAAGTTTCATGAGACTAACAAATTCATCGAATGTTTCGTCTTTAGAGTGGAGAAAGATTGGCCAAACAAATCTGGAGTAATCATCAACTAGAACGAAAACGTACCTAGAACCACCTCTGCTTCTTACCTTCATAGGGCCACATAGATCCATGTGTACTAGTTCAAGAGTTTGTTCTGTGCTTACCACTCTTTTCGGCTTGAAAGATGATCTGACGTGTTTGCATCGTGCACATGTGTCGCACATCTTTTCTTGATCAAATTTGATCTTTGGAAGACCTTCGACCAAGTCCCATCTTTTCAGCTTACTTAAAATAGGCGAGCTAATATGACCAAATCTCTTGCATGATAAAGAATCGGCAGGTACAATATTTAAATCAATCATATAAACATTTTTCATCCTATGACCTTCAAGAATTACTTTACTGGTACCTTCTAGGATTATACGACATATATCTGAATGAAAGACCACTTTGTTTCCTTTGTCGCATAATTGAGATATACTGATAAAATTGTGTTTGAGACCACTTACAAGGTATACATCATTTATAGCATGAGAGGATGAAATACCTATCTTACCAATTCCGATGATCTTTCCCTTTTTGTTATCACCGAATGTGACTCTACCTCCGTCAAAGGGTTTTAGGGTTTGGAATAGATTTACTTCGTCTGTCATATGTCTTGAACATCCACTGTCGAGATACCATAGGTTATTTTCCTTAGCGACAAACTGCACGAATAATTTCAAAGACAGGATTTAGGTACCCAAGCATACTTGGGTCCTTTGTTGTTAGTAATCACAAATACATCTTCCTTTTTAACCCAAATTTGTCTTACATAGGTCTTTCTATATTGGTAGTAGTTGGGTTTTGATGTTTTTGTGTAAGTCTTAGTTTGAACTCTTGGTGACCAATTTTTGTGTGTTGTTTGTTGAGGAGTTTGTTGGTTCTGTTTTTCTTTTCTTCGTAATCAAATGTCATGTCGTAGAACCATCTGTGGTCAATATTTCTTTCCTCAACTTTGTCATCATCACTGTCAGAGATGGAAATAGTGTCGTTTGGAATTCCTAAGGATTTAACAAACTTACCTCCGGTTTTAAAATCTTGTGCGTGTTTTACACAGTTTTCTCGGAGGTGACCAGTATGGCCACAATAAGTACATATTAAATATTCAGGTAGGTCGGCATATTTTCTTCTTCTAAAGTCTCTGTTTGTTGGGTTTTGATTACATTTTGAGTGATCCCTTCTTTCATAACACTCGTGACCTAATCCCATCTTCATGTTATTGTCGGATTGTTCAGTTATGAAGTTTAGAACGTTAGTGCTTCCTTCCCATTTATTGTGAACTTTCCGAGCATGAAGAAGGAGGTCCTTTAAGGAGTCTATTTCTTTCTTACATTCACTATATATGGTCAGTGTTGCTAGACTCTTTTAAGTTTTGAATGTCTCTATGAAAGTCGGACTCAATTTTGGCATGTTTCTTCTTGACTTTAGATAGATTGAATTCTAGATCCATAATTGTGCTTTCGAGGATCTCAACTTCTTCTAGATGAGTCTCATCTTCGACCATAACCGAAGATTTTGACTTTAGAAGCTCATTAGCCTTTCTTAAATATGAAGTTATAGCTTCATTAGCTATAACTTTGGATTGGAGCTCTTTGATGTTGAGTTTCAGTTTTGAGGTTATAGCTTCATTAGCTATAACTTTAGACTCAAGAACCTTTTTCTCAGACATAACTGCTTCCAACTTAGCATTGGCTTCAATGCTTATTTTGGATTTCAGTTTCTTAGCTTTGGCTTTCAGAAGTTGATTTTCCTCAGCAATATCGAGGATATGTTCCTTCAAGTCATCTAACTCAAGACTTTGTTCATGACATTGGTCTAGGGTTTTCTCAAAATACTTAATTATATAGCCTTAGATAAATTTTTAACTTGACTTTTGAGTTGAAGAAAATTTACCTCTTCGTCGTCGTCGTCTGAGTCGGATTCTCCAAGGAGACACATATGAGATGCGTCATCTTCATCATTGTCGTTTGAGATTAGATCTAGGTTGACGTTGCATAAGCACAAGTTTGCTACCTCATCTTCTTCTGAGTCCTCGTCATCCTCAGATTCTAATTCTCCCCAGCATGACGCAAGCATTACTTTCTTGAACTCCGTTTTGGTCTTTTCTCTTTTTGATTTGTCTTTGATTTTGTCCCAGCTTGGACAATCTTTGATCATGTGATCTTGTTGACCACACTTAAAACATCCTCTTTTGAAGAATGTTTGTTTGGTGTCAGTTTTCTTTTTGTCGACCGTTTTGTTATTAGGGTTTTTGTATCTACCCTTGAAAACTGCTTTCTTAAATCGTCTTGCGAATAGAACTGTTTCGTCCTCAAGTTCTTTTTCGCATACTTCGCTTGTGGAGGCTTGTAGAGCGACGCCCTTTCCTCTGGAATCGTCATCATCTTTATTTAGCATGATCTCATGAGCCATCAGAGATCCAATAAGTTCTTGGTAAGTAATCTGAGATAGATCTCTTGCTTCCTCTATAGATGTGACCTTTGGTTGCCACTTTTTGGTGAGACTCCTGAGAATCTTTCGAATGATATCCTCAGAATCGATCTTTCTACCAAGGTTCCACAGTTCATTAATAATACAAGAAAATCGTGCAGACATGCTATCAATAGATTCATTCTTTTCCATATTGAAAAGTTCATATCTTTGAATAAGCAAATCTATACGATGTTTCCTGACTGCGGATGTTCCTTCGTAGGCAAGTTCGAGACTATCCCATATTTCCTTAGCGGAACTACAAGATGAGAATATATCAAATTCTGAGGTTATCTTACCGTTTTGTAGGAGGCTCATAGCCTTAGAATTTTTCTCTGCAATTTTGTAGTCACTTTCCACATAATCGTTTTCCATCTTTTCGTAGGTTGTTCCATTGGCGGCGGCGACCAAGATTTTCTTTGGTCCGGTTTGAATGATCTTCCAACATTCCCAATCACATCCCTTGATGTAATGAGTCATCATATTCTTCCATAGACTATAGTTCTTGCCATCGAAGATAGGGCACTTGAGATGCTTGGACTCCATCGTTGATAGAGTATATAATATAGAATCAATCAAAGGATCAAAACTCACGCGGCTAGGCGATCAAGAGCACGAGGCTCTGATACCAATTGAAGAGTCTATTGATATAATATACTCAAGAAGTGGGGGTTGAATTGAGTATGCCTTCTTTTTAAAATCTTCTTCGATGTGTGTATGATTGTATGATGAACGTTGAGTAGAGCAAGAATAAAATAGAGACACGATATTTTTGAAGTGGTTCAGTTTCACACTTTGAAACCTACGTCCACTATTCTCGATTAATAAAATTAGTACCAACTCTGGATTACAATTTTATCAACCCTACTCGTTCAACTTTGATGTTAGTCGCAACTCTATCTAGATCGATATCATTAAATATCTAGCTATGACAAGGACTGTTAAATACTTGTTTACAATGACTATCGCAAAATACTCGAACTATCTTACGCTAATAAGATAAGTCTTCAATGTTTCTTGGATGTCACAATTTTGAATAAATAAGATCAATGCTGGAGCACTTGAATCTTGAATCGAATATGACAATTATAAGCTCGAATCTTGAAGAGTAATGAACGGCGGTTTTGTCTCGATATGCGTGAATGTGTGTATGTATTTCGTGCAACTTAATGTTACATGGGTAGTCTATTTATATAGAACTATATCTAGGTAATTAAAACCCTAGATGATTTAGGAATATTACTTAAACTAGAATACTAGTCTTTTAGTAATACTACCATAAATCTAATCTTAATATATTTAGGAAAGATTTAATAATATACTATAAGTATTATATAAGGAATCAGTTTCCTAATTTGTATTTAGGAAAGATCTTTATATAATAAACAAATAGTAACCTTATCAAAACAATTTCCTAAACCATGTCAAAATATAATAAATTATATTGACATAATATAATCTAGTTTGTTTAGGACATTAAATAAATACATAATATTTACTTAATTCAATCCCACACGATTTATGGAACGTGTCATAGTACACGTTTTCCAAAACCGTTTCCAAACCATATTTAGATTATATTATCTTGACAATTATGGTTATATAAAAATCTTTAGTTTATTTAGCAATAAATAATTAACTCATAAGAAAATTATTTATTCCTATTTAACCAAAAGATATTTTATATTGACCCATTAAGATTAATAATTCCATATTCTAAAAATAAAATACCAATTAAACATTAATTGTCTAAGACGATTTTGGAAACTAAAATCGTTTCAACTATCACACATATATCGAACATTTCTTCTATATAGAGTTATAGCTACGAGCTATACTTTGAACCAATCTTGTACTAAAGTTATAGTTGATAAGTATAACTTTAGCTCATTATATGCACTTGCGATCTTCTTTCAATCTTCGATATAGTCAATCCATTGACTATCATGCTTGAATCCTTTATATTTGATTGATTAGATCTTGTTACTAATATTCTGTACACTTAGCACACGATTATACGTATGTATATATATATACATATATGTATATATGTATGTATATATATATACATATATGTATGTATATATACATACATATGTATATATATACATATATGTATATATACATACATATATATATACATATATGTATGTATATATATACATACATATATGTATATATATATACATAGAGATTGCATCTTGTGAGGTCTATGATCTTAAATGAGGATTAAGGTCTACTTGTAGATCCAAATAAGAACCATTGGATCAACAAGAAGAACCATGAGATGATGCCACGTGGATAATACAATTTAAGCAAAAAACGCAAAAATTACAAAAATTACTTCAGTGGGAGTCGATCCCGTGACCTCGAGCGACATAGACCAGAGCTTTCCCAACTCTAGCACCATAAGGGTTTTATACAATGGCGCAGCTATTAAACATTCAAGCAGGATTTCACCTACACATAGCTACAGGATTGTCATTTGCAACTAATCCCATAATTATCAAACATCAAGCCTAAACCTGGCTTATCATTTTGAAAATGTTTTTGAAATGTTGGAAACATTGAAAGGGTTGTTTGTGACCATATAAATACGTGTCAAAGACCATATCACAAGTTACAGCTTGAAACAAGGCTACACGGAGGTATTATGACTCTTCTCTATTAAGTCATTGTTCTTCTCACTCATGAATTATGAAAATTTTAACGATATAAGTAAACAATCACAAGGCTAATACTTCCATAAATCGTATGTTAACAATTAATAACTTACACATCGTGATCAGATTCTAAATATAACAATATGCAATTCACTGTATGGTATAACAATATACTTGGAAGAGTTATAAGGACTATAATCACAGGAAACTAGACAGTGATAAACCATCAACATCCGAAAGAATATCAACGAAATTCACATTATTCAAATAATCACAATTACGTATAATTATTATATTACTATGTCATGCTGATAACCTGACGAGTTAAATTTCATTCTGCCACTTGGCAAGACTCTTCTCAGATAAACATGCTTTTGACATCACATACGAATAGCACATAATTATTTTGAGGTCGTAAAATTTGACATATAATTGAAACAATTCTTTATTAAACTTGACGAAATAAACAAGGTTACGCAATCATATAGTGAGGGTTCATACTCATACCATACGCCTATTATTCATGTTACTAATGCCATATCAGGATATCACGTGGTCACATCACATAAATCACATTTGATTAAACTTTTATATGAAACTTTTATATCTCACAATTTCAACAATTAAACATCACGCAGCAACCTACCAAATCATAATTAAATGACAGCTTAGCCAACGTGCGGGCGATCATCGTTTTTTAGAAAAATATAAAGGACTAGCTAAGCATAGGAAAAGAATCGAATGCATATCCCAAGGAAATTATTTAATACCATTTCCATATCTCGATCGGTCTGAACAAAACTTTACAACAATTCAACAGAAAATTAGACAACTTGCAAGAATCACAACTAGATAACGACTCATTGAGATTTTACATGGCCTATCATCTTGAAAACGCAAGCGTATATTCTGAACAGTAGAGGTGGAATTATGCATAAACAGTAACCAAGTCTTACATGATTTATTTAAAAAAAAAATGGGTCAAAACGGAACTGTGCAGCAACAATCTAACCACGGTCAACTAAAAGATTTATTTCACACAAAATACAACTCCTATTAACATGAAACCAACGGCATTGTAAAACCAACTCAGGAGGTTGTCATACATAAAATTTTCATACTCAAATATGGAACACATTTAAGATGGCATCCTGTACTAACAAGGTAACATCCAGGACTTATTAAAACAACTTGGTTCTTTTACGACTTCACATTGCTACCTCGAAACCCAACCATTCTTCTTCTGAAACACGTTGACGTATAACTGGAGCATAGACATTACTTGTACGGTATTAACATTCATTTCTCATTATTACCATACTCTTTATCTGGATCACGGTAATTAAGGATTTCAATTCTGAAAGTAGGATCAACTAAGTAACTTGATTGTTATACATGTGTATCTAAAGAAACTAGGTTCAACTATACCATAATCATAACTTATCCAGGTACGTAAACATAAACTATAAGCTACTATGAGGTCCCATATTGATTACAAACTTCACATCAACTTTAAATGCGTATAGTAGGCATAAAATCTGAGGTACGATATATGCAACACATATCTATATACATTCATGGCTTATGGAAACACATTCCGCATATCACTAGACATGGATTACTATAACGTATATTTATGAGGCCAACTAGATTACTCATCCTTACATGGGTTCATATACTAACGATAGTCATATAAATATCAGGTGATCATATGAACATTTCAAATACTGAATTCATATGGCACACCGTTCTTAACTATTGCTCAACAATTACACCTCCAGCCTCTTGGGATATCAATTAAATCATCCAACTCGTTCCACATTTCATATCTCACATATTCTTCTAACACACAACATTCATGTTAACTCACATATTACTTACAGCATTCTGCACCTACAAGAACGTTAGTACCCGATAACGAGGTCACTATATAATCTACCCCACTTTTCAATTTCTCTCATTGGGTTCCCGAGACAGAGCAGAAAGGGCCCAGGACTGGTGTGAGGGGGCCCCTAACTCATCCCGTTCCTTTTTGGGGCTCCTATCAGTTTCATCTCGGGGTTCATTTTATTAGACTCTTCCTACGTTCATTATTATTCATTTGATTTAGGCCTGAGGATCGTTCGCTCTGATACCACTTTGTAACACCCCCATTTATTTAAGAGCCTTTAGCAAGACATTCTCAAATAAATAGGACCGTTACCATCTCGGAATATCCGAGGTAGTGAATAACATGGTAAACAAACCAAAGTACTTTATAGATAAAAACCGATTCAATTTAAACTTGTTATTACAGCAACTACGAGGTCCAAACCTTGATAAAATAAAAGTACAACTGAAGATATCTAAAGGTGATCTAATTCTAAGTAAGTCCAAGCCACGTCTCTCTCCATGCCCAAGCTCCTAATCCATCTGTCACTGACCTGAAAAATCTACTCCCCATTCCGGATCATCGTAGGTGTCACACGAATACACAGGGTCAACCGCGAGGTTGAGTAGGTAAAGCAGACAACACATAAATGATAATACTATCATAAATACATTGGGATCAATCATCCCTTCTCCGCACCGATCCAACACCAATTAACTCCGCACCGATCACAAGACCCAATATACTCCACACCATATCACAGACCCTTTATCTTCGCACCAAACACAGACCCTTTATCTCCGCACCAAACACAGACCCTTTATCTCCGCACCAAACACAGACCCTTTATCTCCGCAGTGATCAATAATAACAATTCAATCCACAGTACAGTAATAATCAATTAGATCAAACTCGTAATAAGCATCACTTACACATTTCCTGTCATAACATGCATCATAATATATTCCCCTACCTCAAACTTCGGAAGATAACTGCAAGCGCGCAACATCTACTTAAAAGTGTTCCACGCGGAAATCTCCACCTAAACATATATCATATAATCAATACACTCCCTACAACTCGTGATATACGTACATATTCTATTTATAGAAACCTCCTATACTTAGAAAGTCTCCTAACAACCTAGATTACCCAAAATAGTAACCTTCCAAATATGGCAACTTTCCAAATATAGCAACTTTCTAAATATATCATCCCGTAACCCAAGACTCCCAAATTAGGTAAACTTCTAATCATGGCAACTAAATTTGAAATCCAAAGCATACAAAACCTTCCCTTAATAGTTATTAATATGCCATAATAACAAAGATAATATAATCAATATTATTAATTAACAATATACCCAAAATATAAACATTCCATTTATACCAACAATAATAATAATAATATTGATAACATAATAATCTTAATAATAATAATAATAATAATAATAATAATAAGGTAAATAAATTAAAAGAAATAAAAAGAAATAAAAACGAAACACACTACAACTCGCGAAACAGCCCCCACACTCATCCATGACTCCCTCGTGAACAGCCCCTCACAACTCCACCGTGACACACCCAGCCACCACCGACAACCACCAACACCAACACCCCGACTGCCTTCTACCACCACAACCACCACCCACCTGACCGATGGCCGCCGGTGAGTTGAACCAGGGCCTAAATCAGGCCTGGTTCCTCACCTACAGCTCTGACCCTACGACTTTAACCCCCCCATCGACACAAACCCTGCCGCCACAACCACCACCCGTGACTACCAAAACCACCCCTGGACTCTAGACTCTAGACATGGTGGTAGCATTGCACTGACCTCCCCCGAGTCCTCAATGCTACCACCCCCAAACACCCCTGTACACGAACAACAACACGACACTGAACTGTAACACAAACACAACTCCACGACATCCCTGACAAGCCACCCTATACCACCTTAGACAAACGCCACCGTTCCCTGAAACCACCACCGTGAGAAACCTCCATAAACCACCTGCCTCTACGACCAAAGACCCAAAACAAAAGACGTACAGAAGGTCTAAAAAAACTGATTATAAAACGCATCAACACAACCTGCTGAACCCGTAAAACTCCCTTCCCCTGACCACCGTTTTTGCCACCGTCGACAGACTGTAAAAACGACCAACGACCACTACCCACGACCACCATAAACTCTCTATACATCCTAGTATAAAACGCAAGTACAAACAACAAATAAAAACGTGACTGAATACTCTTAAACAGACGACAAAACCATACATAAAAACTGAGATTACAGTGGCTGTGGTGTGCATACCAGGTTTTTGGTCAAAACGAGGCCCCATAGGTCTGCCTATAACCACCGTGAGCGGCCTCCTTTCCTTCCCTGAAGTGACGGCTAGGTTTTAGTGAGATCTAGTTTTAGTTTGAATAGGGTTAGGGTAAGGAAAACGAGTGTTATATATGGCGGCAGACACACACTAGCTTACTGTTTCTATAATTCCGTGTGGGCTTCCTCATTGGCACGCCAATCGAGGCCCACTACAGGTCACACCATAGGTCTCCGGTTCAAGCCACGCGAACAACATACAGCAAAGATTATTACATGATGCCTTGGTCCCAAATTCGAACCCCACAACAGCCCTTAAATGCTTATTCAAAACGAGTGTACGCGAGTTATAAAACGACTATCTTAAAGAAATAAATCATCGCTTGCTCGTAAAATACTCATGAATTACGTCTTTTAAATAATAAATATTCGGGTTATTACAGTCTTCCCCCCTAAAAAGGAACTTCGTCCCGAAGTTCACCACATCCCATGGTCAACAAACTCGTTAGGAAAACTTTGTCACCACCTAATACCAAAACTAATAGAGGTACTTTAAAACACGAAATGTTACATTCTACCCTCGTTAAAAAAAAACTTTGTCCCCAAAGTTTAACGTATAACTAGGTAAAATGGTACTTCATGAACACAATAAAATACACAACATAAGCAGTCAAGATTATCGAGTATATGCAAACAATCACGACATACCACTTAGCCATGTCATAACAACTAGCCATAACGTAAAACACTAAGATTTTACAATCCTATCCTCCTTAGAAACATGGTTACGTCCCCGTAACCCCATTATAAAATTCTAGCTCGTTACGCTAACTCCTAAAAAAAAAAACTTACTTCAAATAACCAAGTATCGCATTCTCATTGTCGACCCTAAGACCAAAGACAAGGGGTGAGTGAACAGGCGGAATAAAACTGCAAATCAATACTTCCATTTCAAAATCGATTTCAAACCCTGAATATAACTCAATAACCAATGTCACACAAGACCGTAAACACAATGTGGCACAACGGCCTAATTACTCATATCTCAAAACCAGTAACCAATTCTCATCTCGATTTCAATATCAATATTGTCAAACGTTCCATGAAAGAAACTGCTCAACACCTAGAGAGTAAAACTCCAAGCTACTCACCCACGAGTCAAGGTCAAAGAATGCGACAACTCGATAAAACACTGAAGTGCAATCTCAATCTCAGCACAACATCATTTATTGTCTTTGTTCTAGTCTCAAGAGCAACTTAATCTCCTCAAACTCTATCCAAACAGTTTGATTAACATGACAACGTACATATCTTAACCAAATTCATTAACATGCTTGTATATATACTTATGATTCCACAGTTCATAAAACCAGAACTTGTGTGCTATACCAACCAATCTAATACCGAATCATCGTACATAACGCAAACTAATCAATTACCACAAGCTTACCCATCTCGCAAACAAAAGAATATCTCATCAATAGAAAATCTTAACTATCAAAATAAAAGGACAACTACTAATATTCACTCAATTCAGTACTCAAAAGAGACTCATATCAATTATCATATAACATATAACCTCTAACAATAATAAAGTATTAGGGTCTGTAGAAACGTGTTACGCAGTAAAACAGATTCGGAATAGATAACACTCATATACCCTTGAAATTTATCACAAATTTAATATATTAACAACAATGTAAACAAGCAAGAAGCTTATAGTTCATACTTGACAAATTAAATGTTACATGCTCATAATCATATTATAGAAGCAAATCATATTTAGGAAAAGACATAGCGCAAAATTAATTAACGTACTTAAACATAGAACATTGACATATTTCCCAAAACATACATAACTCATAGACTCACAAGACCGTTTAACATACTCAGGTATCAATTAGTTAACAAAATCACTTAGGTACATTTCCCACCCACTCATATTACATCATTCATCATGAGGCTATTAGTATGTATGACTTGCACCATAAGGGTTTTATACAATGGCGCAGCTATTAAACATTCAAGCAGGATTTCACCTACACATAGCTACAGGATTGTCATTTGCAACTAATCCCATAATTATCAAACATCAAGCCTAAACCTGGCTTATCATTTTGAAAATGTTTTTGAAATGTTGGAAACATTGAAAGGGTTGTTTGTGACCATATAAATACGTGTCAAAGACCATATCACAAGTTACAGCTTGAAACAAGGCTACACGGAGGTATTATGACTTTTCTCTATTAAGTCATTGTTCTTCTCACTCATGAATTATGAAAATTTTAACGATATAAGTAAACAATCACAAGGCTAATACTTCCATAAATCGTATGTTAACAATTAATAACTTACACATCGTGATCAGATTCTAAATATAACAATATGCAATTCACTGTATGGTATAACAATATACTTGGAAGAGTTATAAGGACTATAATCACAGGAAACTAGACAGTGATAAACCATCAACATCCGAAAGAATATCAACGAAATTCACATTATTCAAATAATCACAATTACGTATAATTATTATATTACTATGTCATGCTGATAACCTGACGAGTTAAATTTCATTCTGCCACTTGGCAAGACTCTTCTCAGATAAACATGCTTTTGACATCACATACGAATAGCACATAATTATTTTGAGGTCGTAAAATTTGACATATAATTGAAACAATTCTTTATTAAACTTGACGAAATAAACAAGGTTACGCAATCATATAGTGAGGGTTCATACTCATACCATACGCCTATTATTCATGTTACTAATGCCATATCAGGATATCACGTGGTCACATCACATAAATCACATTTGATTAAACTTTTATATGAAACTTTTATATCTCACAATTTCAACAATTAAACATCACGCAGCAACCTACCAAATCATAATTAAATGACAGCTTAGCCAACGTGCGGGCGATCATCGTTTTTTAGAAAAATATAAAGGACTAGCTAAGCATAGGAAAAGAATCAAATGCATATCCCAAGGAAATTATTTAATACCATTTCCATATCTCGATCGGTCTGAACAAAACTTTACAACAATTCAACAGAAAATTAGACAACTTGCAAGAATCACAACTAGATAACGACTCATTGAGATTTTACATGGCCTATCATCTTGAAAACGCAAGCGTATATTCTGAACAGTAGAGGTGGAATTATGCATAAACAGTAACCAAGTCTTACATGATTTATTTAAAAAAAAAAAATGGGTCAAAACGGAACTGTGCAGCAACAATCTAACCACGGTCAACTAAAAGATTTATTTCACACAAAATACAACTCCTATTAACATGAAACCAACGGCATTGTAAAACCAACTCAGGAGGTTGTCATACATAAAATTTTCATACTCAAATATGGAACACATTTAAGATGGCATCCTGTACTAACAAGGTAACATCCAGGACTTATTAAAACAACTTGGTTCTTTTACGACTTCACATTGCTACCTCGAAACCCAACCATTCTTCTTCTGAAACACGTTGACGTATAACTGGAGCATATACATTACTTGTACGGTATTAACATTCATTTCTCATTATTACCATACTCTTTATCTGGATCACGGTAATTAAGGATTTCAATTCTGAAAGTAGGATCAACTAAGTAACTTGATTGTTATACATGTGTATCTAAAGAAACTAGGTTCAACTATACCATAATCATAACTTATCCAGGTACGTAAACATAAACTATAAGCTACTATGAGGTCCCATATTGATTACAAACTTCACATCAACTTTAAATGCGTATAGTAGGCATAAAATCTGAGGTACGATATATGCAACACATATCTATATACATTCATGGCTTATGGAAACACATTCCGCATATCACTAGACATGGATTACTATAACGTATATTTATGAGGCCAACTAGATTACTCATCCTTACAAGGAGTTTAAACATCGGGTTCATATACTAACGATAGTCATATAAATATCAGGTGATCATATGAACATTTCAAATACTGAATTCATATGGCACACCGTTCTTAACTATTGCTCAACAATTACACCTCCAGCCTCTTGGGATATCAATTAAATCATCCAACTCGTTCCACATTTCATATCTCACATATTCTTCTAACACACAACATTCATGTTAACTCACATATTACTTACCTCATTCTGCACCTACAAGAACGTTAGTACCCGATAACGAGGTCACTGTAACAACCCGACCCACCACGGTCGTAACACAACCCCAATAAGATGGGTGCACACTTTTGGGCTCATTATTTGTCCTCACTTAAGCCCAAAAGCACAAGGCCTTGCTACTAAGTGGTGGGTGGAAGCTATTATAAACATATCACAAGCCTCACATTCTACCAATGTGGGACAACTTTCTTCTCATACTCTTGGGGTGTTACAAACTCCCCCACTTAAAGAACACAACGTCCTCGTTGTGCCTCAAACTTGACCACAACCAGGGCCAGAATCCTCCCCCGCTAGGTGTGTGACCCGGGTACTCCCGACCACAGGCTCACCACACGGTCGCAGGGTCGCTCTGATACCATTTGTAACAACCCGACCCACCACGGTCGTAACACAACCCCAATAAGATGGGTGCACACTTTTGGGCTCATTATTTGTCCTCACTTAAGCCCAAAAGCACAAGGCCTTGCTACTAAGTGGTGGGTGGAAGCTATTATAAACATATCACAAGCCTCACATTCTACCAATGTGGGACAACTTTCTTCTCATACTCTTGGGGTGTTACAGTCACTATATAATCTACCCCACTTTTCAATTTCTCTCATTGGGTTCCCGAGACAGAGCAGAAAGGGCCCAGGACTGGTGTGAGGGGGCCCCTAACTCATCCCGTTCCTTTTTGGGGCTCCTATCAGTTTCATCTCGGGGTTCATTTTATTAGACTCTTCCTACGTTCATTATTATTCATTTGATTTAGGCCTGAGGATCGTTCGCTCTGATACCACTTTGTAACACCCCCATTTATTTAAGAGCCTTTAGCAAGACATTCTCAAATAAATAGGACCGTTACCATCTCGGAATATCCGAGGTAGTGAATAACAAGGTAAACAAACCAAAGTACTTTATAGATAAAAACCGATTCAATTTAAACTTGTTATTACAGCAACTACGAGGTCCAAACCTTGATAAAATAAAAGTACAACTGAAGATATCTAAAGGTGATCTAATTCTAAGTAAGTCCAAGCCACGTCTCTCTCCATGCCCAAGCTCCTAATCCATCTGTCACTGACCTGAAAAATCTACTCCCCATTCCGGATCATCGTAGGTGTCACACGAATACACAGGGTCAACCGCGAGGTTGAGTAGGTAAAGCAGACAACACATAAATGATAATACTATCATAAATACATTGGGATCAATCATCCCTTCTCCGCACCGATCCAACACCAATTAACTCCGCACCGATCACAAGACCCAATATACTCCACACCATATCACAGACCCTTTATCTCCGCACCAAACACAGACCCTTTATCTCCGCACCAAACACAGACCCTTTATCTCCGCACCAAACACAGACCCTTTATCTCCGCAGTGATCAATAATAACAATTCAATCCACAGTACAGTAATAATCAATTAGATCAAACTCGTAATAAGCATCACTTACACATTTCCTGACATAACATGCATCATAATATATTCCCCTACCTCAAACTTCGGAAGATAACTGCAAGCGCGCAACATCTACTTAAAAGTGTTCCACGCGGAAATCTCCACCTAAACATATATCATATAATCAATACACTCCCTACAACTCGTGATATACGTACATATTCTATTTATAGAAACCTCCTATACTTAGAAAGTCTCCTAACAACCTAGATTACCCAAAATAGTAACCTTCCAAATATGGCAACTTTCCAAATATAGCAACTTTCTAAATATATCATCCCGTAACCCAAGACTCCCAAATTAGGTAAACTTCTAATCATGGCAACTAAATTTGAAATCCAAAGCATACAAAACCTTCCCTTAATAGTTATTAATATGCCATAATAACAAAGATAATATAATCAATATTATTAATTAACAATATACCCAAAATATAAACATTCCATTTATACCAACAATAATAATAATAATATTGATAACATAATAATCTTAATAATAATAATAATAATAATAATAATAATAAGGTAAATAAATTAAAAGAAATAAAAAGAAATAAAAACGAAACACACTACAACTCGCGAAACAGCCCCCACACTCATCCATGACTCCCTCGTGAACAGCCCCTCACAACTCCACCGTGACACACCCAGCCACCACCGACAACCACCAACACCAACACCCCGACTGCCTTCTACCACCACAACCACCACCCACCTGACCGATGGCCGCCGGTGAGTTGAACCAGGGCCTAAATCAGGCCTGGTTCCTCACCTACAGCTCTGACCCTACGACTTTAACCCCCCCATCGACACAAACCCTGCCGCCACAACCACCACCCGTGACTACCAAAACCACCCCTGGACTCTAGACTCTAGACATGGTGGTAGCATTGCACTGACCTCCCCCGAGTCCTCAATGCTACCACCCCCAAACACCCATGTACACGAACAACAACACGACACTGAACTGTAACACAAACACAACTCCACGACATCCCTGACAAGCCACCCTATACCACCTTAGACAAACGCCACCGTTCCCTGAAACCACCACCGTGAGAAACCTCCATAAACCACCTGCCTCTACGACCAAAGACCCAAAACAAAAGACGTACAGAAGGTCTAAAAAAACTGATTATAAAACGCATCAACACAACCTGCTGAACCCGTAAAAATCCCTTCCCCTGACCACCGTTTTTGCCACCGTCGACAGACTGTAAAAACGACCAACGACCACTACCCACGACCACCATAAACTCTCTATACATCCTAGTATAAAACGCAAGTACAAACAACAAATAAAAACGTGACTGAATACTCTTAAACAGACGACAAAACCATACATAAAAACTGAGATTACAGTGGCTGTGGTGTGCATACAAGGTTTTTGGTCAAAACGAGGCCCCCTAGGTCTGCCTATAACCACCGTGAGCGGCCTCCTTTCCTTCCCTGAAGTGACGGCTAGGTTTTAGTGAGATCTAGTTTTAGTTTGAATAGGGTTAGGGTAAGGAAAACGAGTGCTATATATGGCGGCAGACACACACTAGCTTACTGTTTCTATAATTCCGTGTGGGCTTCCTTATTGGCACGCCAATCGAGGCCCACTACAGGTCACACCATAGGTCTCCGGTTCAAGCCACGCGAACAACATACAGCAAAGATTATTACATGATGCCTTGGTCCCAAATTCGAACCCCGCAACAGCCCTTAAATGCTTATTCAAAACGAGTGTACACGAGTTATAAAACGACTATCTTAAAGAAATAAATCATCGCTTGCTCGTAAAATACTCATGAATTACGTCTTTTAAATAATAAATATTCGGGTTATTACAAGTAGATACACATCTCTAAATGCGTAGATACACACCTCTATATGAGTAAATACACATCTCTAAATGCGTAGATACACATGGCTAAATGCGTAGATACACATCTCTAAATGCGTAGATACACATGTCTAAATGCGTAGATACACACCTTTAATGCTTAGATACACATGGCTAAATGCGTAGATACACACGTCTAGTAGATACACACCTTTAAATACGTAGATACACATGGCTAAATGCGTAGATACACATATCTAAATGCGTAGATACACATCTCTAAATGCGTAGAAACACACCTTTAAATGCGTAGATACACATCTCTTAATGCTTAGATACACATGTCTAAATGCGTAGATACACAGCTTTAAATACGTAGATACACATGGCTAAATGCGTAGATACACATCTCTTAATGCGTAGATACATATGTTTAAATGCGTAGATACACACCTCTAAATGCGTAGATACACATGTTTGAATGCGTAGATACACACCTCTATATGAGTAGATACACACCTCTAATGCGTAGATACACACCTCTATATGAGTAGATACACATCTCTAAATGCGTAGATACACATGGCTAAATGCGTAGATACACATGTCTAAATGCGTAGATACACACCTTTAAATGCGTAGATACACATCTCTAAATGCGGAGATACACATGTCTAAATGCGTAGGTACACACCTTTAATACTTAGATACACATGGTTAAATGCGTAGATACACATATCTAAATGCGTAGATACATACCTTTAAATACGTAGATATACATGGTTAAATGCGTAGATACACATCTCTTAATGCGTAGATACACATGTCCAAACTCTAAATGCATAGATACATATCTCTAAATGCGTAGATACACATCTCTAAATGCGTAGATACACATGTTTGAATGCGTAGATACACACCTCTAAATACGTAGATGTACATCTCTAAATGCGTAGATACACAACTTTCAATGTGTAGGTACACATCTTGAAGTTTTCTTATCGGTAAAAAAAAATGAAAAAGAAAATTTTCGAAAAAACCAATTTTTTTTCTCGAAATTTTTTATTTCTCGAAATATTTTTCATTACAATAGCACAAGTTACTCAATACAATATCACGGGTTCTTCAAAACTATATTCGAAAAAAATGAAAAAAAAAAATTCGTATAAAAAAAATGAAAAAAAAAATTCGAAAAAAAAAAATCAAGAATAAGCCATTAACAAGGTAACCAAAGAAGAAAACGCAAAAACAAATAAGAAATTGGCAATTTGAACAAAAATGTCTTCGAAAATGATTTCGTCTTAAATATTATACAATATCGTATTAATCAACAAAAACTTTGTGGCCTATTGTTTTAGGTGATGGTCTTTGTACCCCGAGGTCGGGCGATCGAACCCCAGTACCATCAGGTTTTTATTTTTCCTTATTAGAACGTTTTCACGTGTTAAATATTTTACAGTATTACATTTATCAACAAAGGACTCAGTGGTCCGTTGGTTAAGTTGTTCGCCTCTAATATGTGAGGTTGCGGGCTCGATTTCTGGTGGTGGCAGAGTTTTTATTTTTGCTTAAATCAAGTAGACCTCAATCCTCAATATATATATATATATATATATATATATATATATATATATATATATATATATAGAAATAGGATCATATGAGTTGGGGTATATTTGGTGAGTTACACCTTTGAATCTGAGCCATCCATTTTGAGTTGAGATTAGTGGCTGAGATTAAATCTCACAATTCATATAAAAACCCAAATTTTACACCTGTCTTACTTTTTCCCTCTTTTCAACTTCCAATTGAAAATCAACCGCAAAAACCTCCATAATTCGAAAATCAACCGCAAAACCTCCATAATTCTACTGTAAAACCTTCATCTTCTCCAGTAAAACCTCCATCATCTTGCTCATCTTTTCTTCGTCGATTAGTTCGCTCATTTTCGTCTCTAATCTGTTCATATTCAGGTAATCTCCAGTAAAACTATTGACTTCGTTTTTCTTCTATTTTCGCTACTTTTGTAGGTTTTTTAAGTTGATTTTTGTTTTGTTTTCTGTTGTTATTCTTCAATTTTGAGCAGTGTGTTTCATTATGTAGTTCAATTAGAGTATTTGGGTACTTTTTTCTCGTTTTAGCATAATTTTAGGGGTTTTTTTCATATTCTTTTTTGAATTTTTCGTCAATTCGTTAAAAATCTTCGTTTATGTAGTTGTGTTTTACTTAAAATTGGTGTTTAGTTCAATTAGTCACTTTGCATTTTGTTTCCAGTTAAAATTAGGGTTTCTTAATTGTATTTTCCAGATTTTACAATTCAACAACATATTACAATAATAGCTGTTATTGTATTCATAATAGCTGTTATTGTATTCATAATAGCTGTTATTGTATTCATAATAACTGTTATCGTATTCATAGTAGCTGTTATTGTATTCATAGTAGCTGTTATTGTATTCATAGTAGCTGTTATTGTATTCATAGTAGCTGTTAATGTATTCATAGTAGCTGTTATTGTATTTATAGTTTCATAGTAGCTGTTATTGTATTCACAGTAGCTGTTATTGTATTCATAGTAGCTGTTATTGTATTCATAGTAGCTGTTATTGTATTCATAGTAGCTGTTATTGTATTCATAGTAGCTGTTATTGTATTTATAGTTTCATAGTAGCTGTTATTGTATTCACAGTAGCTGTTATTGTATTCATAGTAGCTGTTATTGTATTCATAATAGCTGTTATTGTATTCATAATAGCTGTTATTGTATTCATAA
Organism: Silene conica; assembly: GCA_029255685.2. Classification (NCBI taxonomy): domain Eukaryota; kingdom Viridiplantae; phylum Streptophyta; class Magnoliopsida; order Caryophyllales; family Caryophyllaceae; genus Silene; species Silene conica. The sequence continues at coordinate 57,139,074 of CM055313.2, forward strand.
TAACTGTTATTGTATTCATAATAACTGTTATTGTATTCATAGTAGCTGTTATTGTATTCATAGTAGCTGTTATTGAATTTTAGTGTGTGTGTGTGTTATTGTATTTTAGTGTGTGTGTGTGTTATTGTAATATATCCAGATTTTTACCTGATTTTTGAATTTTAGTGTGTTTTTTCTTTAAATTAGCTTAAATTGTTGTTTGATGGAGATAATGTGTGTGTGTGTTATTGTAATATATTGTTGTGGTTATTCTACAGTGATAATGGCACCTAAACGTAAGGCCGAGGCTCAAGTTGGTAATAGAGCTGATTTGAAACGTTCCAAAGTAGTTTTCCGAAGGAAGGGGCATAATATTTCCCCTCCAACTCCAATATTGAACATGTAAGTACACTTATTCTTCTGGTTTTAGAGTTTCTGTTGATGCATCACTTTTTTATTTGCTTTTCAGACAATTATTGTAATCGTCTCAGACTGTTATTGTAATTATCTACGATTGTTATTGTATTCGTGTGAGACTGTTATTGTAATGTTCTAAGACTGTTATTGTATTCCCTTTTTTACTATGATTTACAATAACAGCTATTATGAATACAATAACAGCTATTTTAATGGTTTGTACACAGTTATTTATAATGTGCTTAGACACTTCATTTAAACACAGTTATTGTATTATATAAGTTGTGTTATTGTATTATAAAACTCAGTTATTGTATGCAGTAGTGACTTCATGGGAGTGTTGTTGTATTTTATGCTTCAGTTTGTGTTTATTTAGCTTGTATGGTTTTTTGCAGTGCTTCGAAGATTAAAGTCAGTTGCCGCCCTAATGTCCTAGTCAACCTTTTGTAAAAACTTGGGCCAAACCAGAAAAAGGCAGTTGTTGAGTTGGGGTTTGGTGCTTTACTTGATTTTAAATTGGGTTTGTTGCCATTGCGTGTTATACCACTGTTTGTGAAGCACTTTAATTCAGAATCTAATTTTTTTGAAGCAAAAGAGATTAAATTCCCTATTAGCAAGGCTGATGTTCATGATATTTTTGGGTTGCCAATTGGGGGTGATAAGGTTGAGGTTGTTTACACGGGTAATAGTGTATTATCTTCCCAAGAGACGCTAAAAGATGAATTTAGGAAGAAGTTTGACGTGAAAGGGCCAAATTATGTAAGTGTGCCTGCTGTGTTTAGTAAAATAATTGAGATGGGAGATGATGGGGGAGATGAATTTAAGCGCTTGTTTGTGCTTTATGCTATGACAACTGTTCTTGTTCCTCCTTCTGTTTATGGAATCGATTTCTCGCTGCTTAAGGCTGTTCAAAATGTTGAACGTATCCCCCATTTGGATTGGTGTGGTTACGTTTTTGAAAAATTAGTTGAGGGTGTGCAACGGTGTAGAGGCGGGTCATGTACTTTGCGTGGGTGTATACTTGTTGTCATGATAGCATACTTCCACCGGTTGCGTTTCAAGGGTCATTCAATGCCCTCTGAAACTCCTCTTATCAAACATTGGGATGAGGAATCCTTTCTCAGAAGGGGAAAGTTAGAGCTGAGCTCTGGTTCCCTGGGGAATGGGGAATATATCAGCAATGTTTATCCCAAATGGCAACACTCAAAAGCTACAATTGATACTTCGTACAAAGGGAGTTCCGTTGTTGTGAGTTCCGTTGTTGACAAACCTGAACCTGGAAAGAAGTATCTTGAACTACCCAACAGTTTTGATACGGATGAGGTCATTCGATCAAAAGCTTCTGATGTAAGTTTTCTAATTTACATCAGTTATAGTTTCAGAGTAGTATAACAATTATTCTAATTCATATTAGCTGTTATTGTATTCATAATAGCTGTTATTGTAATTCATAATAGCTGTTATTGGATTTATAATAGTTGTTATTGTATTCATAATAGCTGTTATTGTATTCATAATAGTTATTGTATTTATAATAGTTGTTATTGTATTCAGTTTTCCATTCTGTAATACCTGTTATTGTAATTCATAGTAGCTGTTATTGTATTCATAGAAGCTGTTATTGTATTCATAATAGTTGTTATTGTATTCATAATAGTTGTTATTGTATTCATTTTTCCATAATGTAGTACCTGTTATTGTAATTCATAATAGCTGTTATTGTATTCATAATAGTTGTTATTGTATTCAGTTTCCCATAATGTGATACCTGTTATTGTAATTCGTAATAGCTGTTATTGTATTCATAATAGTTGTTATTGTAATTCATAATAGCTGTTATTGTATTGAATAATACATGTGTATTGTAATTCATACTAGGTGTTATTGTATTGTATAACAATTATTGTAATGATTTATTATAGTTATTGTTTAACGCCTTTTTATTTTTGTTTTTTAGGTTTCTCAATTACATTTCTTGATGATGAAGAGAGATGTCGAGATATTTCTCCATTTGTACACACAAAGAAAAGAAGCAATGGAGAAAGAGTCTTGTTCAACTAATGATGCTTCTACTTCTGTGTCATTGGCTTCCCAAACTCCCGCTTTTTTGAATGATGAGAACTCAATGTTCATTAAATACTTTGATTTTATTTGCGAAAAAGCTGAGGAAATCAAAAATGTGGGAAGTAAGTTGCCATTGTACGAAACATTTTGCAAAGAGCATGAAAAAAGTACAGCGGAAACAACGGGGGGTGTGGGCAGTGGTGGACATGAATTTAAGGTTGTATATTCTCGGAGTAAAAAGAAGTCTGTGGGCAATCCCATCAATGAAGATCAGGCCGAAGATGGTGATGTGGCAGATCTTGGAGATTTGGGTGATGAAAGAAGTAAAGGAGGCAGTCCGATAAATGATGAGGCTGAGGCTGAAGCTGTTGATCTGGGAAATCTGGAAGATTTGGGTGATGAAAGAAGTAATGGTGGCAGTCCGATAAATGATGAGGCTGAGGGTGAAGCTGATGATCTGGGAAATCTTGAAGATTTGGGTGAGGAAAGAAGTAATGGGGGCAGTCCCATAATTGATGATTTTGGAGATTTGGGAGATTTGGATCAGGTTATTAACAAAGTTGTCAGCGATAATATTGTTGTGGAAAGAAACCCGGACAGCTCTTTCATTAATTCTTTCCTGCTGCATTCCGATGTTGTCCCTCAGCATATATTTTTTGGGAAGGATGGTATAGGCTGTGGGTTAGCATGTGGAGTTCGTGATCCGGAGGCAGTGGTGGTCTCTGAATTCTTGATTGAGTACAAGGAGCTTTTTGCTCCTATTTTAAGTCTGAGGAAAAATGTGCTTGATTATTGTTTCCTACATGACCATGACTTAGGAACGGGGTAAGCATTCTTTTAGTTTTTCCATGGGTTTTTCTTAGTTTTTACTTTTTTTTGCGCCGCAATTATTAATGATTTTGTTTCAATGTGATAGGGAGGATTTGGTCTCGTTCTCAAATTTCAATATGCTAACTCGAGATGATATTATTTCAATGTCTGCCAAGACTATGATGACATCCAACATTATCGACTGTTGGTCATTTTTACTGAATGACATTATATTCAAGGCCGAGAAAGAGTTACCTCCGTCCAGAAGATTTTTTTGGACAAGTCATTCAGTATGTGTTTCTATTCTGGGGGGGTGTTATTTTAGTTGCTTATTTTTGTTATTGTATTTTCCATGATGTTAATTATTGTAATGTACAATACTTGTTATTGTATTCATAATAGTTGTTATTGTATTCATAATAGCTGTTATTGTATTCATAATAGCTGTTATTGTATTCATAATAGCTGTTATTGTATTCATAATAGCTGTTATTGTATTCATAATAACTGTTATTGTATTCATAATAACTGTTATTGTATTCATAGTAGCTGTTATTGTATTCATAGTAGCTGTTATTGTATTCATAACAGCTGTTATTGTATTCATAACAGCTGTTATTGTATTCATAACAGCTGTTATTGTATTCATAACAGCTGTTATTGTATTCATAGTAGCTGTTATTGTATTCATAACAGCTGTTATTGTATTCATAACAGCTGTTATTGTATTCATAACAGCTGTTATTGTATTCATAACAGCTGTTATTGTATTCATAATAACTGTTATTGTATTCATAGTAGCTGTTATTGTATTCATAATAGCTGTTATTGTAATGCATAATGTTAATTATTGTAATGCATAATTCCTGTTATTGTATTGCATAATGGGAATAATAATTATTTTAAATTTTTCATAGGACTCTTTATTCAAGTTCATCAATGCTGCTGATAATGAGAAAGATATGTACAGACAAGAAATTTTTAATACTTGGGAAAATGTCATTGAGAATAGCGAAGGCTCCCTTGACATCAGAGCTGATTGGGTATGTTTTTTATTGGCTTATTAGATGTATTTTTATGTTTTTCAAAATTCTTCATTAATATTTTTACCGACATCTCTATTTTTTATAATGTCAGGTTTTTCTCCCTGTTCATTTTGGAGACCATTTTTTCTGCGTTGCTTTAAATTTTGTGGAGAAGAGTATCAACTATCTTGACAATCGGGTATACGATGATTTTGAAGATAGTATCTGGTTGGTGGCTACCAAATCTATTGTACGTACCTTTATATGATGTTTTCTTAAAGTTATACCTTTTTGTGGTTATTTTGTATTTTTTATAATGTTAATTATTGTAATGTATAATAGCTGTTATTGTATTTTTTTACTTGAGCATGACTGACTTTGTTTTTAAAATTAACCAGGTTGAAATATTTGGTAGATTTCTGGTAAAGGAAGGGCATGAACGAGGCAGCGAGGTCTCTAATTTCAAACTTGTAAATGTGGATTTTCCATGGAAATTAGAAGGACCTCAAAACTTAGATTGTGGTGTTTTTGTCATGATGCATATGATGTTTTACAACGGGGAGTTGTTTACATCAGAGTTGCATGATCCACTAAAAAGAATTATTTACAGAGCTGAAATTGCTGCTATCCTAGTGTTAGCTGATATCAACAAAGAAAGAGAGAGGTTGTTGCCTTTGGTTGAGGAATTTACAAAGACAAAGGAACAGTTGCTCCCTAAGTTGATTGAAAAACGAAGGTTAGCTGAGATGGAAAACGAAAAATTTGAGGCCACTGATCTGGAGGTTGCTAAGATATTAGCTGAGAAACTGGTTGCTGGTGACGGAACTCCGGTAGGTTCAAAAAAAACTGTGCAAAATGAGCCATTCAGTGCTGGGATAATTAGATCATCCAGAGGTGGTTCTAGACGAGCAAACTCTGATGGTCTTGGCTGCTCAATAAATTGTGGGAAGGCAGACAAAAGTATTGTTGTAGTGTCAAAAATTATGAAGACTAATAACAGATTGACAACTGGGTTACCAAGTCTGAAGAAACAAGTTATTGATTATTGTTTCTTGGACGATTACACACTTAAAAATGAGTATGTGTCCTTTTTCTCTTTTGTTGCATTTCAACTGTGGGTTCTTTTTCTCGTTGTGGTATTAGTGATTGTGTGTCTTTTTTTTTGCAGGGAGCTTTTGTTTTCTTCTGGATCTGCTATTGTGGATAGGTCTGATGTTAGGTCAACAAAACCTGATGATTACACTGAGACACGGGTTATAACAGCATGGTCAATTGTGTTGAATTACATGGAGGTTAAAGAGAAAGAATCGCCAATGATGATGTTCCTTGGTTCAGCACACATGGTATTAGTTGTTTTTACTTGTGCAGTTATTATATGTTTTAGCTTTTTTTCATTAAACCGGTGTTGAAAACTATATCATTTTTCAATTAAGTCAGTTTACATAATAGCTGTTATTGTATTCATAATAGCTGTTATTGTATTACATAATAGCTGTTATTGTATTACATAATAGCTGTTATTGTATTCATAATAGCTGTTATTGTATTCATAATAGCTGTTATTGTATTCATAATAGATGTTATTGTATTACATAATAGCTGTTATTGTATTCATAATAGCTGTTATTGTATTCATAATAGCTGTTATTGTATTCATAATAGCTGTTATTGTATTCATAATAGTTGTTATTGTATTACATAATAGCTGTTATTGTATTCATAATAGCTGTTATTGTATTCATAATAGCTGTTATTGTATTCATAATAGATGTTATTGTATTGCATAATACATGTTATTGTATTATGTTGGTTATTGAATTGCATAATACAAAACCGTTGTATAAAATTCAGTTTTATTTGTGATAGGCAATTGTTGAAGACATGCTGGAAACCACTCAAGGGGTTCTAACTCCAAATGACAGTGATAAAGACAGGATCTTTGAGTTTTGGAATTGTTATTTATCTGAACACGTTGTAAACTCTGCGATCGACGTGGACCTTGTCTTCATCCCGTTGTCCTTAGACATGCACTACTTTTGTGTTTGCATTAACTTCATAAACAAGACGGTTGATGTATTGGACCATACATTGCATGCAAATTGGGAAAAGTCTGATTTCTTCAAACTTGCAAAGATTGCAGTATGTTCTCTAAATTCAAACTCTCTTTAGTAGTTATTGTATAGTTTTGTATGGGTTATTATATAGATAAAAATGAGTTTATGTTAATTAAGTTATTGTAATGTGTGTGTTTTTGATACAATTGTGATTTTGCATTTTTTTGTGCATGTTTTAGGTTGAATTGTTTTCCGACTATCTGGATACAAGGAAAACAGCAAAAGAAGGGATTTCCGTTAACACATTTGAACTTGTTAATGTTGATTTTGAATGGAAAACAAAACTTATGAACAATCACGAATCAGGATTCTATATCATGTTTCACATGCTCACATATGAAGGGAAGCACGACAAGGGATTGGTATCAATTAAGAAGAAAACGGAGAGGACTGCTTTATGGATTGAGATGATGTGTATTTTGTTGATGTCAGATGCCAATGACTCAAGAGCGGCTCTTTTGGAAGAAGTGGTGAATTTCAGGGAAGACATACTGAAAAAGGAGAAGAATCTTGTAAAGAAGAGGAAAAGTTCTATGAAAAGGTATAAAAGTGTAGCTTTAAGAGGTTTTGCTAAACCAAAAAAATGAGCTCTTTTTAAATGTTGGAAATTGTAATTGTTGTGGGAAAGGATTGTATTTTTGTAAAGCGTAGGAAGTGCTATATTTTTGTGACAGCTATTGTAATCATCAAAACAGTTATTGTATTCATCAAAACAGTTATTGTATTCATCAAAACAGTTATTGTAATTTTTGTTCAGACAGTTATATGCAATGTCTCAGGCAATTATTTTAATGATTTTCAGACAGTTATTGCAATGGGTTCATACAGTTATTGTAATGATTTTCAGACAGTTATTATAATGGATTTTACACTGTTATTGTAATTCATTATAGCTGTTATTGTATTGCATATATATGTTATTGTATTCAGTTTTGGAGTTTGTAATACCTGTTATTGTAATTCATTATAGCTGTTATTGTATTCATAATAGCTGTTATTGTAATTGATAATTGCTGTTATTGTATTGCATAATAGCTGTTATTGTATTCAGTTTTCCTATTTGTAATACCTGTTATTGTAATTCGTTATAGCTGTTATTGTATTCATAATAGCTGTTATTGTATTCATAATAGCTGTTATTATTGTATTCACAATAGCTGTTATTGTATTCATAATAACTGTTATTGTATTCATAATAACTGTTATTGTATTCATAATAACTGTTATTGTATTCATAGTAGCTGTTATTGTATTCATAGTAGCTGTTATTGTATTCATAACAGCTGTTATTGTATTCATAATAGCTGTTATTGTATTCATAATAGCTGTTATTGTATTCATAATAACTGTTATTGTATTCATAATAACTGTTATTGTATTCATAGTAGCTGTTATTGTATTCATAGTAGCTGTTATTGTATTCATAATAGCTGTTATTGTATTGCATAATACCTGTTATTGTATTCAGTTTTCCATTTTATAATACATGTTAATGTAATTCATTATAGCTGTTATTGTATTCATAATAGTTGTTATTGTAATTGATAATAGCTGTTATTGTATTGCATAATAGCTGTTATTGTATTCAGTTTGCATTATGTAATACCTGTTATTGTATTCATTATAACTGTTATTGTATTCATAATTGCATATGTTGAACTCCAAAAACACGATTTTTAGTAAGTAATTATTCTAAAGTTTCTTACACGAAATATAGATTCTCAACTATAGTAATCTAAGACAAAATACTGAGAAATTTTTGTATTATTGTAAAGTTGTGGTACGATTATTGTAATTGTGTTCATTGGATGCCTTATTCATCCTCCATTTCATCTCCCTCTTCATCTTCATCCTCCGGTGCATGCTCAACAAATGGATTTGGGCAGTTTCTTTTGTCATGGTTTCCCATTTGTTTGCAGTTATTACATAGCCTCTTTGGTTTGCTTGCCTTTTCAATTGCCTTTTCCTTGTTTGATTTCATTCTCTTGCCACTTCCTTTGTTTTTTGCAATCTTTGGTGGGTGAACAGTAATGTTTGATTTTGCTGAACAACCTAAGAGCATCTCCAATTCTTGTTCCTTTGTCAAGTTCTCTTTTGTTGGACAATTTTTCTCTCGAAATTGTAAAAGCATCACACTTAGTTCCTTTATATGGTCTGGAGGCATTGACTTTAGAGCACTTATTGTTGCATAAAACTCAGACCATACTCTTGATAATTCCAGCTTTCTTAAGTCAGTTGGATCATAATCTTGTAATAACTTTCCATCCAGTCCAAACAAAGGCTTTCTATATGATTTCTTCATCCATCTACTTGCGATGTACTTCTCCGGTATGCTAGTCAATCCTTTACCTGATAGTACCCATATTATGTGTTTACAAAGGATTCCTTTCCTCTCAAACATCTTGCATGTACATGTTGTTTCTTTTGTTTCGGTATTGTGAACAACCTGCACAACAATATAGTTATTATTGTATTGCATTATAACTGTTATTGTATTCATAATAAATGTTATTGTATTGCATAATACATGTTATTGTATTCATAATAACTGTTATTGTATTCATTATAACTGTTATTGTATCCAGTTTTACATTTTATAATACCTGTTATTGTATTCATTATAGCTGTTATTGTATTCATTATAGCTGTTATTGTATTCATAATAGCTGTTATTGTATTGCATAATACATGTTATTGTATTCTTTTTTCCATTTTTTAATACTTGTTATTGTAATTCATTATAGCTATTATTGTATACATAGTAGCTGTTATTGTAATTGATAATAGCTGTTATTGTAATTCATTATAACTGTTATTGTATTCAGTTTTACATTTTATTATTGTATTCATTATAGCTGTTATTGTATTCATTATAGCTGTTATTGTATTCATAATAGCTGTTATTGTATTCATACTTTGTTGATTATTGTAATGCATAAGTGCTTGTTATTGTAAAACATATTGGTGATTATTGTAATTCATAATATAAGCCTAAGTGGATCAGTTATTATAATGTTAAAAAACAGTTATTGTATTCACAAATTCAGTTATTCTATCTTTTGTAAAACGAAATAACCTGAAATATTCTACGATTCTTGTAGGCATCTTCAACATCTATATTGTGAATGTTTCCTTGCTCAGAAAATCCTCTAACTGCACAAGAACAGAGAGCCGCCTGCAATTGTTCTTGGAATTCATAGAAAACAGCGTGTGTGTAGATTTTGGAGGCATGTTTCTCGATCATAGTCTTAGATGAAACCTGAGGCAATGTGGTGTCACTTGTTGCATCAAGACATTTCTGATTATAGCGTTGTTGTTCCATTGCACTTTGAAAGCGCAACCAAAATTCAACAAGTGTGCCATTTATGCTCTCGAATCTTTTGAAGTAACTGTTTTGACTCTCCGATCTTTGTGTTGTTTTCAAAAGGCAACCTAAAGGCAAATCCCGAAAGTAAGCAGGTATCCATTTGTGTCTTTTGCCATACATGTATGTCAACCAAGTGTTATCATGTAATTCAAAGTCACTGATCACTTGAACCCATTTTTCTTCAAACTCTACTGGTTCCAAGTCAGTGTCCCAAACAACTGAACATATTCTCTCAACAAAGTCTGTTTCCTTACAAATTTGTGATTCAACTTTATCAGTTAATTTTGACATTATATGCCACATGCAGTAGCGATGTCTCGCTTTCTTGAATACGGAATTCACCCCGAGTTTAATCGCTGGATCTTGATCGGTAAGAATGCACTGAGGTTCTTTCATTCCCATACAATCGAGGAACTTCTTAAACACCCAAGTGAAAGACTTATCGTTCTCATGATCGACAAGTGCAGCAGCAAAGGTTACTGATTTTTTGTGGTTATCAACACCGGTGAATGGCGTGAAGGCCATATGATACTTGTTAGTGCCATAAGTAGGGTCAAATGTGATGGTGTCCCCGAACATGGAATAATTTGTCCTTGCCTGCCCGTCTGCCCAAAATATTTTAGCCAAACATTCATCCTTATCAACTTCATAAGCATAGTAAAAAATTTCAGAAGTTTCAGCGAGCCCCTTTAAATAGGCGAGAATCATGTCAGCATCTTTGTCACCTATGAAACATTTAATATTTCTTTTGAAGTTCTTGAAATCCGTCAGAGTTGCGCCAATGTTTGCATACCCATTTGATTGTTCCCCCATCATTCTAAATGTCTTTGTAGCACCAATGTTGAGTTTACAATTGTTAACAATTGTTTGCTTAATGTAAAGGTTAAGTGTTCTTAAATTTTTCTGAAATTCCCTTTCTTTGAGTGGACAAAGTCTGTGATTGTGACCTTCGTAAAACTGATCAATGACATACCCTCTTATCTGCATGTTATCATTAAATACAGCAGCAAACCGTATTTTTGCCTTGCAACCAAATCTTGTCAGTTTCGTTTTTTTTGCTTCTACAGACCTTTTTCTCTTCTTATTCCCTTCTGCGTTTTCAGTTTCAACAATCGGCAGAAACTTTTTGCGATCCTCTTTGAAACCATGTCTGTTACAGACCATAGATTTTTTGTCTACCAAGCCATCACGGAATCTGGTTTGTGTGTACTTTCTCGGTATGAAACCACAGGCCACAGCATATAAATTGTAAAACTCGATTGCCTCCTCAAGTTTTACAAACATTAGCCCCAATGCAGGCTTGAAACCATTTTCTACCATCCTACTCCACTCCTCACTACCACCTGGAGTGTATCTCATTCCAAGATTATGGACAGTATTATCCCTTGTTTCTGATTCAAATGTGGGTGTAGAGAAAGTTGTTTCATTGGTATTATTTATTTCAATACCTACAAACATATTGAAATAAGTTACTATGTGCAGTTATTGTAAGCTTCTGTACCTGTTATTGTATTACATAATGCTAGTTATTCTAATGCAAATGAGTTATTGTGTTTACATTGAGTTATTGTATCTAATAGTGACTTCTTTTAAAAAAGTTATAATAGTTGTTATTGTATTCATAATAGCTGTTATTGTATTCATTATAACTGTTATTGTAATACATAATAGCTGTTATTGTATTCATTATAACTGTTATTGTAATACATTATAACTGTTATTGTAATACATTATAACTGTTATTGTATTCATTATAACTGTTATTGTAATACATTATAACTGTTATTGTAATTCATTATAACTGTTATTGTAATACATAATAGCTGTTATTGTATTCATTATAACTGTTATTGTATTCATTATAACTGTTATTGTAATTCATTATAACTGTTATTGTAATTCATTATAACTGTTATTGTAATACATAATAGCTGTTATTGTATTCATTATAATTGGGATTGTATTCATTATAACTGTTATTGTATACATTATAACTGTTATTGTAATACATAATAGCTGTTATTGTATAAATTATAACTGTTATTGTATTCATTATAACTGTTATTGTAATACATTATAACTGTTATTGTATTCATTATAACTGTTATTGTAATTCATTATAACTGTTATTGAAATTCATTATAACTGTTATTGAAATTCATTATAACTGTTATTGTATTCATTATAACTGTTATTGTAATTCATTATAACTGTTATTGTAATACATAATAGCTGTTATTGTATTCATTATAACTGTTATTGTATTCATTATAACTGTTATTGTATTCATTATAACTGTTATTGTATTCATTATAACTGTTATTGTATTCATTATAACTGTTATTGTATTCATTATAACTGTTATTGTATTCATTATATCTGTTATTGTATTCATTATAACTGTTATTGTATTCATTATAACTGTTATTGTATTCATTATAACTGTTATTGTATTCATTATAACTGTTATTGTATTCATTATAACTGTTATTGTATTCATTATATCTGTTATTGTATTTGCATAATACATGAAATCATGAGTTATTTTAAGCTCAATACGTAATTCATAATAGCAGTCAATATAAGCTCAATAGTGAGTTATTTTAAGCTCTCATATAGTTATTGTATCATGAAATCATGAAATCATTATAAACTAGACAAATTGATACCTGAAATCGTCAATGTTTGATCGTCATTAAGCTGATTAAGATGATCGTCATTAAGTTCGTCTGAATTCATGATCGAAAATCCTGAAGATTACGAAAACAATACATAAATTGTCGTACAATTTGTTATTTGAAGCAAATAATTCAGCTATTCAAGTATTAAAATAACAAAATCGTAAGAATTATTACCGAAAAATTAGGGTTCTGCAAGTTTTTCGTCTGATTTTTCAGAATTGATGAAGAATTGATGAAGAATTGATGAAGAATTGAAGAATTTGATGAAGAATTGATGAATTGATGAAGAATTGATGAAGAATTTTGATGAAGAATTATACGTTTTTCTGAGGTTTTGTGATGATTTTTTTGGGTTTTTGAAGGAGAGAGAAAGTTAGGGAAAACAGAGTTTGTTAGAAATTTGATGAAGAATTATGAATTTTACGCGCGTCTTAGAAATTTGGGTTTAGGTCAATTGTATTTATACGCGGGGGTAACTCACGGAATATGGCAAACTCACCGGAACTCGCCTCTATATATATATATATATATTTATTGAGAGAGTTGATTAACTTGTCATCTTTAGCTCTAACTGATTTAATCAAAGCTTTTGACCAATTATTTTTACGTGTCTGTGAGGTTTGCACAAATATAATTGCATTAAGAAAAAATAGATATAGATATTATAAAAAGTCAACAATTAACCAAAGAGAAGTAAATTTGAAATGTATAAGTTGATATGTTCTACAGTATATGTCCTATATTTGGGAAGGCTACAACTTGTAGTAGGAGGATCCCATCAACTTATCAAGTCATCAAGGAAGTAATTTGCAATGGAAATTCGCATGAACCATGGTGAAGGAGAGTTTAGCTATAAACAAAACTCATCCACTATTCCGGTTACGCTTTTTTCTTTTAACCTTCTATAATTTCTTACGTACAACTTTATAATGTCGACTTGTACATTCACTTCGAGCATCTTAACAAATGGTTCGCCTTCTTTAGTTTCAAAACTTCACTTGATATTATCAATCTTAAGGTTCAGATGGAACAAATACATAGCCAATCATATGACAAATTATCTTGTAAATGTTAAAAGACTACATAAAACCTTTGTTTTTATTACCATTATATGATAATATTTCACCTCTTTAAGTAAGAGTTATATTGTTAACATTTTATTCTACAACACCCTACGAAATTTAGTGTGTAGTTTTGTTATCTACCTAGAATACCAATTAACATGTATCGGTCTTAAGTAAATGTAGTTTGTATTTTTGTTGTTTTTGGCATTTCGATTGGCACAATTAAAATAGATGTATTACTAGATGTTATGTGTGATTTAGATTGTCATATAATAATAATAGAATTAGCATTTTATGATAAAGTTTGTGACATCCTTTGGCGGATCCGGGGCAGAGAAGGGAGGGCACGTGCTATCATGGTACCCAAAATAATCAGTTATAAATGTAAGATAGTACCTATATATATATATATAAAAGTTTGTATTTTTTGTTTGCAATGTAATGATATTGGTATAGTGATAAATGGAGAGGACTGATGGTTTGTAGAATCAAGATCCATTCTCAACTTATTGACATCTATGTTCTAATGTATACGCAGGGAAAGCTATTTATTGAGAAAGTGGGACCTATGGTGGAAAATGCGATTAAAAATCAGCTAATACACAAGGTCTCGAGACAAAGCAAAGTCCTAAATGTGGCGGACTTAGGATGTGGTATCGGACCGACTCCAATGGCTTTAATAACAACGGTGATGAATACTGTAGCAAAAGTTTCCAAGGAGATGAAAGGAAATGATGATCTGGAGACAGAGGTACAAATATATATGAGTGATCTTCCATCAAGTGACTTCAACATGCTTTTTAAAGATATAGCCAAAATAGCAGGAGCAACAAGAGAAAATGGTATGCCATTATGCTTTGTCATGGGTGTTCCAGGCAACTTCTATGGCCGGCTTTTTCCAACTAAAAGCTTGCATTTTGTGCACTGCACTGCTGCTCTTCATTGGCTCTCTCAGGTTCTTGTCAACACAAATTGTTGTTAACTACCATTATTTTATTGCTACTGTCTTTCTATATGAGGTAGTAGTCAGGCTCTCTGTTTTGATTATATATTTTGGAATTTGAAGTAAAATAGGTTGAATGAAGAAAGTGCTAATATTATATACCAGTACATATTCGTTGTTGTAATAAAAAAGAATGTGGAAATGTGATAAAGGTACCAGTTGGTGTCCGTAATCAAGAAGGCAAGGCAATGAACAAGGGCAACATAATTTCATCCAACACAAGTCCATCGAGCGTAGTGAAATCCTACTTTGCTCAATTTAAGCATGATTTTACTAGCTTCCTCACTTGTCGTTCTAAAGAAGTTATAATCGATGGTAAGATGGTCCTCGCGCTTCCCCTTCGCCCGTCTATTAACCCTTCCCAACAATTTTTGCTTAGCTCCCTCTATCAAGCATTAGCTTCTCTGGTTTCAAAGGTACACCTCTCCTCAATTTCTAAAAAATTTAATGCTCAACTTTTAGTACTCTTGATATATTCATTTTCATTAACCCTACCTACTTAAAACAAAAACGTTTACACAAATTGATCAGGAAGTGATCACAATAGAAAAACTGGACTCATTCGATATGCCAGTGTACTTTCCCTGCAAAGAAGAAATTGAAGGATTAATTTCCGAACAAGGATCATTTGAAATAGAGAAAATGGAAGTGACAATCGATAATGCTGCAAGTGAAATAGAGGATACTTATTTAAGAGCTGAAGCACTATCTAAGTTCATAAGATCAACTTCAGAAGCTCTCATTTCCTACCATTTTGGAGCCCAAATATGGGATGCGTTGCCTCTTGCGTTTCTTCAGGTCATTTTGAAGCATTTGGAGTCTAACAATGATCCATTAATAATGCAAACACCCGTTCTCGTTATGCTGCTTTCAAGAAAATTCGATTGACGTCTCTCATCTGTCTTATATGTTTTTGTAAATTAATTTTGTTGAGATTTATTTAAGTACATTTTATATATTGTGTATTGTCTTTTTTTCTCTTCGACAACAGTAAACTGATATATATAATAAACTATGAAAACAGATTAATATCAAGCCACTATTGTCAGCCAGTGGCAAGGTTTACAGAACACAAACAATTCCTACGTAAAAGATCTCGTACTCCATAAAGGGAAGTACGAACTACTATTGGTACTGGCATATCCTTTACCAGAACAGAAAATTGTTTTCTAGAGCAGATTGAGAAATTGCAAAGATCCATGTTGCTATTAAGTGTAATCATAAGCTTGTATAAAGCAATTGATTGCGCTGCAACGGTGGAAGATCTAGAAGTCCGAATCTTGAAACTTGAGGATGAAGTAATATGGTGATCATGTCACGGCATAACCGAAATTGAAGGATGAATTGAATTCTTGGACAAGCAGATGTCTTGAAATAAGAGACTCTGCAAGATGAATAATATGGGTTGGAGTATAACTGAAGCAGAATTGAACACAATTGAATTTCGTGTAAGCCATATTGCACGAAAGAGGCTGAACAAGGCAATTTTGTAGTCTGGCCCGACGGGGCAGGAAATTGAAAGTATATGAGCAAGTCCGCAATCTGAGTAACGAAATGAGTGTGAGGGTTAGCATAGGACTTAAGTATGTAGTCGTCATTACAGATTACTTTACTAAATGGGTAGAAGCTAAACCATTTAATACTGTAACAACGCAAGAGTGGTGGATAGATTTCTTGAAGGAATACATTTTTATTCGCTTTGGGATACCCAAAACAATCAAGTAGACCAAGCGCCGATTTGTAACAGGGCGGATATTCAATAATTCACTAAGCAATACAGAGTGAAGTTGTCCAATTCCTACTCCCTATTTTGCCCAGGCAAATAGGCAAGCTGAATCAACAAATAAGTTGATTAATTAAAAGGAGGATCTCAAAAATGGTTGATGATAATCCACGAGACTGGCATGATAAATTGTTAGATACACTATGTTCTTATAGAACTTCAAAATGGGGGGCTATAGGGTGTACTTCGTACCAATTGGTTACGGACATGATGCAATAATTCCAGTAGAAATTACCGTGGAATCTGCTCGAATTTAGCAACAAAATTCATTGGATTTGAAAGAGTGTACGAAACAATGAATATTATCAATTTGGATGTTGAACATCTAAGGAAACAAGCACTAACGAATCTGTTGAAAAACTAAACCAGAACAACCAAAGCGTATAATGCTAGAGTAAAATCCAAGTCATTCCAAAAGGGGGATTTGGTTTGGAAGTTAATCTTGCTAATAGGTCATAAGGACAACTTTTATGGCAAATAGTCACCGCTTTGGCAAGGATTGTTTAGAATTGCAAAAATCCTGTTAGGAAATGCATACACCTTATAGGGCTTAGATGGGGTACAGTTTAAGAGGAATATCAAAGGTAAATTTTTGAAGGTTTATTACCCCACTATTTGGGAAAACTACGCAACAGAAATTTGAAAAAAAAATTCCAGAATTTTGAGAAAATATGAAAGTGATACATTGATTGAATAAAATCAGTTATCCATAATAGCACGAGCTCGACGAACAAAAGTTATGAAAGTAACAATCCTTTCAGTAAGGGTTTTAAACGAGATTCCCATGAGTATTTCTTGTTCGCCAACTACTCCTGAAGAAAGGACGCTTGTTGTGTGTTTTTCTCAATCATGGCTTGAATCTGATCAATCAGTTTAACAGTTGAGGGAAGTATAAGTATATATCTCTTGATAACGCAGAGCGCCGAGACTTCATGGCTGCCAAAACGCGCTCGGTTTCCTGGATATGTTGGTCAAGGGCATCCAGTTGACGTTTACCTTGTCAGCACTGGTCATAAACGGAAGATACTTGACGGCATAAAGATTGAATTGAGTTGGTTTCAGAGAAGTACTACTCATTCAGCTGGCAAACGTTGTTAGGTCTTCTAGTGGCCGGGTCTACAGCTGACTTATCTCTTCAAGATGAGCTTGAACTTCAACGGGGAAAAATCTCCAGGAACTCCACAAATTTCGTGGAGTTGCTGTAATAAGTCCCTTCTAGTAGGCAATAGAGCCAAACAATCCAACATGGCAATAAGTGGAAAGGCTAAAGGGGAATCAATATAAATATTGTGGGAAAATATCTGTATATATATTCTCAATTCTTTATATGCAGAATTATAACGAATTTATAGGGTACGATTTATAGTCATAAACGAAGAACAAGATACAAAGATTGAGATTAAGAATTAACCTTCTGTCTTTGCAAAGGCCTAAGATCAGATATCAAAACAGATATTCTCCTAATCGTTGCACCCAAGATGTCCCGAGAAATACCCTTTCCTGAGCTAGAAACTGCAAAATTACCTCTAATTTTGTGTATGATAAAAGCTAGAGAGAGAGGGGAGAAATATGTGTGGGAACTCGTGCCTTCACAAGTGTGCCGAGTTGGTCTATTTTATAGGGGGAGTGTGTTGGAAACTAAGTTCCTGATTTTATACTCAAAACTAATGTAAGTTTTGTTTCTTTAAGTTTAGGTTATAAAACTTAACAAGATCTTATGCATGCATGATGATATCATAAGATGTGATTGTCCTTACATTGGTTTTAGAAGGTTTATACTCAATAATCACCTATTACTTGAGTCTTCAAACAACCGAAATACCCTTAAACGATCTAACATAATTCGTCTCCAAAAGATACGTATCAACGACCCGATCTAAAACTAACACCAATTTTGTTACTAGAAAATTAGTATTAGTATACTAGAATTAATAATAATATTACTCTTATAATATTATTAACATGGAAATAATTTATTTTCTTAAGAAACTATTTTACTTAGAAAGCTTAGAGAATGATGTTGTAGTAATGTGAGATGAGCAAGCATGAGCAACAATCAACTAGTAGTGTAATGAGGTGAGTGAGTGTGTATTTATAGAGCAAACATGAGCTCTCTTGCACTCATGATGGCCGGCCATGATGAGCCAAAGATGGCCTATGCATGCCTCTTATGCTCTTAAAAAAAGTGAACAATATACCTTACACACAATATTCTTATTGAACAACACTCAACCCTTATACACTTACACACACAAACTCACACACATATACTACACTTACACGGCTGAAATGAGTCTTATTATGGACCCATTTTATCTTTGTCAATTGTGTTAATTTGTGACATGTCACACATGTCTTATAACATATGACCTTATTTGTTAATTATGCAATTTTAACTATTAGAATTCATAATTTACAAATTTATCACATTTAAATAATAATTCCAATATTTCGAAATTATTATTGTATAAAATGTAATGTCATAATTTTAATTACAACTCTTTGTAATTTTATGATCAGCCGTGTTCATTCTCAATTTAATCGTTTCTTAAACGAATAAATAAAAACCGAGTAATAAAAACAATTTTATTACTTTGACTATAATTATTATAATCCCATTATAAAAATATTCATCATGTAAAATTATTTGCAAGATTTCCAGTTATTAATTAATTCGTATCCAATACAATATTAATTAATTAGTCCATTGAGACGGAATTCCCTAAAGATATGACCTTAAGGGATCAACTGATCACCACCATCATATGACGATAATGTCAAACTCTAGACAGCCAATCATTATCGATAAATGTTGATCAGTTGACTTTAAAAGAGTAACACTCCCAATTGTGTTTCATTCAAATGAGTTTTAATTACGTCAACACACTATTGTCGAGGACACTTCCTCCAACAATCTCCAACTTGTCCGAGACAAGTGTGTGTCACCAATTCTCTTGCCCTATTACTATCTCCCACTCAATGCATGGCGTCCTCTCAGGTCGTGCCGGCAATTGATTAAAATCTAGAGTGGTCTATCTCGATCTGGAGTTATAACTATTGACCGGAATTATCTACCATAGATACCTTCCGAGCGTGGCCACGCATTTCTAGTTATTATTCTCCTCGAGTGGCCTAGAGATATTTCTTAACCCTGACAAGGGGTGGACAATTCCTAATCGACTTATTCCTTCCGGCTGACCATAGTCCATCATAACCCAAAATATGTCTTTATGAACCCCAGTTACGAAGGTGTTAGGACATAAATCAAAGTTGGTCTGAAAACTATGCCACCTCAGAGAACAGTCATTAGTCCAAGAACTGACTCATGTGAAACACGATAGATGCTCCCGCCACGACCAAGCAGTCTTTTAATAAGAGTACGCCAGAGCTCTATCAGCGGTCATTAGCCCGGCAAATGTATCTTAACATGTCTATGCCTAGGTGATCGATTAGTCATCCCGTATGACTCTATGGCAATCGAACTCGCCATCAATCGCATCACACATCCGGTTGCATTGAGATGTCACCTCACTTAAGCAACTAGGGGCGAGGTCATGATAATTCAATTCACTTTAATGGGGTTCAATATGGTCTCACCATTCCATTTGAACTTTACTTGACCTTTCGTGAGTTATAAATAACTCAAACAATTAGTGGATTACACCATCCAAGTGGTCAACCTTTGAACACCATTTAATTTACAATTAGCTTAAGGGTCTCTCGTTCATATCCCTTAAAATTGTAATTATCTTCATTTTGAGTAAACCAGGTTTACCACGTGCGAGCGTTCACTCTGCGGATCATATCCACATATACTATTTTATCTCAATGAGATAAGTCATTATGTGCATTGTATAACTCCCAGCTACATCAATGCTATTACATAATTTGTGAACTTATACATTTTGTAGAATCTTGTGATGACCATGTAGTTAAAATACAAGTCATTGAGATGCATAGTCAATGAATGTAAGCCAAAGATTATCACAAATCTTTGCTTGGTATCTTGGAACTTGAGTCGTTGCAAACCTTTTACCATACGACTAAGTTATCTTCCAAAATCTTGAATTTGTCTTTCATCTTCATTGGAGAATACTTTGACAATTGATCAAGGTTTAATCATTGGTTCAATCAACTGCTCAACAGGTTATCCTGCAAGCGGCGCACATCCACTTTACACGATTATACTAATGGCGGAAACATTAGCGATTTAAACGTGCAAACGATAGTACTTAAGGTTCGATAAATTTCCATGATCCCATCATGGCTATACTATCTTCATCTCCATGAACAACCTTAACACTAATAACAAGATGTCTTTTATAATCTCAACCAAACATCCCATGTTCAATTAGATTTAATTCATATCAACATGTCATCTAGAACCAAAAACTCGTATACCTTTCATAAGTATCAATGCTTCATTCCAAACGAGCAATGAGTTGTTTTAGATAACGTTTACTCCCACTAAACTCTTGTTCTTGCCTGATTCTGAAGATCCCGAAGTCATTCCATGACTTAATAGGTTCAAATCCTGGAGCGAGAACTTCCACTGAACTTTACATTTAACCGTTAATCATAAAGCTCCCACTCAATTCAATGTTCCTAAACATTTAATGGATTGAAATGGTTGGGACTTAACCATATGTGCTAATAGTCACATCCTTTTCAAATACCCTTTTGAAAAGCGGTCATTGAGTTTACTGAATTCATTCTCAATGAATTACTTCACTATTTTCAACAAAGTTACCCTTAACTTTGCAGATTGCTGGCATCCACATGTCAACTCATGCTTCTCTCAATAAATCTCATTTATTAGCATGCGTATCTTATAAATTTCATGGTTCTTAGATTTTGTATTGGCACATTTAGATCACCATCTAAATCCAAGAACCCTTTCTTGAGCCTCTGCAAAATCTTTTGAATAATTTTCTTCGAGTGTCCTCCCGTAGTTTCTATAAGAGTCTTTTCTTATGGTATATAACTTTTGTGTGTGGGAACTTTCAGTTCCCCACATTTATCTTATCTTATACTGTACGAGGACTCTATCATGGATCTTATCCATGTATAGAATTTTTCCTTACAAACTTTAAGAATTTATTCTTAAAGTATCCTCCAGGGCCGGGGCCGTTGGGATATAAGGCGTAGATTTTTACCAAACCGTAGATCTTATCCACAACCTTTGGGCTTATCCACAACTTTTGGGATGATAAGGCGTAGAATCTTATCCACAGCCTAATCTACCTTTTAAAACCATAAGGTGTAGATTTTCTCAATCGTAGATCCTATCCACAACTTAATCTACCTTCTAAATCTCTTACACAACCAAAACACAATAAATCCTACTATTCAACAATAGATCACATCCATTGTGCTAATCAAAATCATGTGCTATTTGTGGCTTTTCAAATTTCTCCCACTCTATCTTTGTAATAATAATCCCATTTCATTACCAAAGATAGCTACTAAGGCCACAAGCAATGACTTTGATTTTGGTTTGTGTACCCTTATGATTTATTACAGAAATTATTCGATTTAAAGCTTAGATAGTTTTGGATGGTTGATAACTTTTCCTTATAATTGAGTTCTAAACTTAATTTTGATTTTGATTTGATTTGAATTAAGTATCCTATACTTATTCTATTTCAATTGTCATACATTGAAATGTCACAATCAATTCTATTTTATGTTTAAGATTTGCAAGTGTTTAGACTAATTAAGAACATAAATATAAAACCGATAGTGACTTGGGTTGAAAACCAAGTCACTACATCATCCAAAATACAACATATTGTTCAAGGATTACCCTTTCCTCGTCCAACAAGGAAATAAAACATAGGTTTTAAATTGTTCTTACAACACTTGAAATACTAGCAAAATAAGCGAAAAACAAAGCTCATTGATCATCCCGAAAGGAGCTACTCTTAGTTCCCTTGATCCATCATTCTTGTTTTTCCTTTCCCTTATCTTTGCTTTCATGCCCTAATTAAAGTAAGAAGAGTATTAACATCACAACTTGTATCACAATACATTAGTTGAGATTAACATAAAATTGGGATACTTATCGTACCAACTAGAAGAATTTTCCCAGCTTTGAGATCGCTGAGGTATTTGGAACAGTTCCTCTTCCAATGTCCTTTGCCATTGCAATAAAAGCACTTAGCTCCCTGATGAGGGTTTTTCTTGGAATTGGAGGTGCTTGCCTCAGAAGACACTTTCTTTGAACCTTTGGAAGGTTGCTTCCCCTTTGCCTTACCCTTCCTCTTGAACTTTCATTTGCTCTTAATATCAATGTTGAGCACATACTTAGGGGCACTAACATTTAGGCTCATATCTCTTTTAGCTTGCACGATCATATTGTGCAATTCATCGAGAGAGATGTCTTGGTTTCTCATGTTGAAATTCACCCGGAATTGTACATAAGTTTTCACCTTAGACAAGGAGTGGAGGATTCTGTCAATCACAAGTTCCTTAGGAATGTCCACTTGATTCATCCTTAGGGTTTCTACATGCTCAATTAACTTGAGCACATGTGGGCTAACCTTTTGCCCCTCCTTAAGGTTGAGATCAAAGAAGGCCGATGCCGCCTCGTATTGGACAATTCTCGAAGCCTTTGAGAACATTGTCACAAGCCTGAAGTAGATCTCATAGGCCGTGCCAATCTTTATGGCACTCCTTTGGAGTTATGGCTCCATCGAGAAGATCAAAACATTTTTGATTGCCGTAGACTCCTTCTGATAAGTATCATAGGGTCGCCTTGCTGCGGCGGTGACATTTTCTGCAGGTTCATGAGGTGATTCTTCGATGAGGTATTCGGTCTTACCGTCACCTTGTGCCGCCAACAAAAGTTGGGCATCCCAATCGGCAAAGTTTGTCCCATTCTTTTCTAGCTTACTACGATCCATGAAGGAACGTAACCATGAAGTGTTTGTAGTAGTGGAAGCGGTCATGATTGATATTGATTTGAAGACTTAACTACAAAATTTTAAACATGTGAAGAAATTAAATGCTAATCGTTTTCATGTTCATTTTAACTTGTAAACATATTTATCAAGCTAATGCATCTATAAAATGACCTCTATCCAATTTTATAAATGATTCCAAGACCCAAACCCATACCCCCGAAATCGTGAACCACTGGAACTCCGACCCAATGATATGGTTTGGTGGGTTAAAATAAACCGGTTCTACCATAGAACTCTTGGTTGATTACAAATCATAATTTATTCATCTTAGCCCGGAACACATTGACCACTGGTCCTCTACACTTTCGTTGAGTACAAACCAACTTTCAATTGCATCGAAATGCGATCCGCCCACTGGACTGAATCCATCTCATCGCCCCACTTATCCTACGTAATGAGGTTCGTACTGCCCACTGGACTAGCACCACCCCACGAAATAGAAGCTCATGGGTTCTACTATTTGGTAAGGCTAATTCTCAATTGTTTTTGTTTAATATAGAGGTCTTGTCAATTTATTATCTATCTCCTTTAAGTGAATTAAATTGGTGAACTCGATAATTATAATTGACACGGTCGTTTTTAACGATCTAAACTAATATGCATGTTTATGGCGATTTGGCTATGCATGCAAACATATTAAAATGCAAAAATAAAAGCAATAAAGCAATAACATCCTAGTTTGGCCTTCCTAGTAATAGTAAAAACTAATTAACTATTACAAATTCGGAAACCAACTCCATGGTCCCTTGAACTTCATTGGCACGCCATCCAAGAAAACACCGTCTTGTCGGAACTCCTTTCCGTATGGCACCGTCTTTTGGATCTCCGGAATTACAATAAAATAATACAACTATTCTATTGTAAAACTGAAATTAAATTAAATTACAAACCCGTGATACGAGATCACATAAATTACAACCAAATCAATATTCCCTTACATTACGGGTAATATTGATTAAAACTAAGGCCATACTAAGAAAAATTACATAATTCCAAATTATATAAAAACATTCAAATATGACATTCACATTAAATAAAATGCAATAATAAAATATGTATGCACATGCTCAATTTTTAATGCCAAATCGCCTTATGGGAGCAAATATCTCATATTTGTTTTCGGTTTTTACGGATATGTGCGACTTTAACTATTAAAATCATCAAAATTACATAAATCTAATTTATGTCCAAGTTAATCATCCAAACATACTTTAGGAATCAATGTTTAGTCTCTACTAATGTTTGATCATGATTTAACTTGATTTTGCATTCTGAGAAGAGAGCTCGTATTGCGGCTGCGGTTGGCAATGCTGGTAAGTTGTGTGTTGGTTATTACCCGTAAGCTTTCCATTGTTTCTTGGCTTCTTGTTGTTTTGCTTGGTTTAGTTGAAATGATAATGTGGGTACTCATAATTTTCATGTTTTCGTACATTTTAATGTCATTTTTATGGTGTATTGCCATCGGGCTTTTGATCAGAGTTCTTCTGTGAGTTATGGTGTTTTTTGGGTTTGATTGAAGTATACTATAGTATAGTTGGTGGGTTTTAATTATTAAATTATCTGTGTTGTAAGGATTTATTTGTTTTGTTGTGCTCGAATTTCTGGAAGAAGAAATAAATAATCCATCCATTCATCACTATTCATTATTCACTACTACTACTACTACTACTGTGTCTACTGCTACAATTACGACATCAGATTAAAGGTTGGGTAATTTATTGTGAAACTCCGACGACTTCCCTCTTTCCTTCTACATATTTTTTAATGTACATGGACCCAATGGGGTGATTTATTTTATACGTTAGCAGGTTTGAATTTAGGTTATGAGTGTGTATCATCACTCCAATATCCTTTCACCATTTAGCCATGTGAAAAGACCGTCATTTTTTTTTTCTGGTGTTATCTACTGAAATTACATGGTAATATCACAGTGCGATTGGGTGTTCCAGTGGTTAATGTGCAGGGACAATCTCAGGGAGAGGCAATGATGCAGTATCTACATCAGATTTTAGAAATTTCAGCCACCTCGGTGCCTCGGTGGTGACAGGGTGTAAGCTCTTCACAACTTTGTCCCTCAGCTATCTTTAGCACTGATATACTGGGTAACACTATTACTTCTAAGCTATATAATTCTCATAATCCTATCTCATTTATTCCAGCTTATTTTACCCTACTGTCAAAAAAGCATGTAAAACCTTGATTTTACCCCACTTTAAATTTACTTTACCCAGTTTAACATTTGATTAATTATTTGATTACCCATTTGATCATATTAATTTGGGATAACTGTGATTATGATTATGATTTATGGTTTCAACTGTTTTTCAGGCTGTTTGGATTACTGGAGCAAGTCGTGGAATTGGTATGCCATGATTTAAATTCATTTTAGTTGGTTCATTTTGTTGTTGTTGGTGATTAAGTATTATGTATTCATGTTTATGCAACACTTGAGAAGCTTTAAGAATCCTTTTTCCACCCCAGTGCTTCCTGTAGAAGTTGATATTAGATAGCGTACTATATTTGATTTTTGTTCTTAGTTGATTATCTTATTGATTTCAGAGTTTGATTAGATATTTAGAGTTTTCGACGCCTCCTTCATTAGCTTTATATAGTTAACCTAATTTAATCTCTGATCTCTTATAATATACGTTATATTTTGATCTATTAATATATTTAATCAGTTAAACTTAGTTCATCAGAAACCTCAGGTATTTAGCTGCTGCTATTTCACAATACTTTGATGTTGTTGATTACTTGAAATAGGCCCGATTGAGTTTCCCGTTAGTAGTTCGCAGTCTTATTGTTTATATTAGTTCACTCCCTTGTGGAGGTGTGGGGGTGTTTGTCGCGGTGGGGTCACAGCTGCACTGTGGTAACAACACAACATATATCTTTGCTGTTTATTTCATCTTCCTTGACTGCCAACCCGTCTTCCATTCTATATTCTTTTGCTTTGGTATGGTGATTACTGAGTTGGGTATGTTTTTAATGTGTATATATTTTTTAGATTAAGTGTAATCTCTTAAGAGGTGTCCATGAGAGAGGGTGTCTTTTCTATTTTGTACGTCATATTGTAGGAATTCGACAATGTACTCATGTCCATTTGCATAGACACTATAAAGTGGTGTAGTTGCTGAACCAGACATCATTCACCCATCTAACTCATAGCAATTACTCTATCGTATATATGTAGTATCTGTGTATTTAAATATATGTCTGTATCCTCTGCATGCCTGTAAAGTTTAAATGGGAATGACAAGTCTGTAATAAAGACACTACCTAGCTCCTCTTATTTTGAAATGCCAATACACATATTAGAGTCTTTTTTAATCTACTTCAGTGAATAGAGTATGGGCGATGTTTAAATCTAATTAAAATATTCTTGCTTATAATGTGGCAACAGCAATGGTAAAACACCCAAGAACTGCAACTGACAACCCTGCTGTAGGACTATTAGACTGCAAATTCTGACCCGTTGAAGAGATCGAAACATTTTAGTATAGGAAATGAGGTAATGAGCTTCTTGCTGTAGCCATAAGGAACGAGATAACGATATTATTTGAGTTTTTACGTTTTTAATGACGTTTAGGTTAGGGGTTAAATTGATTGATAGACAACTCCAAAGCTGGAGTGAAGAATTAGTTGTGCAACAGTTATTATGTGCGACGATCTTATCTCGTGATTTTTATAAATAGTGACCACTTAGAAAAATAGGTTATTTTTTAACCTGAAAAATTAGTCAAAAGTGGTAACCTATTTGTCAAAAAGTGGTCAGTTTTTGGTTGATTGCACGCGGTGTAGAATTTGTGTTAATTGTGGCAGAAATTGGTACTTTGTGAATGCACCTGTTTAAATGATTGGTAGTGTGACTTTACTTGGTAATTGGGCGTGATTTAGATTATCTGTGTCTATTGACGATGTTTAGATGATTATGTACTTAGTAATTGTAGTAATTTGATGCTATTGGTTTTGAGATTGCGCTGCTTAGATGTTAACTATGGTACTCCGACATTTCAGTTAGTTTTAGTGTCATGTGTCCGACAACTACTTATCCGACACCGACACGATACTTCGACACTTCATTTTAGACCATAAAAATAGAAACATTTGCAAAAAATAGCCGTATCCGACACTCGACACGTGTCCGACACGACACCGTAAGGGTCAGGGTAACACCGGCTGTTAATTTGCTTTTGAAGCTGAAGTTAAGTACCAATTGTGGCCGAAACTGTTAATCTGTGAAGCGGTAAATACGCGATGAATAAAAGAAAGCATTGATTCAATTTGCTGCTTGCTGGGTTTCTCGGAATTAGACGGGTTTGATTGTTACTGCCTTCGCGTATGATAATTGGCTCTGATTCGGATTATGAACTGAAACAATAGATTTCCTCTTGCATTGTTTCTGAGAAGTATTGATTCATTTAGTTTTGTGAGCTGAAACTATCAATTTCCTCTTCTGCATTCCTTTGGATTTGGTGACATGATTCTAAGTATGATAAATGTCGAAACTGGCGTTTGTCCATTAAACGTCGAAACTCCCCAGTAGATTTCACTCAGTGTAGAAGTCTGAAGAATCTGTGCATTTTTGTTCAGTGTGTTCGATGCCTCGTCGTTTTAACTCGGTGTGATTTTTCCTTCACTGCTGCAACTGCAAACAGGAATCACAGAATTTGAAGCATGGAAACAAAATCATGAAATCTGGTTCACCATTTTGTGTTTGAAAAAATAGTGCGGGGCTTTAAACTGACAACACCATCCTCCCAGCCCAGGAATTAGAATCTTTGTACTGCTCCTTTTTCCACTGTCGTTCTCTATTTAGCTTTTTAAGCTCTCTCTCTCTTTTTTTTAATTATTATTCATTTTTGTTTCTCGCTTTTCCTTTCATTTTGTTGTTTCAAAACACCATCTACTTTCTCATTTTTCTTACAATCATTTTTTTGGGCGATCTGTTTTTCAGCGGTAACATATTTTTCTTAGCTTTTAATTTTCATCACTCTTGCACTTGCTGTGGGGTTTTATTTTCATCATTTAATTTAATTTAATTTAATGGGTAAATGTAAATCAATTTTGTATGGATTTGATTTAATTTAATTTTGAGAACCCCTAAAATTCACACCAGTTGCCCCTGGCCATTGTTATATAGTGACAATGCAGGTAACTTCTATATTACTTTCTTATGTTAGATTTTCCTTTTACTTGGGTTATTAATCCCTGGGCAGTAAGCCAGCAACTTTCCTAAGGGACAATCTCAGCATGAAACCGGATAAATAGGAGAAGATCCCCAAAAATACTTCAAGAGTCACCCTATTCAATTTTAGCTTCAAATAACAAGTATTAGACCCACTGTGCTCATAAATATACTAAACCTGATTACATAAATTCTCTCTATAGTGTAGATTAATATATGACAAGGTGTCTAGGATCAAACTCTAAAAACACATGATGTGTTTCTTTGCCCTCAATTTCTACAACCACTCGTGCCCTCGTGCCAAAGAGATGGTCAACTCTGTTGTCGCAAAGGCAGTCTTTCAGGAAACTAGAATGGTTGTTTCCTTAGTTAGACCCCTCTTCCGTGATTGCTTTGTTCCAGGTATTTTGTGTTCATATATTTTGTGCCAGCGCGTAAATAATACTCCTTTGAACTAACAGAACTCAATTTTTCTCATTTTGGTATTTTATCAATTATAATGTAATTGAATTTGCAGGGGTGTGATGCTTCATTGCTCTTGGATAACCATGGAACCATTATCTCCGAGAAGTTGTACAAACCCGATAAGAACTCAGTTCGCGGGATTGAAGTCCTAGACGAGATCAAGGCCCGACTAGAAGAAGCATGTCCTCTAACTGTCTTGTGTGCAAATATGGTGGCTCTAGCTGCTAGAGATTCAATAGTCCTTGTAGGCATCATTTTAATCTTGCCAGCTCATTTCTTCTAAGATCATTGTATGACATTCTAACGACTCAAAGTAACTTATGCACCTCATTTAATGTTAGCGATAAATGAGGTTGATAAACTATTATGGGGCCGTTGTTGTCATCTTGAGACATTTTCTACTTTTGTCTCCTTAGATTACTATATAATAATTAATCATGATTCATGGCCTTTAGTATTTGACTACTTATAAACAACTGTAAAATTGTTACTACAGGCCGGAGAACACTGTTTAATCCTAAGCTGAACTATTGTATTCCAGTAACTTTTAGTTGAAGTTGTTCTTCAATAAGATCGAGTAACTGTGGGTATAAACATATTACATATTCTCGTATAGTCTGTGTTACGATTTAGTACATTCGGATGTGTTGGATTCGTGTTAAATTTATACTCTGCATTTATGCTTAACTTCTGAATTCCTCATGAAAACTGTTCCTTTAATATTCCTATTCATTTTATCCTGTTTGATAGTAACTATCGGGATAGAAAGTTTGTTGCGTATGTATAACATCATGAAAACGATTCCCGTGACCCAATGTTTACGTAACTTACACGTTATAGATAGACTATATGATTATAATCAAATATGTTAGTCATTCAGTATATCAAAATCACTTTACAACAAATCAACAAGCCACATGAATATGATACGAACAAAAAAAATACTATGTTGAAATTATGAATATTTACATGATAAATTACGTCCCTTGGAATTTCGCGCGCATCGCGCGCGAGATAACGACTAGTAAATAAAAAAATGAACAATAAAAATCCATAAACTTATTTTTATGTCCTAAAACCATTTTAGAATCAGAAACTTTAACATGCAAAATTATTTTGTGATTTATCATAATCAATACAATAATTTCGAAAATTATATGTTAATCCGTTTAACATAAAACATGAATCCGATCATGCATGCAACAACCGTAATGCTCTGATACCACTTGTTGGGAACTAAGTTCCTGATTTTATACTCAAAACTAATGTGATTTTTGTTTCTTTAAGTTTAGGTTATAAAACTTAATAAGATCTTATGCATGCATGATGATATCATAAAATGTGATTGTCCTTACATTGGTTTTAGAAGGTTTATACTCAATAATCACCTATTACTTGAGTCTTCAAATAACCGAAATACCCTTAAACGATCTAACAAAAATCGTCTCCAAAAGATACGTATCAAGGACCCGATCTCAAACTAACACCAATTTTGTTACTAGAAAATTAGTATTAGTATACTAGAATTAATAATAATATTACTCTTATAATATTATTAACAAGAAAATAATTTATTTTCTTAAGAAAGTATTTTACTTAGAAAGCTTAGAGAATGATGTTGTAGTAATGTGAGATGAGCAAGCATGAGCAACAATCAACTAGTAGTGTAATGAGGTGAGTGAGTGTGTATTTATAGAGCAAACATGAGCTTTCTTGCACTCATGATGGCCGGCCATGATGAGCCAAAGTTAGCCTATGCATGCCTCTTATGCTCTTACAAAAAGTGAGCAATATGCCTTACACACAATATTCTTATTTCACAACACTCAACCCTTATACACTTACACACACAAACTCACACACATATACTACACTTACACGGCTGAAATGGGTCTTATTATGGACCCATTTTATCTTTGTCAATTGTGTTAATTTGTAACATGTCTTATAACATATGACCCTATTTGTTAATTATGCAATTTTAACTATTAGAATTCATAATTTACAAATTTATCACATTTAAATAATAATTCAAATATTTTGAAATTATTATTGTATAAAATGTAATGTCATAATTTAATTACAACTCTTTTTAATTTTATGATCAACCGTGTTCATTCTCAATTTAATCGTTTCTTAAACGAATAAATAAAAACCGAGTAATAAAAACAATTTTATTACTTTGACTATAATTATTATAATCCCATTATAAAAATATTCGTCATGTAAAATTATTTCCAATATTTCCAGTTATTAATTAATTCGTATCCAATACAATATTAATTAATTATTCCATTGAGACGGAATTCCCTAAAGATATGACCTTAAGGGATCAACTGATCACCACCATTATATGACGATAATGTCAAACTCTAAACAGCCAATCATTATCGATAAATGTTGATCAGTTGACTTTAAAAGAGTTACACTCCCAATTGTGTTTCATTCAAATGAGTTTTAATTACGTCAACACACTATTGTCGAGGACACTTCCTCCAAAAGAGTGTATCGAGTAGTTTAGTCAAAATGCAACTCTTCTGTTTATACTACTAACAACTTCTCCTAATAACGTAACTATAAGATAGAATTCCTCAAATCAGTGTTTGAGTCCTTCCATAATCCCTCCCAACTAACTGATCCTGTAACACCCCAAGAGTATGAGAGGAAAGTTGTCCCACATCGGTAGAATGTGAGGCTTGTGATATGTTTATAATAACTTCCACCCACCACTTAGTAACAAGGCCTTGTGCTTTTGGGCTTAAGTGAGGACACGTATTTGGCCCAAAGGTACACATCTCATCTTATTGGGGTTGTGTTACGGCAGTGGCTGGTCGGGTTGTTACAAATGGTATCAGAGCGACCCTGCGACCGTGTGGTGAGCCTGTGGTCGGGAGTACCCGGGTCACACACCTAGCGGGGGAGGATTCTGGCCCTGGTTGTGGTCAAGGTTGAGGCACAACGAGGACGTTGTGTTCTTTAAGTGGGGGAGTTTGTAACACCCCAAGAGTATGAGAGGAAAGTTGTCCCACATCGGTAGAATGTGAGGCTTGTGATATGTTTATAATAACTTCCACCCACCACTTAGTAACAAGGCCTTGTGCTTTTGGGCTTAAGTGAGGACACGTATTTGGCTCAAAGGTACACATCTCATCTTATTGGGGTTGTGTTACGACGGTGGCTGGTCGAGTTGTTACAGATCCACACGCCCCATAGGGTGTCGTCTAATCACTGTAGCAACCATATTTTTATCTGTAATAATCGGTTGTTACACTCTCTTTGTGTGTAATGTTTATCTTTATAAATATCGTATATTTATATTTTAACAATTAAATATAACCGTTTATATTTAACTGAATTATTTAATCTTTATTAAATAATTTCATTACACACTAATTAAATATAAAATTTTACATTTAATTACGAATTAACATTTTAATTCGTCTTAGCTAATATTATTTAATCAGTATTAAATAATTATCATCATTACATTGACTAACCGTTTAGTTGTATAGGGTATCAATATGATTACATTTTCATCTAATCATATCTCTTAGATTTCATCCTTTAGGTGTGACTCTTAGGGACCACTTGATTAAGGCCCCCATCCTTCTCCCCTATATCCAACACCCTCCGTCACCCTCAATATGAACCAAACTACGCACACACGATTTCATTTCATTTATCCCACCAATGGCCCTAAGTGTAAAATCTCTCGCGGCAGCGGAATAGTAAACATACAAAACATGCAAAAGATGCGCGGAATTTAAAACTTTTGACATGATAAGAAAACATGCGAGGTGCTTTAACAAAAATAAACATGCGGAAGATAAAACATAAATAATTATTAAGTACGATACAAAAGCAGCCCGAGATAGCATATCCCTACAGGCACAAAATACTGAAACATAAGTCTAAGGTCTAGCTGGTAAAGGTACAATCATGACGATGAAGGATCATCGCTCGCTAGCCTCAACTAACCCCCTACAAAACAGCCTCATGTACCTACACACATACAACATGTGCGCCACAGTAAGTGGGGAGTGACTAGAGCTCTCATAGCCACCTATTGTCATACAACACCGAACATGTAAATACAAGCATTATACTCCAACATAAACAATCATGCGAAGTACTCCATCAATAACTCTTCTTAACATACTCATGTAAATAGATATCAAACCGCAACTCAGGTATATCTACACATTTAAACACGTATCAGCAGTATATAACACCGTACCCCAACTCAGGCAACTATATACAAATCAGAAGTATATAACACTGTACCCCAACTCAGCCAAGTATATACAACAATCTACAATATCAACCCATGACCCCAACTCAGGCATGGAAGGATACAAACAAACACTACATGGGAGGGTTCATATGACGACTCCATTATACAACAACAGCAAGTCTACTTAGCCTCAGCAAATACAATCCCCTGGTAGAACGATCGAAACGATATACGGTCCTAGTCTAAATCTGGCCAGACTCTCGAGGTATAATTCTTCCTCGATTCGACAAGTATCCCCAACTCAGGATACCCCCAAGACTCGAAATAGCTAGGGACAAGATACCCCCAACTCAGGGTGGACTATCTGAAACCTGACCGTCAACGCGCAGGAGACGGTCATACCAAGACGCATAAACAACACATTACTCCAGACTCTAATAAAACCGCTCATAGTATTACAACCACATGCATAAACAACACATTACTCCAGACTCTAATAAAACCGTGACCTAATCCAAATCAACAGTTCTAGTATCTCATTTCTAAGACTCACTCAACTCCTAACCAACTTCGGAAACCATTTGAGGTGAGAGCCGGTCTCCCTTCCGGTTGCCCGGCCGGGGGGTCGTTCCCCTCAAACATATTTCTGAACCTAGTGTAAGAGGCGCCCAATTTCTTGGACTACAACGAACTCAATTGTTAACAACATACATGTGATGAATATCCATATCGACACTTAATTGACCCCAGGAATTAAGCCGAGGGAGAGCCGGTTTCCCTTTCGGTTGCCCGACCGGGGGGTCTCTATCCTCACTCTATTCCCGAACCCAATATAGTGCCGCCCGAACTCCGGGGACTCCAAACATGCATGCAAAGCAAACGGGAAAGGAATCAACGCAATCCGACTTAAGAAACGAAAGTTACAAGGCAAATAACACGATTTGGGGCTCCCAGCCGGTTCAGAGGCCCTGTTCACGAAATTCGCAAAACTCGAACATCTCTATTCCGTTCAATACTTTACCAATCCGTCTTAAACATGATTCTAAGCAACGATTCCACATTTCCAGCATGTATACAACATCAAATAAACACAAAGACATGTATACAATTATTCATTTCATGAATCAATAACAAAATCACAAATTTAACCGGTCTTAACATGTATACTCTTTAATCGACTTCTTCATCAAATTCATCATTAAATCTTCATAAAAATCAGTTTGTATAACATAATAAGAACATTCAGCAACATAGACCATACTAACATTCACAAAAACACCACAATTTCACATAATATGCTAATTTACACAAAAAGGCCGAGTTACTCGTAATCGTCACCTTTACTCCGCGAATTCACCGGGTTCCTCTTCAATAATCACTAGCTCTTCTTTCGGGTTGTCACGAGTACCACTTAGAAGAACAAAAACACGGATTAAGTGGGTAATTTCGTGATTAGGGCAAAACAGCCCCGAAATGAAGATTCACGAAACTGAAAACGAAAGTGATAGGAAGATCACAAATTTCGAGGGGATTCTGAATATGTAAAATTTACCTCGATACGAGTAGCGGAAGGCTTCGAGATGTTCTTTTGAAGTTCTTAAAGAAGAAGAGAAATGGAGAGTTTGAGTCACTGTGTTTGTGTTTAGGGTAAAATGAAATGTCGATGGATGAAGGAGGAGGGTTGTCCTTTTTAATTAAAGAGTCGGGTTTGCTTTATTTAAGTGAAACGGAAAATTAAGACGAGATATTATTACATAAATAAGGCGTCTTAAGCTTAAATGATTTTAAGACGAAACTTAACGGAAATCTTAAAAATATAAATTACGACTATTATTAAAATATTATTAAATTCCGGAAATTACTTTAAATTATTAAAATATTCCTTTAC
The DNA here is from genome assembly GCA_029255685.2 of Silene conica. NCBI lineage: Eukaryota > Viridiplantae > Streptophyta > Magnoliopsida > Caryophyllales > Caryophyllaceae > Silene > Silene conica. Next base: position 57,174,121 of record CM055313.2, read on the forward strand.
GAAAATGCGGGATGTTACAATCACCCCATCTTTCAAAAAGTTTCGTCCTCGAAACTTGAAAGCAATTACAAGGACAATGTTAACAACCAAAATTTCACTGAACTTGATATTTAAAAACTTAAGTTTCTTTCACAGAATTCGAAAACAATTTCCAAGGCACAAGTCTTCGTCAATGGACGTTGGGGTTCTCGTTGTACATTCAGGAGCCCGATATTCCAAATCTGAGACCAGTCCGAAAATTAATCAATTAAAATCTAAGATTTAGATCGATCCGGTGTCGGTAAGCATAGTTCAGGTTATCAGACGTCTCCAATAACGAGTTCAATGACAAATCGACGTTGAGATCAATCAAATTGCAAGACTTGTAACTCTTTAAAACCAGGTTTTCTCGAAAAATTATCACTGAAACCTATCAAAGTTGGAAAATTATCCATCTCCTTTAACCAAAATCCTTTCGAAAACAAACTTTTATTTCAAAAATCTTCGGAAAGAGTAAAGTTGTATAAATCCAACAAGTTACAGTTGACCAAAAGAAAGGTAGCTTAGCGAATTTACATAAGTACAAAAGAGAATCGGTGCACGGGAGAGATTGTGATTTAGAACAGATGATTCCACAGGCTCGGGTTTCTCGTAATTCTCATAGGGTTCTCATCTCTCTCTTCCCAAATCAAGCACTCTGACTATGGTTTTGGTAGATCTTTTCCTTAAACGATTCAAAACTATCCTATCCATAAAGGAACCTTCACCACATCGCTCTTCAAACAACCTTTCACATGCGGTCCTGAACTTCTAAACTCGATTCTAGGGATAAGCTGACGTCCTCAAGTTCAGACTCATCACTATAACACGAACATTCGCAATAAGGCTTTACAAAAATTACCACTCTCAAATCCTCTAGTAGCATTTGAATGATAAATCCTTTGTTATGATATACTCACGGTGTCAGACTATACTAGAATTCCTCAAAATACGTAAGTTACCATCATTCCAATTCGAATCATTCCCAAGGTTTGGATATTCAAATTCTAAGATTCCTCAAATGACAATTGTATCTATTTTTCCAAATTTACTATTAAGTCAACGAGTTTGTATTCCCCATCAAGTAATTCTCTAGGTGAACACTGAGACCCATTAAGTGACTTAAGTTCAAACACTCAGTCATCTCCACAAGTCGAATTGTAAATGTCTCAACATTCTCACTCTATTACTAAAAACTCTCGTTCCTCAAAATATGTGGTCCTCTCTGTATTTAAATACTTCCTCAAGATTAAGCATCACTAACTTACCTCATTCATGTATTTGGCATCAACACCATCTAAAGTATGTTCCTCTAAATTCACCCAAGACTCCAAGTATCTCCTTTAAATTCCCAAATGGTACTTTCGAATCTACCAATACTCATGTCTCAATAGTGTTCTCCTACTCAGGTTCCACAGAATGTCAGGTACAAAACTCCACTCAACATAAGTATTTCATCATTCACTTCCACTCTTCCAATTGGTGAACACATAGACACTAGGGTCACCCAAAACATGTCTCACAATACCTCATAGGTGATACGTGCCTTTACTATGCATTTTATTTATACTTTCGGCACGTATTTCTATGCATTTTCGTAACTTTTAGTTACTATTGCTCCCGAAACGGTTTGCTTTGCTATTTCTATGTCTTAAATGTAGGAATAAGCGGAAGTGAGCAAAACCGAACTTTAACCGTCCTCCGGAAGCTATCTTGAGTGAATACACGAAGCAAGGATCCGAACTCTTAAGCCAAGAGGTGCGTGCAAGCCAATTCAAGGCTGGAATACACAGGAATAGGTCGACCGACCAGCGCACAGATTACAGAAGACCTGATTACAGCACGAGAGGTAGAACGACCTACATACCCGGTCGGTCGACCAATCGACGGGTTCCGCTGTTTCGTTTTTGGCTTTTATTCTTTTAATCATGCAATTAGAAGGGTATTTAAGAACGCTCAAGCAATGTAATTAGGTTAAGCAGTCAGAATTATCAAAACTCCTTAGTTTAGAGAGTAGAATTCCAAGTTTTCAGATTTGTTCTTAGTTTTCCAATCGGTTTGTAAGTTTTCTGCAATTTAATCTTTCTTTATTATTCAATTTCATTGTCCTTCTTATTATTGTTATTCAATTCATGCTTTGCCCTCTTGAATCTTCATCTTCAATTATGTTATCTTTCTTGTTGTTCTTCAATGTTGTTAGTACTAGTTTTATGATTATGCATAGCTAATTCTTGTGATTAGGAATTAGGGGAACCATGGTTAAGATTAGATTTTAATGGTTTTTTATGATTGATTTACCAATCCCCATTGTTGTTGGTGAACTAATTCTTTAAGATTGAAAGATTGTTAGGATTAGTTTAACAACAACTTTGGATTGCCCTATGAACGAAAGTTTAGTGCTTTGTTAGGAACCCTAAGACCGTAAGGATTGGGTAGAATATTGACCTAAAGGTTTATTCTTTGTTCCTTAGGATTGTGTTATTTGGTTATTTTACCCCTTGTTGACTTGCCCTAGCCTTGGGGAATCGAAGTTCCTAATCATCCTTTTACTTTTATTTAGTATTCTTGTTTAATTTTCTATCTTAGTTGTTAGTCTCAATCATCAAACAAAACCCCCTTTTTGTTACTTTCAATAAACTTTAAATTCACAAACATTGTTAACCTTGTCTCCTTGTGGTTCGACCCTTGACTTATCCTATCTAGTTTAAGATGAGGTTTTTTAAATCTTATCTTTGGCACCCTCAACAACGGGTGTCAAATTTTGGCGCCGTTGCCGGGGAGACAGTGTAATTTTGTTTGTAGATTTTTAGTTTATTTTTCCTTGTCTTAAGGAACTCCGGTTCCTTAAGACCGTTACTTACCTTTTCTTCTAGTGTTGTTTTTGCATATTAGAAGACATGTTTTTAAGAGGAAGGCTTGAGTACTCTCATTGTTAGAGATATGGGTACTATCTATGATCACATACAACCAAGGGTACAAGATCTACCGAAGGGGTTTACTTTGCCTACACCTACTAATGGTTCTTTTGAGCTCCACCCGAACTACATCATTCTGGTGGAGCGGAACCAATTTTCTGGTCTACCCGACGAGGATCCGTTGAAGCATGTTGAGACATTCACGGATTATTGCTGTTCCATACACATTCCATCCGGGGTGACTCAAGATGAGGTGAAAGCAATGATGTTCCTTTATTCATTGAAGGATGCTGCGAGAGATTGGTACCGTTACCTTGATAGGGTAGCTGAGAAGGTTATAGATTGGACTTCCTTGGCAGTGGCTTTCTATAAAAAGTACTTCCCATTTGCGAAGGCCAATGACTTGAGGAGTCAAATCACTAACTTTCAACAAGGTCCGGATGAAGAATTTTGTGAGGCATGGGGTCGGTTCAAGAAATTGGTCCGCTCTATTCCTCATCATGGTTTTCCTCAATGGTACTTGTGCAACCAATTTTACAACGCCCTTTATGATGATTATAAGGTGATTCTTGATGCGGCCGCCAGTGGTAGATTTCAAAATAATACCGACCATATGAAGGGTTGGAACATTATTGAAGATATGGCGGTGCATAGAGCCGAGTTTGGGAGTTCACGTAGGAATTCGCGAAGGTTGAATGTAGAGATGGATAGGATAATAACTCTTGAGACAACCGTTGAAGCTCGTTTTGGAAAGCTTGAGGCAGCCCAGCTGAAGCAAGAAAGTGTGAACCTAGTTACTACGGTCGATAACACGGGTGAGATGACAGCTTTGAAAGAGCTTGTTCATGCTCTAATGAAACAAATGATGGAAATGGAAAAGGCTCAAGTGGCTTCTTTGAAGACTTTTGAGGACCAATTAGCAATCTTAGCTGCTAATCAGATTGCTAGCTCTCCAGTCAGTTGTGAGAGTTCCATAGAGACATTAAATGCTATAAATCTCAGAAGTGGTCGTGCTTATGATGGACCAACTTCCAAGGAGGATTCTGCTGAAGTTCGGGACGAAAAAACTGATCCCGTACACAGGTCAGGAGGTCGACCGACCACTACATCAGGTCGACCGATCGAGGTACCTGACGTGAGATTAGTTTCTGGAAATCAGAAGAATTCTGATAACAGCTCATCTGGTCGACCGACCGACACATCAGGTCGACCGACCAGAGTTGCTGAGCAGAATACAATTTCCAATCCTGAATTGTTGGGCCCATCCTTTATTCAAGACCTCTCTGAGATTCTACAGCTGAAGAAGCCAAAGATAGCTGATCCTACGGCTAGTGTTACTGTTCCGTATCCCGAACGATTGAAGAATTCAAAAGAGGATCGGAAATTTGGTAAGTTCTTGGAGATGGTGAAGAACCTTGAGGTAACCATCCCATTCACTGACTTGATTACTCAGGTACCTTCTTATGCTAAATTTATGAAAGATATTTTAAGTCGTAAGAGGAAATTTCAGGACGAAGGTGTTATTGCTTTTGTGGAGGAATGTTCTGTTCTTTCACAAAATAATATAGCACCCAAGTTGAAAGACCCAGGTAGTTTTTCTATCCCATGTACTATAGAAAATCATGTTATTGGGAAAGCCCTTTGTGATCTAGGGGCTAGTGTCAGTGTTATGCCTTATTCTGTTTGTGAAAGACTTAACATAGCTAGACTTAAGGTCACCAATATTACCTTACATATGGCAGATAGATCAACCCAAAGACCACTAGGGGTCTTGGAGGATGTCCCAGTTAGAGTGGGAAAGTTCTTTATTCCTGTCGATTTCGTTGTTTTAGACATTGCTGAGGATAGTCAGATACCTATTATTTTAGGTAGACCCTTTTTACACACAGCAGGGGCTGTGATTGATGTCAAACGCGGGATCATTACCTTAGAGGTTGGAGATGACACTATTGAGTTTAGTCTTGCCCATAAGGCAACTACTCTTACTAATGATACTTGTTGCTCTATTGATATTATTGACAGGAATGTTATCCGTAACTGGAGGGAATCCTTGACCAAGGATCCCTTAGATGATTTAATAGTTTTGGATAAGTGTGCAGGTAATCCAGCTGAGAATGCTGAAGAGCTGGATGTTGTGGAAGTAGAGATAGAGGAATATGAGCTGACTGAGGAAGAGGACGAGAAGCTCATAAGCTTGGCTAATGCTAATCTGGTAAACATGTGCTATTCTATTAGTACTGATTCTGTTCAGGCCGTAGAGGTAAAGCAGGTACCAGAGCGTAAGCCACTTCCTCCTAATCTTAAGTATGTTTTCCTAGATGACACTGAGCAGTATCCTGCAATTGTTAGTTCTAAACTTGATCCTAACCAACTTTCTGCCTTAATGACTGTTCTCAAAAAGAACAGGAAAGCTTTAGGTTATTCTTTGGATGACATTAAGGGCATCAATCCTGATGTTTTCATGCATAGGATAGAGTTAAAGGAAGGGCATAAGCCCTATAGACAGGGTCAACGTAAGTTGAACCCTAAGATGCACGAGGTAGTTATGGCTGAGGTGATGAAACTTCTTGATGCAGGTAATATTTATTCAGTTGGCAACTCCAAGCGGGTTAGCCCAGTTCAGGTGGTTCCTAAAAAAGGAGGAACCACTGTGGTTAAAAATGAGAAAAATGAATTAATACCTACTAGAGTTGTGACTGGGTGGCGGATGTGCATTGATTATAGACAGTTAAATGCCGCCACCAAGAAAGACCATTTCCCCCTCCCTTTTGGTGACCAAATGACTGAGAGACTTGCTTCTAATAAACTCTTCTGTTTTCTAGATGGTTATTTAGGTTTTTTCCAGATTCCCATCCATCCTGATGATTAGAGTAAGACTACTTTTACATGCCCACAAGGTGTTTTTGCATACCGCAGAATGCCTTTTGGGTTGTGTAATGCTCCTGCCACCTTTCAAAGATGTATGATGGGTATCTTTTCTGATTTCATAGAAAACATCATGGAGGTTTTTATGGATGATTTTTCTGTTTATGGTAATGCGTTTGATCAATGCTTAGCTAACCTTGATAAAGTCTTGCAGCGTTGTATTGATGTAAACCTTGTTTTAAACTGGGAGAAGTGTCAGTTTATGGTCACTGATGTGGGAAAATATCTGTATATAATCCCAATTCTTTATATGCAGGATTATAAAAAATTTATTATATATGATTTATAGTCATAAACGAAGTACAAGATACAAAGATTGGGATCAAGAATTAACCTTCTGTCCTTGCAAAGGCCTAAGATCAGATATCAAAACAGATATCCTCCTAATCGTTGCACCCCAGATGTTCCAAGAAATACCCCTTCTAGAGCTAGAAACTGCAAAATTACCTTTAATTTTGTGTAAGATGAAAGCTAGAGAGAGAGGGAGTATGTATGTCGTATAACTCGTGTCCTTTAAGTGCAGAGTGAATGTCCTATTTATAGCTGCAAACAACCTTGCTATTAGACATCAACTAGGATTCCCCAAATAGTATTTGGTTCTACCTACAGCACTTCATAACAACTGAACAACTTAATAATTGCTCAGAAAGAAATTCTATCTTTATAGAATCGGTTATATCTCTCTCTTGTGTAATGTTTTATCTTCTAAATATCTTATATTTATAATCCACTAATTAAATATAACCTTTTATATTTAATTAAATCATTTAATCTTTATTAAATAATTTCATTACACATAATTAAATATAACATTTTATATTTAATTACGAATTAACATTTTAATTCGTCTTAGCTAATATTATTTAATCAGTATTAAATAATTATGTCATCTTTACTTTGACTAACCGTTTAGTCATATAGGGTATCAATATGATTACATTTTCATCTAATCATATCTCTCAGATTCCATCCTTTAGGTGTGACTCTTAGGGACCAGTTGATTACCGCCATCTGTATGTCAATAACGTCAAACTTTCTAGCAAGCCAACCGTTATTGATAAACGTGAATCAACTGGCTAAAATACAAAGTATACCCTGTGTTCCTTTAAGAGATTTATACGTGTTGTCGCACTAACTGTTGAGGACACTAGCTCCAACAACTGAGGGGGTAGTGTTAGGGCATCTTATATCTGATAAGGGTATACATGTAGATAAAGAAAAGGTGCAAGTGATTATGCAATTACCCCCTCCTGTTAATGTTAAGGGGGTGAGAAGTTTCTTAGGACATGCAAGTTTTTACCGGCGTTTCATTAAAGACTTTTCTAAGATTGCTAAACCACTTACACAGTTGCTTCTTAAGGATGCTGTCTTTGAGTTCACTAATGAGTGCCCTTCAGCTTTTAACAGGTTGAAGGAAGCTTTGGTCTCAGTGTAACACCCCCATTTATTTAAGGGCCTGTACTAGGACTCCCCAGATAAATATATAAGGGTGTTACTATCTCGGTTTCCCGAGGCAGTAGATACAAAGGAAAGATGAACAATACTTTAATTAGATAAAGTTAACTCAAAGAACGAGTTCATACAACCGAATTATAAAAACTGTCTTGATGAAACAAAATTACAACTCGTAAGACAACTACTATGGTGATCTAGACTGTAGGCAGGTCCGGATCCAAGCTTCTCCCTTCCCTTTGCTCCCATAGTCTCAACACCTGTCAATCTGCTCCCCAATAAATTGGTTCATCACAGGTGATCACGAATATACAGGGTCAACCACGAGGTTGAGTAGAGGAAAAATTATAACAAACCACATTACTATAAATAGAAAGTTGATCATCTCCACTCCGAATCACAAGACCCATTATTCTCCACGCCAATCACAAGACCCATTAACTCCGCACCGATCACAAGACCCATTATCTCGGCACCAATCACAAGACCCGTTATCTCCGCACCAATCACAAGACCCATTATCTCATCACTTGTTATCGTATCTCAGAATTTTATAAACAAATACACAATATAACGATCACATGTTATTATAAAACAGCCATGTTTAATACCAAATAAAAGCAGATTACTCATCATTATATACCAGTACTCCCCCTACCTGAAATAGCAGGAAATGTATTTACGTCCAAGCTCGTTAGAAGTGTTCCACACGAAACTCGCTACCTAAACACGCATATGTAACGAATTAATGTACTTCCCGAACCCCATAACAACCTATACCTACTATAATTAGAAACCTTCCAAAAATGGAAAGTTTCCAAAAATAGAAACCCTTTATAAAAGGAAAGTTCCCATAAATATAAACTTCCCCTACTTATAGGTATCCCGACTCATAAACTTCAACTACGCGATAACGAATTAATAAAAAGAACAAAAGGCGGCTTTTATTACATAGTAGTAATATCACTTACTAAAATATCATTAATAAAATAATTTAATCATAATAATAATAACAATAATAATAATAATAATAATAATAATAATAATAATAATAATAATAATAATAATAATAATTAAAATCATCAAAGTCGGATTAAACGAATACGAGACCAACAGCCCAAACCCGACTCCTCCTCTCTCTCGACTTCAACCCACAACACCACCGTATACCACCAGTTCGAACACCAGCAGACACCCTCCCTCGACACTGCCGACACCCCACTAACTCCCTGACACCACCAACCCACGCGACAACTGCCGGCGAGTCAGACCAGAGCCCACCAACCCAGGTCTGATTCCCACCTGCACTTCCTGCCTTAACGCCACAGACCACCATCGACACCTCTAGGCGCCACTGACAACCCCCGAAACCACCACCCTGACACGGCCTGACACACATACTAGACACCATGGTGGTACCACCGCGTCGACCTCCCCCGAGTCAACTGTGGTACCACCCCCAAACTCCTTCCCTGAACACACAACCAGACGACCACCTGAACTCCTTACGATCAGGGGTGACAAATACTCCTCCTACACCGACACCGACGCACTAAAGCCACCACAACCACCACCTTGACACCCCTTATCCACCCAGTAGCGCATAACAACACTAACAAGACCACCACGACTAGAGACAACCCTTCGACAGAACTCGACAAAACGACTAAACACTACCGTGATAAATAACGTCAGATGCTTACCTGACTTCAGATCAGAATTTTGGGAAAACGTGAAGGTGGTTGTGACCGTGAGGACCCTCCTTCTCCTCTGTGTGGTGGCGGCAGTAGGTTTAGGTTATCAGTTGTGTAGAAGCTAGGTCAGAAATAAGGTCTTTTACACTCCAATATGACGGCATTGTGATGTTTATACGTGAGGTGTGTGTTAGTGAATGGTGATGTAACATCCCGTATTTTCGGAAAATCTATTTTAAGCGTTTTAAATTATTTTAAGTAATAAAATAATATTTTAATAATTTATTGTGAAAGATTTTAATTTAATTAGTAAGATCCGTCTTAAGAACCTTAAGTCCTTAAGACGAATACAGACTTGGTAAGGTTAAGTCCCAACTTAAATATCCGTTCAAGTATCCTAACCCGTTTCATTTAATACGGAAAGGACACTTACTTAAATCCCTAAAATCACATATATCGACATTTATTCATCTCCTTCAACTTTTCCACTGTAAACTCCATTTCTTCAAAAACCTCCATAAACATCACCTTCTTTTACTCTTTTCTTCATCATCCGTCTACCGATTTGAGGTAATAATAACATTTTCGGAATCCTCACAGAATTTCCAAGCCATCTATCTTTTTCGTTTTTCAAATCCTTAACTTCGAAATTTGGCCTGTTTTGCATAAATTCCGTTTTCTAGCCCTTAAACCCGTTTTTCGTGCTTGTAGGTGAAGGATTGGAGAACCCGGACATTGATAGCTTCGTGGTAGAGGAGGATCTTTAAGCCGGAGTGCATTTAAGGTGACGATAATGAGAAACTCGGCCTTATTGTGAATATTAGCAAGTTTTGATGTGTTCTTATATTTGTTTCTGATTTTTGTTAATGTTTAATGATCAAAGGACTTAGTATCATGTTTAGGATTGTTCTTATGTGAAGAATTCATGCTTGGTGATGTTGTTGTATGTTCTTAAGCTTAATTTCAGTTTTTCACAAGTTAAGACGGATACTTGATATAATCGTTTGAGGATTGTTATGGGATTTGTTTGCTGATAGATAATGAGTTTAGATGATTCATGATGTTGGTTAAATCTTACTTGTAGCAAATATTGAAGTTTGTATGTCGATTTGTGATGTTTTCAAATAGGCTGAAAGTTGCGAAATCGTATCAGGCTCTCTGAGCCGGTCGACCGACCGGCCGCCGGTCGACCGGCTGAGAGCGCTTCTTGGGTGTTTTGCGTATTTTGTAGAAATAAGTCTTGGGACTGCCAGCCGGCCGACCGGCTGCCTGCCGACCGGCTGGTGGTCTCCTTGTGTTGTTTTGTGTTTTTGCGAGAACCTTAGGAAGATGGGAGCCCAGCCGGCAGACCGGCCGCCTGCCAGCCGGCTGAGAGTACATGTGGGGTGGATTTGCAAGTTGTATAGGCTAAGGGAATGGGTTCCCAGCCGGCCGACCGGCTGCCTGCCGACCGGCTGAGAGTCCCTTTGTGTTGTTCTTTGTTTTAAAAAGAATGGAGGCTGAGAGGATCACCAGCCGGCCGACCGGCTGCCTGCCGACCGGCTGGGGATCCCTGTAGGCTGTTTTTGTTGTAATTCGCGTATAACTTTTAAACGGTTGATCGGTTTTGATTGAAACTCGTTTTGTGTACCCGTGATATGTATTTGAGGTCCCCGGAGGATGGGCGACACTATATTGGGTTCGGGAATGGAGAGAGGATAGAGACCCCCCGGTCGGGTAACCGAAAGGGAAACCGGCTCTCCCCCAACTTAGTTCCCGGGGTCAATTAGGTGTTGATTAGAAGTTAAAAGTAGAACTATAGTTTGGTTCATAGACTTTGATGATGTTGAATTGATGCTTATTAAGTTATGCCTTAAGCTGGCCTCTGAACTTAATACGTGAGTTGTTTGTCATATATGGGGATATGCCTTAAGCTGGCCTCTGAGCTCCATATGTGTATGTTTGTCGTGTCTAGGACATGCCTTAAGCTGGCCTCTGAGTCCAGACATGTTTGGTTGTGATCGCGTTGGAACATGCCTTAAGTTGGCCTCTGAGTCTGACGAGTAGAGCAGCTGCACAACGGGGTAGCTAAGGAACTGACACCTTGCACGGAGTGCAGATGTTTGGTGCTAGGACATGCCTTAAGCTGGCCTCTGAGTCTAGTACATTGTGATGTGGTGAAGGGACATGCCTTAAGCTGGCCTCTGAGTCCTTTACTTTTGGGTGCTAGTCTATGCCTTAAGTTGGCCGCTGAGTCTAGTGTCTTGCTGATTGGCAGGTCCATGCCTTAAGTTGGCCTCTGAGTCCTTGCTTGCTGAATGTTTTGGTGTTTAGGTTATGTCTTAAGTTGACCGCTGAACCTTTACACTTGCTGATTGATTAGTATTAGGTTATGTCTTAACTTGACCGCTGAACCTTTTACTTGCTGAATTTATCTGTTTGCCTTGAGTTGTTACGTGTCAGATATAGATATTGATAATGATAAGTAAATGAATGTTTGTTTGAGTTATGGTTTGATCGTCCAAGGCATTGGATGACTCTTAGTTCGGTTTCATAAATAGTTGGATTGAAAGACCCCCCGACTTGGTAACCAGTAGGGAAACCGGCTCTCCTTCCTAACGGTTTATGAAGTTGGTTGAGAGCCGTGCACTAGAGTTTGCATGACAGTTGAGACAGTTGATGAGATGTTTATGCTTCACATGTTTATATATGTTGGAGTATTCTGTATTGTTATATGTGTTACGTGTTGTCACAAAAGGTGGCTAGGAGAACTCTAGTCACTCCCCACTGATTGTGGCGTACATGTTTTCATGTATGTAGGTACATGAAGGTTGGAGCGGGGTTCACGAGAGGGCTAGCGAGTGATGATCCTGTTGTCATCATATGACTTACACTTATATCGTTTAGCTGGACTCTTAGTTACTTTTGATACAGTTTTTGGTTGGTGCCTGTAGGGATGTTCCATCCCAGGCTGTTGTACATATTTTTGATACTTAGAACTGTTACTTATCTATTTTGTTTCAGTTTCCGTTTCAGTTTAATTCTTCTCGCATGTTGTGTACTTTAAAAGTTTTAATTCCGCTGCATTTTTGGTACTTTTGTGTGTTTATATTTCCGCTTCCGCGAGGGGTTTTACAGGTGAGGGTTTCATTAGGGTTTTGTCGAAGTGTGGGTTGTTTGCCTTGCACAAATCACGAGGCCCAAGACTCTATTCTAAAGGTCTCGTGCTCGAGCCCCACATAAAGCATACATCACAATTTAAACCATATAAACAAGTACACCTATTAAGTAGTAAACTATCGTAGCTTAAACTATCTTATCGCCACGAAACAAAATCGACATCGTAAATAAAATATCCGGGGTATTACAGTCTTCCCTCCTTAAATTGAACTTCGTCCCGAAGTTCATCCTCACTTAGGTGACAAAAAAAACCCACTCAACGAGCTTGAAACACGGAATGTGACATCGCAAAACAACCAACCCAAACGAACTCGAAATGCAAAACATCACAAAAAGTTTACTTAAATCACAGAATGTTACATTCCACCCCCCTTAAAGAAAAGTTACGTCCGCGTAACTTACCTCAATCAAATAAATGCGGGTAACGCTCCCTCATGGATGCCTCAGGCTCCCACGTAGCCTCCTCGTGATTATGATTGGTCCACAGGACTTTCACCAAGGACGTCTCCCCATTGCGAGTTTTTCGTACCTTACTGTCCAGAATCTCTTTCGGAGTCTCAACGTATGCCAACTGCTCATCTACCTCAACCACCTCGTGCTGAAGCACATGTGATGGATCACTCACATATTTCCTCAACTGGGACACATGGAACACATTATGGACCTTGGATAGAGCTGGAGGTAAAGCTAATCGGTATGCCACTTCCCCAACTCTGTCCAAGATCTCAAACGGTCCAATAAATTTCCGACTCAATTCGCCACGCTTGCCGAATCTCATTACTCCCCTCATTGGAGATACTTTCAAAAGAACTTTCTCTCCGACCTCGAATGAAATATCGCTCCTCTTTAGATCTGCATAGCTCTTCTGTCGATCCTGGGCGGCCCTCATCTTCTGTCGAATAATCTGAACCTGCTCCACCATCTCCTGGATCATATCTGGTGATGCCCGTCGTTGAGGGTACCAAAGATAAATTTATAATTCCTAACCTTAACAATAGATAGTGAAAGTCAGGGTCGAACCACAAAGAGGTGGGGAATGTTTATTGTCTTAATGTTAATGTTTAAAGGTAACAAATTTGGGGATGATTGGTTGATTTCTATATCTAAGGCGAAGATTAAAATAAAACAAGAATTAAAAGATGAGAATAATATATAATAAAAGAGGATGTTAGGATGTTCGGGTAATAAATAGCTAAGGTAAAATAAATCCTAAGGTCAACATGTATTGCAGTCGCGTAAGGGGGTGTAACATATCTTTTTAGGTCTATGCTACCTAATAGCTCCTTTCGGCCTGTGCTATTAGTCCCTAGGTCTCACAATTATTGGGTGTCAACAATAAGGGTGATTCCTAAATCCCAGGTTACATACCTTTCAGCCTTGAGTAACCTATCCGTCTTAAGGTGTAAACCAATGCCCTTCCCGTATCTTTCAATCTTGGGTAGGTCATTACTAACATCCTACAAGTCTCCTATTGGTCTCATTGCAGGATATTATAATTGACAAGAAAAGACGAAATAAGAAAACATACGCAAGTGGTCGACCGACCGGCTACTCCAGTCGGCCGACCACGGCCTCGGTCGACCGACCGACTATTCCAGTCGGCCGACCGTGGTCCTGCTACAGGTCGGTTTTTCGGATTTTATTTACCTATGCATATTATCCCCTACATCCTAACATATGAAAATTAGCTACTCATAACTGTTAAGACGAATATAAAATTGGGAATAATCATGGAAAACATAGTAAACAATCTAAGCATGCAAGATTCAAGTAAAGCTTGGGATTCTAACTTAACAATTGTAATAAAAGCAATAAGAACAATAATGAAACTAGATCAAAGAAGAATTACCACAATTGGAATTAAGGTAGAACGGAATCAACTTTATTGAATACTTGGGAACTATTGAAAGATTTTAAAACTAAAAGATGGTGTATTCTATGGATAAAAGAAAAAATAAAAGATGATATATGATGAGATATCAAGATGCCAAACCCTAATCACAAGATTAGTTTATATAGGGTAAAGACTAGAGTTTCCTTATAATTCTAATTCTACTTTATTTCCGAAAAAGAGATCGTATGGGCTTCGTTCTGGTCGGCCGACCCGTATAGCTGGTCGGTCGACCACTTCTTGCTGGGCTTCTTTTATTTTCGGCCTTCTTCGAGAGTTGGGCTTTATTGAAAATCGGGCCTGGTCGGCCGACCCGTTTAGCTGGTCGGTCGACCGCTTCTGTACGGAAATCTTCGGATTTCTTCTGTTTTGACTCTTGGTACTTGATTTTGACTCCAATTGACTTTCCATTTATTCCTTAATTTAAGCTAAAGACTTGAGGGTACGAATTTGGTGCTAAATCGTCTCTTTTCCGCATAAATCTGCAAAAGTGCATAAAAATACGAAAGTACACAATTTGTGGGAAATAAAGGCTAAAACATAGTAAATGAGCGACCAAATACGTGTAAAAATAGATGTAAAACATCATAAAATAGACACGTATCATCTGGCCCTAAAGTCACGACATCGGCTCGATCATCCCAACACACAGGACTCCTACACTTCCTCCCATACAAAGCCTCGAAAGGGGTCATCCCTATGCTGGCATGGTAGCTGTTATTATAAGAAAACTCGATCAACCCCAGTCGATCCTCCCAAGATCCTCCGAACTCAAGAACGCATGCTCTCAACATATCCTCAAGGGTCTGAATCGTTCTCTCAGTCTGACCATCAGTAGCGGGATGGAAAGCTGTACTCATTTTCAATTGGGTACCCAAAGCGGTCTGTAACTCCTGCCAAAATCTAGATATAAACCTCGAGTCTTGGTCTGAAACAATGTCCTTGGGTACGCCATGCAATTTGACCACATTCTGCACATATGACTTAGCCAACTCAGCTTTACTCCACGTATCTTTCATCGGAATAAAGTGAGCAGACTTAGTCAAACGATCCACAATCACCCAAATCATGTTGTTGCCCCTTTGAGTCCGAGGCAACCCCACCATAAAGTCCATCGAAATATTCTCCCACTTCCACACTGGCACATATAAAGGCTGGACTTTCCCCTGAGGTCTCTTATGCTCCCCTTTCACTCTCTGACATGTCAAGCACCTGGAAACAAACTCAGCGACTTCCTTCTTCATATTAGGCCACCAGAAAGTCTTCTTAAGGTCTTTATACAACTTATCACTCCCTGGGTGAACGGAATAAGGAGTAGCATGAGCTTTAGTCAGGATCTTCTTCTTTAGTTCCTCAACATCCGGAACACACCATCGCCCACTGAACCTCAGACTACCATCGGTATGGATACTGAACTTGGATGCAGCCTCTCCACCCTCACTTTCCACCATCTTGCGCCATTTCTGGATTCTCGAATCATTCTTTTGTGACTCCCGAATCTCCCCATACAACTCGGGCTCCACTGTAGAGTCACTAAGAGCATCCCCTTTCCGGATCATGAATATTCCCATCTCCCTTAGTTCAACATGCAACCTCACTCTCGATCTGGCACAGCTCGAAGCATGAACTGATTTTCTACTTAGGGCATCAGCTACCACATTCGCCTTGCCTTCGTGGTAGACAATCTGCATATCATAGTCTCCAATCAACTCTATCCACCTCCTCTATCTCATGTTCAACTCATTCTGGGTGTAGATATACTTCAGACTCTTATGATCGAAAAACATCTTAAAAGTGGCTCCATAAAGTTAATGGCGCCACAATTTCAGTGCAAATACAAATTCTCCCAATTCCAAATCATGAGTCGGGTAATTTTCTTCGTAGGTCTTCAACTGGCGAGAAGCATACGCTATCACTCTCCCATTCTGCATTAGCACACAACCCAACCCATGCTTCGAAGCGTCAGTATAAACTTCGAAATTATCACTCCCAACTGGCAAAGCAAGGATAGGAGCTGTTGTCAGACGTTCCTTAAGGGTCAGGAATGCCTTCTCACAACTCTCATCCCAGACAAAACGGTTCTAATTCCTCATTAACGACGTCAACGGCTTTGCTATCTTTGAAAAATCTTTGACAAATCTCCGATAATATCCAGCCAATCCCAGGAAACTTCGAATCTCACTCACATTCTTCGGACTTTACCACTTAGTCACAGCCTCGATCTTACTTAGGTCGACAGATACCCCTTCCTTGGAGATTACATGCCCCAGAAATGCGACGTTCTCCAACCAGAACTCACACTTGCTCAACTTAGCATTGAGCTTATGCTCCTCCAAGGTCTGAAGTACTCTCCTCAAATGATCCTCGTGCTCTTCTACATTCTTGGAATATACTAGGATATAATCGATAAATACCACCACGAACTTATCCAGGTCGGGCTAAAGACTCGGTTCATCAAGTCCATAAACACAGCTGGAGCGTTAGTCAACCCAAATGGCATAACCACAAATTCGTAGTGGCCATACCTCGTCCTGAAGGCGGTCTTGGGAATATCTTAATCTTTTATTCTCAACTGGTGGTACCCGGATCTCAGATCAATCTTGGAGAAAACCCCAGCTCCACTTAACTGATCGAACAAGTCGTCAATTCTTGGCAAAGGATAACGGTTCTTGATGGTCACATTGTTCAGCTCTCGGTAGTCGACACACAGTCTCAAACTCCCATTAACTCCGCACCGATCACAAGACCCATTATCTCCGCACCAATCACAAGACCCATTATCTCCGCACCAATCACAAGACCCATTATCTCATCACCTCTTATCGTATCTCAGAATTTTATAAACAAATACACAATATAACGATCACATGTTATTATAAAACAGCCATTTTTAATACCAAATAAAAGCAGATTACTCATCATTATATACCAGTACTCCCCCTACCTGAAATAGCAGGAAATGTAGATACGTCCAAGCTCGTTAGAAGTGTTCCACACGAAACTCGCTACCTAAACACGCATATGTAACGAATTAATGTACTTCCCGAACCCCATAACAACCTATACCTACTATAATTAGAAACCTTCCAAAAATGGAATGTTTCCAAAAATACAAACCCTTTATAAAAGGAAAGTTTCCATAAATAGAAACTTCCCCAACTTATTGGTATCCCGACTCATAAACTTCAACTACGCGATAACGAATTAATAAAAAGAACGAAAGGCGGCTTTTATTACAAAGTAGTAATATCACTTACTAAAATATCATTAATAAAATAATTTAATCATAATAATAATAAAAATAATAATAATAATAATAATAATAATAATAATAATAATAATAATAATAATCATAATAATAATTAAAATCATCAAAGTCGGATTAAACGAATACGAGACCAACAGCCCAAACCCGACTCCTTCTCTCTCTCGACTTCAACCCACAACACCACCGTATACCACCAGTTCGAACACCAGCAGACACCCTCCCTCGACACTGCCGACACCCCACTTACTCCCTGACACCACCAACCCACGCGACAACTGCCGGCGAGTCAGACCAGGGCCCACCAACCCAGGTCTGACTCCCACCTGCACTTCCTGCCCTAACGACACAGACCACCATCGAAACCTCCAGGCGCCACTGACAATCCCTGAAACCACCACCCTGACACGGCCTGACACACATACTAGACACCACGCTGGTAACACCGCGTCGACCTTCCCCGAGTCAACGGTGGTACCAACCCCAAACTCCTTCCCTGAACACACAACCAGACGACCACCTGAACTCCTTACGACCAGGGGTGACAAATACCCCTCCTACACCGACACCGACGCACTAAAGCCACCACAACCACCACCTTGACACCCCTTATCCACCCAGTAACGCATAACAACACTAACAAGACCACCACGACTAGACACAACCCTTCGACAGAACTCGACAAAACGACTAAACACTACCGTGATAAATAACGTCAGATGCTTACCTGACTTCAGATCAGAATTCTGGGAAAACGTGAAGGTGGTTGTGACCGTGAGGACCCTCCTTCTCCTCTGTGTGGTGGCGGCAGTAGGTTTAGGTTATCAGTTGTGTAGAAGCTAGTTCAGAAATAAGGTCTTTTACACTCCAATATGACGGCATTGTGATGTTTATACGTGAGGTGTGTGTTAGTGAATGGTGAGGGTTTCGTTAGGGTTTTGTCGAAGTGTGGGCTGTTTGCCTTGCACAAATCATGAGGCCCAAGACTCTACTCTAAAGGTCTCGTGCTCGAGCCCCACATAAAGCATACATCACAACTTAAACCATATAAACAAGTACACCTATTAAGTAGTAAACTATCGTAGCTTAAACTATCTTATCGTCACGAAACAAAATCGACATCGTAAATAAAATATCCGGGGTATTACACTCAGCACCAATCATCCAACCACCAGATTGGGATCTCCCATTTGAGATCATGTGTGATGCCAGTGACTATGCTTTGGGTGCTGTGCTAGGCCAAAGGAAGAACAAGGCTCTTAATGCTATATACTATGCGAGCCGTACCCTAGATGAGACTCAAGTCAGCTATTTCACCACTGAGAAGGAGATGCTAGTTGTGATCTTTGCCTTAGAGAAATTCAGATCCTATTTGGTAGGTAATAAGGTAATTGTTTATACTGACCATGCAGCTTTGAAAGGCCTCTTTCTGATGAAAGATTCAAAGCCAAGGCTGTTGAGGTGGATACTCCTTCTACAAGAGTTTGACATTGAGATTAGGGATAAGAAAGGCGTGGAGAATGTGGTAGCTGACCACCTATCTCGCCTTCAGCTGACTGATTGGGAAGATTCTTTACCTATTGATGATTCATTTCCTGATGAGAGTTTATTTATCATTAATAGTTCAGGTTCTTACCCCCCTCCTTAGTATGCTGATTTTGCTAAATTTGCTATCACAGGTAAAATTCCTCCTGAGCTTTCATGGCAGCAGAAGAAGAGGTTATTGTTTGATGCAAAACAATATTTTTGGGATGACCATTATGTTTTCAAAGAATGCGGAGATGGACTTATCCGGAGATGCGTCCCCCAGTGGGAGGTGAAGGACATTCTGGAAGCATGACACTCTTCTGCTTATGGTGGTCACCACGGTCCATCTAGGACCGTGGCCAAGGTATTACAGTCTGGTTTTTATTGGCCTACTTTGCATGCTGACTGTAGGAATTTTGTAGGTAGCTGTGATGCTTGTCAAAGATCTGGGAATGTCTCCAAAAGACATGAGATGCCACAGGTTGGTATTTTAGAGGTAGAGTTTTTGATGTCTGGGGCATTGATTATCAAGGACCATTCCCCAGTAGTCAAGGTAACAGGTATATTCTTGTAGTTGTTGATTATATGTCTACGTTGTAACATCCCAATATTTCGAGACTTGGAAGTTTAAAGATTTTAAGTTCAAGTTCGAGAAATAATTTATATTTCGTAATTTGTGGAAATTCATTAAAATAACTGATTAATTTATACGAGAATATTTTAAAGGATTGAAATAAGGTTTCATTTAACTGCGTAATTTACATCTTAGCAATTTAATTTCATAGTCCGGAAATATTTATATCGTAACCATTTAGCAAACACCATTTTTGCATCTTTTCTCCTTCAACCTTAAAATGTTCATAAAATCTTCGTTTCTTATCCGTTTGAGACGATTTTCGCGGCTAAGGATTCCTTGTCTCGAGACCGTCGTTTTAAGGTAATCAATCTTGCATTTTGTGACAGTTGAAATTTCGGCCTGTTTGGAGTATTTCGAAATTCGTGATTTGTTTTGATGTTTTGTCGTTTTAGGCGGTGTTTGTGTTAGCCGGAAGAGGACTTGGTGATTATTGAACAAGATCTCGAAGGTTTCGCTAAGTAAAGGTGACAATTAAGAGAAACTCGGCCTTATTTGTGATATTAGCACTTTTCATGGTTTAGATGATTTAAGTTTCTGATTTTACATATGGTTTATGTTCAATGGGTTTAGAAATCATGCTAGGAATACATGTGTAGGATGTGCATTTGCTTTGATGATGTTTCACATGCTTAGTAGTTGATTTTTCAGAAATTGTGCTTAAGACGGATACAAATAATATTCTTATTGAGGATTGTTTGTGGAATTAATTGCTGGTAGTTAGTGTATTTGATGATTATATATGATGGGTAAACTTTATATGTTGCGATTTTAGAAGTCTTGAATCGATTAGAGGAGATTTGAATGTTTTAGGAAAATGCGATTATGCGTACAGCGGACTCTGAGCCGGTAGGCTGACCGGCAGCCGGTCGGCCGGCTCAGAGTCGGGGTGTTCGTTTCTCGTATGTTCAGGATTTTAGGAAAAGGGTCCTGAGCCGGTAGGTCGGCCGCCGGTCGACCGGCTCAGGATCCCTCTTGAGTGTTTTACTAATTTTTGTAAAGGCTTGGGGAACTGACTCCCAGCCGGCAGGCCGGCAGCCGGTCCACCGGCTGAGAGTCACTTCTTATATTTCAGATTTAAAGTTTGGCTTGTGGGAAGGGACTCCCAGCCGGCTGGCCGGCGGACGGTCCACCGGCTGAGAGCCTCTTCTCATTGATTTTCAGACGGTGATTGGGCATGGGAAGGGACTCCCAGCCGGTGGACCGGCAGACGGTCTGGGACCGGCTGAGAGCCCCTGTTCTTCTTGTTTTGCTTATAACTTTCAAACGTTTATTCGGTTTTGTTTGAAACTCGTTCCGTGTACCTTTGATGTGTGTTTGAGGTCCCCGGAGGATGGGCGACACTATATTGGGTTCGGGAATGGAGTGAGTATAGAGACCCCCCGGTCGGGTAACCGAAAGGGAAACCGGCTCTCCCTCAACTTAGTTCCCGGGATCAATTAAGTGTTGGTTAGTGATATAAGAGATAAGAACTAAGCTATAGTTTTAAAGTTGCATGCTTATAGTGATGCGTATTAAGTTATGCGTTAAGATGTCGCCTCTGAACTTAGTACGTAGAGTGTTTGTCATATATAGGGGTATGCGTTAAGGTGTCTCCTCTGAGCCCTATATGTGTTTGATTGTCGTGTATGGAGGTATGCGTTAAGGTGTCGCCTCTGAGATCCATACATGTTTGATTGTCGTGTCTGGGACATGCGTTGAGTTTTCGCCTCTGAGTCCAGACATGTTTGAGTGATCGCGTCAGGACATGCCTTAAGCTAGCCTCTGAGTCTGACGAGTAGAGCAACTACACGACGGGGCAGTCAGGTTGTCATACCTTACCCGGAGTGCAGGTGTTTGGTGCTAGAACATGCGTTGAGTTTTCGCCTCTAAGTCTAGTATCTTGTGATGTAGTAGGGGAACATGCTTGAGTTTTCGCCTCTGAGTTCCTTACTTTTGATTGTGAATTGAGTGCTAGTCCATGCGTTGAGTTTTCGCCTCTGAGTCTAGTATCTTATTGATAGCCGGTCCATGCGTTGAGTTTTCGCCTCTGAGTCCTTGCTTGTGATTGTGAACTTGGTATCTAGGTTATGCGTTAAGATGTCGCCTCTGAACCTTTATACTTGTTGAATGATTTAGTATCTAGGTTATGCGT
Organism: Silene conica; assembly: GCA_029255685.2. Taxonomy (NCBI): domain Eukaryota; kingdom Viridiplantae; phylum Streptophyta; class Magnoliopsida; order Caryophyllales; family Caryophyllaceae; genus Silene; species Silene conica. The sequence continues at coordinate 57,195,735 of CM055313.2, forward strand.
TAAGATGTCGCCTCTGAACCTTTATACTTGCTATTTCTTATCTGCTTGCCTCGAGTTGGTACAGTGTCTGATATGCATGATGATATTGATGATTATATTATCTTGGTTATAGTTTGTTCATCCAAGGCATTGGATGACTCTTTGGTCAGTTTCGTAAATAGTTTGGACTGAAAGACCTCCCGACCGGGCAACCGGTAGGGAAACCGGCTCTCCTTCCAAATGGTTTCCGAAGTTGGTTGAGAGCCGTGCATTAGTGATTGCATGATAGTATGAGATTCAGATATGATGAGATTGTATACTTCACATGTTTATATATGCTGGAGTATTCTGTTTGTATTTCTATGTTACGTGTCGTTACAAAAGGTGGCTAGGAGAACTATAGTCATTCCCCACTGATTGTGGCGTACATGTTTACATGTATGTAGATACATGACAGGTTGGCAGAAGGGTTTCATGGAGCTAGCGAGCGATGATCCTTCATCGATTGACTTACACCTTTACGTTAGCTAGACTTTTGATTTACATTCCAGTTCTTGAGTGCCTGTAGGGATGTGCCATCCCGGGCTGCTTTTATAATACACTTATGTACTTATTTATGTTTCAGTTTTGTAGTAGGACGCCTCGCATGTTTAGTTATGTTAAAAAGTTTTAATTCCGCTGCATTTTTAGTACTTTGTATGATTTTATTTTCCGCTTTCGCGAGGGGTTTTACATAAGTGGGTAGAAGCTATTGCTACTCCCCATTGTGATGCAAAAGCTGTTATTAAACTGTTTAAGAAAATCATATTTCCTCGCTTTGGTGTCCCTAGGGTTGTCATTAGTGATGGAGGTACGCATTTCAAAGAGAAACAATTAGGTGCCTTGCTAAATAAATTCGGTGTCCAACAACGTAGGGGTCTAGCATATCACCCTCAGACTAGTGGTCAAGTTGAGATCTCTAATAGAGAACTCAAGGAGACCCTAGCCAAAGTTGTTTCTAAATCTAGGAAATATTGGAGTCTAAAGCTTGATGATGTTTTATGGGTCTATAGAACTGCGTTCAAAACTCCAATCGGAATGTCACCATTCCGGTTGATTTATGGTAAGACTTGTCACTTACCAGTTGAGTTAGAACGCAAGTCTTGGTGGGCCATTTGTGATCTTAATTTAGACCCTAACCTTTCCCGTGAGAAACGGTTATCGCAGCTAAACGAGTTGGAAGAATTCAGGTTGCTTGCCTATGACAATGCCAGGATTTACAAGGAGAAAACTAAGCGCTGGCACGACAAGAGAATCATTAGCCGTGATTTTCAGGTAGGTGATAAGGTCTTACTTTTTAATGCCCGTATTCGTCTTTTTCCTGGTAAGCTGAAGTCCAGGTGGAGCGGACCTTACACCATCACAGCTGTCTCAAAGTTTGGGTCAATTGAGCTAGAAACCTCATCCGGTGAGATGTTTAAAGTTAATGGCCAATATGTGAAGCACTTCCGTGGAGAGAATGAATTCATTGGGAAGGTTGAAGTTTCTTACTTTGACCCTTTTTCGGATGCTTCATGATAGGTAAAAAGGTCGTGCGGGACCTATTAAACCAGCGCTAACCGGGAGGCAACCCGTGTTATAGTTTTAGATATGCTTTGCTTAAGTAATTTCCTTTCAGTAGTAACCATTTTACTTTTTGTTTTTATACCTTTGATGGAATTTTGAGCTTTTGCAGGAAAATTAGGCGGAATTGTCAGGTATTAGGGTCGACCGACCTATTATTGAGGTCGACTGACCACCTGACTGCATTAAATGGCTTCTGGAAAAACAGGTACACAGTGATTAGGTCGACCGACCACAACCCGTGGTCGATCGACCGCGAGGCAGATTACCGGGTTTTTGAGAAAGGGTTTTAAGTTTATTTGTTTGAAAACAAATCATTTCCTTCACATTTTTGAACACCCCCTTCTCTCTAAAACCCTAACCTGCCTCCTTCGTTCATTCTACCTCAATTTTTTGCTCTCTCTCATTTTTTCCTTCACTTGAGGTATGTTTTCTTTTAGTTTTTCCTTCCTTTTTCGTTTTATAGACTCTTAATTCCGTTCTAGGTAGTTTCTTGCTTATTTTCAGTTTGATTTTGTTCTTAGGGTTTGTTTTTCTTATGATTTTGTTTTTTCCTTTTGTTTTTACTTTCTTTTTAGCTTTCCTAGTTTCAGATTTGTGTTCTTGTGTGGTTTTTGTGCTGTTAGTGTTAATTTATTTTCCTTCCCTAATATTTCTATGCTTCAAATCGGTCGAAATTTTGAGCCATGAGTTCGTTCTTTCATAATCGTCGGTCGGTCGACCAGGGTAGTGAGTCGGTCGACCCTGGGACTGTTACAGAAAATCGGTTGTTGCTGGAAGATGGTCGGTCGACCTCGAGGTGAGGTCGGTCGACCGCGACACTGTTACAGGAACTTTTATTTCGCAACTTAGCTCTTTTATTTTGATAAATAAATGTTTCTAGTGTCGCAAGGAGTCTAAGTATTGAGAGCAATTGTTATAATTTTGCAGATTTATCATGTCGAACCGAGGACAAGGAGGCAAAAGATCTCGCACTTCACAAGCTAGCACCTCTAGGGGTTTGACGTCACTCAACAAGGATAGTCTACCGGACTATCTGCAGGTTATATTCCACACCCCGGCTCAAAAGGCCCGGTTCCTTCACCTCGTGACCTTCTGTCAAGTGGTAGTCACCCGCTTTTTGTGTGAGCCGGCTTTGAGGGCTTTATGGTGCTATGATGATGTTGTGGGTTTGCTCAACGGGACGGGTTTTTCGGGACTCGTCACCATGGATGAGTTCACCTATCCCACCCTTACTCTTGAGTTCTTTTCCTCCTTTCTTTTTGATGTTTCTGCCTACAGTTCTGGTTATGTTAATAAATGCATCTCTTTTAGGTTGTTCAATGTCACCTATGCTTTGACATTAGGTGAATTTGCTGAGTACTTAGGTTTATCGGCTACGGGTCGTACGGGTGGCTCTGCTGAGTCATACTCTGTCATATGGTCTTGCCTTTCTGATTCCCGCGAGGGGAAAAAGAAGAGCATTTCCGTTCACCTACTCGCCCCCCGTTATTACTTGCGTCTTTTGGCCAACACTGTTTTTGGCCGCAAAGAGTCTCAAAATGTCAAAAACATTGAGCTCTCTATTTTGTCTGGCTATCTTAATGTCAGGCGTTTGGGTCAGATTTTTTATAACACTACTTATCTGGTCGCCTCTCACTTTGTGGCGGTTAGCGAGGGAACCTCTTAGACCAATATTGTCTGTGGTGGGCTAGTCACTCGTTTGGCTCGCTCACTTATTTTTCAGTTCCCCCGCTTTGAGGATGTGCTTCACCCCACCTCCCGATACATGGACATGGCTTATGTCAAGTCCGTACATTGGGTGGATAGGAAGGATTATTGGAAGGTTGATACTTACCTCAGTCATCGCATCCCCATCACTACGGCTCCTCTCATGCTACCCTTTGATGATTTTCAGGGGGAGCCTAGACCCCTCCTTCCATCCTACCGCTTTCCACTTAGAGGAGGCACCTTTAGAGGCCATAGGGTCCCCGCCCCTGGTGCCCACTACGCTGCACCTGGGACGGGGTATCCCACTGATTTTACTGCTCCTCCTAACGTTGGTATTCCTCCTGTCGTTGATAACAGATCTCTCCCGCACATGATGGCAGACGTTTGCAGGCAGTTCAACCAGAAACAGTTGAATGATTGTCTCTACCAGTACCCGTCCTACTCGGAGTATGCTACTCAGGGTAGGCTCCCCACCGGTCCATGGACTCATCTTTCCTGGTACACGCCTCAGACGGGCGGTCAAGGATACGGGGAAGCATCGGGATCCGCCTTGGGAACAGGCATAGGTTCCGATGACGAAGAGGAGGAGGGAGAAGAAGCTAGTGGGTCGGAATATGACCCAGAGGACTAGAGACGTGCCCAAACCTCCCTTCTTCGATGTTCGGTTTGGGGAGGTTCTTTTGTCTTGTAAGTAACCTTTTGTTTTTTCTTTTTATTACCTTTAGCCTCTTTCTGCTCCCATTTAGCTTCTTTCTGCTGGCCTTTAGCCTCTTTTTGCTAGCTTAGTTTTCTTCTTTTTCTTTCTTTTGTTTGTCTTTGCCTATCCCCATCCCTATGTTGTGGATTTATGCTGATGAGCACAATGGGGGCATTGTGCGTTTTGGTTTGGGGAGGGTATATGCATCCTTCTGTTGAGTCTGTATTTGTTTAGGTGTCTTTTGTCTTTTTCCTTTTGTTGTGTTTGCATCTGCATTTCATCTTTTTCTGTCGCACGTTTACTGCATTTGAGTTTCTTTTTCTCCTTTCAGTTTGCCAGTTACTTTTTCTCCTTTCAGTTTGCATACATACCAAAAATTCAAAAAAAAAATGCACATTTCCTTTAGCATACAGGTCGAGTCGGAACGGACGGATACTATGATATTTTTGCCTCACATGTCGCCTAATGCCTTGCCTTGCATTTTCAAAATTTTTCAAGCTAGTCTTTTGCATGGTCTACGAGTTTTTGTTGATTTTATGCTATATTATTAGACTTGACTCTCTTCTTCGCAAGCTACTACATATTCTAAGATATAGAGCTTAATAAATCGGTGACATTCATGACCGATTTCATGTAGGATTGAGAGTAGTTTCTCCTCTTAAGGCATGTCACATCAACTTGCATAAGCATGAATTTTGTCTACTTGATACCTATATGTATTTGGGTTTGTGGTTTGTTGACACATGTGGTAGAGGTTTCCCTTTCTTGTTTTACCCATAACCCTCACATAGCCAAATTGCCTTTTATCCCATATACCACATCCTTAAAAATTGCTTACCCTAGCCGAGCTAGTAACATGGTATTTTGGGACTGTTTTGACCATCTTTTGGTTTTGTGCTTCATTGAAGAATCTTTTTTTGTGAGAATGGTGAAAAGGGGAAAAGAAAAGAAAGTAAAAAGAGAAAAATTTATGAGTTCAGAAAAAAGGAAAAAGAAAAGAAAGAAAGAAAAGAAGGAACTCAATGAAAAAAAAAATATATGAAAAAAAAAAGAGAGAAAAATCGAAGCTGCCTGTTTTCAGGGGTGGTCGGCCGACTGACATACATGGTCGGTCGACCACGACCACTGAACAGGAGTATTGTTTTGAAAAAAAAAGAGAGAAGAAGAGGAGTTGTGACAATATGCTCACGATTTTGAGTATTGGCTTGTTTTGTGAAGAAAAAAATGGAAGTATTTTTATTGTGTGGTTTGATGGTTGTTAGCTCGGTTTAACCCCTCTTTCCATAATTCATTTTAGCCTTTCTTACCTTTAGCCTCACAATCCCAAATCACCTTGGCATGTGTCATGGTCATTTAAGTGTTGGAATGCATATGTACGGTTGTAGAGACTTTGTTCATGTTTGATTGCGGGCATGTTCTTATGGGTCGTAGATAGGTGAGAGTCTATTTTCTTTTCATCTTCTTGTCTTTCACATATATATGACCCTTTGCTTCATGAGTGTCTCGAGCGTACCGCGAGAGTCCATTTAGAATGAGTCTTGCAAGGTTGAAAGTTTAGCATTTTATTCCAACATGTTTAATTCGTTTGCATTTGGCAATAAGCTTGATTTTCTTTGAAAACTGCATTAAAATGGTTAGGCATGGCGTTGTGTTTGGTTTTGAGCTAGAAATCCGTTCCAAGTAGAAGTTTTTCTTTTCTTTTGAGTCTTAGTGCTTGCTTGAGGACAAGCAAGGTTTGGTTTGGGGAGTTTGATACGTGCCTTTACTATGCATTTTATTTATACTTTCGGCACGTATTTCTATGCATTTTCGTAACTTTTAGTTACTATTGCTCCCGAAACGGTTTACTTTGGTATTTCTATGTCTTAAATGTAGGAATAAGCGGAAGTGAGCAAAACCGAACTTTAACCGTCCTCCGGAAGCTATCTTTAGTGAATACACGAAGCAAGGATCCGAACTCTTAAGCCAAGAGGTGCGTGCAAGCCAATTCAAGGCTGGAATACACAGGAATAGGTCGACCGACCTACCTAACAGGTCGACCGACCAACGCACAGATTACAGAAGACCTGATTACAGCACGAGAGGTCGACCGACCTACATACCCGGTCGGTCGACCAATCGACGGGTTCCGCTGTTTCGCTTTTGTCTTTTATTCTTTTAATCATGTAATTAGAAGGGTATTTAAGAACACTCAAGCAACGTAATTAGGTTAAGCAGTCAGAATTAGCAAAACGCCTTTGTTTAGAGAGAAGAATTCCAAGTTTTCAGATTTGTTCTTAGTTTTCCAATCGGTTTGTAAGTTTTATGCAATTTAATCTTTCTTTATTATTCAATTTCATTGTCCTTCTTATTACTGTTATTCAATTCATGCTTTGCCCTCTTGAATCTTCATCTTCAATTATGTTATCTTTCTTGTTGTTCTTCAATGTTGTCAGTACTAGTTTTATGATTATGCATAGCTAATTCTTGTGATTAGGAATTAGGGGAATCATGGTTAAAATTAGATTTTAATGGTTTTTTATGATTGATTTACGAATCCCCATTGTTGTTGGTGAACTAATTCTTTAAGATTGAAAGATTGTTAGGATTAGTTTAACAACAACTTTGGATTGCCCTATGAACGAAAGTTTAGTGCTTTGTTAGGAACCCTAAGACCGTAAGGATTGGGTAGAATATTGACCGAAAGGTTTATTCTTTGTTCCTTGGGATTGTGTTATTTGGTTATTTTACCCCTTGTTGACTTGCCCTAGCCATGGGGAACCGAAGTTCCTAATCATCCTTTTACTTTTATTTAGTATTCTTGTTTAATTTGCTATCTTAGTTGTTAGTCTCAATCATCAAACAAAACCCCCATTTTTGTTACTTTCAATAAACTTTAAATTCACAAACATTGTTAACCTTGGCTCCTTGTGGTTCGACCCTTGACTTATCCTATCTAGTTTAAGCTGAGATTTTATAAATCTTATCTTTGGGACCCCTCAACGACGGGTGTCAATAGGTTTTCCTTAAACAACAATATGTCCCAAAACACAGTTTGCGGTTATCCTATGGGAAATTCCTCAAAGTCCATTAAAAGCAAGTTACCTTACACGAGCCATGGGAGAGTAAGTTCCAGAAGTAGGGTCAAGTCCGGAAGCTATGCAAGGAGTTTCCAAGATACGATGGAAGAGAATTCAAGAACAGAGGCACACAAGAAGAACAATGATAAGATTTTGGGGTCTTAGAAGAAGATAGAAGGGAACAGTCAATGGTGCACATACCAGTGATCAACTGAGGGCAAGTCTCGGCAGCAGCACGGATCATCACGTACACAACACCCTTGGTCTTTGGCTTTTGAATAGCACCAGCAGCAGTGGCAGTCCTCCCAACAGTAGTCTTCCTCTCCGGGCACTCGAAGAAGTGATGGCCAGGCTTCTTGCAGGTGTAGCATGAGTAAGGATCGTCGTTGCAGTTAACACCAGGGTGCAGGGCTTTGCGACACTTGAAACACTTCAGGGAAGGGTCGGGTGCAGGCCTAGTATCCTTGGCTTTGGAGGAACCAAATTTCTTGAACTTTCCATGCTGAACTTCTGGAGAAACAGATGAAGGATCGAAGGGTCTCTTCCCATGGGAGCGAGCCTGAGGGGAACTGGGAGAAGAAGAAGCTCTAGCCTCAGCATCTATGGCCTTAATTGAATTCTCGGCCCAAATAGCATCGTCGTACACCTCTACGAAAGAAGTAGAATCTCTGCGAACCATACTCTCAATGCGGGGACGTAACTTCCCTTTGTAGAAGTAGACTCTCTCAGATTCATCCCTTACGAACCGAGAAGCAAAGTGAGCCAACTGATTATACTTGTCCATGAACTCTTGTATTGTCATGTCTCCTTGCTTGAGATCCATGAACTTCTTCAATCTTTGTGAAGGAAGCTCCTTAGGGTAGAAGCGGGTCTCTAGCTTGTCTTTGAACGCGTCCCAATCAAACAACGGGTCAAGGAGGAAACTTGGACCAGTAAGCATCCATCAACGGTCTGCCTCGAGTGTCAGGAAGTGAGCAGCTAAACGTACTCTATCCTCCCTAGCGACTGAGTACATGGAGAAGCTCTTCTCCATATCTCTAAACCACTCTAAGAGAGCAATAGGGTCAACTTCACCTCCGTAGGTCTTAGCATGGCTCTTAGCCATCTGAGAGACAATCCAGGAGAAGTCACCAGGTCGGTTAGCATTGTTACCAGGCGGAGGAGAAGGAACAACTTCAGCTTGAACCCTCTGGTTCTCTAGGACTTGAAGAAGTGCTTGCATTATAGTATTCTCTGCGGCTGAGGGTCTCACCATCCTTCAAAAGAGAAAACAATGTTACCTTAACAATTAACAAGCACAAACAGTCTACCAATTGTCCTTAAGTCTACCCAAATCTCTCATTCATTATTCAAGTTATTGGTCAAGTTAAGTTTGGGGATTACATGAGTGCGTCGGGAGCGATAACGCTCTGATACCAACTGTAAAACCCCTCGCGGAAGCGGAATAGTAAACTGTGGGGAATAAAGCATGTATTCGCCCTAATCGTGAAGGATTATAACGAATTTTACAATTGAGATTATTGTCATAAGTTAATAAAAACATGAAAAGGAATACAACCTTGGGTCCTTGCTTGAATAGGCCTAAGAACAGGAATTAAAGTAAATTCCCTCCTATAACTTGCACCCAAGACTTGAATGAGATGATGCCGCGTGTGCTAGAAATACTCTCCAATTGCCTTGCAATATGGGGAGAGCTTTTGTGAGGTTTTAGATGTGAGATCTGAGTTTTGGGAAAATAATGTTCTCAAAACCCTAATTCTTGAGATTGTGATAACCAGTGTATTGACAAAAGGAGAAGGACTCTCCTTTTGTAGTAAGTGGGTCGGCCGAACGGGTTGAGGTGAGAGTGGGCTTTTCCCACTCTTACCTTATTCCTTTGCGTGATTCGACCCGATTAGCTAAATATTATTCGCGGTTTTTATTTATAAATCGTACACGTGTTATCAGATATTAATACAGTCGATGTATTAATAATGGTCTGATAAAATACGATATTGTATAATTGGCCCAATTAATATAACTGTTTATATTAATACGCAAATTCAATATTTAATTAAATATAACCGTTTATATTTAATTTACGAATTAATCACGTAATCCGTTTTAGCTAAAATTATTTAATCCATATTAAATAATAATCTGAACATCTTATTGACTAATTTAATAGTCAATACCTCTGACTAACTGTTTAGTCGTATCCGGCATAAATGTGACTGTATTTTCATACCTTCACATCTCTCAAACGTGTCCTATAGGTGTGACGTATAGGGACCAGTTGATCACCGCCATCCGTATGACAATAACGTCAAACTTATCTAGCAAGCCAACCGTTATTGATAAACGTGGATCAACTGATAATAATACTGAAGTATGCCCTTGTGATCCTTAAAGAGATTTAGTAAGTCATTGTACTTAATTGTCAAGGACACCAGCCCCAACAATCTCCCACTTGTCCGTACAAGGGTATGTGCAATGACGTTATCACACTACATGTGGAGGACACAAGCTCCAACAAACTCCCACTTGTCTGTACAAGTGTAGGTGCGATAACCGATTCTCATATCCTTTTAAAATTTCTCCCACTCAATGTAAGACAATTTGCAAATCCGCATTCGCAAAGGTCGTATCTCACAAGCGATCTGTATCAAGAGTGGTTTCCCCGACTAGAGAGTAACTTAACTGATAAAACGAATTTGTATTCGAGCATGGCCATGCATTTCAGTTACTACTCCTCGAGTGGCCCTGAGAAATGATAAAATCCTGATAAGGGTTTGGATATTTCCCTCAACTCGAATCCTGCCGATGTTCGTGCAGCATGAAATAACCCAGAAAAAATCCTCTTGGCCCCTGTTACGATGACCGTGGGAAAGAAACCAAAGTTACCCAAAATCTGCCTTAATCTCAAGAGACAGTTGAAAGTCAAAAGACTCGACTCTAAGGAACACTATGGAGGTCCTATCCACGACTTGGCACCCAATGTTATAAAACATTTAGGACTCCATAACGTTGTCACGGGGTGTCCTACGAGATATCCGTATAACTCGCCTTTGTGATTGGTCAGTCAGCCGTGTGACTTATAGCTCGTTGAACCCACCATCAACCAACGTCACAAAATGATTACCTGAGTTATCAGCTCAAGTGGGTAATCAAGGACTAAAACGATGTAATGTTATTCAGTTCACTTTGTGGTGTTCAAAATTGGCGTACAATTCCACATGAAAAACAAAACATTATATATTATAACAATGAGGTTGAATAGAGTACACGAGAAAATGAATTATTACATGAATTCATAAAAGAGTACTACAACTTAGGAACACATCTAATTCCCATGGAATGAATGTGCCCTTCATGCTTATCACGTGGTAATGCTTTAGTGAGAGGATCAGCTATGTTGTCATCCGTAGCGATCTTATCAATGAAAATCTCCTTTTGTTCCACGTAATCTCTGATTAGATGAGCTTTCCGTTGTACATGTCTAGCCTGGTTGCTAGACTTATGCTCCTTCGCTTGGAAGATGGCACCTTTATTGTCACAATAAACGGTGATTGGGTCATTCGAACTAGGAACTACTGAGAGTCCTTGTAAGAATTGATGCATCCATATCTCTTCCTTAGCTGCTTCCGAGGCGGCATAGTACTCGGACTCAGTCGTAGAATCTGCTGTAACACTCTGTTTAGAACTTTTCCAGCTGAAAGCAGCGCCATTAAGAGTAAAAACGAATCCAGACTGAGATTTCGAGTCATCTCAATCCGTTTGGAAGCTAGCATCTGCGTAACCCGTGGCGCAGAGCGTCGAGTCGCCTCCGTAAGTCAATCCCCAATCTTTAGTCCTCCGTAGGTACTTAAGAATGTTTTTCACGGCCATCCAGTGTTGTTCACCTGGATGAGCTTGGAATCGACTTGTCATACTCAATGCATATGCAACGTCTGGACGTGTGCATATCATGGCATACATGATCGATCCTATTGCCGAAGCATAAGGAATCCGACTCATGCGCTCCTTCTCTTCCAATGTCTTAGCTCCTTGAGTTTTGCTCAAGTGAAGCCCAGTAGTCATAGAAAGGAACCCTTTCTTGGAGTTCGTCGTGCTGAATCTCTCTAGAATCTTATCTATGTAAGACTCCTGACTGAGAGACAACATCCATCGTGATCTATCCATGTAGATACGGATGCCCAAAATTCTTTGTGCCTCTCCCAGATCTTTCATCTGGAAATGGTTTTTCAACCATGCTTTAACCGAAGATAAGAGAGGTATGTCATTCCCAATCAAGAGTATGTCGTCGACATACAGTACTAGGAATACAATCTTGCTCCCACTCGACTTGATATAGAGACATGGTTCCTCGACTGATCGAATGAAACCATTCTCTTTTATCACTTGGTCGAAGCGATGATTCCAACTCCGTGATGCTTGCTTAAGTCCATAGATGGAACGCTTAAGCTTGGAAACCTTCTTAGGATGTTCTGGATCAATAAAACCCTCGGGTTGTACCATGTACAAATCTTCCTCCAAATAACCGTTTAAGAAGGCGGTTTTAACGTCAATCTGCCATATTTCATAGTCATGAAATGCGGCGATCGCTAAGATAATCCGAACGGAACGTAGCATGACTACGGGTGCAAAGATCTCATCGTAGTGCAAGCCTGGCACTTGGGTGAAACCTTTAGCAACTAGTCTTGCCTTATGGATATCTTGTTTACCTTCCACGGCATGCTTTATTTTGTAAAGCCATTTGCATTGAAGGGGACTTACCTTTGCAGGTAGGTCCACAAGATCCCACACGTTGTTCTCATACATGGAGTCCATCTCGAATTGCATGGCTTTTGCCATAGCTTTGAGTCAGAACTGGTCATGGCACCTTTATAGGTTGTGGTTTCATTACCCTCTAGGAGTAAGACGTCATCTATATCATGTTCCTCGACCATACCAATGTATCTGTCCGGAGGAATAGAGACTCTTCCCGACCTCCTAGGTTCCTCAGGAATATCTACCGCAGCCTCGGTTGAAGGAACTGTTTCCTCCAATGGTTGCTCGGTAGTTGGTTCTTGAACCTCCGATAAATCAAAGGTTCTATTACTCGACTTGTTCTCGAGAAATTCTTTCTCTAAAAACGTCGCACTAGCCGCAACAAAAATACGTTGTTCGGTTGGCGAGTAGAAGTAATGACCAAAAGTTCCCTTTGGATAGCCTATAAATTATGTCTTGACCGATTGCGGGCCGAGCTTATCCTCGTGTCTCCACTTGACATAAGCCTCGCAGCCCCAAACCCGAATAAAGGACAAGTTAGGGACCGTTCCCTTCCATAATTCGTATGGAGTCTTGTCAACAGCTTTAGACGGACTTCAGTTAAGTATTAGAGCGGCCGACAAAAGAGCATAGCCCCACAATGAATCAGGCACAACGGTGTGACTCATCATGGATCGAACCATATCAAGTAGAGTTCGATTTCTCCGTTCGGACACACCATTTAATTGTGGTGTTCCAGGTGGAGTCAACTGTAGCACGATGCCAAAGTCTTTGAGGTGTTGATCAAACTCGTGTGAAAGATACTCACCACCACGATCAGAACGTAGTGCTTTAATCTTTCTTCCCAGTTGGTTCTGTACCCGATTCTGGTATTCTTTGAACTTGTCAAATGATTCACTTTTATGTTTCATCAAGTAGACATAGCCATATCTACTCAAATCATCCGTGAAAGTGATGAAATACCTATAGGCTTCTCGTGCGTTGATCGACATAGGGCCACTTACATCCGTATGTATGAGTCCTAATAGGTCGGCAGCGCGCATTCCAACACCTTTGAAGGAAATACGAGTCATCTTACCGATGAGACATGATTCACACGTGCCATATGATTCGAAATCAAAGGCCAAGATAGCTCCATTCTGTATGAGCTATTTTACGCGTTTCTCACTTATGTGTCCCATACGACAATGCCATAGATAAGTTTGATCTTTGTCACCTACCTTTAATCTCTTGTTATTCACATGTAATATTTAGGTGGTTTGATCTAAAACATAAATTTCATTCATGGATACTGCCTTGCCATAAATCATATTGTGTAATGAGAAAATACAACAGTTATTTTCTATTACAAATGAAAAACCAAGTTTGTCAAGTGCAGAAACTGAAATAATGTTTTTGGATAAACAAGGAACATAATAACAGTTATATAAAGATAACTCGAATCCACTTGGAAGCTGGATCACGTATGTTCCCCCTCGAGACTGCAGCAACACGTGCTCCATTCCCGACACGCAGGTCAACCTCACCCTTGATGAGGGGTTCTTGGTTTCGGAGGCCCTGCACATGATTACATAGATGAGAACCACAACCAGTATCTAGTACCCAAGTTCCGTAACTTGCACTCAATCATGTGAATAAAAGAAGAAGAAGACATACCAACAGGAGTAACGCGGCCTGCCTTAATGTCCTCACGATACACGGGGCATGAGCGCCTCCAATGCCCAGTCTTGTGGCAATGGTGACATTCCATGCTAGTATCCTTGCTCTTTGTCTTGCCCTGTGAGTTGCTCGACTCACCTGGCCCACTCTTAGTAAATCCTGGTTTCTTGAACCTGGGCTTACCTACCGCTAGGTCGCCCTGAGCTTTAGCCTTTCCCTTACCCTTACCCTTGCTGGAGATCATGAGAACATCCTACTTCACGATCCCACTTAATTTCAGATCCTTCTCGGTCTGTACGAGAAGGGAGTGGAGCTCATGAGGAGTCTTCTTCATGTGGTTCATGTAATAGTTGGCCCTGAAGAGGGCGAACCCATCATGAAGCGAATGAAGCATTCGATCAACGATTATGTTCTCACTGATCTTGCAGTTTAGGGCCTCCAGTTTCTCGATATTTTCAATCATGTTGAGAATATGTGGGCTAACCGCTTGGCCCTTCTGGAGTTTCGCCTCAAAGAAGCGACAGGTATGCTCATAAGAAACGATTCTCGGAGCTTTTGAGAATTCGTTAGTGAGCGTGGTGAAAATCTTCTTTGCACCATGGGTGATGAAGCGTCTTTGCAAAATGGATTCCATTGCATAGATGAGTACGTTCTTTATCGCACCCGCTTCCAGGACGAAGTCGCTATGAGCGCGAACTTCGTTAGCTCTAGCTCCCGTTCCTGGGTGTGCCGGAATTGGCTCAGTTAAGTACTTAAGCTTTCCGTCAGCAATGGCAGCATTCTGTAGTGTTGCCTCCCAGTCAGAGAAGTTTCACCCATCATTCCTCAGTCTAGTAGACTGATTCATGGAGTCCATGAAGGCTTTTAGCCAGGATTCACGTGCTAGTTTGGCACTTGGCATTGGGTCTTCACCAGCCATTAGATATACAGCAGTTTAAATGACCGTGTTCTACACTGAAAAAGAAGATAAAAACAAAACCATATAAGCAACTCATCGTTGTGATTTAAGTCTATTTTAAATTGTATTTAAACTCGTAGACTCATGCATTTATATAATTGATCTCCCTCAAGAATTATATAAACGATCCCAAGACTCAATTTCCGTATATTGATAAGCCCACAGCTTGGCTAATTCCACTGTTGGAACTCTTGGTCGATAGATTTCCGTAAATCCTATCTATTAGTCCATCTCAGTCGCTAGATAGTATCGAGTGACCATGATGTTGAGATAAAAAAAATCATCTGTTCCTACTTACCCGACGTAGAAGGGGTCATATTATGCCTACCGACGAAGAAGGGATTCATGGGAGTCTGATTTATAAAGACTATTCTCAATTTTTGGTTATACGAGGAAGACCCCATCAACTTATATTTATCCATTTTAAGTGAACTAATATCTAGCATATGCGTGAATGAATGAAATAAAGTGATGGCTTTGCAATTGACATGTGACATCTGTATTGTCATAGAAAACTAACGCGTAATCTCTACATGAGTCAGTTTTCAGGCATGTTATAGGTGGTTTGGTTTTAGGCGGAATATGATGCAAGCTATTATCGATGAAAGCATAAAATAAATGCGATAAACGTAAATAAAAAGTCCTAGTGTGGCCTATCCTACCAAAATAAACATAAAACAACTTGGAATCCACCGTTGGACCCTAGAAGCTTGTCTTGATGTCTCCGTCTTTGGTCTTCACAAAATTACTAATTTAAATTACAAATATAACCCTATTTACATTCTAATTTAAATACAAAAGTAATTACATGGCAAAAACCCAAAACGGAGATTCAAGATCTCAAAATGACAAACAAGACTGTGTCCCATCATTACGGTGACACAATCTTCTAAGGCCACACTAAGTTACAACCGTTTGCAAAATTAAATGCGTTATAGAAAGCATTCAAAAGGCATTCAACAAGACGATAAATAAAATGCATCAACTAAAATTAAAATTCATACATGACATAATACTGTTATTATGATTAACAAATTTTACCAAACCACCTTTACGGGATTAAAATTATGTGATTATACCGTTTTAACCACTTTAATTTTAACAAGTTAATAATCCATTATCTTAAACCGTTTTAAAATAATATGTATCATGCGAGAGTGAACCGTTTCACAAAAATAATATATTATTTCCGTATACAGCATATTACTTTTGGCCAAGGGAAAATAAAACAAATTATTTTCGGAAAAAAAAACGTCTGTTACAGGGACGAGGTCTACCGACCTCAATATGGGGTCGACCGACCTCCTGACAGAAAAAAAAAAAATTTATTTATTTTTATTTTATTTTCTTTTCCTGTAACTGTAGGGTGGTCGACCGACCCAATAAACAGGTCGACCGACCACAAAATACCAAGACGAGTTTCTGAAAACGCGAAATTGTTGTACTTTCAATCAAAACAAGTTTTAACCTTTGATTCAAAACACATAAATCAAAATAAACAACAATTAGGGTTCACATATTGTCAAGAATATCGATTAATTAACAATATGCAAATAGGAATCGAAAACAAGATCGATTATACAAAAGAGAAACTGCCGAAAAACAGAAACCCTATGCGGGAGGTGGTCGACCGACCACAATAATGGGTCGACCGACCCACACGCCGGCAGAAATCGTTTTTCAAAATTTTTAAATTACAACTTATGAAAAACACAAAAGTAAAATCTCGTGGCCTTGGCTCTGATACCACTTGTGGGGAAGAAAGCCTGTATTCGCCCTAATCGTGAAGGATTATAACGAATTTTACAATTGAGATTATTGTCATAAGTTAATAAAAACATGAAAAGGAATACAACCTTGGGTCCTTACTTGAATAGGCCTAAGAACAGGAATTAAAGTAAATTCCCTCCTATAACTTGCACCCAAGACTTGAATGAGATGATGCCGCGTGTGCTAGAAATACTCTCCAATTGCCTTGCAATATGGGGAGAGCTTTTGTGAGGTTTTAGATGTGAGATCTGAGTTTTGGGAAAATAATGTTCTCAAAACCCTAATTCTTGAGATTGTGATAACCAGTGTATTGACAAAAGGAGAAGGACTCTCCTTTTGTAGTAAGTGGGTCGGCCGAACGGGTTGAGGTGAGAGTGGGCTTTTCCCACTCTTACCTTATTCCTTTGCGTGATTCGACCTGATTAGCTAAATATTATTCGCGGGTTTTATTTATAAATCGTACACGTGTTATCAGATATTAATACAGTCGATGTATTAATAATGGTCTGATAAAATATGATATTGTATAATTTGCCCAATTAATATAACTGTTTATTTTAATACGCAAATTCAATATTTAATTAAATATAACCGTTTATATTTAATTTACGAATTAATCACGTAATCCGTTTTAGCTAAAATTATTTAATCCGTATTAAATAATAATCTCAACATCTTATTGACTAATTTAATAGTCAATACCTCTGACTAATTGTTTAGTCATATCTTCACATCTCTCAAACGTGTCCTATAGGTGTGACGTATAGGGACCAGTTGATCACCGCCATCCGTATGACAATAACGTCAAACTTATCTAGCAAGCCAACCGTTATTGATAAACGTGGATAAACTGATAATAATACTGAAGTATGCCCTTGTGATCCTTAAAGAGATTTAGTAAGTCATTGTACTTAATTGTCAAGGACACCAGCCCCAACATAAACATACAAAACATGCAAAAAATGCGCGAAATTTAAAACGTTTGACATGATAAGAAAACATGCGAGGTGCTTTAACAAAACTAAACATGCGGAAGATAAAACATAAATAAGTATTAAGTACGATACAAAAGCAGCCCGGGATAGCATATCCCTACAGGTAGACCTGGCAAAAGTATACCGAATCCGAAAAACCGATTGAAAATAACTGAATCGACACCTGACCGTACATCCGAAAGGTATAACTGAACTTCACCCCGAAACTTGAATCAACCTGAATTGATTCGAAATTGAACTGAATTTGTAATATCCGAAATAGACCCGAGATTGAATAAACCTGAACTGTTTCAACCTGAACTGGTTTGACCCGAATCGATACACACCCGAACCGTTTTCAACCTGCTTAATAGTGACCGAAATTCAACCGAAACCTGAAATTACCTGAATGTAGTAATTGTCGTTTGTCAAACAAAAGAAAAAAAATTAATTATTTATATACATATTGCTTATTAGTTACTTGTTACTCCAATACATATTACTTGTTACGGCAAATTAATTATTTATGGTCCAAGTTATCCTAAACGTCAAAAACCAAGAGCGCATTCTCATCCAATTGCTTATTAGTTACTTGTTACTCCAATACACTGCTAATATAATTCTCGAATTAATCAACAATCAACTTTAAAAGAAGTTTTAAAGATTGAACCTTGCCAATAATAAAAGTGTTAAAACAAATCAACAAGAGGATATTGTAAATTGTAAAAGACGATAATTGATTTGAAGATGAGTTTAAAGGCAAAGCACAAACGTCAAACGATGATGTATATATAGCTACAATTTAGGCGGTAAAATAAATCATTATAATCTTTATTTTGGCGGGTAAAATGATGGTTGGCGGTGAAATAATTCAAGAATCTACAATTTTTGGTGGCAAAATATAATTAGTTCGTCAATTTTTGGAGGCAAAATCAATTTTTTTACCATATTTGACTGCAATTTCAACCGAAATGATAAAAAAAGAATCTGACAAAAGAGATTTAGATGAACAAAATAAATCAAAGATTTAAAGCGCAAAATCTTGAAATTTCATTAATTAATTAGGGATAATTAGAGATCTTCCTAACGAAATGAGATATCCTTTCTATCTTTACAAAATATATGGTGCTTTGTGGACTGCGATTTGCGATTCACTGGAACTCTGGGCTTTTGAAAGATGAAGAGAGTTTGTAATGAGTTGGTGACTTGGTGTATAGACCGTATACCATATTTGCGAATTGCGATTATTAAAAAGGAAAGTAGTTTGTGACTTGGTGTATACGTGTATTTTTATCGACAAAGGTTATATACGTGTATTGATGTAATGAGTTTTTGATGTTTTAATTTTTATCATTTATTCATTTGCCATTTGCCATTTGCCGTTTGCTATTGTTTTACATTTTAGTTTTTAGTTTTTGACTTTTTAATTTTATTTACTTATTTCTCCACTTGATACTTTTAGGATTAATTATTAAATTGACTAAATTGAGTGTGGATGATTAAAATGTCTACTAAAGACATTAAAATAGAAAGATGAAATATATAAACAAACGATTGAAAGTTTGAGACGGAAGGAGTATAAGTGTACAACGGTATAACTTAATAACTTATAAGTTCATCTAACTATATTGTCTATTTATATAATTAAATATAATATGATAAATTAAAGCTTCTAATTCTAAATTTCTAATACATTTTGTGATATTTTTGTAAAACTACTCGTCTACAGTTTATTACGTATTTACGTATTTGTATTTCATTTAAGTTCCTCAAAATTATAAGAATAAATGAATAATTGGACTACTGAAATTTGAGATGAGATTGTAAAATTACTTTATTATAAAAACGAAGTATAAAATAGGTCAAGAAAGGCTTTACATCTACGAAATTCTAAAATAAAAGCTTAAGAAGTCGAACTGTCGATTATTAGTTATAAATTATATAGTTTTAGCTAGCTACCGTTACTTAGTTATTATAGACTATAGTCTATAATGCTGGACTCGGGTAAGGTGCTATTGTGTTAGTAAAAATAATTCATAATTAAAGATCAACTCAAGAGTAGCTCAAGTTCAAAATTCACCGAACTCAAGTTGAGCTCATATAATGCAAATAATTTACATATCGGGTGGTCTTGTTTAAGAATTAAGACCATCTTAACTTAAAACCTCTTATAGATTTAAAACCTCCTCCAGATGGAAGAACCATCTTAATTTAAGAGTGAAGACGATCTTATACTCCTATACGATAAATTGTGATGTAAGAATAGTAAGACGAAATGACGAGGAATGAACATTTGATAATAATTATTTCCTGATATATGCTTTACTTTTTGTTCAAGCTAATTTTGTATTGGATAGAAAGTTCCATCGTCATTGTAAAAAAATTCAATCAAAAAAACAAAGTCGAGTAATTTTGTGATAACATTTTGTGATAATATAGAAAACCTTATTATCAAGGACAGGTTTCTTATGTAAACATTGGAAACTAGTTATATTTAATAACCGGTGTCTTACGTTAAGAAATCTATTAGAAAAAAACAGGTGTCTTTTCTTTGATGTCTTAGGCCTTTTTTGTAGTAGTGCCCCCATCCTTCTCCCCTATATCCAACACCCTCCGTCACCCTCAATATGAACCAAACTACGCACATACAATTTCATTTCATTTATCCCACCAATGGCCCTAACCGTAAAACCCCTCGCGGCAGCGAAATATTAAACATACAAAACATGCAAAAAATGTGCGGAATTTAAAACTTTTGACATGATAAGAAAACATGCGAGGTGCTTTAACAAAACTAAACATGCGGAAGATAAAACATAAATAAGTATTAAGTACGATACAAAAGCAACCCGGGATAGCATATCCCTACAGCCGCTACTGGCACAAAATACTGAAACATAAGTCTAAGGTCTAGCTACACGGTAAAGGTACAATCATGACGATGAAGGATCATCGCTCGCTAGCCTCAACGTAACCCCCTGCAAAACAGCCTCATGTACCTACATACATACAACATGTGCGCCACAGTCAGTGGGGAGTGACTAGAGCTCTCATAGCCACCTATTGTCATACAACACCGACCATATAAATACAAGCATTATACTCCAACATAAACAAACATGCGAAGTACTCCATCAATAATAACTCTTCTTAACATACTCATGTAAATAGATATCAAACCGCAACTCAGGTATATCTACACATTTAAACACGTATCAGCAGTATATAACACCGTACCCCAACTCAGGCAACTATATACAAATCAGCAGTATATAACACTGTACCTCAACTCAGGCAAGTATATACAACAATCCGCAATATCAATCCATGACCCCAACTCAGGCATGGAAGGATACAAACAAACACTACATGGGAGGATTCATATGACGACTCCATTATACAACAACAGCAAGTCTACTTAGCCTCAGCAAATACAATCCCCTGGTAGAACGATCGAAACGATATACGTCCTAGTCTAAATCTGGCCAGACTCTCGAGGTATAATTTTTCCTCGATTCGACAAGTATCCCCAACTCAGGATACCCCCAAGACTCGAACTAGCTAGGAACGAGATACCCCAAACTCAGGGCGGACTATCTGAAACCTGACCGTCAACGCGCAGGAGACGGTCATACCAAGACGCAACTCAGTCTTGGTGAGACAAGAGTCATATAACAGCTCATAGTATTACAACCACATGCATAATCAACACATTACTCCAGACTCTAATAAAACCGTGACCTAATCCAAATCAACAATTCTACTATCTCATTTCTAAGACTTACTCAACTCCTAACCAACTTCGGAAACCATTTGAGGTGAGAGTCGGTCTCCCTTCCGGTTGCCCGACCGGGGGGACTTTCCCCTCAAACATATTTCTGAACCTAGTGTAAGAGCCGCCCAATTTCTTGGACTACAACGAACTCAATTGTTAGAAACATACATGTGATGAATATCCAAATCGACATTTAATTGACCCCAGGAATTAAGCCGAGGGAGAACCGGTTTCCCTTTCGGTTGCCCGACCGGGAGGTCTCTATCCTCACTCTATTCCCGAACCCAATATAGTGCCGCCCAAACTCCAGGGACTCCAAACATTCATACAAAGCATACGGGAAATGAATCAACGTAATCCAAGTTAAGAAACGAAAGTTATTGTAACACCCCCATTTATTTAAGAGCCTTTAGCAAGACATTCTCAAATAAATAGAGCTGTTACCATCTCGAAATGACCGAGGTAGTGAATAACAAGTAAACAAACCAAAGTACTTTATATAAAAACTGATTAAATTTAAACTTTTGATATTACATCGATTACACAAAGAATAAAAGTACAACTGATAACATCTAACTATGTGATCTAATTCTAAGTAGGTCCAAGCCATGTCTCTCTCTCCTTGCCCAAGCTCCTAGTCCATCTGTCCCTGACCTGTGGAATATACTCCTCATTCCGAATCATCGTAGGTGTACACGAATACACTGTCAACCTCGCGGTTGAGTAGGGTAACACACTAATAAATAATGCAACAATTATGATATGCAATGCCATGATATGCTCGAGCTCAATCACAATCTCAATCTCAAACTCATACCCGTGCACCAAGCTATACCGAACCTCCCGCCAGACTATAATCGGTCGTCACCGAACACCAGCTCAATAGCTGATAAGACACCAAGCCTGGTCTGTAGAACCACCCTGGGCTTTATATCAGAACAATCTTTGACCATAACTTTCTCAGTAACCAATGCATATGCTATGCTCATGAATGCAACGATATAATTATTCAATCATGCTATCAAATAATGAAATGCTCATGCCATTACCAATAACCCACAATCAATCCGACCATCATATAAATCATACTCGGCATCCATAACACACAGTACCACATCCATTCATATCACATCGAAGAGTATAAGGTCAGTGTATCCTACCTGGATAGCAATATAATCTCATCACGCAGCTACCATCCAATCAGCCGAATCACGTCATTACATACCCAACACCTAACAAAACAATATACTTAATTACTAACTAACACAATTACGCAACTAATATAATATATCAATTATTCAAATTAATCATTTAAATTATATATATTACGCATAACGAGACCGTATTAAACGTGACTACTTCAATTAACTTGACCAACCCGTCCTTATTACTTTTATAACTAACTTCGATTAAACAAACGAACATAGAAAATATAATATATAATCAAACTATTGATAACCGTCACATATAATAATTCACTTAACAATCTTAATAATTATTAACATAAACAATATTTACTAATAATACTAATACTAACAATACTAGCAATACCAATAATACAATGCTAATTATAATTAATAACAATATTAATAATAATAATAATAATAGCATGTAATAATAATAATAATAATAATAATAATAATAATACTAATAATAATGAAAATAAAATTAACCCACCATGGAACACGATGTACACCTTAATAACGCAAACATTGACATTCAATCAACCTCCCTCAAAACCCACGACACATCAGCCCTTCATGACCAAACAACAACAGCCCCAACACCCTCTTTTCCCGTCACTATTACCACCAGCCCAGCCTCCTACGACCACCATCACTAGCCCTAAACTCAGCTACGTACTACCAACTACCACTCCCACACATTGGATACCACCATAGGCCGCCACAACAACCACCACTACAACTGTAAACAGCCTCCACACACACGCGGTTCACTCTGTTTTTCATTAACTCGTATGTACACTCCTTACTTCTCTCGCATTTTCACTCACCACTATGCCCTCAAAGTACCCCTAGCCACCACTGTGGTCACCACTGACCCACGGTGGTTCTATGGGTGGTACCCATGTGTTCTCGTTCACCCACGAGACAACACGAAACCAACCTAAAAACTGCTGCTGATGAACACGGACTGTAATTCCCCTGTTTCCCGTCGCCACCGCATAACGGTCGATACAAGGTCCTCCGGTCACCAAACACCACCCCACAACCACCACAATAGACTATCAACATCCCCCCCACCATAACCCATCAACTCGTACTAAGACACGACCCAAAACTGAACTTGAATTACGAACTAAACTAAAAAAAACGAAACAGAGTTTTGGTACAGTATTGCTACTATCGACATTATGGGGGTTGTTGTAGCAGTCACGGTGGTGCCATGGCTGTTTAAAGATGACAAAAAAGTTATTAATATTACAAGGATTACCCATAACAAGAAAAATTAGATTCGAAGGTCCAAAACATACGAGAAACATAGTCTTAAACTTACAAGCGCGCATGGGTGTTTACGAAGATGGCGACGGCTGTGTTACTACTGCTTTCCTTCTCTTCTAATCACGGTTGTCACTTTAGATTAGGATTCTTGTTTAGTTTGGTTTAGGGGAGGCACATGAGGTGATAGAGGAGTAGGGTTTCCAATGTGAATGTCGAAGGTTACAACTTGTGAATGTCGATGGATAGGTGAATTAGGGTTTTATTTCGTGTAGTGTGTTGATGGGTTAACGGGTTTATGGTTGTGGTACACGGTTCATTGTTACCACCACCCAAGTCCAAGCCCATCACTAAAAGTCTGTCACGCATCTCTAGGTAATTGACCTCTATTTACCGTCCTCGACTCGTAACTTAAAATAAACGAATACATATAATTTATACTAATTAATTTAATTATGAGAATATAATTTTATTAGAACTAACATAAAATATATAAAATTTAGGATTTAATTATAATTATAACTTAAATAATAAAACAAGTATAATTGAGAAATAAATATAAATATGAAATATATTTAATTATAAATATATTATCAAAATTATAGAAATACGAAAGAAATGTCATTTTATGAAATACTCGTCAAATATAAAATGATTATGAAATATGAAATAATCGTAAAAATACAATTTATAAATAATAACAGTTTACGTAAAATACTTTATAAACATTCCATTTGAAATACTTGTATAAAGCATGATTTTACTGCCGCTAACCGAGGTTAAAATACGGGGTATTACAGTCTTCCCTCCTTAAAATGAACTTCGTCCCGAAGTTCGCCACCCCATAACGGTAATGAAACATATAACAAGCATGCAACAAATACAAGTAGTACTTACATAGACTTCAAAACACGAAATGTTACATTCTACCCTCGTTAAGAAAACTTTGTCCCCAAAGTTTAACGCATAACTAAGTTAAAGATACTTCACGAATCGCAGTATAATGCATAACAGAAATGATTATCAAGTATATTCAAACAATCACGACATATCAATTTTACATCCTATAACAATTAGTCATATGATAAACCTTTAAGATTTTACAATCCTATCCTCCTTAAAGCATGGTTACGTCCTCGTAACCCCATTACAAAATTCCACATCCAGTGTTTAAGCAATCATCGAAACAACAGTCATAAGTCATCTGATAAGTTAATTACCCTATGCTAGACAACTATCATCCGGCTTTTAAAGCAATCAAACACAGT
The DNA here is from genome assembly GCA_029255685.2 of Silene conica. Lineage (NCBI taxonomy): Eukaryota > Viridiplantae > Streptophyta > Magnoliopsida > Caryophyllales > Caryophyllaceae > Silene > Silene conica. The sequence goes on from CM055313.2 coordinate 57,220,394, forward strand.
TGACAATTTCACATTACGCAGTAAAACAAAATCAGGGTAGCTAACACATATATACCCTTGAAATCTCATTTAACACAAACTTAACATATTTACACCAATGTAGACAATTGGCTAACTCATAGTTCATAATTGACAAATTAAAACATTTCATGATCATAATCATGTTATAGAAAAGACATAAGGCAACTTTAACTAATCTAATTAACGTGGAGCATTGACATATTTCCCGAGGTATACCACAATCTTAGACTAGCAAAACTGCTTAGCATCTTCACGTTTAAGAAGTTAAACCAATTAATTAATTCAATATATTGTGATCAGATTGTGAACATAGCGATATGCAATTCACTTTATGGCATGACAATATACATGAAGAAGTTATAAAGATTATTATCGCAGGGAACTAGGCAAAGATATACCATATATATATGAAAGGACATCAACAAGATTCACATTGTTCAAAATACTCACAATTACTTATGACAGTTAGATTGTTATATCATGCTAATAAGTTTACCAGTTAAATTCATTCCATCACGTGTCCAGATTCTTCTCTGATGAACATGATTTTAACATTACATATGAACACCACGTAAGTATTTTTAGGTCATAGCAATAGAAAGCAATAGCGTCCGTATAATTGAAACTACTTTATATAAAACTCAACGAAATAGCAAGGTTATATTATCATATAATAACGTTCATATTCATATCATACGTCTATCGTACATACTACTAATGCCATGTTAGTGCATTACATGGTTACATCACATAATTCATATTCGATTAAACTTTTATATTTAAAACTTTATCGTTTTAACAATCATACATCACGCAGCAACTTCCAAAAATCATAAGTAAATAACCGCTTAGCTATTCTGCGAGCTATTATAGTTTTTAGAAAATATAAGGAAGTAATTAATCATATAAAAGAGAATAAATTGCAAAGCTTAAGGAAAATTGTTTATGACAAATTTTACAACTCGGTTGGTCTGGACAAAAACTTTACAGCAATTAGACAGAAAATTAGGCAACTTGCAAAAATCACAATTAAATAACTACTCATTAAGATTTTACGTGGCTTATCATTTTGAAAACATCAATGAATATTCTAAACAGTGGAGTTAAAATTATGCACAAACAATAATCACGTTTTAAATGATTTCCTTTGCAAAAACATGGGTCAAAACGGAAATGTACCGTAACAATCTGACCACTGTCAACTAAAGTATTTATTTCTCTCAAAATATAATTCATATTAACATGAAACCAAAAGCATTGGAAAGCTAAAACAGAAGGTTATGACACGTAAAATTTTCACATTCATATAGAGAACACATTGTAAATGGTAGTTCGTACAAACAAGGTAAAATTCTGAAAATTTATTACAAATTTTGGTTTCTAAAAAAAATTTCTTCACATTATCACATTTAAACATAATCATTCCTTCTCTAGAATGTGTGAACATGTCATTTGAAGCATTGAAATCACATTGCACCATATTAGCAATTATTCATCATTTCCAACTAAAATTGTCATCCAGAAAGCGGTAACGATTGTGAAACTGAAAAGTATAATCAATTAAATAACTTAATAATTATATAAGTATAAACAATGCATTAGTTTCTACCATCGCAATAAACACAGCAGATTTACGTACGTAAATATATCCTAGAAATCACGAAGGTGCTACTTATTATCAATTCATTACACATATCATTATATTATATCTCTACCTAAGGGTACAGGGATTATATAGCCGCATGCATCTCACCAGACATAGATTAATATAACATATAAATCTTATCATTCTTATTCAATACAAAACAATATATTACATAGTTGCGATAGTCATTTAGTGACCAGATATCATATAGACATTTCAAAACACCAAAATTATATGATCATATCACTCCAAATTATTGTTAAATAAATATACAACCATTCTCTGAAAATTTCAGTTCACTCATTCAGATCAATCAGCATTTTAAGATCAGTCGTATTCGTCTAATGCACATCATCATACAAGTCAAGCTTATATTTCAAAAATCACATTCCAATTTTCATGTTCTCAATACTTGAAAATCATACATCTCAATCAACATTCAATATAAGTCTCATACAACACAGATTTCCAACCATATTTCACATTATACTTACCTCATTCCTTTTCTGCGAAAACGTTAGTACAATATATATATATTTGGTCCTGTCCTTTATTCTATACTACCCACGCTCTACATCTCTCAAGGGTGACTAGGTTAGACTGAAAGGGCCTGTGGCTTGGTTTGAGGGGGCCCCTAACTCATCCCAATCCTGGGGCTCCTAACAGTTACTAACCTGGGGTTCATTTTATTAGACTCCTCCTAAGTTCATTCATTTTTATTCATTTGTTATTAGGCCTGAGGATCGTTCGCTCTGATACCACTTTGTAACACCCCCATTTATTTAAGAGCCTTTAGCAAGACATTCTCAAATAAATAGAGCTGTTACCATCTCGAAAAGACCGAGGTAGTGAATAACAAGTAAACAAACCAAAGTACTTTATATAAAAACTGATTAAATTTAAACTTTTGATATTACATCGATTACACAAAGAATAAAAGTACAACTGATAACATCTAACTATGTGATCTAATTCTAAGTAGGTCCAAGCCATGTCTCTCTCTCCTTGCCCAAGCTCCTAGTCCATCTGTCTCTGACCTGTAAAATCTACTCCCCATTCAGGATCATCGTAGGTGTACACGAATACACTGTCAACCTCGCGGTTGAGTAGGGTAACACACTAATAAATAATGCAACAATTATGATATGCAATGCCATGATATGCTCGAGCTCAATCACAATCTCAATCTCAAACTCATACCCGTGCACCAAGCCATACCGAACCTCCTGGCAGACTATAATCGGTCGTCACCGAACACCAGCTCAATAGCTGATAAGACACCAGGCCTGGTCTGCAGAACCACCCTGGGCTTTATATCAGAACAATCTCTGACCATAACTTTCTCAGTAACCAATGCATATGCTATGCTCATGAATGCAACGATATAATTATTCAATCATGCTATCAAATAATGAAATGCTCATGCCATTACCAATAACCCACAATCAATCCGACCATCATATAAATCATACTCGGCATCCATAATGTAACAGCCCGTATTTTCGTAAAATCTAATTTAAGCTTTTTAAATTATTTTACGTAATAAAATAATATTTATAGTTTACTTCGAAAGATTTTAATTTAATAAGTAAGATCCGTCTTAAGAACCTTAAGTCCTTAAGACGAATACAAACTTGGTAAACTTAAACTCGTATCTTAAATATTCGTTCAAGTGTCCGACCCATTTTATTTACTCGGAAAGGACAGTCCATAAAACCCCATAAACCCCCTTTTAATCGACATCTTCATCCCCTCACAACTCATTTCACTGTAAAAATAATCCTCACAAAACCTTCATTTTATTCATCTCTTTTTGAGGAATTCTTCATCATCCGTTCATCGATTTGAGGTAACAATAACATTTTTGGAATTCTCATTCAATTTCCAAGCCATCTATCACTTTAGTTTTTCATTTCTCTCACTTCGAAAAATCTGTCCATTTTGCAAGGAATCGTTTTATATCCTAAATTTCGGTTTCTTTGTTTGTAGGAGTGGGCTTAGACGATCCAGAGGTCGATAGCTACTTGGTTGAGGAGGATCTTTAGCCGGAAAAGCTTGAAAGGTGACGAGAAACTCGGCCTTTATGTGTATATTAGCAAGTTTGTTGTGTTCTTGTATTTAGTTTCTGATTTTGTTGAAATATAATACTTAAAGGACTTAGTAACATGTTTAGGAATGTGTTATTGTGTTGAATTCAAGCTTGTTGATGTTCTTAATATCATATGTTGTTTTTCTGAAATTTGCACATTTTGCGACGGATACTCGATATAAATATTTGAGGATTGTTATGGGACTTGGATGCTGTTAGGATAGTGATAATTGATGTTTATAATGTTGGGCAAATCATGCTTGTAGTGTTTATTGAAGTTTTCATGTCGATTTTGTGAAGTTTAAACTTGGGTGGAAAATGCGATTTTGCGTTACAGGCTCTCTGAGCCGGTCGACCGACCGGCCGCCGGTCGACCGGCTGGGAGTGCGTTTGTGTGTTTTTCGTATTTTTGAGAAATTGGCCTTGGACTGCCAGCCGGCCGACCGGCCGCCTGCCGACCGGCTGGTAGTCCCTTGTGTCGTGTTTTGTTTGCGAAAAACCTAAGTAGAAAGGGAGCCCAGCCGGCAGACCGGCCGCCTGCCAGCCAGCTGGGATTGTATTTGGGTTGGTTTACGGAATAGCAAAGGCTAGGGAAATGGGGTTCCCAGCCGGCCGACCGGCTGCCTGCCGACCGGCTGGGAGTCCTTGTGTGGTTTGTTTTCGAAAAGAGAAGTGTAGGCTGAGGAGGTCACCAGCCGGCTGACCGGCTGCCTGCCGACCGGCTGGGGACCCCTGTAAGCTAATTTTGGATTTTGAAATCTGTAATTCGTTTGTAACTTTCAAACGGTTAATCGGTTTTGATTGAAACTCGTTTTGTGTACCTTCGACATGTATTTGAGGTCCCCGGAGGATGGGCAACATTATATTGGGTTCGCGAATGGAGTAAGGATAGAGACCCCCCGGTCGGGTAACCGAAAGGGAAACCGGCTCTCCCTCATCTTAGTTCCCGGGGTCAATTAAATGTTGATTAGAAGTTGAAAGGTAGAGTTATAGAGTAGTTCATAGACTTGGATGATATTGTTTTGATGCGTATTAAGTTATGCCTTAAGCTGGACTCTGAACTTAATACGTGGGTTGTTTGTCGTGTATGGGAACATGCGTGGAGTTTTCGCCTCTGAGTTCCATACATGTCTGTTTGTCGTGTCTGGGACATGCGTTGAGTTTTCGCCTCTGAGTCCAGACATGTATGTGTGATCGCGTCAGGACATGCCTTAAGCTGGCCTCTGAGTCTGACGAGTAGAGCAACTGCACGACGGGGCAGTCAGGTTGTCATACCTTACCCGGAGTGCAGGTGTTTGGTGCTAGAACATGCGTTGAGTTTTCGCCTCTGAGTTTAGTACCTTGTGATGTGGTAGGGGAACATGCGTTGAGTTTTCGCCTCTGAGTTCCTTACTTGTGATAGTGAATTGAATGCTAGTCCATGCGTTAAGTTTTCGCCTCTGAGTCTAGTGTTCTGCGATAGCCGGTCCATGCGTTGAGTTTTCGCCTCTGAGTCCTCGCTTGATATTGTGAACTTGGTATCTAGGTTATGCGTTAAGATGTCGCCTCTGAACCTTTATACTTGCTGAATGTTTGGTAACTAGGTTATGTCTTAAGTTGACCGCTGAACCTCTTTACTTGATGTTATATCTGCTTGCCTTAGAGTTGGTACAGTGTCAGATATGCATGTTGAAGTTTATGATTATATTGCTTGAGTTGTAATCTGTTCATCCAAGGCATTGGATGACTCTTTTATCGGTTTCATAAATAGTTGGATTGAAAGACCCCCCGACTGGGTAACCAGTAGGGAAACCGGCTCTCCTTCCTAACGGTTTATGAAGTTGGTTGAGAGCGGTGCACTAGAGTCTGTATGTTAGTAAGAGATCAGGTGATGAGATATTTATGCTTCACATGTTGATATATGTTGGAGTGTTCTGTATTGTTTTATGTGTTGTCACAAAAGGTGGCTAGGAGAACTCTAGTCACTCCCCACTGATTGTGGCGTACATGTTTTCATGTATGTAGGTACATGCAGGTTGGAGATGGGATCACAGGAGGGCTAGCGAGTGATGATCCTTCATCATATGACTTATACCCTATCGTTAGCTAGACTGTTAGACTTTGTGACTTTACGTTTTGGTGCCTGTAGGGATGTTCCATCCCAGGCTGTGTATATATTTCATTTCCGTACTTAGAACTGTTACTTATCTATTTCAGTTTATGTTTCTGTTTCAGTTTAAGACTTCTCGCATGTTGTTTATGTTTTAAAAAGTTTTAATTCCGCTGCATTTTTAGTACTTTTGTATGTTTATATTTCCGCTTTCGCGAGGGGTTTTACAGTTGGTATCAGAGCATTATTCCTCCCAACGCACTCATGTGACCCCCAACCTTAACTTGACCAAATAGACAAATAATGAATGAGAGATGGGTTGATCTAAGGATTTATTTTGTAGTCTATTTGTGATTGCTAATTGCTAAGCTAATACTTGTTTTCTCTTTTGAAGGATGGTGAGACCTAGGGCTGCTGATAACATTGTACTGCAAGCAATTCAGCATTTTCTTGAGACTCAGAGACAGCAAGCAGAGAATGTTCCACCTCCTCCACCGCCAGGCAACGAGGCTAATCGTCCTGGTAGTTTCTCATGGATAGCTTCGCAGATGTCCCGTAGCCACGTGAAGACTTATGGTGGCGAGGTCGATCCGGTAGCTCTTACCGAGTGGTTCAGAGAGATGGGAAAGAGCTTCACTATGTATTCGGTGGGTAGAGAGGATAGAGTGCGGCTAGCCACTCACTTTCTTACCCTTGAGGCCGATAGGTGGTGGGCATTGACAGGACCTACTTTCACTCTTGATCCTTTGTTCGATTGGGAGGCTTTTAAGGATAAGCTCGAGACGAGGTTCTATCCTAAAGAGCTCAGATCACAGCGACTCAAAGAATTCATTGATTTAAAGCAAGGCAAGATGTCAGTTCAGGAGTTTACAGACCGATTCAACCAGCTTGCTCACTTCGCATCGAGATTTGTCAGAGATGAGGCCGAGAGAGTCTACTTTTACCGTGGCAAACTAGGGCCACGCATCGAGATCATGGTTCGTCGAGATTCGACTTCTTTTGTAGAGGTATATGATGATGCTATTTGGGCCGAGAGTTCTATTCGTGCCATAGATGCTGAGACCCGTGTTGCTACTTCTAGTGTGACTCCTCACCAGAGATCAGTGTACCAGGGGAAGAGACCATTTGTTCCTTCTACTTCTTCGCCTTCTTCTCAGAAGAAGCGTTTTGAGAGGTTCTCTGCTCCGGTTGCTAAGACCACATTTCACACCGACACTGCTTCTACTGTTTGCCGCCGTTGTGGTAAACCGCTTCATCCAGGGTTTGATTGTTTCAAGAATGCCTATAAGTGCTATACTTGTAATGGATACGGGCATAGGTCCTTTGATTGTCCTGAGAAGGATACTGTTCTTGGCAAGGCTGCCACTGCTGCTGCAGCAACTAGAGGAGGAAAGCCGAAAGGGAAGATTTTTGTGATGACTAGGGCTGAGGCTGAGGCTCATCCAGACATTGTTGCCGGTATTTTTTCTGTTCTTGGCGCTGAGTGCCTTATTTTGTTCGATACTGGAGCTTCTCTTTCTTTTATATCGACTCAGTTCGCAGACCGTTTAGCTCTTGAGTCTTCATTGGTTGAGGAGACTTCCATTTCCTTACCTTCTGGAGACGTGTTTTCCTGCTCTTCGTCCCATAGGGATGTTCCTATTATTATTGGTCAAGCCACATTTCCAGCGGACTTACTGAGATTTCCTCTCGAGGAATTTGACATTATCCTCGGTATGGATTGGTTATCGCGATACCATGCTCGCTTCGAGTGTCGCGACCAGAAAATCTGCTTGAGGAGTTCTTCAGGAGTTCGTGTTTCCTATAGGGGAACTCGCCCTCAAAGGGGTGTTCGTGTTATATCTTCGATGAAAGCATCTCATCTTATTAGGAAAGGTTGCCAAGCCTTCCTGTGTGTTGTTACAGCTGCTAAGCCATCGCTACCGAAGCTTGAGGATGTAGCCGTTGTTCGTGAGTATCCAGATGTTTTCCCAGATGACTTGCCAGGGATACCGCCAGAGAGAGATGTGGAGTTTACTATTGAGCTTGTTCCAGGTACCGGACCGATTTATAAAGCTCCTTACCGTATGGCTCCGCCAGAGTTGAAAGAGTTGAAGCAGCAATTGGAAGAGATGATCGAGAAAGGGTTCATTAGACCGAGTGCTTCTCCGTGGGGTGCTCCCGTTTTGTTCGTAAAGAAGAAAGATGGTTCCATGAGACTTTGCATTGACTATAGAGAGCTGAACCGAGTGACTGTGAAGAATAGATATCCTTTGCCTAGGATAGATGACTTGTTTGACCAGTTGAGAGGTGCTTCGAGGTTTTCTAAGATTGATCTTCGATCGGGTTATCATCAGATTCCAGTGAGAGAGGTTGATATTGCGAAGACTGCTTTTCGTACCTGATATGGGCATTTTGAGTTCGTGGTTATGCCTTTTGGGTTGACTAATGCACCTGCTACCTTCATGGATCAGATGAACCGTACCTTTAGTGAGTATCTTGACACTTGTGTTGTGGTGTTTATTGATGATATCCTCATTTACTCTAAGACCGATGAGGAGCATGCTGAGCATCTTAGATTGATTCTTGGGATTTTACGTCGTCAGAAGTGGTTCGCAAAGTTCTCTAAGTGTGAGTTTTGGCTTTCAAAGGTTGCATTTCTTGGACATGTGATATCTAGTGAGGGAGTTATGGTTGATCCCGCGAAGATTGAGGCCGTTGTTGATTGGGAGAGTCCCAAAGATGTTGGAGAGATCCGTAGTTTCCTTGGATTGGCTTGTTATTATCGTAGATTTGTTGAGGATTTCTCTAGATTGGCTCGCCCCATGACTCAATTAGTGAAGAAAGAAGCCAAATTTGTGTGGACCGACAAGTGCGAGAGTTCTTTTCAGGAGTTGAAGACCAGATTGACTTCCGCCCCCGTGTTAGCTTTGCCAGAGATCGGAGTTGACTTTGATGTGTATTGTGATGCTTCGATGTTAGGACTAGGATGCGTACTGATGCAGAGTGGTAAGGTGATAGCCTACTCATCTAGACAGTTGAGAGTTCATGAGGTGAACTATCCGACACATGATTTGGAGTTGGCTGCAGTCGTTCATGCTCTGAAGATGTGGCGACATTACCTGATTGGATCCCACTGTCGTATTTTCACAGATCACAAGAGTCTAAAGTACATTTTTAACCAGAAAGACCTTAACATGAGACAGAGACGTTGGCTAGAGTTGGTGAAAGATTACGACATCGAGTTGTTTTATCATGAGGGAAAAGCCAATGTAGTTGCTGATGCGCTTAGCCGCAAGACTTCTCACTCGATGAGTGCCATGAGAGTGTTGCCCGATGAGTTGTGTTCCGAGTTCCGGAAGCTGAGGTTAGAGATGGTGGGTAGTGGTTTTGATTGGTTAGCTGCTATTACTGCCGAGCCGTCTTTATATTGGGAGATTCGCCAGAGTTTACCTTCAGATGCCAATTTCAAGAAGTTTGAGGCTAAGATTTCGAGTGGTGTTGCACCTGACTTAGTGATTGATGCTGATGGTTTCCTTAAGTTCCGTGGTAGGATGTATGTTCCCGATGTGCCAGATCTGAGGAAGAGGGTTCTTGATGATGCTCATTTGACACCGTATTCAGTTCATCCGGGTAGAGAGAGGATGCACAAGGACTTAGGACTTATATTTTGGTGGCCCGGAATGAAGAAGGACATTCTGGATTATGTTAGTAGGTGCTTGACTTGTCAACAAGTCAAGATAGACCATAGGAGGCCTGGTGGTTTGCCACAGCCGCTTCCCGTTCCTCAGTGGAAGTGGGAGTGTATATCTATGGACTTCGTTACAGCATTGCATAAGACAGTTGGAGGCAAGGATGCGATTTGGGTTATTGTGGATAGGCTAACTAAGTGTGCCAGATTTGTGCCTATCAGAGAGACATGGGATATGGACCGTTTAGCAAGGGCTTATATTGCTGAGATAGTCCGTTATCATGGTGTCCCGAAGGAGATCGTTTCAGATCGAGATCCGAGGTTTTGTTCTAGGTTCTGGAAGGCTTTACAGGAGGCTATGGGTAGCCGTTTGTTGATGAGTACTGCTTTTCATGCCGCGACCGATGGGCAATCCGAGAGGACCATACAGACACTAGAGGATTTGCTCCGCGCTTGTGCCCTCGATTTTCAGAGTTCTTGGGAGCAGTGTTTGCCGTTGGTAGAGTTTTCTTACAACAACAGTTACCATGCTTCCATTGGTATGGCTCCGTACGAGGCTCTTTACGGAAGGAAGTGTCGTAGCCCGATCTGTTGGGATCAGGCGAGTGACGTGCGCGACCTTGGACCTGACCAGCTAGCTGAGACCATTGACCGTGTACAGCTCATTAGGAATAGGATGAAAGCCGCTCAGGACCGGCAGAAGTCCTATGCTGATGTCCGTCATAGACCCTTAGAGTTCGAGGAGGGTGACAGTGTCTTTTTGAGGGTGTCTCCGATGAAGGGCGTCAAAAGGTTTGGCGTTAAGGGCAAGCTAAGCCCTAAGTACATTGGACCTTTTGTGATCGCGAAGAAGATTGGCGCCGTAGCGTACCGTTTGGACTTGCCTCCTGGTTTGGGCAAGGTTCATAACGTCTTTCACGTTTCCCAGCTCCGCAGATATGTTAGTGATCCGAGTCATGTACTGCACAGAGAGATCGAGAACCTAGAGCCGAGTCTTGCCTTCGAGGAGCGTCCAGTGAAGATCCTCGACCGACAGGAGAGGAAGCTTAGGAGCAAGGTGGTGCCCTTGGTGAAGATTTTATGGCGTTGCGGTGATGTCGAGGAGCAGACATTGGAGACTGAGGCATCGATGCATGCTGCACATCCCTTCTTATTCGATTGAGGTATAGTATATAGATTTTTATCCGTTCGAGTTTCGAGGACGAAACTTTTTGAAGTTGGGGTGATTGTAACAGCCCGTATTTTCGTAAAATCTAATTTAAGCTTTTTAAATTATTTTACGTAACAAAATAATATTTTAATAATTTACTTCGAAAGATTTTAATTTAATAAGTAAGATCCGTCTTAAGAACCTTAAGTCCTTAAGACGAATACAAACTTGGTAAACTTAAACTCGTATCTTAAATATTCGTTCAAGTGTCCGACCCATTTTATTTACTCGGAAAGGACAGTCCATAAAACCCCATAAACCCCCTTTTAATCGACATCTTCATCCCCTCACAACTCATTTCACTGTAAAAATAATCCTCACAAAACCTTCATTTTATTCATCTCTTTTGGAGGAATTCTTCATCATCCGTTCATCGATTTGAGGTAACAATAACATTTTTGGAATCCTCATTCAATTTCCAAGCCATCTATCACTTTAGTTTTTCATTTCTCTCACTTCGAAAAATCTGTCCATTTTGCAAGGAATCGTTTTATATCCTAAATTTCGGTTTCTTTGTTTGTAGGAGTGGGCTTAGACGATCCAGAGGTCGATAGCTACTTGGTTGAGGAGGATCTTTAGCCGGAAAAGCTTGAAAGGTGACGATAATGAGAAACTCGGCCTTTATGTGTATATTAGCAAGTTTGTTGTGTTCTTGTATTTAGTTTCTGATTTTGTTGAAATATAATACTTAAAGGACTTAGTAACATGTTTAGGAATGTGTTATTGTGTTGAATTCAAGCTTGTTGATGTTCTTAAGGTCATATGTTGTTTTTCTGAAATTTGCACATTTTGCGACGGATACTCGATATAAATATTTGAGGATTGTTATGGGACTTGGATGCTGTTAGGATAGTGATAATTGATGTTTATAATGTTGGGCAAATCATGCTTGTAGTGTTTATTGAAGTTTTCATGTCGATTTTGTGAAGTTTAAACTTGGGTGGAAAATGCGATTTTGCGTTACAGGCTCTCTGAGCCGGTCGACCGACCGGCCGCCGGTCGACCGGCTGGGAGTGCGTTTGTGTGTTTTTCGTATTTTTGAGAAATTGGCCTTGGACTGCCAGCCGGCCGACCGGCCGCCTGCCGACCGGCTGGTAATCCCTTGTGTCGTGTTTTGTTTGCGAAAAACCTAAGTAGAAAGGGAGCCCAGCCGGCAGACCGGCCGCCTGCCAGCCGGCTGGGATTGTATTTGGGTTGGTTTACGGAATAGCAAAGGCTAGGGAAATGGGGTTCCCAGCCGGCCGACCGGCTGCCTGCCGACCGGCTGGGAGTCCTTGTGTGGTTTGTTTTCGAAAAGAGAAGTGTAGGCTGAGGAGGTCACCAGCCGGCTGACCGGCTGCCTGCCGACCGGCTGGGGATCCCTGTAAGCTAATTTTGGATTTTGAAATCTGTAATTCGTTTGTAACTTTCAAACGGTTAATCGGTTTTGATTGAAACTCGTTTTGTGTACCTTCGACATGTATTTGAGGTCCCCGGAGGATGGACAACATTATATTGGGTTCGGGAATGGAGTAAGGATAGAGACCCCCCGGTCGGGTAACCGAAAGGGAAACCGGCTCTCCCTCATCTTAGTTCCCGGGGTCAATTAAATGTTGATTAGAAGTTGAAAGGTAGAGTTATAGAGTAGTTCATAGACTTGGATGATATTGTTTTGATGCGTATTAAGTTATGCCTTAAGCTGGCCTCTGAACTTAATACGTGGGTTGTTTGTCGTGTATGGGAACATGCGTGGAGTTTTCGCCTCTGAGTTCCATACATGTCTGTTTGTCGTGTCTGGGACATGCGTTGAGTTTTCGCCTCTGAGTCCAGACATGTATGTGTGATCGCGTCAGGACATGCCTTAAGCTGGCCTCTGAGTCTGACGAGTAGAGCAACTGCACGACGGGGCAGTCAGGTTGTCATACCTTACCCGGAGTGCAGGTGTTTGGTGCTAGAACATGCGTTGAGTTTTCGCCTCTGAGTTTAGTACCTTGTGATGTGGTAGGGGAACATGCGTTGAGTTTTCGCCTCTGAGTTCCTTACTTGTGATAGTGAATTGAATGCTAGTCCATGCGTTAATTTTTCGCCTCTGTGTCTAGTGTTCTGCGATAGCCGGTCCATGCGTTGAGTTTTCGCCTCTGAGTCCTCGCTTGATATTGTGAACTTGGTATCTAGGTTATGCGTTAAGATGTCGCCTCTGAACCTTTATACTTGCTGAATGTTTGGTAACTAGGTTATGTCTTAAGTTGACCGCTGAACCTCTTTAATTGATGTTATATCTACTTGCCTTAGAGTTGGTACAGTGTCAGATATGCATGTTGAAGTTTATGATTATATTGCTTGAGTTGTAATCTGTTCATCCAAGGCATTGGATGACTCTTTTATCGGTTTCATAAATAGTTGGATTGAAAGCCCCCCCGACTGGGTAGCCAGTAGGGAAACCGGCTCTCCTTCCTAACGGTTTATGAAGTTAGTTGAGAGCCGTGCACTAGAGTCTGCATGTTAGTAACAGATCAGGTGATGAGATATTTATGCTTCACATGTTGATATATGTTGGAGTGTTCTGTATTGTTTTATGTGTTACGTGTTGTCACAAAAGGTGGCTAGGAGAACTCTAGTCACTCCCCACTGATTGTGGCGTACATGTTTTCATGTATGTAGGTACATGCAGGTTGGAGATGGGATCACAGGAGGGCTAGCGAGTGATGATCCTTCATCATATGACTTATACCCTATCGTTAGCTAGACTGTTAGACTTTGCGACTTTACGTTTTGGTGCCTGTAGGGATGTTCCATCCCAGGCTGTGTATATATTTCATTTCCGTACTTAGAACTGTTACTTATCTATTTCAGTTTCTGTTTCTGTTTCAGTTTAAGACTTCTCGCATGTTGTTTATCTTTTAAAAAGTTTTAATTCCGCTGCATTTTTAGTACTTTGTATGTTTATATTTCCGCTTTCGCGAGGGGTTTTACACATAACACATAGTACCACATCCATTCATATCACATCGTAGAGTATAAGGTCAGTGTATCCTACCTGGATAGCAATATAATCGCATCACGCAGCTAACATCCAATCAATCGAATCACGTCATTACATACCCAACACCTAACAAAATAATATACTTAATTACTAACTAACACAATTACGCAACTAATATAATATATCAATTATTCAAATTAATCATTTAAATTATATATATTACGCATAATGAGACCGTATTAAACGTGACTACTTCGATTAACTTGACCAACCCGTCCTTATTACTTTTATAACTAACTTCGATTAAACAAACGAACATAGAAAATATAATATATAATCAAACTATTGATAACCGTCACATATAATAATTCACTTAACAATCTTAATAATTATTAACATAAACAATATTTACTAATAATACTAATACTAACAATACTAGCAATAACAATAATACGATGCTAATTATAATTAATAACAATATTAATAATAATAATAATAATAATAATAATAGCATGTAATAATAATAATAATAATAATAATACTAATAATAATGATAATAAAATTAACCCACCATGGAACACGATGTACACCTTAATAACGCAAACATTGACATTCAATCAACCTCCCTCAAAACCGACGACACATCAGCCCTTCATGACCAAACAACAACAGCCCCAACACCCTCTTTTCCCGTCACTACTACCACCAGCCTAGCCTCCTACGACCACCATCACTAGCCCTAAACTCACCTACTTACTACCAACTACCACTCCTACACCTTGGATACCTCCATAGGCCGCCACAACAACCACCACTACAACTATAAACAGCCTCCACACACACGCGGTTAACTCTGTTTTTCATTGACTCGTATGTACACTCCTTACTTCTCTCGCATTTTCACTCACCACTATGCCCACATACTACCCCTAGCCACCACCGTGGTCACCACTGACCCAGGGTGGTTCTATGGGTGGTACCCATGTGTTCTCGTTCACCCACGAGACAACACGAAACCAACCCAAAAACTGCTGCTGATGAACAAGGACTGTAATTCCCCTGTTTCCCGTCGACACCGCATAACTGTCGATACAAGGTCCTCCGGTCACCAAACACCACCCCAAAACCACCACAATAGACTATCAACATCCCCCCACCATAACCCATCAACTCGTACAAAGACACGACCCAAAACTGAACTTGAATTACGAACTAAACTAAAAAAACGAAACAGAGTTTTCGTACAGTATTGCTACTGTCGACATTATGGGGGTTGTTGTAGTAGTCACGGTGGTGCCATGGCGGTTTAAAGATGACAAACAAGTTATTCATATTACAAGGATTACCCATAACAAGAAAAATCAGATTCGAAGGTCCAAAACATACGAGAAACATAGTCTTAAACTTACAGGCGCGCATGGGTGTTTACGAAGATGGCGACGGCTGTGTTACTACTGCTTTCCTTCTCTTCTAATCACGATTGTCACTTTAGATTAGGGTTCTTGTTTAGTTTGGTTTAGGGGAGGCACATGAGGTGATAGAGGAGTAGGGTTTCCAATGTGAATGTCGAAGGTTACAACTTGTGAATGTCGATGGATAGGTGAATTAGGGTTGTATGTCGTGTAGTGTGTTGATCGGTTAACGGGTTTATGGTTGTGTTACACGGTTCATTGTTACCACCACCCAAGTCCAAGCCCATCACTAAAAGTCTGTCACGCATCTCTAGGTAATTGGCCTCTATTTACCGTCCTCGACTCGTAACTTAAAATAAACGAGTACATATAATTTATACTAATTAAATTAATTATGAGAATATAATTTTATTAGAACTAACATAAAATATATAAAATTTAGGATTTAATTATAATTATAACTTAAATAATAAAACAAGTATAATTGAGAAATAAATATAAATATGA
The DNA here is from genome assembly GCA_029255685.2 of Silene conica. Classification (NCBI taxonomy): domain Eukaryota; kingdom Viridiplantae; phylum Streptophyta; class Magnoliopsida; order Caryophyllales; family Caryophyllaceae; genus Silene; species Silene conica. The sequence continues at coordinate 57,235,999 of CM055313.2, forward strand.
AATATATTTAATTATAAATATATTATCAAAATTAAAGAAATACGAAAGAAATGTCATTTTATGAAATACTCGTCAAATATAAAATGATTATAAAATACGAAATAATCGTAGAAATACGATTTATAAATAATAACAGTTTACGTAAAATACTTTATAAACATTCCATTTGAAATACTTGTATAAAGCATGGTTTGACTGCCTCTGACCGAGGTTAAAATACGGGGTATTACAGTTATAAGGCAAATAACACAATTTGGGGCTCCCAGACGGTTGGTCACAGGCGGCCGGCTGACCGGCTGAGAGTCCCTTCAACACGCAAAAACAACATGAAGGGCCTCCCAGCCGGCCGGCTGGCTGCCGGGTCACCGGGTGGGGACCCCTTCTTCTCTTCTCGCGAAACAAAAACAAGAAACAACAAATGGGACTCCCAGCCGGCCGGCCGGCTGCCGGTCCACCGGCTGCGGACCCGATCCCAAAAGTTTCGCAAAAAGTCCCAATACCAAATGGGGCTCTGAGCCGGTTGGTCGGCCGCCGGTCGGTCGACCGGCTCAGAGGCCCTATTCACGAAATTCGCAAAACTCGACATCTCTAATTCGTTCAATACTTTACCAATCCGTCTTAAACATGATTCTAAGCAACGATTCCACATTTCCAGCATGTATACAATATCAAATAAACACAAAGACATGTATACAATTATTTATTTCATGAATCAATAAGAAAATCACAAATTTAACCGGTCTTAAAATGTATACTCTTTAATCGACTTCCTCATCAAATTCATCATTAAATCTTCATAAAAATCAGTTTGTATAACATAATAAGAACATTAAGCAACATAGACCATACTAACATTCACCAAAACACCACAATTTCACATAATATGCTAATTTAGACAAAAAGGCCGAGTTACTCGTAATCGTCACCTTTGCTCCGCGAATTCACCGGGTTCCTCTTCAATAATCACTAGCTCTTCTTCCGGGTTGTCTCGAGTACCACCTAGAAGCACAAAAATACGGATTAAGTGGGTAATTTCGTGATTAGGGCAAAACAGCCCCGAAATGAAGATTCACGAAACTGAAAACGAAAGTGATAGGAAGATCACAAATTTTGAGAGGATTCCGAATATGTAAAATTTACCTCGATACGAGTAGCGGAAGGCTTCGAGATGTTCTTTTGAAGTTCTTAAAGATGAAGAGAAATGGAGAGTTTGAGTCACTGTGTTTGTGTTTAGGGTAAAATGAAATGTCGATGGATGAAGGAGGAGGGTTTTTCTTTTTATTTAAAGAGTCGGGTTTGCTTTATTTAACTGAAGCGGAAAAGTAAGACGGGATATTATTAAATAAACAAGGCGTCTTAAGCTTAAATGATTTTAAGACGAAACTTAACGAAAATCTTAAAAATATAAACTACGACTATTATTAAAATATTATTAAATTCCGGAAATTACTTTAAATTATTAAAATATTCCTTTACGAAAATGCGGGATGTTACACTAAGCCTAAAATAAAGCATAGGTGATCTCTCATCCCCCGTCTCCCCGTCTCCCCGTCATTTTGAACAAAATCTGTCAAACCATATCGATTTCTCCCTTCATGTGTCTCCTTTTCTCACATTTTTCCCCATGTCCCCTTCTTCACTAATTCTTTTTCAAATGAGCCTCCCTCCCCCTCCCCCCCCCCCCCCCCCCTCTCGCGCTTCTAGTTCTCTTCTTCTTCTCTTTTCCCTTTCCCTTTTCATTCCTTTCATCCTTACTTAGAATCATGCGAAAATGAACATGGTTTTCTTTGTCCTTTCCTTTCCCTTGTAAATCCTCATTCGTGTTGGGAAATGTGTCCTCAACAATAGTGCGATCACGTCAATGAATATTAATCATTGTCAAATCTTATGATAAGAATATGCAAGGGATGATCCGATATTATATATAGTCAACTGACCAACATTAATCGGTAATGATTGGCTAACTAGAGTTTGACATTACTGTCGTATGACGGTGGTGGTCAGTTGATCCCTTTAGGTCACACCTATAGGACAATCCCCTTAATTGATATGTTGATCAATAGTATACGATACGAATTGATCAAATTCCTTAAAATCGAATATCGAGAAATCAGAGGTTGAATCTTAATGTAAGATTTATATTTGAAATTGATGTGTCGATTGTCAAATATTAATCGATATTTTTGAAATATCGAAATTAGAATGTGAAAGGTTCGTGGTTATAACAAACGTTGTATATCGTATCGACGATTATTATAATAACCAATTTTTAGGGACAAGTAATTACGAATTACTAAAATAATTTGTTAAATATGATTTAATTAATTTAGAAATAATATTTATATGATAAATATATTTTAAATTAATACAATTGAATTATGTCACATAGGATGTTACATATTACACAATTGTACGAATTACATTTTATAAAATGAAGGTCCATTTTATCTTATATGTGACGTTTTGTGTGAAGTGTTTAAGGGTTTAAATTGTGTGATTAAAACACAATCATTATGCTAGCTTTAACCTAATAATAGGCTTGCATGCCTATATTGCATGGGTTAGTAAAAAGAGCATTAAAACCCTTCCCCAAGCTCACACCTCACGCAACACTCAACCCCAAAGCCCTCTCTAGAAGTAATGTGAATTGTTCACATTTCATACTAGTGTTCTTGAACACATTTTTCTAAAGTTTAAAAAATCATAAAATCCTCTTAAAATATTTTCTAGTAAGAAAATAATATTTACTTATAAATTATTATAAGATTATAATCAAACTATAATAGTTATAATATTTTTCGGTTATTGTTCTAATTCGATTAGAACTCGATTTTAAAGTAAACCGAATTCCGTCACCTAGTCCGTGTAAGTGTTCGGTAATTTTGGGGCACGTTTTGGGTGCATCGTAAATGAGGCAAGCTAATTTGGTTGTTCCATGGAGGATCGGCCTTAGCATTATTCGAACCGAATGTAAGGGCTTTAATTTATGATTTCCGCATTTTTATTGCATGCATAAGATGTTTACAAATTAATGAGTTAATTTTATATATAATTAGTAAGACTAATAATTTTCGGTAATGTTAGTATGACTAATTATCCATCAAGTGGTATCAAAGCATTTGGTTGCTTGCATGCAACTCAATTTTACGATTTTTGCGAGTAATGTGATTATAATTAAAAACGTAAAATGATTAGTACATATATGATATGCACGAAATTTTTAATGCATGTATACTTTCTGGTCTTAAAAACGTTTTAAGTCATTATGAATGATTTATGGAATAATATTGTTCAAACTTGTAATTAAATTGTTAATTCATGCTCATAATCGGTTAAAAATGTTTTATTTGTGGAAAAATAGTAAAATTAACTTTCTGGCCGAGATTTTTATATATGTTCTCACATGCATTTAACATATTATGAATATAAGATTTTCGAAATTATTTGAGTTTTATGCATGGTTTGTGAAATTTAAGAGTTAAATTGTCATAAAATGAGTGAAAAATGGGTTATTATAGTTACATTATGAATTTAGCTTTTTTGTAGATGTCACATGCAATATTGAAAATGTATGTTAATTTTCTCAGAAATTTTTCTTTTATATTGCATGAATATTGATTTTTATTGTAAAAATCGAGATATTCATTTTTATTGTAAAAATCGAGATATTAGTGACATAAATCCAACTTAAATATTTTGGGTTTGAATTTGGCCATGAAAGTTTTATACAGTGTCACATATATTATTTCTAGCATGCATGTAAATGTTGAGCTTTTTATTCCGAATTTTGCATGACAAATGATTTTAATTGTTAAAATCGAGTGATATATGGCATAATTTATTAAAATAGTAAAAGTTGCTAAAATGGCCGGAAAAGTTAATCCATATTAGTCACATTTTATATGTTCATCATCATATTTTTCTTGGGTGCCAAAAGTTTCTGAATTTTTATTTTTAATTTTTAAAAGGTTAAAGTTAAAAATAAAGAATTGTAAGTCATAAAATGATATTCAGCCCTTGAACAGTGTTTTACCTGATTTTTCTGTACTTTTCAGTCACTTTGAGTGTCTAGGAATATGTAAAAAATTTATTGGTATTTTATTGCATAATTTTGGAGGTAATTTTGAATTTCCGTCTAATTTTGCATGTTACACATTTTATTACGAAATAAATAGTTTATTTCGAAAATATTAATGTTTTTTGGGATCTGAAATTTTAAGAAAATTTTCAGAATGTTCAAAATTTGAATTTTGAATTTTCGAAATATTTTATGACTCAATTGATTTTATATTGCTTTTTCCCGCAAAACCGATTAAAACCCGAACAATATTATTATTAATAAGTTAAGTTATTTTCGAAATTTGAGTAAGATTAAATTTTGAATCCTAAAATGTATTAGGATACTTAACTAAAACGTGAATAGTGATTCACAAAATGTTAAGTGATTTTAAATATTAAAATCACGCTATTCCATAAAACCGTGTTATTATGAATAACGATATTTAAATTGTGTTTAAATAGGACGATTTGGCTTAGGTTTTGCATATTTCATAAGCATTGCCTTTTTATTTAATTGTTTATGAATGTCATAATTTATTTACGTAATTTGGAATTATGTATTTTGCTTAGTATGGCCTTAGATTTTAATTAATAGATATTTCCCGTAATGTAAGGGTTATCGATTCCGTTGTAATTTAATGTGATCTCGTATCACTTTATTTTATTGTTTTAATTTATTTTATAATGTATAAAATAGATAGAAAATTTGTAATTCTTGTAATTCCGGAGATCCTTGAAGACGGTGCCTTTCGGAAAGGAGTTCCGACCAAGACGGAGTTTGCCTTGGGATGCGTGCCGCGTGTGAAGTTCAAGGGACCAAGGAGTTGGTTTCCGAATTTGTATTTTACATTTAAATTCTATTTTAGGAAGGCCATACTAGGATTTATTTATGCTTTTAAGTTTTTATGCTTTTATTTATGCTACTTAACATGTTTGCATGCATAGCCAAATCGTCATTCAATCTCATGCATTTCATCGATTTTTTCGACCGTGTCAATTAATTTATCGATAATTCACCGACTTAGTTCACATATAGGAGATAGATAATAAATTGACAAGATCTCTTACGTTATTTACGTTATTTAAAAATCGAGAAGTACTTTCTTCATAAGGGAGTGGGCTCGGCTACACCGGGGTGCTACCTTATAACGTTGGAGAAGTGGAGTAATATGATTACGATCTCGAAATTTGGTCGCTCTCGACGAAGGTATTCGAGCCACCGTGTGGTAATAAGTTCGGGCTAAGATAAGAATTAATGTAATTTTATCGACCGGGAGTTCTAAAAGTAGAATCGATTAAGGGGTTAATCCACCGAATTATATTAATGAGGGATGTATCGGCTACACCGTGCCCAAGTTAGTATATATTTGGGTCTCGGGATCATTTACTTAATTGGGTAAGAGATCATTAAGTAGATGTTTAACTTGTTTAAAATTTACAAGTTTAAATTAATTATTAAAACGATAATTGTGTTTTAATTCCTTTATTTTCATTTGTAGTTCTTTTTCCAACAATCAATCATCAATGGCTCATAACGCTCCACCTCTCACTAATGTATCATGGCTTCGATCATTCATGGATCGATGTAAGCTTAAGAAGCAAGGCACCAATTTTAAAGATTGGGAAGCACAATTACTTCTGGCCGCAGAAGGTGACGATAATATTCGTTTCCTTACTGAAGCCGCTCCTCCCACTCCCACTACTCATTCCACGATTACGACTCGTGAGGCCTATGAGGCCTATATGAAGGAGACGAACATTCTTAAGAACACGCTTATTTTCTCCATGGAGCCGGATCTCCAAAGGAGAATGATTGAGCTAAGCACGGCAAATGAGATTTACACTAAGCTTAAGAATATGTTTTCGCAAACTCCTAGGATGTTGCTTCATGAAGTGACTTATGCCTTATTTGACCCAAAATCGGATAAGGGTCATATTATGAGTTCTTATGTGCTCAAAAGGGTTGAGCCATCCGAAACCTTGAAAGTGCAAGGGACGGAAGTTCCAGACTATCTCATAATAGATCGAATTCTTCGCTCCTTTGATATGCTTTCACAAGCGGAAAGGGAATTGGAACTTATTCGAAGTACCAAGAAGAACATGCTCGACATTGAGAAAAGGAGCAAAGGGAAGTTTACAAGGAGTGGTAGAAAAGGCAAAGGCAAGAAGGCCTCCATGACCACACCATCCAAAGAGAAGACCTTTTCGAAAGGTGCTTCCACATCATCTTCAAAGGTTGAAGATAAGTGCCACTATTGTACAAAGATTGGTCATTGGAAGATAAATTGCCCGATGTACTTGGCCGACCTAAAGCTTGAAAGGTTCACGCTATTGGTAAAAATTCTCATTTAAACTCATGTTATGATATTAACTTTTGTATATTGATGCAAGTTGTTAATTCTAACCCCTTTTTAATTGTTTTAAATGGACTCCTTCCAAGAACTAGGGCAAGGAGAAAGGAGAAGGAAGCTTGAAGCTCCTTTAAAGGATGGCTATGGTAGCATCCGAATATTGAAGACATGAAGAGCTTAGCTCTAATTTTTCATTTTGATGTCTTCTTTCATTTTGCATTTTAATTTTAAGAACATTGTATTTCTTGTATGACAAGAATTCGGTTATTTCAAACAATGGTTGTAATTTGAATATTGGTGACTTGGTTTTCAACCCAAGTCATCTATTTTGTTCTTAATCAATATGTTGTTTTTAAAATGCATTGTGTGATACATAACATGAGTTGATACGATCTTCTAAGATTTTAATAAAGTACATTGAATAGTTCACCGTACACTAAGACTTGATAGGATCATAATAAAGTAATTCGATTTACTTAAAACGAGAATTACACCCCGTGAAATACTTCAAACTCAAATATGAGAACATTGGTTCATTATAAGGTGATCAACTTATATGAATGAGAGAACTAGTGTCTCACTCCTCATATATCCTACTATCCAAAACATTGTTAACGGGCGAAAATGCTATCCTTCTTAAAATAACGGTTATTTTAAAGGATAGAGTGGGAGAAATTCTACGCCCGTAAACCAATGGTATAAATATGGGATCTTAGAGAAGAGTCCTATAAGGGGTCCTTAAGAAGAATCCTAAGATATTGGATAGAAGAAACTACGAGAGGACACAGAAGAAACTACGCCAGGACACAAAAGTAAATGTTCCTTATGTCATTGTTAGGGCTGGTGTCCTTGACAATTAAGTACAATGACTTATTAAATCTCTTAAAGGATCACAAGGGCATACTTCAGTATTATTATCAGTTGATCCACGTTTATCAATAACGGTTGGCTTGCTAGATAAGTTTGACGTTATTGTCATACGGATGGCGGTGATCAACTGGTCCCTATATGTCACACCTATAGGACACGTTTGAGAGATGTGAAGGTATGAAAATACAGTCACATTTATGCCGGATATGACTAAACAGTTAGTCAGAGGTATTGACTATTAAATTAGTCAATAAGATGTTGAGATTATTATTTAATACGGATTAAATAATTTTAGCTAATACGGATTACATGATTAATTCGTAAATTAAATATAAACGGTTATATTTAATTAAATATTGTATTCGCGTATTAATATAAACAGTTATATTAATTTGGGTAATTATACAATATCGTATTTTATCAGACCATTATTAATACATCGACTGCGTTAATATCTGATAACAAGTGTACGATTTATAATTAAAATCCCGCAAATAACTTATAGCTAAATGGGTCGAATCACGAATCAGAATAAGGTAAGAGTGGAAAGCCCACTCTTACCCTACTCGTTTATTTCGGCCGAGTGTAGTACATAAGGAGAAGACTTCTCCTTATGTCAAACACTCTTGTTGCACTGTAAAATAAATCTCAAGGAAAAATTAGGGTTTGAGAGCTTTCTTCTCCCATAACCCAGATCTCACATCTAAAACTCAAAAGGCTCTCCCTATATTGCAAGGCAGTTGGAGAGGATTTCTAGCACATGCGGCAACGTCTCAATCTAAGTCTTGGGTGCAAATTATAGGAGGGAATTTGCGTTAATTCCTGTTCTTAGACCTTTCGCGCAAGGACTAAGGGTTGTACTCTTTTTCATGTCTTTTTAATCTTATGACTATATATTGACGACTGTAATTTTCATTATAATCCTGCAAGTTTAGGGCGAATACACGTTTTATTCCCCACAAGTGGTATCAGAGCCAGGCCATGAAATTTTACAATTGTGTTTTTCATAAGGTTTAAATTTTTTTTTGAAAAATCGTGACTTTTTCCCTTGACACTCGATCGAGTCTCTGTAGCACTCGATCGAGTGTCCTCGTAACAGGCACCGTTCGTGTGGTTTTGGGTTTGGTAATCGATCTTGTTTTCGATTCTTATTTACATATTGTTAATTAATCGATATTTTTAGCAATATGTGAATCCCTTGTTGTTTTATTTTTGATTTACACGTTTTATATCAAAATAAAAACTTGTTTTTGGTTCAAAGTGCAGCGATTTGCAGGTTTTAACAAGTCACTCGATCGAGCCCTGCTGCACTCGATCGAGTGACGCTGACACTCGATCGAGTGCCCCTGTTACTCGATCGAGTGCTCTTGTTTCTGGCTTTTTGTTTTCAAAAATATCTTGTTTTTATTTTCACATGGCCTAAAATAATATACTATATACGGAAATAGTATATTATTTTTGTGAAACGGTTCACCCTCGATTGATACATATTATTTTAAAACAGTTTAAGATAATGGATTATAAAATTGTTAAAATTAAAGTGGTTAAAACGGTATAATCACATGATTTTAATCCTAAAAGGTGGTTTGGTAAAAATTTGTTAATCATAATAACAGTATTATGTCATGAATGAATTTTAATTTTAGTTGATGCATTTTATTTATCGTCTTGTGAATGCCTTGAATGATTTCAATAACGTATTTAATTTTTGCAAACGGTTGTAACTTAGTGTGGCCTTAGTAGATTGTGTTACCGTAATGATGGAACACAGTCTTGCTTGTAATTTTGAGATCTTGTATCTCCGTTTTGGGTTTTGCCATGTAATTACTTTTGTATTTAAATTAGAATGTAAATAGGGTTATATTTGTAATTTAAATTAGTAATTTTGTGAAGACCAAAGACGGAGACCGGATGCTCACTCCCGCTGCAAGGACCAAGATGGAACATCAAGACAAGCTTCTAGGGTCCAACGGTGGATTCCAAGTTGTTTTATGTTTATTTTGGTAGGATAGGCCACACTAGGACTTTTATTTACGTTTATTGCATTTATTTTATGCTTTCATCGATAATAGCTTGCATCATTTTCCGCCTAAAACCAAACCACCTATAACATGCCTGAAAACTGACTCATGTAGTGGTTACGCGTTAGTTTTCTGTGACAATACAGATGTCACGTGTCACATGTAAAGCCATCACTTTAGTTATTTCATTCACGCATATGCTAGATTTTTAGATCACTTAATATGGATAAATAAAAGTCGATGGGGTCTTCCTCGTATAACCAAAATTGAGACTAGTCTTTATAAATCAGACTCCCATGAATCCCTTCTTCATCGGTAGGCATAATATGACCCCTTCTACGTCGGGTAAGTGGGAAAAGATGATTTATTTTATCTCAACATCATGGTCACTCGATACTATCTAGCGACTGAGATGGACTAATATATAGGATTTACGGAAATCTATCGACCAATAGTTCCAACAGTGGAATTAGCCAAGCCGTGGGCTTATCAATATACGGAAATTGAGTCTTGGGATCATTTATATAATTCTTGAGGGAGATCAATTATATAAATGCATGAGTCTACGAGTTTAAATTCAATTTAATATAGACTTAAATCACAACAATGAGTTGCTTATATGGTTTTGTTTATCTTCTTTTCAGTGTAGAACACGTTCTTTTAAAACTGCTGTATAACTAATGGCTGGTGAAGACCCAATGCCAAGTGCCAAGCTAGCACGTGAATCCTGGCTAAAAGCCTTCATGGACTCCATGAATCAGTCTACTAGACTGAGAAATGATGGGTCAAACTTCTCTGACTGGGAGGCAGCACTACGGAATGCTGCCATTGCTGACGGAAAGCTTAAGTATTTAACTGAGCCCATTCCGGCACACCCAGGAACTGGAGCTAGAGCTAACGAAGTTCGCGCTCATAGCGACTTCGTCATGGAAGCGGGTGCGATAAAGAACGTACTCATCTATGCAATGGAATCAAATTTGCAAAGACGCTTCATTTCCCATGGTGCAAACAAGATTTTCACCACGCTCACTAACGAATTCTCGAAAGCTCCGAGAATCGTTTCTTATGAGCATACCTGTTGCTTCTTTGAGGCGAAACTCCAGAAGGGCCAAGCTGTTAGCCCACATATTCTCAACATGATTGAGAATATCGAGAAACTGGAGACCCTAAACTGCAAGATCAGTGAGAACATAATCGTTGATCGAATGCTTCATTCGCTTCATGATGGGTTCGCCCTCTTTAGGGCCAACTACTACATGAACGACATGAAGAAGACTCCTCATGAGCTCCACTCCTTTCTCGTACAGACCGAGAAGGATCTGAAATTAAGTGGGAGCGTGAACCAGGATGTTCTCATGATCTCCAGTAAGGGAAAGGGTAAAGGGAAGGCTAAAGCTCAGGGCGACCTAGCAGTAGGTAAGCCCAGGTTCAAGAAACCAGGATTTACTAAGAGTGGGCCAGGTGAGTCGAGCAACTCACAGGGCAAGACAAAGAGCAAGGATACTAGCATGGAATGCCACCACTGCCACAAGACTGGGAATTGGAGGCGCTCATGCCCCGTGTATCGCGAGGACATTAAAGCAGGCCGCGTTACTCCTGTTGGTATGTCTTCTTCTTCTTTTATTCACATGATTGAGATTAACCATGCAAGTTGCGGAACTTGGGTACTAGATACTGATTGTGGTTCTCATCTATGTAATCATGTGCAGGGCCTCCGAAACCAAGAACCTCTTATCAAGGGTGAGGTTGACCTGCGTGTCGGGAATGGAGCACGTGTTGCTGCAGTAGGGAACATACGTGATCCAGCTTCCAAGTGGATTCGAGTTATTTTTATATAACTGTTATTATGTTCCTAGTTTGTCCAAAAACATTATTTTAGTTTCTGCACTTGACAAACTCGGTTTTTCATTTGTAATAGAGAATAATAGTTGTATTTTCTCCTTACACAATATGATTTATGGCAAGGCAGTTTCCATGAATGGAATTTATGTTTTAGATCAAACCACCGAGATATTACATGTGAATAACAAGAGATTAAAGGTAGGTGACAAAGATCAAACTTACATGTGGCATTGTCGTATGGGACACATAAATGAGAAACGCGTAAAACAACTCATACAGAATGGAGCTATCTCGCCCTTTGATTTCGAATCATATGGCACGTGTGAATCATGTCTCATCGTTAAGATGACTCGTATTTCCTTCAAAGGTGTTGGAATGCGCGCTGCCGACCTATTAGGACTCATACATACGGACGTATGTGGCCCTATGTCGATCAACGCACGAGAAGGCTATAGGTATTTCATCACTTTCACGGATGATTTGAGTAGATATGGCTATGTCTACTTAATGAAGCATAAAAGTGAATCCTTTGACAAGTTCAAAGAATACCAGAATCGGGTACAGAACCAGCTGGGTAGAAAGATTAAAGCACTACGTTCTGATCGTGGTGGTGAGTATCTTTCACACGAGTTTGATCAACACCTTAAAGACTGTGGCATCATGCTACAGTTAACTCCACCTGGAACATCACAATTAAATGGTGTGTCCGAACGGAGGAATCGAACTCTACTTGATATGGTTCGATCCATGATGAGTCACACCGTTGTGCCTGACTCATTGTGGGGCTATGCTCTTTTGTCAGCTGCTCTAATACTTAACCGAAGTCCGTCTAAAGCAGTTGACAAGACTCCATACGAATTATGGAAGGGAACGGTCCCTAACTTGTCCTTTATTCGGGTCTGGGGCTGCGAGGCTTATGTCAAGTGGAGACACGAGGATAAGCTCGGCCCGCGATCGGTCAAGACATACTTTATAGGCTATCCAAAGGGAACTTTTGGTCATTACTTCTACTCGCCAACCGAACAACGTGTTTTTGTTGCGGCTATTGCGACGTTCTTAGAGAAAGAATTTCTCGAGAACAAGTCGATTAATAGAACCTTCGAGTTATCGGAGGTTCAAGAACCAACTACTGAGCAACCAATGGAGGAAACAGTTCCTTCAACCGAGGCTGCGGTAGATATTCCTGAGGAACCTAGGAGGTCGGGAAGACTCTCTATTCCTCCGGACAGATACATTGGTATGGTCGAGGAACATGATATAGATGACGTCTTACTCCTAGAGGGTAATGAACCCACAACCTATAAAGGTGCCATGACCAGTTCTGACTCAAAGCTATGGCTGGAAGCCATGCAATCCGAGATGGACTCCATGTATGAGAACAACGTGTGGGATCTTGTGGACCCACCTGCAAAGGTACGTCCCCTTCAATGCAAATGGCTTTACAAGATAAAGCATGTCGTGGAAGGACAACAAGATACCACAAGGCCAGACTAGTTGCTAAAGGTTTCACCCAAGTGCCAGGATTGCACTACGATGAGATCTTTGCACCCGTAGTCATGCTACGTTCCATTCGGATTATCTTAGCGATCGCCGCATTTCACGATTATGAAATATGGCAAATGGACGTTAAAACCGCCTTCTTAAACGGTTATTTGGAGGAAGAGTTGTACATGGTACAACCTGAGGGTTTTATCGATCCAGCACATCCTAAGAAAGTTTGCAAGCTTAAGCGTTCCATCTATGGACTTAAGCAAGCATCGCGGAGTTGGAATCATCGCTTCGACCAAGTGATAAAAGAGAATGGATTCATTCGATCTGTCGAGGAACCATGTCTCTATATCAAGTCGAGTGGGAGCAAGATTGTATTCCTAGTACTGTATGTCGACGACATACTCTTGATTGGGAATGACATACCTCTCTTATCTTCGGTTAAAGCATGGTTGAAAAACCATTTCCAGATGAAAGATCTGGGAGAGGCACAAAGAATTTTGGGCATCCGTATCTACAGGGATAGATCACGACGGATGTTGTCTCTCAGTCAGGAGTCTTATATAGATAAGATTCTAGAGAGATTCAGCATGACGAACTCCAAGAAAGGGTTCCTTCCTATGACTACTGGGCTTCACTTGAGCAAAACTCAAGGAGCTAAGACATTGGAAGAGAAGGAGCGCATGAGTCGGATTCCTTATGCTTCGGCAATAGGATCGATCATGTATGCCATGATATGCACACGTCCAGACGTTGCATATGCATTGAGTATGACAAGTCGATTCCAAGCTCATCCAGGTGAACAACACTGGATGGCCGTGAAAACATTCTTAAGTACCTACGGAGGACTAAAGATTGGGGATTGACTTATGGAGGCGACTCAACGCTCTGCGCCACGGGTTACGCAGATGCTAGCTTCCAAACGGATCGAGATGACTCGAAATCTCAGTCTGGATTCGTTTTTACTCTTAATGGCGCTGCTGTCAGCTGGAAAAGTTCTAAACAGAGTGTTACAGCAGATTCTACGACTGAGTCCGAGTACTATGCCGCCTCGGAAGCAGCTAAGGAAGCAATATGGATGCGTCAATTCTTACAAGGACTCTCGGTAGTGCCTAGTTCGAATGACCCAATCACCGTTTATTGTGACAATAAAGGTGCCATCTTCCAAGCTAAGGAGCATAAGTCTAGCAACAAGGCCAGACTTGTACAACGGAAAGCTCATCTAATCAGAGATTACGTGGAGCAAAAGGAGATATTCATTGATAAGATAGCTACGGATGACAACATAGCTGATCCTCTCACAAAAGCATTGCCACGTGATAAGCATGAAGGGCACATTCATTCCATGGGAATTAGATGTGTTCCTAAGTTGTAGTACTCTTTTATGAATTCATGTAATAATTCATTTTCTCATGTACTCTATTCAACCTTATTATTATGATATATAATGTTTTGTTTCTCATGTGGAATTGTACGCCAATTTTGAACACCACAAAGTGAACTGATTAACATTACATCGTTTTGGTCCTTGATTACCCTCTTGAGCTGATAACTCAGGTAATCATTTTGTGACGTTGGTTGATGGTGGGTTCAACGAGCCATAAGTCACACGGCTGACTGACCAATCACAAAGGCGAGTTATACAGATATCTCGTAGGACACCCCGTGACAACGTTATGGAGTCCTAAATGTTTTAAAACATTGGGTGCCAGGTCCTGGATAGGACCTCCATAGTGTTCCTTAGAGTCGAGTCTTTTGACTTTCAACTGTCTCTTGAGATTAAGGCAGATTTTGGGTAACTTTGGTTTCTTTCCCACGGTCATCGTAACAGGGGCCAAGAGGATTTTTTCTGGGTTATTTCATGCTGCGCGAAAATCGGCAGGATTCGAGTTGAGGGAAATATCCAAACCCTTATCAGGATTTTATCATTTCTCAGGGCCACTCGAGGAGTAGTAACTGAAATGCATGGCCATGCTCGAATACAGATTCGTTTTATCAGTTAAGTTACTCTCTAGTCGGGGAAACCACTCTTGATACAGATCGCTTGTGAGATACGACCTTTGCGAATGCGGATTTGCAAATTGTCTTACATTGAGTGGGAGAAATTTTAAAAGGATATCAGAATCGGTTATCGCACCTACACTTGTACGGACAAGTGGGAGTTTGTTGGAGCTTGTGTCCTCCACATGTAGTGTGATAACGTCATTGCACATACCCTTGTACGGACAAGTGGGAGATGGTTGGGGCTGGTGTCCTTGACAATTAAGTACAATGACTTATTAAATCTCTTAAAGGATCACAAGGGCATACTTCAGTATTATTATCATTTGATCCACGTTTATCAATAACGGTTGGCTTGCTAGATAAGTTTGACGTTATTGTCATACGGATGGCGGTGATCAACTGGTCCCTATATGTCACACCTATAGGACACGTTTGAGAGATGTGAAGGTATGAAAATACAGTCACATTTATGCCGGATATGACTAAACAGTTAGTCAGAGGTATTGACTATTAAATTAGTCAATAAGATGTTGAGATTATTATTTAATACGGATTAAATAATTTTAGCTAATACGGATTACATGATTAATTCGTAAATTAAATATAAACGGTTATATTTAATTAAATATTGTATTCGCGTATTAATATAAACAGTTATATTAATTTGGGTAATTATACAATATCGTATTTTATCAGACCATTATTAATACATCGACTGCGTTAATATCTGATAACAAGTGTACGATTTATAATTAAAATCCCGCAAATAACTTATAGCTAAATGGGTCGAATCACGAATCAGAATAAGGTAAGAGTGGAAAGCCCACTCTTACCCTACTCGTTTATTTCGGCCGAGTGTAGTACATAAGGAGAAGACTTCTCCTTATGTCAAACACTCTTGTTGCACTGTAAAATAAATCTCAAGGAAAAATTAGGGTTTGAGAGCTTTCTTCTCCCATAACCCAGATCTCACATCTAAAACTCAAAAGGCTCTCCCTATATTGCAAGGCAGTTGGAGAGGATTTCTAGCACACGCGGCAATGTCTCAATCTAAGTCTTGGGTGCAAATTATAGGAGGGAATTTGCGTTAATTCCTGTTCTTAGGCCTTTCGCGTAAGGACTAAAGGTTGTACTCTTTTTCATGTCTTTTTAATCTTATGACTATATTCACGACTGTAATTTTCATTATAATCCTGCAAGTTTAGGGCGAATACACGTTTTATTCCCCACAGTCATTAGTTCCTAGAGAGGACCAAGGGAACAGCGTGTATTAACGGAAGGAAATTGTTTCCACGATGTTAATGTTAATGTTTTTATGAGATAATAGAGGAGAAATCGTCTCCCGTTTTCTTGATAATAGTAGTTCTTTCCATGGGATCGAGTATGGAAAATGAAATGTTCATAATGAGTTGAGAAGATGTTTGAGTAGTTGCTTAAACACTATGAAGATAGTGGGAGTTATTTAACTATAAAGATAGTGATACGATATTCAGTGGGAGAAAAGTCATTAAGAAATTGAACCTACCATTAAGAGAGAATGATGATTCTTTAAACATAAAGAATAAGAGGTTTTCAATTCTAGATGAATAAATGTTAAAAACATCATAGGATGATGGACAATCATAAGTGAGTTTACTATATGATAATGAATCGTCACCTATTGATCTACAAGGTTGGATAAATTATTCATGTCAATGAATAAAGAATCCTAGATATGAAAGTGTTGATTCATATGACCTTGATTAACATGCCAAGATGTTGAAACAAAACTGTATTTCGATATAAAGTTCTCAAGGAGAACTAGTGGATCGAATCTAGGTAAACTACAATATGAATTTTAGTACAGAGTGACTGTGTTCGTAAGAACAACATGTCACGAGTTTTAAGAAAATAGTGGGAGCTTCCTTCAGGTAAGGAGACTCGAGTCTAGTATGAGGACTAGAAATGTACTTGAATAAGATCATATTATTCGAGATAATATGAGTCAGAAGGAAACCGAAATTTGTAGGTTTAAAAGATGTGAATAAATGGTATATTCACATAGCAAACCATTAATACAAATTGATGTATGAGCATCAAAGATTGTTTATGTGGAGCAGTAATATCGTATTGACTGTTCGCACTTAACAATCACTCTTATCGTTTGAGTTATTATTAACTCGCAATTTATATATACTTTGTCAAATCCAAATGAGTTGTTTGAGACAATTTTGAACCCCATAAGTGAACTCGATTAACTTAGTATAACCCATAGTCGCTTGTATGAGGTGACGTCTCGAAGCGACTAGAGTGTGAGGCGATTGATGGCAAGTTCAGATGTCATAAAGTCATAAGGGATGACTAGTCGATCACATAGGCAGACTGCGGAGACACTCTGTCGGGCAACCTGTGACCGCTTATAGAGTTCTGGAAATTTTATAATTAGCCTGGTCGTGGCGAGAGCTACTGTATTATTCACATGAGTTGATTCTTAGACTAGAGACTGTTCGCCCAAGGTGGCACAGTTTTCAGTTTGACTTTGATTTTTGCTCTACAATCATCCGTTAAAGGGGGTCAAATGGGCATATTTTGGGTCATGATGGACTGTGTTAGTCGAAGGGAACAGTATGATAGGAATTTTCCAGTCCCTCGTCAGGGTTATCTTAAATCTCAGGGCCACTCGAGGAGAAGTTTAACTGAAAATGCGTGGCCACGCTCGGAAGGTATCTATGGTAGATAATTCTGGTCAAAGCAGTTATTATTCATTATGAATTGTAACTTGTCTTACCCTTATTTTAGGAAGAGGAATAGTTTTTGCGTAAAAATAGGAAGTCGATTAATAATATATGTAGTGGGTGTGAATGCAAATGACCCAAATTCATTATATTGTATTGAGATGATAGATGGGTATTCATATATCACATGATGTGTCTGAACCTCAAGCTTCTGGTTTCGGAACCGAAGACGGGTTTTCTCAACCTGGTGAGGATGCTAAGTTATATGTCGGAAACTTGCAAAATTGTTTGATCATACCGGCCCAAAAAAGTGAGTGCAATACGTTTGATCATCCAGCCCAGCCCAATACAATATGCAATATAAGACAAAATACAAATTACTATTCAAAATGAACAGTAACTTGTGTTGCTCACATTTTAGTAAGGGAGAAGATATGCATATTCTGAAATGTTTGAATCCGAGCACATGAATACAACCGTTTGAAAAACGAATAAAAAAGTAAAACAGAAGAGATCGAAACCTAGCAGCAGCTATCATTCTTGGATAAGAATGACATCTATTCATAAATACACCATAACTTACACTTTGGTTCTTGCACTTGCATATCCAGCCATGACCTGTAAGGCTGTAACGCCTGTAAGGCCTAATGGCTATGATGAAACTAGACCTAAACAATAAATCGCACAAAGGTACAGCATGAAACTACAACATTCGCTTGACCTTCTTAGGCCTCTAACCAACGATATAAACAAACATTAGCCTAATACTACATTGCTACAAGTCTACATGATTTTCTTAAGCAAACGGAGATGTTCGGGTTTCTTAAATATATGCTTGGTTTCTAGAAGAACAATTGTTGCATTTGACTCCGCTAAGGCTTTTGTACATAAATCTTACGGGCTCAAGACGGAACGTTGAAGTGAAAGAGCCAGGAGATGACAAAGGCAAAGACCATGCATGCCAGCAGGAAATTCAAGAACTTGTGTCCTTGCCAGAAATGTCGGGTTTCAGCTGGATGAGGGGCCACAGCTGCTGTTGATGTAGTATCGTTAGCCTCGTTCCATTGCTCCATCAGTACAACTTCATTCACTCCGACTACGTTTCCAGCTGTTGAGCCACAGATTTCACAGGTTCTGCATTTTATCAATGGAGAAAGAGGTTTACATATGCACGGGAAATAATAAGCGTGCTCAACAAAAAGAGAAAACAAGTGGAAACCATACGACAGATAAATCAGAGAATAACAAAGCCCGGAATCGGATTTTCACATTGACATATGAAGCAGGCACATGAGTAGTCAAACATATGGCATACTCATAAGTAATAACTAATCAGGAGAGCTTTCTCAGACTAAACTCCATATCAACATAAATCCGATAGAACCAACAAAATAAATCTTACAGAAGTGCATATCAAAGTACATATCACTAGTAAACAGAAAAAATGAAGCAAGGGGAAAAAATGCATAGTAACCGTAGGGCAAAGAGATGATAGCGTTTCTAGAACACTAATTCGGTGAGATGACCAGGCTATCCTGGTAAGGACAAACACTAACCTGTTGTTTTGATACAAATATGGGAAGGGGTCCTGTTTCCTCCAAATTATTTCTATGTTGAAAAGAAATTAATTTGTCCTCCGTGTAAATGGTTATTACATCGATTCTTCCACGTCCCTTCATTTCCCTCAAACTCAACAACCTAACTAAACAATCTAAAATGTTCCCCTCCCTTTGCCTCCAATTTCCTTCATTCAAAACGCCTCAGAAGTGACACCTTCCTCATTATTCAATTCTTCCAAACAAACACAGTCACTTTGGAGGAAAATAAATAAACTTTTGGGCTTCATTGGTACTTCACACAATTAGTTACTAAATTTCCAGTACACGTAAATATTCACCGTGATATAATGGTCGAGTTGCTTTAACTTCTAATCTGTTTTATCATCTCACAGACAATCAGATGCCTCACGTAGTAAAACAAATATACTGCAATATTGATGAAGAAACTTTAGATGCTAGAGCCTAGATTCCTACATATTACGCACATTTATATGTCAAATGGAACTTTCACATGGGTAAACATACAAAAAGGATGAAATGTGGGGATGTGTATGTGACATCCAAAGAAACAATTGGCAGAAGAATACATCTCAAAACAAGCACAAAAATTCCACCTACAAAATCATGGTTATATACAGACAAGAATGCACACCGGTTAAGGTGCTGCTTTGTGACCGTGAGGTCACGGGTTCAAGCCCTGGGAGCAGCCTCTTGCCAAAATGGCAAGGGAAGGCTTGGCCCCATTACACCCTTGTGGTGGGGCCCTTCCCGGACTCTCGCTAGCGCGGACACCATCGTGCACCGGGCTGCCATTTATACAGACAACAATGCACAGTCAAGGTCCCCAAACAGGTTGCTACCTTACATCCACCCAACTTTCAAACACGAAATTGACAGCCAGGTCAAACTTCGCGAAACTTGGTTAGGATTGCAGTAAGTTCAGAATTATAGAATCATCTTCTCTCAATCTTAACACACGTTTCAGCTAATTAATGTATTAAGATAGATAAATAGTTTAAACTGCAACTGTCCTGGCAATGCAGTTCCCCACATCACTATGATGCCTGCTGGTACCGTAGTACTGTTAACATAAATTTCCATTTCGTACACTATTTACAAATGAGCATTTAATTTCAATATATGTCAATAATTAGTAAAAACATATTTATGTGCAATCTTGTTTGGTTCGTCTTTACGAGTACATTACAAATATCCAACTTTTATAACTTTTGCAAATACGTAGCTAACGATATTTAGCACGTAAAACACAAGTTGACAAACATGAAAAACTAAAGTGGTAGATTTGAGTAGAATGGGGGAAGTATATAGGTCAAAGTAGTTGTAATCCGTTATATACCAAGACCAGGACAACTATTGTGAAGCTTGAATGAACACATGGATGCGATGAGACCTAAAATTTTACTTCACTTCCGAAATAGTTAGATCAGAGTAACATACTAACAGATCCAATATTTCAATTGATGAACTGAATCAACTTCAAAGTGGTAAAGTTATAAAACAGACTAGAAGAGTACTCAGTAAACCTTTCTTGGGGAATTAAAAGACATGTTGCTCTGATCTATGTATCAACAAAATCTCATTCCAAAGCTCATCAATGTATCAAACATCCTATCAGTTATCACAAACAAACTCAGCATTATGACTCCATGTTCTCGTTTTGATCATTCACTAAGAACCTGCTCGCTCAAGCAAGAGAAGCCATTTCCTCTAATTATGGTTTGTAGTAATGATAATTAGAAGTGACTGATTCACATGCTATTGCCCAAAAAATCATTGGATGCTTGTGAAAAGTGGAAACAGCAATATGTCACTCCTACTTACACCAGAAAACGCTACGTGCCCGTAGCTTTCTTCTGTCACTTCTTTCAGATCGATGAAGTTGACAAGTACTTCGTACGAGGGGGAATTGAAGAAGGATATTCCTAGATACAAATGACTGTATTTGTCACTTGACCACGAATAGCCATCATTTTTATTGTTGAGCCATTAACATCCTGAGGATATAAGTAGCTAAAGATAGACCGAGAAGATATTGAAAAGGATGTCTACCTCAATTGCTGAGAAGATATAGATAGATGAAAGCATAACAAAATAGCTTGCCCCAAAAAGTGAGCTAATCTACTAAATTAGGGAACAAGTGCGGTAATCAACGAGGTAAAACATACTAATGAAAATTAATTGAGATAATGAAATTAAGGCGAGAATGGAACAAAATTGGATTAAACTAATTAACTAACAAAGCACTATAGTCATTTCAACTTTGGTTTTCTTTAAATGATTCCTTCATTGAATTAACACCACTTTATTTCTTTTCAAAATTTCCATCTTTTCACCAACAAACTAAAACTCTATCTCACCCTAACTTTACACTATCACTGTCCCTTTCAAGATAACTTGACAAATACAATTTCTGCTTTTCCAATACAATTAAGCCTGAAAAGATACAACAAACATACAATAGAGTTACAGAAGGCATCCAAGATGAGTCATACCACTCATGAAAAAGATCCAAACAAGGGACCATTTCGACACCAAGACGAGAATGATTCAGTGTTTAGGGATCTTGCCAATCAGATTACCGTTACCACAATAATGGCACCATTAAATTGTCTAATTACACACCATAAGCTTATCACTCGTTAATGGAGCACCTAAATAAAACGTATTCTCCACCCAAAAAGACAACAACTTTGGACGAATCAGGATAAAAATCGTTAGGCTCGATGCAGTGAACATCAGAGGTTAACAAAATTCCGTCACCAAGATTGGTAAGATCAGTGTATTATTGATCTAAAGATTGAAAAATACCCATTATCACCATAATGTTACTACGAATCATGTCAAATTACATACCATAAGCTTTATCACTAATCAATGGAGGACATTAACAAAACGTCTTTTCCACTCAAAAAGACAGCAACTTTGGACCAACCCAACACTAAATTCCTGAGGGTAGATGCAATAAACATCAAAAGATTAAACATTTGAACAAACTAAAACTAAAAAAATACCAACCTCCATTTAAATATTACATAAAACAATTAATTGAAATTAACATTAAAATTTAAAAAGATCAAATCTTTAAACAAACTTAAAACATTACTAAAATTAACAATTCCAAAAATAAAATAAAAAGTAAAAAAAATCACCCCCATTACCCCAGTCTGTAGAGGGATCCAATAAATTGCAGGTAAAGGGTGGGATCGTATGTGCGTAGTTTTAGCCTGAATAACAAACGTAAAGAAAAATACTAATACTGTAAAACATTAGCCCATTACCCAGTGTGACAGTGACAGTGACAGTGTCTGGAGGGTCGGCCCGGATATATGCAGGCTTACCCCATGTTAGCAACACGCGAATGACAAAAGTAAACAAAAAATAGAAGAAAGAGTACATACTTGTTACCACGAATTTTAAACCAAGCTTCAGCACAATGTTTATGTGCAGCAGCTAAATCACCTTTACAAGAACACCCCAATTCAATCGGAAATCCGGATTCAAGATTCGACCCATCTTGACATATTCTACAATCTCTCTCCACTTTTGATAAATGCACACTCACTTTCCCACTTTCCACCACCACCGCATCACAACCTTCATCCTCAACTAAATATTCCTTCGAACTTTCTGTTTCCTCGTCGGAGCTTCGACCACTTTCCCGCATATACTCGTCGGAGTTCCGTCGAGCTGGGTGTATTACTATTCCCTGTTCTATATCACCATGGTTGTCAACTGTTGCCATTATTTTCACAAAAACGGTTTTACACAAATGTCAAATATTATTGTGAAATAACTTGGACCGACTCCCATATATGGGCGGTTTTTCAATGTTTTAGTGTACACTGGTTTTACGAAAGAGTTGCTGCTCTTTTGTTCATGCCCAATAGAATGTAGGTGGGTATGTGGGATTTGAGCAACATGGGTTGTTTTAAAATGAAGATTTGGTAAATGGGTTCGATTAAGTTGACGTTAAGAAGGAATAAACAGAGGTAACTGAGAGTAATAAAGTAACAACGCCATGGATGAGTAGGTGAAGGAGAGGGGAAAAGTTGGGATGGTGAGAGAAGTGAGAAGAACAACTGACTAAGTAAGGTTGGTTTTATATATACATAAGAATGAATATAGGATTAGAGATAAAAAAAGATTAAGATAACTAAATTAGAGATAAATTTAGTTTGGTTGCAATTACTGTTTTGAATAAGGTTTTTGGAAGTTGGTTTTTATGAAGGTAGTCATTTCGGCCTATCATTCCCAGAGAAGACGGAGGAAAGAGAAATGAAGATACGAGGAGCTACTTTTCTTGCTTTTCTAATTAAACCCAACATACTCCACTACCGCCCATGATTTTGTCTATATTTTAATCTATAGTACTCCCTCCATTCAACCTCAATTTACATCATTGTTTCTTCGTATTTATTAATGCGTCTTTTACGCTTTAAATATTATTAACTACTCTTTCCGATTTCTTGTATTGTTTCCTTTTGATTTTAATACAAGAAATAAGGAAATTTATTTGGACCACACAATACACATGACCCCACATGAAATTGATTTTGGACCACACAAAGTTGTTCAAAATAGGAAAGAGGGAACATCAATGTTATTAGACCAAAACGGAAAGGGGAACATCATAGAAAATCGGAGGTAGTATATATTTGTAATAATAGAAAAGTTACATATTTTTAATGTATTCATAAAAACGAATCAAACAAGATCTCACGTGAATATATTTTTTGACTTATGTATTGAAAAAATCAAAATTGAATGAACATTTCTAAATAGTGTACAAAATCAATAATGGTAGAATGAAGTAAAATGGAGAAAGTATGAGAGTTAGCTCCTGATTTTGTGAACTTTCAGGAACAATACTGATCCGATTATGGTAGGGGCACGTTCACATGGATGGTTGTGGGATTCGAAGTTGGGGCGTGAGATTGATTGGTGCGAGATTAAGTCAAGAAAGGGGTTGTTTAAGGTTCGAGTCAAGATTTGGTGGTTACAACAACCTTGGCACAACGACGGAATTACGGGTATGCTAAATGGTAAAGGGGTGTCCGAGGCTGGGTGGACGCGCCACCATGGAGGGGCACGGTGGCCCAACGTGTAAGGTTGGACCAAGAACAGAATGTACATTCGGTTATTCCAAATGTGTTTTGGAATTGTTATTTTATTTATTATGTGAAGTTAGTTATTTTCAAGTTGTTAAAATAAATTAGTTATTATAAGTCAGTTAGGTTGTTACAATTAGCTTGTTAAAAGTTTGTTACGAATTAGTTTGTTGCAAGGTTGTTACAAATTAGTTGGTTATGAGGCTGTTACAACAACGTTGTTACAATCAGATTCTTTAGTTAGTTTATTATTAAAATAAAGATCTACTTGGGATCTATTTAGGATAGGGTTTAGGTAGTTACAATTCTCCTTAAATTAAAGAAGTTGTTTTAATTATTAGACTCCTATGTGGAGTAGAATTCAAGGTTGTTTTCAGCCGTGCTTAGGGACGAGTGGTACTCTATATAAGGGGGCTATTTCGTTCCATTGTTACACATTAATCAATTAACAATTAAACAAATTTTCAGGTTTATAAGGTTTTCATATAATCTAGGGTTCATCAAGTTTTGAATCTGCCCGTTCTTATTTGTCGCATTTCTAATAATAGCACCGAGTTATAAGCTATAGGTCTAGGGGATAATTCACCATTGGATAACCTTAGGTTTAGGTTAAACAAATATCCTTCCACCTTTATTCAATTCTATCCGTCACAACAATTATCCACACAAACAACCACTTCGTTCCATACACACGTTCAAAACAGCCTGTTTTCATTCATCATCACACGTTTACCATATATTCACATATCAAATTTTAAAGAAGCTTCCGCATTGGATTCTTGCCTATAAGAATTTGTAACATCAGTGGTATCAGAGCTTCGACTTTTGATTTCCATCTACCATCAAGACGATCCTTGAAGGGGGACAACATGAGTTTCGAGTATTCCAAGAAGGGTGCCGTGAGCAAGACCGATCACAAGAAACCTAATGCTTAGAAACCTATAAGTCCAATCAGATCCAATCTCAGCCGAGCAAAGGGACCATATTTTTCACACTAAGTGTCAAGTTAAGGACATGTATTGTAGCTTAATCATCGATGGAGGTAGTTGTGCAAACGTAGCTTCCGAGGAGATGGTATCCAAACTAGACTTAACCACTAACACACACCCAAACCCATACTTGTTACATTGGTTAGATGATGGAATTACATTAAGGATTACGAGGCAAGTGAGAGAAGGGATCACGATGGGGTCATACATGGACAATATAGTTTGTGATGTAATACATATGGATGCGTGTCACATACTCTTAGGCCGTCCATGGCAATTTGATAGGGATGTGGTGCATCAACGGAGAACGAACGTATACGAATTGAGAGATAAGGGTAAGAGGATCACGCTAAAACCTACACTACAACAAAATAACACTTGCGCCACGATTTATGTCACGGGAAATCATAATTCGTGGCCTAAATTTGCTTAGCCACGGGAAAAAAAGCCCCCTTCTTTCAAAATTAATTGATAAAAAAAATTTTGTCACGGGAAAATATATCCGTGGCAAATAATTGTTTTTAGTCACGAATTAAGCCATGAACGTGGCTAACAAATGTGTTTAGTCACGCATCAAGTCACGAACGTGGCTAATAGTTATTTTTAGCCACAATGTCGTGGCTAATTATGATTTATTGTCACGGGTAAGTTAACCGTGACTAATTAGTGTTCTTAGCCACACTGAATTCTTAATGTGACTAATTATGATTTATTGTCACAGTTAAATTATGTGTGACTATATTGCTCTTAGCCACACACTGAATTCTTACCGTCGTTAATTGTGATTTATTGTCACAAGTAAATTACCCGTGACTAATTATTGCTCTTAGCTACGCACTTGATTTTTACCGTGACTAATATTTTTGATATGATAACGAATAATAGTACAAAATTATTAGTGCAACATGGTGTGTAATGTGACATCAAGATGATTGCACCGTATTATGGCGAGATGTGAACAATATTCGTACTTAATGTTCTTCACTATTGACGTAAATGATCTTATTATGATTATTCTTATTATTGGATTTAGTCTGTCACAAGTGAGAATTTGTGCAGTTTATATATAGCTCTACTATTTTGCTTGACTGAGTGAAACCTTACATAACACTACTGACTTGAACATGAATATGATTATATGAATAAATGATTGTTGTTTAACAATTTATTTTGCTTTATTTTCGTTGAAAGCTGCTTTACTTTTAAGTATACGTTTAATTATGTAATGACAATTTCGTAATTTCAAAGCTACTTACCCAGTTACTCAATTTATTAAATTGCGCGACAAGCCCGACAAAAAAGCACTATAAATAAAATATCTCGGTTTAGTTAAGATCCTATCAATTCATTTTTATTCATGTTATTTAATTTTAATTTAGTTCAGGTTTGACATTTACCCATATAATATCATCTAAAGCACATTTTCATTATTATTGAAACTTTTGTATTTATATGGGGTTTAAGTAGGGTTAGAAGTGTAGAACTATTGATGTTGGAGTTTAGAACTGTGTTTTTGTGGTACAAGTTGATTGAATTGCGCAATCCGTTTTAGAAATAGGGTCAAGTACTTGGATTAGGAGTTTAGAATTGTGATATTGTGGTAGAACTTAATTGAATTGCTCAATCCGTTTCAGAAATAGTTTCCAATTTCGTTTTTATACGGGGTTGAAGTAGTAGTGTTAGATATATTGACATGAGAGTTTAGAATTGTGTTATTGTGGTAGAAGTTAATTAAACTACTCATTCCGTTGCATAAATACCTTCACTTTCGTACTCTATTTTTATGAAATATTTCTCTAGTTTAGGACATAATATGGTACTTCGTATATTGTTGTGAAAAAAACAAATATATGAGTATCAAGTTTTCTAATCCAGTCAGTGGAGCTCGTCGGTTCACTACAAGAAATTTGCGTTCGGGCTGAATTAGGCTACTGAAAACAATAGTCGCCAATATAGCGACGGAAATTTAATTCGGGCGACCGCATTTGGTCGCCAAAATGGCGACCGAAATATTAAAAACTGGCGACTGAATTATTTTATTTAGCTACCGAGTCGGTCGCCAATTGGCGACTAAGTATAAGTCCATCGCTATTTCCGTCGCCCATTTCCTTGTTTCAAAACCTGCTGTTCCCCTTCCCCTTTCTCTTGCTTTACCAACTTGTAACACAGAAAAACAAACACCCGACTGAAGCTATTAATAAAACCCCTCACAAACTGCCACGCCACCGCCGCCGCAACACCGCCGCTCCACCGCCGCCCCATTCCCGCCCCACTGAAGCGAGTAACCCCGTCAACCACTGCCACTCTCTCTTATTTTAAGGTGTGTATTTAGTTTTGGTTTATAATTTCAATTTGTTAGATTATTTTAGTTGTATTTGTTTAATTTGTGATTGTTGTTAGTTCCTTTAGTATAATTTGTTATTAGTATATGTTAATTTGTGTTTTTGGTTGTTTTTATTATGTTTTATTAGTTAGGTTTTGTATAAATTGATAATTAGTGTTAATTAGGGGTTTTGCTTGACAAAACCATATAATCATATCAAAATAATGGATGCATATATTCTGCCGTGTTTAATTAGTTAGTGTTAATTAGGGGATTCGTTCCTCTGCAGATTTGAAAAACTTGTTATTAGGAACATGGAGTTTGTGAGATGGGTTTATAGTGTTAGGAACATGGATATATTTGAAAGAAACCAGTGGAATAGATAACTAATTATTATGTTAATTAAATTACCCGATCTTCCTTGGAGCTTCTCAGCTATGGAATTCCAATTCTGAGGGGCGAATTGCTCGACGAGTTTTCGAAGCTTTTCATCTTCAGATGGATAATTAAATGTATAGTGTCAGGTTTAAAAGGAAGAAGAAATAATTAACAGAATAAGAAAGTTGTTGTTAGGAACATGGAGTTTGTGAGACGGGTTTATAGTGTTAGGAACATGGGCAGATTTGGGTTTAGTGGTCGTGCAATGATCTCTTGTCTTTACGAGGCTGTATGAAACTTAAAAATGACCTTCGGGTTCGTGAGGGTTCGGGTTCGCGAGGGTTCAGAATGGTGCAACACGAGATGTCCATTTCGTGAGGGGATATAGTAAGCTCAATATGCTTGTGTATAATTTTGGTTCGGGTTCGGGTTCGGGTTCGGGTTCGTGAGGGTTCATAATGGTGCAAGTCAGATTGGATGAATGAGAAATGAAGGAAATTAAACTTGTTTATTCTAAAACAACTCTTAGTTATATGCAAGTCAGATTGGATGGATGAATGAGAATTAATGGAAATTGATAAAATTGCAATTACCTTCTTTGTTACGTGCTGGAAGTTGTGTTGTATTCTTTATTGTGTGTTGTGATAGCTGACAAGGTCTTGCTCATTGTCTTAATGCTTTGAGAAGATATAATAGCCCCAATTTTAATCATCAATAGGTCTTACTTCATCCACGTTAACTAGGGACTGGGGTTGCCCATCTTAATAATGTATGTCAGAGTATTAAAGATTTACGGCCACCATACATACTACTAGTACTATTGTACATACATTATCCAGAATATAATCAAACCAGCTGCTTTAGCACACATTATTAATTAAGTGGTAGATAACGCATATGCGCGTAAAAATGGAATAAAACGTTTTTGTCGATTACATAAAACGTAGTATCCTTGTCTTTTATAACAACTAAGAAAACACTAAAAATAAGTAATATGAAATACTTGTCCGCAAAAAAAAATAGTCCAAGCTTGTGCATCTAATGCTCGTAAAAATAATTATAAATCTAATGGCATATTCTTCGGATGTAAACTTGTTTGCTCCATATTTGTACACCCAAGCCCAAAGAAAAGCAACTGAAACACCTATACCAAAAAAAGTAGAAAAAAATATTTTACAAATGTCGTCCAAAATAAAGTACGATTTATTCAATATGAATATTATTAAAAGTAGAGTGTATTTTTTTTAACTCGATAGAAAAAATGAAACTAACCTTAGTGAGATGGTCCGATCCCATATGTCTTCAACAAATCTTCCAGTTTCTTCTGCCACATTTCATTATTAGCGGCTATCTTCTACTTCTTGTCTTGCCATTTGTACTTCATTCTTAGCTTGTTCCATGATATCTTGAGTTGTTCGCCTAACTTCTACAACTTCCTTGACAAGATCTATACTTGAAGGCGTTACTCTAAAGTATTGTGTAATATTTTTACCTCGCCCATAGCAACGTTAGTATCCATGTAATATTTTTACCTCGCCCATAGCAACGTAAGTATCCAAAGAGTTTAAAGATACTAGAACTCTTTATCAGGGAAAAAACAAAACAACAAACTACCCAATGCAAAGTGAAGTATGTAGCCATAACCTCACTGCACCAACCACTAAATCATGAGAACTTAACAAAAAAAAAACTATTAAAAAGAGCAGAAGTTTGCTAACACAACAATAACAGAACCCAGCAAAGTTGTGGCAGGATAAAAGATAGTTTCCTATTCTAATAAATCCATCATCAAGCTTCTGTAACAGATACTCATTCATGACTACTATCTTTAATACTCTGACATACATCTTTAATACTCTGACGATTCATTTTTGCCATGTTACTGTTTCGTGACTACTATCTTTAGCCACAATAAATTTTGTGGCTGTCAATATTTAGCCACGAGAGTCTCTCTTTTGTCACAATATTATTTCGTGGCCAATAATATTACTTACAAAAATCTAAAGTATCTGTGTGAGCTTTAACCCCCAAAGTATCTGTGTGAGCTTTGAAAATAATCGATTGAGTATCTGTGTGAGCTTAGTCATTATCCTATCCTTCTAAGAACATAAATCATTCATTATATCGTTCCATCAATCTTTCAAGTATTGGTAGTTGTGCACCTCTACGTCAACAACGACCGTCACATCCGTGACAACCAAGATTCACCTAAGTGAAGAACCACCACCGCCGGTCACCATCGTGACACGTCACTAACGCCGACCACCATCGTCACCATCATCGACGTTCATCATCATCATCATCATTCATCTTTATTTGTTATTTTTCGTTCTTTATTTCATACTAATTCGTGATATTTCACAAGATTATTATTTCCGCTGCAACATCCGTATTTTTGTTGATCGTCTTATTTGATTATCACCACCAATACGCATCAAATTGGTATCAGAGCTTTGGCTCTTGGCCTAATTTTTATTACACCTATTCTTGGGAAAGTTTGTCACAATGGTAGGATCCATAGACGGAGATGGGGAAGAGAAGCCATGGAAGGCGAGTAATATGGAGTTGAAATCTGAAATTCACGAGCTCAAGTACCTCATAAAAACCATGATGACTAAAGAAGGTAATAAAAGAACGGGAGAGTCCATCTAGGGCGAGTGACTCGAAGGAAGAATCGGAATTCAAGGGCAAGGGTTGGGACAAGAGCGACGATGATAAAGGTCTCAAACTTGATATACCTGAATTCAAGGGAGATATGGATCTGGAGGATTTCTTGGATTGGCTTAGACAAATGGAGAGAGTCTTTGAATACAAGGATATGACGACCGGAAACAATTTAAAGTTGCTATCTTAAAGCTTACCAAATATGCTTCACTTTGGTACGAGAATCTGAAGAAACAAAGAAAGAGGCAACATAAGGAAAAAATCAAATCTTGGGCAAAGTTAAAGAAACATATGATCAAAATATTCTTGCCAAGGGATTACGATCAAGAAAACTACCTCAAGCTCCATTCTTTATCCCAAGATAACATGATCGTCTCAGAATACATTAGGGAATTTGAAAGAATGACTATTGTATGTGACCTAGATGAGAGGGAGGAGTTAAAGGTGGCAAGATTTATTCGTGGTTTATCACTAACCCTAACTTCAAGGGTTGAGGTTCAAAGTTACGATTACTATAATGATGTGTGCAGGATTGCCTTAAAGTTTGAGAGACGTGACAAGGCAAGAAAGGCGAATAACTATCAAAGCACAAGAGTCGGAGAGGGCTTGTCATCATCTAACCCTAACAACACGCCTAAGGTGAAGGAGGCGTCGAGGGAGGAGACGGCCGAAAAACCAAAAGTTCGTTCAAGGCAAGTATTCCTGATCCTAGAGGGAGTACTATTAGAAGATGCTATAAGTGTCAAGGCTACGGACACATTGCTACAGATTGTCCACAAAAAAGAACCTTATCTATTCAACAACTCCAAGGTATGGTTCCTAATTTTGTTATGCCTGAAATAATTGAAGAGGAAAAGTCGGAGGAAGGAGGAACGACCGTCGAGGGCGAGAGTGAGAGCGAGGGTGAGTGCCTCGTTGTGAGGGCTTTGCATGTGGAGGCTACTACGGAGAGAGAAGAGCAAAGAGAGAATGTTTTTCATACTCGTTGCAAGGTTGAGGGGAAAAAGTGCGACCTAATAATTGATAGTGGTTCTTGCACCAACGTCGTATCCAAAACCTTAGTATCGGAGTTGGAATTAAGTATTAGGGCTAGAGACAAACCGTATAAACTTCAATGGTTGGATGGGGACCAAGGGTTACGGGTTGAAAAACAAGCCTTTATCGCATTCAACATTGGGCCTTATATAGATAAATTGTGGTGTGGCGTTGTACCTATGAGTGCATGTCATATATTACTTGGAAGGCTATGGTAATTTGATAGGAGCGTTGTACACGATGGGAGGACTAATGTGTATAGCGTTACTAAAGGGAAATATACTTACCATCTCCAACCGTTATCAATTAGAAAATCTAAACCACCCGATTCTATCCGGGAGAGCTTAATGGCAGTCATGGGGAAGGATGACGAAGGTAGTAGAGGAGGAGTAGGGTTGGAGGCACGGTCGGGTTTGGAGGAGATCCATGGAGGTCATGGAGGTTGTGAAGGGTTACCAAACAAGGAGGAGTTGTTAGGAGAGAGTTGCGTGGGTTTGGTGAACCTTGAGGGGACGAAGACCGTGAGCATGGTTGAGGTTGAAGGTTACGAAGTTGAGAAGGTCGAGGGAGTGGGTGTTGTTTTCGACGGAGGCCGCGAGATTGCTAGGGCCGTGAGCAAGGAGTTCGAAGGACATGGGAACCATAGGAGCATGGGTTTGGTTGGTAAAGGGAACCATGGTCTAGTCAAGTCAAGAGCAAGCGTATTAAAGTCTACTCATGGAATACTCGATTTAAATTTGAGGTCAAATTCTCAAAAACAACGAGAGTATGATGCAGGAGCATTGACTCGGGTTAGAGGTCGTGACCCACGACCCAAAAGAGAATTAAAAATGTTCGAGTTTTCAAGTTAGCTTGGGAGGACGTATTAAGGGGAACAAAGGAAGTTTCCGGGAAGTAACGTAGGAAAACGTGCCAATCGTACAAGGTTGGGACGTGTGGTGGCCGCACGGTTTCCTAGGCAAATTAGGGTTGCTATATTAATTATCTTGTTTTAATTATTTGTTAACTAAGTTTGTTACAAGTTGGTTAGGGTTGTTACAAAGTTAGTTACAAGTTTGTTAGGAATTAGTTATTAAGTTGTTAGGAGTTTGTTACAACTTAATATTTTCTTAATATTTTTATCTCTTATTTTTAATAAGGATTATTTAAATCCATTAGGATATAAATAGGGAAGACTACTTTGAGGAAGATTCAAAGAGTTGGCCGAGTGGTTTGAGACGTGTAAACTACACGTTTGTTTCTTATTCGTAGTTGGTTTGTGACGGATGACCTTACTATAAATAGGCATCCTTAGTTATTGTTTTAGGGATCCAATTATCAAATTAAAAAGTTTATTGTTAAGTTTTACTTACAAAAATCTAAAGTATCTGTGTGAGCTTTAACCCCCAAAATATTTGTGTGAGCTTTGAAAATAATCGATTGAGTATCTTTGTGAGCTTAGTCATTATCCTATCCTTCTAAGAACATAAATAATTCATTATATCGTTCCATCAATCTTTCAAGTATTGGTAGCTGTACACCTCTACGTCAACGACCGTCACATCCGTGACAACCAAGATTCACCTAAGTAAAGAACCACCACCACCGGGCGCCGGTCACCACCGTGACACGTCACTAACGCCGGCCACCATCATCACCATCATCGACGTTCATCATCATCATCATCATTCATCCTTATTTGTTATTTTTCGTTCTTTATTTCATACTAATTCGTGATATTTCACAAGATTATTATTTCCGCTGCAACATTCGTATTTTTGTTGATCGTCTTATTTGATTATCACCACCAATACGCATCATATGTCTTTAGTTGACCGCTGAACCTTCATAGATGATGAATATGCATGTATGCTTGTATGAGATGTATATATGAGTAAAGCATGATGATGTAGATGAAAGTGAATGTAAGAAAATGACTATATGCATGTATGCTAGCTTGTATGAGATTTATATATGAGTAAAGCATGATGATGTTAGATGTAAGTGAAATTATGATAATGGATTATGAGTAGTTTACTTTACATGATGAGATTTTTGTTGGAATATACCTGTTGACTATGTGATTATATGTTATCTGTTGGTGACAATAAGTGGCTAGGAGAACCTCTAGTCATTCCCCACAGACTGTGGCTCACATTATTCATGTGTGTAGGTTTTTGCAGATGTACCAGGGGTTCACGTTGAGGCTAGCAAGCGATGATCCTTCATC
This sequence comes from Silene conica, assembly GCA_029255685.2. NCBI lineage: Eukaryota > Viridiplantae > Streptophyta > Magnoliopsida > Caryophyllales > Caryophyllaceae > Silene > Silene conica. Next base: position 57,269,634 of record CM055313.2, read on the forward strand.
GTGTGATTATTACCTTATCGTTTAGCTAACCTAGTTTTGGATATTTCAGTTTTGGTGCCCGCAGGGATATGCTATTTCGGGCTGTGCTTGTATTTAATACTTAGTACTTATTTATGTTTCATTTTATTCCGCATTTCAGTTTTGTAGTATTACACCTCGCATGATAGTTTACTTCATTCAAAAGTTTTAATTCCGCGCCAAATTTCATGCATTTTTAGATGTTTTATTTTCCGCTGCCGCGAGGGATTTTACACTATAAACAGGAGTATATTGAACAAAGAATGTCTAAACTGTTGAGGTGTAGGGATTTGATGAGGGAACACTTGGGAGAAGTGGTTTCCAGTTAAGAAGAAGGGGAAGATAATACCTAGGGTCAAAAGTCGATATAAGGCCATTGCCGTGACCAGGGATGGACGTGAGGGGTCGGAGCTGGTTGGTGTGGAGAGGGTTGGCATGACCACGGGTGAGCGTGAGGTTGGGTTGAAGAAGTGGTCAGCCCCGAGAAACCGTGAGGATAAGGTGATGTTTAAGGTGGCCAAGAGTGTGTGTGGTTTGCGTGAGCAGGTGGTTAGGCCGCGAGCAGCAACTAGCTTAGACGAGATCAAAAGGTTGTTGTTGGGTTCTAGCTTGGTTCGTATTAGCTCAAGAGGGACAGGTTCGAGCTTGAGTCAAGGGGGTTATAAGTCTCCACTAGATTTGAGTATGGACCGAATTCTCTATTGGGAGAGGCGTGATGAGGAGGAGGTAAGCATGGAGGTGCGTGAAGGTGCTAAGAAGTGTAGCCATGTAGGTCGTGGTCTAAGAATAATATCCCAACCGGTTTTTATGATTGCAGGTTACATGTCCCAAGACCAAGTTTTCTTGGAGTTAGACTATCAAGAATTGAGGTCAATTCTCTTTAAAGGAGGAGGGGATGATCCGATTATGGTTGGGGCAAGTTCACATGGATGGTTGTGGGATTTGAAGTTAGGGCGTGAGATTGATTGGTGTGAGATTAAGTCAAGAAATGAGCTGTTTATTTAAGGTTTGAGTCAAGATTTGGTTGTTACAACAACCTTGGCCCAATGAGGGAATTACGGGTATGCTAAGGTAAAGGGGTGTCCGAGGGTGGGTGGACGCGCCACCATGGTGGGGCACGGTGGCCGAACGTGTCAAATATGTTTTGGAATTGTTATTTTATTTATTATGTTAAGGTAGATATATTCAAGTTGTTATAAATAAATTAGTTATTATAAGTCAGTTAGATTGTTACACTTAGTTTGTTACAAGTTTGTTACGAATTAGTTTGTTGCAAGGTTGTTACAAATTAGTTGGTTATGAGGTTGTTACAATAAGGTTGTTACAATCAGATTCTTTAGTTAGTTTATTATTAAAATAAAGATCTAATTGGGATCTATTTAGGATAAAGTTTAGGTAGTTATAATTCTCCTTAAATTAAGGAAGTTGTTTTAATTATTAGACTCCTATGTGGAGTAGAATTCAAAGCTGTTTTCAGCCGTGCTTAGGGACGTGTGGTACGTACCCTTTATAAGGGGGATGTTTCGTTCTATTGTTACACATCAATCAATTAAGAATTAAACAAATTTTCAGGTTTATATGGTTTTCTTGTATTCTAGGGTTCATTGTAACACTCCATGAGAGATTTGTCCCACATCGTAGAATGTGGGTATGTGCGGAGATTTGTCCCATATCGGTAGAATGTGAGACTTGTGATATGTTTATAATAGCTCTCATCCACCACTTAGTAACAAGGCCTTGTGCTTTTGGGCTTAAGTGAGGACAAATAATGGGCCCAAGAGTGCACACCCATCTTATTGGGTTGTGTTACGACAGTGGCGGGTCGGGTTGTTACAAATATTTTAAGCGACCCTACGACCGTGTGGTGAACCTGTGGTCGGGAGTACCTGGGTCACACACCTAGCGGGGGAGGATTCTGGCCCTGGTTGAGATCAGGTTTAAGGCACAACGAGGACGTTGTGTTCTTAAAGTGAGCGAGTTTGTAACACTGCATGAGAGATTTGTCCCACATCGGTAGAATATGGGTATGTGTGGAGATTTATCCCACATCGGTAGAATGTGAGACTTGTGATATGTTTATAATAGCTCCCATCCACCACTTAGTAACAAGGCCTTGTGCTTTTGGGCTTAAGTGAGGACAAATAATGGGCCCAAAAGTGCACAACCATCTTATTGGGTTTGTGTTACGACGGTGGCGGGTCGGGTTGTTACATTTATCGAGTTTTGAATATTCCCGTTGTTATTTGTCGCGTTTCAAATAATAGCACCGAGTTATAACCTATAGGTCTAGGGGATAATTCACCATTGGGTAACCTATAGGTCTAGGTCAAACAAATATCCTTTTACCTTCATTCAATTCCATCCATCACAATAATCATCCACACAAACAACCACTTTGTTCCATACACACGTTCAAAAGAGCCTGTTTTCGTTCATCATCACACGTTTACCATATATTCACATATAAGATTTTAAAGAAGCTTCCGCGTCGGATTCTTGCCTATAAGAATTCGTATCAAAACTGAATTAAATTGAACTTATACGAGCTTAACTGAATATATAAGTGTAGATACGTCATTTTTGCATCTTTAGCCAAACATTCGATCATCATTGGGCCACATATTCAAAATACGAAGCGATACTATGGCATTTCATTAATTCATCAATACCACGATTGCTTAAACAATCGTGGCAACCCCTCTATTGTCATCTACGTGTCGATACGGTCGTCTTGAAATTAATTAGAGTATATTTGGAGTCTTGGTCAAAAATCGTCTTTATTTTCTAAACCCGTTTCCATTTTACGAAAATCCGTGTCAATTATTGACACCCGTCGTTGAGGGGTGCCAAAGATAAGATTTATAAAACCTCAGCTTAAACTCAGATAGGATAAGTCAAGGGTCGAACCACAGAGAGACAGGGTAAATTATGTTTGTAAATTTAAAGTCTATTGCAAGTAACCAAAAAGGGGGGTTTTGATTTGAGATTTAAACTAACACTAAGTAGCAAACTAACAAGAAAATTAAAATAAGATAAAAGGAGATTAGGAACTTTGGTTCCCCATGGTCAAAACAAGTCAATGAAGGGTAAGAATAATCAAATAACACAATCCCAAGGAACAAAGAATAAACCTTTAGGTCAATATTCTACCCAATCCTTACGGTCTTAGGGTTCCTACAAAAGCACTAAACTTTCGTTCAAGGGCAATCCCAAAGTTGTTGTTAAACTAATCCAAATAATCTTTCAATCCTAAGGATTAGTTCACTAACAACAATGGGGGATTGGTAATTTAATCATCAAACCTATCAAAGTCAAGTCTTTATCATGGTTCCCCTAATTCCCAATCACAAGAATTAGCTATGCATACTTTTAATTATGGAACTAACAATTACTAAGAAAATTGAAGAGATGAACATAATTTAAGATGACAATAAAAGAGTAAACATGAAATAAGAAATAACAACAAGATGAATAACAAGATTGAATAAAAAAGAAAGATTGAATTGTGACAAACTTACAACTTGAATGGAAAATCTAAGAATAAAGATGAAAGCTTGGTACCAAAATCTAACAATGGAGTTTTTCTCTAATTGGGGCTGCATGACCTAATTTTAGAGCTTAGATCTCCTTAAATAAGAATTGTTACAAGATTAGGAAAAATAGAAAATAAGAAAACAGAAGTCCCGAAACAGCTCGTGGTCGGTCGACCTATATTATCGGTCGGTCGACCGATTCTGGCGATACGGGTTTATTTCATGCGAACTTGGGCTTCTGTGAACTGGGCCTCTTTTGCGAACTGGACATCGGTCGGTCGACCACTATTGTAGGTCGGTCGACCGCTTCTCGCCCTTTTCAGCTTTGATCTGGCCCGAAAATAATACTTGAGTGCACCATCTGATTCCTTGCTCCACACTAGTGCTCAAAACAGCTTCCTAAAGGCAAATAAGGCTTGGTTTTGCTCACTTCCGCATATTCCTACATATAAAACATAGAAATGCCAAAGTAAACCGTTTCGGGAGAAAAAGCAACTAAAAGTCACGAAAGTGTAAGAAAATACGTGCCAAAAGAGTAAATAAAATGCATAAAATAGGCACGTATCAAACTCCCCAAACCAAACCTTGCTTGTCCTCAAGCAAGCACTAAGACTCAAAAGAAAATAAAACTTCTAATGGAACGGATTTCATACTTTTCACAACCAAACACAACACTATGCTTAACCAATTTAATGCATTCTTCAACTATAATCAAACACAATGTCAAGAGCAAAACGAATTAAACATGTTGGAAAAGCATGCTAAAATTTCAACCTTGCAAGACTCATTCTAATCGGACTCTCGCGGTACGCTCGAGACACTCATGAAAGCAAAGGGTCAAATGTATATGTGAAAGATAAGAAGATAAATAAAAGTAAAGACTCTCACCTATCTACGACCCGTAAGAACATGCCTGCAATCTAACATGAAAAGAATCTCTACAACCGTACATATGCATTCCCACACTAAATAACCATGACACATGCCGAGGCAAATTTGGAATTGTGAGGCTAAAGGTAAGAAGGGGCTTAAAATAAGTTATGGGAAGAGGGGTTAAACCGAGCTAACAACCGTCTGTCCATACTATAAGATCACTTCTTATTGTTTTCTTTTTCTTTCATACATGCCAATGCTCAAAGTTTTGGAGCAAAAATCACAAATCTTCCAATTTTTTTCTTTTTTTTTTCTTTCCTTTTTTCTCTTTTTTTTTTTTCAGAAAAACTAACCTACCCAACGGTCCTGGTCGACCGACCAGAAAAACTGGTCGACCGACCAGCCTTGAAAACAGGCTGTTTCGTTTTTTTTTTTTCGTGTCCCTTTTGTTTTTTTTTTTTTTTTTTTTTTTTTCTTTTTTTTTTATATCATTCTCCCAAAATCAAAATTTATCAATGAAGCATAAACCAAAGGATGACAAGAAAACAGTCCCATCACTAATTTACTAGCTCGGCTAGGGTAGGCAATTTTTAGAATGTAGCAAATGGGTAAAAGAATTCAATTTGGCTATGTGAGGATAATGGGAATAATGAGAAAGGGGTACCTCTACCACATGTGTCAATCAAACCACAACCCGAATGCATACAGGTATTAAGAAGACAAAATTCATGTTTATGCATATTGATGTAACATGCCTCAAGGGGAGAAACTACTCACAAACCTATATGAAATCGGTCATGGATGTAACCGATTTATTAAGCTCTAATCCATAGAATATGTAGTAGCTTGCCAAGAAGAGAGTCAAGTCTAATAATCTAGCATGAGATCAACAAAAACTCGTAGATAATGCAAAAGACTAGCATGAAAATTTTTGAAAAATGCAAGGCAAAGCAATATGTGATATGTGAGGCATAAATTGTATTTATCCGTTCCGAATCGACCTAAAAACTTAAGACAGAGAAGAACGCGCGACAGGGAGGAACACGCGACAAGAGAGGATGAAAACAAGAAAAACACCTAAAGGTATGAAAAACAAAAGACACAAAAACAATTGCATACTCACAAAGGAGTATGCAAACACCCTCCCCAAACCAAAACGCACAATGCCCTCATTGTGCTCATCAGCATACAACCACAGCAAAGGGATGGGGGTAGGCGAAAAAGAAGCAAACAAAGAAAGGAAAAGGAAAAAGACTAGAAACTACAAAAAGAGTCTAAGGAGGAAGGAGGGGAAAACTGGAAATCTAAGGAGGAAAATTGGAAATCTAAAGAAGGAAAACACTTACAAAGTAAATGTGGACCTCTCCAAACCGAGCCAATCAAGGGGGACCTCCCCAAACCGAACCCCAAAGAGGGTAAGGTTAAGCATGTCCCTAGCCCTCTGAGTCGTAAAACGGCTCAGGATCCTCTTCTCCTTCCCCCTCATCGCCATCCTCCTCAGACCCTACTCCTGTTTATGAGGCAGAGCCTGAAGCTTCACCGTGGTCACGACCGCCTGCGAGAGGTGTGTACCAGGTGGGGTGAGTCCATGGGCCGGTTGGGAGCCTACCTTGTGTGGCATACTCCCTGTAAACCGGGTATTGGAAGAGACTATCGTTCAGCTGTTTTTGGCTGAACTGCCTGCAAAGACTCGCCATCATTTGTGGCATAGATCTGTCATCAACAAAAGGAGGAACATAAACATTAGGAGGAGCAGTGAAATCAGATGGGTACCCCGTCCCAGATGTGGTATGGTGGCCACCGGGAGCAGGGGCCCTGAAACCTCTAGAAGTGCCCCCCCTAAGCGGGAGGCGGTAAGACGGGAGTAGTGGTCGGGGCTCCCCTACAACAGTAGAAAGGGGAAGCATAGGGGGAGCCATGGTGATGGGGATGCGATCACTGAGATAGGTGTCTATCTTCCAATAATCTCTCCTGTTTACCCAACGCACGGAGCTGACATAAGCCATGTCCATGTACCGGGAGAGAGGGTCAACCGCATCCTCATAGCGAGGGAACTGGGGTACAAAAGAGCGGGCTAATCGGGTGACTAGCCCACCACAGACAATAGTAGTCAAAGAAGTTCCCTCGCCCACCGACACGAAGTGAGAGGCGACCAAACAAGCAGTGTTGTAAGACTGCTGACCCGTACGTCTGATGTTAAGATAACCAGACATAATGGAGAGCTCAATGTTGTTAACATTTTGAGACTCTTTGCGGCTAAAGACAGTGTTGGCCAACAGACGCAAATAATAACGGGGGGTGGGAAGGTGGATGGTACTGTTTTTCTTCTTCACATCGCTGGAATCAGAAATACAGGACCACATATCAGAATACGACCCCGTGGGGTCATCAGTAAGACCCTCAGGAGACAGACCCAAAATTTGAGCAAATTGGGTTAAAGTTAAAGCATATGTTTCATTGAACATGCGAAAAGAGATACAAAAATTATCATAGCCGGAGTGAAGTGCCCCTAAATCAAAGGTGAAGGAGGAAAAGAACTCAAGAGTGAGAAGGCGGTAGGTGATCTCGTCCATGGTGACGAGTCCTGCAAACCCGGTCCCAATGAGCAAAGATACTACCTCGTCGTGGCATCCCAAAGCATGCAAGGCTGGAACAGAAAGGAAACGGGTTGCCACTACCACGCAGTAGGCAGTGAGATGGAGGAATCGGGTCTTCTGGGCCGGAGAGCTGAAAGTGATTTGCGGATAGTTTGGTAAACTATCCGTGTCCTGCACTGCCAAACCTCGCGTCCTAGAGACACGTCCTCTAGAAGTGCTTGTACCCGAAGTGCGTGCGCGCTTCCCACCTTGATCACGGCTAGACATCGTAAAGCTGAAAAGTTCAAATAAAAATATAAGTCTTATGAGAATGTGAAAACATCGCTTTAACAAAATTAGGCACGAAAAATTGCAAAACAGAAACTGTATCACAGCGCTGGTCGGCCGACTACAGGGGCAAGTCGGTCGACCATTTTTTCGAGATGGTCTTTGTAATTTCTGCTGCAACAAGAAATCAGAAACTGAAAAAAACAGAAACTCAGGAAAGATGCAGTTATGGTCGGTCGACCGTAAAACCCGGTCGGTCGACCGTTATACGAAAGAAATTCAGAAACTGCATAAAAAATACTCAGGAAAAACACGGTGCTGGTCGGCCGACCACTGTTTCAGGTCGGTCGACCGACTTTCATCAGAAAAGTGCAGATCTGTAAATTCGAAACCCAGAAAATTCAAATTTCAGTCGGCCGACCTCAGTTTCCGGTCGGTCGACCGTGAACAGTGTCGGCGTCAGTTTTTCGTGGTTGAATTTCGCGCGAAAAGAGGCATAAAAATTATAAGGAAGAATTAAACTATCCTAATCAGCACAAAATCACCCAAAATTTACAGATCTAAGCATATAAAATCAAAAGGAAGAAGAAAACTAAGATAAAAAAACACACAAACAAGCATGGAAACGGAATTAAGAGCAAAATTGAACTTAAAAGGATAAACTAATACTACCTAAAACGGAATTAAGAAGATATAAAACTAAAAAGAGAGAAAGAAAATGAAGAAAAACATACCTTGAAGATGGAAAATGAAAGAAAGTAAGTAAATTGGTGAAGGAGGAAGGTGGGTGAATAGTTTTTAGGGTTTTAAGAGAGAAAGGGAATGCTGGGAAGTTGAAGGAGTAAAAGCAATTATTGTATTTTCAAAACATAACAGACCCGTGACATTTGACTCTGAAAAATAAAACCGTAAAAAAAATCATGGTCGGTCGACCAGAAAAGTCGGTCGGTCGACCATCGTCCTTTTACCTGCTCTGCAATTTCACTTACTCTGTCAGAAAAAGTGCATAAAGTTGTCAGTTTGGTCGGTCGACCTAATAACTCGGTCGGTCGACCACTTGTACTGACGGATTCGCTTTTTCTTTCACTTTTCTACAGAGATTTCAATTTACACCAGAGGATAAAACGAAAAAAATTAGAAAAAACGTAAATTTAAACTAAAGCACGGGTTGCCTCCCGTGTAGCGCTGGTTTAAGAGGTCCCGCACGACCTTTTACCGTCTAAGGAGCATCCTAAAAAGGGTCGAAGTAAGAAACTTCGACTTTTCCGACAAACTCATTTTCTCCTCGGAAGTGCTTCACATATTGGCCATTGACTTTGAACCTCTCACCAGATGAGGTTTCTAATTCGATTGATCCGAATTTTGAGACAGCTGTGATGGTGTAGGGTCCGCTCCACCTGGATTTCAGCTTACCAGGAAAAACACGAATACTAGCATTAAAAAGCAATACCCTATCACCTACCTGAAAATCACGTCTAATGATTCTTTTGTCATGCCAGCGCTTTGTTTTCTCCTTGTAAATCCTGGCATTGTCATAGGCTAACAACCTGAATTCTTCTAACTCATTGAGCTGCAATAAACGTTTCTCACGGGAAAGATTAGGGTCTAAATTGAGATCACAAATAGCCCACCAAGACTTACGTTCTAACTCAACTGGTAAATGACAAGTTTTACCATAAATCAATCTGAATGGTGACATTCCAATTGGAGTTTTGAACGCGGTTCTATAGGCCCATAAAACATCATCCAGTTTTAGGCTCCAATCTTTCCTAGACTTAGAAACTACTTTGGCCAGGGTCTCCTTGAGTTCTCTATTGGAGATCTCAACTTGACCACTAGTCTGAGGGTGATAAGCTAAACCCCTACGGTGTTGGACACCGAATTTATTTAACAAGTCACCTAAGCATTTCTCCTTAAAATGCATACCTCCATCACTTATGACAACCCTAGGGACACCAAAACGAGGAAATATGATTTTTTTAAACATCTTAATAACAGCTTTTGCATCACAATGGGGGGTAGCAATAGCTTCTACCCACTTAGACACATAATCAACAGCTACAAGAATATACCTGTTACCTTGACTACTAGGAAAAGGTCCTTGATAATCAATGCCCCAGACATCAAAAATCTCTACCTCTAAAATACCAACTTGTGGCATCTCATGTCTTTTTGAGACATTCCCAGTTCTTTGACAGGCATCACAGTTACCTACAAAATTTCTACAGTCAGTATGTAAAGTAGGCCAATAAAAACTAGACTGCAATACCTTGGCCACGGTCCTAGATGGACCGTGGTGACCACCATATGCAGAAGAGTGACATGCTTCCAGAATGTCCTTCACCTCCCATTGGGGAACGCATCTCCGGATAAGTCCATCTCCGCATTCTTTAAAAACATAAGGGTCATCCCAAAAATACTGTTTTGCATCGAACATAAATCTCTTCTTTTGTTGCCAAGACAACTCAGGAGGGATTTTACCTGTAACAGCAAAATTAGCATAATCAGCATACCAAGGAGGGGGATAAGAACCTGAACTATTAATGATAAATAAACTCTCATCAGGAAACGAATCATCAATAGGTAAAGAATCTTCCCCATCAGTCAGCTGCAGGCGAGATAGGTGGTCAGCTACCACGTTCTCCGCGCCTTTCTTGTCCCTAATCTCAATGTCAAACTCTTGGAGAAGGAGGATCCACCTTAAAAGTCTTGGCTTTGAATCCTTCTTTTGAAAAAGACCTTTTAAGGCTGCATGGTCAGTATAAACAATTACCTTATTACCTACTAAATATGACCTGAATTTTTCTAAGGCAAATATGACAGCTAGCATCTCCTTCTCGGTGGTGAAATAGTTGACTTGAGTCTCATCCAGGGTGCGGCTCGCATAGTATATAGCATTAAGAGCCTTGTTCTTCCTTTGACCAAGCACAGCACCCAGAGCATAATCACTAGCATCGCACATGATCTCAAATGGGAGATCCCAATCTGGTGGCTGGATGATTGGTGCTGAGACCAAAGCTTCCTTCAACCTGTTAAAAGCTGAAAGGCACTCATCAGAAAAATCAAAGATGGCATCTTTAAGAAGCAATTGTGTAAGTGGTTTAGCAATTTTAGAGAAGTCCTTAATGAAACGCCTGTAAAAACCTGCGTGTCCTAAGAAACTTCTCACCCCTTTGACGTTAACAGGAGGGGGTAATTGCTCAATCACCTGCACCTTTGCTTTATCTACATGTATACCTTTATCTGAAATTAGATGCCCTAACACTACCCCTTCAGTTACCATAAAATGACACTTCTCCCAGTTTAAGACAAGGTTTACATCAATACATCGCTGCAAGACTTTATCAAGATTAGCTAAGCATTGATCAAAAGCATTACCGTAAACAGAGAAATCATCCATAAATACTTCCATAATGTTTTCTATAAAGTCTGAAAAAATACCCATCATACACCTTTGAAAAGTAGCAGGAGCATTGCATAACCCAAAAGGCATCCTGCGATAAGCAAAAACACCCTGTGGACATGTAAAAGTAGTCTTACTCTGATCATCAGGATGGATGGGGATCTGGAAGATACCTGAATAACCGTCTAGAAAACAGAAGAATTTATTAGAAGTCAGTCTTTCAGTCATTTGGTCAACAAAAGGAAGGGGGAAATGGTCTTTCTTGGTGGCGGCATTTAACTGTCTATAATCAATGCACATCCGCCACCCTGTTACAACTCTAGTTGGTATTAACTCATTTTTATCATTCTTAACCACTGTGGTTCCTCCTTTCTTAGGAACCACCTGAACTGGGCTAACCCACTTAGAGTTGCCAACTGGATAGATAATACCTGCATCAAGAAGCTTCATAACCTCAGCCATAACCACATCCTGCATCTTAGGATTCAACTTACGCTGTCCCAGTCTATAAGGCTTATGCCCTTCCTCTAAATCTATTCTGTGCATACAAACATCAGGGCTTATACCCTTAATATCATCCAAAGAATAACCTAGAGCTTTTCTATTCTTTTTAAGAACAGTCATTAAGGCAGAAAGTTGGTCAGGACTAAGTTTAGAGCTAACAATTGCAGGGTACTGTTCAGTATCATCTAAGAAAACATATTTAAGATTAGGAGGAAGTGGCTTACGCTCTGGTGCTTTTACCTCAACTGCCTGAACAGAATTAGTATCTATAGAATAGCACATGTTTACCAGACTTGCATTAGCTAGGCTTATGAGCTTCTCATTCTCTTCTTCAGTGAGCTCATATTCCTCTTCCTCTTCTTCTATCACATCCAGCTCTTCAACATCCTCAGCTGGAGTACCTGCACACTTATCCAAAATCGTCAGATCAACTAAGGGATCCTTGGTCAAGGATTCCCTCCAATTAAGGATAACATTCCTGTCTACAATATCAATGGAACAACAAGTATCATCAGTAGGAATAGTTGCCTTATGGGCAAGACTAAACTCGATAGTGTCATCCCCAATCTCTAAAGTAATGGTCCCGCGTTTGACATCTATTACAGCCCCAGCTGTGTGTAAAAATGGTCTACCTAAAATAATAGGTATTTGACTATCCTCAGCAATGTCTAAAACAACGAAATCCACAGGAATAAAGAACTTTCCCACTTTCACTGGGACATCCTCCAAGACCCCTAGTGGTCTTTGGGTTGATCTATCAGCCATCTGTACGGTAATATTGGTGACTTTAAGTCTACCTAAACCAAGTCTTTCACATACAGAATAAGGTATGACACTGACACTAGCCCCTAGATCACAAAGGGCTTTCCCTATTACATGATTACCTATGGTACAAGGGATGGAAAAACTACCTGGGTCTTTTAACTTGGGTGCCATATTATCTTGTGAAAGAACATAACATTCTTCCACAAAAGCAACAGCACCGTCGTCTTGAAAGTTCTTCTTACGACTTAAAATATCTTTCATGAATTTAGCATAAGAAGGTACCTGGGTAATTAAGTCAGTGAAAGGAATGGTTACCTCAAGATTCTTCACCATCTCTAAAAACTTACCAAACTTCCGATCCTCTTTTGAATTTTTCAGTCTTTCAGGATAAGGAATGGTGACTTTAGCCATAGGATCAGCAATCTTTGGCTTTTTCAGTTGTAAAATTTCGGTAAGGCCTTGAATGAAGGAAGAATCCAGCGATTCCGGAGTCAAAACAGCACTCTGCTCAGGAACGTCGGTCGGTCGACCGGTAGAAGTGGTCGGTCGACCAGAGTCTGCAACATCCGAATTTTTCTCCTTTTCAGAATCCGATCTCACGTCAGGAACAGCGGTCGATCGACCTGCAGTAGCGGTCGGTCGACCTCCTGCTCTTTTGACGGGATCAGATTCTTTGGTCGGAATTTCGGCTGGATCATCCTCTTGAGTTGATTCTTCACAAACACGGCCACTCCTTAGATTTATGGCGTTCAGCGTCTCCATGGGTCCCTCACAACTAGCTGGAGAGCTAGTCCTTTGGTTAGCTATGTTTATCAAGCGCTCCTCAAAAACCTTTGCGGAGGTAAAGTGAGCCTCACTTATCTTCAAAACTGCCGTGGTTAAAACATCAACAAGGGCTCTTAAGTTCTCAATCTCACCCGTGTTATCAACCGTAGTAACTAGGTTCGCACTTTCAGGCTTTAGCTGGGTTGCCTCAAGCTTTTCAAAACGGGCTTCAACTGTTGTCTCAAGAGCCATCACTCTATTCATCTCCACATTCAGCCTTCTTGAACTCCCACGTGAACCTTTAAAAGTAGCCCTATGCACTGCCATGTCTTCAATGGTTTTCCAACCCTTCATATGGTCGGTGTTATTCTGGAATCTTCCATTGGCGGCCACATCAAGAATCATCTTATAGTCATCGTAAAGAGCGTTATAAAATATGTTACACAGGTCCCATTGTTGAAGGTTATGGTGAGGGATAGAACGGACCAATTTCTTGAATCGATCCCATGCTTCACAAAATCCTTCATCAGGTCCCTGTTGAAAGTTACGGATTTGGTTTCTCAAGTCTTCGGCTTTTGCAAGAGGGAAGTATTTCTTGTAAAAGGCCAATGCCAAGGAAGTCCAATCCGTAATCTCCTCACTTGTTCTGTCAAGGTACCGGTACCAATCTTGCGCGTCATCTTTTAATGAGAACAAGAACATAGTTGCCAGCACCTCGTCTCTAGTTACCCCTTCAGGTAGGGGTATGGAGCAACAATAATCTGTGAAGGTTGTAACATGCTTTATTGGATCTTCGTCGGGTAGACCAGAAAATGGGCTCTTCTCCACCAAAGAGATATGAGTTGAGCGGATTTCAAAGGAGCCAGTGGTGGGTGTAGGCAAGGTGAATCCCTTCGGTACATCCTTAGGCTTCGGCTGAAGGAAGCTATAAATGGAATCCATAAAGAGAGTACTCAAGCCTTCCTCTCAAAAACCTGTCTTCTAAAACAAAACTAGAAGAAAAGGTAAGAACGGTCTTAAGGAACCTAAGTTCCTTAAGACAAGAAAAATAAACTAAAAATTAGCAAACAAAATTATACCGTTTCCCCGGCAACGGCGCCAAAATTTGACACCCGTCGTTGAGGGGTGCCAAAGATAAGATTTATAAAACCTCAGCTTAAACTCAGATAGGATAAGTCAAGGGTCGAACCACAGAGAGACAGGGTAAATTATGTTTGTAAATTTAAAGTCTATTGCAAGTAACCAAAAAGGGGGGTTTTGATTTGAGATTTAAACTAACACTAAGTAGCAAACTAACAAGAAAATTAAAATAAGATAAAAGGAGATTAGGAACTTTGGTTCCCCATGGTCAAAACAAGTCAATGAAGGGTAAGAATAATCAAATAACACAATCCCAAGGAACAAAGAATAAACCTTTAGGTCAATATTCTACCCAATCCTTACGGTCTTAGGGTTCCTACAAAAGCACTAAACTTTCGTTCAAGGGCAATCCCAAAGTTGTTGTTACGTCGTTGAGGGTACCAAAGATAAAATTTATAATTCCTAACTTTAACAATAGATAGTGAAAGTCAGGGTCGAACCACAAGGAGGTGGGGAATGTTTATTGTCTTAATGTTAATGTTTAAAGGTAACAAATTTGGGGGTTTGATTGTTGATTACTATATCTAAGGCAAAGATTAAAATAAAACAAGAATTAAAAGATGAGAATAAAATATAATAAAAAGGGATGCTAGGATGTTTGGGTAATAAATAGCTAAGGTAAAATAAATCCTAAGGTCAACATGTATTGCAGTCGCGTAAGGGGGTGTAACATATCTTTCTAAGTCTATGCTACCTAATAGCTCCTTTCGGCCTATGCTATTAGTTCCTAGGTCTCACAATTATTGGGTGTCAACAATAAGGGTGATTCCTAAATTCCAGGTCACACACCTTTCAGCCTTGAGTAACCTATCCGTCTTAAGGTGTAAACCAATGCCCTTCCCGTATCTTTCAATCTTGGGTAGGTCATTACTAACATCCTACAAGTCTCCTATTGGTCTCATTGCAGGATATTATAATTAACAAGAAAAGACGAAATAAGAAAACATACGCGAGTGGTCGACCGACACCCGTCGTTGAGGGGTGCCAAAGATAAGATTTATAAAACCTCAGCTTAAACTCAGATAGGATAAGTCAAGGGTCGAACCACAGAGAGACAGGGTAAATTATGTTTGTAAATTTAAAGTCTATTGCAAGTAACCAAAAAGGGGGGTTTTGATTTGAGATTTAAACTAACACTAAGTAGCAAACTAACAAGAAAATTAAAATAAGATAAAAGGAGATTAGGAACTTTGGTTCCCCATGGTCAAAACAAGTCAATGAAGGGTAAGAATAATCAAATAACACAATCCAAGGAACAAAGAATAAACCTTTAGGTCAATATTCTACCCAATCCTTACGGTCTTAGGGTTCCTACAAAAGCACTAAACTTTCGTTCAAGGGCAATCCCAAAGTTGTTGTTAAACTAATCCAAATAATCTTTCAATCCTAAGGATTAGTTCACCAACAACAATGGGGGATTGGTAATTTAATCATCAAACCTATCAAAGTCAAGTCTTTATCATGGTTCCCCTAATTCCCAATCACAAGAATTAGCTATGCATACTTTTAATTATGGAACTAACAATTACTAAGAAAATTGAAGAGATGAACATAATTTAAGATGACAATAAAAGAGTAAACATGAAATAAGAAATAACAACAAGATGAATAACAAGATTGAATAAAAAGGAAAGATTGAATTGTGACAAACTTACAACTTGAATGGAAAATCTAAGAATAAAGATGAAAGCTTGGTACCAAAATCTAACAATGGAGTTTTTCTCTAATTGGGGCAGCATGACCTAATTTTAGAGCTTAGGTCTCCTTAAATAAGAATTGTTACAAGATTAGGAAAAATAGAAAATAAGAAAACAGAAGTCCCGAAACAGCTCGTGGTCGGTCGACCTATATTATCGGTCGGTCGACCGATTCTGGCGATACGGGTTTATTTCATGCGAACTTGGGCTTCTGTGAACTGGGCCTCTTTTGCGAACTGGACATCGGTCGGTCGACCATTATTGCAGGTCGGTCGACCGCTTCTCGCCCTTTTCAGCTTTGATCTGGCCCGAAAATAATACTTGAGTGCACCATCTGATTCCTTGCTCCACACTAGTGCTCAAAACAGCTTCCTAAAGGCAAATAAGGCTTGGTTTTGCTCACTTCCGCATATTCCTACATATAAAACATAGAAATGCCAAAGTAAACCGTTTCGGGAGAAAAAGCAACTAAAAGTCACGAAAGTGTAAGAAAATACGTGCCAAAAGAGTAAATAAAATGCATAAAATAGGCACGTATCAATTATGAGTCGGGATATTTCTAATAAATCCTAAATAATAACATATATATTTTGTATCTCAAAATTATTATGTTTAACGGAATAGAGAAGTCGATTCCTACCCACACTCCTAATAAATGCGTAAAAAAATTGTCCGAGGAGAAACACCTTCAAGAAGAAACGCACTCAGTGTTGGGCCGGGCCTCTTCCTGGAGTTGATTCCTGCAGACTCCCAGTCTTCCCAGATTTCTATTGTATTATGATACTTTCAGAACTCCCTGCTCGTGATAAGTATAAATAGAGGCCTTCATCTCTAATATTTCTCACGCGAGTGTGCGCCCCTTCTCTTCTCCTTTTGCATTCTAAGACCGTGTTATTGCCATCGATGCCTACGTGCTTGATTTACTCAATCACGTAAGCCCAGATCCTTCTGGGTACCAGTCACGTTGCATTTGACCGATCAATTTAATGACTATGCTAAGTCAACTTTAAATTTATATTTCTTATTTTCCTTTCTACAAAAGGGCATCATCATTGCATCGAGTTAGCAAGTCTACTAAACCGAGAGTTAATCAAAGTTCGCTTCGTAAACATGTAAGTCTGAGGGTGTCAAAAACCCGCTTTATTTATGTTTTCTGTTTTTTTAATGTAATATACTAGTCTAAGTCATGACCATATTTTAAAATGACAATTTTATCAAAGTTTTATACCCCTTTGATGAAACAGTAGAGAATAATTATAGAAGAGAAAAGCACAAAGTGATGCATCTCCTCGAACAAGTGCAACACTTGATGCGCCCTTTCCAGAGGGTGCTTAGTCTGTTTCTGCTTTTCTCCTTCATCTATCTTTATCTGCTTCTTCTTCGTTCTCGTATTTTCCATTTATGATGACATCTTTTAGTATGATCACTTATTTTGAGTAAACAAATTAATAAAAAATCTAAATCAAACCAACAAATATTAACAACACGCTAGGTCTAACTTTCACAGTCAGAAACCACCATTCGAACAAATGCATAATGACCTGCGCCTCTTCTAGAGGATGCAAGCCTTATTACGCCTATTCTAAGTTGGGTTATGTCTCTGATCTTATCTCGTTCTGACGTAGCACTTATAAATAATTATTAATCGACTAGTAGATATAATATTACCGCGTATTTCTACCATTTAATTGAAAAAAAACTTTTTAGGTATGGTTGTGACTTAGTCTTTGTAATTCACCCATATCATTTACCTTTTATTCATTTGTTTAACTTTCACATATAAATAAATAAATCATTCAATTTCGACCTAATTGTATGCTAAATGACGTGTCTAACCGACGTAGTTTTAATTCACATGCTAGGATTAAAACGTGTTTGTTGCATTCATGCATATAACTAACAATACCTCGAGTATAAATGAATTCCCTTATCATTAGTCGAGGCCGCAATCAAGGCAGGCGGGATTAGGTGCTCTAGTATGAGCTTCCTGATACGTACTCTGCACCCCTTACTCAGATATCTGTGAACTACATCAATGTTCATCTAAGAAGAACAAACGAATTCCAAAGTAGAGGAGTTGTAAATGAGTCATAGTTATATATACTTTTATGCCTCCTCTTAGCATCTTTTGTTACGTTTCTGTGATTAGAGTTGGTATTTATATGTCACTTTTGGTAGAATATAGATACTTCTGTATTTCTGTGTTTAAATGCAGAATGGATGCATTTGTGGAACACAAGAGTGATATATAGGAAGAACAAAGGAAAAGAAAGGAGAAAACACGAAGAAAGCGACATGAGGGTAGATCCCTAGATCGAGGACAACATGTCCTAGATCGAGGACCCTTTTCTCAAGAACGCGCAACTACGACAATAGGTCCCTCTGTAACATCCCGTATTTTCATAAAATATATTTTAAAGGTTTTTAATTATTTTAAAGTAATAAAATAATATTTTAATAATTTATTGGGAAAGTGTTAAATAAATAGTAAGATCCGTCTTAAGAACCTTAAGTCCTTAAGACGAATACGAACTTGGCAACTTGAATCCTTAACTTAAAACCAGTTCGTCCAAACCCGTTTTCCTTGAAACGGGAAAGGACAACTAAAACCCTCCTAAGACCCATATATGTCGACATTTCACATCTCAAGAAATAAGAACACTGTAAACTCTTTTTCACAAAACCTCCATAAATCCTCATCTCTTAATCCATTTTTCTTCATCATCCGTTCACCGAATCAAGGTAATAAATACATTTTTGGAATCCTCATCGAGTTTGCAAGCCATCTATCACTTCCGTTCTTCATTTCCTTCATTTCGAAAATGGGGCTGTTTTTGTAGAATTCGCATTTCGGTCTCTTAAATCCGTTTTTCGTGATGTAGGTGAGGGCTTAGAAGACCCAGACGTGGATAGCTTCGTTGTAGAGGAGGAGATTTGAGCGGAATTTGCTTTAAGGTGACGATAATGAGAAACTCGGCCTTATTGTATACATTAGCACTTTTCTTGCTTGAATTGGTTTAAGTTTCTGTTTCTTAATGTTATTGTGGTTGTTTGAACTTAGTAACATGATAGGAATGTTCTTACTTGATGATTACATGCTTAGATGATGTTTCATATGTGTAATGTTCAATTTTCAGAAATTAGTGCTTAAGACGGATACAAATCATTTGCTTATTGAGGATTGTTTGTGGGATTAATTGCTGATAGTTAGTATATTTGATGATTTCATGTATTGGGTAAACATTTGTTGTTGCTAATTTAGAGGTTTGGGATCAATTTGAGATGATTTGCATTTGTTAAGGAATTTGCGTTCTGCGTACAGCGGCCTCTGAGCCGGCAGGCTGACCGGCAGGCGGTCGGCCGGCTCAGAGTCTGGGTGTCGTCTTTTGAAAGTTCAGAAATCAGAGAAAGGTTTCTGAGTCGGTCAGTCGGCCGTCGGTCGACCGGCTCAGGATCCTTCTTGGTGTTTTTCAAGTTTTGCAAAGGGCATGGGAAGTGACTCCCAGCCGGCAGCCGGTACACCGGCTGAGAGTCACTCCTCGTGTTCAAGTTTTGAAGTTTAGCCATTGGGGAAGGGACTCCCAGCCGGCTGGCCGGCGGATGGTCCACCGGCTGAGAGCCTCTTCTCTTGTTTTTCAGACGATTGTTGGGCATGGGAAGGGACTCCCAGCCGGTGGACAGGCAGACGGTCTGGGACCGGCTGAGAGCCCATGCTCCCATTGTTTTATTTATAACATTCGAAGGCTTATTCGGTTTTGATTGAAACTCGTTCCTTGTACTTTTAATGTGTGTTTGAGGTCCCCGGAGGATGGGCGACACTATATTGGGTTCGGGAATGGAGAGAGGATAGAGACCCCCCGGTCGGGTAACCGAAAGGGAAACCGGCTCTCCCTCAACTTAGTTCCCGGGATCAATTAAGTGTTGATTAGAATTTAAGAAAGTAGAATTATAGATTAGTTCCTAGACTTTTGATGATATTGTATTGATGCGTATTAAGTTGTGCCTTAAGCTGGCCTCTGAACTTAATACGTGAATTGTTTGTCATATATGGGGATATGCCTTAAGTTGGCCTCTGAGCCCTATATGTGTATGTTTGTCGTGTCTGGGACATGCCTTAAGCTGGCCTCTGAGTCCAGACATGTTTGATTGTGATCGCGTTGGAACATGCCTTAAGTTGGCCTCTGAGTCTGACGAGTAGAGCAGCTGCACAACGTGGTAGCTAAGGAACTGACACCTTGCCCGGAGTGCAGATGTTTTATTCTAGGACATGCCTTAAGCTGGCCTCTGAGTCTAGTATCTTGTGATGTAGTGAAGGGACATGCCTTAAGCTGGCCTCTGAGTCCTTTACTTTTGGATGTTAGTCCATGCGTTGAGTTGTCGCCTCTGAGTCTAGTGTCTTGCTGATTGGCGGGTCTATGCCTTAAGTTGGCCTCTGAGTCCTTGCTTGCTGAATGTTTTGGTGTTTAGGTTATGTCTTAAGTTGACCGCTGAACCTTTACACTTGCTGAATGATTGGTATTTAGGTTATGTCTTAAGTTGACCGTTGAACCTTATACTTGCTGAATTTTATATCTGCTTGCCTTGAGTTGGTATAGTGTCAGATATGCATGGTGATAGTGATGTTTACAGTACCTTGACTTTGTTATTGTTCATCCAAGGCATTGGATGACTCTTTAGTCAGTTTTGTAAATGGTTTGGATTGAAAGACCCCCCGACCGGGTAACCGGTAGGGAAACCGGCTCTCCTTCCCAAATAGTATCCGAAGTTGGTTGAGAGCCGTGCATTAGTGATTACATGATAGTTGGTGATCAGTTATTGAGATTCTGTTTGTATTGCTTGTTACGTGTCGTTACAAAAGGTGGCTAGGAGAACTCTAGTCACTCCCCACTGATTGTAGCGTACATGTTTTCATGTATGTAGGTACATGCAGGTTGGACAGGGTTGGATGAGAGCTAGCGAGTGATATTCCACTTGTCATCATATGACTTACACTTACGAGTAGCTAGACTCTAGTTTGATACAGTCGTTATCTTTTGGTGCCTGTAGGGATGTTCCATCCCAGGCTTTGTATATATTTGGTTTTCCGTACTTAGAACTGTTATACTTATCTATTTAGTTTATATCAGTTTCAGTTTCCATTTCAGTTTAATTCACCTCGCATGTTGTTTATGTTTTAAAAAGTTTTAAATTCCGCTGCATTTTTAGTACTTTGTATGTTTTATATTTCCGCTTTCGCGAGGGGTTTTACACCCTCAATCGAGTACGTACACCCTGTCCTCGATCGAGGAACCATTCCGCGATGGGCTTTCTTACCGGAAAACTTCCAAAGTCGCTTTTTATGTTTTATTATAAAGGGAGTCGTGTCTTTGAAGTCTTTCATGCATTTTCTACCCTAGTTTAGCTACTCCCTATTGCTCTTTAGTATATCTCTCAAGAATCTCTCATATTAATTTAGTTTTAGATCTAGCTTTTATAATTTACGCATTGTAATCAATTCCGGATCTTTCTTTATTTAAGGTACTCTTTAATCTTTTTTATTAGTCTTTTCAGCTATTGCTTTATTTTCATCAATCATGTTCTCCCTTTGTTTCGTTCATACTGTTATTACCATGCATTATGCGTAGCTACTTTAGCCTTCTAGGGAGAATGAGGATTTAGGTTCTTAGAAATGGGTTTATCTTATGATTTGATAGTTAAATTGCCGTGTGTTGTTGTTTAGTTTATCGTCTTAATTGTCTTAAATCTAATTGATTGATTACCGACCGGATTTAATGAATTAGTCTTGCATATTTATGACCGACCGGGTTAAGACGAATAAAAGGCAACGATAGCTAAATAGACATAATTTAATGACAGCGATCACTTGTTAATCTATTTCTAAGGGGAGTATTGAATCGACCGACCATATTACCTTCAATAGCATAATTAGCCCTATCAATGATTAAATCTCACCCCTGAATAACTAGTTTAGAAATTTAATGGACAAATTCCAACTATAACTATTTATGTCAAAACTTGTCACTATTAATTCGATTTTTACCTTAAAAATCACTAATCATGCAAAATAAGATTAAAAAATCTGAAATTTACTTAAATTATGTAAATATTGTATGTGACATCTCATAAAAAATTCATGTTCAAATTTATAATATAACCATATATACCCATTTTATCTTATATTATGACTATTTATCTCATAAAAATCATAATCAATGCAAAATAACTTTATAAATTACGAAACTTTATATATACATCATATAAAATATGCTTCGGAAACTATCCAAAAATCGTGGCCATAAAACAAGGCTAACTAGTTTTACCCTTAAAAATGACATTTTACTCATATAAAACTCATTTTAATACAAATAATTATATATGTGAACAATAAAATACATAAAATTTTATTTTGTGACCTAAAATCAATTTAGGATCAGCAGCTTAAGCATGTCAATTAATTTCGTGATTTATTCTTATAAAACACTAATATTAATTTTTATTTGTAAATTGTATTTACTTGGAAAAATAAAACCGATCTTGCATGCAACAACCTAGATGCTCTGATTCCACTTGAAGGAAATCATATTTCAGATTAGGCTCATATCATATATGAGTAAACTATTAGTTTATTCATAAAACTAAAATTGAAATTTATACATGAAATATAAATACAAAGTTTGAAAACCTTACATTAAGATTTCGGAATTTAGGGCACGGAATTTGGTCACCTTCCAAATTTCGATCTTGAGTCATTATAAAATGGGATGAAATCCAATTTCAAGTATAGGAATACTGCTCTTAGTAGCACCCAATATGAGCCCTTAATCTACTACTAACAATATAAGCTAGATATTATAAGTAGTATACCTTGTTAATGTTACTTACTACTAATACTACACTAGTATTAAATTTGTAATATTAAGAATGAGATTTTGATGAAAATTCTAGAGAGAATTTTACACTTGAGAATTATATATTATGAAATGAAAAAGTGTGTTGTAAAAACAAGGAGACCAACAATTTAAAGAGAAGAGAACTCTTCTCATTCAAGTTATTTTGGCCGGCTCAATATGTGGGGAAGAGGAGATATTTTCTTTTTGTCTTTCCCACATACTAGATTGGTTAAGGCTAGGACTAGGTCTAATGATTATGTCCTAATTCATAATTAGACAAATTAAAAGACCTACAACCACTAACACTTATTTACACGGCTCCCATGTATAACATGAGATCCATTTTACACATTTTAATTTGTCATTTGTAATAGGTTACAAATGTGACATATCACATGGTAAATGACAATTAGTAATTACTGCCTCTTACCCACAAATAATGTCCCATTGTCCATTTCTGTACATTCAGCAAATTGTCCTATTGTCCATATTTACTAACTTTTTTACTTGTTTTTTACCATTCTACCATTACCAAATTCCATTTATTACCCACCCACCCACCCATTACCCAATAACATAACACTCTCTCTCCAATCTACATACCCCTACCCAACCAAAATATTAAACAACTAATATCTCATAAATTTGGTACTTTCTTAACAATGGGACAATATTTGTGGATAGGAGGGAGTATAAAATATGCATTTAACCAATTTAAATACAATTTTTTATCACATAAAAATACTTAACTTTTAAGTACCAATTCCAATTTTATACATGTAAAACGTGACATTTCATATTCGTTAATGTAATATAAAACTATATTGTAATCACAATTACTCGATAACTTTTATCTTTAATATACCGATAACATTTATCGACTTAATAAAATAATGATTTATTTTATTGCAATCTAACTAGTACAAAGTGTACACCTTGTATCATAAGATATGAAGTGGTAATCGGGTTTTACATGTATGATTATCACATTTATTGCAATCCAACTAGTACAAAGTGTACTATTCATATATGATGATCACATTTATTGTTCGAGTTTCCTAAAACTCACCAACTAACTATGTTAGATCCAAATGCATTGTTGAGACAATATTAAATCCCATTAAAGTGAACTGGGTTATTAACATTATATTCGCCCATAGTTGCTTGTATGTGGTTACGTCCCGAAGAAACTAGAGTGTGATGCGATTGATGACATGTTCAAGTGCCATAAAATCATGTGGGATGACTAATTGATCACATAAGCGGACTGTATGAGACACTCTGTTGGGCCATGACCGCTTATAGAGTTCTGGCAATTTTATAAATAGCCTGGTCGTGGTGAGAGCTACTATAGTATTCTTATGAGTCGATTCTTTGACTAAAGACTGTTCTCCCCAGATGGCACAGTTTCAAAGTGACTTTGATTTTTTGCTCTACGACTTTTCGTAAAAGGGGTCAAATGGGCATCTTTTGAGTCATGATGAGCCATGGCTAAACAAAGGAAACAAGTGCGATAGGAATTGTCCACCACTTGTCCGGGTTGTTTAACATCTCAAGGTCACTCGAGCAGTAGTGAATTGGAAATGCGTGGCCACGCTCAGAAGGTATCTATGGTAGATAATTCCGATCAAACAGTTATTCTCCAGATCGATAAAACCACTCTTGATATGATCAATTGCAAGCACAATAACCTGCAAGACATCTTGCATTGAGTGAGATATTGTAATAGGAAAAGAGAATTGGTGACGCACACTTATCTCGGACAAGTGGGATATTGTTGGGGTATGTGTCCTAGACGATAGTGTGATCACATATTCAAATCTCATAATAAGAATAAGCAAGGGATAATTCTTGTATATAATCAACTGATCAACATTAATCGGTAACGATTGGCTAGCTAGAGTTTGACGTTATTGTCGTATGACGGTTGTTTATTTGATAACTTTAGGTCACACCTATAGAACAATTCCCAAACGGTATAATTAAATGATCGGTTATCGAGACGGCTTATTTAATTCCTTAATTTGAACAAAATAAGAAAATGAAATCTTATTTTAATACGATTAAATGAGATTCGAAATTAGTACATAAAATTTTATATTACTAATTATTAATCGATGTTTAGGAAACATGTGCTGTAAGAATAAAAGATTAATTATAATTACAAATGTTGTGAATTATAATTAAAGTGACTTATTTCACATATATGTAATTATGAATTACTTATATGATTGTCAGTTGTGATTAATTAGTGAGTTATTATAGTTAATTTGTTTAATATGCATAATAAACCCTAGTAACATGTAATGTGTCACATGTCACACATTTACAATTGACAAAGACAAAAATAAATGAAGTCCATATTATCTAATATGGGGGGCATGTTTTGATGAATAAAAGAAGGAAAGAAAAGAGTTTTTATTTTGTGAAATATCACATCATGGAGAAGACAAATAAAACTCTTACAATTAGCTATTATGGGTAAGAGTTAAAGTGCATAAAGTAAGAGTAAAATGCCACTTTTACACTCCCTCTTTCCTCTCACCCCAACCGTGCCCCCTTTCCTTATTTGAGGACTTTTGTCCTCAAATTTTAGTCCTAATGTTATTTCACATTTTCTCATCTATCTCTCATAAAATAGTATGTTGTTTTTTAAAATCTAATAAATTCTCATTTTACTAAAGTAGTAAAATCATTAATATTAGATTATTATTTAAGGTAGCTAATATTAATTTCTAGACTAAAATTATTATTAGTGTTTGGGCTAAGCCTTGGGTTCATCTCTATTGGAGGGTTTCTACATTGTAACCTAGGAGGATCATACTTGTTTATAGCTCGAGAACAAAATTGGCAGGAGACAGATTTTGTACCCTAATTTCCGAATATCCAATGTAAACAATTCTTCTTCGAGTTCGTTTAGCATGTACTAGATCTTATGTTAAAATGAGTTTAACTTTTGACATTAGTATAGACTAATGAAGTTTATGAAACTTTCATCTCTTGCGTGCAGGGTTCATGTCATACATACCCTAATCAAATTAGTCTTACTAACGTTAATATACTAATTAACACTTTTAATTATATTTTAGATCTTATGCATGCAATATTAAAATGCCGAATAAAAGAGTCGAGTTCTTACAATCCGACGAAAACGGTGCTAGGATGATCCTCCAAACCGAGTAATCAAAGTAGATTACCTCCTTTGTGATGCACCCAAAACAACCCCTTAAAACCGAGACTTACATGAGCTAGGTGCTAAAATCGGTTTCCTTAAACTTTAATCTAATCCTATTAGATCAACTAAGATAGATACTACAACAATTGTAGTATTGTTAATATAATCTTATTATAAATATTATGAGATAATATTAGAGAGGTTTTGTTTAGAGTTTTCTCACACTAGAAAACTTTGCATAAGGTTGGAATGAATTGACTTGTGAGTTAATCACAAGTTTTTATGATGGTAGTGTTGGGGTTGGAATAGCCGGCCATGGGGAAGCACTAAATAGACATTTTGCCTTATCCATGCTCATAGGGTGGCTATAGGTAGCATTTACAAGAAGCCTTTAAATGATTGTGTTTTCTTAACATTTAAAACACAAAACCAACCTCCTAAAACACTACCCTAAAAGCGGAACCCATGAGCTAAAATGGACATCCATTTTACAATTGTCATTTTGTGCAATTGTATAATCATGTGTGACATACATTATGTCACAATTATAAAAACAATTTTTTTAATTTAAAATGCATATTTATCAAATAAATATCATTTATAAATTAAATAAATCATATTTAACAATTTGACTTGTAATTCATAATTACGAATATATAAAATGGTCATTTTAATAATCGTCAGTACGATTTACAACACTTGTAATAATATGCAACCCGATTCATTCTAATTTCGATATTTCATAAACAATAATTAGTGTTTGACAATTGACACGTTTCAATTTCAAACATAAATCTTACATTAAGATTTAACCTCTGATTTCTCGATATTCTAATTTAAGGAATCTGATCAACTCGTATCAATATACACTTGATCAGTTTATCAATTAAGGGAATTGTCCTATAGGTGTGACCTAAAGGGATCAACTGACCACCACCGTCATACGACAATAATGTCAAACTCTAGCTAGCCAATCATTACCGATTAATGTTGGTCAGTTGACTATATATTTTCGAATCATCCATTGCGCATTCTCGTCATGAGATTTAATTATGTGATCATACTATTGTTGAGGACACATTTCCCAACATTGCGGATGTCGGATGGAGCACGATGTTAGAATGTGGTCATACTTCGTAAGTCGAGGTAGAAGAGTGTTTATGGTTATTTGCTTTCATATAAATCACCTCGTTCTTTCATTGAGTGGCGAGTGAAACCCGTGAGTGTCAATGCTTAGATCTCCTTTTTGTTCAAAGGCTTGATATGAAGTCAAATCTTGAGTGTGCCACATCAATCATGGGACTATAGCTACGCACTTCCCCTCTCCTCGCCTAGAATATGTTACCAGGCCTTTCGTATTGTCAATATTGGTTACTTTAGCTACAATTAGGGGACTGACATCATGGTCAAACTTTGTGACGACATCCTACACATAAGATTTTCTTTGTTCAGTTTTTAATAAATCCACTTGAATTAGGCAAGTGTGAATATTTTGATAGATTCATTATCATGTTTTACTTGATTATTAATCCCATTTTGATTCAAATATTTGCGCAAGACCTCACTTGACTTGCAATAAGGCACTTTTTTCACAGAAGGTTTCAAATTGTGAGTTGAAAGGGCAATAAGTGCACTAATACTCAATCGGATATTATGGTAGAATAATTAAGTAATGTTTATGATGTGCTTTCACCTTAGGATTGAAGTCATGATTTTCGTTGCATTTCAATGATGCTTGAGCTTACTAGGGACGATTAAGCGCTAAGTGTGTGGAGATTTGATAACTTTTTATTTACGCTCTTTGTTTACCTAAGGAACTCTTCTCATGGTTCGTTCGCATGAATTTTGTGTTCATTTTTGTATTTAAACTGCAAATAATGCTCAACTTATCTTTTGGAAGTTTGCTTTGGATTTTGGTCGTTTTTGTCGGGTTTTGTATGGATAAAATGAAGGCCAAGAAGCCTTCACCTAAGCACGGAGCATCACATGGACCCGGTTGTCAACCTAATAAGGCCTAACATAAGTCAATGAAGCGTCCAAAACAAAGAAACAAAGAAGTCTGTTGAAGGCGCCCTGGCAACCTTTCAAATCTCAACTAGGGAAGAAGGAGTCGTGCCGTGTGGATCTCTTTTTTGTTACTATTCACCTATATACAATACCATTTTAGTGAGAGAAACACATTTTCATTTTATACTTTGTGACCAGTTCTTCATCAATTAGAAGATTTAAGCTTTCTTTTATCAATTTCCTTCATTGTTCTTATTGTTTTTCATAGTTGGTATATTTTTCTTTCATTTTCTTTCCTTTTGTCATTTGTTTATGTTGGAGGTTGTGTCCTCGACAATAATGCGTTGACATAATTAAATCTCATTCAAAAGAAACACAATTGGGAAAGTTACTCTTTTAAAGTCGACTGATCAACATTTATCGATAATGATTGGCTGTCTAGAGTTTGACATTATCGTCATATGATGGTGGTGATCAGTTGATCCCTTAAGGTCATATCTTTAGGGAATTCCGTCTCAATGAAATATTTAAATAATCGTATAGGATACGGATTAATTAATAACAAGAAATTTGGGGGAAATGATTTTACGTGAGGTATATTATTATAATGAGATGATATAATAATTGTCAAAGTAATAAAATTTGTTTTATTATACGGTTTTGATTAATTGTTTAGGAAACAATTATATCGGAAATGAACACGGTCAATCATAAAATTACAAATGGTTGTAATTAAAATTATGATATTACATTTTATAATATAGTAATTGAGAATTAGTAGTGATATTATTTAAATGTTATAAATTTGTAAATTATGAATTTTAAGGAGTTAAAATTGCATAATTAACAAATTGGTTCATGTGTTATGAGACATGTGTGACATGTTACAAATTAACACAAATAACAAATATAAAATGGAGTCCATTTTATCCCCATTTGGACTGTATGATTTGTGTGTTAATATGGTAATGTTGATTATCATATTGCAAGCTACTCTTACACATTATGCAAAAGCTTACAAACCTAATTTTGGTGTAAGGCATATTGTGTGCTTTTGGCATAAGTGTAAGAGCCATGCATTGGCTCTATTTTGGTACTATGGCCGGCTACAAGCAACGAGAAAGAGAACTTGTTTTGCTCTATATATTAGACATACAACACACATGAAAAAGGAGAGGATGCTTTCTCATTTTTCATACTACAAGTTCATTCAACCATATTTTCTCTAGAAAATAGTTTTTAGTGAAACAAATCATTTCTCATAATAATAATATTATTGTAATATTATTAATTATTTCTAGTATACTAACACCAATTTTCTAGTAACAAAATTGATTTTAGTTTTGAGATTGGGTCCTTGATAAGAAATTTTGGAGACGGTTTCATACTAGGCCGTTGGTAAGAGTGTTTCAGTTTTAAAGACTCAATAATAAATAGGTGATTAATTGAGTATAAAACTTCTAAAACCAATGTAAGGACATTCATTCATCTTATGTAATCATCATGCATGCATAAGATCTAGTTAAGTTTTAATGACTAAACTTAAACAAATTAAACTCATATGAGATATGAGTTAACAAACTAAAATTTCATTTCTAACAAGTGGTATCAGAGTATTACGGTTGTTGCGTGCATGATCGGATTCATGGTTTTCGTGTTAATAAGATTCACACTAATAATTCGAAATTTGTGTTTTATTATGATAAATCATGCAATAATTTTGCATGTTAAAGTTTTTGATCCTAAAATGGTTTTAGGAAATAAAATTAATTTTATGGATATTTATTTTTCATTTTATATTTATTTGTATATTTTTGAAGTTTAAATGGATTTTAAACATCAATTAATGGGAAAAATAATTAAACTTGGTTTCTGGCCAAGATTTTTTGATATATTATCACATGCATATTTTATATGTTGTGTCAAAGTTTTCGTAACTAAATAAGTTATTATGCATGGATTTTGAATTTTATGAGATAAAATGTCATAATATGCGTAAAAATGGGTAAATAAGGTTATATTTGGAATATGACCTTGAAAATTTTATGAGATGTCACATGCAATATGTATAGTACCTACAAATATTTTTAGATTTAAAGGACTACTGTTGCATGATTATTGATTTTTAGAGTAAAAATCATATTAATAGTGACCAAATTCGACTTTAATATTTAGAGTTGGAAATTTGACATAAATTTTTTACACAATGTCATATGAAATATTTACAGAATGTATGTAAATGTTGAGAATTTTTAATTTCGTGATGCATGATTTATGATTTTAATGGTTAAAATCGACTAAATAGTGACTAATTGTGTTAAAAATAGTTTATCTTAAAATTATGGCATAAGATTTTAGCCATAGATGTCTTATAGGATAGGTACAACAGATCCAAAAGTTGAATATAAAAAAGTTTCTGGTTTTATGATTATTAATTTTTATGAGATAATTGTTAATAATTGTAATATTGAGTCGTAAAATAAAAAATTCGAGTTTGTCCTGAACTTTTTGGTCATTTCCAGATTATAAAAGGTATTTTAGGACGATTAAAAATTTAATATAATTTTATTGCAAGTTTTTATAATTAAATTTGATTTTTCGACATAAAAACATGTATTTTTCGATTTACTTGAGAAATAAATTAATTATTTTGCATGAGGCCATTTTATTGAGTTCTAACATTTTAGAAATTTCCAGAATGTTCAAAAATTTTATTTTTGAATTTTCGAATTTTTATTGACTCATTTGGCCATTTTCCTTTATTTTTCCGTAAATACGAATAATTTATGAACAATAAAGCAAAATCGAGTTAAATCATGATCAAAATTAGCGAGGACTAAATTTTGATACCTAAAGTGTGTTAGGATGATTAACTTGGACATAAGTGAGATTTATGTAATTTTGGTGATTTTAAAAGTTAAAATCATGCATATCCGTAAAACCGTAAACAAATATGAGATATTTGCTCAAGTAAGGCGATTTGGCATTAAATTTGGCATGTGCATACGTATTTTAATATTGCATTTTATTTAATATGAATGTCTTATTTGGATTGTTTTATACAATTTGGAATTATTTAATTTTTCTTAGTATGACCTTAGTTTTTAATCAATATTACCCGTAATAAAAGGGAATATTGATTCGGTTGTAATTTATGTGATCTCGTATCACTAGTTTGTAATTTAATAGATTTAAATTTAAGTTTTACAATAGAATAGTTGTATTGTTTTATTGTAATTCTAGAGAATCCAAAAGAGGGTGCCATTCGGAAAGGAGTTCCGACAAGACGGTGTTTTCTTGGATGGCGTGCTTTTGAAGTTCAAGGGACTAAGGAGTTGGTTTCCGAATATGTAATAGTTAATAAGATTTTCTATTATTAGGAAGGCCATATTAGGACTTTATTGCTTTTAATTTGCTTTATTTATATGTTTGCATGCATAGCCAAATCGCCATAAACATGCATTTTAGAATAATCGTTAAAAACGACCATGTCAATTATAATTATCGAGTTCACCAATTTGATTCACTTAAAAGGCGATAGATAATAAATTGAAAAGACCTCTATATTATTAAAACAATTGAGATTAGCCTTACCAAATAGTAGAACCCATGAGCTTTTATTTCATGGGGTAGTGCTAGTCCAGTGGGCAGTACGAACCCCATTACGTAGGATAAGTGGGGCGATTAGGTGGATTCAGTCCAGTGGGCGGATCGCATCTCGATGCAATCGAAATTTGGTTTGTACTCAACGGAAGTGTAGCGGACCAGTGGTCAATGTGTTCCGGGCTAAGATGAATAAATAATGATTTTTCATCAACCAGGAGTTCTAGTGTAGAACCGGTTAAAATTTTAACCCACCAAACCATATCATTGGGTCGGAGTTCCAGTGGTTCACGATCTTGGTGGTGTAGGGTTTGAGTCTTGGAATCATTTATAAAATTGGATAGAGGTCATTTTATAGATGCCTTAACTTGATTAAAATCTTTACAAGTTAATTAAAACAACGAGTGTTTAATATCTTTGATCTTTAATTTTGTAGTTAAGTCTTCAAATCATTATCAATCATGTCAACTTCCACTACCTCAAACACCATAACACATACTTCATGGCTACGATCCTTCATGGATCGTTGTAAGCTCGAAAAGAATGAGGCAAATTTTGCCGATTGGGATGCCCAACTCAAGGTGGCCGCAGAGGTGATGGTAAAACCCAATACCTTATCGAGGAACCACCTGCTGCACTTGCCGATGATGCCAATGCCACGACTAGGCGGGCCTATGAGGCCTACCACAAAGAGTCTGCGGCGATAAAAAATGTTTTGATCTTCTTTATGAAGCCCGAACTTCTAAGGAGTGCCATTAAACTTGGCACTGCCTATGAAATCTACTCCAAGCTTGTGACAATGTTATCGAAGGCTTCGAAAATTGTCCAATATGAGGCGGCATCCGCTTTCTTTGATCTCAACCTTAAGGAGGGCAAAAAAGTTAGCCCTCATGTGCTCAAGCTTATGGCATGTTGAGACTCTAAGATTGAACCAAGTGGACATTCCCAAAGAACTAGTGATTGATAGAATCCGCCACTCCTTGTCTAAGGTCAAAACTTATGTTCAATTCAGGGTGAATTTTAACATGAGAAACCAAGAGACAAACCTTGATGAATTGCACAATATGATTGCGCAAGCTGAAAGGGATATGGGCCTAAATGTTAGTGCCCCTAAGGATGTGCTTAATGTTAACACAAAGAGCAAAGGGAAGTTCAAAAAGAAAGGAAAGGTAGGCATGAAACAAACTTCCAACAATGCCAAGAAGGTGGCTTCCGAAGCAAGCACCTCAAATTTTCCAAGAAAAGCTCCCTTCAAGGAGTCAAATGCTTTTATTGCACTGGCAAAGGTCATTGGAAGATGAATTGTTCCAAGTATCTCAGTTATCTCAAAGGTGGGAAAATTCTTCCAGTTGGTATAATAACTATCCCTCTTTTATGTTTATCTCAAGTTTGGTATAATGATACAAGTTGTGATATAAATGCTCTTCTTATTTGAATTAGGGCATGAGAGCAAGGATAAGGGGAAGGAAAAACAAGCTTAAAAGATCAAATGGGAACTAAAGGTAGCTCCCTAGGAGATGATCAAGAAGCTTAGTTTTTCGCTTATTTTGCTCATAATTTGAAGTGTTGTTTTAGAACTTTAAAAACTATGTCGAATTCCTTGTTAGACAAGGACAGTTAGTCCTTGAACAATTGTTGTGCGTTGGATATTTAGTGGCTTGGTTTTCAACCCAAGTCATTATCCGTTTTTATAGGAATGTTCTTATTTAATCATTTAAACACTTACAAATCAAAACATAAAATTGAATTGATTATTATATTTCAATGTATGATCATTGAAAACGAATAAGCATGGGATGCTTATGTAAAAAACAATTCATAACGAATTGAGTTGGAACTCAAGTAATGGAAAGTTATTAATAACCCAAACTATCAAGCTATTAGACAAATATTTTTCCGTTTTATCTCATAAATGTCAGTAATAAGATTATGTGACGCACACATTCCGACTTCATAAATCGTTGGTTGTTGCTAGTGGATATTCTTGGTAATAAAATGAGATTGTTATTACAAGAATAGAGTGGGAGAAATTTAAAGCCACAACAAAGAATTTCGGAAGAAAACAATAGACGTGATCTATTGAAGAATAGTAGGATCTATTGTTTCGGTTGTGTAAAAGATTGAGAAGATAGATAAGGTTTAAAAACTCTCAATGTACTTGTGGATGGGATCTACGATTGATAAAGTCTACGCTTTATGATCTACGTCGCTCCTCATCAGGAAATTCCTTAAGTAAGAGTTCTTAAGATTAATGAGGAAGACGATCAAAAGTAAAATTCTGTATCTATCCTTGGGATAGAGGGATCTACGGCGATTCCTAGGAAATACTTTAAGAAAGAGTTCTTAAAATTACTTAGGAAAGAGATCAAAAGTAGAATTATGTATCTATCTGTGGATGGGATCCATTGTGAAGTTCTCGCTCGCACATGAATATACTATAAGATAAGATTCTTATTAGTACTGCGTGAGGAAACTAGGAGTTTCGCTCGCACACGAATATACTATAAGATAAGATTCTTATATGCACTACGCGAGAACACTAGAAGGAAAAATATTTCAAAAGATTTTGTAAAAGCTCAAGAAGATGTTCTTGGATTTAGATAATGATCTAAATGTGTCAATGCAAATTCGAGGTCCATGAAACTTAAATGGTTTATATGCTAATAAATTAGATTTATTGAGAGAAGCATGAGTAGACATATGCATGTCGATAGTTTGCAAAGTTAGTGAGTAACTTTGTTGAAACTAGTATTACATTTCATTGAGAATGAAATTACTAAACTTTAAAACCACTTTTCAAAAGGGTATTTGAAAAGGATATGCTTATAACCATATATCAGAAAGGGTATTTGAATCACTAAACTCCGCATTTGTGTGTTTTTGGACATTCACTGTCGGTCCCAAGCCCGAAGAAAGGAGGAGGGTTGCAGTAGGTTTGTGGCAGCTAGCGTAAAAATCAGTCACATTTTATGGATATGAATCAGAATTTGGACATCGTTGGGGCGTCTCCTCAGAAGTGACGCGCTGCACTTCTCAGACCCGGGTGTAGTGATAAGTTTGTGGGTTGCTAGGTCGTCGCCCGGAAGCGACGCGCCATCTTTACACCTGGGGGTGGTGTCAAATATGCAAGGGTGCGCTACATTTTTTAGGCCCGGGTGTAGTGAAAAATATGCAAGGGTTGTTAGGTCGTCGTCCGAAAGCGGTACTACTACAAAACAGCTCTATTGCAACACGTCGAAAATGTTGCATAAGACTTCTAAAATGTTGCTATATGGTTTAAGCAACAGTTTTAACTGTGCTGCTTAAAGTCTCGTTGCAATAGCTCATTGCAACATTTTCTACTCAAAGGCAACATTTTTTAAAAATGTTGCACTAATTTTCTTTATGCAACACTTATTTTGAGAAACTATGGTAACACTTTAAATTTATAAAAGCAACACTTTTCTTATTCCCTCCAAAATTTCGCAACACTTATTCTTTCCGTAGCAACACTTTTTTTTTCAAATGACATATGAAAGCAACATTATTTTGGTTGTAATGCAACACTGTTAATTGTATCAAAGGTAACACTATTCAGACTTAATGCAACTTTTTATTTCAAAATGAAATTGCAATTATATTTGTACCACGTTTTGAGCTCTACAAATATTATCCACACATACATTATTGAAACCAAAAAATTATTAATTTATACTCCAAAACCATATGTTCATTACAACATCAAAGATCAATCCATGTTCCGTAATACATCATAAAAAAATGTCATAAAGAAAACAAACTAAATATCCAACATAATTAAAAAAAATATTTGAAGAATTATTGGCATATATAAAAAATTAAACATTGTGCGAGCTTAATTCTCCAACAAATCCCAACTTCATCTGATGTTGCATCCAAATTGCATACGTTGCATTAATAGTTAATCCAAAACGAGACCCGTGAGAAAAGAAACAATGTCGTCCATAAATCACCCACTGAATAGGACATAATTACCATACACGGTAAAATATTTCTTACTTGAAGTAAATAAGCTTTAAAACAATGAAAAAACACTTGAATTTTTGATACAGACATGGTGGCTTACATTGGACAATAGAAGTCATTAATAATTTGCATAGCTTATGCCCTGAAAAACAAAAGATATCAATGATACCAATAAACAGTTAATCTCGATGGAAAATAGCCTAAGACAAGCTCTAGCTTGCACCAAAATTGAGTTAATTTGGTAAGAGGTAGGCTAGAATAAGAAGGCCGAATTTGCTATTTGTTAAGGTGTCTTAAAAACATAGAGCAAAAGAAAGTCATCACCCACATCAGGATGCATCAGAAAAAAGATCAACAACATAAACACAATAAGAATAGTAGTAGTCATATATCAGTAGCTTTAGCTTGCCAATGAAGTGCGTCTTCGTTAAGCCCGAGTTAGTCTAAGACACAGTAAAAAAAGATAGCGCCAAATAGAACCAACCCCATACAGCCATGAACGTTGCTGCCATAATTCAAATGAAATGTACTAAGACACGAACATGCGAAAGAAATCCCTTCATCTTTTATATAATAAAGACACAATAGTGTTAACTACTTTTATTTAATAGACACTTACCAAAACATATTCCCACATTTTATCTTTGTTGGGAACTCATTCAGAATTATTGATTTGCGTTTCTCCATAGGCCTTGTGTGTATATGGTGCAACATTGTTGGTCCCCTTGTTTTCTCTTTCATAGTAGCTAAATTCAATGAAAATAAATAAGATTTTAATCATATTAGAAAAATAATAATTCTTTAACTAAATGAGTTACCTTCTAGTTCGAGATCTTGGTTATCTAAGTTCACTTGTTCATCCTCATTTTCAGTATCTATTTCATCATCACACTCATCTGAATCCTCATAATGAAATTGGATGATGTGTCACCATTAACACCGGTATCAAAATCATTGCCACAATTTTTTAATCCACGTCCCTTTTCTAATCAGTGCCTTCAAGCCATTAGCACATGAAAAAATAGAAGTTAGTATATTTTTAAACTAATTAAAAATCATAAATTATGTAAACTAATATATAAGTAAATTAGGTATTTCAAAAACATAGAATATATGAACATTGCTCCGGTGGGCAGAATTTCTCCTGTTAAATAGCAACCCATTTGTCCAATCTAGCCTGATTTGACTCGTTTTATATTTAATTATAAGACCCGACATGTCCGTACTAAACGAGAATTTGTGTATATTTAATACCCACTTGAAACTGTTCAGCAGGGAAAATAAAACAAATAATGAAGTAGGCTATACTGGTGTAGCAGGTCAGTAGTTCATGATGGTCTGGATGCACAGTTCAGTGTGCTGTAGGGGCATCGTTTGTTCAATTTATAGAATGCGGTTCTGAGTTGCTGGCAGTTGTGTGCGCAACTCCAGCAGCAGCTGATCCCATGAGTGTGGTATTGTAGAAGCAAAGGGAAGGGAATGAGCAAATTGAGGCTCCTGCAGTTCAATAAATATTTGATGTTAATCAGATTTGGTGATAGTACTGGATGAAGAATGGCGATTGGCAGCAAGGTAAGCTGTTCTGAGAATGCTATTGAAATGAGTTTTGTGAGCTTGGAATTGAACACACTTACCTTTCATCAAAAAAATACCCACTTGACAATTTCTCCCTTCCTCCCATAAAACCACCCTACACTACCGATTCCATAAGTACCATTACCTCTCCGTCTTTCTTCATCTTCTCAGCTGAGCTTGTCTCTTACTCAGTTACTCGGTAAGTCCGTATATCGTTATTCACATAATATTGATTATTTCATATTCCGTAATATTATGTACAAAGCTGTAAATGTCTTAGATCTTTGATATGTTATTCAGGTGATTTTTTTCCGACCCCATCTCAAGCATCTGAGAGTTAGCAACCCATTGCTACGGATTTGATCAGGTTTCTTTTTCTATTTGGTTTATATCAGTACGTTGCCAGCAATCCCAGTCTTTGAGGGACGAGGCTCGATCTGGTCTCAGCGAAATCAGTGTAAATAGGCCCTCGTGCTGAGTGTTCCAAGGAGGCTGGCAGGAAATTACCCCGATACTTAGACCTGCAGGAACTTACAAGGAACATATATATACCAAACAAGGAACATTTTACAGAAACAAAACTCCTTAGAGCTGCAGAAAATTACACCAATATTTGTCCATTATATAAGTAAAGTTTCATAAGGGAAGCTCTAGGAAAGTGAAAAAGATCTACGGGTGGGTAGTTGAGAAGCTACAAAGATGGGAGCAGGCAGCAAGTGGACTCCAAAGCTACCAAGCATAAAAGGTGCCTAATATATATAAACAATACACCATAAAGGAGAAAGAAAGCTCTCCAAAGAGCTGTTATTCCATTCCAAAAGCCTAAAGAAAGAAGGTTAATCCAGACAGTAAGTAAAGAAAAAATGCAGTAAATATATAGTAAGAGCGGCATCACGTTGTGATTGTTAAAGAGCGCTTGCGTCGTATAAATCTACTTTGCAGTAAGGAATGGATTCATAAGCTACTTGACTAAGAAGTTGATTCAATCTAATCAGGGACTTCTTTAAGAAAAAGGACTCTCTCAGGCTCTAAGTAGAGGAAAGATACATACATATAAATGGCGGACCGCCCGCCCCATCCTAGTTACAGAATAAAAGGCTTATTAAGCTAGGAAGGATCTTACTTATGTTGCATCAACGGGAGCCCGTCCTGTAGGCTGTTAGAATAGGTGCCTGTACTGTATACTTTAGCTTTTTCGTCCTATTTTGGTGGGTCAAAAAGGTTGGGCCATAAGACTGCCTTTCTTACACAACCCCTTGTCGAACATTAACGGGTTGACGTAACTATCGATGCTTCAATACGAATTGGAATGAGATTTAGCAAGTGACAAAACAGGTTAAGTTTCAATAGATAGTTTAATAGGGCATGGATTTTCATAAATTACTAGCAAGAAAACAATTCGACGAAAAAAACGAATTGGCAATAATAATTAATAACAACAAACAATTGAGTTGGGAAATAACAAGAATAATTCGACGAAAAAAACGAATTGATCGGAATTGAATTATCATACCTGAGACAATTAGGAACTTTACAAAATCGAACAGAGAAGCACAATTAGAGGGACGTCACTTCAGTGCGAGAATCAAAAGCAATAAGAATTAATATGGCAGAGAGAATTGTTGAAGATGAAGATGATTAATGGAGGCAGTAGGTTTTGAAATAGAGCTAGGTTTTCTGCGGTTTCTAAAATTTTGGTTAATGGAGGCAGTAGGTTTTGAATTGCTAATACACAAATATTGTGTTTTATTCCTTTTTTTCTAATTCTCAAATTATGCGCCTGATATTTTGCTTAAACATTTGGTTTCTAAAATTTTGGTTTTTGATTTTTCACTAACCCTCCTAAAATTTTGTTTCTAAATATTTTAAATAAACCAAATATTGTAGAATGCGTCAGATTCGTTGGATTTTCCGTATTAAATTATTATTACTGGGTGAATTTAATTTACACAATAATTTCGGGGGCAACCCCTAAACTAGGGCGCTTCACCCCTGGACCCAGACTCGCTGACCGGTCAGGGAGACCCCTGTCATAGTTATTCCTCCAAAAACTATACCACTAATGTAAATAATTAAACAAGTGTACATTCCGTACTTCCCGTACTTATTTTATATTATTTTGAAATTATTCATCTAGAAACAATTTTAGTTTCACCAAATGAACCAGTAATTATACTTAAATCAGATCACCAACATAACCAACGCAACATATATTAAAAAGTGTTGTTATACGTCCATTAAATGCAACACTTGAAGAATAATTTTGCTATATCTAGTGATAAAATGCAACAATTATATACAAGTGTTGCAAATTAAAGTAAAATGCAACATTTATTTTCTAAGTGTTGCTTAGTTAATATATTTATTGTAAATTGCTACAAAAAAATTATGTGTTACACGCAAAATGTTGCAACAGAGCCATTTTGTAGTAGTGCGGCGCGCCACCTCGAAGTATGGGTGTGGTGACAAATGGGTTTGGATCTAGGAAGCATGGTCAAGAGCGGGTAAAGAAAATGGGGCACAACTATAGGAAGGGTAGTAGCTTGTGTTTTGGTACTTGGAACGTACGGAAGTAGGTAAGGTTATGAAGAGGAGGTGGGTTCATATAATGTGTCTTCAAGAGACAAAGTGGGTCGGAGATAAAGCAAGGGTGGTAGCATCATGGGGTCATAAGCTGTGGTACACAGGTAAGGAGAAAAGTCGTAATGGGGTGGGTATTGTCATCGTTAAGGATTACATCGATGATGTAGTAGAAGTATCGAGAAAGAGTGATAGGATTATGAGCGTTGAGCTTGTAGTCGGGGATGAGGTGCTTACCGTCATAAGTGCGTACTCACCCCAAGTTGGATTGGATGTCTCTTGTCGACGAGCCTTCTGGGAAGACCTCGAAGAGGTGGTAGAACGGGTTCCTATTAGAGATAAATTGATCAATGGTGGGGACCTTAATGGGCATGTGGGTACTAGTCGAGTTGGCTTCGAGGGCATTCATGGAGGTTTTGGTTTCGGGGAGAGAAATGAAGTAGGAAGTGACATCTTAGATTTTGCTCTAGCATATGACTTGGGTATAATGAACACTTGGTTTGAAAAAATGCACTCTCATTTGGTGACTGATAGGAGTGGTGGAAATTCCAGTCAAATTGACTTCCTTTTGGTAAGGAATGTATGGAGGAAAGATTACACCGATTGTAAGGTCATACCTGGTGAAAGTACCGCTACACAACATAGGCTTGTGGTTCTTGATTTTTGGGGTCGGAGAGACTTCAGAAAGAGAAAGGTAATCGGTGAGGCACGTATCAAGTGGTGGAAGCTAAAAGGGGAAAACCATCAAGCGTTTGTGGATAAGGTCGGAGGTAACAACATTTGGTCGGATTGCAAGGAGCTAGACGTAGATGCATAGTGGGATAAAATGGAGCTTGTGGTAAAGGATGTGGCGAAGGAGGTGCTAGGGGAGTCTAAGGGTAATAGACCATCAAGTAAGGACACATCTTGGTGAAACGATGACGTGAGACAAGCGATAAAGACAAAACGTGAATGTTATAAGGTTTTGGGGGAAATGCATGAGTGCTGAGAACTTGGAAAAGTACAAGAAGGTTAATCGAGCCGCTAAAAAGGCAGTGCGTGATGCGAGGGCCAAAGTTAACCAAGAGGTGTATGCGAGGTTGGATTCGACAGAAGGTGAGAAGGATATCTATAAACTGGCTCGTATAAGAGACTGAAAGACGAAGGATATTGGGAGAGTTAGATATGTGAAAGATATGGACGACAAGGTACTTGTTCAGGATAACGAAATAAAGGCTAGGTGGAGTTCTTATTTTGATACTTTATTCAACGGACCTCAGGAGCAAGGTTTTGGGGATGTGCAAGTAACGCCAGACATGGTCAATGGGGAATTTGTGCGTAGAATACAAAAGAGTGAAGTTCGGAAGGCGTTAAGGAAGATGAGGTCAAAGAAGGCAGAAGGGCCGGATGGTATACCCATAAAAGTTTGGAGGTGTTTGGGGGAGAAGGACATTGATTGGTTAACATTGCTCTTCAACAAGATTTGGAGGGGTAACAAAATGCCTTTAGCTTGGAGAAGAAGCACTCTAGTCCCTTTGTATAAGAATAAAGGTGTTATTCAAGAGTGTTCCAATCATCGGGGAATTAAACTTATAAGTCATACGATGAAATTGTGGGAGAGGATAATCGAGCAGAGACTTAGGAAATGTGTAGATATCTCGGAAAACCAATTTGGATTTATGTCTGGGAGATT
Organism: Silene conica; assembly: GCA_029255685.2. Lineage (NCBI taxonomy): Eukaryota > Viridiplantae > Streptophyta > Magnoliopsida > Caryophyllales > Caryophyllaceae > Silene > Silene conica. The sequence goes on from CM055313.2 coordinate 57,310,682, forward strand.
GACTATGGATGCAATTTTTATCATGAGACAGTTGATGGAACACCCTCAGGAGAGAAAGAAAGACTTGCATATGATTTTTATTGATTTGGAGAAGGCATATGATAGGGTCCCGAGAGAAGTACTTTGGTGGGCTTTGGCGAGAAAGGGTGTGTCAAGAAAATATATTGACCTCATAAAGGACATGTATGAGGGGGCTAGTACAAGTGTTAGAACTAATGTTGGTAGAACGGAAGAATTCCCCATTACCAATGGTGTGCATCAAGGTTCCGCACTTAATCCCTTTCTGTTTGCTATAATTATGGATGAGTTGACAAGGGATATTCTGTTGGGAAATGTGTCCTCAACAATAGTGCGATCACGTCAATGATAATTATCATTGGCAAATCTTATGATATGAATATGCAAGGGATGATCCGAAATTATATATAGTCAACTGACCAACATTAATCGGTAATGATTGGCTGACTAGAGTTTGACATTATTGTCGTATGGCGATGGTGGTCAGTTGATCCCTGTAGGTCACACCTATAAAACAATCCCCTAAATTGATATATTGATAAATTTGTATACGATACGAATTGAACGATGCCCTTAAAATCAAATATCGAGAAATCATAGGTAGAATCTTAACGTAAGATTTATATTTGAAATTGAAATGTGTCAATTGTCAAATAGTAATCGATATTTTTGAAATATCGAAATTAGAATTAGAAGGGTTCATGGTTATAACAAACGTTGTATATCGTATCAACGATTATTATAATAACCATTTAATGGGACGGTAATTACGAATTACTAAATTAATTTGTTAAATATTATTTAATTTGAAATGATATTTATTTGATAAATGTTTATTTTAAAATTAATACAATTATTTTATGTCACATAGGATGTCACATATTATACAATTGTACAAATTACAAATTGTAAAATGAAGGTCCATTTTACATATTATTGTGTCGTGTGATTTTGCATGGTTTATGGGTTTATATTGTGTGTTATGATGATTACAACACAATGATTATGGTAGCTTACACCTAAATTGTAGGTTGACATACCTATATTGTATGGGTAAGTCAAAAAGCTTATAACATCCTTCCCACACACTCAACTCACACGCCTCACTCAACCCATCACCCTTCTATTATATATGTGAATGGTTCACATAATTCATTCTAACCTAATGCTATTTTTCTTAAGAGTAAGAGAATCAAAAGAAATCCTCTCAAAACTTCTCTAGTAATATAATCATATTAATTATTATATTATTATAAATCTATAATAGTTATAATATTTATATTCTAATTAGATTAGAATTTATTTTAAGGTATAAACCGATTTCCGTCACCTAGTTCGTGCACGCATTTCGGTGATTATGGGCGAGTCTTGGGTGCATCGTAAAGGAGGCAAACTATTTTGGTTGCTCCGTGGAGGATCGTCCTTAGCATTATTCGGACCGAATGTAAGGGCCTTAATTTATCATTTCCGCAATTTTATTAGCATGCATAAAGATCAAAATTATATTTAAATGTTATATAGCTAAAATAATTAGTGAGACTAATTTAATGATAGGAATGGTATGACCGTGTAACTTTCAAGTGGTATCAGAGCATACGGTTGCTTGCATGCAACTCGATTTTACGATTTTTGCGAGTAATTTGATTAAAATTAAAAACGTAAAATAATTAGTACATCTAAGATATGCACAAAATTAATATTGCACGTATACCTTCTGGTCTTAGAAATGTTTTAAGTCATTATGAATGATAATTAAATTGTTAATTTATGCTTATAATCGGTTAAAAACGTTTTATTTATGGGAAAAATAGTAAATTAAACTTTCTGGCCGAGATTTTTATATATGCTCTCACATGCATTTAATCTATTATGAATATATAATTTTCGAAATTATTTGAGTTTTATGCATGGTTTATGAAATTTAAGTGTTAAATTGTCATAAAATGAGATAAAAATGAGTTTATATAGTTAGATTATGAATTTAGCTACGAACATTTTTGGAGATGTCACATGCAATATTTAAATTGTATATTAAATTTTCCAGAAATCTTTATTTTATATTGCATGAATATTGATTTTTATGGTAAAAATCGAGATTTTATTGACATAATTCGACTTAAATAGTTTGAGTTGGAATTTGGCCATAAAACCTTTATACAATGTCATATATATTATTTTTAGCATGCATGTTAATTTCGAGCTTTTTATTTCGAATTTTGCATGTGAAATGATTTTAATTGTTAAAATCATGTAATATATGACATAATTTATTAAAAATAGTAAAAGTTGCTAAAATAGCCGGAAAAATTAACCCACATTAGTCATATTTGATATGTTCATCATCATATTTTTCTTGGATGCCAAAAGTTTCTGGTTTTTGATTTTTAATTTTTAAAAGTTAAAGTTGAAAATTGAAGATTGTAAGAGTCACAATCATTATTTCGGTCCTTAAAAAATGTGATAATGATTTATTCCTGTCCATTTCAGACCTTTGAGTGTCTTGGAATATGTAAAAATTTTATTAGTATTTTATTGCATTAATTTTAAGATAATTTTGAATTTCCGTCTAAATATGCATGTTTATACGTATTATTTTGAAATAAATAGTTTATTTCGGTAATATTAATGTTTTTAAGATCTGAAATTTTAAGAAATTTTCTGAATGTTCAAAATTTGAATTTTGAATTTTCGAAATATTTTATGACTCATTTGATTTTTATATTGTTTTTCCCGTAAAACTGATTAAAACCCGAACAATATTATAATTAATAAGTTAAGACATGTTCAAAATTAAGTAAGACTAAATTTTAAAACCTAAATGTGTTAGGATAATTAACTTACTCGTGAATATTGATTCACCTAATGATAAGTGATTTAAAATGTTAAAATCACGCTATTTCATAAAACCGTGTTATTATGATAACGATATTTAAATTGTGTTAAAATAGGACGATTTGGCTGAGGATTGGCATGTTAGTTGCATATTAATAAGCATTGCATATTTATTTAATTATTTATGAATGTCATAATTAAATTACGTAATTTGGTATTATGTATTTTGCTTAGTAAGCCTTAGATTTTAATCGGTATTTCCCGTAATGTAAGGGGTTATCGATTCGGTTGTAATTTAAATGTGATCTCGTATCATTTTAATTTATTGTTTTATTTTATTTGATAATGTATAAAATAGATAGAAAATTTGTAATTATTGTAATTCCGGAGATCCTTGAAGACGGTGACGGAGTTTGCCTTGGGATGCGTTCCGCGTGTGAAGTTCAAGGGACCAAGGAGTTGGTTTCCGAATTTGTATTTCATTTACATTTTCTATTTTAGGAAGGCCATACTAGGATTTATTTATGCTTTTAAGTTTTTATGCTTTTATTTATGCTTTATATGTTTGCATGCATAGCCAAATCGTCAATCCATATCATGCATATTAATCGAATTTATCGACCGTGTCAATTAATTTATCGATAATTCACCGACTTAGTTCACTTAAAGGAGATAGTGAATAAATTGACAAGATCTCTTACGTTATTCAAAATTGAGACATAGCGTTACCAAAGAGTAAAGAACCCACGAAGTACTTTCTGTGGGGAATTAGACATGTATTCGCCCTAAAACATGAAGGATAATAACGAAATTTACAGTTGTGAATTATGGTCATAAGATAATTAAAAACATGAAAAAGAATACAACCTTTGGTCCTTGTGCTAAAGGCCTAAGAACAGGAATTAAAGCAAATCCCCTCCTATAACTTGCACCCAAGACCTGATTGAGACGATGCCGCGTGTGCTAGAAAGGCTCTCCAATTGCCTTGCAATATGGGGAGAGTTTTTGTGAGGTTTTAGATGTGAGATCTAGGTTTTGGGAAAAAGGCAGTTCTCAAAACCCTAATTTTCTTGAGATGTGTTTTATCAGTAAAACAATCAAAGAAGCAGTCACCTGACAAAAGGAGAAGTCTTCTCCTTTTGTATTAGTTTCGGCCGACCGACCCATTAGGGTAAGAGTGGGCTTTCCACTCTTACCTTATTCCAATGTGTGAATCGACCCGTTTTGCTAAAATATAATTCGCGGGTATTTATATAAATCGCACACATGTTATCAGATATTAATACAGTCGATATATTAATAATGGTCTGATAAAATACGATATTGTATAATGAGCCAAATTAATATAACTGTTTATATTAATACGCAAATTTAATATTTAATTAAATATAACCGTTTATATTTAATTATACGAATTAATCATGTAATCCGTATTAGCTAAAATCATTTAATTCGTATTGAATAATAATCTCAACATCTCATTGACTAATTTAATAGTCAATACCTCTGACTAACTGTTTAGTCGTATCCGGCATAAATGTGACTGTATTTTCATACCTTCACATCTCTCAAACGTGTCCTATAGGTGTGACGTATAGGGACCAGTTGATCACCGCCATCCGTATGACAATAACGTCAAACTTATCTAGCAAGCCAACCGTTATTGATAAACGTGGATCAACTGATAATAATACTGAAGTATGCCCTTGTGATCCTTTAAGAGATTTAATAAGTCATTGTACTAACTGTCAAGGACACCATCCCCAACACTTTCTTCATAAGGGAGTGGGCTCGGCTAACCGGGGTGCTACCTTATTACGTTGGAGAAGTGGGGTAATATGATTACGCTCTCGAAATTTGGTCGATCTCGACGAAGGTATTCTAGCCACCGTAGTGGTAATAAGTTCAGGCTAAAGATAAGAATTAATGTAATTTTATCGATCGGGAGTTCTAAAAGTAGAATCGATTAAGGGGTTAATCCATCGAATTATATTAATGAGGGATCACTAGTACAAAAAGTGCTATTGACATCGCCACTATAACATCGGTTTTTAGTAAAACTGATGTAATTGATCTATTTTTTGTGGAATACATCGCTTTGAAATCAAAAGCGATGTTAATTATATAATTTTACATCGCTTCGAAATCAAAATCGATGTTAACTATATGATTTTACATTGATTTGTTATAAAACCGATGTTAATGATAATTAATTGCATCATTTTAAGTAAACTGATGTTTAGCAATTAAGATAGTTTTTGTTTTTTACATCGCTTTGAAATCAAAACCGATGTTTATTATATTATTTTTACATCGATTTGTTATAAAACCGATGTTAATTATATTATTTTTACATCGATTTGTTATAAAACCGATGTTAATGAGAATTAATTGCATCGGTTTAAGTAAACCGATGTTTAGCAATTAAGTTATTTTTGTTATTTACATCGCTTCGAAATCAAAACCGATGTTACACTAGTAGAAAAAGTGTTATTGACATCGCAGGTGTAACATCATTTTGTACTAAAAACGATGTAATTGATCTAACTTTTGCTAATTACACCGTTTATATTAAAAACGATGTTAATTATTTAATTATTTATTATTTACATCGGTTCTTAACCTCGGTTGTTATAAAACCGACGTTAATTTTTAAGTTGCATCGGTTTTAATAAAACCGATTTTAAGCTATTTAGATGATATATACAATACATCGTTTCGTTCCCGACTATTAAAGCGATGCAACCGAATTTCAAAAAAAAAAAAAAAAAGAAAAAAAGGAAAACAATAACGCAGACTCCAGTTTCCCTAACAACAGGAAACTCTCAATTAGAAAACGCAGAACCCCAATAAGATTTCGTCACGCCGTTCACCCTTCGCCGCTCATCGTTCGCCGCCTTCTCCGCCGTCGCCGCCATTGAAACTTCGCTGCTGTTAACTTTCACCAGGCGCCCTCCTCTTCAAACCATTGTTTCAGTTTCCTCAGGCTAAGGTTTGTGTTTTTTATTTAATTAAATAATTCTTCAATTTTGGTGTTCGTATCAGTTTGCTTTTAGGGATTAAATAGTTATTGTCATGTTAGGGTTCAATTAATATTTAGGGTTGGGGATTTCACTTTAATTTCAATTGATTACGAGATTATTTCAATTTAGGGATATTGATTCAGCTGAATCAATCGTGAACCTTAAGACTGCTCCTCCATATTTAGAGTTCAATTGCCATGTTCGTAATGTGCAGCTTACTCCTGAAACTACTGCTACTCTAAGTTCAGGTACTTAATCAAAGTTCATATCTTTATATGTTTAATTGATTTTATTTGCTAAGTTTGATGATGGGTTTGCAGTCTTTCTGTTAATTATTGAGTTTTTTTTCTGGAATTTGATTAATTTGTTGTTTGTATAATTAGGATGTAAAATTTTGATTAATCTGTGTAATTTTGGACACTGATAAAGATTAATTACAACCCGCTCGACTAGATAGGCGAGTGCTTCTAGTTAAGTTAAGATTCGACTTGGAAAAGAAAACCTTATACACTCTGTACTAGCAGCAGCTATATAAACGAGTCTTTCATAAACTGGAAACCTTTCTAGTGCCTAATGCATAAGATGAATAATATAATTATCATACAACTGCTTTGAAATTAAAAATTCTTATCTTCAATAGTGTGTGAAAAAAGATGCATACATGGGAAGAAGCACTATAACAAATAATGCGTAAACGTGCCTGTATCAACACAAACATTCATTTTCGTCAACACAAACATCCTTTTGCTCCCTTCTACCTTTTCTCTTGCACTGTCAGACCATGCATTCATGGTTTTCTGTTTGAATATTTCTGTCTCGGAGTAATTAAGAAGTATTTAATGTGCATTGACAGAGAATTGGTGATTGGCTTGCTGCTAATTTTAAAAGTAATGAAGGCATTGACCTTCTGAAGGACAAGCAAGCCCTTCAGCGTCTTACAGAGACTACAGACTACTGAGAGAGCCAAGATGGAGCTGTTATCTCTAACGTAGGCAAACATAAGGTTTGTTATCTGTCACTATAGTTGCTTTTAAGCTAGTGTTGTACAATATTTGCATCAACCTGGCTTATTAAATCACGTGTCTCTCTAGTTTGCCTTTCATTATGGCAACTGTTGATGGCCCCAAGCACATTGAGACCACCTTGACGAGAGCAAAGTTTCAGGAGCTGTGCTCTAACCTTCTTGACAGGTAATTAACCCTTCTGCTTGATTTCCTGATCTTAGATTTTGGTCTTTATATCTTCTTGACAGGAGCTGTGTTCTAACCTTCTTGGCAGGTAATTAACTACTGCTACTCTAAGCTCAGGTAATTAATCAAAGTTCATATCTTTATATCTTTAATTGATTTTATTTGCTAAGTGTGATGATGGGTTTGCAGTTTTTCTGTTAATTATTAAGTTTATCCTCTTTTAAATCGGTAAAAGCATCTTTGTATTATTGGGACAAAGCGCACCTTTCAGGTCATTCGCACTAGGGCAATGTTGCTGTCCTTGTTGGTGCCAGTTTTTATGTTTTTAGTGGCTTTTTGTGGAGTTTAATTTGTTTTTATGTTGTTCGTATTCTACAGAATATTGGTTGATGTTGTTGAATTCCAGAAGGTGTGAGTGATTGTCATGAAACTGTGGTGACTGATATACATGATTAGTCTTGAATGATTGTGCCATTTGATTTGATTGAAATATAGAGAAGACTGTCAAAGTTTGCATTTTGATCTTGTTGCGTCGTAATGGGCGGGTACTGCTCGAAACTAACAGCTTGTTGCTGGGATCATAGACAAAAATCAGCTGTTGAACTTAAGAAAGGTAGCTAAGTACTCTAGTTGTTAGTATTTAGTGATAATATGTGAGATAATTATGGTTGCATGTCTATATGAGCCCTAAACTCAGTGTTTGTGGTTGCTTTTGTCATTATCAGAAGATGAAGAAAGGGTGAGACCGATTCTATTCAAGCTTTCCGTGAATACAGTATCGAACAACTTAGGATGGCTACTTCTGGGTTTGCAGTTGAGAATATAGTTTCAGAACATGGAGAGAAAGCGCCCAATATTTTTTACAAAGGGAAGTTAGATAACCAAAGGCGGATTGCTGTAAAACGGTTCAACAGGTCGGCTTGGCCTGATGCGCGGCAGTTTTTGGTATGAACTGCAATGCCTCATTCAACATTTATATGTCATAATGGCAATAGCTCTTTTTTGTTAATATTTCGTTACCCGTTGTTTGGATGGGGGAATTTGTTGTCTGATTAGCAAAATGGAGTCCGAGGGATTGGAGGAAAGGACAAATTAAAATTCCTCCAACTTCAGAAATGTTAAGAGTGAAAACTCACTTGCTCCAATCACCTGCCCTTTCTCTTACATCCCTTCCTCCTCTCCTTCCCCTTCCCCTCTCTCCCTTTTTTTGTATCCAAATTCCAAACATGCCCTAACTAGTAGTAATTGCTGGAACAATCCTGGCTGTTCGTTTACTCTTGGTTTTTCTGCCAATGTGGCCTAGCTAGTATCTGTAGAGCAGGCACTATATATGTCTATCACACTAACACATATGATGGCTAGGTGGAAATTGATATTAGTATAGATATTGCTTTTAAAATATTTCGTTTATATTCGCTCATACTTTAGGAGGAAGCAAAAACGGTTGGTCAGTTGTGGAGCCAGAGATTAGCCAACCTTCTTGGTTGTTGCTGTGAAGGGGATGAGAGACTACTTGTTGCGGAATTTATGCCAAATGAGACGCTTGCAAAGCATCTTTTTCATTGTGAGTATTTTGAATGCCCGTCTTAATGTCGAATGGCATAACTGTTCTTGCGGATAGGCGAACAGTTTTTTTAATAGACTACGAGCTGCAAGGTTTCGACAGTGGATATTCTCCTGTCATTCCAAGTTATAACTCTTAATTTTTTGGGTTGTAGTGTGTTTGACAATGGTATCAAAGTAACTGATTCCAAAATGCCATATGACAGGGGAAACACAGCCTATGAAATGGGCAATGCGGTTAAGGGTGGCGTTATATCTTGCCCAGGCCTTGGAGTACTGCACTAGTAAGGGGCGTGATCTTTACCATGATCTGAATGCCTATAGAGTCTTATTTGACGATGTAAGTTTCGGTTTCGCTTCACTCCAGTCTCTTCTAATAGTATTTCCTCTAGTTATCTATTTCGTAGTCAATATCTTGAGCATAAGTTTTGGCTACTCTGTCCCTTTCATGGACTTGCATCACCATATTATTCGTTCTTCTGTCGTATGTAAGTCTGTATTATCTTATTATCTCCGTTACTGTGAGCCTACTCATCTTATTATTTTACCTTAGCTCTCTTTAGCCTCTTGACGGTTTGTTCATCATCTTTTAAAGCGTCTTTCTTTCTGCTTTTCAGGCACCCAGCATATTGTGGCAAGAATATATGGCCTGACAGTGCTTTGTCAGAACTGGAAGTTGGTAAGTTTAGCACCATAGTTTGATAGTCTTGCAATTTCTATGTGCCATCTTCGGGTCTTCTCTTCCAAAATTGGAATGATAGGAAAATGCATACCCTAATTTTAATCAGGGTATAATTGACTTCAAACATACTTGAGACTGAGTGTCGAAGGATGTACATTACTGTTCGATGCAGATGTTGATTTCTTCTGTGTCATTCTTGCATATACTTTACAGGAGTCAACTGACACATTGTTTTTGTTATCTTACCATATCATTATAATTTATTCTCTCACTTTTTTGTATCGGACAAGAAGAGAATATAGCAGTTCCTGACACTGTATTAGTGTTTCAGTATTTTTTCTGCTTGAATTATCTCTCTGGTCAGCAACTTTTTCTTTTCTTGTTTGTATTGATTGTTTGGTAATGTCACTCTTGTGGGCCTCCCTTTCTCCAAGACAAAGCACATTAGTCCAAATTTTATGACATGTGATTCAGATTTAGCATAAAGTTTGGGGTGCAACAATTACCAATTTGCCTTCTCAAATGTTTGTTTCTATACTAATGCAGGTAAAGGATATGTCAAAGAGGATCTAGTGTGCAGCCATCACATGAAAAACTTTGATGTTGGACTTGTACCGTTGCAGTCACCAAGAGTGAAACAACTTTTGATTACTATCAATACGGAGACGTTAGCTTTCTTTTGGGATTACCTAGATCGTCTTGGGGAGACTAAATATCTGATGGCACTGAAGAATTTGTGTAATACTGGCATAGTTCAGGCATTAAGAAGTTTACATTCTTCTAGCTTTCTTATGGTAGGTACTATCTCTTGCCTTTCTATCAAGAATGCTCTGTTATATATGACTTTAAGCACTGTCCGTACCATAGGAAACTTCGAGGTTCTACCTGTTTTTCCCTACCCTTTGATTAATTGTCATTTGCATTGGAAAAGTAGAGGGAATTTTACAATTAATTGTCATGAGTCTCATATGGATGTACACCGTGGCTATGGTTCCACTGAGCAGGGTTGAGTAGATGGAATGCTGCTGTAGAATTGGAAGTCAATGGCTATGGTTCTTACTTGTGAATTCGGTAATGATAGCTCGTACTTCTTCTCGGCTAACTGATAACTGGTGTATTCGGTAATCACCATCTGCGCTGAAACCTCACCCCACAAGTTAACCTTTTTTCTACCATCAAGCATGAACCACCAGGCGACGGACACAATCGTTGTTCATCCCACCAGCAGCCACCAAGTGACGAACTCGATCCATGATGCCTAAGACCACTATAGTCACGACACCGTCCCTTGAATACCTAAGAGCACCCCTTCGTCTTTCAGGATGACACAATAGGGTAATTATAGTTTTTTTTAATTATATCAAGATAGATAGGTGTTTTATGCCTTTTTAATCTTCTGAACATGTAGAGCTAAGCTAGAATTGATCTGATTCATTCTTGTACTAACCAAACCAACCCTTAAGAATAACCCTACTCTAGTACATCTGATAAATTAATTTGTGTCCTCTTTAATCATCCATGGTAAAAAACCAGACCATGAATTAGCTAAAACCAGACTATGTTGTCTGATCAAATCATCAACAAGACTTAATCCTCTTTGCTTGCCTCAAATTAACTTGTATTAATACTGATCTGATCTGATTCATTCTGCAAATTGGGTCTCATTTCATCATGCAGAAATAAGTATATTGACAACTTTGATTGCGATCTGATCCCAATCTTATGTAGGCTCCTTGAGATTGGTTTCCGAGAGTTTCTTTCACATGCTTGGAATGGCATGCCTATACCTTGATTCTGATATTGTGGCAATGAATAATATTGAGAAACTATCTTGACGTTTATTTCTACTTTTTGTAGGCATTTCCGACCTAAGTTATTTATTTGAATATTATGAAATTAATTGAGACTGCTCATTTCCTTATAACAGCCTTATAACAGGATAAAGTTGGTAAGTTTCCAAGTTTTGCCGTGACAGTTTTCCTGTCCAGTCATGTTGGTAGGATAGTAGCAAGTAATATTACCTTAGTTATTTTTTCTTGTCTTATTTCCCTTCAGCTAAAATTATACGGAGTATGTATTATTGTATTTGCAATAATATGATTGAGTTTATGGTTGTAGAAGGCTAGAAGCTTCTCTGTAGTTGTTGAGTGAGATTTTAGAGATTGGTTATGGTTGTCACAGTGAATTATTGACATTTGCATTAATATGGTTAAGCTTAAGCTTAAAGTTATGGTTAGTCAAAATAATATTTTCCTTTGGGAGATTGCAATAATATTGAAAGTCAAGCTCCATCCTATATATAATATGATAGAGTATGGCAGGCTTAACTGTAGTTGGGGCTTTTTCTTCTTCTTTGTATGTCAAGTTGACATATTGTGTAGATGCAATGTTTGCTACTTAACTCCTAATTTTGTATAAATGTAATGTCCTCAACATCCAAAGAGTTATGAGTGTGGCTATTATGTTAAGAAGTGGATGTATGATATTACTATAAGGTACTCAACATTGGAGGACGACTTAGAAAAGATATATTATTGATCTCTTGTCTCGAATTGTTTGATTTTTATGTATATTTATAAATATTGTTCGTAATCTTTAATTGCCTAAGCTCCCTTCCTAATAATCTGTGTTCTTTTACGTAGTGTATTTCAGGTTCGCAAATGACAATTGCACAAATGAACGAGGTTCGAGAGCTTTGGTCGCTTTATTGTGCAAAAAACGTTTAGTTTATGTATGGTTTAATTTCTAGAAATTATTATATAGTGTGTTAGACTACTTTTATGCATGGATGCTTAGTCAAATATTGTAGTAGTATACGTTTTAAACTACTTTGAATGGACGAAATTGTAATACGCTATGATATTTTTTTGGTATAATATATAGTTGGGTTTGAATTCTTGGAAGGCATGAGATGCACGGTTATTATTTGTATATTGATTCAGTTTGCAGGTCTTTTTATAGTGTATGAATGTAAACATCACAAATAGGTTTGCAACTAAAAACGATGTAATCACACATTATTAACATCGGTTTGCAACTAAAAACGATGTAATTCAGACACTATCAACATCGCTTTTCACTTATAATCGATGCTAATGGTATACTATTAACATCGCTTTTCACTTATAACCGATGATAATGGTATACTATTAACATCACTTTTCACTTATAACCGAAGCTAATGGTATACTATTAACATCACTTTTCACTTATAACGATGCTAATGGTATACAATTAACATCGCTTTTCACTTATAACCGGAGCTAATGATATACTATTAACATCACTTTTCACTTATAACGATGCTAATGGTATACAATTAACATCGCTTTTCACTTATAACCGAAGCTAATGGTATACTATTAACATCACTTTTCACTTATAACGATGCTAATAATATACAATTAACATCGCTTTTCACTTATAACCGATGATAATGGTATACTATTAACATCGCTTTCCACTTATAACCGATGCTAATGGTATACAATTAACACCGCTTTTCACTTATAACCGATGATAATGGTATACTATTAACATCGCTTTTCACTTATAACCGATGCTAATGGTATACTATTAACATCGCTTTTAGAAACGATGTAAAGGGAAAAGTACTCTAAATGTCGCCCCAGATACATCGCCAAAAAGCGATGTAAATGAGCCAAAATAAGCAATGTCAATGAGCCTTTTTCTACTAGTGGATGTATCGGCTAAACCGTGCACAAGTTAGTATATATTTGGATCTCGGAATCATTTACTTAATTGGGTAAGAGATCATTAAGTTGATGCTGCTTATCTTGTTTAAAATTTACAAGTTTAATTAAAATAAACGATAATTGTGTTTTAATTCCTTTATTTCATTTGTAGTTCATTTTCAACAATCAATCATCAATGGCTAAAAATGCTCCACCTCTCACAAACGTATCATAGCTTCGATCATTCATGGATCGATGTAAGCTTGAGAAGCATGGCGCCAATTTTAAGGTTGGGACGCCCAATTGGTTTTGGCCGCGGAAGGTGACGATAAGACTCGTTACCTAACCATAGCCGCTCCTCCCACTCCCGCCGCTCGTGCATCGGAGGGACTCGTGAGGCCTATGAGACCTACATGAAAGAGTCGCATGCTCTTAAGAATGTGCTTATATTCTTCATGGAGCCGGATCTCCAAAGGAGAATGATCAATCTAGCCACGTCTAATGAAATTTACACTAGAATTACGACCATGTTTTCGCAAGCTCTTAGGGTAATCCAATATGAGGCGGCCTCCGCCTTCTTTGATTTGACCTTAAAGGAAGATCAAAGGATTAGTCCTAATGTGCTCAAAATGGTTGAGCTATCCGAAACCTTGAAGATTCAAGGGGTGAATGTTCCCGACTCTCTTATTGTTGACAAAATTCTTCACTCCCTAAACAAAGTGAAAACGTATGCTCAGTTCCGGGTGAACTTCAACATGCGTAATCAAGAAACCTCTTTGGACGAATTGCATAAGATGCTCGTCCAAGCGGAAAGGGATATGGGACTTAATGAGAGTTCCACAAAGGATGTGCTCAACATCGAGAAAAAGAGCAAGGGAAAGTTTAAGCGGAAGGCTAACAAGGGCAAAAATGTCAAAGCCTTCAAGCCCACATCTCCTAAAGAGAATACCTTTTCGAAAGGCGCTTCTTCATCGTCTTCAAAGGTTGAAGACAAGTGCCATTATTGCACTAAGATGGGGCATTGGAAGCGGAATTGCCCAAAGTATCTCAATGACCTCAAAGCCGGAAGGGTTCTTGCAGCAGGTAATAATTCTCGATTAATTCATGTTATTTTGTCAACTTTTTTGTATGTTGATACAAATTGTTGATTCTTACCCATTTATAAATTGTTTTAAAGGGGCTCCTCCCAAGGATAAGGGAAAGGAGAAGGAGAAGGAAGCTTGAAGTTTGTTCCTTCCATGGATATCTAGAGTAGCATCCGAAGATTGAAGACATAAAGAGTTTGGTTCTAATTTTTCATTTTGATGTCTTCTTTCATTTTTGGATTTTAATTTTAAGAACGTTGTATTTCTTGTATGACAAGGATTCAGGTTATTTCAAAAAATGGTTGTAATTTGAATATTGGTGACTTGGTTTTCGACCCAAGTCATCTCTTTTGTTCTTAAATCAAATGTTGTTTTTAAATGCATTATATATAACATGAGTTAAAACGATCTTCATAGATCGTTATAAAGTACCTTGAATAGTTCACCGTACGCTCGACATGATAGGATCACAAATTTGATTTGCTTAAAACGAGAATTACAACCCGTAAAATACATCAAACTTAAATATGAGAACATAGTTCATTATAATATGATCACCTTAAATGGATGAGAGAACTAATGGCTCACTCCTCATATAACCTACTATCCAAAACATTTTTAACGGGCGAAATTGTTATCCTTGTAAGAATAACGGTTATTTTAAAGGATAGAGTGGGAGAAATCTTACGCCCGCAAACCAATGGCATTAATATGGGATCTTAGAGAAGAATCCTATAAGGAGTCCTTAAGAAGAACCCTGAGATATTGGATAGAAGAAACTACGAGAGGACACAGAAGAAACTACGCGAGGACACAAAAGGAAATGTTCCTTATGTCATTAGTTCGTAGAGAGGACAAAGGGAACAACGTGTATTAACGGAAGGAAAACGTTTCCGTGAAGTTATTGTTTCTGATTTTTATGAGATAATAGAGGAGAAATCGTCTCCCGTCCTCTTGATAATAGTATTTCTTGTTCTGAAGGAATATAGAGGAGAAATCATGTCCTGATGGTTTCAATGAGATCGAGGACGGAAAATGAAATGTTCATTTGAGATGAGAAGATGTTTATTGTGTAGTTACTTCAACACTATGAAGATAGTGGGAGTTATTTTACTATAAAGACAGTGATACGAAATTCAGTGGGAGAAAAGTTATTAGGAAAATTGAACCTACCATTAAGTGTAAATGGTGATTCTTTAAAATGTAAAGAATAAGAGGTTTTCAATTCTAGATGAATAAATGTTAAGAACATCATAGGATGATGGTCAATCATTGTGAGTTCATTACATGATAATGCTAATCACCTATTGATTAACAAGGTTAGATAATTCATTCATGTCGATGAATATAGAATCACCTAGCTATGAATATATTGATTCGTATGACCTTGATTAACATGCCAAAAGTTGAAACAAAACCTTATTTCGATGTGATTTTTCAAGGAGAACTGATGGATCGGATCTAGGTTAACTACAAAATGAATTCTAGTACAAACGTGACTGTGTACGTAAGAACAACATGTCACAAGTTATAAGATAACAATGGGAGCATCCTTCAAGTAAGGGGACTCGATTCTAGTATGAGAACTAGAAATGTACTTGAATAAGATCATATTATTCAAGATAATATGAGTCCGAAGGAAACCTAAATTTGTAGGTTTAAAAGATGTGAACAAATGGTTTATTCACATTGCAAACCATTAATACAAATTGATGTATGAGCATCAAAGATTGTTTATGTATGTGGAGCAGCAATATCGTATTGACTGTTCAGACATAACAATCACTCTTATCGTTTGAGTTATTATTAACTCACTATTTATATACTTTGTCAAATCCAAATGGGTTGTAAGAGACAATTTTTGAACCCCATAAGTGAACTGGATTAACTTAGTATAGCCCATAGTTGCTTGTATGAGGTAACTTCTCAAAGCGATTAGAGTGTGAGGCGATTGATGGCAAGTTCAAATGCTATATAGTCATATGGGATGACTAGTCGATCACATAGGCAGACTGCATGAGACACTCTATCGGGCAATAAGTGACCGCTTATAGAGTTCTGGAAATTTTATAATTAGCTTGGTCGTGGCGAGAGCTACTATATTATTCACATGAGTCGATTCTTAGACTAGAGAATGTTCGCCCAAGGTGGCACAGTTTTCAGATTGACTTTGATTTTAGCTCTACGATCATCCGTTAAAGGGGGTCAAATGGGCATCTTTTGGGTCATGATGGACTGTGTTAGTCGAAGGAACAGTACGATATATGAATTGTCCAATCTCTCGTCAGGGTTATCTTAAATCTCAGGGCCACTCGAGGAGAATTTTAATTGAAAATGCGTGGCCACGCTCGGAAGATATCTATGGTAGGTAATTCCGGTCAAAGCAGTTAAATCTCCAGATCGAGAAAACCGCTCAAGATATGATCAAATGCAAGTACGACCTGCAAGACACCTTGCATTGAGTGGGAGATGATGTAATAGGACAAGAGAATCGGTGACGCACACTTGTCGAGGACAAGTGGGAGATTGTTGGGAAATGTGTCCTCAACAATAGTGCGATCACGTCAATGATAATTATCATTGACATATCCTATGATATGAATAATCAAGGGATGATCCGATATTATATATAGTCAACTGACCAACATTAATTGGTAATGATTGGCTGACTAGAGTTTGACATTACTGTCATATGACGGTGGTGGTCAGTTGATCCCTTTAGGTCACACCTATAGGACAATCCCCTTAATTGATATATTGATCAAATTGCATACGATACGAATTGATCGATTACCTTAAAATCCAATATCGAGAAATCAGAGTTTGTATCTTAATGTAAGATTTATATTTGAAATTGAAATGTGTCAATTATCAAATAATAATAGATATTTTGAAATATCGAAATTAGAATTAGAAGGGTTCATGGTTATAACAAACGTTGTATATCGTATCAACGATTATTATAATAACCATTTAATGGGACGGTAATTACGAATTACTAAATTAATTTGTTAAATATGTTTAAATTAATTTTGAAATGGTATTTATTTGATAAATGTTTATTTTAAAATTAATACAATTATTTTATGTCACATAGGATGTCACATATTATACAATTGTACAAATTACAAATTGTAAAATGAAGGTTCATTTTACATATTATTGTGTCGTGTGATTTTGTATGGTTTATGGGTTTATATTGTGTGTTATGATGATTACAACACAATGATTATGGTAG
This sequence comes from Silene conica, assembly GCA_029255685.2. Taxonomy (NCBI): domain Eukaryota; kingdom Viridiplantae; phylum Streptophyta; class Magnoliopsida; order Caryophyllales; family Caryophyllaceae; genus Silene; species Silene conica. The sequence goes on from CM055313.2 coordinate 57,328,008, forward strand.
ATTACACCTAAATTGTAGGTTGACATACCTATATTGTATGGGTAAGTAAAAAAAGCTTATAACATCCTTCCCACACACCCAACTCACACGCCTCACTCAACCCATCACCCTTCTATTATATATGTGAATGGTTCACATAATTCATTCTAACCTAATGCTACTTTTCTTAAGAGTAAGAAAACCAAAAGAAATCCTCTCAAAACTTCTCTAGTAATATAATCATTTTAATTATTATATTATTATAAATCTATAATAGTTATAGTATTTATATTCTAATTAGATTAGAATTTAGTTTAAGGTATAAACCGATTTCCGTCACCTAGTTCGTGCACGCATTTCGGTAATTAAGGGCGAGTCTTGGGTGCATCGTAAAGGAGGCAAGCTACTTTGGTTGCTCCGTGGAGGATCGTCCTTAGCATTATTCGGCCCGAATGTAAGGGCCTTAATTTATCATTTCCGCAATTTTATTAGCATGCATAAAGATCAAAATTATATTTAAATGTTATATAGATAAAATAATTAGTGAGACTAATTTAATGATAGGGATGGTATGACCGTGTAACTTACATATTCAGGACGATATCCCTTGGTGTATGATGTTTGCGAATAATATTGTGTTGATTGATGAGACAAAAGAGGGGGTGGAGAGAAAGTTGGAATTATCGAGGCATACGTTGGAGACTCGTGGGTTTACGCTAAGTAGGAGTAAGACCGAGTATGTGAGGTGTCAATTTGCGGGGCCGAGATCGACGACAGTGGGAAACATTATTTTCAATGGAAATGTTGTTGAGGGGTCCGATTCCTTTAGTTATCTCGGATCTATTATCCAAAAATATAGAGAGTTAGACGAAAATTTGGCCCACATAATTAAAGCGGGATGGATGAAATGGAAATGTGCTATGGGATTTTTTTGTGATAAGGGTATGCCCTAAAGATTAAAGGCGAAATTTTATCGTACGGCGATTAGGCCTGCCTTACTTTACGATCGGAGTGTTGGGCCGTGAAACAGTGTCACATTCATAAGATGAGTTTGGCAGAGATGCGTATGGTGAGGTGGATGTGCGGCCATACAAGAAAAGACCGGTTAAGGAATTAGGTGATTAGAGAGAAGGTAAAAGTGGCCCCAATAGAGGATAAAATGATGGAAAATCGACTAAGATGGTTTGGCCATGTGAGAAGGAGACCTATGGACACACCGGTTAGGAGGTTGGAGACCTGGGGTGCAGAAAGGTTGCTAGGGGTAGAGGGAGACCTAAACAAACATGGAGAAGAGTGATTAAGCACGATATGAGATTTCTCGCGCTTCAGGAGGGTATGGTGATGGAGAGGGCACTATGGAGGGATATGATACATGTGGACTTCTAGCTTTTGTTGTTTGTATTAAGTTTTCTAAAAAAAAAATCTTTTTGGATTCGTTACATTTTTTTCCCCAAAACTCTTATATTAGATTTTACTTCGTTTTTCAAAATTACTTTAAACTTTATTATTGATTTTTTTTTGGGTCTTTATAAATGTGATAAGTTCGATTTAAAATCTATAAAACCTCTTTATCTTTCATTTTCGGTTTCACTTCACTTCCGTTTCTTTTTTTCTTTTCTTTATTTTTTTTCCTCTTGTCGAGATGAGAGTTCACCCTGGACGGTTCCAAAGGATGATTCATATCAGCCGACCCCAAAACATTTTGGGACTAAGGCTCTGATGTTGTTGTTGTTGTATGCTTATAAGCATATATGATTTTGCCTCAACCATCTTCAATTCACTAAATGTTGAGGAACATAGAATTGAGTGGGAGCTTTATGATTAATGATTTAATATAAAGTTCAGTGGGAGTTCCGCTTCAAAATTTGAAACCCATTCAGTCATTGAACAATGACTTCCGAATTTTCTAATTCTGGCAAGAACATGAGTTAAGTGGGAGTAAATGTTATCTACAAAGACTCATTGCTCGTTTGGAACGAGGCACTAATACTTCTATGAAGTATATGAGTTTTCAATTCTAGATGACAAATTAATATGACTTAAATCTAATTGAACATGGGATGTTTGGTTGAGATTGTAAAAGACATCTTGTTTATTGAAAAGTATTAAGGTTGTTCATAAAGATGAAGATAGAATTACCATGATGAGATCATGGAAATTTATCGAACCTTAAGTACTCTAATTTTACATGTTCGAATCTACTAATGTTTCCACCATTAGTACAGTCATGTAAAACTTGATGCATATTTTCTTGCGGGATTACCTGTTTAAGAATTATCAAATCAATGATTAAGCGATCATGAATTGTCAAAGTATTCTCCAATGGAGATAATGACCAATTCGAGATTTTGGATGATAACTTAGTCGTGTGTTAAAAGGTTTACAACGGCGTAAGTTCCAAATTCTCAAAAGATTTAAAATAATCTTTGGCTTACATTCATAGACTATATATTTTAATGACTTGTAAATTGATTACATTATCATGACAAGATTCTACAAAATATATAAGTATATAGTGAATATGTGAAAACAATTTGAAATTAGGAGTTACATCATGCACATAACCTTAATTCACTAGTCATGAGATGACTTGCCTGTTTCAAGTTAAAGAGCATGTATATGGATACGATCCATATAGTAAGTGCTTATGAAAATCATGTTATAAGGATAGCACGAAATGAAGATAATTACTGATGCGTGTCTATTATATGATGTTTTACACCTCATTTCACACGCATTTCAGAGCTCATTTGTGTAGTTTAGGCTACTATTCCCCCTATTTTGTCTACTTTCGTATTTTGGTGCATTATTGCAGTTTAATGCGGAAATGACTAGATATTGAGCTAAATCCGGCCCCGAGTGCTTAGCATAGCTTTTGACATGAAAAGGATGCTTAAGGAATGAACTTGGCGCGCGCTTCAAGGCCTGAAGATAGCATAAACAAGGGTGCATACAGTTTACAAGCTTTAATAAGCAAAGATTCGCTTCGCGATATTGCAGTCTGTTTCAAATGGATATATCCCGAGTTCTAGAGCTGATAATGGAGTGATTCCAATTGGAGGTGAAAGTTTATCCTCTTAGCTTTCCAACGCCGCGAGAATCGCTTTATTAAGATCGACGCGCGCTGCAGAATTTGTCAGAATGCATTACAGTACCTGATATTTGGTCGATCGACCACCTACTATGGTCGGTCGACCGAGGCAGCTGATGAGCGAGATTTCAGAAATGAAATGCAAAAGATCTGAAGCTTCTATGGCCCTAACAGTTGGTTGGTCGACCACCTACTTTGGTCAGTCGACCACCAACGCACTCCGACGAAATTTTAGAAGGCGTGTTGAAGCCCATTATCGAGTTTAGGGTTTGGAGTTAGGCTTTTGCGAGATTATTATATAATGCACACCCCTCCCTTAGTTCGAGGCATCCAATTTTATTATCAACTTTACTTAGCTTTAATCAGATTCCTTAGTTTTAATCTAGTTTCTCAATTAGTTCACACAAATTTCTGTTCCACGCAATATTTCAATAAAGTTCATTCCCGTTCTTATTTTCCTCCTTATCGTTATGGTAATTCTTGTTCCTTAAATTCTGTTTAATTACAGTTTTCATAGATTAGTACCGGATAGTTAGAATCCCATGCCATTGTTTTTAATTACAATTTCGTTCATCATGATTTATTTTGTTTTGATTATTATAATTCTTATTTTCATTAGTATTATGAGTAGCTAGATCCCATATGCTAGGATGTAGGCGACCTATAGCGTAGATGGCGTAGTTTAGGGGAACCTGTAGCAGTGCTTGGTCGATCGACTGATTTCTCTAGTCGGTCGGCTGAGTAGGTCGGTCGATCGACCGGAGTATCTGGTCGATCGACTGACTTCGCGTCTGATTAGTTTTGTTTTATCCCGTTAAGTGTAATATCTTTCAATGAGACCTTAAGGAGACTTGTTAGATGCTTATTAATGACCAACCCATAGATCGAAAGACAGAGAAGGGCATTAGTTAATGGTATAAACGTTTAAGTTTCTTACGATCAAATGATTTGTGTAATATAACACCCCCATTTATTTAAGGGCCTGTACTAGGGCTCCCTAGATAAATAAGGGTGTTACCATCTCGGTTTCCCGAGGCAGTAGGTACAAAGGGAAAGATAACAGTACATTATTAAAAGTTAAACTCCATAACATGTTCTTACAACTGTACCCAAAACTGACTTATGAAAAGAAAGTACAACTCATGAGAAAAAGACTATGGTGATCTAGACTCTAGTCTGGTCCGGATCCAAGCTCTCCCTTCCCGTATCTCCCACAGTCTCAAGCACCTGTCAATCTGCTCCCCAATAAATTGGTTCATCACAGGTGATCACGAATATAAGGGTCAACCACGAGGTTGAGTAGAGGAAAATAAATAAACAAACAATATTATAAAGAGGGATTCAATCCTCTTTTTTCCGCACCGATCACAAGGCCCATTAACTCCGCACCGATCACAACACCCACTAACTCCGCACCGATCACAACGCCCATTAACTCCGCACCGATCACAACGCCCATTCTCATCACCTCATATCGTATCACAGCAATATAAAATCAAAGAACACAATATTCCAATCATATGATAATGTAAAAATATTCATGCTTAACAATACTCAACCAAGTAATTAATCACAATTATATGTGCAGTAATTTCCCCTACCTCGAATAGCAGATATGTAGATAAGTCCAAAGCTCGCTAGAAATGTTCCACGCGGAAACTTTTACCTAAACACGTATTTATAATGAATCAATAAACTTCCCGAACCCCTATAAGCCAAGTTACGCCTACTATAAATAGTAACCCTCTATAAGTGGAACGTTTCCAAAAATGGAAACTTTCCCGAAGTAGAAACTTTCTAAAACGGGAAACTTTCCCGACTCGTAACTCCTTTAATTAAAACAACTAATGACTTATTAATATAATAATATAATAAAATATTAATAACAATATAACGTAAATAGTATAGTAATAATATAATAATAATAATAATAATTGTAGTAAAAGCTCCTACGTTACCACGCGAAACCCCAAAACCGTAACTACCCCCCGACTCACCTCCCCCCTAAACACCCATCTACTCCTCCACGCCCGCCGTCAGCCACCACGCCAGTCACGACCAGCGGGTGATTGAGTCGTGACTGGTTCCGACACCCACCTACGATCCGACCAACTCGCGTAACAACAGACCCGACCAACCCGTGTAGCTCCATCCCGACTACCGACCACCAGCCACGCTACCTACCACCTCCGGCGAGGTGAACCAAGGCCCCTACCAGGCATGGTCCCACACCTAGCCACCGAACCCGACTACCCTACTCCCTGTCGACAACCCGACAAACCAAACCCTCACGAAAACACCACCTGGCCACCCCTCACACCGGACCAAACGCAAACAGTGGTACCACCGCGTCGACCTCCCCCGAGTCAACGGTGGTACCACCCCCCAACACCCCTGTACTACGACTAAACCAAGACTCGTGACTTACAATTCGGAAACGCAAGCCTACTATACGCAACATCAGTCCTTCCTTCGACCACCGTGACACCACCACTGACACTCAAACCGACGCCAACACACTCGCCTTCACCCCTGAAACCGAAAACAACCACCAAGGTGCACGTGACTCGATACTGGTGACAACCTAACCATGACAAGACCCCTATGTAAAAACGAGAACGAACGAGAGGCGGCTATGTACAAACGAGAATTAGTACGAATGAGAGAGACTCACCTTACACTCGACCGGCTTGGTTTGAGCACCTCCGTAAACCGTAACTACCGCCGTCACCCTCTCCCCTTTTCGGTTTTGATGCAGCCGCTTACTTTCTTAATTTTTTGTTTAAATTGTGTTTAGGGTTTTAGGTGGGGGAGGGGTTATAACGTAAGAAGTTACGTGTTAGGGTTTGCGTGGGGTTTAACATGGGCTTGACCCATAATAGATACAGGTTTCGTCTTAAATAATACAAACCAACCTCAACGGTATTCATATTATGACATCACATAACACGTAACATTATTAGCATCGCATAAAACTTATAAAATTATCGGGTTAACTTATAATATCACAACCCGAGTCCAACCCAAAATGGTATAACATATTAGATCAATTGATAAATCAATTTATCGAATACTATCTTCAAATACGATTATACGTTAAAATAAATAATAAATATCATAATAAAATACGAGGTATTACAGTCTTCCCCCCTTAAAATGAACTTTGTCCCGAAGTTCAACCCTACTCAGGTGGGCAACCAACTTACCCAAGCGAACTAGGAACACTAAACATCAATTAAACCACAGAATGTTACACTCCATCCCCCTTAAAGAAGAGTTACGTCCGCGTAACTTACCTCAATCAAACAGATGTGGATAACGCTCCCTCATGGATGCCTCGGCCTCCCATGTAGCTTCCTCTAGGTTATGATTAGTCCACAGAACTTTCACCAAGGACGTCTCCCCATTGTGAGTCTTTCGTACCTTCCTGTCCAGAATTTCTTTTGGAGTCTCAGCGTAGGACAATTGTTCATCTACCTCAATCACCTCGTGGCGTAAGACATGAGATGGATCACTCACATATTTCTGTAACTGAGACACATGGAACACGTTATGGACCTTGGATAGAGCTGGAGGTAAAGCTAATCGGTATGCCACCTCCCCAACTCTGTCCAAAATCTCAAACGGTCCAATAAATTTATGACTCAGTTTGCCACGCTTTCCGAATCTCATCACACCCTTCATTGGAGATACCTTCAGTAGTACCTTCTCTCCGGCCTCAAATGAAATATCGCTCCTCTTTAAATCTGCATAGCTCTTCTGTCTATCTTGGGCGGCCCTCATTTTCTGTCGAATAACCTGAACCTGCTCCACTATCTCCTGGATCATATCTGGCCCAAAAGTCACCACATCGGCTCGATCATCCCAACACACAGGGCTCCGACACTTCCTCCCATACAAAGCCTCAAAAGGGGCCATCCCTATACTGGCATGATAGCTATTGTTATACGAAAACTCTATCAATCCCAGCCGATCCTCCCAAGATCCTCCGAATTCAAGTACGCATGCTCGCAACATATCCTCAAGGGTCTGAATCGTTCTCTCAGTCTGACCATCAGTAGCTGGATGGAAAGCTGTACTCATCTTCAACTGGGTACCCAAAGCGGTCTGCAACTCCTGCCAAAATCTAGATATGAATCTCGAGTCTCGATCCGAAACAATGTCCTTGGGTACGCCATGCAATTTGACCACATTCTGGACATATGACTTAGCGAGCTCGACTTTACTCCAGGTATCTTTCATCGGAATAAAGTGAGCAGACTTATTCAAACGATCCACAATTACCCAAATCATGTTGTTGCCCCTCTGAGTCCGAGGCAACCCCACGATAAAATCCATCGAGATGTTCTCCCACTTCCACTCTGGCACATCCAAAGGCTGAACTTTCCCTTGTGGTCTCTTATGCTCCCCTTTCACTCTCTGACATGTCAAACACCTTGACACAAACTCTGCGACTTTCTTCTTCATATTTGGCCACCAGAACGTCTTCTTAAGATCTTTGTACAACTTATCACCCCCTGGGTGAACGGAATATGGAGTAGCATGAGCTTCAGTCAGGATTTTCTTCTTTAGCCCCTCACTATCCGGAACACACCATCGCCCACTGAACCTCAAACTACCGTCGGTATGAATACTGAACTTGGATGCAGCCTCTCCAACCTCACTCTCAACCATCCCGCGCCACTTCTGGATTCTCGCATCACTCTTTTGCAACTCCCGAATCTCCCCATACAACTCAGGCTCCACTGTCAAGTCACTAAGAGCATCCCCTTTCCGGATCATGAAAATTCCCATCTCCCTTAGTTCGCCATGCAACCTCACTCTCGATCTAGCACAACTCAAAGCATGAACAGACTTCCTACTTAGGGCATCAGCTACCACATTGGCCTTGCCTTCGTGGCAGACAATCTGCATATCATAGTCTCCAATCAACTTTATCCACCTCCTCTGTCGCATATTCAACTCTCGCTGGGTGTAAATATACTTCAAACTCTTGTGATCTGAAAACACCTTAAAAGTGGCTCCATAAAGGTAATGGCGCCACAATTTAAGTGCAAAGACCACTGCTCCCAATTCCAAATCATGGGTCTGATAATTTTCTTCATAGGTCTTCAATTGGCGAGAAGCATACGCTATCACTCTCCCATTCTGCATTAGCACACAACCCAATCCATGCTTCGAAGCGTCAGTATAAACTTCAAAATTATCACTCCCGAGAGGCAATGCGAGGATAGGAGCTGTTGTCAGGCGTTCCTTAAGGGTCAGGAATGCCTTCTCACAACTCCCATCCCAGATGAAACGGTTCTCCTTCCTCATTAACGATGTCAATGGCTTCACTATCTTCGAGAAATCCTTAACAAACCTCCGATAATAACCAGCCAATCCCAGGAAGCTTCGAATCTCACTCACATTCTTCGGACTTTGCCACTTAGTCACAGCCTCGATCTTACTAGGGTCGACGGATACTCCCTCCTTGGAAATTACATGCCCCAGAAATGCGACTTTCTCCAACCAGAACTCACACTTACTCAGCATAGCATTGAGCTTATGCTCTTCCAGGGTCTGTAGTACTCTCCTCAAATGATCCTCGTGCTCTTCCGCATTCTTGGAATACACTAGGATATCATCGATGAATACCACCACGAACTTATCCAGATATGGGCTAAAGACTCGGTTCATCAAATCCATGAACACAGCTGGGGCGTTAGTCAATCCAAATGGCATAACCACAAAGTCGTAGTGGCCATACCTCGTTCTGAAAGCGGTCTTTGGAATATCTTCATCTTTTATTCTCAACTGGTGATACCCGGATCTCAAATCAATCTTAGAGAAAACCCTAGCTCCACTTAACTGATCGAACAAGTCGTGAATTCTTGGCAAAGGATAACGGTTCTTGATGGTCACATTGTTCAGCTCTCGGTAGTCCACACAAAGCCTCAAACTCCCATCTTTCTTCTTCACAAATAGTACAGGTGCTCCCCAGGGTGACACAGTGGGTCAGATGAATCCTTTCTCAGCTAGTTCATCCAACTGCTTCTTCAATTCCTCCATCTCCTTCGGTCCCATACGGTACGGTGATTTATATATTGGTCCCGCCCCTGGTTTTAGGTCAATGGAAAATTCCACTTCCCGCCTTGGCGGTAATCTTGGAACGTCATCTCTGAATACTCCCTCAAACTCCCGCACCACTGGTATCTCACTAGTCTTAGGGGTCTCAGCCTCGCAGTTCCACATTTGGCACAAGATCAGACTCTCTCCTTTTCGCAAGCTAGACTTAAGGGTATTGACGGAAATGAACTTGATTTTTGGTTTAACTCGATATCCCTTGTAAGACAGCCTCACTCCCTTAGGTCCCTTCAAGGAAATCTTCCTCTGATGACAGTCAATAAAAGCTCGATACTTCCCCAGTCAGTCCATCCCTAGGATCACCTCAAAACCCCCCAATGGAAATTCTATGAGGTCACAATAGAAAATTGCTTCCCCTATTTTGATGGGTATACTTCTATAGACTTTATTACATGTGATCGACTCTCCCGAAGGTATGGTCACGGAGTCCGCGACCAAATCAAACCTCTCAAGTCCCAAAGCCCTAACATGCTCCCTAGACACAAAAGAATGGGTCGCACCGGAATCGAAAAGTACGAAAGTAGGTTTAGAGTTCACAAGAAAAGTACCGGTCACCACATGAGCATCATCCTTAGCTGCCTGCTTTCCCATGGCAAAAAGCTTGCCACTGGATTTGACCCCACTCTGACTGGCACTGGATGTCCTTGCCTGCTGGTTTCCTTCCGCTCCCGTCTTCTGATTGCTTCCACCCCTATTGCTTTGATTCTGGTACGAGCGGTTCTGATAGTTGTTATAGTTCCTATGATAATTGCTGCTCCCTCCAGACTTTGCACCCCCACCATAGTTTGTCGTGGGCGTGCGATAGCCACTGCTACCATAAGAGTGAGTGCGTGATCCCAGATATCCTGATGTAGGCGTACGATAACCCTCGGATTGATTCCCTCCAGATGAGCGACACACCGCCTGCTTATGCCCCCTCTTTCCACAGCCAAAACAAACTATTCCAATCGAACCACTGCTGGAAATCCCACCCATGTGGTTACCCCCACTCTGATTCCTCGCTCCTCTAGAAGTATTGTTGCTGAAATACCCACTATCCTTGTTGGTGCTTTGCTTCTTTGACCCAGAACTTTCAGTTACTGCTTCAGCCTTTCTCTTTTCAGATTTTGACTTCTTGTGCTCTTTGATCATTTCTGAGAGCCTCTCCGCCGCCCCAGCCCGTAAATAGATGTCCCGGACTGTGGTGGGCGGAGCCGCAATCAGCCTCTTCTTGATAGCGATTGACAACCCCCTCTCAAACTTCATCGCCAGCATCGCATCATCAAACCCCATGTCCCCTACATAGCTCACCAACTGGATGAATTTCCTATAATAAGCCTCCACCGTCATGTCCTCCGTCATCCTGAAGGTATCAAACTCCTCTCCCAGCTTACTTTTCTGGAATTCTGGTACGAACACTTCATATAAGATCCTATTGAATGCGATCCAAGCAACAAACTCGGTCCCATCCTCTCTAGCTGCCTCTCGGATTTCTCCCTTGTTCCCGGTCCACCAGTCACCGGCCATACCTCCCAGATAGTGGGCTGCTTGGTCAACCCTCAGTTCCTCGGGGCAATCCACCAATTCGAACAGGTTACTGAACTCCCGGCACCAAGCCCCCAACAGATGAGGTTCCCCCTCCCCGGTGAATTGGGTAGGGTGATGCCTCGCAATAATCGTACTCATCTTTGCGGAGTCCATGCGTTTGACTTTACGGCTTCATTCTCCGCTATCAAACGATCCAATTCTTCTTGCGTGATGTTAGCGACATTGTTTCGTTGTGGAGGCATACTATAATACAAAAGAAAAGAATTGAGTCCCGACTCATGTGGGCACCCATTTGGGTTAGGGCTATAATCCCTCAACAATAGAGTCTTTAAATAACTAACATGTCGTGTAACACTTATCTATAACATGGCTCAGGGATCACATAACCGCATATTGCTAGATATGATAAACAAAATTACTGGCATGATTCCAATCACCTCATATATCAATATTAATATACACCTTTTGTATTCATATAAATAAAATTCTTTCATGCTCATGCTCTTACTGGCTTTTCCAATCGTTCACATATACTAAAAGTTCTTATAACATTCTTATCATAATTACCATCACTTCCACCACCTCCTATTTTACCCTTTTTCTCTCGTTTATGCACTCTGGGTTCCCGGGTAAAACAGAGAGGGCCAAAGGTTCGGTGTGAGGGGGCCCCAGACTCATACTTTCCCTTTAGTGTGCTCCTAACAGTTCTATCCCGGGGTTCATTTTATTTAGACTCATCCTACATTCATTGGGTTCATTAGGTTATGCCTGAGGATCGTTCGCTCTGATACCACTTTGTAACACCCCCATTTATTTAAGGGCCTGTACTAGGGCTCCCTAGATAAATAAGGGTGTTACCATCTCGGTTTCCCGAGGCAGTAGATACAAAGGGAAAGATAACAATACTTTATTAAAAGTTAAACTCCATAACATGTTCTTACAACTGTACCCAAAACTGACTTATGAAAAGAAAGTACAACTCATGATAAAAAGACTATGGTGATCTAGACTCTAGTCTGGTCCGGATCCAAGCTCTCCCTTCCCGTATCTCCCACAGTCTCAAGCACCTGTCAATCTGCTCCCCAATAAATTGGTTCATCACAGGTGATCACGAATACACAGGGTCAACCATGAGGTTGAGTAGAGGAAAATAAATAAACAAACAATATTATAAAGAGGGATTCAATCCTCTTTTCTCCGCACGGATCACAAGGCCCATTAACTCCGCACCGATCAACTGTAATACCTCGTATTTTATTATGATATTTATTATTTATTTTAACGTATAATCGTATTTGAAGATAGTATTCGATAAATTGATTTATCAATTGATTGAATATGTTATACCATTTTGGGTTGGACTCGGGTTGTGATATTATAAGTTAACCCGAGATAATTTTATAAGTTTTATACGATGCTAATAATGTTACGTGTTATGTGATGTCATAATATGAATACCGTTGAGGTTGGTTCGTATTATTTAAGACGGAACCCGTATCTGTTATGGGCCAAGCCCATGTTAAACCCCACGCAAACCCTAACACGTAACTTCTTACGTTATAACCCCTCCCCCACCTAAAACCCTAAACTCAATTTAAACAAAAAATTAAGAAAGTAAGCGGATGCATCAAAAACGAAAAGGGGAGAGGGTGACGGCGGTAGTTACGATTTACGGAGGTGCTCAAACCTAGCCGGTCGAGTGTAAGGTGAGTCTCTCTCATTCGTACTAATTCTCGTTTGTACATAGCCGCCTCTCGTTCCTTCTCGTTTTTACATAGCGGTCTTGTCGTGGTTAGGTTGTCACCAGTATCGAGTCACCTTGGTGGTTGTTTTCGGTTTCAGGGGTGAATGCGAGTGTGTTGGCGTCGGTTTGAGTGTCAGTGGTGGTGTCACGGTGGTCGAAGGAGGGACTGATATTGCGTATAGTAGGCATGCGTTTCCGAACTGTAAGTCACGAGTCTGGGTTTAGTCGTAGTACAGGGGTGTTGGGGGTGTGGTACCACCGTTGACTCGGGGGAGGTCGACGCGGTGGTACCACTGTTTGCATTTGGTCCGGTGTAAGGGGTGGCCAGGTGGTGTTTTTGTGTAGGGTTTGGTTTGTCGGGTTGTCGACAGGGAGTAGGGTAGTCGGGTTCGGTGGCTGGGTGTGGGACCAGGCCTGGTAGGGGCCTTGGTTCACCTCGTCGGAGGTGGTAGGTAGCGTGGCCGGTGGTCGGTATTCGGGACGGAGCTACACGGGTTGGTCGGGTCTGTTGTTACACGAGTTGGTCGGATCGTAGGTGGGTGTCGGAACCAGTCACGGCTCAATCACCGGCTGGTCGTGACTGGCGTGGTGGCTGACGGCGGGTGTGGAGGAGTAGATGGGTGTTTAGGGGGGAGGTGAGCCGCGGGGTCGTTACGGTTTTGGGGTTTCGCGTGGTAACGTAGGAGCTTTTACTACAATTATTATTATATATTATTATTATTATTATATTATTACTATACTATTTACGTTACATTATTATTACTATTTTATTATATTATTATATTAATAAGTCATTAGTTGTTTTAATTAAAGGAGTTACGAGTCGGGAAAGTTTCCCTTTTAGAAAGTTTCTACTTCGGGAAAGTTTCCATTTTTGGAAACTTTCCACTTATAGAGGGTTACTATTTATAGTAGGCGTAACTTGGCTTATAGGGGTTCGGGAAGTTTATTGATTCATTATAAATACGTGTTTAGGTAAAAGTTTCCGCGTGGAACATTTCTAGCGAGCTTTGGACTTATCTACATATCTGCTATTCGAGGTAGGGGAAATTACTGCACATATAATGATGATTAATTACTTGGTTGACTATTGTTAAGCATGAATATTTTTACATTATCATATGATTGGAATATTGTGTTCTTTGATTTTATATTGTTGTGATACGATATGAGGTGATGAGAAATGGGCGTTGTGATCGGTGCGGAGTTAATAGGCGTTGTGATCGGTGCGGAGTTAATGGGTGTTGTGATCGGTGCGGAGTTAATGGGCCTTGTGATCGGTGCGGAGAAAAGAGGATTGAATCCCACTTTATAATATTGTTTCTTTATTTATTTTCCTCTACTCAATCTCGTGGTTGACCCTGTGTATTCGTGATCACCTGTGATGAACCAATTTATTGGGGAGCAGATTGACAGGTGCTTGTGAAAGTGGGAGATACGGGAAGGGAGAGCTTGGATCAGGACCAGACTAGAGTCTAGATCACCATAGTCTTTTTATCATGAGTTGTACTTTCTTTTCATAAGTCAGTTTTGGGTACAGTTGTAAGAACATGTTATGGAGTTTAACTTTTAATAAAGTACTGTTATCTTTCCTTTTGTATCTACTGCCTCGAGAAACCGAGATGGTAACACCCTTATTTATCTAGGGAGCCCTAGTATAGGCCCTTAAATAAATGGGGGTGTTACAATTTGTGACTTAGGCTTTAGGAATCACTAATCGTGTTGACACCTAGTATTAGTGAGGCCTAGGGACTAGTAGAATATATAGACCGAAAGGAGCTATTAATTAACCTGGACCGAAAGGACTCGTTATACCCATCGTACGCGACTGCAATACAGACTTACCTAGATTTTATGCCATCGTAACTATAGGAAACCGAACATCTTAACATCTCTTTTATCATCATTTACTACTTATTTTTCAGTTTTGTTCTTATCTTTCCTTTTAGACTTAATTGTTATCAAACCAATCAAAACCCCCCCTTTTATTGTTACTTTATAGATTAAAAATTTTCAAACAGAATTAACATTGTCTCTCTGTGCTTCGACCCGTACTACCACTAGCTTTTGTTAGTTTTAGTTCGGTATTATAAATCTTATCTTTGCACCCACAACGACGGGTATCAAATTTTGGCGCCGTTGCCGGGGAGACAATATAATTTTGTTTGCTAATTTTTAGTTTATTTTCCTTGTCTTAAGGAACCTCGGTTTCTTAAGACCGTTCTTACCTTTGCTTCTAGTTTTGTTTTTGCACAGTTAGAAGACATGTTTTTGAGAGGAATGCTTGACTACTCTCAGTCTTAGAGATCATGACTACTATCTATGATCACATTCAACCAAAGGTGCAAGATCTACCTAAGGGGTTCAATCTACCTACTCCTACTACTGGTTCTTTCGAGCTCCACCCCAACTATATCATTTTGGTGGAGCGGAACCAGTTTGCCAGTCTACCAGATGAGGATCCGTTGAAGCATGTAGAAACATTCACGGATTATTGTTGTTCTATACATATACCGGCTGGGGTGACCCAAGATGAGGTGAAGGCAATGATGTTCTTTTATTCCTTATAAGATTCTGCTTGGGATTGGTACCGCTACCTTGATAGGGTAGCTGAGAAAGTAAATGATTAGACAACCCTGGCATTGGCATTCTACAAAAGGTATTATCCACTTGCGAAGGCCAATGAATTGAGAAGTCAAATCACAAATTTTCAGCAAGGACCTGATGAATAATTCTGTGAGGCGTGGGGTTGGTTCAAGAAATTGGTTCGGTCCATTTCTCATCACGGTTTCCCACAATGGTACCTTTGCAACCAATTCTACAATGCTCTATATGACGATTACAAGGTCATACTTGATACAGCTGCCAGTGGGAGGTTCCAAATTAACACCGATCATAAGAAAGGTTGGAATACCATTGAGGACATGGTAGTTCATAGGTCTGAGTTTGGAAGTTTGCGTGGAAATTCGCGAAGGTTGAATGTAGAAATGGGTCGTGTTTTAGCTCTTGAGACATCCGTTGAAGCTCGTTTTGAAATGCTCGAGGCAGCCCAGCTGAGGCAAGAGAATTCGAACTGATTACTACGGTTGACAACACGAGTGAAACGGTGGAGTTGAGAGGGTTAGTTCAAGCCCTCATGACTCAAATGTTGGAAATGGAAAAGGCTCAAGTTTCATCATTGATGAACTTTGAGAGCCAAATATCAATCTTATTTGCTAATCAGATTGCTAACTCTCCGAGCAAGTGTGAGAGTCCCGTAGAGACGATGAATGTCATTAATCTCTGAAGCGTTCTTTCATATGATGGACCGGCATCCCAAGAGAAGGCTGATAAAGTTTCTGATGCGGATTTTGATTTCGTCTTCAGTAAAGTCAGTCGACCGACCGACATTCATGGTCGATCGACCGACATAGCTGTTGACTCGTCAGTTTCTGACAAACAGAAACCTACTGATCCTAGTTCGACTGGTCGGCCGACCGACATTCCTGGTCGACGGACCAAGACACCTTAGCAGAACGCGGATCCATCTCTTAATTTGCCTGATTCTTCTCTCATCAATGACCTAACGGAGACTCTAAAGTTAAAGAAGCCGAAGATTGCTGATCCTACGGCTAGTGTTGCAGTCCCGTACTCGGAGCGTTTGGAGAATGTAAAGTTGGAGCGTCAGTTCGGTAAATTTTTGGAGATCGTCAAAAGCCTTGAGGTAACTGTTCCTTTCACTGATTTAGTTACCTAGGTACCGTCTTATTTAAAATTTATGAAAGGTATTTTATCCCATAAACGACATATAGAGGATCATCATGTGGTAGCTTTTACTGCAACAGGCACTGCCCATCTTCAAAACAAGTTACCAAGTAAACAAATCGACCCGAGTAGTTTTTCCATATCTTGTTGTATTGGGACCCACTTAGTTGATAATGCCCTATGTGATACAGGGGCTAGTGTCAATGTTATGCCGCTGTCTCTTGCTAGAAGACTTGGTTTCACTAAATTTCGTATTACTGATATTATCGTGCAGATGGCCGATCGTACCCAATCACGGCCAATAGGTATTTTAGAGGACATACCTGTGCAGATCGGGAAATTCTTTATTCCCATTGACTTTTTGGTTTTGGATATTCCCGAAGACCGATACACTCCTATTATTTTAGGACGACCATTCTTGCACATTGTTGGTGCAGTGATAGATTTCGGGGGTAAGACCATGATTGGGCAGGTAGGGGATGAAAATTTGACCCTTTATCAGACCGGCGTTCATACGGCACCGATGCAAATCCAACCTTGTGACGCCATATCCTCTATAGATCCTATTACGGATCCTCCTAGTGCTAGTACTGAGTTATTTTCTGATGTATTGACACCTCCGCCCGAGCTTGGGAGCAAATTGGAGAACCATGCTGTTATTTCTGTTGCTGCAGGTCATGCCATAGAGGGCATAAGAGATCCTGGTGATACTAATGAGACGGAATTTGAGCAAGTTGCTGAGCGAGATAGGCCGGGCAAAGTAAAGAAATATGTCATAGCTTATGCGACACCAGATACCCTTCCTCCGACTAGGCCTGTTATCTGGAAGCCAAGAGTAGCGGTCCATACTGCTGAAAGGACCTCTTTTAGTCAAGTACCCTACTTTGGGGTATCTTGATGTTAAGCCGTAGTGCTATTCGGTTGTAATTATTTTAATTTCGGTTTCGGTTGGACTACTTATTGCTTTTATTAGGACGTTTAGTTTTAGTTTAAGTTTAAGTTTCTTTGTTTTAAAACTTTAGACTTGGTACTCTGGGTTTTTGCGCAAGTTTTGGGTACGTATAATGTCTTTTACAGGTTTAAAGAGAATTAACACAATCCATTGAGTTAATTAGAAGAGAAAAAACGAGCACTTCTACAGTAAAAGTGGTCGACCGACCAGATGCATCAGTCGGTCGACCGATGACTGCAACCCAGTAGCCACTGTTCACCGAGCCTTGGTCGATCGACCAAGAGTTGTGGTCGGTCGACCACTACCACTGTTACTGCCTGTTCTCGCCTGCCTCGTGGAGCGTGCAAGCAAGCCTAGGGAGACTTTCTCTCTATACTTCTTTTATGCTCTTATTTTCTTTTCCACTTTCATACCTTGTAATTACCATTTATCGCCTACACACATTTAATCTCCGAAAAAGGTTGTCTTGTGTCTTTTTCAGGTCTATAAGGTAGCACTACTGCTACCGTAACCTCCTAGCTCACGCTGGTTTGGGGAGGTTTCTGTTTGCGCATAAGTCTTGTGAGTTCCCTCCATGTTCTTTCCTTAGCTTTACTTAAACGCAAATTCACATATCCCATGTTTCTTTGCTTATGCTATTGCACAATGGGGACATTGTGTGATTTGGTTTGGGGAAGGGTTTTGCGTCGCATTCATGTTTTATTGCATTTTTGTTACAAGTTTATTGCATTTCCGTCTGCATAGTCGTTTTATTTTCCTTGCATATACAAAAATTGGAAAAAAATATCAAAAATTCAAAAATTTCAAAAAATGCACGTTTATTTTAGCATATAGGTCGAGTCGGAACAATAGTATTTCATGATGACGTTGCTTTTTCAATTATTTATGCCTAAGCCTTGCTTGTCAACATGTTTTTAGTAGTATAATCAGATGCATAATCTACGATTTTTTGTCAAACTAGTTGTTAATCTTGAGACTTGACTTTGATTTTGGCAACCTACTTTACATTATGAGTTTCTTAGAGCTGTATGACTGGTGTCATCTATGACCAGTATCTTTAGGATGTGAGTAGTACTCCTTATGAGACGTGTTACATCAACGTGCATAAACATGAACGTAATCAGCTTAATACTTGTATGTTATCTAGTTTTGTGACTTTTTGACACGTGCAATTGAGGTCCCTTTTCTTGTCTTACCCATAAGCTTCACATAGCCAAATATGCTTCTTGTACCATAAGCTACATCCCATAGTTAGCCTACCCTATCCAAGCTAGTATTTGTGGTCACGGGGACGATTTAGGTCATTTTTGGTTGTTATGGTCTCATTTGAGAAAGAAAGAAAAAAAGAAAGAAAAGAAAGAAAGAAAAGAAAAGAAAGAAAAAAGAAAACAGAAAAAGAGAGAGAGAAAGAAAAAGAAAAATCGAAAAAAATACTGCACATCAGTCGACCGACCGAAGTCCTTGGTCGGTCGACCAAATATCAGTAATTAGAAAAAATTCGCAATTATTCAAGTTCATTCTTTAGCGATTTTTGCTCCCATGTTTAATTCATATCTTTTGGGGAGCTGTTTTCCAAAAATTGTGTGAGTTATGTGCTTCAAAATAGCACCATGTTCGTCTATATTGGGTTTGAAAGTGATGAATTCCTTGTGTTTGGACCCCGTTGTTTGCTAGCTTGGCTAATTAAACTCCACATATCCAAACCATCTTAGCCTTTCTTACCCATTACCTCACATATCTTCTTTTTCCTCAGCATGTGTCAAAGTCATTAGATTGGTATGTATATGCACGGTTGTAGAGTTTGTTTTCGTGTTAGATTATAGGCATGTTCTCATCGGTCGAAGTTAGGTGAGTGTCATTACAAAGTTACTTCTTTCTATCTTTTACATACACTTACCCCTTTGCTTCTTGTGTGATTCGAGCGACCCGCGAGAGTTCAATTTGATAAGTCTCTATGGTCAATAGATTAGCAAAGTTTGACAAAATCATAACTCGTTTGCATGATTCATTTTGCTAATTGATTGTTGATTTAGCATTAAATTGGTTTAGGCTTTACATTTGCATTTCGCTCTGAGATTGAAATCGTTCCATTAGTTTTTAAGATCGAGTCTAGTTCTTGCTTGAGGACAAGCAAGGGTTTGATTTGGGGAATTTTGATGCGTGTCTATTATATGATGTTTTACACCTCATTTCACACGCATCTCAGAGCTCATTTGTGTAGTTTAGGCTACTATTTCCCCTATTTCGTCTACTTTTGTATTTTGGTGCATTATTGCAGTTTAATGCGGAAATGAGTAGATATTGAGCTAAATCCGTCCATGAGTGCTTAGCATAGCTTTTGACATGAAAATGATGCTTAAGAAATGAACTTGGCGCGCGCTTCAAGGCCTGAAGATAGCATAAGCAAGGGTGCATACAGTTTACAAGCTTTAACAAGCAAAGATTCGCTTCGCGATATTGCAGCCTGTTTCAAATGGATATATCTCTATTTCTAAAACTGATAATGGAGTGATTCCAATTGGAGGTGAAAGCGTCTCCTCTTATCTTTCCAACGCCGCGAGAATCGCTTTATTATGATAAGAAACGAAGAAATGGCAGCTGTTTTAAGATCGACGCGCGCTGCAGAATTTGTCAGAATGCATTGCTGCACCTCATATTTGGTCGATCGACAACCTACGATAGTCGGTCGACCGAGGCACCAGATGAGCGAGATTTCAGAAATGAAATTTAAAAGATCTGAAGCTTCTATGGGCCCGACAGTTGGTCGGTCGACCACCAACGACGCACTCCGACGGAATTTTAGAAGGCGTGTTGAAGCCCATTATCGAGTTTAGGGTTTGGAGTTAGGGTTTTGCGAGATTATTATATAATGCACACCCCACCCTTAGTTCGAGGCATCCAATTTTATTATCAACTTTACTTAGCTTTAATCAGATTCCTTAATTTTAATCTAGTTTCTCAATTAGTTCATACAAATTTCTGTTCCACGCAATATTTCAATAAAGTTCATTCCCGTTCTTATTTTCCTCCTTATCGTTACGGTAATTCTTGTTCCTTAAATTTAGTTTAATTACAGTTTTCATAGATTAGTACCGGATAGTTAGAATCCCATGCCATTGTTTTTAATTACAATTTCGTTCATCATGATTATGTTGTTTTGATTATTATAATTCCTATTTTCATTAGTATTATGAGTAGCTAGATCCCATATGCTAGGATGTAGGCGACCTATAGCGTAGATGGCGTAGTTTAGGGGAACCCGTAGAAGTGCTTGGTCGACCGACTGATTTCTCTAGTCGGACGACTGAGTAGGTCGGTCGATCGACCGGAGTATCTGGTCGATCGACTGACTTCGCGTCTGATCAGTTTTGTTTTATCCTGTTAAGTGTAATATCTTTCAATAAGACCTTAAGGAGACTTGTGATATGCTTAGTAATGACCAACCCATAGATCGAAAGATATGGAAGGGCATTAGTTAACGGTATAAACGTTTAAGTTACTTACGATCGAAAGATTTGTGACTTAGGCTTTAGGAATTACTAATCGTGTTGACATCTAGTATTAGTGAGACCTAGGGACTAGTAGCATAGGCCGAAATGAGCTATTAGTTACCCTGGACCGAAAGGACTCGTTATACCCATCTTACGCGACTGCAATACGGACTTACCTAGATTTTATGCTATCGTAACTATAGTAAACCGAACATCTTAGCATCTCTTTTATCATTATTTACATCTTTTTTTCCAGTTTTTTTTTCTTATCTTTCTTTTTAGACTTAGTTGTTATCAAATCAATCAACCCCCCCCCCCCCCTTTATTGTTACTTTATAGATAAAAAATTTGCAAACAGAATTAACCTTGTCTCTCTGTGCTTCGACCCGTACTACCACTAGCTTCTGTTAGTTTTAGTTCGGTATTATAAATCTTATCTTTGACACCCACAACGATGGGTATCAATTACAATTCTAAATAAAGTGTCTGTGAGACACTTAAGCTCATTGTACATTAAGTAGTGATCAAGAGTTGACTACTTAGATGTGGTAATCACACTAATCGTTTGAGTTATTTGTAACTCACCCAAGGTCATGTCTTATTCAAATGGGATGGTGAGACCATATTGAACCTCATTAAAGTTATTTGAATTATCATGACCTCCCCCATAGTGACTTGAATGAAGTGACGTCTCGAAGCAACTAGATGAGTGATGCGATTGATGACGCCTTCAAATGCCATAAATTCATACGTGATGACTAGTCGATCACCTAGGCATGGATATGTTAAGATACATTTACCGGAGTTTTGACCGCTTATAGAGCTCTGACTTATCTTGTGAAAGATTGTCTGGTCGTGGCGGGAGCTTCTATAGTGTTTCACATGAGTCAATTCTTTGACTAATGACTATTAGCCTAAGGTGGCATAGTTTTCAGAGTAACTTTGATTTGTGTCCTAACACCTTCGTAACTGGGGTTTATAAGGACATATTTTGGGTTATGATGGGTTGTGGCTAACCGAAGGGAATAAGTGAATCAGGAATTGTCCACCCCTTGTCAGGGTTGAGAAATATCTCTAGGCCACTCGAGGAGTAAATAACTAGAAATGCGTGGCCACACTCGGAAGGTATCTATGGTAGATAATTCCGGTCAGATCGTTATGACTCCACATCGAGGAAAACCACTCTAGATGACATCAATTGCAAGTACGACCTGTGACGATGTCTTGCATTGAGTGGGAGATAGTAATTGGTTAAGATAATTGGTAACGCACACTTGTCGCGGACAAGTGGGAGATTGTTGGAGGTTGTGTCCTCGACAATAATGCGTTGACATAATTAAATCTCATTCGAATGAAAAACAATTGAGAAAGTTACTCTTTTAAAGTCGACTGATCAACATTTATCGATAATGATTGACTGTCTAGAGTTTGACATTATCGTCATATGATGGTGGTGATCAGTTGATCCCTTAAGGTCATATCTTTAGGAAATTCTGTCTCAATGGAATATTTAATTAATCGTATAGGATACAGATTAATTTATAACTAGAAATTTGGAAATGATTTTGTGTGACGTATATTATTATAATGGGATTATAATAATAATTGTCAAAGTAATAAAATTTGTTTTATTACACGGTTTAGATTAATTGTTTAGGAAACAATTATATCGGGAATGAACACGGTCAATCATAAAATTACAAATGGTTGTAATTAAAATTATGATGTTAAATTTTATAATATAGTAATTGAGAATTACTAGTGATATTATTTAAATGTTATAAATTTGTAAATTATGAATTTTAAAGAGTTAAAATTGCATAATTAACAAATTTGTTCATGTGTTATGAGACATGTGTGACATGTTACAAATTAAAAAAAATGACAAAGATAAAATGGAGTCCATTTTATCCCCATTTGGACCGTATGATTGTGTGTTAATATTGTAATGTTGATTATCATATTGCAAGCTACTCTTACACATTATGCAAAAGCTTACAAACCTAGTCTTGGTGTAAGACTTAGGAGTAAAGCATATTGTGTGCTTTTGGCATAAGTGTAAGAGCCATGCATTGGCTCTATTTTGGCACTATGGCCGGCTACAATCAAGGAGAAAGAGAGCTTGTTTTGCTCTATATATAAGACATACAACACACATGAAAAATGAGAGGATGCATGTTTTCTCATTTTTCATAGTACAAGTTCATTCAACCATATTTTCTGTAGAAAATAGTTTTTCTAGTGAAACAAATCATTTCCCATACTAATAATATTATTGTAATATTATTAATTATTTCTAGTATACTAACATCAATTTTCTAGTAACAAAATTGGTTTTAGTTTTGAGATTGAGTCCTTGATAAGAGCTTTTGGAGACGGTTTCATAATAGGCCGTTGGTAAGAGTGTTTCGGTTTTGAAGACTCAATGAATAGGTGATTAATTGAGTATAAACCTTATAAAACCAATGTAAGGACATTCCTTCATCTTATGTAATCATCATGCATGGATAAGATCTAGTTAAATTTTAATGACTAAACTTAAGCAAATTTAACTTATATGAGATATCAGTTAACAAACTGAAATTTGATTTCTAACAGTTTACATTTTAGCTCCCTCAAAGTTTGAATAATTTTGTTAACTTTCTCATAATGGTTGTTCCTTTAAGTTTAGTTAATGCTAGAATTTGGTTGAATTTGTATTTTATCATACTGACTTTGTTAATGGCATGCTAATTAGTAAAATTCTAACCTTTTTCCATGTAGAATTGCAAAATTTCACCCTTTATTTCTAATTTGAGTTTAACCACCATGATTAATGAGTAATCCCTTTATTAGGGAGGTGATTAGAACCTGACATGAGTAATTTACCAATCTAGTTTCACTTGAGTTAGTTATTGAGGGGAAATTTTTCGGATTTAAGCAAGAGGATTAATTTGTATATGCTCTAACTGGGACAATAATTGGTTCTTCACCCTTGACCATCAACGGGAATTAATTAGGTTGAAATTTGACTATCCCTTTTAGTCTATTTGTCGACTTGGGTCGAACCCATGAGGGAGGACCCAATGAGGGTGCTCTTTCTTATCGGTTTGAACTTCACCTTTGGAAAAAGGGTCGAGATGGTCAGGGATTATCGCGGGCTTAAACCCTAACCTTAGTGAAAGGGAAGCTGAAATGGGTGAACCTTTTATTAAGAATTAGGAAATCCACTTATGAACCCGGGAGGGAGGTGAGTCGAGATCACTAGTGTCCTATTATGAGCCCTGGAAAGAGTTAATAGGCGACCTAGAGACATTTTCACCCATTTTATCTTCCATTTTACAACCAATCGACGAAATTATATGGTAAATTATGATTGGTGGTGGTTGAGTTACACTGTAGACTTTAAAACATTCTAGTAAAACCATACTACATTAGCTATTTGTCTTGTCTTAGCTTTTACATTAGTTTACTTACTTTACTTAGTAGCAAGCATAGTTCTTCTAAATAATCATCTATCCAAGTCTTTTTTCAACTTAGCTAAACACTAGAACTTTACAATCGGTACTCGCCATTGCTCCTTGTGGATTCGACCCTCAAATTAATGCAAAGTCATCGTTCACTTGAAAGGTTAAAATTTTTCCATCACACTTGCAGCTAACAACCACTACTACAAATATGGGAAATAATAACACCCCTTTAACAACACGTATTAAAGCAAATAGGAAATTACTTTGTAAATTAGATAAGTTTACTTTGGTGGAAATCATTTAAAAGTAATAACAATGGTTCTCATTTTTTACCTGTTGTTATTACTAATATGGGAAATAACAACACCCCATTAACAACACAATACCATGCAAATACAAACACAAACACAAACACAAACACAAACATTAAGCACAAACACAAACACTCTCCCTTGTCGTCATATGTTTTCGTCGTCTTTTTCTCATTGTTTATGTCGTATCTGTCACCGTCATCGTCTCTTTATCATTATCTCTGTCTCTATCTCTGTCTCTTTATGAGGTATATATCTATGTCTTAATATATTCTATGATTTTTGTACTTTTGTTTTGGTTTGTTTGATGTTTCTGATGATTTTATTTAGTAGTTATTTTTGTTTTTTTTTCCTCTGTAGGGTTTTAGGATTTACGATGTTGCTATATAACAATGTTTCTGCCTTTTTTTAGGGTTTTTAGCCTATGTTTATGGTTTATGGTTTAGGGTTACGGTCTTTGGTATTGTTGTCATTTTCGTCATCTCTTTCTCATTGTCTCTGTCACTTTCGCCGTTGTCATTTCTGTATCATTAATTATCTTTGTCTTTTTATCAAGTATATATCTATCTCTCAATATTTTCTGTTTTAGCAGGATTTTTCAGAATAGATCCAGCCAAATTGATATGAAGACGGGGTATCTAGTTCTATTATGATTTTTATGAGTGTAATTAATGAGGAATGAAAAGGAAAAATAATGTAAGAATGGAGAATGAACACTTTTATAATTCTGAACAGAATGCTGTTAAACGCTTATAATTGCTCTTATATTTTTTGAAGTAGAAATTGATTACATAATAATTTTACAAATGACTTTATTCAATCTTATATAACTCATCATCCGAACATTGGATGCTCCAACGTTCTCCTCTTTTGTTAATAGCCGTTCCGGATTAATATGATACATTCCCTATTAATCCGGGTTGACTATCTCGACGTTAATGTCTACCCACGTACTCCATTATCACACGATTCTCCAAGGCTGTTAAGGTTTCTGACTTAGCGTCCTCAAAAGTAAGAGCAAAGATCTTCTGTTTACTCAATTGTTGCTTCGCTAATCAGAGTAGGTGGATCAGGGATGGTTCAGCATTATATACTGCTCAGTTCTTGACTCCTTATCTGGACAGAAATATACTTCTCCCAGTGAAGTTTGTACCTTGGTATGTCTTGAATATATGGGTTTGTCCGGGAATTAACCTACTCTGCTTACTTAAGTAGATCTGACTAGGAAGAGTCCTGACCAGGCTAATCCAGGCTCAACATTTTCTATGAGTTTTGTACCTTTTTGTTTGTTTCTTTGATGTTGCTGATGATTTTATTTAGTAGTTTTTTTTTGTTTGTTTTTCCTCTTTAGGGTTTAAGGATTTATAATGTTGCTATCAAAGTCTCTGCTTGTCTTTAGAGTAGTGATCATTAGACTTAGGTACTAAATTACACTTAGGCAGAGTATGGAGTTAGTTATCTCAACTCTAAGTACTATGCATGACTTACCATGCATTTGCACAACAAATAAAACATTTGGTCTTGTAATTGTCAAGTAGAGGACATTAATTGCCTATTATCCATTTGTAAATATCTGGTCTTATAATTATTAGGAAGAAGTAATCCCTTGTTTATGACCAAAGGAACTCTGAGACTCCTTTGTTTGTCCAAATTCTTTTATTATGTCTATGGTGTATTTCTTCTGAGATACAAAAATTTTCCCTTGACCAGTCCTTGCTACTTCCAGTTGTTTGTATTTAACTTATTTAATTGCTTGCCATTATTATTCATAAAGAAAAATATATAAAATTGGTGCAAAGGTACTGCAGTGAACGATCTTAAGGCAGATAGAGAACTCTTCCTTGCCGATAATATCCAATGACGAACATATGTTCTCAATCCCAACATGGGTTGGTTTGGTTAACATAATTAAGTCGAGTTCAATGTCAACTGCAGCCAATCCCAAAATGCGGTTTTAAACAATCAAGATCTTATTACAAAATCTTTGGCCATTTTCATAGTTATGCGGATAGGGTAAAGTTGGATCTGGTATGTAAATCTTGGGCTCGTTTGTTTATTTTTTTATCCAAATTCACCTAGTGTTATGCTTAAGTACTTCATTCCTTACATTCCGCGTAAATGATATCAATGGCATGAGGATAACGCCTAGAAATGGTAAGATAGTTTCCAAAAAATACAAGTGTTGTATAACGGATAATCTCCTGCATTTTTAGCAACGAATAAATATATACTCGTACGAACATCTTAATCCACTTAATGATATTCAAAAGAAGCAAATATATTAGATTTTGTTGGATATAGCACCCGCGACATATGGACAAGCGAAATAAATTGTTGTACCTTTGCTAGATCGAGTAACTTTCTATTTAGCTAAACAATGCAAGTTGAATTGGATTAGGAATGTAATGTATATTTGTAAATTTAATTTATTAGAATTTTTTTTTTTTTTTTTTTTTTTTTTGATAAAATGTGAGAATATATATATATCAAAAAAGGACAAAAGCCCTAAGATTACAAGCTTTAATGCCCAGGTTCGAAACCCATGGACACCCCAAACAAAAAAACAAACAGACCAAATTAAAACTACATTTGGTCCATATGTCTATCAGCTACTCTGGGTTCTTGAAACAGATTCTTGCCTCGACTTCTCGTTTGATATGACTAGCTAACAGCTTAGGCATGACAAGTAGACCATTGATACGAGCATTATTCCTTTGCATCCATGTATGATAGTATATAGCAGTAATAAGCACTGCCATCTGCTTCCATTTGCTATCACTTGTGTTCCCTGTAAACATTATAAGTTCAGAAGGTATGTTGAGCTGCATCTGACCTTCCATTGCATCTCGAATTTTCCTACTATATGGGCAGTCAAGGAAGAGATGGTCCCTTGTTTCAGTAGCAATCCCACAGACACAACACAGATCATCACTGCTGCAGCCTATCCTGAGGAGCTTATCTTTCAGATTCAGACCATTTGTATAGGTAAACCATGTGATTACAGCATGTTTGGGTATGTTCCAATTATTCCAGCAGAGGGGGGCCCATTCTGGCTTGGCAGCAGAAGGAACCAACCAGTCATAGCCATGTTTTACTGTGTATCCCTGAGGATTTGGCAGCCAAATATCATTTGCATAAGCAGCCTTCAAGGCCTCTTTAGCTTTGCAGACACTCTTCCAGGTCCAAGGTGTGTCAGCAGGTGGTTGATAAGAGTCCCATGATTGTTCCTTTAAGTAAAGTTGGTGAACCCATCTGATCCAGAGTCTATCAGATTTGTAGTAAATCCAATTGACAAGCTTCCCCACAGCAGCAAGGTTCCACTCAGCCACTTTTTTAATCCCCAAACCACCTTCTGCTTTTGTCTTAGTGACTGTATCCCATGCTACCATGGGTACTCTTTGGTATTCACTACTGCCACCCCATAAGAAATTCCTACAGATGGCCTCAATTCGTTTTATGATGCTCTTGGGGATAAGGAAAATAGCAGCCCAGTAACAATGATAGTATTTAACACAGAGGTAATAAGAGTTAACCTCCCTGCATAAGAGAGTTTCCTAGCTCCAAGGCCTCTGATTCTGCTCACTATCTTCTCTGTAAGTTTATGGCATTCCTGCTTACTTATCTTACCAGATTGTATGGGCACACCCAGATATCTGAAAGGGAAACTTCCCTCCCTAAAGCCTGTGACACTCTGAATATCAGCCTTCAATTCCTCATCCATGCCATTGAAATAGATATCAGATTTGGAGGAATTTCGTTTCAAGCCAGATGCTGCAGAGAAGGAGTTAAAAGCTCTCATGAGAAGAATAATGGATTGAGCATTTCCTTTGCAAAACATAAGCAGATCGTCAGCAAACATAAGATGGGTGAGCTTGAGATGCTTGCACATAGGATGGTACTGGAAATTTCCCCTATCAGTTGCATACTTGAGGAGTCTTGAGAGATATTCCATACACATGGTAAAGAGAAGGGGGGATATTGGATCCCCTTGTCGAAGCCCTCTTTGTCCCTTAAAGTAGCCAAACATACTTCCATTCAGTGCTAAGGTGAAAGTTGGAGAAGTAACACAAGCCAGCAACATCTTGATGAAATGGGCTGGGAGTTTGAACTGATTTAGCAGCTGCTCTACAAAAGGCCATTCAATTGTATCATATGCCTTTTGTAGATCAATCTTAAACAGGCATCTTGGGGAAGCATTCTGCCTTGAGTACATATGTATCAGATCTTGGCATATAAGAACATTCTCAATGATTGACCTCCCCTTAATAAAAGCACCTTGATTCTCCTGTATAAGGTCAGGTAATACAAGGGCTAATCTGTTGCACAAAAGCTTGGCTATGACTTTATATAGCACATTGCAACAAGCTATAGGCCTGAACTGTGTCACTGAAGAAGGCCTCTCACACTTAGGGATGAGGGTGATAGTTGTAGCATTCACTTGTTGGAGCAATTGTCCAGTCCTGAAGAAATCAGCCACTGCATCACAAACATCTGAGCCAATGATATCCCATGAATCTTTATAAAACTGGCTACTATACCCATCTGGCCCTGGAGCCTTGGTGTTAGGAATGGAGAAGATGGCTTCTTTTATCTCCTGAGCATTCACTGGCCTATTCAGAATAGTACAGTGGTTCTCAGAGCATACAGTGCCTGTAGCCATGACTACAGACCTCACTTGTTCAGTGGCAGCTGTACTGCCTAGTAAGGATTGATAATATTGCAGGAATGCAGCTTGGATATCAGTTTGGCCAGTGCAGACCCTACCCTGAAGGTCAGCTATCTGCACTACTTTATTTTGTATGTTCCTTTGCCTGATACTGCTATGAAAAAATGCAGTATTATGATCTCCCTCTTCCAACCATTTAGTTTTAGCCTTTTGATACAGAAAACTGTCCCTGGCTTGGATTAGAGTTCTAGTTTCCTCCAGAAGTGCTCTCTCCTCATTCAAGAGGTCAGCATTTGTTACATCCTCCCTGATCTTTGTCTGCAGAGTGTCTAGATCAGTAATAGCATGGGCAGTTTTTAGTTCTATATCAGCAAACCTATCTTTGTTAAGAGCTTTCAATGGTCCCTTCAAATGTTTGAGTTTTTTAACTACACAGAACATCTTGGTACCATAGAATGGGGCTGCCCATGCCTCCTGGACAGTTGAAAGGAAAGCTGGGGAGGTACTCCACATATTATAGTACTTAAAATTAATCTTTCTGTTTGAGCACATCTGAGCATTACTCACAGTACAGGGAGTGTGATCCATGAGTCCTTCAGTATGAAAATGTGCCACTAAGTCAGGAAAGCATGCTAGCCAGTGTTGATTCCCCATAAACCTATCCAGTCTGCTGAATCTCCTTTGATCTGGTGCCCTTTTATTATTCCATGTATAATATGATCCAGTGCCTGGGATATCAGCCATATCACAATCATGAATACACTGCAGAAACTCTTCCATCTCAGCTTTCTTAGTAGTTCCACCCATTCTCTTTGAGGGGTCCAAGACAATATTGAAGTCTCCTGCTAGAGCCCATGGCATGTTGCAGCTAGCAGCTATGTGCCTAAGAGTATCCCATAGCTCCTTCCTTTTTTCCCCCTCATTAAAAGCATAAATCATGGTAATGAGGAAATCTTTCTTTGTCACCTGTGCAGTTACCTTAGCATGGATACACTGGGGGCTATAATGTATCACAGTGACATCAAACATACTAGGTTTCCACATCAACCACACACGTCCCCCTGGATGAAGGTGACAGTTGGTAGTAATGCACCATCCATTGATCAAAGAAGTAGAAATTTTGCTTAAATTGGCACCTCCTACTTTTGTTTCAAGCAACCCAAAAAGACCAATATCTTTATTCTTAAGAAAATCTCTAACTATATTTTGTTTATTTACACTATTGAGACCACGAACATTCCAAAACCCTATGCTATTCATGAGAAACATAGGGGGGTATGTCAGTGGCACCATTTCCAACTTGTGAGGCCTCTCTGCTTGTTACTGTCTTTGCACCAGGAGGTTGTACCTGCTGCTGCAAAGGTGGACCCTGTGCTCCTCCCATACTCTGTGAATACTGATCAGGCTGATCAGTTTCTTTGTTCTGTGAACCCTGTGCTCCTCCCATATTCTGATCTGAGTTTGAAGTAGTTCCATTCTGTTCCAGTACCTGGCCAACCTGCACCTGTGCTGACTGTTCAGGGGCAGTCAGAAGTAGTCTCATATTTGGTATTGGCACTGGTTGGACTGGTTTCCAGGTCTTAGTGCTTTTAGGACCTTGTTTGGCTGGATACTTGCCCTTCCTACACTGATGTGTCTCATGGCCTACCCCTTGCACGCAGTGCAACTTGAGGGTTTCCATTCATACTCAACCTTCACCTTTTGAACTATCCCATGCTCATCTTTAAACTGAATCTCTTTAAGGTACTGTTTGCCCACTGGTAATTCCACCATGGTCCTAGCAAACCCAAGTCTGGTCTTCTCAGTGGTGGCTTGATCTGATTTAATGTATTTCCCTACAAGCCCTGCCACTGCTGGTAAGCACTTACCCCAGAATTTTAAAGGTAAAGCCTGCAACCTTACCCATGCTGGCACCAATTTTACATCAGCCTTTAAAAGATCAATATTTTCACTCCATGGTTTAACAATGAGAGGTTTATTGTCAAACATGTAGTAGCCTGTGTTTAAAACCAGATCCTTTTCTCGCATATCCTTGAAGTGAACCAGGAATATTCCATTAGGCATAAACGAAACTTTATCAATACCATGTTTATGCCATATTCGATGGATAAATCCATTCAAAACCTCCCATGGTGGGTTTGCTCCTAACACAAAACAATAGACTGCCTGGTTCCAATATGTTACCTCCTCTTGGACATCCTCATGGGTAAATTGTATCATATCTGGTAAGTCAATGTCAAGTTCCTCACTCTGAATATTTGAACGCAAAGGAATATTACCTGACTCACTTAAAGTTTCTGGATTGCTAGGAATATCATTCTCCTCTTCATCAAAACACAATCCTGGTATAGGCTGCACTTCATGCATTGATTTGGAACGTAAAGTATCATTCTCATCTGGTCCTGTTTTCCTTCCATTTGTTTGCTCATTAGGTTTATTCATGGTACTCAAAACTCTCTGTATGAAAGCACGTTGCTTTAGTTTATTGTTCTGCGCTGAATGTTGTCTAGATTTGGTTTTCTGTGCTGAATTCCTAGCCATGATACAAGGGGATCAAAGCTAGGGCAGGAAGAAGAAATCGCTTTTCAGTCGCCTTCCATTAGGGTTTCATAAAATACCTTGTTGCTTCAGCTTATTATTATTAATTTATTAGAAACTTAATTAATGTATGTCTATGTGGTTTCATCTAGGGCTGAGCATAGGTCCAGAACTGGACCGGACCGGACCGAACCTGAAACCGAATTCTACTAAATCGGGGACCGAAGACCGGACCTATAAGGAACCGGTCCTGGACCGGACCGGACCAACCCGAGACCGGATCATTTGGACCGATATCCCATTTGATCAAATTTTCTTATTTAACTAACAATAAAAGTCTTGAATAAAAACGTATACTCTAATTTGTACTACTTTTCACATCACGCAGAAGAACGCATAAGTAATAACTAGCCAAAATAACACATTAAACAACTTTAGAATTCAGAAGTCAAGAGTTCAATAATCACAATTTTGACTCAATTCGGTCCTATCGGTCTGGACCGAAAAATTTCGGTTTTGGACCGGACCGGACCGAAACCCGAACAACATAAATTGTTGGACCTAGGACCGAACTGAAATTCAACCGGTCCGGGTTCGGTCTGGACCGAACGGTCCGGTTCGGTCCATTTTTCCGGTCTGGACCGAGTTTTGCTCACCCCTAGTTTCATCAGATAGATGAATGGATAGAAACTTAATGTATATGTAAGTATGGTTTAATGTTATTGTTGCTTCAATCATCTGCTGTTATTGTTGTTTTGATCATCTACTACTATTGTGTATGCGGCTTCTGTTGATGTATATTGCTACTATTGCTATTGATGTATATAAAGTTGAATGGAATACAAAATAGTCCATGGTCTTGCTCGTAAGACAACGGGGATGTAGCAGCCTAATTTTCTGGTTTTAAAAAAAGTTGAATGTAATATAAATAGGTTTAATGTAGGGTTATATATATATACATATATATATATACATATATATATATACATATATATATATACATATATATATATATACATATATATATATACATATATATATATATATATACTCATAACGAATTCACAAGTTAAAAAAATATAAACTATAACAACGGTTGTATAGACTAAACACGTTATTATAACTTCCTACCCGAAACAAATGGGCGCCAGATACATATTTTCACAACGGATAACCTATAGTAACAACGGTTATTTACCATTGTTAAAGCTTCAATAACGGATTTATAAAAATATTTAACCGTTGTTAAAACTTTTAACCATGGAAGTTTCAACAACGCATGTGTTTTCTTTTAGCAACGGTTAATAACCGGTGTTGTAGGCCATAAACAACATAACTATGACCTACCATGCACTTCCCTCTAACTAAATAACAAACTTTAGACCAAACAAAGCATTATTACCTTATTAAAAGACTCATAAAAAACCGCAAACAACCCGATGTAAACCCATATTTAGAGCAAACATCTCTGATTATTATTACTTTACACCAATAGACCCTACATAAATCCATTTATCACCACCATATTGATATCCAACAAGTCTAATAACACCTCAAATCAATCTCGTTTTACTATCTTAAACATCGAGTGAAAGTCACCATATTCCAAGTAGTCGAACTTTGGCCAAAATGCAAAATCCTCCTGCCAAAATGTCGTGCGTGTTTAACAAAAAAATTATTAGAGGGTGTGTTTTACAAAAAAAAAAACAAATGTAAAGGTAGTTCTTAGAAAAAAAATTGTGTAGCAAAAAATCCGAAATAATATTCACCTTGAGAAGATAATCTTGGGAGCTTTTCATTGTCCTATTATGTTTTAATTTTGTTTTAATTAATTAGTTTAGATACGCTTAATTAGTTTAGTATTCAACTAGGGTAACACCCGTGAAAATTCACGGGTTGTTCAATTTTAATTTTTTTACACGAAATGATCAATTACAGTTGTTAAAGAATAAATGGACTAATAACTTATGTGGTGTATATATGTAAATGCTTTAATAAAAATAAATCAAAAAGTTTATATATATAATTAAGATATATAAGAACAGTTTGATATATAACGTTTAAAATATAATTTTTCAAACGTTAAATATAATTTAAAAAGGGGAAGTATTTACTTCCTATACACGTAAATTAGTTATCAATTGAAAGTTAATTAAAATATAAAAATTAAGTAATCTAATCACAGAATTCGTAAATATAACAATAATATTATAACCCAACTTCAATCATAGAAATAAATCATGTAAAAATGAGAAGTTAGAAAACAGAGAAGTAGGAAAGATTTTTATATTTTATTACTTACTTCATTCATTCAATACACGGGTACATGTATACAAAGCATAAAAGATAGTGAATCTCCTAACTTAGGCAAACTACTTCTAAGAATTATTCTGTGATATCTCATCTAATACAACTTACTACTATTATAAAATATATGATATCAAAGAGATACCATATAGTATACAATATTCTTTCAAATCATATATTCACTTCTCAATATATTTATCAATGTAATAGATTCTACATGTTTTTTTATGGAAAATGGAATATTTTGTTTTTTATTAGATTTAATTATTAAATTATTAAATAAATCATAGAATATATGATGTGGCATAAATCAGACATCCTGATTGGTCTACGAAACAGAAATTTGTGAGGGTGAATGTGAGAGCGAGAAATACTAAACGGTGAAACGACATTGCGCCACGTCAGCTAAAAAACATTTTGCTTTTATAGTAATAATGATTATTCGTGGTTAGTGTTTGAAAAAGTACGCAAAACCTGAATCATACTCTCTTCGATTTCGACAAATGAAAACATTTACCTTAAATGGATGATCCTTACAATTGACAACATACCTTATTTAGCCTAAAATAACTAAATTACCATTATATCTACCATTTATTTACTACTTACCATCTAACGATCTACACACCCACGCAAATGGTAACATACCTTACTTAACATTAAACTATTCATGTGGGTCCAATCAAACTTTTCATCTTCACCCTTTACTTTTTTCCCATTTTATTTGTGTTTTCCAATAGATCTCTCTTGTGACGAGTATATCCGTCACAAGCTTGCGACGGGTCAACTACAACCACTTGCTTCGATAATATAAAAATAAAAATACATAAAAAATCACAAATAATTTGTCTTTATCTTCCTAAATGGATTTTATTTGATCCGTTACAAGTTTACTACGAATATTATAGATATAAATGAGAATTTGTGTTTTCTAAATAGACAATATTTCTGTTATCATTTATTTGGAACAGGGGAGTAAATGAGAATCGGGCTCTATCCTTTTAAGACATGTTAGGCAAAAACGTACAATTTATTCCTAATTAAACTAAAAAGAATGACATAGTGGATTAGTGGCTACTTTAAACAATCAAATTAAAGCTCCCATTTATTTCAATCAGTTAGCAGAATATTGAACAAAGTCTCCCATTTTATGGCGTTGTTCCTCATACCCGTCCTTTGTTAGATATTTATCAGTTTGAATTAGTCTTTTGTTATCCGTTAGTTGTTATACTAAATTCTAGTCTCTAGTGAGTCCTATTCTTCAGGAAGAATAGAGTTTGTTTCTAGTCAATTGCTTAGTTCCATGTTTTTAGCTAGTTAGGCGTAAATCAGTTGCTTCCCTGTTTTTGTAAGCTATTTATATAGCTCATCTACTTGCTAATAAAATCAATTCCTTCCACCAGAGTTATTTGAGTTTTAACATCTGGTATCAGAGAAATTAAGAGTGAGAGTGATAAAAAAAAAAAAAAAAATGTCAACCTCTGAAAAGTTTGTCCAACCATCGATACCGAAATTCGACGGCCATTATGATTTTTGGTCAATGACGATGGAAAATTTTTTGAGGAGCAAGGAGATGTGGAGTCTAGTAGAGGAAGGAATTCCTGCCTCACCAATTGGGACTGCAATAACAAGTGAGACGCAGCGAGAGAGTGTGGAAGAGGCAAAGCTCAAGGATTTGAAGGTAAAAAATTACCTATTCCAGTCAATTGACAGAGAGATTCTGGAAACAATCCTTGATAAGAGCACGTCCAAAAATATTTGGGAGTCAATGAAGCAGAAGTACCAAGGATCCACGAAAGTGAAAAGGGCGCAACTTCAAGCATTAAGAAGGGAGTTTGAGTTGCTTGCCATGAAAGATGGTGAGAAGGTAGACACTTTCCTAGGTCGAACCTTGGCAGTGGTGAATAAGATGAAGTCTAATGGTGAGCAGATGAAGCAAAGTACGGTGGTCAGTAAGGTACTTAGATCATTAACTAGCAAATTTGCTTATGTTGTTTGTTCGATAGAAGAGTCGAACAATCTGGATACTTTGAGCATTGACGAATTGCATGGGAGTCTTCTTGTTCATGAACAAAGGATGCAAGGCTACCAAGAAGAGGAACAAGTGCTAAAGGTAACCTACGATGATAGGGGAGGCAGAGGAAGAGGCCGAGGCGGTTTTAGAGGAGGACGTGGCAGGGGAAGAGGGAGACAACCTCTAGACAAAGCACTCATTGAATGTTACAAATGCCACAACCTTGGTCACTTTCAATATGAGTGTCCTGACTGGGATAAGAAAGCTAATTATGCTGAATTGGATGAGGACGAGGAGCTTCTGTTGATGTCCTATGAAGAGGGTCATCAATCAAAAACAGCAGTGTGGTTCCTAGATTCGGGGTGCAGTAATCACATGACGGGGAATAAGGAATGGTTTTCAGATTTGAAAGAAGACATTAGCCGGACTGTTAAGCTTGGAAATGATACTAGAATGGCGGTGACCGGAAAAGGAACCATCAGAGTAAAAGTGAATGGCATAACCCAGGTAATTTCCGATGTTTATTATATTCCCGAGCTTAAAAATAATTTGTTAAGCTTAGGACAACTTCAGGAAAAGGGGTTAGCTATTTTAATTCAGGACGGAAGTTGTAGAGTGTTTCATTCTAAGAGGGGGGAAATTATGCACACTAAAATGAGTGGAAACAGAATGTTTTATGTGCTAGCATCTATGCCAGAAAAAAATAAAAATTCCATGTGCTTACAAACCGAAGATGTGTCGGAGAAAGACGCACAAATGTGGCATTGTCGTTTTGGCCACTTAAATTACAAAGGCCTTAGGACATTGTCGTATAAAAAGATGGTAGTTGGCTTACCCCCTCTAAAGACTCCTAAGGAGATATGCACTACATGCTTAAGTGGAAAACAACATAGGGAATCAATTCCACGGAGGAGCCTTTGGAGGGCATCCAAACCACTAGAGTTAGTGCATTCGGATATATGTGGTCCAATAAAACCGGCTTCACACAGTGACAAGAGGTACATCCTAAGTTTTATTGACGATTTTTCACGTAAAACTTGGATATATTTCTTACATGAAATGTCAGAAGCTTTTGTTCATTTCAAAAAATATAAGGCTAGTGTTGAGAAGGAGACGGGTTCATTCGTAGCCTGTTTAAGGACAGATAGGGGTGGAGAGTTTAACTCAAATGAGTTTGGGTCATTTTGTGAATCAGAGGGCATTAGAAGGCAGTTGACGGCAGCTTACACACCTCAGCAAAATGGTGTTGCCGAACGAAAGAACAGAACAATCATGAACGCTGTTCGATCTATGCTAAATGAAAGACAAGTTCCCAAAGCTTTTTGGTCTGAGGCTGCAAAATGGTGTGTGCACATTTTAAATAGATGTCCAACCGCAGCAGTTGAACATAAGACTCCAGAAGAAGCATGGAGTGGCAAGAAACCAGCAGTGGACTATTTCAGAATTTTCGGATGCTTAGCACACACACATATTCCAGATCAGAAGAGAAGCAAATTAGATGACAAGAGCAAAAAATGTGTCTTTCTTGGAGTTAGTGATGAGAGTAAGGCTTGGAGGTTATACGACCCAATTTCCCAGAAGGTCGTTATCAGCAAGGATGTCATTTTTGAGGAAGGGAAAGGCTGGGATTGGGGTAGATCGGATCAGGAAACAAGAGAAGATGTACTAGAATGGGAAGATAGAGAGGACGGTAATGGTAATGGAGATGGTGGCGGTAATAATGGTGACGGCGACGGAGGTGACAGTAATGGTGAAAGAGTTGCTGAACAAGGAACGGATATATCCGGTTCTAGTAATTCTGACTCAAGCACCTCCAGAAATCCGAGTACTCCAAACTCACCTGTGAATGAATCAAATTCGGATGATGGCGAGTCAGCTGTCAGGAGGGGAGTGCGAGTAAGAAGAGCTCCTCAATGGATGGCAGAGTATGAAACAGGAGACGAATATTTTGATGAAGAAACTTTGAATGCAATGATGATGGTGACTGAGTGTGACCCCATTTCTTTTGATGAAGCAGTGAAAAAGAAAAAATGGAGAGAAGCCATGTCTTTAGAAATTGAAGCCATTGAAAGGAATAACACTTGGGAACTTATTGAGGTACCAAAAGGAATTAAACCCATTGGAGTTAAGTGGGTCTTCAAAACTAAGCTGAATGAAAATGGGGATGTAGAGAAATTCAAAGCAAGGTTAGTAGCAAAAGGGTATGCACAACGTTATGGTGTAGATTATACGGAAGTATTCGCTCCAGTGGCCCAACTCGACACGATTCGGGTAATTCTTGCTACAGCAGCACAGTGTGGTTGGGAGGTTTTTCAACTCGATGTGAAAAGCGCGTTTCTTCACGGAGAGCTCAAGGAAGATGTGTTCGTACAGCAACCCAAAGGTTTTGTTCGGAAAGGGGAAGAAGAAAAGGCTTACAAGTTGAAGAAGGCTTTATATGGACTTAAACAAGCACCACGGGCTTGGTATAGTAAAATTGAAGCTTATTTTCTTCGAGAAAATTTTGAAAGATGTCCTACCGAGCATACATTGTTCACAAAGTCGAATGGAGATCAACAACTAATTGTAAGTCTTTATGTCGATGACTTAATATTTACCGGAAATGACAGAAGCATGTGTGATCAATTTAAGAACTCAATGATGTTGGAATTCGACATGTCTGACTTGGGAAGGATGAAGTATTTTCTTGGAGTAGAAGTGAAACAATGTTCAGGTGGGATCTTTATCTGTCAAAGAAGATATGCAGAAGAAGTATTGGCACGATTTGGCATGATGGACAGTAATGCAGTGAAAAATCCAATAGTGTCAGGTACAAAGTTACGCAAAGACGATGGGGATGAAAGAGTTGATGAAACTCAATACAAGCAGATGGTTGGAAGTCTCATGTATTTAACAGTAAGCAGGCCTGATTTGATGTACGGTGTTAGTCTGATAAGCAGGTTCAGTGCTAGACCTACTAAGTCACATTGGCTAGCAGCAAAGAGAATTTGGAGGTACATTAAAGGTACCACTGATCTGGGCATATTCTATAAAAAAGGAGAGAACAATTTCAAGTTGTTGGCTTTTACTGATAGTGATTACGCGGGTGATTTAGATGATCGAAGAAGTACTTCCGGGTTTGTATTTATGTTAGGATCTGGAGCAATTTCTTGGGGTTCCAAGAAACAACCCGTAGTAGCTCTTTCTACCACTGAAGCGGAATATATTGCAGCGGCTTTATGTGCATGCCAATGTATTTGGCTCAGGAGGGTGCTAAAGAAAATTGGGCTCGAAGTGAAAACAGAGACTGTGATTATGTGTGACAATAGCTCTACCATACAGTTGTCGAAAAATCCGGTGTTTCACGGGAAAAGTAAGCATATTGATGTGAAGTTCCATTTCCTTAGAGACATGGTGAACGATGGGGTCGTCAAATTAAGCTACTGCACCTCTGAGAATCAAGTTGCTGATATCATGACGAAACCACTTAAGGTGGAGCAGTTTGAAAAACTGCGGAACATGCTCGGAGTGACTGAAATGACTGAAGTAAGCTGAATGATAGGAATCAGCTTAAGGGAGGGATTGTTAGATATTTATCAGTTTGAATTAGTCTTTTGTTATCCGTTAGTTGTTATACTAAATTCTAGTCTCTAGTGAGTCCTATTCTTCAGGAAGAATAGAGTTTGTTTCTAGTCAATTGCTTAGTTCCATGTTTTTAGCTAGTTAGGCGTAAATCAGTTGCTTCCCTGTTTTTGTAAGCTATTTATATAGCTCATCTACTTGCTAATAAAATCAATTCCTTCCACCAGAGTTATTTGAGTTTTAACATCCTTTCAACCATTTATTTACAAATTCATTTTAATCATTTATTTACCAATTTCGTTCTAGGATATGTTAGTCAATTACTTACCCTTTTATTTCGGGTGCTTTAATGGCTAATTTAATCCTTCATATTTGGTGTAATTCACTTATCATTCAATAATCGACGCTACTTCTTTTTCTACCTTTTATGTCTAACACAATGTTAAACAAATAAGCGTGCAGTGACAAATAAGAGAGAAGATGCATATTTTACAAAATAATTAAATGAATAAGCATATGCATGGTTAGGCAACAAAGTAAAGAGTGGTGGTAGTATCTTTCTTTTGTCCTTTTCACCCATTATAAGATTAACACTCCTGGTTCATTAAAGACGGATTTTTGTACAAAATGTCGAGAATACCCTGTTTTTGGTGGAGAAAGGGTGGTCAACGTAAGGATAGGACTGGTATTATGAACCTTTCATATAATATGGGGTTACGTAAACAGCATGCAGGTAGGTTTATTGTATATCTGCTTTATTGCATTGCGAGAGTACATGGATTGTCACTAACCTTATCAAATGAATTGTGAATCACCCTTTTGGGAGATCCTTTATGTGATGTCACACACTTCCCACCTTAATATAGTACTTACATACTAGTGCATGAAATTCATTTTGCTCTTTTTACTTTTATATTTTATTGGATTAGATTGTTACCAATCACTCTATTTTATCGAGTATATAATTATTTTTCAAAAGTATAATTTATAATCTACAACACTTATATGCATGTATGATTTAGTACAAAAGGATTTCTACCGCTTATTCAAAACTGATGAATACATATGTTATGTAGCCAGTGAGTTGAATGTGAAATACACTTGTTACATATAGTACTCGTACATGGTGTCAAGTTATCAACATACTAACCTAAATCCATATTAATAGCTTGGATATGTTATTATGTTCGAGTTGGATACTTGCATTCATGCACTAAAATTGATCCATCATCATATGAAACCCTAATATTGTAAAACCCCTCGCGAAATCGGAAAAGTAAACATACACAGTACCAAAAATGCAGCGGAATTAAAACTTTTAACAAAACTAAACATGCGAGGTGCTTTAAAAATCTAAACATGCGAAAGACAAAACATAAATAAGTATTAAGTACGATACAAAGCAGCCCGGGATAGCATATCCCTACAGGCACAAAATACTGAAACGTAAGTCTAAGGTCTAGCTACATGATAAGGTAAAAGTCAACGATGAAGGACCATCGCTCGCTAGCCTCAACGTAACCCCCTGCAAACAGCCTCATGTACCTACACACATACAACATGTGCGCCACAGTCAGTGGGGAGTGACTAGAGTGCTCCTAGCCACCTATTGTCAGTGACACACAACACATAAGCATACAATATACTCCAACATATATAAAACATGTGAAGCATACAAATCTCAATATCTCAACTTTCGTAACATCATGCAATACTATGCAAGGGCTCTCAACCAACTTCGGAAACTATTTGGAAGGAGAGCCGGTTTCCCTTCCGGTTGCCCGGCCGGGGGGTCTTTCAATCCGAAACGTTTACGAAACCGGACTAAGAGTCGTCCAATGCCTTGGACGAACAATACTAAGATAACCAAGTATTATACAATCACAATCACAACTATCTAAAGCATGCTAAACATCCAATTAAATCGATAAGAGATAGGCCATCCAAGTGACTCGACTCTAACAACAATAGGCCAACCAAGCGACTCTACAAACAAGAGATAGATCATCCAAGTGACTCAACTCTAACAAACAAGAGATAGGTCAACCAAGCGACTCGACTCTTACTAGATTGATCAGCCAAGTGACTCTACTAGACTACTATGAGCAGGCCGACAATCGACTCGTCTATATACCACGATATTCCCAATCTGAGACTATACAACCCCCTGGTAGGACGACATCAAAAGACTGTCCTAGTCTAAACCTGGCCAGACTCTCGGAGCGGAACGAATCACGATCCCCGATTCGACAAGTGCACGAGGCACCCCCAAGACCCGAACTAGCTAGGAACGAGAACCGCCCGAAGGCGGGCAGACAATCTAAGACCTGGCCGTGAGGACCAAGCCACTACGGCCAACCAGCTACACAATGGAGTCAAGAGAGAACTCGAGTACTATAGCAGCGCACAGCAGGTTACACAAATCACAAATGTCATCTCTAAGATGTACAACAACTCAAATTCGAATGACAATCATTTCTTAAATAACTCATCATTAAACACCCATGTAACACTTAGCCAACTTCGGGAACTAATTTGAGGCGAGAGCCGGTCTCCCTTCCGGTTGCCCGGCCGGGGGGTCTTTCATCCTCAAATCCATTACCGAACCCGACATAAGTGCCGCCCAATTTCTTGGGACTTCAAACAAGCATACGAAACATACGGAAAAAGAATCAATCAAATCCGACATGTGAAACATAAGTTATGAGCAAAACAATTCGATCAGGGGCTCTCAGCCGGTCAGCCACAGGCTGCCGGTTGGCCGGCTGAGAGTCCCAATCCCTCATGCTCAAAACCAACAAAAATAACCAAGAGGTACTCCCAGCCGGTCGGTCGGCTGCCGGTCCACCGGCTGGGAACCCTTTTCCCAATTTCTTACGAAAACAACAATAATCAACAAAAAGGTCTCCCAGCCGGTCGGCCGGCCGCCGGTCCACCGGCTGGGGATCCTTTTCCCAAAATTTTGCAAAACAACATCGACAAACAACAAATACCAAATGGGGCTCTCAGCCGGTCCACCGGCCGCCGGCCTCTGACCGGCTGGGAGTCCTCTGCCCAGAAAATACGCAATTCGACATTTAAGAACTCAATCAAACTTCATGGGATCGCTTCTATACTTCGTATACACTACCAAAATTACAATTTACAGCATATACCAACACTCAAGATGCATCATAAAAATCATTATCATAGATTACCCATAATCCCTCATATCAACAATTGAAAACATCCATTATTTCCACATAAACGACATACCCATTATCAATACTAAACAAATCATGTGAAGAACGTATAATCATCAAACCCTAACATGATACTAACTAATTTACAGCATCACAACCACAATCCACATAACCTAAACATGTTTCTAGTAACTAAACATACTAAAAATCAAGTAAAGTGCTAATATAGACAAAAGGCCGAGTTTCTCATTATCGTCACCTTAATGAGCGATTTCTTCATGCCTAGTCTTGAATAATATATGAATCCTTATCCGGGTCGTCAATGTCGACACCTACAAACAACAAAACGGGTTGTAAGAGGGTATTTTCGAGTTCTCCTCAAAACAGCCCAGAAATGAAGTTTCACGAAATTGAAAACGAAAGAGATAGAAAGGTTGCAAATCTCGAGGAGATTCCGAAAATATAAAATTTACCTCAATCGGAGTTCGGGAAGGGGTCGAGATCGTAGTTTAAAGCTTTGAAGAAAAGTGAAAATGGTGAAAGTTGGGTTTACAGTGAAATAAAATGAAGAACATGAATGTGTCGATGGATGAGGTTTAGGTAGGGTTTTAAGTTGTCCTTTCACCTTTACTTGAGTCGGGCTTATTTTTCCTAAGCGATACGGAAACTCAAGTCGGGATTAAAATGCCAAGTAAAGCGATGTCTTAAGATTAAAATATCTTAAGACGGAACTTAACGGAAAACTTAAGCTAGAACTTAAGATTTATTATTAAAATAATATTATATTCTGTAAAATACTTTTAAATTATTAAATTTACTTTTATAAAAATACGAGATGTTACAATCACCCCATCTTTTAAAAAGTTTCGTCCTCGAAACTTGAAAGCAGTTACAAGGACAACATTAACAACTAAAACTTTCATAGAAATCTTGATATACAAAAACTTAGATTTCTTTCCAAAAATTTCAAACGTAAAATCCATAGTCGGGCCTCCATCAAGGAACGTTGGGGTTCTCGTTGCGCATTCAAGAACCTGACATTCTAATCCGAAGGCAAAACCAAGGTGAAAATCGATGAAAACTTCAAAATTTAGATCGATCAGATGTTGATAGGCATAGTACAGGTTATCAGACGTCTCCAATAACGAGTTCAAGTGGCAAATCAACGCCGAAATCCATCAAAGCTGTAAACTTTTCCAACTTCTTAAAACCAAGTTTTCTAAAAATCAACTTTTTAGATCTTTCAAACGTTGAACCAATAAAATTTTTAAAAACAATAGAGGTCTACAACCGCCAAAAGGAAGGAAATTCCCAAAGAAGTCACCAAGAGCAGAAAAAGGAAGCAGAAAAAGGGAGAACACTTCGGTGCAAGGCACGAAATAAGAACATGGTTGAGCTTAAGACAACGCCTTCTAGGCAAAATGGACACATCAATGGAGACATACCGGTGACCAGGTGAGGGTAAGCCTCAGCTGCAGCACGACTCATCACGTACACGGTACC
This sequence comes from Silene conica, assembly GCA_029255685.2. Lineage (NCBI taxonomy): Eukaryota > Viridiplantae > Streptophyta > Magnoliopsida > Caryophyllales > Caryophyllaceae > Silene > Silene conica. The sequence continues at coordinate 57,372,193 of CM055313.2, forward strand.
CTTGGGCTTCGGCCTCTGAACTGCACCAGCAGCGGTAGCAGCTCTACCAGCGACAATCTTCTTCTCGGGACACTCGAACGAGCGATGTCCGGTCTTGTTGCAGGAAAAGCAGGTGTAGGGGTCGCCGTTGCAGTCAACTACAAGGTGAAGATCCTTATGACACTTGAAACACTTCCGAGGAGCATTAGGTACAGGCACCGGGTCCTTGACCTTAGATGGGTCAAACCTCTTGAACTTCTTAAACTGAGGTACCGGAGAATCAGGTGAAGGATCAAAGGATCTCTTCTCAAAGGAGGAAGTCTGTGAGGAAAAGGGAGCAGAAGAAGAAGAAGCTCTAATCTCAGCATCTATGGCTCGGATGGAACTCTCTGCCCAAATAGCATCATCATAGACCTCAACGAAAGAAGTCGAGTCACGACGAACCATGCTCTCGATGCGCGGTCCTAGCTTCCCACGGTAAAAGTAGACTCTCTCCGCCTCATCTCTGACAAACCTAGATGCGAAATGAGCAAGTTGGTTGAATCGGTCGGTAAACTCCTGAACTGACATCTTGCCCTGCTTCAAATCCATGAATTCTTTGAGTCGCTGTGATCTGAGCTCTTTAGGATAAAACCTCGTCTCGAGCTTATCCTTAAAAGCCTCCCAATCGAACGAAGGATCAAGAGTGAAAGTAGGTCCAGTCAATGCCCACCACCTATCGGCCTCAAGGGTCAGAAAGTGAGTGGCTAGCCACACTCTATCCTCTCTACCCACCGCATACAGGGTAAAGCTCTTTTCCATCTCCCTGAACCACTCGGTAAGAGCTACCGGATCAACCTCACCTCCATAAGTCTTCACATGGCTACGGGACATCTGCGAAGCTATCCATGAGAAACTACCAGGACGATTAGCCTCGTTGCCTGGCGGTGGAGGAGGTGGAACATTCCCTGCTTGCTGTCTCTGAGTCTCAAGCAAATGTTGAATTGCTTGCAGCACAATGTTATCAGCAGCCCTAGGTCTCACCATCCTTCAAAAGAGGAAACAATGTTACCTTAGCAATTAGCGAGTACAAACAGTCTACCACTTGTCCTTAAATCTACCCAGATCTCTCATTCATTATTCAAGTTTTTGGTCAAGTTAAGTTTGGGGATTACATGAGTGCGTCGGGAGCAATAATGCTCTGATACCAACTGTAAAACCCCTCGCGAAAGTGGAAAAGTAAACATACACAGTACCAAAAATGCAGCGGAATTAAAACTTTTAACAAAACTAAACATGCGAGGTGCTTTAGAAATCTAAACATGCGAAAGACAAAACATAAATAAGTATTAAGTACGATACAAAGCAGCCCGGGATAGCATATCCCTACAGGCACAAAATACTGAAACGTAAGTCTAAGGTCTAGCTACACGATAAGGTAAAAGTCAACGATGAAGGACCATCGCTCGCTAGCCTCAACGTAACCCCCTGCAAACAGCCTCATGTACCTACACACATACAACATGTGCGCCACAGTCAGTGGGGAGTGACTAGAGTGCTCCTAGCCACCTATTGTCAGTGACACACAACACATAAGCATACAATATACTCCAACATATATAAAACATGTGAAGCATACAAATCTCAATATCTCAACTTTCGTAAACATCATGCAATACTATGCAAGGGCTCTCAACCAACTTCGGAAACTATTTGGAAGGAGAGCCGGTTTCCCTTCCGGTTGCCCGGCCGGGGGGTCTTTCAATCCGAACCGTTTACGAATCCGGACTAAGAGTCGTCCAATGCCTTGGACGAACAATACTAAGATAACCAAGTATTATACAATCACAATCACAACTAAAGCATGCTCAACATCCAATTAAATCGATAAGAGATAGGCCATCCAAGTGACTCGACTCTAACAACAATAGGCCAACCAAGCGACTCTACAAACAAGAGATAGATCATCCAAGTGACTCAACTCTAACAAACAAGAGATAGGTCAACCAAGCGACTCGACTCTTACTAGATTGATCAGCCAAGTGACTCTACTAGACTACTATGAGCAGGCCGACAATCGACTCGTCTATATACCACGATATTCCCAATCTGAGACTATACAACCCCCTGGTAGGACGACATCAAAAGACTGTCCTAGTCTAAACCTGGCCAGACTCTCGGGGCGGAACGAATCACGATCCCCGATTCGACAAGTGCACGAGGCACCCCCAAGACCCGAACTAGCTAGGAACGAGATACGCCCGAAGGCGGGCAGACAATCTAAGACCTGGCCGTGAGGACCAAGCCACTACGGCCAACCAGCTACACAATGGAGTCAAGTGAGAACTCGAGTACTATAGCAGCGCACAGCAGGTTACACAAATCACAAATGTCATCTCTAAGATGTACAACAACTCAAATTCGAATGACAATCATTTCTTAAATAACTCATCATTAAACACCCATGTAACACTTAGCCAACTTCGGGAACTAATTTGAGGCGAGAGCCGGTCTCCCTTCCGGTTGCCCGGCCGGGGGGTCTTTCATCCTCAAATCCATTACCGAACCCGACATAAGTGCCGCCCAATTTCTTTGGACTTCAAACAAGCATACGAAACATACGGAAAAAGAATCAATCAAATCCGACATGCGAAACATAAGTTATGAGCAAAACAATTCGATCAGGCGCTCTCAGCCGGTCAGCCACAGGCTGCCGGTTGGCCGGCTGAGAGTCCCAATCCCTCATGCTCAAAACCAACAAAAATAACCAAGAGGTACTCCCAGCCGGTCGGCCGGCTGCCGGTCCACCGGCTGGGAACCCTTTTCCCAATTTCTTACGAAAACAACAATAATCAACAAAAAGGTCTCCCAGCCGGTCGGCCGGCCGCCGGTCCACCGGCAGGGGATCCTTTTCCCAAAATTTTGCAAAACAACATCGACAAACAACAAATACCAAATGGGGCTCTCAGCCGGTCCACCGGCCGCCGGCCTCTGACCGGCTGGGAGTCCTCTGCCCAGAAAATACGCAATTCGACATTTAAGAACTCAATCAAACTTCATGGGATCGCTTCTATACTTCGTATACACTACTAAAATTACAATTTACAGCATATACCAACACTCAAGATGCATCATAAAAATCATTATCATAGATTACCCATAATCCCTCATATCAACAATTGAAAACATCCATTATTTCCACATAAACAACATACCCATTATCAATACTAAACAAATCATGTGAAGAACGTATAATCATCAAACCCTAACATGATACTAACTAATTTACAGCATCACAACCACAATCCACATAACCTAAACATGTTTCTAGTAACTAAACATACTAAAAATCAAGTAAAGTGCTAATATAGACAAAAGGCCGAGTTTCTAATTATCGTCACCTTAATGAGCGATTTCTTCACGCCTAGTCTTGAATAATATATGAATCCTTATCCGGGTCGTCAATGTCGACACCTACAAACAACAAAACGGGTTGTAAGAGGGTATTTTCGAGTTCTCCTCAAAACAGCCCAGAAATGAAGTTTCACGAAATTGAAAACGAAAGAGATAGAAAGGTTGCAAATCTCGAGGAGATTCCGAAAATATAAAATTTACCTCAATCGGAGTTCGGGAAGGGGCCGAGATCGTAGTTTAAAGCTTTGAAGAAAAGTGAAAATGGTGAATGTTGGGTTTACAGTGAAATAAAATGAAGAACATGAATGTGTCGATGGATGAGGTTTAGGTAGGGTTTTAAGTTGTCCTTTCACCTTTACTTGAGTCGGGCTTATTTTTCCTAAGCAATACGGAAACTCAAGTCGGGATTAAAATGCCAAGTATAGTGATGTCTTAAGATTAAAATATCTTAAGACGGAACTTAACGGAAAACTTAAGCTAGAACTTAAGATTTATTATTAAAATAATATTATATTCTGTAAAATACTTTTAAATTATTAAATTTACTTTTATAAAAATACGGGATGTTACAAATATAGAGGATCTGAATGATAGCGGACCCTATCATAATAAAAGAGTGTGTTAATTATCTAGACCTTGTGATTGTGTGTAATATTTTTTAGTGGATGATTACAGGTTGATTACCCGTTACCATATCCGGAAATAGCCAGAATGTGTCTTTTAGTCGCACTGCGTCAATTTAGTCGACCGGCGCCACTGTAACCCCAACAACTGCAGGATCCATAGTATTCACCTCCGCCCTATGACTGCAGAAAGCATGTCACCGAGGACCGTGCCACCATCATTTAGACCTTTGCAGGCGCCTAAAGTAACGGTGTCACCAAGTGCGGCAGCCGCCAAAGATGGCAGCTCTGGCAGAAGCGGAGCCAATCCAAAGACTGTAGGAGCCTCTTTGCCAGATCCGTTAAATGAAGTACTCAAAGGAATGGACTACCTGCGCCTGGCGGTGGAAAGCTTGAAGAAAGATAATCAGCACCTCAGGGACCAGATTGCCACAGTGATTCAACCTTAACAACCAACGACCATCCCACCGCCTCCGGGAAGTCAGAGACCAATAATCGACGATGGGTTTACAAGGCCCATCCCACAGGAGCTTGTCACGCAGTTGGATCTCAGAGTGACACCTCCTCGAGAAGCTATATATCGAGCCGCGGGGATTGAGATACTTGTCCTTTGATCCGTCTCGTGGCTAGCAGATGTCCACAGGTAACATGTTGCTTAGTGTATTCCTAGGGTCTAATGCATGTCCTTTTTCAGGTACCTCCATTCTACGAACTGCAGGCTGGCATCCGGGATTCAGCAGCCAGCCAATCACGATCTCGCAGACACCAGGAGCTATCATCAATGCAACACCTTTGTTCAATCAACCAGGTAGCCAAAACTCAGGGGGACCTTGGGTAGCGGGCACGCCCCTTGGATTTTTCCCACCGGTCCTAGGAACAGGAAACACGATGGACCAACAATACCAGGAGCTGAGGGATATAATTAACAAGATACCAGGCGTACCTCGACCATTGGAGAGGGCGAGCTACGCCGATTCCCCCTTCGTAGACGAGATATCACTTGTCAACGTGCCTACGGGTTTCGTTCCTCCAACCATGACTCCTTATGATAGAATCGCGGACCCGCTCAATCATATCAATCAGTATAAGCACAAAATGATGATCGTAACGGCCACGAGACTACTAAAAGAGGCTTGTATGTGCAAAGGATTTTGATCGACTTTGTCGGGGGCTGCCCTGTAGTGGTTCGTCCGCCTCCCCAATAGGAGCATGGCCTCCTTTGCCGATCTGGTGAACTGATTCAACTAGCAATTCGCCAGCAGCTAGAAAAGAAGACCAACGATCTCTATAGGATGGTTCAAGGGTTTGAAGAGTCAACCAGGGACTACTTGACTAGGTTTAACTAGGAGAAGATGACAATAACAAATTGTGATGTTGCAACCGCGATTGAGGCCTTCCGTCGGGGTCTGCATCAGGACTTGGACCTTTACAAAGAGTTAATCATGCATCCGTGCTTAGCCTTCGCCGATGTTCAGGCAAAGGCGACGGCAACAATGAGATTAGAGGAGGATGCAGCCTCCAAGAGGAATATTTATGATACGGATTCAGGCAGTAGGAAGGCAACGGTGGAAAGAAGGAGCGAAAGACCAAAGCCCCAAAACAAACCCGTGGGAAGGGTCTCTAAAAGCACCGGTGGGAAGACTAACTCCCACTACAAGAATACGGAAAACAGGCGACAGATTTTGGCGACTGACAATTATAGTCGCCAAATTGGCAACTGAAAAAAAACTTTGACGATTGTAGTCAGTCGCCAAATTGGCGACTAAGAATTTTCTCCAACTTTTTTCCCACCGACAGAAATTGGCGACTGAAACAAACCGCCAAAATTAGTGCCAAAATTGGCGACTGAAAAGACTGTCGCCAAATATTATAAATGTAGTCGCCAATTTGGCGACTCACTTCTTTCAGTCGCCAAATATAACAAGTTCTGTCGCCAAATATCCGCGATATCAAACCAGCAACTTCCTCTTCCCTTCCCTCTTCTCATCTTAGTTTTTACTAAAACACTGAAAGTTAATGAGTACGGTTTCACCATAAGACTCGCGGGGTTGCTGAAAGCGCTGAAAGAAAATAAAGGGGTCATGTGGCCAAAAGAAAAATCTAGAAGAATGCACCAACGACCGACGACACTGGCAAGAAGTGCGAATTCCATGATGGCGTAGGCTATACAAAAAACGAGTTCTACACTCCGCGGAGGGAGATTAGATTCCAGTATGACCGAGGAAACCTGGACCAGTTGCTTCCGGGAAAAACTACTAGAGTGAATTCCGCCAATCAGGTGTTACCCTCTCCTGGCCTGCTCCTCCTTGTACTAGAATTGTTAATGTCTACAGGAGGCTCGAAGATATGTGGATTGACTTACTCAGCAGCTAAAAGATGAGTGACTGAAGCGAAAGGAGATAGGTCGGGGTCATTGATGCGTGTCTATCTACACCAAAAATAACACCTAAGTCTACTAACTAATAGCTAGCGGAAGTAGGGTCGAATCCCACAAGGAGGCAGAATCTAAGGGTAAGTCAGTTTATTGGTCACAAAATTGGGGGGTTTTAATTTGATTTTATCTAAACGACGAGTTGATAGAGAAGAGAGATTAAGGGAAGAAAATTATAAAGTCTAGCAAAAGAGAAGAGAAATATGTCGGGAATCAGGTCACCACGGTATTCATTGCTACCAGATTAAGTAAAATAGTCGATCTCATAATAAGGAAGGTAGTGATTTTCTCTTTTCGGTCTCAAATCACCCTAGGGTCCCCTAAATAACTTTCGTTCTAATAGAGTATTCTATTGTCTCATGGCAAGTCTACCTTTCCAATCTTTCGATCTAGGTCAGGTTTAACTAAATTGATGAGTCTCCTGCGTGCACTCAATCGACTAGTCACAAATAAATTGCCAACAACAAACCTTATACCGAGATAGACTAAAAAAAAATAAACCTATCACATGTCTACAATGGTTTCCTTCATCCTAACATATTAAAGAAATTAGCTATGCATGGCTTGGGGGCTTATACTAATCATTGCGACGGATATAAGACAAGACATAATAACTAAAAATAAAAAGAGATGAATGAAACTAGGATTTAAATAAAATAACAAAGAGTAGGAGTAGAAAATTACAATAAGATCCGAGCAAAGGCGAGAGAAAAAGGAAGAAAAAGCCGGAGTGCAAATCCCGATCTAAGCTACTGTGAAGAGTGAAAAAGTGACAGAAAGTTGTAGAGAAATAAATAGTAAAATCTGTTTTCTAAAACAGTGTTTAGTGCTCTCTTATATAGTAAACTATGATTAGCACTCAAACTAAACCTAATAGACCACTAAGAGTCGAGGCCCATTAGCAGCTCCCCTCGATCGAGCACTTCAAGTTACTCGATCAAGCAACTTCATTCCAAAACAGCTCGATCATCGAGTCCTTCAACTCCTTGATCGAGCTACCCTATTGCAGCATTCTTCGATCGAGTATTTCATTTACTCGCGAGCAAGTCAATCCTTCGATCGAAAGCTTTATCCACTCGATCGAGTGCTTTTCTACTTGATCGAGCATTTTCACGTCTAGCAATTGTTCCAACGAGCTTTTCTTCTGTCTTTAGCTCTCGTTCTCCTTCGCAACCTACCTCTCCCACATGAGTATTTAATACTTCCCGACACTTGTGAGGTCCATTTCGGATTCCATCTTCTAAAAGGATGTACTTGGGACAACTTTTGTTTGGCTCTTACCACTTTCGGGTTCGTTCCTACAAAATAGCAAAACAAACACAAAGTAGCTTATTCGGGGTAAAAAAGGATGAAAACAACACGTAATGCATAGAGATGCGTGCCAAAAAGGTACTAAGAAGTATACAAAATATGCACGCATCAAAATTTTCCAAACCGAACCTTTACTTGTCCTCAAGCAAACTAAATGCAACTAACTAAGGACTTAATGGATTGGAGCGATTCTCAGAGCAAGCTATAAGTCAAGTACTAAACCGTTTAATGCAGAAAGTCAACCACCAAAAGCTAAATACTCAAGCAACGAATTCACGCATATCTAGAAAAACAACTTGGACGTTTGACTTGTAAGACTTGTATAATCGGACTCTCTAGGGTCACTCTTCTCTCAACAAAGCAAATGGTGAGTATGTTATGTGTAAAGAGAGAAAGAAAAGAAAAGACTATCACTGTAATACCCCGTATTCCATTTTATAATTTATTATTTATATTGACGAGTCGGGGGTTTTTGAAAAGTTGGTGTTCGTTAATTAATTTATCGAATAGGTGCTTTCATATTTATATGTTTTAACGATATGTCGAGTACGCGTATTAGTTGGTATATCGTGTTTAGATAAGCTTTTGGGCCTAGTGGTGCGTGCCAACACTCAGCCCACCTCAATAACAAAACACAATACACCTCAAAAAAAAAAAAAAAAGAAAAGAAACACAATCTGCCGCCTTCCAAATCACACCAAATAAACCCTACCTATAACCTACTCTACCTCTACCTCACTCCCATGGCTGCCACCATATCAGAGTTGAAGGAGGAGGGTTCACGCGGTGGTCTAAGGAGGTCTAGGGGTGGTCGATTACGCTGCGAAGGAACGTGTTTCACTGCTGGTACATCTCGTCACTCTGCTAATGCCTATCTTGATTAACGGTTTTGATTATATAATCATGTGGATAGTCTATGATTTTCGTACGTTTCTAATATATGTGGTGTAGTCATCGTGTTTTGACCTTAGTGGAGGCGTCGATGACCGCCCAGAACCACCAAGAATGGCTATTGTTGCGGCCTGTTCAGTCTTCGGGTTCGTATTTTCGAAACAACGTTATGTCACGTAATGTTTGTGTATTTAACTTGTTTAGTGTCGAGTCCGTTTGTTGTGGGTATTGAGGATTTTACGAAGGTGGTAGTCAGGGTGAGGGCGTGGTGGCTGTCACGGTGGGTGCGTAGGGGATGTCGTCAATGTAATAAGGATAGGTTGTGTCCTCTGTTTTCGTCTCGGTCTGGGCTTGTTCGTGGTAACATGGGTGTTTGTAGTGGTACCACCGTTGACTCGGGGGAGGTCGACCCGGTGGTACCACTGTTGCGTTTGGGTTTTGTGTCAGGGGTGGAAATGGTGGTGGCTCCAGGCGGTGATAGGGCTGTTAAAAGGTGTCGACAAGGGTTCTGTTCATACGGGTTTGAGTTGTTCGGGTGAGGAACCAGGGGTAGTTTAGGTTCTGGTTCACCACGCCGACGGTTATCGAAGGGCCGGCTGGGTGTCGGGGTGGTAACAGTCGGTTGTGGGAGTTGTTTTGGTGGTTGTCGGTGGTAGTGGGGGTGCTACATGGGAGTGGTATGGGTTTGTTTAGCGGGTCGGTGTGTCGCGGTTAAGGCTGATAGGCGTGAGTTGTTTGCTATCTTTGTCATTATTATTATATTATTAATTATATTATTATTAAATGATTAGCATTGGTATGATGATTACTACTATTATTATTTTGTTTTGGAGGTAGTAATAGTAGTATTTTGGTAGATTATTAAGTTGTGTTAGTCGAAAGATTTATTTCGGGAAACTTTTGTTTAGAAAGTTGCTATTTCGGAAAGTTTCCATTTTGGGAAACTTTCCACTTTTAGAAGGTTGCTACTTATAGTGGATATAAGTTGATATATGGAGTTTGGGAAGATTATTAATTCGTTACATAAAATATGTTTAGGTGATGGTTTCCGCGTGGAACACTTCTCACAACTGTTCGGTTGACTTGTCTTTCTGCAGTTGAGGTAGGGGACATACTGTGGTTATAATATGGAACATGCTGTTAATGTTTGGTGATTACCATGTTTATCTCATGTTTTAATAAGATTGTTATATAAGTTGTTCATTTATATCATGCTGTGATACGTTGTGATCGGTGCGGAGTTTATTTGACGTTGGATCGGTGCGGAGTTATTTGGCGTTGGATCGGTGCGGAGTTTATTTGGCGTTGGATCGGTGCGGAGTTTATTTGGTGTTGGATCGGTGCGGAGTTTATTTGGTGTTGGATCGGTGCGGAGTTAAGGGATGATTGATCCCAATATAATTTATAAGTTTGTTTATTTATTTTTTTCTCTACTCAACCTCGTGGTTGACCCTGTGTATTCGTGTGACACCTACAATGATCCTGAATGGGGAGTAGATTCTACAGGAAAGAGACAGTTGAGCTACGAGCTGGGACGGGAATGAGAGATGCGGACTTGGGACCGACTTAGATCTACATCACATATAGAGTAGCCATCAGTTGTAATTTTATTCTTACAAGTAGTCTCTGTAACATCAAAGTTTAAATTCTATCGGTTTTATATAAAGTACTTTGTATTGTTTTACTTTGTTATTCACTACCTCGGACTTTCCGAGATGGTAACAGCTCTATTTATTCGAGAATGTCTTGCTAAAGGCTCTTAAATAAATCGGGGTGTTACAATCACCTAGACTGCGACCGACATAATCATGCAATGCAACTAATATGACTAGAGAATCTAGTTACCGTACACACTCATTTCAACCATTCACGGACTATCACATGCCGAATACTTGCAAAACATTATGGTTTAGTGAGGTAAAATAGTAAGAAAGGGCAAAAACAGGTATGGGCAAGAGGAGGTAAAGCGTCAAGCTAGCTACCTAATCTAACCAAATGGGAACCGTCTTCTTACATTCGACTTGAAGTACGATGTCATGAGTGACATATACTCACTAATACACCACAAGGATGAAGATGAAGGAATCGGATGAAGCATACACTAATTCCCAATATATACATGCAGTGGGGAACATTGATTTCCTTCTTTCCTCTTTTTTTTCTGTTTTTCTTTTTCTCATTTTTTTTAAAGTAAAATAACTGAAAGTCAAAACATCACATCCTTGACCAACTTCATCCATCCATTCCACTTTCTTCATTCACCAACTCCATCATGAACAAACCAAAAACTGAAACATAGATATATATACCACAAAAACTGACACTAAAACTAGCTCGACGCAAGGTAGACTTTGATTTGTGTATAGTTTATGGGTCACCTGGCAATTTTTGGCTAAATGTGGAGTTTAGTTGGGTAAAAAAAAGAGAAAGAGGGGAGTATTGAAAATATTCTCCGAACATTTGTTACCGACCATAAACCCATACATGTAGGCAACAAGAAATCAGAAGACATATACGTGCAAATGCAATGAAATGAAGGGAGTAACTACTCTCAATCTTAAATAAATCGGTCATGAATGTCACCAATAGGCTCTAAAACTCAGATTTTAAGTAGTTTGCCAAAGATACAACTCAAGTCTACTAGTCCAAATTTGTAATTCGAGACAGAATTCGGGACAAGCTTTGAGTGAATTACTAAATAGTGGTGAAATATGCAAGGAAAAGCAACCAACTCGACTATATGCATAAATAAACGTGCATGCGAAAAAATGAAAAATGCAGACGCAAAAGGATGCATTACCCTCCCTAAACCAAAACAGACAATGCCCTCATTGTCTTCTCAGCACAACAGCAAACAAGGGGGAAGAGATACACAGCCTAATACATGTTACTAAGTGATTTATACAGAACTAAGAAAAAAACTAAATGCAAAACATGGAAAAGAAAACTAGAAAACTCACAAGATACCACCTCCCATAACCATCATGGAGCTACTCAGCACCTGCCTCCTCCTCCGCCTCGTACGTCGGATCCCTCGCCGCCGCATCTATCATCCTCCTCGTCGCCTCCACCTCTTTGGTCGACTGAGGGTACCCACCCTCTGGGTAACGGTAAAAGGAAGGGTGGGGCCATCCCAGAGGAATGGGTCATTCCGATCGCATGTAATCGTCATAAGCTGGGAACGCGGCGAGTGCCTGCTCTCTCATCATCACATAAAGTACTCTGCGAATCTCAAAAAGCATAGGATCACGGCCCCCTTGGTCTACGACCGAGGGAACCTCATAGAGAGGGGGAATAACAAAGTTGACCGGAAAGGCCGACTCATCTATGGGTCGAGAGAAAAGAGGTGGATGAGAGGTGGATGCGGTGGTGGTAGGGGAGTGAAGGGGATGACAGGTGTAGAGGTAGAAGTGGTATGGATGGTAGGAGTAGAAGTGGTGGTGACTATGGGGGTGGAAGTGATAGGAGTAGAGGTGATGATAGTCGAAGTGCTGGGTGGGAGGTCTAGTCGGCTGAGAGACAGGTCTCTCTCTGGTCTCCCTCTCTAGTGACGCCCGCTTCCTTTTTTTCGTGGAAGAGGAGGTTGTGAAAGTTAAATGGTAGACAGGTAACTCGGTCACCACCCCTCTAGCTGTGGGTAGGGGTATGGGAGGTGGTAGGGTGGAACAAGGTAGGACAACGGAAGAAAAACCACAAATCCGCCATGTACTGCGGTCAGCATGAGCAAACCAAGTGAGTTGGACCATGGCGGCGATGCTCAACGAGGTGTCAGTGGAGTAAGATGGGCTTCCCCATGTAAAGTCTAGGTATAGGTGGCGGCCAATCCTAGATACTACACCACCACCAACTAAAAAGCCTGTGACATGCTTACCAATGTCGTGGATGTTGGAATATGTGTCCTCCACAATAGTGCAATCACATGATTTTATTACTTATTATAAAATCGTAAAATCTCATGTATATTTATATACTGAATACGGAAGGGATGATAAATTATAAAGTCGACCGATCGTCATTTACCGGTAATGATTGGCTTTAAATAGTTTGCCATTATCGTCATATGATGGTGGTGACCAGTTGATCCCTTAAGGTCACACCAAAAGGATGTTGCCCGAATCATTAAGGTTAATAATTCATATACGATATGAATTAATTAATGCCCTAATATGAACGAGATTAATGAGAGGTACGTTTCTCGTGATAATATGATTATATGAGATTCGTTTATAATAAAATAAGTAATTATTTTATAATCGATGAATGTTATCATATTTTATCGGTAAAGGTTATCGATAGGTTATGATTACAAAAGAAGTTGTATATCATATTGACGAAAAATAAAATGACATGTTTTACATAATAAATTGGTAATTGATACATAGAGGTTAATTATTATTTATGAGATAAGAAATTGTATTTAAATTGTTTAAATACATATTTTATAATTACCAAATTGTCATGTTGCATTTGATATGTCACACTTGTGACATATTAAAATTGACAAAATGTAAAACATAAAATGGAAACCATTTTACAATATGCGGGTGCCGTGTATTTGTGTATGAATTTGTGGTTATGGGTGATGGTTGTTTATCTTATTAAGAATAAGATGGATTATTACACCATAATCTAGAATTATGCTTAGGATGTGACTTATGCTTGTTGAAAAGAGTAAAAAGCAAATCCCTCTTCCCTTTGCAAAAGGGGCCGGCCACACATGCAAGTAGGAATAAAGTTCCTCTTTGAATTGTGTTGTGCCACTACACAAATACTTAGTCATTTTGAAGTGGGTCATATTCATCTTATTCAAAACCTCTCTAAATATTATTTATCTTAAGAAATATATATATTTTCTCTCATAAATAATATTACATTAATATTTTCAAGGGTAGAAAATAGTAATATGATTAGGCTTAATTACTACGTAATAAGATTATTAGTAATTGTTTTTTTTGGGTACATCTTGGGTGCAATCTAAGAAGGACTTCTACTCTTGAAGTTTTGAGGAATTCATCCTTTAATTTTAAGCTCAAGATCGGTTTTGGCAGGTGACTAAAATCGTGCCCTATTGTGCCATTTCCACAATGTAAGATTTCAATTTTTCCTTTGCATGCATAAGATCTAGTTTTAATTTTATGATTAAATTAAAACCCATCATATAAGATATGAATAATATTTCTGGAAATTTGATTACCTTCAAGTGGTATCAGAGCATTACGGTTGTTGCATGAATAATCGGTTTAATTTTTCAGAGTAAATAAGATTTGCAAATAAAAATAGAAATTTGTGTTTTATGAGATAAATCACGAAAATAATTTTGCATGTTAATATTTATGGTCCTAAAATGTTTTTAGGTCAAAAGATGAGGTTTATGGATTATATTGTTCATTTAATTATTATTTGTATATATAATGTACTCCCTCCTATTCACAATAAACTTCCATATTTCCATTTTCGTCTATTCCCATAAACTTCCCTATTTCCTTTTTTGGTAAGTGTTTGTGTGGTCCAAATTCAATTGTATGGTGGGGTAGTGTATTTGTGTGGTCTAAATTTAATTATATGGTGGGGTAGTATGTTTCCTTAATTTTTGTGTCAAAATGAAAGGGGAAGGTTATTATGAATACGAGGGAGTATTTTATATGATTAAAATGACATTATTATGGGAAAAATAGTTTTATTTACTTTCCAGCCGAGATTTTTAGATATGTTCTCACGTGCAAATTATATATCATGTATATAAAATTTCATAAATTATAAAGCATTTTGGCATGGATTATGAATTTTAATGGTTAAAAAGTCATAATATGAGGATAAATGGGTAAAAGTAGTTAAATTGAGAATTTGACTACGAAATTTGTATGAGATGTTACAAGAAATTTTTTACAGTGTCTATGTAAATTTTCAGACTTAATTATCTTATGTTGCATGATTAATGATTTTTACAGTAAAAATCGAATTAATAGTGACTAATTTCGGCTTAAATAGTTTGCATTAGAATTTGGCCATAAACGTTTTACACAATGTAATATGCTATATTTACAGAGTATATGTAAATTTTGGGATTTGTTTGTCTTATAATGCATGATATATGATTGTAATGGTTAAAATAAGCAAAATAATGACATATTGTGTTTAAAATAGTAAAAGTTAATATTTTGGCCTGAAATTTTACCCATAGATGTTGTATATGATATTAACACCAGATCTAAAATTTGGAAATTAGAAACTTTCTGGTCTTTGAATTATTAATTTTATAAGATAAAGTGAATAATTGGAATTGTTAGAGTCATAAAGCATATTTTCGGCTTTGGGCAGTATTTTTCCAGTCCATTTCAGAATCTAAAAGTGTTTTAGAAATTCTAAAATTATAATAGTATTTTATTGCATGATTTCATAATAGTTTTCGAATTTACGACTTAAAAATGCGTGTTTTACGATTTATTTGAGAAATAAATTAATAATTTTGGTAATACTAATAATTTTTGGGTCTGGAATTTTGAGAAAATTTCAGAATATACAAAATTTAAATTTTGAATTTTTTGAATTTTTTATGACTCGTTTGGATTTTTATATTATTTTTCCCGTAAATGCGACTAATTACCGAATAATATATATTAAATCAAATTGACTCATGATCAAAATTTGGTGGTACTAAGTTTTGATGCCTAAAATGTGTTAGGATGATTAATTTGGACATAAATATGCTTTATGTAATTTATAGTGATTATTAAAGTTTTTTTTTTTGGTGAAATGTAAGAATTTCATTAATGCACAAAACAAGCTATTACAAACTAATACAATTTCCATACTCTTTTCATAATTAGTTCGCAGAACTAATTTTACAAATTCAAACTATTAAACCAAGTGCTCAATGGATTATCATTCAGGGCTTCAATCTTGGTCCAACATCTCAACTTGACAACTTTCTTGATCTGCTTGACCACCACTTCAGGTCTGGTCACCAGATTTTCCACTCGAGCTTTGTTTCTTATCATCTATATCTGATAATACGCTGCCATGAACACAAACATTACCACTCTAGCTTTCCTCCTATCAGAGTTATACCTCCACACTGCCTCCAATATGTTAGTAGCTGGTATATGTATAGAGAAGGCCGAAGCAATTCCATCCAAAATCATCTTACTATATGTGCACTTACAAAATAAATGTTCATGTGATTCTGTATCATTGCCACATAATAAGCACACATCATCTTGGCTTATTCTCAATTCATATAGCCTCTCTTTGACTTGCAACGCATTCCTAGCAATGAGCCAATCTACAAAGCAATGCTTTGGCACATTCCAACTGCTCCATATATATTTATGCCACTGAATCACCATGGCTCTACTTCTCAGCATTTCATAGCCACTCTTTACAGAATAACCTCGATGATCATACCTCCACTGACCTGCATCAAACCGAGCTGCCAATTTATCCCGAGCACGACAAACATTCTTCCACCCCCAACTGACCTCACTAGTAGGACTATAAACATTCCAGTCTGCCCCTTTCAAATAAATTTGGTTAACCCACTTTACCCAAAGCTTCTCCGGATAACAATGAATCCACCACACTAACTTCCCAATAGCAGCCACATTCCAACTAATGCTATCTCTTATCCCCAAACCTCCTTCATGTTTAGGACAACAACATTTTTCCCAACTTACCATCGGAACTCTCATCATATCAATTTTCCCATCCCAAAGATAGTTCATACACACTGCATTCAATCTGTTTAGAACACCCTAAGGGATCATAAAAATGTTCACCCAATAGTTGTACATAGCAGTTAAAACTGAATTAACCAAAACCAATCTTCCAGAATAAAACAACTTCCTGTTTCCAAATTGCCTTATTCTGTCCATTACTTTCTCCACTAAGACCTGAGCTTCCTTCTTATTCATCCTCCCTGAAGTAATGGGAACACCCAAGTATTTAAAAGGCAGATGGCCCTCGTTAAATCCAAAAACCTGCAGAATATCTTTCTTAATCCATGAACTAACCCCATTGAAATAGGCATCAATTTTAATGGGATTCATATCCAACCCAGAAGCAGCCGAGAAGGTTGAGAAGCCTCTAAGCACAATCATAATAGACTTAACATCTCCTTTACTAAACAACAGCAGGTCGTCAGCAAACATAAGATGAGAAAGTTTCAAAGGACCACACAATGGGTGATACTTAAATTCCATTTCTTCAGTTACATAATGAAGCACTCTACTCAAATACTCCATGGCAATTGTGAAAAGTAAAGGGGATAAGGGATCCCCTTGCCTCAAACCTTTCCTCCCTTTGAACAGCCCAAAAATATCCGCATTAAGCACAAGAAAATAAGAGGCAGTACTCACACACTCCATCAACAGCCTTCTAAAATGAACTGGGAAATTCAGAGCCACCAACGTTTCCTCCAAGAATTCCCAACTAACAGAATCATAGGCCTTTTTCAAATCCACTTTTAACATAAACCTAGGGGAGACAGTTTTCCTATTATACTGTCTAATAATATACTGACATGTCAGGATATTTTCTACTATGCTCCTCCCTTTTATAAAGCCCCCTTGATTATCACTAATGATGTGAGGTAAAACATTGGACAACCTTCTACACAACAACTTAGAAATACACTTGTACACAATATTGCAACAAGAGATAGGCCTAAATTGTGTAACATTCTGAGGCAAATCACATTTATGAATCAAGGTAATGAGAGTGTGATTCGCCTGTTTTAGCAAATTTGCATACTGAAAAAAATCCTTCACAGCTGCACACACAGATCCACCAACATTATTCCAGACATCTTTAAAAAAAGCACTGGAATACCCATCAGGGCCTGCTGCTTTATGACATGGAATAGAAAAGATCACATCTCTGATTTCTTCATTAGTAACCTCTTGGGCTAACAACTGATGATGTTCAGCCTAACATACCCTCCCCCTTTTCACCACAGCATGACTGATATTAATTACCTGAGTCTCACTCCCAAGAAGATTCTGATAGACCTCTAAGTTTGAATCATCTCAGGGTTATCACATAACTGCTGGTTACTGTCCTCTATTTTAATGACCTTATTCCTCATTTGTCTGCTCTTGATAATACTATGAAAGTATTTAGTATTATTGTCACCATGATCAATCCAAGTGGCTTTGGATTTCTGGAGAAGGTATTCATTACAAGCCTTCTCCAGCCACCTTAGACTCCTATTTGCTTCAACCTCCTTCTCAAGCCACTCCACATTCATAGGATCAGATCTTAGCTGCATTTGAATGTACTCCAAATTCATCTTTGCTTTTGTAGTAGAGTTCTCAATGTCACTAAAACAGCTCTTGTTTAGCTGTTTCAGAGGCCGCTTGAAACCCTTCAGCTTTGTCACCAAACTAAACATTTTGGTCCCATTAACTCTTTTATCCCAACCCTTCTCAACACACTCTGTGAACTCCTCAGCTTTGCTCCACATATTGTAGTATTTGAAGCTTCTCCTTCTCTTAGTGTTATCAATCAGATGTTGCATGATACAAGTGTGGGTAATAAAGCATGTATTCGCCCTAAACATGAAGGATTATAACGAATTTTACAGTTGTGAATATAGTCATAAGATAATTAAAACATGAAAAGGAATACAACCTTGGGTCCTTGCTTGAATACGCCTAAGAACATGAATTAAAGCAAATTCCCTCCTATAACTTGCACCCAAGACTTGATTGAGATGATGCCGCGTGTGCTGAAATACTCTTCAATTGCCTTGCAATATGGGGAGAGCTTTTGTGAGTTTTGATGTGAGATCTGAGATTTTGGGAAAAGAATGTTCTCAAAACCCTAATTCTTAAGATTATGAATTAACCAGTAGTTGACAAAAGGAGAAGGACTCTCCTTTTGTAGCAGGTGGGTCGGCCGAATGGGTTGAGGTGAGAGTGGGCTTTTTCTACTCTTACCTTATTCCTTTGCTTGATTCGACCCGTTTTGCTAAATATTATTCGCGGGTTTTATTTATAAATCGCATACATGTTATCAGATATTAATGCAGTCGATGTATTAATAATGGTCTGATAAAATTACGATATTGTATAAATACGCGAATACAATATTTAATTAAATATAACCGCTTATATTTAATTTACGAATTAATCATGTAATCCGTATTAGCTAAAATTATTTAATCCGTATTAAATAATAATCTCAACATCATATTGACTAATTTAATAGACAATACCTCTGACTAACTATTTTGTCGTATCCGGCATAAATGTGACTGTATTTTCATACCTTCACATCTCTCAAACGTGTCTTATAGGTGTGACGTATAGGGACCAGTTGATCACCGCCATCCGTATGACAATAACGTCAAACTTATCTAGCAAGCCAACCGTTATTGATAAATGTGGATCAACTATTAATAATACTGAAGTATGCCCTTGTGATCCTTTAAGAGATTTAGTAAGTCATTGTACTAACTGTCAAGGACACCAGCCCCAACAATCTCCCACTTGTCCGTACAAGGGTATGTGCAATGACGTTATCACACTACATGTGGAGGACACAAGCTCCAACAAACTCCCACTTGTCCGTACAAGTGTAGGTGCGATAACCGATTCTCATATCCTTTTAAAATTTCTCCCACTCAATGTAAGACAATTTGAAAATCCGCATTCGCAAAGGTCGTATCTCACAAGGGATCTGTATCAAGAGTGGTTTCCCCGACTAGAGAGTAACTTAACTAATAAAACGAATCTGTATTCGAGCATGACCATGCATTTCAGTTACAACTCCTCGAGTGGCCCTGAGAAATGATAAAATCCTGATAAGGGTTTGGATATTTCCGTCAACTCGAATCCTGCCGATGTACGCGCAGCATGAAATAACCCAGAAAAAATCCTCTTGGCCCCTGTTACGGTGACCGTGGGAAAGAAACCAAAGTTACCCAAAATCTGCCTTAATCTCAAGAGACAGTTCAAAGTCAAAAGACTCGACTCTAAGGAACACTATGGAGGTCCTATCCACGACCTGGCACCCAATGTTGTAAAACATTTAGGGCTCCATAACGTTGTCACGGGGTGTCCTACGAGATATCCGTATAACTCGCCTTTGTGATTGGTCAGTCAGCCGTTTGACTTATGGCTCGTTGAACCCACCATCAACCAACGTCACGAAATGATTACCTGAGTTATCAGCTCAAGTGGGTAATCAAGGACTAAAACGATGTAATGTTAAACAGTTCACTTTGTGGTGTTCAAAATTGGCGTACAATTCCACATGAAAAACAAAACATTATATATCATAATAATGAGGTTGAATAGAGTACACGAGAAAATGAATTATTACATGAATTCATAAAAGAGTACTACAACTTAGGAACACATATAATTCCCATGGAATGAATGTGCCCTTCATGCTTATCACGTGGTAATGCTTTTGTGAGAGGATCAGCTATGTTGTCATCCGTAGCGATCTTATCAATGAATATCTCCTTTTACGCGGACTCAGTTGTAGAATCTGCTATAACACTTTGTTTATGACTTTTCCAGCTGACAGCAGCGCCATTAAGAGTAAAAACGAATCCAGACTGAGATTTCGAGTCATCTCGATCCGTTTGGAAGCTAGCATCTGCGTAACCCGTGGCGCAGAAGTGTCGAGTCCCCTCCGTAAGTCAATCCCCAATCTTTAGTCCTCCGTAGGTACTTAAGAATGTTTTTCACGGCCATCCAGTGTTGGTCACCTGGATGAGCTTGAAATCGACTTGTCATACTCAATGCATATGCAACGTCTGGACGTGTGCATATCATGGCATACATGATCGATCCTATAGCCGAAGCATAAGGAATCCGACTCATGCGCGCTTTCTCTTCCAATGTCTTAGCTTCTTGAGTCTTGCTCAAGTGAAGCCCAGTAGTCATAGAAAAAACCCTTTCTTGGAGTTCGTCATGCTGAATCTCTCTAGGATCTTATCTATATAAGACTCCGACTGAGAGACAACATCCGTCGTGATCTATCCCTGTAGATACGGACGCCCAAAATTCTTTATGCCTCTCCCAGATCTTTCATCTGGAAATGGTTTTTTTTTCAACCATGCTTTAACCGAAGAAATGAGAGGTATGTCATTCCCAATCAAGAGTATGTCATCGACATACAGTACTAGGAAGATAATCTTGCTCCCACTCGACTTGATATAGAGACATGGTTCCTCGACTGATCGAATGAACCCATTCTCTTTTATCACTTGGTCGAAGCGATGATTCCAACTCCGCGATGCTTGCTTAAGTCCATAGATGGAACGCTTAAGCTTGCAGACCTTCTTAGGATGTACTGGATCAATAAAACCCTCGGGTTGTACCATGTACAACTCTTCCTCCAAATAACCGTTTAAGAAGGCGGTTTTAACGTCCATCTGCCATATTTCATAGTCATGAAATGCGGCGATCGCTAAGATAATCCGAATGGAACGTAGCATGACTACGGGTGCAAAGATCTCATCGTAGTGCAAGCCTGGCACTTGGATGAAACCTTTAGCAACTAGTCTTGCCTTATGGATACCTTGTTTACCTTCCACGGCATGCTTTATTTTGTAAAGCCATTTGCATTGAAGGGGACGTACCTTTGCAGGTAGGTCTACAAGATCCCACACGTTGTTCTCATACATGGAGTCCATCTCGGATTGCATGGCTTCTAGCCATAGCTTTGAGTCAGAACTGGTCATGGCACTTTTATAGGTTGTGGGTTCATTACCCTCTAGGAGTAAGACGTCATCTATGTCATGTTCCTCGACCATACCAATGTATTTGTCCGGAGGAATAGAGACTCTTGCCGACCTCCTAGGTTCCTCAGGAATATCTACCGCAGCCTCGGTTGAAGGAACTATTTCCTCCAATGGTTGTTCGGTAGTTGGTTCTTGAACCTCCGATAAATCGAAGGTTCTATTACTCGACTTGTTCTCGAGAAATTCTTTCTCTAAGAACGTTGTACTAGCCGCAACAAAAACACGTTGTTCAGTTGGTGAGTAGAAGTAATGACCAAAAATTCCATTTGGATAGCCTATAAAGTATGTCTTGACCGATCGCGGGCCGAGCTTATCCTCGTGTCTCCACTTGACATAAGCCTCGCAGCCCCAAACCCGAATAAAGGACAAGTTAGGGACCGTTCCCTTCCATAATTTGTATGGAGTCTTGTCAACAGCTTTAGACGGACTTCGGTTAAGTATTAGAGCGGCTGACAAAAGAGCATAGCCCCACAATGAATCAGGCACAACGGTGTGACTCATCATGGATCGAACCATATCAAGTAGAGTCCGTTTTCTCCGTTCGGATACACCATTTAATTGTGGTGTTCCAGGTGGAGTCAACTGTAGCACGATGCCACAGTCTTTGAGGTGTTGATCAAACTCGTGTGAAAGATACTCACCATCACGATCAGAATGTAGTGCTTTAATCTTTCTTCCCAGTTGGTTCTGTACCCGATTCTGGTATTCTTTGAACTTGTCAAAGGATTCAATTTTATGTTTCATCAAGTAGACATAGCCATATCTACTCAAATCATCCGTGAAAGTGATGAAACACCTATAGCCTTCTCGTGCGTTGATCGACATAGGGCCACATACGTCCGTATGTATGAGTCGTAATAGGTTGGCAGCGCGCATTCCAACACATTTGAAGGAAATACGAGTCATCTTGCCGATGAGACATGATTCACACGTGCCATATGATTCGAAATCAAAGGCCGAGATAGCTCCATTCTGTATGAGCTGTTTTACGCGTTTCTCATTTATATGTCCCATGCGACAATGCCATAGGTAAGTTTGATCTTTGTCACCTACCTTTAATCTCTTATTATTCACATGTAATATTTCAGTGGTTTGATCTAAAACATAAATTCCATTCATGGAAACTGCCTTGCCATAAATCAAATTGTGTAATGAGAAAATACAACTATTATTTTCTATTACAAATGAAAAACCAAGTTTGTCAAGTGCAGAAACTGAAATAATGTTTTTGGTTAAACAAGGAACATAATAACAGTTATATAAAGATAACTCGAATCCACTTGGAAGCTGGATCACGTATGTTCCCCTCGAGACTGCAGCAACACGTGCTCCATTCCCGACACGCAGGTCAACCTCACCCTTGATGAGGGGTTCTTGGTTTCGGAGGCCCTGCACATGATTACATAGATGAGAACCACAACCAGTATCTAGTACCCAAGTACCGAAACTTGCATGGTTAATCTGAATCATGTGAATAAAAGAAGAAGAAGACATACCAACAGGAGTAACATGACCTGCCTTAATGTCCTCACGATACACGGGGCATGAGCGCCTCCAATGCCCAGTCTTGTGGCAATGGTGGCATTCCATGCTTGTATCCTTGCTCTTTGTCTTGCCCTGTGAGTTCCTCAACTCACCTGGCCCACTCTTAGTAAATCCTGGTTTCTTGAACCTGGGCTTACCTACCGCTAGGTCGCCCTGAGCTTTAGCTTTCCCCTTACCCTTACCCTTACTAGAGATCATGAGAACATCCTGCTTCACGCTTCCAATTAATTTCAGATCCTTCTCGGTCTGTACGAGAAGGGAGTGGAGCTCATGAGGAGTCTTCTTCATGTCGTTCATGTAATAGTTGGCCCTGAAGAGGGCGAACCCATCATGAAGCGAATAAAGCATTCGATCAACGATTATGTTCTCACTGATCTTGCAGTTTACGGCCTCCTGTTTCTCGATATTCTGAATCATGTTGAGAATATGTGGGCTAACCGCTTGGCCCTTCTGGAGTTTCGCCTCAAAGAAGCGACAGGTATGCTCATAAGATACGATTCTCGGAGCTTTCGAGAATTCGTTAGTGAGCGTGGTGAAAATCTTGTTTGCACCATGGGTTATGAAGCGTCTTTGCAAATTGGATTCCATTGCATAGATGAGTACGTTCTTTATCGCACCCGCTTCCATGACAAAGTCGCTATGAACGCGAACTTCGTTAGCTCTAGCTCCAGTTCCTGGGTGTGCCGGAATGGGCTCAGTTAAGTACTTGAGCTTTCCGTCAGCAATGGCAGCATTCCGTAGTGCTGCCTCCCAGTCAGAGAAGTTTGACCCATCATTCCTCAGTCTAGTAGACTGATTCATGGAGTCCATGAAGGCTTTTAGCCAGGATTCACGTGCTAGTTTGGCACTTGGCATTGGGTCTTCACCAGCCATTAGATATACAGCAGTTTAAATGACCGTGTTCTACACTGAAAAAGAAGATAAAAACAAAACCATATAAGCAACTCATCGTTGTGATTTAAGTCTATTTTAAATTGTATTTAAACTCGTAGACTCATGCATTTATATAATTGATCTCCCTCAAGAATTATATAAACGATCCCAAGACTCAATTTCCGTATATTGATAAGCCCACAGCTTGGCTAATTCCACCGTTGGAACTCTTGGTCGATAGATTTCCGTATATCCTATCTATTAGTCCATCACAGTCGCTAGATAGTATCGAGTGACCACGATGTTGAGATAAAATAAATCATATGTTCCCACTTACCCAACGTAGAAGGGGTCATATTATGCCTACCGACGAAGAAGGGATTTATGGGAGTCTGATTTATAAAGACTATTCTCAATTTTTGGTTATACGAGGAAGACCCCATCAACTTATATTTATCCATTTTAAGTGAACTAATATCTAGCATATACGTGAATGAATGAAATAAAGTGATGGCTTTGCTTGTGACATGTGACATCTGTATTGTCACAGAAAACTAACGCGTAACCTCTACATGAGTCAGTTTTCAGGCATGTTATAGGTGGTTTGGTTTTAGGTGGAATATGATGCAAGCTATTATCGATGAAAGCATAAAATAAAAGCAATAAACGTAAATAAAAGTCCTAGTGTGGCCTATCCTACCAAAATAAACATAAAACAACTTGGAATCCACCGTTGCACCCATAGAAGCTTGTCTTGATGTTCCATCTTGGTCTTTGCAGCGGGAGTGAGCATCCGGTCTCCGTCTTTGGTCTTCACAAAATTACTAATTTAAATTACAAATATAACCCTATTTACATTCTAATTTAAATACAAAAGTAATTACATGGCAAAAACCCAAAACAGAGATTCAAGATCTCAAAATTACAAACAACACTGTACTGTGTCCCATCATTACGGTGACACAATCTTCTAAGGCCACACTAAGTTACAACCGTTTGCAAAATTAAATACGTTATAGAAAGCATTCAAAAAGGCATTCAACGAGACGATAAATAAAATGTATCAACTAAAATTAAAATTCATTCATAAGTTTATGTGATTATACCGTTTTAACCACTTTAATTTTACCAAACCACCTTTTCGGGATTAAAATTATGTGATTATACCGTTTCAACCACTTTAATTTTAATAAGTTTATAATCTATTATCTTAAACCGTTTTAAAATAATATGTATCAAACGAGAGTGAACCGTTTCACAAAAATAATATACTATTTCCGTATACAGTATATTGCTAAAGGCCAAAGAAAATAAACCAAGTTATTTTCGGTAAAAATTAACACGACTGTTACAGGGAAGTGGTCGACCGACCTCAACATGGGGTCGACCGACCTACTGTCAGAAAAAAAAATTCCTGTACCAGCAGAATGGTCGACCGACCACAAAACACGAAATCGAGTTTCTGAAAACGCGAAATTGCTGCACTTTCAATCAAAACAAGTTTTTACCTTTGATTCAAAACGTGTAAATCAATATAAAAAGCAACAAGGGTTCACATATTGTCAAGAATATCGATTAATTAACAATATGTAAACAGGAATCGAAAACAAGATCGATTACACAAAAGAGAAACTACCGAAAAACAGAAACCCTACGCGGGAGGTGGTCGACCGACCACAATAATGGGTCGACCGACCCACACGGCAGACAGAAACGATTTTCAAATATTTTAAATTAAAACTTATGAAAAACACAAAAGTAAAAATTCCGTGGCCTGGCTCTGATACCACTTGTTGGTAATAAAGCATGTATTCGCCCTAAACATGAAGGATTATAACGAATTTTACAGTTGTGAATACAGTCAGAGAAGTTTGACCCATCATTCCTCGGTCTAGTAGACTAATTCATGGAGTCCATGAAGGCTTTTAGCCAGGATTCACGTGCTAGTTTGGCACTTGGCATTGGGTCTTCACCAGCCATTAGATATACAGCAGTTTAAATGACCGTGTTCTACACTGAAAAAGAAGATAAAAACAAAACCATATAAGCAACTCATCGTTGTGATTTAAGTCTATTTTAAATTGTATTTAAACTCGTAGACTCATGCATTTATATAATTGATCTCCCTCAAGAATTATATAAACGATCCCAAGACTCAATTTCCGTATATTGATAAGCCCACAGCTTGGCTAATTCCACCGTTGGAACTCTTGGTCGATAGATTTCCGTATATCCTATCTATTAGTCCATCACAGTCGCTAGATAGTATCGAGTGACCACGATGTTGAGATAAAATAAATCATATGTTCCCACTTACCCAACGTAGAAGGGGTCATATTATGCCTACCGACGAAGAAGGGATTTATGGGAGTCTGATTTATAAAGACTATTCTCAATTTTTGGTTATACGAGGAAGACCCCATCAACTTATATTTATCCATTTTAAGTGAACTAATATCTAGCATATAAATGAATGAAATAAAGTGATGGCTTTGCTTGTGACATGTGACATCTGTATTGTCACAGAAAACTAACGCGTAACCTCTACATGAGTCAGTTTTCAGGCATGTTATAGGTGGTTTGCTTTTAGGTGGAATATGATGCAAGCTATTATCGATGAAAGCATAAAATAAAAGCAATAAACGTAAATAAAAGTCCTAGTGTGGCCTATCCTACCAAAATAAACATAAAACAACTTGGAATCCACCGTTGCACCCATAGAAGCTTGTCTTGATGTTCCATCTTGGTCTTTGCAGCGGGAGTGAGCATCCGGTCTCCGTCTTTGGTCTTCACAAAATTACTAATTTAAATTACAAATAAAACCCTATTTACATTCTAATTTAAATACAAAAGTAATTACATGGCAAAAACCCAAAACAGAGATTCAAGATCTCAAAATTACAAACAACACTGTACTGTGTCCCATCATTACGGTGACACAATCTTCTAAGGCCACACTAAGTTACAACCGTTTGCAAAATTAAATACGTTATAGAAAGCATTCAAAAAGGCATTCAACGAGACGATAAATAAAATGCATCAACTAAAATTAAAATTCATTCATAAGTTTATGTGATTATACCGTTTTAACCACTTTAATTTTACCAAACCACCTTTTCGGGATTAAATTATGTGATTATACCGTTTCAACCACTTTAATTTTAATAAGTTTATAATCCATTATCTTAAACCGTTTTAAAATAATATGTATCAAACGAGAGTGAACCGTTTCACAAAAATAATATACTATTTCCGTATACAGTATATTACTAAAGGCCAAAGAAAATAAACCAAGTTATTTTCGGTAAAAAATAACACGACTGTTACAGGGAAGTGGTCGACCGACCTCAACATGGGGTCGACCGACCTACTGTCAGAAAAAAAAATTCCTGTACCAGCAGAATGGTCGACCGACCACAAAACACGAAATCGAGTTTCTGAAAACGCGAAATTGCTGCACTTTCAATCAAAACAAGTTTTTACCTTTGATTCAAAACGTGTAAATCAATATAAAAAGCAACAAGGGTTCACATATTGTCAAGAATATCGATTAATTAACAATATGTAAACAGGAATCGAAAACAAGATCGATTACACAAAAGAGAAACTACCGAAAAACAGAAACCCTACGCGGGAGGTGGTCGACCGACCACAATAATGGGTCGACCGACCCACACGGCAGACAGAAACGATTTTCAAATATTTTAAATTAAAACTTATTAAAAACACAAAAGTAAAAATTCCGTGGCCTGGCTCTGATACCACTTGTGGGTAATAAAGCATGTATTCGCCCTAAACATGAAGGATTATAACGAATTTTACAGTTGTGAATATAGTCATAAGATAATTAAAACATGAAAAGGAATACAACCTTGGGTCCTTGCTTGAATAGGCCTAAGAACAGGAATTAAAGCAAATTCCTTCCTATAACTTGCACCGAAGACTTGATTGAGATGATGCCGCGTGTGTTAGAAATACTCTTCAATTGCCTTGCAATATGGGGAGAGCTTTTGTGAGTTTTGATGTGAGATCTGGGATTTTGGGAAAAGAATGTTCTCAAAACCCTAATTCTTAAGATTATGAATTAACCAGTAGTTGACAAAAGGAGAAGGACTCTCCTTTTGTAGCAGGTGGGTCGGCCGAATGGGTTGAGGTGAGAGTGGGCTTTTTCCACTCTTACCTTATTCCTTTGCGTGATTCGACCCGTTTTGCTAAATATTATTCGCGGGTTTTATTTATAAATCGCATACATGTTATCAGATATTAATGCAGTCGATGTATTAATAATGGTCTGATAAAATTACGATATTGTATAAATACGCGAATACAATATTTAATTAAATATAACCGCTTATATTTAATTTACGAATTAATCATGTAATCCGTATTAGCTAAAATTATTTAATCCGTATTAAATAATAATCTCAACATTATATTGACTAATTTAATAGACAATACCTCTGACTAACTGTTTATTCGTATCCGGCATAAATGTGACTGTATTTTCATACCTTCACATCTGTCAAACGTGTCCTATAGGTGTGACGTATAGGGACCAGTTGATCACCGCCATCCGTATGACAATAACGACAAACTTATCTACCAAGCCAACCGTTATTGATAAACGTGGATCAACTGATAATAATACTGAAGTATGCCCTTGTGATCCTTTAAGAGATTTAGTAAGTCATTGTACTAACTGTCAAGGACAGCAGCCCCAACAAGGGCAATGCTCATAATTCCCTTCAGTGTAGAAATGAGCATACATAGAAGGAAATTTAGTGATCCACTCTTGATTAACTAACACCCTATCCAACCTACTAAACATTCTTGTCTCAGGCTCCTGCTTGTTATTCCAAGTATAGTAAGATCGCAAGGCAGAGGAATCAATGATACCACACTGATTAATACAAGCCGCAAATTCATCCATTTCCTCATTAGTACTATTTCCACCCAATCACTCAGAAGGAACTAGGACAGTATTGAAATCACCACACACCACCCAAGGTCCATTCTGACTCCTCTTAAAACTACAAAGCTTATCCCATAAAGGCCTCCTCTCTATAAGCCCATTCAGAGCATACACCATAGTTAAATAAAAACAATCACCATTCCCCAGATCCTTAACCCACATATGAATAAATTGGGCATTATATTCTAGGAACTGGACCTCAAAGCAATTAGGCTTCCAAACAATCCAAACCCTACCACCATTGTGTTGCTGAGTATTAGTTGATACACACGAAGTAGTACAAAACTTATTCATTACTTTATTTAGAGACCAAGGTTTAACCTTAGTCTCAAGGAGACCAAACAACCCAACCTGATAATGATGCATAAACCAGTTAATATCATTCTGCTTAGCTGGGTTGTTCATTCCCCTAATGTTCCAAAAACCAAACTTATTCATTACCCCCATTAGGAGGTATCACACTACCAATTATACCTATTCCTACTTTTTGAATAACATTATTAAGAGCTTCAAAGAAAGTAGAATTACCAAATTTGATAGAACTCATCCCCTTCTCCACCACTTTTGGTCTACTCATTCTCATAGCCTGCCTAAGAGGAGTATCCTTCACCTGATACCGTCCATCACGCCCCCACGAGACTTCAAATTGATTTCGGAGTTCAACAGGAGTTACTATAGATGCCTCATTACTAACTGGATTCGCATCAGTAACAAGATCATCACTAGCAACATGAACTGTTTTAACCCTCCATTGTTTTTTCTTCTCTTTCATCTTGCCCTCCTTCACAAGACCAGTTTTATGCTTCCTACATTGACATTTTTCATGTCCAATTCATTTGCAAGCCTCACATAAAATCGGTTTCCACTCAAATTCAACCTTAAGTTTGATCACCTTCTCCTCGTCCATAAACATTACAGACTCCGACAATTTCTTAAAGGGACATCAACCATTATCCTAGAAAACCCCAACCTCGTCTTTTCAGCAGTAGGATTATCGTATCTAACAAAATTACCAAGTAACCCAGCAATTTTTGGCAAACACTTACCCCAAAACTTCAAAGGCAGCTGGTGAATTTTGATCTGGACTGGTACTTCCTTCACCTCTTCCTTAGTCATCTCTATATCATCACTCCATGATCTGACTATCATCAGTTTGTTATCAAAGAGAAAATGTCCTTGTTGGAGTACAACTTCTTTTGCATCCTGTGTTTCAAACCGAACCAAAAAAATATCATTAGGATGAAACGAGATCTTTTCAATCGGAAATTTAGACCAAATCCTCTTGATAAATCCTTCCACAACCTCTGGTGGAGGATATGCCCCCAGGATGAAACAATAAACCGCATTTGTCCAGTAATCAATTTCCTCCTGAACATCCATCTCAGAAAACCTGAGCAATTCACCCGGTTCCTCCTCAATGACATCAAGGTGGTGTTTACCTTTCCTACTTATTTGCACTTTCCATTCCTGCTCCGGAATCAATGATTCCAAGTCAAAAGGTGGAATTTCAACTACTTCACTCATATTCCGTTCCTTCAGTTGATCCGCACTTCCAGGTCCTCCAACTACCACCATAGAAGTCAGAGATGGAATTGGGCCCTTGTTTATTGGGTCTAAGACTAGAGGAGGGAATTGCTCTACATCAGAACAATCAAAATCGACATTTTTTTGAGGATTTTTGGATTTTTTTAATGATTTTTTATTAGGGTTTTGTTTATCGCCTTTCTCCTTCTGTCTTGCACGTTTTCAACTGCTAATGTTTCCGCCAATAGTATAATCGTGCAAAGCTGGATGCAAGCCGCTTAAAGTTATTATCACGCAAATCCGTAAAACCCGCAATCAAATATACGATATTTGCTCGCAAGGCGATTTGGCTAAAAAATTGCCATTTGCACACATATTTTAATTCTGCATTTTATTTAATATGAATGTCATATTTAATTTAATTTATTTTACGTAATTTGCAATTATGTAATTTTCTTTGTATGGCCTTAGTTTTAAATCGTTATTACCCGTAATGTAAGGGAATATCGATTTGGTTGTAATTTTAATGTGATCTCGTATCACCGGCTTGTAATTTAATAGTTTTAAATTTCTTTTACAATAGAATAGTTTGTATAATCCCGGTGTTTCCGCGAGATGGTGCCATTCGGAAAGGAGTTCCGTCAAGACAATGTTTTCTTGGGAGGCGTGCATTGAAGTTCAAGGGACCAATGGAGTTGGTTTCCGATTTTGTAATAGTTAATTAGATTTTCTATTATTAGGAAGGCCATACTAGGGTATTATTTTTTATGCTTTGCATTTTTCCTTTATATGTTTGCATGCATCGCCAAATCACCATAACTTAACGACATGCATCGTAAATCAATCGAGTATATATATCGATCGTGGCGATTAATGATTAAGTTCACCGCTTTAGTTCACTTAAAACGTGATAGATAATAAATTTTCAAGACATCAACGCTATTAAATAATTGAGCATTAGCGGTACCAAAAAGTAGAAACCATAGATCCTAATTTCATAAGGGAGTAGGCTCGGCTCACCGGAGTACAAACCTTGTTACGTTAGGTGCTTGGGTAATAAGTGTTATTACGTCGAAATTTGGGTTAGGCTCAACGAAAGAGTGGAGAGGTCCGTAGGCCACACGTGTACCGGAGCCAAGGAGATGGAATTAGTGTAATTCTATCGACCGAGAGTTCTAGTGTAGAACCGATTAAAGAGTTAATCCACGAAGTTGTGCTAAGGGAAGTGGGAGAGGTCCGTAGGCCACCATGGAAATTAGTGATGATTTGGGTCTCGGAATCATTTATGTAAGTTGGGTTGAGGTCACTTTATAAATGCTTAAAAACTTATTTATTTATACAAGTATTAAATCGATGAGTGTTTAATTTCTTCATTTTAAATTTGTAGTAATATATTCATTCATCAATCGAAATGTCGACTTCCAATGCAAACTACACAACAAACGTTTCTTGGCTTAGATCCTTTATGGATCGTTATAAACTTGAGAAGAATAGGTCTAATTTTGCCGATTGCGACATCAAATTGAAATTGGCCGCCCAAGGTGATGTTAAGAGTCGTTAACTTACCGAACCTTCACCCGCCGCTCCTACCGATGAATCCACCAACACCGCAAGGAGGGCCTATGACGCCTACCATAAAGAATCGGCGGCAATCAAAAATGTTTTGATTTACTCCATTGAGCCGGAGCTGCAAAGGAGTGCCATAAAGATGGGCACCGCAATTGAGATTTACGCAAAGCTAGTGACTATGTTCTCGAAGGCTTCGAGAATAGTCCAATTTGAAGCGGCATCCGCTTTATTTGATCTCAACTTCAAGGAAGGACAAAAGGTTAGCCCCCATGTGCTCAAATTAATGGACCATGTTGAGACACTAAGAATGCATCAAGTTGAAATCCCGAAGGAACTCGTAATTGATCGAATCCTACACTCCTTATCCAAAGTAAAAATGGATGTTCAATTCAGGGTGAATTTTAACATGCAAAACTTGGATGTGTCTCTAGAAGAATTGAAACAAATGTTTGTGCAAGCGTAAAGGGACATGGGGCTAAGCGTTAGCGTCTCAAAGGATGTGCTCAATGTAAACACAAAGAGCAAGAGAAATTTTAAGAAAGGAGGCAAGAAAAGCTTAAAGAAGCAAACTCCTAAAAATAGGGAAGAAGGTGGTTTCCGAGGCTAGCACCTCGAAAACCAAGAACACAATTTCCGATGAGGTTAAGTGCTATTTTTGTAATGGCTCCGAAAATTGGAAAAGAAATTGTTTCAAGTACCTTGCCGACGTAAAAATTGGAAAGATTGTTACAGTAGGTATTTAACTAAACCCTTCTTTCATGTTTAATTTATCACATTTGATATATGAAACAAGTTGTGATGTATGCTCTTTTATGGTAAATAGGGCATCCAAGCAAGGACAAAGGAAAGGAGAAACAAGCTTAGATTGTCCAAAAATTGCTAGAAGTAGCTACCCAAGAGGTATTATCTATGGGAGCTCGATCTAGTTTTGTTTTGCTTTTATCTATAAGTTGTGTGTTGGTTTAGAACATTTTATTTCCTAGTAAGACTTGAAAATTATTTCCATCAAACAATGGTTGTATTTTGGATTTAGTGACTTGATTTTCAACCCAAGTTCACTCTTTATTATGGTATTTTGTTCTAAATTAACCTTCACACACCTTTGCATTATAGAAACATGAAATCATTTGAATTGATTAAAGGACATATAAATGTAAGATCACTAAAAGTCCATAAAGCTAGGAGCTTTCATTGGATATGAATATATGTTGTCTCGCAAGAAAAGATTTAGCGACAATACCATTGATAACCATAAGAGGCGACAGTGCAACAATTTTCACCTCGTCATCATAAACCATCTCAGACACGGATTCAGGGCCAAATACTTTGTCTGAAATCATAAAAATGTAAGAAAATCATATCATCAACTTTTACTCAGTAATAAGCAGGCATGGAATCATTAGCATATGTCGGTGTAAACAAAAATTATATGACACACACATAGTTAAACTTGTGTGTACATCATGGGATTAAGAAGAAATAAACAATCCTCAAATTAACAGCAATTCTCTCCCGTATCTAACTCTTACCCCCACAACATATATGTACTAATATTGATATTCCTCACATTCTCACTATAAAGGCCGTCGAAAAATGCAGACTTCTAACTCCATAGGTAAAACATTCTTGCTGAAACCAATCTCAATATTAACGAGACTTAATCAGAGTCAGTACAATGTGAATGAATATTGCAGGGTTGAGCGATCATTAGTTGGAGGCTTATAAACGATAGTATGATCATCAATGCAATCCCATGCTACTTGGTCATTAGCTGTCTGTTCGCGGTTGCTCAGAGGCCTTAGCCTAACTGTCACAACAATTTTATCTTCCTTGTGTCTAGGCCCTCCTGGAATTGACGCTGGTGAACCAACTCTTGATGTAACATTCCTTATTTTCGTAAACCTTATTTTTAAGTAATTAAAGTATTTTTCGGAGTTTAATAACATTTTAATTAAATTCGTAATTTATATTTTAGAAATATTGATTTGGTTCCGTCTTAAGATTTAGTAAGTCTTGAGATGTCTAATTCACTTGGCATTTCTGCTCCTTAAGATTCCCGTCTCATTTAAGTGGAATTTCGTCTCATAAGTATCATAAAATAAGCTTCCCTTCTTATTCTCCTCCACAGCTCACCCTCAACCTTGAAAACAAATTAAAAGAATCTGTAAAACCAATTCTCCATTTTTATACTTCTCAAGTTCACAAATTTGAACATCTAGAACTCATTTCTAATCGGATCGAGGTAAGGTTTCTTCCTACGCGTTCCTCTCGTCGACGCCGTCACTTCTATCACTTTCATTTCTCAATTTGTCAAACTTGTTATCCCGACTGTTTTGCCCTAAACTCGATTTACCTCTCTTAATTCGTGTTTTATGCTTTTAGGTGGTGCTTGTGATAACCCAGAAGAAGACTTGGTGATTGTGGAAGAAGAACTCGAGGATTTTGCTAAGTAAAGGTGACGATAATGAGTAACTCGGTCTTTTGTCTATATTAGCATTCAATGTGATTTTGCTGTGTTTTCATGAAAGTTAGTATTAATTATTATTCTTAGTAACCTTATTGTGGTTCATAAACTAATTCTTATGAGGATTTTATGATGAATTTGATGTGGGTGTTGATTTTTGAGTATACATGAAAGATGGGTTGAATTTGGGTATTTGATGTAAATTCACATGAAGGATGTTTGTTAATGTGTTCATATGTTGATTTGACATGATATTCATGCTGGGACTGTTGAGATGTTGATTAGAAACATGTAAAGGATGAATTGTTGAAGGATTAGAATGTTTAGAAATGGCGAAAAATGGGGGTCGCGCGTTACAGTGACTCCCAACCGGTCGGTCGACCGGCTGAGAGCCCGTCTAGTGAATTCGTAAATTGTGCAGAAATTGGGTGATGGGGTCCCCAGCCGGTGGACCGGCAGCCAGCCGGCCGGCTGGGAGCCCCTTTTAAGTCGTTTGATGTTGTGTTGGGCATGAGAGATTGGGACTCTCAGCCGGCCAGCCGGCCCCATGTGGCAGACCGACTGAGAGCCATAGTCAGCTGAAATTGTTTCGCAACTTTGATGATTCAAGTCGGATTTCATTAATTCCTTTTCTGTATGGTTAGTATGCGTCTTTGTAGTCCAAGAGCCTTGGACGACACTTATGTCGAGTTCGGAAATTGATTCGAGGAGAAAGACACCCCGGCCGGGCAACCGAAAGGGAGACCGGCTCTCGCTTCGAAATAGTTTCCGAAGTTGGCTAGGTGTTGAACAGATGTTTAGAATTGATATATATAGCTTGATCATATATTTGAGAATGATGTTGTGTGATATATGGAGTCTATAATATGAGCTATTATATGACTCTTGTTCTCACCTGGACTGTGTGTCTTGGTATGACCGTTGATAGGTGTTCCGGTCAGGTTTCAGATTGTCCGCCCTGAGTCGGGGGTATCTCGTTCCTAGCTAGTTCGAGTCTTGGAGGTATCCTGAGTTGGGGATACTTGTCGAATCGGGGAAGGATTATACCTCGTGAGTCTGGCCATATTTAGACTAGGACCGTATATTGGATTGTCGTCCTACTAGGGGATTGTATTATCTGAGACTAAGTAGACTTGCTGTTGTCGTATAATGGAGTCGTCATATGAATTCTCCCATGTTGTGATGAATGTTGTGTCTAGTCTTGCCTGAGTTGCGGTCAGACTTAGTGTAAAACCCCTCGCGAAAGCGGAAATATAAACATACAAAAGTACCAAAATTGCAGCGGAATTAAAACTTTTTAAAGAAAACAACATGCGAGAAGTCTTAAACTGAAACAGAAACTGAAATAAAACCAAAATAGATAAGTAACAGTTCTAAGTATCAAAACCAATATGTACATCAGCCTGGGATGGAACATCCCTACAGGCACCAAAACGAAAGTAACAAAAGTCTAAGAGTCTAGCTATGCGATATAAGGTAAGTCATATGATGACAGCAGGATCATCACTCGCTAGCCCTCTCGTGAACCCATCTCCAACCAGCATGTACCTACATACATGAAAACATGTACGCCACAATCAGTGGGGAGTGACTAGAGTTCTCCTAGCCACCTTTTGTGACAACACGTAACACATAAAACAATACAGAATACTCCAACATATAACAACATGTGAAGCATAAACGTCTCATCATCTGATCTCTTACTAACATGCGATTACAATGCACGGCTCTCAACCAACTTCATAAACAAATAGGAAGGAGAGCCGGTTTCCCTACTGGTTACCCAGTCGGGGGGTCTTTCAATCCAATTATTTATGAAACCGAACTAAGAGTCATCCAATGCCTTGGATGATTTAACCACAAACATATAAACATCAATAACCTATTATGCATATCTGACACTGTACCATCATCAAGGCAAGCAGATATGAAACAGCAAGTACAAAGGTTCAGAGGCGACATCTTAACGCATAACCTATGTACTAAAACAATCAGCAAGTATAAGGTTCAGAGGCGACATCTTAATGCATAACCTATATACCAAGTTCACAATATCAAGCAAGGACTCAGAGGCGAAAACTCAACGCATGGACCGGCTATCACAGAACACTAGACTCAGAGGCGAAAACTCAACGCATGGACTAGCATTTAATTCACTATCACAAGTAAGGAACTCAGAGGCGAAAACTCAACGCATGTTCCCCTACCACATCACAAGATACTAGACTCAGAGGCGAAAACTCAACGCATGTTCTAGCACCAAACACCTGCACTCCGGGTAAGGTATGACAACCTGACTGCCCCGTCGTGCAGTTGCTCTACTCGTCAGACTCAGAGGCGAAAACTCAACGCATGTTCTGACGCGATCACACATACATGTCTGGACTCAGAGGCGAAAACTCAACGCATGTCCCAAACACGACAAACAGACATGTATGGAACTCAGAGGCGAAAACTCAACGCATGTCCCCATACACGACAAACAACTCACGTATTAAGTTCAGAGGCCAGCTTAAGGCATAACTTAATACGCATCAAAACAATATCATCCAAGTCTATGAACTACTCTATAGTTCTACCTTTAACTTCTAATCAACACTTAATTGATCCTGAGAACTAAGATGAGGGAGAGCCGGTTTCCCTTTCGGTTGCCCAACCGGGGGGTCTCTATCCTTGTCCATTCCCGAACTCAATATAATGTTGCCCATCCCCCGGGGACCTCAAATACATGTCAAAGGTACACAAAACAAGTTTCAATCAAAACCGATTAACCGTTTGAAAGTTACACGCGAAAATAACTCGAACCCGCCATCAGGGATCCCCAGCCGGTCGGCAGGCAGCCGGTCGACCGGCTGGTGGTCCCTCAGCCTACGCCTTTCTTTTCAAAACCGAGAACATCACAAAGGACTCCCAGCCGGTCGGCAGGCAGCCGGTCGGCCGGCTGGGACTCCATTCCCTGGCCTTCACTATTTCGCAAACCACCCTATATGCACTCCCAGCCGGCTGGCAGGCGGCCGGTCTGCCGGCTGGGCTCCCATCTTACTTACGTTCTCGCAAAACATACGCAACATACAACGACTACCAGCCGGTCGGCAGGCAGCCGGTCGGCCGGCTGGCAGTCCTAAGCCAAATCTCAAAACTCTTAAAACACGAAACAACCCTCCCAGCCGGTTGACCGGCGGCCGGTCGGTCGACCGGCTCAGAGAGCCTGATACGCAAAATCGCCATTTTCTCCCTTTTCAATAATCTCTTAAATCGACACCCAAACTTCAAAATAGTTACCATTGATGTTTACCCAACATTAAGGATCATCCCATAGTACTAATTATCAGCAAACAAAACCAACAACAATCCTCAAACGATTAATTTCATGCATCCGTCTTAACATATGAAAAACTGAAATTATACTTATGAACACATAACCATATTCCAAGCATGCATTCTTCACATAAGCATAAACCTAAACATGTTTCTAAGTCTAGTAAACATAAAACTTAAATAAAATCAGAAACAAACATGAGATTCCATCAAACATGCTAATATTCACATTAAGGCCGAGTTTCTCATTATCGTCACCTTTCAAGCTTACTCCGGCAGATGATCCTCCTCAATCACGTAACTATCAGTGTCGGGATCGTCCAGGCCAACACCTACAACATAGAAAACGGATTTTAAGTGCTTAAAACGGATTTTAAGGAAAACAGCCCGTTTTTCAAAGTCGACGAAATGAAAAATGAAAGTGATGGATGACTAGGAAATCGAACGAGGATTCCGAAAATTTACTTACTTTTGCAATTTGAAGAACGGATGATGAAGAATTTCTCAAAAGAAGGAGAGATTTATGGAGGTTTTGAGGATAAAGAGTTTACTGTAAAAGAGTTTGATGAAGGAGGATGAATGTCGACATATTAGGGGTTTATGGGGTTTTAAGGACTGTCCTTTCCGAGTAATTAAAATGGGTCGGATAAATGGAACGGATGTTTAAGTCGGATATTTACATGCCAAGTTTGTATTCGTCTTAAGGACTTGAGGTTCTTAAGACGGATCTTACTTATTAAATTAAAATCTTCCTAGTTCAATTATTAAAATATTATTTTATTACATAAAATAGATTAAAACGATTAAATTAGATTTTACGAAAATACGGGATGTTACAATCACCCCAACTTCAAAAAGTTTCGTCCTCGAAACTCGAACAGATATAAATCTATACACTATACCTCAATCGAATAAGAAGGGATGCGCAGCACGCATCGACGCTTCAGTCTCCCATGTCTGCTCTTCAACATCACCGCAACGCCAAAGGATCTTCACTAGCGGCACCACCTTGCTCCTCAGCTTCCTATCCTTATGATCTAGGATCTTCACGGGACGCTCCTCGAAAGCAAGACTCGGCTCCAAGTTCTCGATCTCTCTAGGCAAAACATGACTCGGGTCACTAATGTATCTGCGGAGCTGGGAAACATGAAAAACGCTATG
The DNA here is from genome assembly GCA_029255685.2 of Silene conica. Lineage (NCBI taxonomy): Eukaryota > Viridiplantae > Streptophyta > Magnoliopsida > Caryophyllales > Caryophyllaceae > Silene > Silene conica. The sequence continues at coordinate 57,411,001 of CM055313.2, forward strand.
AACCTTGCCCAAACTAGGAGGCAAGTCCAAACGGTAAGCAGCAGCACCAATCCTTTTCACGATCTCAAAAGGTCCAATATACCTAGGGCTCAACTTGCCCTTAACTCCAAACCTCTTAACACCCTTCATCGGAGAAACTCTCAAGAAGACTCGGTCTCCCACCTCAAACTCTAAGGGTCTACGGCGAACATCAGCATAGGATTTCTGCCGGTCCTGTGCGGCCTTCATCCTACCTCTGATAAGCTGGACCTGATCGATAGTAACAGCTAACTGGTCCGGTCCTAGGTCACGAACGTCACTAGCCTGGTCCCAACAAATCGGACTACGGCACTTCCTACCATAAAGAGCCTCGTACGGAGCCATACCAATGGAAGCATGATAACTGTTGTTGTAAGAAAACTCTACCAACGGCAAACACTGCTCCCAAGAATTCTGAAAATCAAGGGCACAAGCACGGAGCAAATCCTCTAGTGTCTGAATGGTCCTCTCGGACTGACCATCGGTCGCGGCGTGAAAAGCGGTACTCATCAACAAACGGCTACCCATAGCCTCCTGCAAGGCCTTCCAGAACCTGGAACAAAATCTCGGATCTCGATCTGAAACTATCTCCCTCGGGACACCATGATAGCGGACTATCTCAGCAATATAAGCCCTGGCTAAACGATCCATGTCCCACGTCTCTCTGATCGGCACGAATCTGGCACACTTAGTTAGACGATCAACAATAACCCAAATCGCATCCTTGCCTCCCACAGTCTTAGGCAATGCTGTAACGAAGTCCATAGATATGCACTCCCACTTCCACTGAGGAACGGGAAGCGGCTGTAGCAAACCACCAGGTCTCCTATGCTCTATCTTGACTTGCTGACAAGTCAAGCACCTACTAACATAATCCAAGATCTCCTTCTTCATACCAGGCCACCAAAACATAAGCCTCAAATCCTTGTGCATCTTCTCACCTCCTGGATGAACGGAATACGGTGACAAATGAGCCTCATCAAGAACCCTCTTCCTCAGATCTGGCACATTAGGAACATACATCCTACCACGGAACCTAAGGAAACCATCAGCATCAATCACCAAGTCAGGTGCAACACCACTCGAAATCTTAGCCTCGAACTTCTTGAAATCGGCATCTGAAGGTAAACTCTGGCGAATCTCCCAATATAAGGACGGCTCGGCAGTCATAGCAGCTAACCCATCAAAACCACTACCCACCATCTCTAATCTCAGCTTCCGGAACTCGGAACACAACTCATCGGGCAATACTCTCATGGCACTCATCGAGTGAGAAGTCTTGCGGCTAAGCGCATCTGCAACCACATTGGCTTTTCCCTCATGATATAACAACTCAATGTCGTAATCTTTCACCAACTCTAGCCAACGTCTCTGTCTCATGTTAAGGTCTTTCTGAGTAAAAATGTACTTAAGACTCTTGTGATCTGTGAAAATACGGCAATGGGATCCAATCAGGTAATGACGCCACATCTTCAAAGCATGGACAACTGCGGCCAACTCCAAATCATGTGTCGGATAGTTCACCTCATGAACTCTCAACTGTCTAGATGAATATGCTATCACCTTACCACTCTGCATCAGTACGCATCCAAGTCCTAACATCGAAGCATCAAAATACACATCGAAGTCAACTCCGATCTCTGGCAACGCTAACACGGGGGCGGAAGTCAATCTGGTCTTCAACTCCTAGAAAGAACTCTCACACTTGTCGGTCCACACAAATTTGGCTTCTTTCTTCAGCAACTGAGTCATCGGGCGAGCTAATCTAGAGAAATCCTCTACGAATCGACGGTAGTAGCCTGCCAAACCCAAAAAGCTACGGATCTCTCCTACATCCTTGGGACTCTCCCAATCAACCACAGCCTCTATCTTCGCGGGATCTACCATCACACCCTCGCTGGATATCACATGTCCTAAAAAGGCAACTTTCGAGAGCCAAAATTCACACTTCGAAAACTTTGCGAACCATTTCTGTCTGCGCAGAATCCCTAGAATCAATCGAAGATGCTCAGCATGTTCCTCATCGGTCTTCGAATATATCAAGATGTCATCAATGAAAACCACAACACATGTATCTAGGAACTCACTGAAAGTACGGTTCATCTGATCCATAAAAATAGCCGGTGCATTAGTCAACCCAAATGGCATAACTACGAACTCAAAATGCCCATATCTGGTACGAAAAGCAGTCTTCGCAATATCAGCCTCTCTCACTGGAATCTGATGATAACCCGATCGAAGATCAATCTTAGAAAACCTCGAAGCACCTCTCAACTGATCAAACAAGTCATCTATCCTAGGCAAAGGGTATCTATTCTTCACGGTCACTCGGTTCAGCTCTCTATAGTCAATGCAAAGTCTCATGGAACCATCTTTCTTCTTAACGAACAAAACGGGAGCACCCCACGGAGAAGCACTAGGTCTAATGAAACCTTTCTCGATCATCTCTTCCAATTGTTGCTTCAACTCTTTCAACTCTGGCGGAGCCATACGGTAAGGAGCTTTGGAAATCGGTCTGGTACCTGGAACAAGCTCTATGGTAAACTCCACATCTCTCTCTGGCGGTATCCCTGGCAAGTCATCTGGGAACACATCTGGATACTCACGAACAATGGCTACATCCTCAAGCTTCGGTAGCGATGGCTTAGCAGCTGTAACAACACACAGGAAGGCTTGGCAACCCTTCCTAAGAAGATGAGAAGCTTTCATCGAAGAAATCACTCGGACACCCTTTTGAGGGCGAGTTCCCCTATAGGAAACACGAACACCTGAAGAACTCCGCAAGCAGATTTTCTGGTCGCGACACTCGAAGCGAGCATGGTATCGCGATAACCAATCCATACCGAGGATAATGTCAAACTCCTCGAGAGGAAATCTCAGTAAGTCCGCTGGGAATGTGGCTTGACCAATAATAATAGGAACATCCCTATGGGACGAAGAGCAGGAAAACACGTCTCCAGAAGGTAAGGAAATAGAAGTCTCCTCGACCAATGAAGACTCAAGAGCTAGACGGTCGGCGAACTGAGTCGATATAAATGATAAAGAAGCTCCAGTATCGAATAAAATAAGGCACTCAGCACCAAGAACAGAAAAGATACCGGCAACAATGTCTGGATGAGCCTCTGCCTCAGCCCTAGTCATCACGAAGATCTTCCCCTTCGGCTTTCCTCCTCTGGTCGCTGCAGCAGCAGTGGCAGCCTTGCCAAGAACGGTATCCTTCTCAGGACAATCAAAGGATCTATGCCCATATCCATTACAAGTATAACACTTATAGGCATTCTTGAAACAATCAAACCCTGGATGAAGAGGTTTACCACAACGGCGGCAAACAGTAGAAGCAGTGTTGGTGTGAAATGTGGTCTTAGCAACCGGAGCAGAGAACCTCTCAAAACGCTTCTTCTGAGAAGAAGGCGAAGAAGTAGAAGGAACAAATGGTCTCTTCCCCTGGTACACTGATCTCTGGTGAGGTGACACACTAGAAGTAGCGGCACGGGTCTCAGCATCAATGGCACGAATAGAACTCTCGGCCCAAATAGCATCATCATATACCTCCACAAAAGAAGTCGAATCTCGACGAACCATGCTCTCGATGCGTGGCCCTAGCTTGCCACGGTAAAAGTAGACTCTCTCGACCTCATCTCTGACAAATCTTGATGCGAAGTGAGCAAGTTGATTGAAACGGTCTGTGAACTCCTGAACTGACATCTTGCCTTGCTTTAAATCCATGAATTCTTTGACTCGCTGTGATCTGAGCTCTTTAGGATAGAACCTCGTCTCGAGCTTATCCTTGAAAGCATCCCAATCGAACAGAGGATCATGAGTGAAAGTAGGTCCTGTCAACGCCCACCACCTATCGGCCTCAAGGGTAAGAAAGTGAGTGGCTAATCGCACTCTATCCTCTCTACCCACCGAATACATAGTGAAACTCTTTTCCATCTCTCTGAACCACTCGGTAAGAGCTACCGGATCAACCTCGCCACCATATGTCTTCACGTGCCTACGGGACATCTGAGAAGCTATCCATGAGAAACTACCAGGACGATTAGCTTCGCCGCCTGGCGGTGGAGGAGGTGGAGCATTCCCTGCTTGTTGTCTCTGAGTCTCAAGCAAATGCTGAATTGCTTGCAGCACAATGTTATCAGCAGCCCTAGGTCTTACCATCCTTCAAAGAGAAAACAAGTATTAGCTTAACAATTAGCAATCACAAATAGACTACAAAATAAGTCCTTAGATCTACCCATCTCTCATTCATTATTTGTTTATTTGGTCAAGTTAAGGTTGGGGGTCACATGAGTGCGTCGGGAGCAATAATGCTCTGATACCAACTGTAAAACCCCTCGCGAAAGCGGAAATATAAACATACAAAAGTACCAAAATTGCAGCGGAATTAAAACTTTTTAAAGAAAACAACATGCGAGAAGTCTTAAACTGAAACAGAAACTGAAATAAAACCAAAATAGATAAGTAACAGTTCTAAGTATCAAAACCAATATGTACATCAGCCTGGGATGGAACATCCCTACAGGCACCAAAACGAAAGTAACAAAAGTCTAAGAGTCTAGCTATGCGATATAAGGTAAGTCATATGATGACAGCAGGATCATCACTCGCTAGCCCTCTCGTGAACCCATCTCCAACCAGCATGTACCTACATACATGAAAACATGTACGCCACAATCAGTGGGGAGTGACTAGAGTTCTCCTAGCCACCTTTTGTGACAACACGTAACACATAAAACAATACAGAATACTCCAACATATAACAACATGTGAAGCATAAACGTCTCATCATCTGATCTCTTACTAACATGCGATTACAATGCACGGCTCTCAACCAACTTCATAAACAAATAGGAAGGAGAGCCGGTTTCCCTACTGGTTACCCAGTCGGGGGTCTTTCAATCCAATTATTTATGAAACCGAACTAAGAGTCATCCAATGCCTTGGATGATTTAACCACAAACATATAAACATCAATAACCTATTATGCATATCTGACACTGTACCATCATCAAGGCAAGCAGATATGAAACAGCAAGTACAAAGGTTCAGAGGCGACATCTTAACGCATAACCTATGTACTAAAACAATCAGCAAGTATAAGGTTCAGAGGCGACATCTTAATGCATAACCTATATACCAAGTTCACAATATCAAGCAAGGACTCAGAGGCGAAAACTCAACGCATGGACCGGCTATCACAGAACACTAGACTCAGAGGCGAAAACTCAACGCATGGACTAGCATTCAATTCACTATCACAAGTAAGGAACTCAGAGGCGAAAACTCAACGCATGTTCCCCTACCACATCACAAGATACTAGACTCAGAGGCGAAAACTCAACGCATGTTCTAGCACCAAACACCTGCACTCCGGGTAAGGTATGACAACCTGACTGCCCCGTCGTGCAGTTGCTCTACTCGTCAGACTCAGAGGCGAAAACTCAACGCATGTTCTGACGCGATCACACATACATGTCTGGACTCAGAGGCGAAAACTCAACGCATGTCCCAGACACGACACACAGACATGTATGGAACTCAGAGGCGAAAACTCAACGCATGTCCCCATACACGACAAACAACTCACGTATTAAGTTCAGAGGCCAGCTTAAGGCATAACTTAATACGCATCAAAACAATATCATCCAAGTCTATGAACTACTCTATAGTTCTACCTTTAACTTCTAATCAACACTTAATTGATCCCGAGAACTAAGATGAGGGAGGGCCGGTTTCCCGTTCGGTTGCCCGACCGGGGGGTCTCTATCCTTGTCCATTCCCGAACTCAATATAATGTTGCCCATCCCCCGGGGACCTCAAATACATGTCAAAGGTACAGAAAACAAGTTTCAATCAAAACCGATTAACCGTTTGAAAGTTACACGCGAAAATAACTCGAACCCGCCATCAGGGATCCCCAGCCGGTCGGCAGGCAGCCGGTCGACCTGCTGGTGGTCCCTCAGCCTACGCCTTTCTTTTCAAAACCGAGAACATCACAAAGGACTCCCAGCCGGTCGGCAGGCAGCCGGTCGGCCGGCTGGGACTCCATTCCCTAGCCTTCACTATTTCGCAAACCACCCCATATGCACTCCCAGCCGGCTGGCAGGCGGCCGGTCTGCCGGCTGGGCTCCCATCTTACTTACGTTCTCGCAACACATACGCAACATACAACGACTACCAGCCGGTCGGCAGGCAGCCGGTCGGCCGGCTGGCAGTCCTAAGCCAAATCTCAAAACTCTTAAAACACGAAACAACCCTCCCAGCCGGTCGACCGGCGGGCCGGTCGACCGGCGGCCGGTCGGTCGACCGGCTCAGAGAGCCTGATACGCAAAATCGCCAATTTCGCCCTTTTCAATAATCTCTTAAATCGACACCCAAACTTAAAAATAGCTACCATTGATGTTTACCAAATATTAAGGATCATCCCATAGTACTAATTATCAGCAAACAAAACCAACAACAATCCTCAAACGATTAATTTCATGCATCCGTCTTAACATATGAAAAACTGAAATTATACTTATGAACACATAACCATATTCCAAGCACGCATTCTTCACATAAGCATAAACCTAAACATGTTTCTAAGTCTAGTAAACATAAAACTTAAATAAAATCAGAATTAAACATGAGATTCCATCAAACATGCTAATATTCACATTAAGGCCGAGTTTCTCATTATCGTCACCTTTCAAGCTTACTCCGGCAGATGATCCTCCTCAATCACGTAACTATCCGTGTCGGGATCGTCCAGGCCAACACCTACAACATAGAAAACGGATTTTAAGTGCTTAAAACGGATTTTAAGGAAAACAGCCCGTTTTTCAAAGTCGACGAAATGAAAAATGAAAGTGATGGATGACTAGGAAATCGAACGAGGATTCCGAAAATGTACTTACTTTTGCAATTTGAAGAACGGATGATGAAGAATTTCTCAAAAGGAGAGATTTATGGAGGTTTTGAGGATAAAGAGTTTACTGTAAAAGAGTTTGATGAAGGAGGATGAATGTCGACATATTAGGGGTTTATGGGGTTTTAAGGACTGTCCTTTCCGAGTAATTAAAATGGGTCGGATAAATGGAACGGATGTTTAAGTCGGATATTTACATGCCAAGTTTGTATTCGTCTTAAGGACTTGAGGTTCTTAAGACGGATCTTACTTATTAAATTAAAATCTTCCTAGTTCAATTATTAAAATATTATTTTATTACATAAAATAGATTAAAACGATTAAATTAGATTTTACGAAAATACGGGATGTTACACTTAGTTATTGCTGATGGTTTGTGTCTAGCTTGCCTGAGTCGGGGTACAGTGCTAGATATTGCAGAATGATTTGTGTTTAGCTTGCTTGAGTCGGGGTATAGTGCTACATATTGTTGAATGATTTGTATGTAACTTGCCTTAGTTGTAAAACCCCTAGCGAAAGAGGAAAATTAGAACATACAAAATACTAAAAATGTAGCGGAATTAAAACTTTTAACATAAACATGTGAGGTGAATTAAAACCTGAAAACTGAAACTGACATAAATAGAATTAGATAAGTATATTGTCTAAGTACGAAAACCAAATATATACAACAGCCTGGGATGGAACATCCCTACAGGCACCAACAAAATTCTGTATCAAAACTAAGAGTCCAGCTAAACGATATAAGTGTAAGTCATGATGAAAGGATCATCGCTCGCTAGCTCTCGAGTGAACCCTGCCAACCTGCATATACCTACATACATGAAAACATGTACACCACAATCAGTGGGGAGTGACTAGAGTTCTCCTAGCCACCTTTTGTAACGACACGTAACAAAGAAATACAAACAGAATACTCCAACATATAAAGACAAGTGAAGCATAAATTATCTCATCAACTGATCTCATACTATCATGCAAACTCTAATACACGGCTCTCAACCAACTTCATAAACCGTTAGGAAGGAGAGCCGGTTTCCCTACTGGTTACCCAGTCGGGGGGTCTTTCAGTCCAACTATTTATGAAACCGATCAAAGAGTCATCCAATGCCTTGGATGAACAATAACAAAGTCAAGTATCAATATCAACATCTATATCTGACACTGTACAAACTCTAGGCAAGTAGATAAAACTCAGCAAGTATACGGTTCAGCGGTCAACTTAAGACATAACCTACATACTAATCATTCAGCAAGTGTAAAGGTTCAGCGGTCAACTTAAGACATAACCTAAATACCAAAACATTCAGCGAGCAAGGACTCAGGGGCCAACTTAAGGCATGGACCCGCCAATCAGCAAGACACTAGACTCAGAGGCCAACTTAAGGCATTGACTAGCACCCAAAAGTAAATGACTCAGAGGCCAGCTTAAGGCATGTCCCTTCACTACATCACAAGATACTAGACTCAGAGGCCAGCTTAAGGCATGTCCTAGCATCAAACATCTGCACTCCGGGCAAGGTGTCAGTTCCTTAGCTACCCCGTTGTGCAGCTGCTCTACTCGTCAGACTCAGAGGCCAACTTAAGGCATGTTCCAACGCGATCACAATCAAACATGTCTGGACTCAGAGGCCAGCTTAAGGCATGTCCCAGACACGACAAACATACACATAAAGGGCTCAGAGGCCAGCTTAAGCCATATCCCCATATATGGCAACCAACTCACGTATTAAGTTCAGAGGCCAGCTTAAGGCATAACTTAATACGCAACAATACAATATCATCAAAGTCTATGTATTAATCTATAGTTCTACTTTCTTAACTTCTAATCAACACTTAATTGACCCCGGGAACTAAGTTGAGGGAGAGCCGGTTTCCCTTTCGGTTACCTGACCGGGGGGTCTTTATCCTCTCTCCATTCCCGAACCCAATATAGTGTCGCCCATCCTCCGGGGACCTCAAATACATATCAAAGATACAAGGAACGAATTTCAATCAAAACCGATCAACCGTCTAAAAGTTACAGACGAATTACGAATTTAAAACAAGCTACAGGGATCTCCAGCCGGTCGGCAGGCAGCCGGCCTACCGGCTGGTGATCCATCTCAGCCTTCCCTTTCTTAAAACAAAAACAACAACAAAGGACTCCCAGCCGGTCGGCAGGCAGCCGGCCTACCGGCTGGGAACCCAATCCCAACTTACGAAATTTCTCAAATGAGGCTACCAGCCGGTTGGCAGGCAGCCGGCCTACCGGCTGGCACCTCAAGCCTACGCTCCTACAGTTCGCAAAACAACTAATATGCACTCCCAGCCGGCTGGCTGGCGGCCGGTCTGCCGGCTGGGCATCCAAATTCTACAAACCTTCAAATTTCGCAAAACACCTAAAAACGTCCCCAACCGGTCGACCGGCTCAGAGAGCCTGACCTCCAAAATCGTGTTTTTACAGACAATTCAAAACTCATTAAATCGATACCAAATCTCAAGAATTGCAACAAATAGAGTTTACCCAACATCACAAATCACTGAATAACACTAACTAACTGCAAACAAACCCATAACAATCCTCAATATGATTATATGATGTATCCGTCGCAAAACATAAAATTCAGAAATTAAGCCATTACTCATATGAAACATCAATTAAGCATATAATCTTCAAGTAAGGTTATTCCTAACATGTTACTAAGTCCATTAATCATCAATCTTAAACAAAAACCAGAAACAATAACAAGAACACAACCAAACTTGCTATTTTAACAAAAAGGCCGAGTTACTCGTAATCGTCACCTTAAATGCTATTCCGCTCAAAGCTCGTCTTCCACAATGAAGCTATCAATGCTAGGATCGTCCAAGCCTTCACCTACAATCAGAAAAACGAGTTTTAGAGCCTAAAAGACGATTTACCCAAAAACAGCCCAAATTTCGAGATAAGAGAAATGGAAAACGGAAGTGACGGATGGCTTGCAATTTCGATGACGATTCCGAAAATGTTATTATTACCTCGATTTGATGAACGGATGATGAAGAAAAGAGGAAAAGAAGATGATTATTTAGGAGGTTTTTGTGAAAATGGAATATCAGTATGTTTGTTTTGAGGAGATGATGAAATGTCGACAAAAGGGTTTTAAGGGCTTTAAGGGATTGTCCTTTCCGTTTAAATGAAACGGGTTTGGGTATCTTGAACGGGTTTTTAAGATGCGAACTTAAGTTGCCAAGTTTGTATTCGTCTTAAGGACTTAAGGTTCTTAAGACGGATCTTACTATTTATTTAAAACACTTTTCGATAAATTACTAAAATGTTATTTTATTACTTAAAATAATTACAAACGCTTAGAATATATTTTATAAAAATACGGGATGTTACATTAGTCGGGGTACAGTGTTATATACTGTTGATATGTGTTTAGATATGCCTGAGTTGCGGTATTAGATCTAATTACATGAGTATGATAAGTTGAGGATTGTTGAATGATTACTTCACCTGATTATGTTTATGTTGGAGTATGATAATTGTTTATATGTGGTGATATGCTTAAGTGTGTGACAATAGGTGGCTAGGAGCACTCTAATCACTCCCCACTGACTGTGGCGCACATGTTGTATGTGTGTAGGTTGGTGATGATCTTGCAAAGGGATTTCACAGAGGCTAGCGAGCGATGATCCTTCATCGATGACTTTACCCTATATCGTTAGCTAGACCTTAGTTTTGGTTTATACAGTTTGTGCCTATAGGGATATGCTATCCCGGCTGCGATTTTGTACTTATGATTAAATACTTAGTCATGTTCTTTTATTTTCCGCATTTTAGTTATGTTATAATTTCACCTCGCATGTTAGTTAAGTTATCTTGAAAAGTTTAAATTCCGCTGCATTTTTTGTAACATCCCGTATTTTCTTAAGGAATATTTTATTAAAATAAAGTAATTTCCGGAATTTAATAATAGTCGTAATTTTTATTTTTAAGACTTTCGTTAAGTTTCGTCTTAAAAATCATTTAATCTTGAGATGCCTTGTTTATTTAACATCAACCCGTCTCTCATTTCCGTTTCACTTAAATAAAGCAAACCCGACTCAAGCTTTTAAAAGGACAACTTAAACCCTTAAAAGGATGCTTTCCATCGACAAACCCTTCACCCTTATTTTCATTTCACTGTTAAACATCCAACTCCATTTTCATCTCACTTTTCAAGCTTAAAATAATCATCTCAAGGCCTTCCCGAACTCGTATCGAGGTAACAGTTACATATTCGGAATCCTCGCAAGATTTATGATCTTTCTGTCACTTTCATTTTCAATTTCGTGAAACTTCATTTCGGGAATGTTTTGCCCTAATCACGAAATTAGCCTCTTAATGAGTGTTCTTGTGCTTTTAGGTGGTGCTTGTAGTAACCCGGAGGAAGAGCTCGTGATCATTGAAGAGGAAACCGGTGCATTCGCGAAGTAAAGGTGACGATAATGAGAAACTCGGCCTTTTGTCTAAATTAGCACTTTATGTGATTTTGGTTGTGTTTGATGAATGTTGGTTTAGTCTTTGAGTTCTTAATGTTCTTATATTGATATATAAACTGATTTTGGTGAAGATTTAAAGAAGAATTTGATGAGAAAGTGAATTTAGGAGTATACATGTTAAAACCGGTTTAATTTGTGATTTTGTTGTTAAGTCACGAAATGGTTGTTTGCATACATGTTATGTTTATTTGGTGTGGTATATATGTTGGGAATGTCGAATTATTACTTAGAAACATGTATAGGAAGGATTGGTAAAGGATTGGGAATGATTTCAATTGTCGAAATGTGCGATTTTGGGAACAGGGACTCCCAGCCGGTTGGTTGACCGGCGGCCGGTCAACCGGCTGAGAGTCTCGCATGTTGTTTTTTTAAAGAAAGCTGAGGAAGGACCCTCAGCCGGTCGGCCGGCTGAGAGTCCTTCTTGGTGTTTTGAAGTGTGAAATTGAGAGTTAAGGACTATCAGCCGGCCAACCGGCTGCCTGTGCTGACCGGATGAGAGCCCTGTTAGTAATTTGAAGGTTGTTTTGAGAATAAATGACTCTCAGCCGGCCAACCGGCAGCCTGTGTTGACCGGCTGAGAGCCCTTTTGGTATTTTGAGGTTGTTTGTGAGAGTAAATGACTCTCAGCCGGCCAACCGGCAGCCTGTGTTGACCGGCTGAGAGCCCCTTCTTGGTATTTTGATGTTGTTTTTGGGAGTAATGGACTCTCAGCCGGCCAAACGGCAGCCTGTGGCTGACCGGCTGAGAGCCCTTTTTGGTATTTTAAGGGTAGTTTTTGAGAGTTAAGGACTTTCAGCCGGCCAACCGGCAGCCCGTGGCTGACCGGCTGAGAGCCCTTATTGAGTTTTGAAGTTGTTTTGAGAAGTCTTGGACTCTCAGCCGGCCCACTGGCAGCCTGTGGCTGACCGGCTGAGAGCCCCTATTGCATAATAAATTGCTTATAACTTTTGATTCACATGTCAGATTGCATTGATTCTTTTTCCGTATGTTTCGTATGCATGTTTGGAGTTCCCGGGGTTCGGGCGGCACTATATTGGGTTCGGGAATAGATTGAGGATAGAGACCCCCCGGTCGGGCAACCGAAAGGGAAACCGGTTCTCCCTCGGCTTAATTCCCGGGGTCAATTAAGTGTTGGTTTGAATATACGTTGCTTGCATGATTGGTTATGAATTGAGAAGTTCAGTAATGGAGTTAGAGAACCGTGATTTGGATTAGGTCATAGTTTTGGTGCGCCTTTGTATTTTGAGGTGTGTCGTTGTTGAACTGTGATTTGGATTAGATCACAGTTTTGATATGAAATGTTGTTGTAAAACTATGATTTGGATTAGGTAATAGTTTTAGTGCGCCTTTGTATTTTGAGGGGTGTATTTGTGGAACTGTGATTTCGATTAGGTCACAGTTTAGTATGCCTTTGTATTTTGAGGTGTGTTTTTGTGAGACTGTGATTTGGATTAGGTCACAGTTTAATGTGCCTTTGTATTTTGAGGTGTATTTATGCATGTGGATGTATACTAGAGCTGACCGTTTGCGGGCTTGGGCTGGACATGGGCCAGGCCTAACCTATCAAAAAGTGTCCAACGGGCCTTTTTCTTAAGCCCGTGACCGCTATGGCGTGCCTACTATAACTGCCCGTACCCGCCCTATATACCTTAGCGGGCCAACCCGCGGGCTTGCGGGCTTTTATTGAAATTAATTATTGGAAAATCAAACCAACAAAACGGTAGAAAAAATATCATGATTACCCAGTTTGCAAAATAAAACTAATAACATAAGAGTAAAAAACCCCTGAAAATCATGAGATATTATACATATATCTATATAATATAGAAGATATTAATAGCTACCTTACTGATATAACGAAATAGTAAAAAAAAACATATTTGGAGAGATAATTTTTAATTTAATGCTAGAATAAAAATAAGTACAAAATTACATAACGATAACCCTTTAGTAACCAATCTTCATAACACACATACTATTTTCAATACAAAACTTTTGAGTTTTAATTTAAAATTTTTTTTAGGTTAAATAAAAATTATAGTTTACAATTTTTGTAGCGCACCTAGCGGGTTGTCCGTGGACAATTTTATTTAGTCCAAGCCCGTCCATTAATTTTCGCGGGCCTAATTTTCTTGTCCGTACCCACTTATTTTAAATTTTTTTGTGACCAAACCCGCTAACAAAGCGGGCCGAACGGGGCGGGCCAAACGGGTTGCCCGGATTTGGCCAGCTCTAATGTATACTATGAGCTGTTATATGACTTTGGTCTCACCAGGATTGTATTATGTCTTGGTATGATTGAGGAAGGATTATACCTCGAAAATCAGGTTTCAGATAGTCCGCTTGAGATGGGAGTATCTTAGGATTACGGATACTTGTCGAATCGAGGAAGGTTTATACCTCGAGAGTCTGGCCAGATTTAGACTAGGACTGTATATCGTTTCGATCGTCCTACCAGAGGATTGTATTTGCTGAGGCTAAGTAGACTTGTTGTTGTTATATAATGGAGTCGTCATATGAGTTTTCCCATGTAGTGTGTGTTTGTATATACTTGCCTGAGTTGGGGTACGGTGCTATATACTTGCTAGATGTTTGGTATCTAGGTTATGCGTTAAGATGTCGCCTCTGAACCTTTATACTTGTGAATACGATTTTGGTATTTAGGTTATGTCTTAAGTTGACCGCTGAACCTTATACTTGCTGTTTTATATCTGCTTGCCTAGAGTTGGTACGGTGTTAGATATGTATGTTGATATTGATGAGTATAGTACTTTGATTATAGTATTGTTCATCCAAGGCATTGGATGACTCTTTAATTGGTTTCGTAAATGGTTTGGATTGAAAGACCCCCCGGCCGGGCAACCGGAAGGGAAACCGGCTCTCCTTCCAAATAGTTTCCGAAGTTGGTTGAGAGCCCTTGCGTAGTATTTGCATGATGATAGGAGTTTTGAGATGTTGATATAAATGCTTCACATGATTGTTTATGTTGGAGTATAATACTTGTTTATATGTTTGGTCTTGTATGATATTAGGTGGCTATGAGAACTTTAGTCACTCCCCACTGACTGTGGCGCACATGTTGTATGTGTGTAGGTACTTGATGCTGTTCTTCAAGGGGGTTACGTTGAGGCTAGCGAGCGATGATCCTTCATCGATGATTTACCCATTCGTTAGCTAGACCTTAGCTTTGTGATTTCCGTATTTTGGTGAATGTAGGGATATGCTATCCCGGGCTGCTTTTGTATAGTACTTATATAGTTATTTATGTTTTATCTTTCGCATGTTTAGATTTCTAAAGCACCTCGCATGTTTGGTTATGTTAAAAAATTTTAATTCCGCTGCATTTTTGGTACTTTGTATGTTTTCTATTTCCGCTTTCGCGAGGGGTTTTACATTTTTAGTATATTGTGCGTTTAATTTCCGCTGTCGCGAGGTGGGGTTTTACACTTGATGCTGGGGTTGACACATGTATTTTCTCGATCTTTGAAACAGGAGTACTCGGAGCTTCACAGTCATCCTCACACTTGCTTGTGCTCATTCCTAATTCTAAAAACAAATCAATTGCGGATTCAAGAATACATCATAATCATTGTGCATATAATTGCAGTAGCACGAGTGTTCATAACTAACAGCAAATTCACTGAATAATTTCCCTTAACACCAACACATCAAGTTGCCAAATCAGTATAAATCAGAAATGTATTCTAATACTAATTTCATAGGAATTCAACCAAAACTGCGAATTTCAATGTTATATTTTAACAAACTGCATCAACTCATTCGAGCAATGGGTTAGGTTAAAGAATTATTTATCACATAACAAATTATTTATGACAATATTACCAACCTTCTCCTCTACAAATCAATAAATGGAGCCCCAGTGCATATATATTTTGCCTCCTTCAATTATCAAACAACAATAACAACAATACACTTAGTTGATTTATCGAACCGTATTCATAACCCATAATCAGTGAGAATTTCATAAACGACACATCATCGTTATCTAAAAGCAGGTTGGAACTCGAAAAAAGAGAACAAAACACCGGTTGAATAAACAGCGATGGGAAGAACAACTATGGATCGCAGAGAAGGTCACAGTTAGCTGATTTATCAAACCTTCTTCATAACCCATAATCAGTGAGAATTTCATAAAACTGCTCAATCTAACTATACCATATCAACAATGACTTATACTAATGCCTACAAATTATAAACCCAATTAATTTCATAAATCCCAGCGAAAGTCTTAAAACATATCAGCGTCTATGAAATTTCATAAACAACATATCATAGTTAGATAACAGGAAGCTGTGATCCCCCTCAAATGAATCGGACCGAACAGAATATATGAGTGGCAAATCAAACGTAGCTCAAATCATTCCTAAATGAAGAATAAGTTAAAGAATTGGTGAGAATCCATAACCAACATAAACACCCCACCTTACTACTGTTACCAGATGATGAAAAGTCAGGAAGAACTACTAATAATGCAGGGACATACCACAGTAACAGAGGATTTTATAAAACAACCGTTCATCAATACAATACTTCAATTCAAGTTCAATATACATTAATTACCTGCGTAATTGGAGTTCAGTCGTAATTCAAATCCGAGCCCGAATCACATAACTGTAACCTCAGGAAGCTCGAGTTAACCGCATTAGTTGAACACCTCAAAAATTGTACGGATTGCAGCTGATTGTGGAGAAGTTGATGATGACCAGCATCTACGTTGAGCAGATGTTATTGAAGTTTTGTGAATGTCGGGGATGTTTGGAAATGAAAGAAGATGGAAAGAGTGAGTAGACGTCCCAGATAATGAGTTAGGAAATGCAATGGATGGTTATGATCAAAAACGAAATAGACGGATGAGATCCTAAATCTAAATGAAGCTTGTGGCTCAGATTACCCAACAAAGTTATACCAATGGACCAGATTAGCCCATCAAAAAAAAATTGAAAGGCTAAGATCTAAATTGCATAAAGTAAATTTATGAATGGATGGTCCAGATTCAATTGATAAAATGCAATGGAGGGTTGAGATTGTAATTGGAAGGAATCAATTGAATTTTTTTTTTTTTTTTTGACAGGTGTAAAGTAAAATAAAGACTAAACATCCTTTGCAAGGTTGTGGGCAACCTTGTTAAGACTTCTAGGAATAAAACTAATACATAAACAGTGAAAAAGAGGAAATAAAGACTTAACGTCCGCTAGAATTCCCTTAATATCTTGGGAAGGCCGCACCGCCCCTGTAATTTGAAGGAGAAGGGAAAGACAGTCAGAGGAGATGTCCAGATGTCTAATATTATTAAGAGTAGCCCATCTGACGACAGAGTGGAGTCCCAACGACTCAGCTTGAAGAGAAGACTCGGCCATAAACTTTTTAGAAAACCTTCCAAAACAGGATCCATCAGGGGTATAAACAATGCAACCAGCTGAGGCATTAAGGCTAGCATTCCAACCCGCATCCACCTTAACACGGAAAGCACTGCAATGACCCTGCCCCACAATAAGGGGAATCGGAAAAAAATGCTTAAGTCGATTATGAACGGAATCCACAGAAGGTACCAACGAGTCAACAAGAGAAGTGGACTTGGAAGACACAATTGAATTGAAATAAGAATGGATGGTGAGGATTTGATTGGAAATTGAGATGGATGGTGTAGGTTGAAATTGGATTTTCAATTGCTTTTTAGCGATGAGGCTTTCTAGCGACACGACACTATTCATTCGAACTTTTTGAAGTTCGTACCTTTTAAGGAGAAAGGATATAATGATATTATATTATTTCTTTTTGTTTATTAAAAACATACACATGTTCAAATAAATAGAATTGATTATATAATAAGTAAATATTATAGCCATCTTTAAAAATATGTGTAAACAACCCCGTGATTTTTCACGGGTGTTACGCTAGTGAGTTATGATAGATAAGTTATGATAGATAGACAGGCAAGTTTTGCTGATAACGAAGGTTGTGAACTATGAAGTTCAGACAATGATCCATAGTAACAAGCCTGCCTTGTGCCTTTGTTGGATGGATCAATTTGTCATTTAGGATCCACCATATCCACAGTCTTCCCATACTTAATGGTCATTCTATCAAAATCCATTGGTTTACACCAAAGCTTTCAATTTATTGCAATTAGATTCACCATTTTTTGTGTTTATACTCTTCATTAGAATTCGGCCTACATCTTATGTTGTACTTCATACGTTTGTCAAATTAGGCCTACCGTACTCTAAGCAAATACTAAAATACTCCCTATTCCATAATACTATTAGATGTTAATAAGCTAATTGTCACAAGTACAATACTAATAATGTACATGTAATATAGGTGATTTAAATGAATGAAACATTTATTTGTTTAAACACTACGTGAAAGCTTATGAATTATATTCAATTTATTTGCGTATAACGTGAATAATTTATTTTTTTTGAAGAGGAAAAATCGTTTCATTAATCAAAAGTCTCATGGTAGTTACAACATATGTTAAAGATGATAGGACACAAAACGATTAAAATCAAATAAACTACATTCTCGATCAACAGAAAATTTCTAAACTTGATGGGCTCATGAGACGCTTCTGCACATTCTCTAACATATCGCCTTCTAAGGCTTTTCACAAGAGGGTCTCCAAATTTTCTAAAGCATTGACAAGAATCAAGTTCTTTTGACCAAAAAGCAAGTTTGTAACGAGCAATCTTACAGCAGTTTTATCTCCATAGGATCAACAATGAAGGCGCCGATCTTCCACTTAATTCTTGAACCTCTCAAATAGAGGGAAAAATCTCACCACAAGATGAGGACAGACTCACCAAAAGGTGAGGACAAAACTCACACAAAGGTGAGAACAAAACTCACACAAAGGTGAGAATAAGTCTCCAATAAAGGAGAGACAAAAAGTTATTAGCGTAAAAAATTAAAGAAGAAGAAAGAAAAAGAAAATTTGGGGCTTACCTCCACCCAAAAAAGGTAGACGGCAGCCCCCAAGATGTTGAATTAGGGTTTAGGTTTTTCTTTTTTAGAGAGAGAATGAGAGAGAGAGAGAGAATTTTTCCTTTATAACGTGAATAATTTTATTATTGAAAAACATAACATCAATTCACGTGGCTATATACATGATGTAATTTTTTTGGAAAATATATCTTACAAATAAATACTCTGTATCAAACAAGGTGATTTGTTAAATAAAATAGCAAGTTCGGGTTTGAGAGTAAGAGGTAGTATAATGTGTGTTTTATACAAGGGTTTAGGAGGTTACTCTAGTGTAATGTTTGTGACATTTAGTAATATAACTGAAGGGCTACAGATTGTTATCGTATATTACCGTGGGTTTTGGATTGGTATTTAATTCGACACAGTTGTGCTGGTACTATTATTATAGTGAATTCTAGTTTATTTGGTTAGTGAGTTTTCTTCCTATTTGGAAAGTTTTGCCTAGAGTATGAATCCCTCAGATTTGTCAAACAAACACTTGCTATGGGTTTGACTCATTCAATATCTATACCTCATATCTTGTGTTTGAACCAAACACCCTTTTACTCGATATGTAACTAATCAACCTAACTTACACGAATTCACATACAAATTTACTTTTTTCACATACACTTTTTCACTAAATTTCCATACAATACCCTCAAATCTAAAACCTAACCAAAGTACCTTTTTTGTCTACCTTTTACCCTAAAATCTAATCTAATTGCGAAAAAACTTGAATTGATCTTAAATTCTCTAATTAGTGAAGTATACTGTAATTTATGTAATTTATAAAAGCTTTAATCATAGAATTATACAAAACTAAACATGCTTTCATAATAAAATAAAAACTAATTACGGTATTTTTAAAGTCGCCTCTTATTATACAAAACTACAACTGAGCTTCAAAAACTAAGCGAGAAGTATCACATATGGAGTTTAAATTTTTACAAGAGGGAAGCATTAAGATTTTTTTTACAATGAGATTTAATTATGGTAATTTGTTTTGGAAAAATTTATGATTTAAGAATTATATTATATTATGAGTATTTTTACATTTGACCAAGTAATTTACATTTAATTTAATAAGTTATTTACTTCATATCTTGTTGAGTTGGGAGGATATTGTAAATTTAGTCAACTACTTTAAAACAGAATTCCTAAAATTGATGTTTTAACATGAACTTACTTCAAAATTGTTGTAAAATGACCAATTTATTCAATTTAAAATCAATCGGTAATTGAATTAGTTCATTAACTATAAACTATTCAATAAACCTTCATTTTCTCAACGAGAGAAATCTCACGGTACAGCATGAGAAAAATCCTCGATATTAAAGAGTGTTAGGAATATTTATGGGTGTAACTGATTTAACTATTCTGAGTCATATGCAGTGAATGAGTGTTTAGTGCAATATTGATTATAGCAGTGAATGAGTGTTTAGTGCAATATTGATTGTATTGTTTGTATTAACACTTATGCATAGGGGTGAGCAAAACCGTATACCCGGTACGGTTTTGAAAACCGTATCGGGTATACGGTTTTAAAAATCGCAAAAATCACTATACGGATTCGATACGGTTTAACCGTATATACGGTTTTCGGGTACCCGGAAAAACCGTGCATATGGAATCCGTATATACGGATACGGTTTGAAGAGGAATGCCCAATTAAATATTGTAGTTATTCAAGTGATAATAATTACATCTAACATGTCTACATCTAATAAAAGACTAATTTTTTATTTATTAAGATATGTTTAGTAAAATAAGTCATACAAAACCATTAAGGGTAGAAGTTGAAAGCTGAACTTTGCGTTTCATTAATTTTTTTATACAAAAATTTCAAACCGTGTCAAAACCGTATATACGGTTTCCTTTTTGCCCGACCCGGATACGGTATAGTTTTGTGAAAACCGTATCGTATATACGGATTTCCGTATCGTATATACGGAAATTCGTATAATTCAAACCGTATACCGTATCGTATCCGTATTATAAAATCATATCGGAATTTTTTGCTCACCCCTACTTATGCATACTGTATCTATTTAAGCCAGTGGGCATTAATCAATAAGAACCAAGCTTTCCCCTTCATACGCTTATCATGGTACCGGAGATTTTTTTCCCAATTTCTGCACTAAAACCAACCAAAAAAAAGTATATACAATTACGCAAAACCATAGTTCAGCAACCATGGTTGAGAAGAATGAAACTTCTCCTGAATTTCCCAGAATCGACCCCTCAAACCCTTACTATCTCGGATCCCAAGATGGTCCGGGTGCAAAAATATCCCATATTATGCTTCGTTGTGACAACTACCACGACTGGCAACGCTCCATGACTATGTCTCTCAAAGCCAGGCGCAAGTTTTGATTCATCGATGGTTCCATTAAAAAACCCACGAGTAAATTAGATCTCGACAATTGGGAGGTTGTTAATTGTACACTTGTGAAATGGCTTCGCAATACAATCGATTCCTCCATTCTTGACACCGTGTCCTATGTGGCGGATGCATCGGTGTTATGGACGGAATTGAAAGCACAGTTGGACGTCGTTGATAGCACCAAAATTAACGGATTAAAAACTCAACTCAATAACTGTAAACAAACGAAAAGTATGGACGTAACCATTTACTATGGCAAATTAAAGTCCCTCTGGGATTCTCTTCTTGTGCACGAACCACCGTTTGATTGTAAGTGTGGAAAATGCGAATGCGAAATAGTCTTCGCTGCCCTTGAGCGTCTTGATTGTAACCACCCGGATTTAAAAATATAAATAACCTAGATAAATATAGCATATTATATTAAATATCATGGTGGCGGAAACACCATGACGATAAATTCGAGTGTTACCAAAATAAATAAAGCAACACTTAACTACGCATATATACAACTACTCTCGTTAATGGAAACTCGTCCAAAATAAAAACAACAAGGTTCGATTATTAAACATCATCTTTCTTATTTATTTTCTCTCTCTCTCTTAACCCATCCAAGACCAAGAAGCACATCAACCTGAAAAAATATCAACATCCACCATCAGTGGGGAGTAACTAGGAGTCCTCCCAGCCATGACTTAAGAAAATCAGGAAACAATTATGAACAAATAATAAGAGACAACATATAATCCATTTAAAATATGAAAACATGTGAACTTCATAAAATAAATCCAATATCAAGTAAATAATCACAAATGCGTAGGCAATATCAAGATATGAAAATAATAAAACATGATTCTTTAAAATGTGTCACCAATATTCAAATTCTTTATGTTAATTACATGATTATATGAAACATTGTGAAAAACGTGGTCATAATGAAAGGAAATAGAACCAATTTACCTGAATGATATATATAGAAGTGGTATAAACATCCAGAACTTGAACCATAATTACTTAGAAAAACACGAGATAAGAACGAGGACCGTCTAGAGCCATGAACCTGACCCTAAACCTCGATGTCATGAACCTGACACCAAGACAACCCTACGGTAGGTCACATAATAGTGAACCCATGCCTAAGACTGGCCAGACTCTCGAGGGACATAACAGTCTAGTTAAGGCGTAAATGTGCGGACCCTTAACTAGTCAAGGGTAAATGTGCGGACCCTTGTCCCCCAAACAACATATCCGTAGACTCATAAGAGTATCCAATAACAAGGACAGTCAACCCACAGCAGGCCATAAACCTGACCATGCTATGGTACTAGGTAGGCCATAAACCTGAACCTACCCAGTTTGGTATTGCTCATCTCAAGTAGACCATAAACCTGAATCTACTCGATATCTTATACTCTAGCTAAATCATATAAAAAATGGAACAAATTCCAAAGGATAACAAATGTGCACCATGAATAACATCATGTTAACATGCCAACACACTCATAACCAAGCGATAGATAATATCGGATCAAGTTCAACAATTGGTCGCCAAAGCTAGAGCATAAGTTCAACTTTTCTAATATAAAACAAAGACACTCATTTAAATATATAATTTATGCAAGATGATAACACAAAAAGTGTATACATGACATTTAGCTTTGTAGAAATAACAATCAATTCTTAACACAAATATTCATAATGAATTTCACGCACATTACATACGTCCTCTATCGTAAAATTCATAATTAATTCAAATAAAATCAAAATGATACAAGGCCAATTGGGTTGGATTAATAAGACTCTTAGGTACAATATTTGTCAAATAACCATTTCCAAATGACGAACGTAACAGAGATTTATAAATTGATCTTTACAGTATGTCATAGAACGTCGCACAAAAAGTATCGCTTCATAAAACGGGTTAAACAAATAATTTTGGAGCAAAGTAAAATACTAATATCATCTAAACTCTTCAAAGTTTAATTATAAAAATTACCCAGAAACATTTCAAAGTATAAAAATGGTTTTAGAAACAATCTTTGAGCTACTGTCCGTTTCGCGAGTATTTCAGCGCGTTGTTCGTAAACATTTTATTGTGAACAAACGACGTGTAAGAAAATTACAAAATTTTAGAGGTAGACTTTAGACTTAAAATAAATATGAGTCTCTTTTTAACTTTTTCAGAGAAAGACATTTTAAGATGGAGAAATAAATTAAATAAAAACATTCCACAATAAACTACTTAACCCAATTTTATAATTTTATCTTAAAGGGCATGTAATAGGCGATTTTATGCATAAATAAATAAATAATTAAGAAAAATATGTCAGAAACATTAATAATTTATTTTTCATATTTATATTTCAGAATATACCTAAAAATAATTTATAATTTATTTATTTCTATTTATTTATTATTCAACACAATTTAACTTTATTTTTGGATTAATTAGCCATAAAATTCATAAATAATTATAAAAATTAATAATTCGACATGCAATATTTTCATATACTAAAATAAGTCATCCTAAGATGAAAAATTCAAGTTTCACATTTATTTTTATAATTTACATATTTACTAGAGATTAATTGCCGAAAACACGAATATATATTAAATAAGAGCAATAATAATTATAAAAATAAAATAATCAACTTAAATACTATAAATATAATTATGTACCAGAATAAAAAATCAAATGTATAATTTTCGAAATTTTAATTTATGTTTTATATATTTCTAGATGATTATCCCAAAAAAACGTAATTAAATATCAAATAACAACAATTAAACATATAATAAATTTGGGACTCAAATAAACACATGAAAACTCATAAATAATGATAATAAATCAGAATATAATCAAAAATTTAATTTTCATAATTATCTATATATTTTATACACTAATTAGATTGTTAAATCGCATAAAACACAATTAAATCGTAAAAATTATTAAATACTTATAAATTCATCACAAATAATAAAAATTACTATTTATTTATATAAATCATGAATTTCATATATTCCCATGTTTTAAACATCATATATATTATCAATCTTGTTATAAACTCATAAAAGCACGTGAAAATCAAAAATCATAGAAAGGAGAAAACCTAGTTACCTTGCTAGAGATTATATTAGTAAATAAGTAGAATAATATTATAAGATCAACCCAAATGATCTTCCTCAACCAAGGTCTCTTACTCACCTCCTTGATCAAACATAAAAAAATTAAAACAATTAATCAAATAGTACTCTAAATAAACTTGCATAAAGAAAGTGAGAAATAAGTAATGACTTACACTTACTAAAGGATAAGATAAAATAGATGTGAAAAATGAAAGAGATGAATGTTGGAGATGGGTGAGGAACCTCACGTTGAAAATAGAGAAGAAGTGAGATATTTTTGTGTTGGGTAAGTTGTGATTTGTAGAGTGAGTAGATAGTGTAGGCTTTAGGATACTAATTTAAGATTTTAGGCACATGGCTATGAAGACTTTGGGTACCAAGGGACCAATTTTTCAACTTAGCATATGCATATGTAATGATTACACAAGGTGTGTGATGATTACATAAGGTTAGTGATGATTACACAATGTGGGTGATGATTATACAAGGTGGAGGAAGTAGAACGAAATGCGTTTCCTGTCGGCGGATTTCTGCGACAGTCTTCCGTATTTTAGACATAATTTCCTCCACAGAAATGAGATTAAGGTGATTTCGGTGGCGTTGGAAAGCTAAGAGAAAGAGCTAAAACTTTTATTTTATAGTCGGGAGACATAAATGTACCGAAAACATCTTAAAATTAGCATCAATGACAAAGTAGTTATTCGCAAGTTTAAGGAGTGTAAGTTTAAGACGGGTATTTGGATTTTCATTGTCGTAAAAGGTAGATTTTGGATGTGATTTTCTTTCTTGTGGATCATTCTTATTATTTAAAATAAGATTTTAATTATATAGGATGATGTAAAAATTACGGGGTGTTACAACTCTACCCCCTTAAGAAAAGTTTCGTCCTCGAAACTTGAAATTCAAAGAAGGTCAAAACAAGGTAGGAGTTACAAGTGATCATCCACAGAAATCACCTTAAAATCCTAACCGTTGCGCACTCTGATCACTACCAAACAAAAAGTATAGAGACATATATCACATCCTCGATGTTAGTATCATTGTCACACACTGTACAACCTCAAAAGTCACGTTAAACTAATTTATTCCCAAAAAGGTCATTTTTATTTATTTATCTCGATACGATCTTCGTTATCGTAAACTACAATTTTTTTTTTCCACATGCATCACCTATAAACATGTGGTTAGCACTCATAAAGTCCATCACACCTCATATGCCAAAATATCAGTGGTTGTCTCACTTTTCACCAAGAGTACTCAACATCATTACGTAAAACAGCATAATCTACAACAGTTCATCTTACGAACTACTAACTTCTAGTCTCCATATTCCAAATATTCTTCCACCATCATTAACCATTTTTAAACAATATATGACCTCTCATAAACTTATTACTATTTCTCCGAGTCTAAAAACTTTCAACAACCACTTCAATTATAGTTTACCATTCACCACAAGATACGACATTGACCAAAGCTTAACAAGATATTCTCTAAACTAGGAAAATATTTCCATTGAGAAAACTACTTCTATATACAACTCTTAACCTCAAAAAACTTTTATATAAAATCTCTCTAGTTCTCAAAATATAAATAATTTCCAAAGTCACTAATCTCAAACTTCAATCTCATTACCAAATCATTAGTCGTACTCACCAGACCAAAATTTCCTTTGAACACTTATCATCATGACTTTCCTAAGAACCCAAAAACTATACACTTTTAATAAGGTAGTACCCATTATACCACAATACATTTTCCAACAATAACGTATTTCCATCAAAGCATAATAAGATCACCTTAAAAATGTTATTAAATGTGCTCCTTAAAAAAAATTAATCATATAGCCTCAATGTATAACTTACTATCCATGAACATTATCTTTACATCACAAAACCTCCACAAGACCGCATAAATCTATGTCCTTCAAATAATCACTCTTACTTTTAAATGAATTTCCTTATATCTTAAGTTTGCCTTTTTAAACTCGGACAGAATAAGCAAACATCTATGTATTATCACAGTAATAACATCCTCAACCCTTCAAAACTCATAAAAAAACCTTTAATACTCCTCAAAAACATTATATGTCATCCAAATTCATACTCTCATTCAACAATGTTACTATATTTTTAATCTCCAATGACCAAACACCAAACTCGAAGATAAAACATTCCTCACCAAAGGATTCAAGCTCCCACTATGAGATGATCACAAGTAGCTCTAAAGATATTTCAAACATTTTCAAATTACCACGGAAGAATAAATAACTTGAAAAGCAAAATAAATGTTTTCGTGTAAGAACAGAAGGTAAAATACCACATTCTTTTGGGAAGTAAAACCTTAGAGATAAATCAACGTAAAAAGGATAATTACAAAAGTCCAAAGAAGAAGGAACTGAAGTTGAAATAAAGAATAAATAGAGAGTAACGATCGATTAAACAGACAGAGAACAAAGATAAATAAGAAACTTTTGGTCTAAAGACTCAAATAGAAAATTTATGGTTAACACGTATAAGAATGACAAGAATGGACGACTCCAAAAACAAATCTATAAACACCAAGATGACAACTTAAGAAAAGATAAATAAAGCACGATAACCAGGGTCTTACAATTCTCGTACAATCATCACTTAAGGAAACGATGTCTCGGAACATCCTTTCATCATATCTCCATAATACCTCAGCACCAACATATCTCTATATAATTGCCCCTTTACAAACGTTACTTTCCACAAATTATCAATTCTCAAGATCATAACCTCTCAAGACTATCAACTCTCAAGTCCTTTGACCGTCAAAAACTCCTTCTAGTTACACTTAATGAATCAGTCCATAACAATCTCTACACCCCCAAAGATATGAACACCACGATCCATCATAATCATCGCCAACATGGTCGTTCACTAAGTCAACGCTAGAACACTTTGACATTAACATCTCACAATTACATAAATTACAGGGGTTTTTTTTCCAATCAATCATTAAGGGTAAGATCAGTAATAACTCCTCAACGGATGAATCAAAATCATTTCATGACTTACTAATAGTCATTAATGATTCTTACTCCTCAAATATTGTATCCCCATTAAAGGCGAGCACAGTCTCAAGAATTCCCAACGTGCTCAATCTAAACTCGAGGATAACATTCAATTCATTTCCAACATTCTATCGATCTATCCAAAAATAACTGGGATAAAGTTTTCCTTTAACACATAACAAAAATCCAATAATTCTAAGCATTAAGAGCATAAGCCACAATATTCCCAAATAATACCATGAGATAAACCGACTCATTATGTCTCACTCCGTGTGAAACTACCAAACTAAAATTATACGTCTTATGCAACATACCAACTACTCTCTATCCTCAATAAGGATTCCCTCAAGTACAAAAGAACTTAACAACCACTTATCACAAATGAGACTTCATCCTAACAACAATTATTCCTAAAATAAAGTTCGTCTCAACAACCTCTAATCTCAATAGAAAACTTCTTCTTAACTACCTCAAATCTCAAAGTAAATTCTCTCGTTACCAAACTCATAATAATAAACCCTTTTTTCTTTCATACTTGACCTTCGAAATCTGCCAACCAATCCTAACTTGTTGCCTAAAAATCCAAATCCCAAGGGAATATCAAACCACAATTACCTTAAAAAGCGACAACACCACGAAGTAATCCAGAAGGATGAAAGTGCGATAAGAGTAAGTCTCGGGTTATCGAGGATCAAAAGTATTGACGACATATATAAAAAAATGCATGACACGTGACACGTAACACATAACATGCAAAGGACATTTACAAAATTGACCAACTTTAAAATCAATAAAGCATGCTTGAAAAAATTATACATGAACAAAACATTTCTACAATTAATGACGAAACGTAACATCAAGACATAAACAACACAAATACAAGGCAAAAACATTTAATACAATCATAATGATGTGAAACAGTAAAACATAAACAAACAAGTATTTAAACAACCCATGTATTACAGTTAAAATCGATATAGACCACTAAGGCATAAACAAACATGTACTTGAACAACACATGTAATACAATTAACAACGATATAAAACATTAAGACATAAATAAACAAGTCCTTAATGTTTCTACCCCACTCTCGTTTAGTCATAATTAATCCTTAATTTAGTTTTATTTCATTCCGAGAGTGTTGGGAGCGTCATGGCTCTGATACCAACTGTAACCACCCGGATTTAAAAATGCAAATAAGCTAGATAAATATAGCATATCATATTAAATATCATGGTGGCGGAAACACCATGACGATAAATCCGATTGTTACCAAAATAGATAAAGCAACACTTAACTACGCATACAACTACTCTCGTTAATGGAAACTCGTCCAAAATAAAAACAACAAGGTTCGATTATTAAACATCATCTTTCTTATTTATTTTCTCTCTCTCTTAACCCATCCAAGACCAAGAAGCACATCAACCTGAAAAAAATATCAACATCCACCGTCAGTGGGGAGTAACTAGGAGTCCTCCCAGCCATGACTTAAGAAAATCAGGAAACAATTATGAACAAATAATAAGAGACAACATATAATCCATTTAAAATATGAAAACATGTGAACTTCATAAAAGAAATCAAATATCAAGTAAATAATCACAAATGCGTAGGCAATATCAAGACATGAAAATAATAAAACATGATTCTTTAAAATGTGTCACCAATATTCAAATTCTTTATGTTAATTAAATGATTATATGAAACATTGTGCAAAACGTGGTCATAATGAAAGGAAATAGAACCAATTTACCTGAATGATATATATAGAAGTGGTATAAATATCCAGAACTTGGACCATAATTACTTAGAAAAACACGAGATAAGAACGAGCACCGTCTAGAGCCATGAACCTGACCCTAAACCTCGATGTCATGAACCTGACACCAAGACAACCCTACGGTAGGTCACATAATAGTGAACCCATGCCTAAGACTGGCCAGACACTCGAGGGACATAACAGTCTAGTTAAGGCATAAATTTGCGGACCCTTAACTAGTCAAGGCGTAAATGTGCGGACCCTTGTCCCCCAAACGACATATCCGTAGACTCATAAGAGTATCCAATAACAAGGACGGTCAACCCACAGCAGGCCATAAACCTGACCATGCTATGGTACTAGGTAGGCCATAAACCTGAACCTACCCAGTTTGGTATTGCTCATCTCAAGTAGACCATAAACCTGAATCTACTCGATATCTTATACTCTAGCTAAACCATATAGAAAATGGAACAAATTCCAAAGGATAACAAATGTGCACCATGAATAACATCATGTTAACATGCCAACACGCTCATAACCAAGCGATAGATAATATCGGATCAAGTTCAACAATTGGTCGTCAAAGCTAGAGCATAAGTTCAACTTTTCTAATATAAAACAAAGACACTCATTTAAATATATAATTTATACAAGATGATAACACAAAAAGTGTATACATGACATTTAGCTTTGTAGAAATAACAATCAATTCTTAACACAAATATTCATAATGAATTTCACGCACATTACATACGTCCTCTATCGTAAAATTCATAATTAATTCAAATAAAATCAAAATGATACAAGGCCAATTGGGTTGGATTAATAAGACTCTTAGGTACAATATTTGTCAAATAACCATTTCCAAATGACGAACGTAACAGAGATTTATAAACTGATCTTTACAGTATGTCATAAAACGCCGCACAAAAAGTATCACTTCATAAAATGGGTTAAACAAATAATTTTGGAGCAAAGTAAAATACTAATATCATCTAAACTCTTCAAAGTTTAATTATAAAAATTACCCAGAAACATTTCAAAGTATAAAAATGGTTTTAGAAACAATCTTTGAGCTACTGTCCGTTTCGCGAGTATTTCAGCGCGTTGTTCGTAAACATTTTATTGTGAACAAACGACGTGTAAGAAAATTACAAAATTTTAGAGGTAGACTTTAGACTTAAAATAAATATAAGTCTCTTTTCAACTTTTTCAGAGAAAGACATTTTAAGATGGAGAAATAAATTAAATAAAAACATTTCACAATAAACTACTTAACCCAATTTTATAATTTTTTCTTAAAGGGCATGTAATAGGCGATTTTATGCATAAATAAATAAATAATTAAGAAAAATATGTCACAAACATTAATAATTTATTTTTCATATTTATGTTTCAGAATATACCTAAAAATAATTTATAATTAATTTATTTCTATTTATTTATTATTCAACACAATTTAACTTTATTTATGGATTAATTAGCCATAAAATTCATAAATAATTATAAAAATTAATAATTCGACATGCAATATTTTCATATACTAAAATAAGTCATCCTAAGATAAAAAATTCAAGTTTCACATTTATTTTTATAATTTACATATTTACTAGAGATTAATTGTCGAAAACACGAATATATATTAAATAAGAGCAATAATAATTATAAAAATAAAATAATCAACTTAAATACTATAAATATATTTATGTACCAGAATTAAAAATCAAATGTGTAATTTTCGAAATTTTTAATTTTTGTTTTATATATTTCTAGATGATTATCCCAAAAAAACGTAATTAAATATCAAATAACAACAATTAAACATATAATAATTTTGGGACTCAAATAAACACATGCAAACTCATAAATAATGATAATAAATCAGAATATAATCAAAAATTTAATTTTCATAATTATCTATATATTTTACACACTAATTAGATTGTTAAATCGGATAAAACACAATTAAATCGTAAAAATTATTAAATACTTATAAATTCATCACAAATAATAAAATTACTTTTTATTTATATAAATCATGAATTTCATATATTCCCATGTTTTAAACATCATATATATTATCAATCTTGTTATAAACTCATAAAAGCACTTGAAAATCAAAAATCATAGAAAGGAGAAAACCTAGTTACCGTGATAGAGATTATATTAGTAAATAAGTAGAATAATATTATAAGATCAACCCAAATGATCTTCCTCAACCAAGATCTCTTGCTCACCTCCTTGATCAAACATTAAAAAATTAAAACAATTAATCAAATAGTACTCTAAATAAACTTGGATAAAGAAAGTGAGAAATAAGTAATGACTTAGACTTACTAAAGGATAAGATAAAATAGAAGTGAAAAATGAAAGAGATGAATGTTGGAGATGGGTGAGGAAGCTCACGTTGAAAATGGAGAAGAAGTGAGATATTTTTGTGTTGGGTAAGTTGTGATTTGTAGAGTGAGTAGATAGTGTAGGCTTTAGGATACTAATTTACGATTTTAGGCACATGGCTATGAAGACTTTGGGCACCAAGGGACCAATTTTTCAACTTAGCATGTGCATATGTAATGATTACACAAGGTGTGTGATGATTACATAAGGTTAGTGATGATTACACAATGTGGGTGATGATTATACAAGGTGGAGGAAGTAGAACGAAATGCGTTTCCTGTCGGCGGATTTCTGCGACAGTCTTCCGTATTTTAGGCATAATTTCCTCCATAGAAATGCGATTAAGGTGATTTCGGTGGCGTTGGAAAGCTAAGAGAAAGAGCTAACACTTTTATTTTATAGTCGAGAGACATAAATGTACCGAAAACATCTTAAAATTAGCATCAATGACAAAGTAGTTATTCGCAAGTTTAAGGAGTGTAAGTTTAAGACGGGTATTTGGATTGTCATTGTCGTAAAAGGTAGATTTTGGATGTGATTTTCTTTCTTGTGGATCATTCTTATTATTTAAAATAAGATTTTAATTATATAGGATGATGTAAAAATTACGGGGTGTTACATTGATAATGTATGCTTGCACCAATATTTTTATGGTCTGGATTCCACCTAATACGGTAATGTTAGGTCCTAACAGTTTCAATTCGATCCTTTCCCTAGTCTAAGCCGTGCCTATAGTATCGTCGTTCAACAGGAACGATTGAAAACTGAGTCTAACCCGGATGTATCTGAAGTTGCTGCCTTTGCTGTCCCTCATTCATCTGTCGATTGGAGGCTATTACGCGGTCAGGAGAAAGGTGCACAACGTCCAATGTTCTGCTCCTTCTGTGAAACCCGGGGCCATGAAGTTTTTGGTTGTTTTTTCAAATCAAAAAGGTTCCCAGATTGATGAGGTGAGAGACCAAGAACGGTGGCTGAGTATCGTCGTTGGCGCAAGGAAGTGGCTCGTGGGAAGGACTCGGGTGCTGCCTCGAGTTCCGGTTCAGGCCGTGACAAGGAGCCTGTGACGGAAGTAAATGCCGTTATCTCAGGCGCTAGTGCTCATTCCCTCCTTTTTAACGACCGTCTCAGTGGTATGTGCTCTTGGATACTTGACACAGGAGCCTCTAATCATGTTACAGGTACTCTCCAATATTTGGAGGACAGTTATACGATTCCAGGCCGACTCGTTTGTCTCCCTAACGGACAACAAGTTGTGTCAACAACAATGGGTTCTGTATATATAAATCCTTCTGTCACTCTGCACAAAGTGCTATTTGTTCCAAGTTTAAAGTTCAACTTGATTTCTATATCTCAACTTACGACAACCAGTAATTATTGTTTTGAATTCTCCAAAAATTCTTGTCTTATACAGGACCATTCCTTGAGGACGACGATTGGAGTCGGTGAGCTAGGGGATGGACTTTATTGGATTTGTGCAGGGGCGCGACCTTTGGCGGTTCATAGTATAACTGATCAAGGTATTTTTGAGCCTTGGCATAAGCGTCTGGGGCACCCATCAGATAAAGTCGTCAAGACAATTTTGTCTTTGGGTAGTTTAATTTGCAATATTGTGACACGTGTTACTTTGCGAAACAACACCGTAATACTTTTACTTTGAATAAAAAACGTGCTTCTGATATCTTTGAATTGATACATTGTGATTTGTGGGGTTCCTATCGTGTTGCATCATCGTGTGGGGCACGATATTTTCTAACAATTGTGGATGACTACTCCCGTGCTACGTGGGTCTATTTGTTACTTGATAAAGTTGAGGTTACAGATATGTTCATGAGCTTTATTAATATGGTTCATACTCAATTTGACAAAAGCATTAAAACAGTGCGTAGTGATAATGGACGGAATTCAATTGTATGGCGGGTATTTTTTCTCTAACGGTATTCACTTTGAGACTTCTTGTGTCGGCACGCCTCAACAAAACGGGCGTGTTGAACGAAAGCACCAACATATATTGAATGTAGCACGGGCCCTTCGATTTCAATGTAATTTACCTCTATCTTTTTGGGGTGAATGTGTTCTTTCCGCTGCTTATTTGATTGATCGCACCCCTACACCATTGCTTCATCATAAGACAGCCTATGAATACTTGTACGGGAAACCGCCGAATTATACAAATTTACGGGTCTTTGGGTGTCTCTGTTTTGCGCATAATCAAAATACTAAAGGCGATAAATTTGCAAAAAGAGGTCGTAAGTGTGTGTTTGGTGGGTATCTTCACAATAAGAAGGGGTGAAAATTATTTGATCTTGAAATGAAATCACATTTTGTGTCTCGAGATGTTGTTTTTCACGAAAACGTGTATCCGTTCCATGACCCACATGACACTCCTGCTTCTAATACTCTTGCACCTGAACTTTATGACTCGGATACGGAAGTTTCTGAAATGGCACAACCTGGACGCAGCCCAGGCCCTGTCACCGAACCCATAACTCCCCCAGACACGGGTCCTGAGGCTGATAATGTCACTGCCTCTGAAGCGGTATTTGATGTTGCTACTGCCGGTACCACGGATGCAACAATGGGTCGTGGTCAACGACTGTAATTCCCTAATTCGAGACTTCGTGGCTATGTGTCTCGAGACCGCAAAAAGTCCATCCCCGCAATCAAGCGAACCGAGCTCTCCAAAGTCGCCCTCAGGTACGTCCTATGCTCTCACTAATTACGTTGATTGCCATAATTTCTCGATCAAACACATCGCTGTTTTCTAGCAGCTGTCACAGCTGGTGTTGAACCTCCGACTTTCAAAGAAGCCATAAAATAAAAAGAATGGTGTGAAGCTATGAAATCTGAAATTGATGCTTTGGAAAGGAATGGGACATGGGAACTCACAACACTTCCTCCCGATAAAAAAGCTCTTGGGTGTCGGTGGATATATAAAATCAAATATCAGTCCAATGGTACAATTGAGCGTTACAAAGCACATCTTGTAGCATTTGGGAATCACCAAGTAGAAGGCTTGGACTTTAGTGAAACTTTCGCCCCGGTTGTCAAAATGATTACAGTACGAACTTTTCTTGTCGACGCAACAATTAATAAATGGGAGCTTCACCAAGTGGATGTACATAAAGCTTTTCTACATGGTGAATTGGAGGATGAAGTGTTCATGAAAATTCCTCCGGGTTTCAGTCGTGGGGAAGATCGGCAAGTCCGTCGTCTCAAAAAGTCCTTATACGGTTTACGCCAAGCACCACGTTGTTGGTTCGCCAAACTCTCTTCGGCTCTAAAAGAATACGGTTTCAAGCAATCCTATTCGGACTATTCCCTTTTTGTTTACTCGCAATGGCAGGTACGTCTTTACATTCTCATTTATGTAGACGATCTTGTCATTACGGGAAATGACTCTACCGTTGTTGCTCAATTCAAGTCGTTTTTGGGGAATTGTTTTCACATGAAGGACTTGGGTCCTCTTAAATACTTCCTTGGTCTCGAAATCGCACGGAGTACCAAGGGCATCTTTGTTAGCCAACGAAAATACACGTTAGACATCATCTTCGAGGCTGGCCTTCTCGGCTGCAAGCCATCTGTCACCCCCATAGAACAGCACCATACTCTCGGTTCTGCTACAGGGCTGATTCTTGAAGATGTGGAGTCTTATCGTTGTTTGGTCGGAAAACTAGTGTATTTATCTGTCACTCGGCCGGATGTGTCTTATGCGGTACACATTCTTTCTCGCTTTCTTCAACAGCCACGACAGGAGCATATGGATGTCGCATTAAGGGTGGTCCGTTATCTTAAAGTTAACCCGGGGCAAGGGATTTTGTTGAGTGCTAAAGTAAAGCGGTCATTACGGGTTTGTGTGACTCGGACTGGGGTGGCTTCCCCACATCACGCAAATCTGTCTCCGGGTGGTTCATTTTTCTGGGTCACTCACCTATATCGTGGAAGACGAAGAAGCAAACCACGGTATCCCTTTCCTCAGCCGAAGCCGAATATCGGTCCATGGCTAACATATTGTGAGAATTAAAATGGTTAAAGAGTCTCCTTCTTGATTTTGGTGTCTCTTTATCGTCTCCTATGCACATCTTTAGTGATAGTAAATCCGCTATTGATCTTGCTCACAATCCCGTATTTCATGAGCGTACCAAACATATCGAAATAGATTGTCATTTCATTCGCGATGCTATTCTTGAAGGCCTTGTCACTACGGCTATGTATCCACCACTACGCAATTAGCCGGCATATTTACCAAAGCATTGGGAGCACCTTAATTTCAGTCTCTTCTCCGCAAGCTGGGTATTCTTGATCTCCATACTCCAACATGAGGGGGGTGTTAGGAATATCTATGGGTGTAACTGATATTTTTAACTATTCTGAGTCATATGCAATGAATGAGTGTTTAGTGCAATATTGATTATAGCAGTGAATGAGTGTTTAGTGCAATATTGATTGTATTGTTTGTATTCACACTTATGCATACTGTATCTATTTAAGCCAATAAGCCAGTGGGCCCTAATCAATAAGAACCAAGCTTTCTCCTTCATACGATTATCAAAGAGGCAACAAACAATAATATTGCTCAATGCATCCTTGAGTTTTGTTATGTGTACATGAACAAATAATAAGCTTACGTATATTAGCGAGGAAGTGGTAAATGACCCCTTAAATTTGCTATAATGTGAGATTAACCCCTTTAACTTTGTTTTGGAGTAAATTGTCCATTAACTTTACTA
Source organism: Silene conica (assembly GCA_029255685.2). Lineage (NCBI taxonomy): Eukaryota > Viridiplantae > Streptophyta > Magnoliopsida > Caryophyllales > Caryophyllaceae > Silene > Silene conica. The sequence continues at coordinate 57,446,864 of CM055313.2, forward strand.
TAAAGTGAAATTAAGCACTTTCTATTTTTCCGCTCAAAATCTCACCGGATTTTTCAATTTCTCATCAATGTCTCGTATCAATGTACGTAATATGTATAAATTCCACTCTACATTATACTTTAATATTTTATACATATAGATATGTACTTATACCGTCTTATTTTATTAGATGTCAACAAGTCCTATGTACAACTATCTTACTTTCCAAAAAAAAATTAATCTCTCTTGTTTTGTGTTAAACAGGTTTTTAAAACCTAATTAGTAATTATATACAAAACTTGAACTATATATGCAGTAGATTCAAATTAATTAAAGACGGAAAAGATTGATTATTTACCTTTAGGAAAGTGTACGTACAGACAATGGCGGAGACAGAGACAGAGAGGATACAGACATGATAGCAACAAAGGCAAAAACTAGAGAGACGAAGTTTCACAAAGAGACGGAAATTATGGTAGATGAAAGAGATATCAGATAACTATATCAATTTTAGTATAAAAGTAATATACGTACATAATGTAAGTATATTTATTCTTATTTATGTAACATATACAATTTGATGAGAGATTGAAAAATCCGATGAGATTTTAATCGGAAAAATAGAAGATGCTTAATTTCACTTTATAGTAAAGTTAAGGGGTAAATTACTTCAAAGCAAAGTTAAGGGGGTTATGTGGGGAATAAAGCATGTATTCGCCCTAAACTTGCAGGATTATAATGAAAATTACAGTTGTGATTATTGTCATAAGATAAATAAAAACATGAAAAAGAATACAACCTTGGGTCCTTGCTTGAATAGGCCTAAGAACAGGAATTAAAGTAAATTCCCTCCTATAACTTGCACCCAAGACTTGATTGAGATGATGCCGCGTGTGCTAGAAAATACTCTCCAATTGCCTTGCAATATGGAGAGAGCTATTGAGGTTTTAGATGTGAGATCTGAGTTTTTGGGAGAAGAATGCTCTCAAAAACCCTAATTGTGAGAATTATGATTCAAAAGTTACTGACATAAGGAGAAGGACTCTCCTTATGTGGCAATCGGGTGGGTCGGCCGAATTAGGGTGAGAGTGGGCTTTCTCCACTCTTACCTTATTCCTTTGCATGATTCGACCCGTTTTGCTAAATATTATTTGCGGGATTTTTATTATAAATCGCATACGTGTTATCAGATATTAATGCAGTCGATGTATTACTAATGGTCTGATAAAATTACGATATTGTATAATTACCAAAATTAATATAATTGTTTATATTAATACGCGAAATTAATATTTAATTAAATATAACTGCTTATATTTAATTTACGAATTAAACATGTAATCCGTATTAGCTAAAATTATTTAATCCGTATTAAATAATAATCTCAACATCTTATTGACTCATTTAATAGTCAATACCTCTGACTAACTGTTTAGTCGTATCCGGCATAAATGTGATTGTATTTTCATACCTTCACATCTCTTAAACGTGTCCTATAGGTGTGACGTATAGGGACCAGTTGATCACCGCCATCCGTATGACAATAACGTCAAACTTATCTAGCAAGCCAACCATTATTGATAAACGTGGATCAACTGATAATAATACTGAAGTATGCCCTTGTGATCCTTAAAGAGATTTAATAAGTCATTGTACTTAATTGTCAAGGACACCAGCCCCAACAATCTCCCACTTGTCCGTACAAGGGTATGTCCAATGACGTTATCACACTACATGTGGAGGACACAAGGCTCCAACAAACTCCCACTTGTCCGTACAAGTGTAGGTGCGATAACCGATTCTCATATCCTTTTAAAATTTCTCCCACTCAATGTAAGACAATTTGCAAATCCGCATTCGCAAAGGTCGTATCTCACAAGCGATCTGTATCAAGAGTGCTTTCCCCGACTAGAGAGTAACTTAACTGATAAAACAAATCTGTATTCGAGCATGGCCATGCATTTCAGTTACTACTCCTCGAGTGGCCCTGAGAAATGATAAAATCCTGATAAGGGTTTGGATATTTCCCTCAACTCAAATCCTGCTGATATCGCGCAGCATGAAATAACCCAGAAAAAATCCTCTTGGCCCCTGTTACGATGACCGTGGGAAAGAAACCAAAGTTACCCAAAATCTGTCTTAATCTCAAGAGACAGTTGAAAGTCAAAAGACTCGACTCTAAGGAACACTATGGAGGTCCTATCCACGACCTGGCACCCAATGTTATAAAACATTTAGGATTCCATAACGTTGTCACGGGGTGACCTACGAGATATCCGTATAACTCGCCTTTGTGATTGGTCAGTCATCCGCGTGACTTATGGCTCGTTGAACCCACCATCAACCAACGTCACAAAATGATTACCTGAGTTATCAGCTCAAGTGGGTAATCAAGGACTAAAACGATGTAATGTTATTCGGTTCACTTTGTGGTGTTCAAAATTGGCGTACAATTCCACATGAAAAACAAAACATTATATATTATAACAATGAGGTTGAATAGAGTACACGAGAAAATTAATTATTACATGAATTCATAAAAGAGTACTACAACTTAGGAACACATCTAATTCCCATGGAATGAATGTGCCCTTCATGCTTATCACGTGGTAATGCTTTTGTGAGAGGATCAACTATGTTGTCATCCGTAGCGATCTTATCAATAAATATCTCCTTTTACGCGGACTCAGATGTAGAATCTGCTGTAACACTTTGTTTAGAACTTTTCCAGCTGACAGCAGCGCCATTAAGAGTAAAAACGAATCCAGACTGCGATTTCGAGTCGTCTCGATCCGTTTGGAAGCTAGCGTCTGCGTAACCCGTGGCGCAGAGCGTCGAGTCGCCTCCGTAAGCAATCCCCAATCTTTAGTCCTCCTTAGGTACTTAAGAATGTTTTTCACGACCATCCAGTGTAGATCACCTGGATGAGCTTGGAATCGACTGGTCATACTCAATGCATATGCAACGTCTGGACGTGTGCATATCATGGCATACATGATCGATCCTATTGCCGAAGCATAAGGAATCCGACTCATGCGCTCTTTCTCTTCCAATGTCTTAGCTTCTTGAGACTTGCTCAAGTGAAGCCCAGTTGTCATAGGAAGGAACCCTTTCTTGGAGTTCGTCATGCTGAATCTCTCTAGAATCTTATCTATGTAAGACTCCTGACTGAGAGACAACATCCGTCGTGATCTATCCCTGTAGATACGGATGCCCAAAATTCTTTGTGCCTCTCCCAGATCTTTCATCTGGAAATGGTTTTTCAATCATGCTTTAACCTAAGAAAGGAGAGGTATGTCATTCCCAATCAAGAGTATGTCGTCGACATACAGTACTAGGAATACAATCTTGCTCCCACTCGACTTGATATAGAGACATGGTTCCTCGACTGATCGAACGAATCCATTCTCTTTTATCACTTGGTCGAAGCGATGATTCCAACTCCGCGATCCTTGCTTAAGTCCATAGATGGAACGCTTAAGCTTGCAAACCTTCTTAGGATGTTCTGGATCAATAAAACCCTCGGGTTGTACCATGTACAACTCTTCCTCCAAATAACCGTTTAAGAAGGCGGTTTTAACGTCCATTTGCCATATTTCATAGTCATGAAATGCGGCTATCGCTAAGATAATCCGAATGGAACGTAGCATGACTACGGGTGCAAAGATCTCATCGTAGTGCAAGCTTGACACTTGGGTGAAACCTTTAGCAACTAGTCTTGCCTTATGGATGTCTTGTTTACCTTCCACGGCATGCTTTATTTTGTAAAGCCATTTGCATTGAAGGGGACGCACCTTTGCAGGTATGTCCAGAAGATCCCACACATTGTTCTCATACATGGAGTCCATCTCGGATTGCATGGCTTCTAGCCATAGCTTTGAGTCAGAACTGGTCATGGCACCTTTATAGGTTGAGGGTTCATTACCCTCTAGGAGTAAGACGTCATCCATATCATGTTCCTCGACCATACCAATGTATCTGTCCGGAGGAATGGAGACTCTTCCCGACCTCCTAGGTTCCTCAGGAATATCTACCGCAGCCTCGGTTGAAGGAACTGTTTCCTCCAGTGGTTGCTCGGTAGTTGGTTCTTGAACCTCCGATAAATCAAAGGTTCTATTACTCGACTTGTTCTCGAGAAATTCTTTCTCTAAGAACGTCGCACTAGCCGCAACAAAAACACGTTGTTCGGTTGGCGAGTAGAAGTAATGACCAAAAGTTCCCTTTGGATAGCCTATAAAGTATGTCTTGACCGATCGCGGGCCGAGCTTATCCTCGTGTCTCCACTTGACGTAAGCCTCGCAGCCCCAAACCCGAATAAAGGACAAGTTGGGGACCGTTCCCTTCCATAATTCATATGGAGTCTTGTCAACAGCTTTAGACAGACTTCGGTTAAGTATTAGAGCGGCCGACAAAAGAGCATAGCCCGACAATGAATCAGGCACAACGGTGTGACTCATCATGGATCGAACCATATCGAGTAAAGTTCGATTTCTCCGTTCGGACACACCATTTAATTGTGGTGTTCCAGGTGGAGTTAACTGTAGAACGATGCCACAGTCTTTAAGGTGTTGATCAAACTCGTGTGAAAGATACTCACCACCACGATCAGAACGTAGTGCTTTAATCTTTCTTCCCAGTTGGTTCTGCACCCGATTCTGGTATTCTTTGAACTTGTCAAAGGATTCACTTTTGTGCTTCATTAAGTAGACATAGCCATATCTACTCAAATCATCCGTGAAAGTGATGAAATACCTATAGCCTTCTCGTGCGTTGATCGACATAGGGCCACATACGTCCGTATGTATGAGTCCTAATAGGTTGGCAGCGCGCATTCCAACACCTTTGAAGGAAATACGAGTCATCTTACCGATGAGACATGATTCACACGTGCCATATGATTCGAAATCAAAGGGCGAGATAGCTCCATTCTGTATGAGCTGTTTCACGCGTTTCTCATTTATGTGTCCCATACGACAATGCCATAGGTAAGTTTGATCTTTGTCACCTACCTTTAATCTCTTGTTATTCACATGTAATATCTCGGTGGTTTGATCTAAAACATATATTCCATTCATGGAAACTGCCTTGCCATAAATCATACTGTGTAAGGAGAAAATACAGCTATTATTCTCTATTACAAATGAAAAACCGAGTTTGTCAAGCGCAGAAACTGAAATAATGTTTTTGGACAAACAAGGAACATAATAACAGTTATATAAAGATAAATCGAATCCACTTGGAAGGTGGATCACGTATGTTCCCCTCGAGATTGCAGCAACACGTGCTCCATTCCCGACACGCAGGTCAACCTCACCCTTGATTAGGGGTTCTTGGTTTCGGAGGCCCTGCACATGATTACATAGATGAGAACCACAACCAGTATCTAGTACCCAAGTTCCGTAACTTGCATGGTTAATCTCAATCATGTGAATAAAAGAAGAAGAAGACATACCAACAGGAGTAACACGGCATGCCTTAATGTCCTCACGATACACGGGGCATGAGCGCCTCCAATGTCCAGTCTTGTGGCAATGGTGACATTTCATGCTAGTATCCTTGCTCTTTGTTTTGCCCTATGAGTTGCTTGACTCACCTGGCCCACTCTTAGTAAATCCTGACTTCTTAAACTTGGGCTTGCCTACTGTTAGGTCGCCCTGAGCTTTAGCTTTACCCTTACCCTTACCCTTACTGGAGATCATGAGAACATCTTGCTTCACGCTCCCACTTAATTTCAGATCCTTCTCGGTCTGTACGAGAAGGGAGTGAAGCTCATGAGGAGTCTTCTTCATGTCGTTCATATAATAGTTGGCCTTGAAGAGGGCGAACCCATCATGAAGCGAATGAAGCATTCGATCAACGATTATGTTCTCACTGATCTTGCAGTTTAGGGCCTCCAGTTTCTCGATATTCTCAATCATGTGAAGAATATGTGGGCTAACTGCTTGGCCCTTCTGGAGTTTCGCCTCAAAGAAGCGACAGGTATGCTCATAAGAAACGATTCTCGGAGCTTTTGAGAATTCGTTAGTGAGCGTGGTGAAAACCTTGTTTGCACCATGGGTTATGAAGCGTCTTTGCAAATTGGATTCCATTGCATAGATGAGTACGTTCTTTATCGCACCCGCTTCCATGACGAAGTCGCTATGAGCGCGAACTTCGTTAGCTCTAGCTCCAGTTCCTGGGTGTGCTGGAATAGGCTCAGTCAAGTACTTGAGCTTTCCGTCAGCAATGGCAGCATTCCGTAACGCTGCCTCCCAGTCAGAGACGTTTGACCCATCATTCCTCAGTCTAGTAGACTGATTCATGGAGTCCATGAAGGCTTTAAGCCAGGATTCACGTGCTAGCTTGGCAGTTGGCATTGGGTCTTCACCAGCCATTTGTTATACAGCAGTTTAAATAGATCATGTTCTACACTGAAAAGAAGATAAAAACAAAACCATATAAGCAACTCATCGTTGTGATTTAAGTCAATTTGAAATTGTATTTAAACTCGTAGACTCATGCATTTATATAATCGATCTCCCTCAAGAATTATATAAATGATCCCAAGACTCAATTTCCGTAAATTGATAAGCCTACAGCTTGGCTAATTCCACGTTGGAACTCTTGGTCGATAGATTTCCGTAAATCCTATCTATTAGTCCATCTCAGTCGCTAGATAGTATCGAGTGACCATGATGTTGAGATAAAATAAATCATCTGTTCCCACTTACCCGACGTAGAAGGGGTCATATTATGCCTACCGACGAAGAAGGGATTCATGGGAGTCTAATTTATAAAGACTAGTCTCAATTTTTGGTTATACGAGGAAGACCCCATCAACTTTTATTTATCCATTTTAAGTGAACTAATATCTAGCATATGCGTGAATGAATGAAATAAAGTGATGGCTTTGCAATTGACATATGACATCTGTATTGTCACAGAAAACTAACGCGTAACCTCTACATGAGTCAGTTTTCAGGCATGTTATAGGTGGTTTGGTTTTAGGCGGAATATGATGCAAGCTATTATCGATGAAAGCATAAAATAAATGCGATAAACGTAAATAAAAGTCCTAGTGTGGCCTATCCTACCAAAATAAACATAAAACAACTTGGAATCCACCGTTGGACCCTAGAAGCTTGTCTTGATGTTCCATCTTGGTCCTTGCAGCGGGAGTGAGCATCCGGTCTCCGTCTTTGGTCTTCACAAAATTATTAATTTAAATTACAAATATAACCTATTTACATTCTAATTTAAATACAAAAGTAATTACATGGCAAAAACCCAAAACGGAGATTCAAGATCTCAAAATTACAAGCAAGACTGTGTTCCATCATTACGGTAACACAATCTTCTAAGGCCACACTAAGTTACAACCGTTTGCAAAATTAAATACGTTATAGAAAGTATTCAAAAGGCATTCAACAAGACGATAAATAAAATGCATCAACTAAAATTAAAATTCATTCTTGACATAATACTGTTATTATGATTAACAAATTTTACCAAACCACCTTACGGGATTAAAATTATGTGATTATACCGTTTTAATCACCCAATTTCAATAAATTTATAATCCATTATCTTAAACCGTTTTAAAATAATATGTATCAAACAAGGGTGAACTGTTTCACAAAATTAATAATATACTATTTCCGTATATAGTATATTACTTAAGGCCATGGGAAAATAAAACAGGTTATTTTCGAAAGATAAAATAAAACGAGTCTGTTACAGGGGGCGAGGTCGACCGACCTCAACACGGGGTCGACCGACCTCCAGACGAGAAACAGAAAATTACTGCAACAGCACTATTGGTCGACCGACCTATAAACCAGGTCGACCGACCGCAAACAGTAAAAACGAGTTTCTGAAAAACGCAAAACGCTGCACTTTTAAAAACAAAACAAGTTTTTACCTTTTTATCTTTGATTAAAACGAGTAAAACAAAGAAAATATCAACAAGGGTTCACATATTGTCAAGAATATCGATTAATTAACAATATGTAAACAGGAATCGAAAACAAGATCGATTGCACAAAAGAGAAACTGCCAGAAAAACAGAAACTTTATACGGGGGAGGTCGACCGACCGCTACAAGGGGTCGACCGACCGACACAGCGACAGAAACGATATTTTTCAAAATTATTAAATAAAACTTATGAAAAACACAAAAGTAAAATTTTCATGGCCTGGCTCTGATACCACTTGTGGGGAATAAAGCATGTATTCGCCCTAAACTTGCAGGATTATAATGAAAATTACAGTTGTGATTATTGTCATAAGATAAATAAAAACATGAAAAAGAATACAACCTTGGGTCCTTGCTTGAATAGGCCTAAGAACGGGAATTAAAGTAAATTCCCTCCTATAACTTGCACCCAAGACTTGATTGAGATGATGCCGCGTGTGCTAGAAAATACTCTCCAATTGCCTAGCAATAAGGGGAGAGCTATTGAGGTTTTAGATGTGAGATCTGAGTTTTTGGGAGAAGAATGCTCTCAAAAACCCTAATTGTGAGAATTATGATTCAACAGTTACTGACATAAGGAGAAGGACTCTCCTTATGTAGCAATCGGGTGGGTCGGCCGAACACTACTACAAAAACCCTTAAGGACATCGGTTAATGCACATCAGTTTTTTAAAAAACCGATGTAATAAATAATGCACATCGGTTTTTTCAAAAATCCGATGTCCTTATAGAGTTATTTACATCGGTTGTTTTTACAACCCATGTCCATGACTTGATGATTTTAATGGACATCGGATTTTTGAAAAACCCATGTCCATTACCTGCTTATTTACATCGAATTTCTAACTAAACCCATGTCCATTGCATTTAATTTTTTATTAAAACCCGCGGCCCCTACTCCATCAATCCATCATTTCTTCCTCCTCGCCTTCATTTTCTCACACACTAATCAACTTCATTTGCACCACCATCACCACCATTTATTGCCACCATCACCACCATTTATTGCCACCATCACCCACCTTTGACGGTATCACAACCGCGCAAATACTTTGATGGTATCACAACCGCGCAAATACAGTGACTCTTCATCATCCCCGAGCGCAAATACAGTGACTCTTCATCATCCCCGCGCGCAACCGCCATTGAAGTTATCAGTGATTGATCAAGGATGTTGCAAGATCTGATGGTAATTATGCCAAGGTAGACTCCCTAGTATGATATTCATTTGGTCTCTCTTAATTACCTGTCGATAATTTGGGGATTTTGACGAAATTTTTAAAATTAGGGTTTCAGAAACTTGCGATTATCAGTTTCGAACATTCAATTTGTCTCTGCTAATTCCGAATACGTAAAACAATGGTGAGTTTTTTTTTATTTCATCGATTTAATTTCTGATATGTCGATTATGCTTACATATTCTGTGATTAGCTATTTATTATTAATTTCTCATATGAATGTTTGAAAAATCGACAATTTTGGATGTTCTGGAAATTTTATCCATTGCAATTTATTAGTTACGATTGACATTATATGATCACTACAAGAAAGATTAAATGATTTACAAGGAATTGTATGCTTCTATTGGAAATTTCCTGACCACACGACTCTTTCAGTGAAATTTCCTGACAACGCGGAAATTTACATAATTTTGCTGCGATTTGCGTTGATATTTAAGTACGGAGTACTTAGGTACGAGTTGTTGCTGGATTGCTAAAAAGATTGTTAGGAAAGTCGGAAAAGTGAGCTGTTGTATAGTCGGTTTTCTGCTAGTTTTGCAGATGTTGGAGTGGATCAGTGGAAGATATGGATAAATTGCATCCTCCTGTTTTCATTCTAAGAAATGGTGATTGCAGTTTTTTTGAAGTTTTTCTGTTTTATTGAAATTACCTTTGGACAGCGGTTCCATTTTGGTGTCGTAACCTTGGTTAATACCTACATTGGAAACTTACTGTCATCAGTGTGTGTACAAGTGAGTATGTTGGTGATAAAGGATTGATAGTTCTGTAAAAAAATTGAACTAATGTCAGTTGCACACGAATAGTACCAGTGTCCTTAGATGAAACTTGTTGATCATAATTCATGTGTTTAACAATCGCTTATGCTTTTGTTTGCTGCAGCTGAAGGTGTTGCAGGTTCAGCAGTCTGGTTAAGCCGGGGGTTTTCACGTGTATGTGCGTAGAGTAGAGACTGTGATGCTTAACCATCTTTTGATCTAACTCTAACCCCGGTTATTTATGTGACTAATGTGAGGTTAAGCTGTAATTAACGTAATTTCTTGTTTACTTATTATTGTTTTAATCATCTGCGGCTGAACCTTCTTCCTTGGTTGTGCTTTGTTTCCTTCGCGTCATCTTTTGAGATGTGAATTTCTTGGCCTTCGCTATGTGTAAACTAGCTCGAAAGTGCTTCTTTTGCCATGATATTTTGTCGTAAATAAGAACTTACTGTTAATTGTTGTTACACGGTAGATTCTTAGCTGATCAGACTGTCAACTAGATGTCAATGTAGTAATACATTGCCAATAAGCTGATTTTGATCACACCTATATGCTTTAACTTTGATGAGAAAGTTTGTTCCTGAGAGACGCGCACAAGTATCTCTCCTGACTTGTTTAAGTTTTGAGATGTGTTTGGTTGTCCCTTTAAATTAGGTTATCCTTGATGATCTAATTGATGTGTATTGTATGTGGAACTTCAACCAGACTCATGTTTCAATAAGCAATCTGGTTATGAAAGTTGATTTCATGTTCGAAATCTGCAACTGCGGTTGGGGGATGGTGTGTGTTTGCCGTCATCCTACCGATTTTTCATCTGTTGTTTCTCGATCTAAATTCTGTTAATGTGACGATTCTAGCCTCATTCAGAATTAATTTATACTATCATCCGCATACCTGCTACTCAGTACAAGATTCCTGATATTAGTTTTGGCTTGTGTGCCTTCAGGAGCTGTACTTGCGACGACTGCAGAACCGAACAAATGTTCCTCATGATGAATCATATCCACAACATCAGGTGCACCCTCAATTCTCTTCTAAGAAGGTCTAACAATAACATACTGTCAAACCAAGCAAAAAGTCAGCATTTACACAACTGTTAGATCATTTAATTAATTAAATGAGTCAATCTGGTATATTTGGATTATTGTATATGCAGAATCAGTGAGTTCTCAGTTCTGTTATGTACTTACCGTCTCAATCTGACGGTTCTCGCTTATAAACAGTATGATGTTTAAGATGTCTGTTTGTTAACACCGTCTCTATTTTGCATGAAATTGTACATGTTTTGTAAGCATTGTGGAATGCTGCCTTTCCCAGAGAAGAACTTCGTTGTTTGATATCAGATCAGTAGAAGGAAATGGGATGGCGGGGCAAGATCCATCCACGTGCACGAGCTTAGGTACTTTAGCATTCCGTTTTCTACGATCTCTCTCTATTGTTCAAAATTAATGCAGGCATCCTACGTATAAGCCGCCAGGCTCCTTGGCAACATTAAAAAATTCTTTTAGGTACCAGCGTTTCAAAGATCAAATAAATTGTTCTCTATCTAGGCATCATCCAAGAAACATGCATATCACATACCTTCTGCAGCTAAATTTGCTACAACTTTTACAGCGTGAACTCGAACATCAACATCTTCTGCTTCAAGCAATGACAGTATCTTATGCAACCCGACTGCACAAAAAAACCAAATTACATTAATAGAAGATTTGAGAAAACATAGCTGTCTACTGTTGATTGGGAGCAATAATCATATGTTTTTTATTTGCAGGTCATTTTAGTCCCAGTGGTATTTTGTTCCTTCACCCGGTAATCTATCATTTGATGGTATTTAGCCTTTTAATTCACCATGGTTTACTTGATACACCTTTAGCTTTTTTTCTGGATTATTATTGTTGTCATTTTATATTGACTTGTCTCTATTGCATTCTTTATTCGAGGACTCTTCCTTTGCTTCTTACATTGATGTTGTTACTGCCTACCCACTCACAGGGATGAGTAACAAATGCTAATGCGAGGCTCACTACGGTAGTATGAGTAGTATGACACTGGTCCTATATCGATTCGACATTTCTTCTACTCAAAACGATGCTAAGTTGATGCTCTCCTCCTGCAAAATCTTCTTCATCCTCACCAAATCATTGAGTCGTCTGCAGATCACCATTTTCAGCACTTCAAATTCCTTCTCTGGTCTCTACAGGTAAACCTCAAAGAAAGCTTTATTTCGAGCTTTCCAAATGATATCGTAATATGCTCTTAGACACATGCTACGAAATCTGTTCTGCATTGTTGCAGTGTCATTGCTGCTGCTGCTACCTGTTCTTGTTGCTGCTCTGCACCCTGCCGGCTGCTGCTCTGCACCCTGTCGGCTGCTTCTCTACACCCTGCCGGCTGCTGCTCTGCACCCTGCTGGCTGCCACTGCTTGTAGTCGCTGCTGCTCTGCACCCTGTCCTGAACATCATACTTTATGCTTCATATGCCATAACCTACCTTTGTTCTGCAATAGTTTCTTTCCGAATCCTCTAGGAGAATTGCGAATTTAACAATTAATGGGTAGGATTTCATTTCCTTACCCTAGAGTATCGTGTTGGACATGTGTATGGCAACCAAATTGAATAGCCGAAGTAACTGTTTTTGTCCGTGATTTTAGTTGAATAGCTTTTCATTGAGTCATGAATCGTTGCTAATTGTTTAGATATATTTTTATCTTTGATTTCAGAGGCCTAATGCAAAGGAACTTTTGAAGCTCAGGTTCATCAGGAATGCTAGGAAAAGCCCTAGACTTCTTGAAAGAATAAGGTATTTTTCACATAATTAATTATACTATTTCTTTTAGTCTAATAGTCTTTGCCTGCTTTGTTTCCTTAGATTCCTGAAAAACATCTTTTTAGTGCTAAGCACATCCGAGTTATCTATGTTCTTTGTACTGTTGCCTCGTGATTTTCTTCTACTTTCTGAGAAATTTTGTGCATGATTTACAGGTTTTCAAACACCGACTGCCATATTCCCAAGAAGAAATCGACGAGGTCAGGGACTTGTGGGCGGACTATTTTCTAAATGCATAGTCTTTTTAGTAACGTAGTACTTTGATTTTGCAAACTAAGCCGATGTTTGGTTAGTTGTTGAACTTGTTGTGATCTCTAGACTATTTTGGATGTCGTCTAAAATGACGCATAACCCTATGTTTGGTTAGTTGATGAATTTGGATAATGTATATGAAATACGACCGACCTTTGTCGTGATTTGCTTTGAATTTGTTTAATGAAAGACGAACGACTTTGTCGTGCTTTGCTATGAATTTGTGTTTGTTTGGTTGATGGTGGCCTATAATCTGTTTTGATATGTCAGTCTAAATGGCTGGCATCTGAATAATGTATACTGGTGGTGCAAATTACCATCAATATCAGCTTTTTTTTAAAAAAAAAAGGCAACATCAAGGACAGCGGTTTATTCAATAGTATGATGTATATTAACTTGTAATGCACATGGGCTTCGGTCAACAACCGATGTACAAAACATAAATGGACATCAGATTACAGCAAAAAAATGATGTGCATACATATGAAGGACATCAGACATATTAAACCTCCGATGTGCATACATATTAAGGACATCAGACATATTACACCTCCGATGTGCATACATATGAAGGACATCAGATGTGAGCTACAGAATGATATGCATAAGAATGAAGGACATCAGATTTATTAAACCTCCGATGTGCAATAACATATGGACATCAGATGTTAGCTAAAGTCTGATGTGCATAAGGATGATGGACATCAGACTTTTGAAACATCCGATGTGCATTACCAAATGGACATCGGTTGCACAACCGATGTCCTTGACACCCATAATGGACATCAGTGAACTCTACATCGGTTGCTAATCCGATGTCCTTGTCCATAAAAGTCCGATGTCCTTAAGGCTTTCTGTAGTAGTGGAATTAGGGTGAGAGTGGGCTTTCTCCACTCTTACCTTATTCCTTTGCATGATTCGACCCGTTTTGCTAAATATTATTTGCGGGATTTTTATTATAAATCGCATACGTGTTATCAGATATTAATGCAGTCGATGTATTACTAATGGTCTGATAAAATTACGATATTGTATAATTACCCAAATTAATATAATTGTTTATATTAATACGCGAAATTAATATTTAATTAAATATAACTGCTTATATTTAATTTACGAATTAAACATGTAATCCGTATTAGCTAAAATTATTTAATCCGTATTAAATAATAATCTCAACATCTTATTGACTAATTTAATAGTCAATACCTCTGACTAACTGTTTAGTCGTATCCGGCATAAATGTGATTGTATTTTCATACCTTCACATCTCTCAAACGTGTCCTATAGGTGTGACGTATAGGGACCAGTTGATCACCGCCATCCGTATGACAATAACGTCAAACTTATCTAGCAAGCCAACCGTTATTGATAAACGTGGATCAACTGGTAATAATACTGAAGTATGCCCTTGTGATCCTTAAAGAGATTTAATAAGTCATTGTACTTAATTGTCAAGGACACCAGCCCCAACAATCTCCCACTTGTCCGTACAAGGGTATGTGCAATGACGTTATCACACTACATGTGGAGGACACAAGGATCCAACAGGTTAATCTCACATTATAGCAAACTTAAGGGGGTCAATTACCACTTATGTGAGACCCGACAAAATTGACCCAACTAAATAATCTTACCTGATAGTATATGTACTGACCCCACCAATATAACACGACCCGAATATTTTTTTATTGCGCATTGATTTTTAACTACAAATAACTTGGTAAGAGTTGATTCAAAAGACCAGACCCGAAATGAGACACCCAAACTCTTACAAGCCTGAATTGAGCCAACATGAAGTCGATCCGATTGGTCCATTTATTGGGTGCCTGGAGGTGGCAATTGGGCCACTCAGGTGAAAGTGGATCGGGTCATATCGGTTTTGGGTTATGTCGAGTCAGTGACGTGTCCAGGTCGGTTCGGTTCATGTCGGGTCATCTTTGGGTCGGGTTAGTGACGAGTTCGGGTCGGTTCGGTTTATGTCGAGTCATCTTCGGGTCGGTCAACACGGGTGTCAAATTGGGTCAAGTCATTAGCGGGTCAGTGTCGGGTCAGGTTATCAGCATATATTTTATCTTATATATATAGTTTTAAATGGTAATTTAATGTTTAAATAATGGGTAAGTGTATTAACTATAATTTTAATTTTAAGTGAACATAATTAAGATGAATGTCAATTTGATGTCGTTGAAAGCATTTAAGTCAGTTCATTATTGGGTCATCTATCGGGTTGAGAAAATATCAGGTCACGGGTCGGGTCGGTTCAGGTTGGATTCGGGTTGGAAAAATAAGGCTGTTATCGGTTATCAGGTTGTTTCAAGTCGGGTCAGTACGGTTTCGGTTCACCCAATTTTCAGGTTATATCGGAACGGGTTTCAATCTAGTCAAATTCCTCAGATCGGAGAAGGGGCCACTTTTCGTTTTGTTAATGTATGTTTATTCATCGGCTCATCGTAGATCTCACAACATTGGGAAAACATTGTCAATATCTAATACTACATAGGATTTTGTGATTATAGTATATAAAATAAAAGTTCATATTAATTTTTATTTAATTTTCAAATTATACATGCGATTATATTAGCTTCCTAACAAAAAAATTATAATAAATTAATTAAGGTGGGTCAAAGACGACCTCGATCTAATGATAAAGTATTAAACAATAACAATTTCCAAGGATAGAAGTATGAGCCTTTGTTTTATAAATATAAAACATTATGTGAATATTACTAATTATATATTTTTTTTTCTTTTTGATAAAATATTAGTATTAGTACTATACAACTATTCATCAATTATAAGAACCATTGTTTGGCATAAAAAAGAGATAAAAATCTAGAAAAATTACAGTAACAAAGTTGCAAAAACAAAGAAAAAATTGGCTACAAAGGTTCAAACTCCGAACCTCACGGATAAGATACCCACTTGGGAATTATGCACAACCACTGTGTCAATCTTACTTCGTGTAAAATTATACTCCCTCCTACCCAACTTAAATGTCCCATTGTACATTTCCGTCTATTCAGGATATTAACGCATTGTCTATTTTTGGTAAATTTTTTACCAAGTTTTTAACATTCTAGCTTTATTAATTTTCATTTATTACTCACTCATCCACCCATTACTCCACTTACTTTATACAAATCGTAACACCCTCTCTCCAATCTACATACCCCTACTCAACCAAAATATTAAACAACTAATATCTCATAAATTTTGTCCTTTCGTCACAATGGAACATTATAAACGGGTAGGAGAGAGTATAACGCATTTAATATATTTTCTTAAAATACCACCTTGGGCCATGACCCGCGCAAACCAAGCCTAGCTTCGCCATTGGGTGTAGGTATACCTATAACTAATTCTCCACTCTTCAAATTTAAGAAGGAATGAATAATAATGCTAAAAGTTAAAGTAACAGGAAATGCAAAGTCTATGGAAATATGGTTCCATTGGATGGGTGAAATAAATGCGATGAGAAGGTAGAAGATGTATTGGTAGCACGTGGGAACCGGCAAGCCTGAGGTATCAGATGGAGACCCCCCGTTGAATCATGTGAAACAAATCTCAGTTTGGTTGAATTATTGTGATTTGTGATCCATGAGATGCAAATAATGCAATTGACTACTGCATTCCATGAAGTCCAACTTAGGCCATGTTCTTTTGGACGGAAATTGAACTGAACTGAACTGAACTTATAGGATCTGAACTGAACCGATCTAAATTTATAGGATCTGAACTGAACTTACAGGATCTGAACTTAAGTGAACTTATAGGAATTGAACTGAACTAAACTTATAGGAACTGAACTGAACTGAACTGAACTTATAGGAACTGAACTGAACTTATAGGAACTGAACTGAACTGAACCGAACTTATAGATCTGAACTGAACTGAACTTATAGGATCTGAACTGAACTTATAAATTCCGAACTTAATTAACTTTATTTTAATTTAAGTTAACTATTATTATTATTATTATTATTATTATTATTATTATTGTTGTTGTTGTTGTTGTTATTATTATTGTTGTTATTATTATTATTATTATTATTGTTATTATTTTTTTTATTTTATTTTTTTATAAAAGGATGCGCACAGTTATCATATAAAAATGAACAAAATAAGAGTTTACATAAAATTGGTGGGCAGCCGAGATACAATCTGAGCTCCCACCCCCTTAGCTACAGCAAAGCTAAGCCTAGTAAATATGTACGCAGCCATCCGCGCCCCTGCATCCTGAGATACCGAGTATTGCTGAATCCGCTTCAGCAAGGCTACAACATCCGAACCCAGCTCCCCAAGCGAAGAGAAAGAGAAAAGAAGGAAACCATAGCCTGCAACCTCACAACGATCCATGTACTTGGCACACTTGCGCTGAGCGGCATCAGCAACAACCCGGCCAGGTACAAAATCGGTCAGCCCAGTCTGGGTCAGAGGGGAGGACCCAGTCAAATCAACACACACATCACGCCCCCTATCCCACGAATAAAGAAGCAAATCCGCAGGGCGAAGAGAGCCGCCATGTCCATCAACCAAACCAATGTCGACCTCCTTACCCGCCGAAATCCCAGACCTATAGCAGATGTCCAATAGAGTATCCCTAACAAGGTTATGACGATGCTTAACCCCAACAGTACCAGCACAAGAGACAACGTGATCCCCAAAAACATCCTCATTAAAAACCCGAGAGCAAGCAGAGCAAGGCCCAGGTACC
Organism: Silene conica; assembly: GCA_029255685.2. NCBI lineage: Eukaryota > Viridiplantae > Streptophyta > Magnoliopsida > Caryophyllales > Caryophyllaceae > Silene > Silene conica. The sequence continues at coordinate 57,464,592 of CM055313.2, forward strand.
AAGAAAAGTGGAACACCTAGCCTATACCCAAGCACACAACGGTAGGTCCTCCTGTTCATAGTCCGACCCAACCCAGAGATAGGAACTGCTCTCAACCAGTCAGAAGAATGAGCCCCATGCTGAGATTTCCACAAAGCAACCTGACGTGTGGACAAGGAGAAAGCCGACTCCGAAGAAGCAGCAACCGTCGAGAAATAAATATCTGCCAATTTCTTCATAAGTTTGGGGGCAGCAATTGTGGGGAATAAAGCATGTATTCACCCTAAACTTGCAGGATTATAATGAAAATTACAGTTGTGATTATAGTCATAAGATAAATAAAAACATGAATAGAGTACAACCTTTAGTCCTTGTGCGAAAGGCCTAAGAACAGGAATTAACACAAATTCCCTCCTATAACTTGCACCCAAGACTTTTTTTGAGACGATGCCGCGTGTGCTAGAAAGGCTCTTTAATTGCCTTGCAATATGGGGAGAGTTATTGAGGTTTTAGATGTGAGATCTGAGTTTCGGGAGAAGAATGCTCTCAAAACCCTAATTGTGAGAATTGTGATTCAACAGTTAACCAAGAGTCCTGACATAAGGAGAAGGACTCTCCTTATGTAGCCCTAGGTCGGCCGAATGGGTATGGGGTAAGAGTGGGCTTTATCCACTCTTACCTTATTCCTTTGCATGATTCGACCCGTTTTGCTAAATATTATTTGCGGGATTTTTATTATAAATCGTATACGTGTCATCAGGTATTAATGCAGTCGATGTATTAATAATGGCCTGATAAAATTACGATATTGTATAATTACCCAAATTAATATAACTGTTTATATTAATACGCGAAATTTATATTTAATTAAGTATAACTGCTTATATTTAATTTACGAATTAAACATGTAATCCGTATTAGCTAAAATTATTTAATCCGTATTAAATAATAATAATCTCAACATCTTATTGACTAATTTAATAGTCAATACCTCTGACTAACTGTTTAGTCGTATCCGGCATAAATGTGACTGTATTTTCATACCTTCACATCTCTCAAACGTGTCCTATAGGTGTGACATATAGGGACCAGTTGATCACCGCCATCCGTATGACAATAACGTCAAACTTATCTAGCAAGTCAACCGTTATTGATAAACGTGGATCAACTGGTAATAATACTGAAGTATGCCCTTGTGATCCTTAAAGAGATTTAATAAGTCATTGTACTTAATTGTCAAGGACACCAGCTCCAACAATCTCCCACTTGTCCGTACAAGGGTATGTTCAATGACGTTATCACACTACATGTGGAGGACACAAGCACCAACAAACTCCCACTTGTCCGTACAAGTGTAGGTGCGATAACCGATTCTCATATCCTTTTAAAATTTCTCCCACTCAATGTAAGACAATTTGCAAGTCCGCATTCGCAAAGGTCGTATCTCACAAGCGATCTGTATCAAGAGTGGTTTCCCCTACTAGAGAGTAACTTAACTGATAAAACGAATCTGTATTCGAGCATGGTCGTGCATTTCAGTTACTACTCCTCGAGTGGCCCTGAGAAATGATAAAATCCTGATAAGGGTTTGGATATTTCCCTCAACTCGAATCCTGCCGATATCGCGCAGCATGAAATAACCTAGAAAAAATCCTTTTGGCCCCGGTTACGATGACCGTGGAAAAGAAACCAAAGTTACCCAAAATCTGCCTTAATCTCAAGAGACAGTTGAAAGTCAAAAGACTCGACTCTAAGGAACACTATGGAGGTCCTATCCACGACCTGGCACCCAATGTTATAAAACATTTAGGACTCCATAACGTTGTCACGGGGTGTCCTACGAGATATCCGTATAACTCGCCTTTGTGATTGGTCAGTCATCCACGTGACTTATGGCTCGTTGAACCCACCATCAACCAACGTCACAAAATGATTACCTGAGTTATCAGCTCAAGTGGGTAATCAAGGACTAAAACGATGTAATGTTATTCAGTTCACTTTGTGGTGTTCAAAATTGGCGTACAATTCCACATGAAAAACAAAACATTATATATCATAACAATGAGGTTGAATAGAGTACACGAGAAAATGAAATATTACATGAATTCATAAAAGAGTACTACAACTTAGGAACACATCTAATTCCCATGGAATGAATGTGCCCTTCATGCTTATCACGTGGTAATGCTTTAGTGAGAGGATTAGCTATGTTGTCATCCGTAGCGATCTTATCAATGAAAATCTCCTTTTGCTCCACGTAATCTCTGATTAGATGAGCTTTCCGTTGTACATGTCTAGCCTTGTTGCTAGACTTATGCTCCTTAGCTTGGAAGATGGCACCTTTATTATCACAATAAACGGTGAATGGGTCATTCGAACTAGGCACTACTGATAGTCCTTATAAGAATTGACGCATCCATATTGCTTCCTTAGCTGCTTCTGAGGCGGCATAGTACTCGGACTCAGTCGTAGAATCTGCTGTAACACTCTGTTTAGAACTTTTCCAGCTGACAGCAGCGCCATTAAGAGTAAAAACAAATCCAGACTGAGATTTCGAGTCATCTCGATCCGTTTGGAAGCTAGCATCTGCGTAACCCGTGGCGCAGAGCGTTGAGTCGCCTCCATAAGTCAATCCCCAATCTTTAGTCCTCCGTAGGTACTTAAGAATGTTTTTCACGGCCATCCAGTGTGGTTCACCTGGATGAGCTTGGAATCGACTGGTCATACTCAATGCATATGCAACGTCTGGACGTGTGCATATCATGGCATACATGATCGATCCTATAGCCGAAGCATAAGGAATCCGACTCATGCGCTCTTTCTCTTCCAATGTCTTAGCTTCTTGAGACTTGCTCAAGTGAAGCCAGTAGTCATAGGAAGGAACCCTTTCTTGGAGTTTGTCATGCTGAATCTCTCTAGAATCTTATCTATGTAAGACTCCTGACTGAGAGACAACATCCGTCGTGATCTATCCCTGTAGATACGGATGCCCAAAATTCTTTGTGCCTCTCCCAGATCTTTCATCTGGAAATGGTTTTTCAACCATGCTTTAACCGAAGAAAGGAGAGGTATGTCATTCCCAATCAAGAGTACGTCGTCGACATACAGTACTAGGAATACAATCTTGCTCCCACTCGACTTGATATAGAGACATGGTTCCTCGACTGATCGAACGAATCCATTCTCTTTTATCACTTGGTCGAAGCGATGATTCCAACTCCGTGATGCTTGCTTAAGTCCATAGATGGAACGCTTAAGCTTGCAAACCTTCTTAGGATGTTCTGGATCAATAAAACCCTCGGGTTGTACCATGTACAACTCTTCCTCCAAATAACCGTTTAAGAATGCGGTTTTAACGTCCATTTGCCATATTTCATAGTCTTGAAATGCGGCTATCGCTAAGATAATCCGAATGGAACGTAGCATGACTACGAGTGCAAAGATCTCATCGTAGTGCAAGCCTGGCACTTGGGTGAATTCTTTAGCAACTAGTCTTGCCTTATGGATATCTTGTTTACCTTCCACGGCATGCTTTATTTTGTAAAGCCATTTGCATTGAAGGGGGCGTACCTTTGCAGGTAGGTCCACAAGATCCCACACGTTGTTCTCATACATGGAGTCCATCTCGGATTGCATGGCTTCTAGCCATAGCTTTGAGTCAGAACTGGTCATGGCACCTTTATAGGTTGAGGGTTCATTACCCTCTAGAAGTAAGACGTCATCCATATCATGTTCCTCGACCATACCAGCAATGTATCTGTCCGGAGGAATGGAGACTCTTCCCAACCTCCTAGGTTCCTCAGGAATATCTACCGCAGCCTCGGTTGAAGGAACTGTTTCCTCCAATGGTTGCTCGGTAGTTGGTTCTGGAACCTCCGATAAATCGAAGGTTCTATTACTCGACTTGTTCTCGAGAAATTCTTTCTCTAAGAACGTCGCACTAGCCGCAACAAAAACACGTTATTCGGTTGGCGAGTAGAAGTAATGACCAAAAGTTCCCTTCGGATAACCTATAAAGTATGTCTTGACCGATCGCGGGCCGAGCTTATCCTCGTGTCTCCACTTGACATAAGCCTCGCAGCCCCAAACCCGAATAAAGGACAAGTTAGGGACCGTTCCCTTCCATAATTCGTATGGAGTCTTGTCAATAGCTTTAGACGGACTTCGGTTAAGTATTAGAGCGGCCGACAAAAGAGCATAGCCCCACAATGAATCAGGCACAACGGTGTGACTCATCATGGATCGAACCATATCAAGTAAAGTTCGATTTCTCCGTTCGGACACACCATTTAATTGTGGTGTTCCAGGTGGAGTCAACTGTAGCACGATGCCACAGTCTTTAAGGTGTTGATCAAACTCGTGTGAAAGATACTCACCACCACGATCAGAACGTAGTGCTTTAATCTTTCTACCCAGCTGGTTCTGTACCCGATTCTGGTATTCTTTGAACTTTTCAAAGGATTCACTTTTATGCTTCATTAAGTAGACATAGCCATATCTACTCAAATCATCCGTGAAAGTGATGAAATACCTATAGCCTTCTCGTGCGTTGATCGAAATAGGGCCACATACGTCCGTATGTATGAGTCCTAATAGGTCGGCAGCGCGCATTCCAACACCTTTGAAGGAAATATGAGTCATCTTACCGATGAGACATGATTCACACGTGCCATATGATTCGAAATCAAAGGGCGAGATAGCTCCATTCTGTATGAGCTGTTTCACGCGTTTCTCATTTATGTGTCCCATACGACAATGCCATAGGTAAGTTTGATCTTTGTCACCTACCTTTAATCTCTTATTATTCACATGTAATATTTCAGTGGTTTGATCTAAAACATAAATTCCATTCATGGAAACTGCCTTGCCATAAATCATATTGTGTAAGGAGAAAATACAGCTATTATTCTCTATTACAAATGAAAAACCGAGTTTATCAAGCGCAGAAACTGAAATAATGTTTTTGGACAAACAAGGAACATAATAACAGTTATATAAAGATAACTCGAATCCACTTCGAAGCTGGATCACGTATGTTCCCCTCGAGACTGCAGCAACACGTGCTCCATTCCCGACACGCAGGTCAACCTCACCCTTGATTAGGGGTTCTTGGTTTCGGAGGCCCTGCACATGATTACATAGATGAGAACCACAACCAGTATCTAGTACTTAAGTTCCGTAACTTGCATGGTTAATCTCAATCATGTGAATAAAAGAAGAAGAAGACATACCAACAAGAGTAACACGGCCTGCCTTAATGTCCTCACGATACACGGGGCATAAGCGCCTCCAATGCCCTGTCTTGTGGCAATGGTGACATTCCATGCTAGTATCCTTACTCTTTGTTTTTCCCTGTGAGTTGCTTGACTCACCTGGCCCACTCTTAGTAAATCCTGACTTCTTAAACTTGGGCTTGCCTACTGTTAGGTCGCCCTGAGCTTTAGCTTTACCCTTACCTTTTCCCTTACTGGAAATCATGAGAACATCTTGCTTCACGCTCCCACTTAATTTCAGATCCTTCTCAGTCTGTACGAGAAGGGAGTGGAGCTCATGAGGAGTCTTCTTCATGTCGTTCATGTAATAGTTGGCCCTGAAGAGGGCGAACCCATCATGAAGCGAATGAAGCATTCGATCAACGATTATGTTCTCACTGATCTTGCAGTTTAGGGCCTCCAGTTTCTCGATATTCTCAATCATGTGAAGAATATGTGGGCTAACAGCTTGGCCCTTCTGGAGTTTCGCCTCAAAGAAGCGACGGGTATGCTCATAAGAAACGATTCTCGGAGCTTTTGAGAATTCGTTAGTCAGCGTGGTGAAAATCTTGTTTGCACCATGGGCTATGAAGCGTCTTTGCAAATTGGATTCAATTGCATAGATGAGTACGTTCTTTATCGCACCCGCTTCCATGACGAAGTCGCTATGAGCGCGAACTTCGTTTGCTCTAGCTCCAGTTCCTGGGTGTGCTGGAATAGGCTCAGTCAAGTACTTGAGCTTTCCGTCAGCAATGGCAGCATTCCGTAACGCTGCCTCCCAGTCAGAGACGTTTGACCCATCATTCCTCAGTCTAGTAGACTGATTCATGGAGTCCATGAAGGCTTTTAGCCAGGATTCACGTGCTAGCTTGGCACTTGGCATTGGGTCTTCACCAGCCATTAGTTATACAGCAGTTTAATTGAACGTGTTCTACACTGAAAAGAAGATAAAACATAACCATATAAGCAACTCATTGTTGTGATTTAAGTCTATATTAAAGTGTATTTAAACTCGTAGACTCATGCATTTATATAATTGATCTCCCTCAAGAATTATATAAACGATCCCAAGAATCAATTTCCGTATATTGATAAGCCCACAGCTTGTTTAATTCCACCGTTGGAACTCTTGGTCGATAGATTTCCGTAAATCCTATCTATTAGTCCATCTCAGTCGCTAGATATTATCGAGTGACCATGATGTTGAGATAAAATAAATCATCTGTTCCCACTTACCCGACATAGAAGGGGTCATATTATGCCTACCGACGAAGAAGGGATTCATGGGAGTCTGATTTATAAAGACTATTCTCAATTTTGGTTATACGAGGAAGACCCCATCAACTTTTATTTATCCATTTTAAGTGAACTAATATCTAGCATATGCGTGAATGAATGAAATAAAGTGATGGCTTTGCAATTGACATGTGACATCTGTATTGTCATAGAAAACTAATGCGTAACCTCTACATGAGTCAGTTTTCAGGCATGTTATAGGTGGTTTGGTTTTAGGCGGAATATGATGCAAGCTATTATCGATGAAAGCATAAAATAAATGCGATAAACGTAAATAAAAGTCCTAGTGTGGCCTATCCTACCAAAATAGACATAAAACAACTTGGAATCTACCGTTGGACCCTAGAAGCTTGTCTTGATGTTCCATCTTGGTCCTTGCAGCGGGAGTGAGCATCCGGTCTCCGTCTTTGGTCTTCACAAAATTACTAATTTAAATTACAAATATAATCTTATTTACATTCTAATTTAAATACAAAAGTAATTATATGGCAAAAACCCAAAACGGAGATTCAAGATCTCAAAATTACAAGCAAGACTGTGTTCCATCATTACGGTAACACAATCTATTAAGGCCACACTAAGTTACAACCGTTTGCAAAAATTAAATACGTTATTGAAAGCATTCAAGGCATTCACAAGACGATAAATAAAATGCATCAACTAAATAAAATTCATACATGACATAATACTGTTATTATGATTAATAAATTTTTACCAAACCACCTTACGGGATTAAAATTATGTGATTATACCGTTTTAATCACCCAATTTTAATAAATTTATAATCCTATTATCTTAAACCGTTTTAAAATAATATGTATCAAACGAGGGTGAACCGTTTCACAAAATTAATAATATACTATTTCCGTATATAGTATATTACTAAAGGCCATGTGAAAATAAAACATGTTATTTTCGAAAAAAAAAAAAAAACGAGTCTGTTACAGGGGGGGAGGTCGACCGACCTAAACACGTGGTCGACCGACCTCCAGACGAGAAACGAAAAATCTGCAACAGCAAAATCGGTCGACCGACCTATCAATTAGGTCGACCGACCAACAGGCAGTAAAAACGAATTTCAGAAAACGCAAAACGCTGCACCTTTTGAAATCAAAACAAGTTTTTACCTTTTAAACTTTGATTAAAACAAGTAAATCAAAATTAACATCAACAAGGGTTCACATATTGTCAAGAATATCGATTATATAACAATATGTAAACAGGAATCGAAAAACAAGATCGATTACTCACAGAAGAAAAACTTTCGAAACAGAAAACAACACAGGAGGCGGTCGACCGACCGCAACAGGGGGTCGATCGACCGACTCAGCGGCAAAACACGATTTTTCAGATTTTAAAACTTATGAAAAACACAAAAGTAAAATTTTCATGGCCTGGGCTCTGATACCACTTGTAGGGAATAAAGCATGTATTCACCCTAAACTTGCAGGATTATAATGAAAATTACAGTTGTGATTATAGTCATAAGATAAATAAAAACATGAATAGAGTACAACCTTTAGTCCTTGTGCGAAAGGCCTAAGAACAGGAATTAACACAAATTCCCTCCTATAACTTGCACCCAAGACTTTGTTTGAGACGATGCCGCGTGTGCTAGAAAGGCTCTCCAATTGCCTTGCAATATGGGGAGAGTTATTGAGGTTTTAGATGTGAGATCTGAGTTTTGGGAGAAGAATGCTCTCAAAACCCTAATTGTGAGAATTGTGATTCAACAGTTAACCAAGAGTCCTGACATAAGGAGAAGGACTCTCCTTATGTAGCCCTAGGTTGGCCGAATGGGTATGGGGTAAGAGTGGGCTTTATCCACTCTTACCTTATTCCTTTGCATGATTCGACCCGTTTTGCTAAATATTATTTGCGGGATTTTTATTATAAATCGTATACGTGTCATCAGGTATTAATGCAGTCGATGTATTAATAATGGCCTGATAAAATTACGATATTGTATAATTACCCAAATTAATATAACTGTTTATATTAATACGCGAAATTAATATTTAATTAAGTATAACTGCTTATATTTAATTTACGAATTAAACATGTAATCCGTATTAGCTAAAATTATTTAATCCGTATTAAATAATAATAATCTCAACATCTTATTGACTAATTTAATAGTCAATACCTCTGACTAACTGTTTAGTCGTATCCGGCATAAATGTGACTGTATTTTCATACCTTCACATCTCTCAAACGTGTCCTATAGGTGTGACGTATAGGGACCAGTTGATCACCGCCATCCGTATGACAATAACGTCAAACTTATCTAGCAAGCCAACCGTTATTGATAAACGTGGATCAACTGGTAATAATACTGAAGTATGCCCTTGTGATCCTTAAAGAGATTTAATAAGTCATTGTACTTAATTGTCAAGGACACCAGCCCCAACAATCTCCCACTTGTCCGTACAAGGGTATGTTCAATGACGTTATCACACTACATGTGGAGGACACAAGCTCCAACAGCAATTTCACTAGGGTTACCAAGAAAATCAGAACCAGTAGTCTCCGAGAACACCCGCAAGGCAGTGGTGAAAGAAGGGACAGGGTCAATGATACCAGAAGGCCGCAGGAGCCTAGCCTGCAATTCAGCAGACTGCAAACGGGAAGCCAAGAACGCATAATGTAACACATCACCCGCTGCATAAACACCAAGTCCACCTAAATGAAAGGGGAAAGTAGCAAGGCGCCACTGCCATTCCCCATACCCAGGCCCAGACGCGGTAACAATACGCTCCAAGCTAGAACGAAGCGCTGCATCAAAACGGAGATGGGCCGACCCAAAAGCAACCGGGGAACATGTACGAAGAGAGAAATAAAGCGTAGAAATACCAGTACATGCACGCAGCAAAAACAAGTCACACTGTGGGTCCTCGATCCTCGCAACTAAGTCCATAAGCTCAATGGTCTTAGTCACTCTCTTCTCCACAAGCTCACTGCTAAAAATAAAGCAAGTACTGACAGGCCCGCCCAAAACCGAGACACCCCGTAAGGGACGGGCGATAGAAGTGGGGAAAACACCGGGAAGCCGACTCCGGGGGTCCTCAATAGGCCAAAAGAGCTCAGTCTTAGCAACATTAAGATGAAGACCAAAACCGGGGCCATCAGCCAAAATCAAATCCAACACCCTCCCCACCTCCAGCGTATCTCCAACAATAGTATCATCATCCAAGTACCAGGCTTGCATAGAAAGATCAAAGAAATCCCAAATTTTGCACACCAAGGGATGCAAAACCAACGCGAAAATAAGCAACGACCCCAATGGATCACCCTGCTGAACTCCATGACAAGACCGCAAGCAATGTTCCCCATAATACAACCGGGCAGGGCGAGAATAACAGAACTCCACCCAACGGGAAAGACCCGGGCAACGACGACGAACCTCCTGAAGCATGACTGACCGGTCAACAAGGTTGAAAGCATTCTGGAAATCAACTAGCAACATAGAAAGCCCGACCTCGCCACCACGAGCCTTCACGAGCCGGTATTATTGTTATTGTTATCCAATAGATGACATTGATAAAAAATTAGTCTAAAACACAAGGTAGTTTAAAATATTTTCAACTTTATATATAATGGCTACAATTATATTACGATAAAAAATAATTCACAATTACAATTTTCTCTAACCATTTATTTTCTCTAACAATGGTGATGAAGAAACTGATTAATGGAAGAGTGAAAATTGGTGAGGGTGAGGGTGTCGTATGATGAGTTGTTGTTTTTTTGGCATATGAGGATGATAGTTTGACAGTAATTAGAGAGTAAAAGACGGATAAATTATTAATGAGTTGTTTTTTTATAGATGACGTGTATCGAATAATTAAAGCGAAATGTTTGTATCGGTTGTTAAAAATAATACTCCGTATATAACTTTTTTTAATTGAGTTTATATGAACTCAACTTATAGGAACTGAACTGAACTTATAGGAACTGAACTGAACTGAACTGAACTTATAGGAACTGAACTGAACTGAACTTATAGGAACTGAACTAAACTGAACTTATAGGATCTGAACTGAACTGAACTTATAGGAACTGAACTGAACTGAACTGAACTTATAGGATATGAATTGAACTTAAGTTAAGTGACTTGAAGTCCAAAAGAACAGGGCCTTAGACTCTTTCTTTCACTAGTTTTAAATCCGTTTAAAAATACACGGCTGGTATGTGAATTTATAGTATCATTTGATTTAAGAGATACATAAATGATCAATAATGTTAAATATTATGATAATATAAATAGTGTACAACTCGAGATTTGGCGTACAAATAATTTAATTTACTAATAACTACCATTCTATGCAATTATGCAACAAATATTTGAAAATTCCTTTGAAACAACGTTAGATGTCGTATTTGATGTAAACTTGTTACTACTGTTGCAAATCAATTTTCTAATTATTCATACTTATATGTTTATTCAAGTATTAGTTTTAAGTATAATTGTGAAAATTATAAATATATCTTATTTTAACATATATCACTTTCCTTTTTTCTTTAACTCTCTGACCTTATTGAAAGTCGTTTATCAATCCAATAAACCTATGATAATACATTTTACAACTCATTATAGATAGAAGGTAAACATATGTAACATATGGAAATTGGTTATCTCCAAAATCTAATTGTCGATGTTTAAAAATCTCATTTTACAAAATCAAGTTAAATAAATGTGAGACAAGTTAGTGGTGGCTAATTTCAGAACATGATTTTTCCACCCTTAAATTAGAAAATCAATCAAAGCTCTTTAAATGTTATTGCTTTTAGACTCTGTTTGGTAAAATTACCTGAAAAGGTAGCTGAAACCTGAAAAGTTAAGTGAAACCTGAAAAGGTAGCTGCAAATTAATAGCTAATAATGTAATTGATCATATAAAAATGTGTTTGGTAAAATGGCTGAAAATGTAGCTTATTTGGGTCAAAGATGGAAAAAATCTCATTTCAGGTACCTTATTTTTCAAAGAAAAATGATATAACGACACCGGGTGTTACTCAAATTGAGCGACGCCCTGGATATTATTATAATTTACTTACGTATTTTGTGTTTCCTCCATCAACATTCAACTTTTAAACTTATTGGTGGTCAGGGGTAGTTTAGGAAACTAACATTAGTTAATTAATTTAAGAATTTTAAATCATAGTGAAAGGCGGTCAACACCGGCGAACCGTGGTCAGCGGTGGTTGGCAGTTAGTGGTTGAAAACGATCAACCATGAAATGAAATAAAACTTCAAAAAATCTCTTAACGGGGCTTGCAACCATGACCTTTTGAATGAAAATGAATCAAACATAGAAGAAAATAAAAAGTTCTTAAATCAAACATTGAAATATACATAGTATGTCATATAGAAAAATATTATTTTCCTCCAATGCAAATATGATATACATTTGACATAAATATATTTTACGTGCATACAATTTTTTTATTAAAATAATATGACACCTATAATAAATGTAAATTTTATAATAATTATGTAAACTATAAGTATGTAAAATTTTATGTTCAAGTTTTATCTAATACACATTAGTAACTGAACATTATATTGATTTTATACCGAATGTAAATTGATTATAAGTTATAAGTACATTTAATAATTATTATAGGTAAATATTGATTTAACTCAAGTTTTAACATACGTATGTATAAGCAAGTGTTTCCCAACCAAGAGGTCAACCTCCACCTTTGACCGACGGCGTTGATGACCAACCACTGTCGGGGCACCCTTGATGAACAACCTTATTGTTTAGTTTTAATTATTATTATCATTTATATTTGATTTTATTAATATGATAAATATAATAATTTATATTTTATTTTATTAATATGAAAAATATATGAATTACGGTTTTACCCTTTCGAAATTAGCACAAATACGAAAATTTACTTTTCGATTTTCTATTTTTTTTCTAGTTTTTATTAGGGTGTTACCGAACACAGTAACACCCGGTGTCGCCCTAGCACTTCCCTCTTTCAAATGTTATTTGAGGTAACATTTCATTTTAGGTAACTTATTTGGTCAAATAAGTTACTTACCAAACACTTGCAAATAATTTTAGTAACTTAAATTTGATCAAATAAGTTACTTGAATTTTTTTATCAAACGGTGTCGTATAATAAAATAATTATTTTGCACTATTGCACGTCTCCTAACTCACCAACTCACATTTCTGATTCTATCTATATATTGATGCCAGGGAAATGGGATTCTTATCTATATTTCATGATCGGTAAAGCTTGATACTAAATTTAGAGACAATTTTAGGATCTAGTCGACAGGACACATTTTTTATAGTGAAAATTGTGTCTATAATTAGAAATTTCTTATTTGATAGGACAAATACAAATTGTACGTAGTACCATGGTAGTGGTCGATCCAGGATTTTTGTGTAAGGGGTACAATTTTTTTTAATGCGTTATCTACGCGTGTCTAAAGAAATATTTTTATATTTTGAAATTTTTTTTTCCTATATTAATTAATATTTAAGTAAAAAATGGGAAAAAAAATTGGATTTATAAATATCTCTTTCAAAAATAATGTTTTCTCTAAAATACTACGAAATATATATAATGAGTAAGTATTGTGGAATATAATACATTTTGGTAAAAATTCAACAATAACTAGAAGCGGTTCAATGGTTTAGAACTTGCCACGTAATCTTACGGTCATGGGTTTGAATTTGAAATCGGTAACAAGGCCCAAAAAATTTAACAATATTACGTAGCTATGAAGACTCGAACCTCGATCTCCTAGATAGGAATTAACACCTTTACCAACTATACCATAATAACTATATATCTATATTGGAGACTTAAAAAAAGTTACATCGAAAATTTCATGGGGGGCACGTGCCCACCCGGACCACCCCCTAAATCCGCCCATGTACCATGGTAAAATAACTCTGAACAAATATTATTCATTAAAAGGATTGAACCTGTAACCACCCACTATAAAATATTACACACAATCACAAGGTCTAGATAATTAACATGCTCTTTTATTAGGATATTGAACCTATACTAGGGTCGGCTATTATTAGGTCCTCTATATTAGAGTTTTATTAAGTTGGCTCGTATTATAAATACCTTGTCATATATCTATGTGTTTTGGTAAAAAATTATCGAGACTGAAATGTGTGAGATAGTGGGTCAAAGTAACCAAGTTGAAGCCAAAGCACGATAATGAAACAAAGAGAACGAAATAAAAAATCGACACAAGATATTTTGGTGACGCGGAAAACCCGTTTGTGTGAAACAACTGTGGGGGACGAAATCCCACCAAATGTTTCACTATAATACGTCGAAGAATACAATTATTGATGTGAGTGTAAGTTCTTTTGATTTCACTGTGTATGAAGTAGTCACTCGATTCTTCGTGGTTGCACCTTTTATAGGGATGAAGCTTTTAATTTTCGAACGTTAGTGGAGCCTCCGTCTTTAATGTGGTCGTTACCCTATTTCTGAGGTCTCCCTTGACTTGGGCTTCAACGCAGCAATTAGAGTTGGGCCTGGTTCTAGCATCCTGATCCAATGCTCCCTAAGTGTCCACGTCATTTATCCTCTTCTCTCTGGCTTCCTCCAGTAGATTCTTTCCATGTGTCTAAATGAGAAAAAAAAGGTGTAGTTTTTCCCTAACAATTACCCCCAAATTCCCGAATAAGTGTGCTTGAGTGGGACTTTCTGGTTAGGTTGGTGGGTTGGTATGCTTGAGGTCTGGACCCTTGACATCCCACTGACGTCAAAGCAATTATGTACGTCTGGTAAATTTTCAACTTTTTCTTCCACTTGCATTTAACCGTTTACCCACTTCCTCATACTTTATCTCTCTCTCTCTCTCTCTCTCTCTCTCTCTCTCTCTCTCTCTCTCTCTCTCTCTCTCTCTTAAACCTTCACATCCCTTCCTATTCTCTCAATTTTTACTGCCGATTTGATACTTCTCTCCATGTCCTTTTCTTTTTCTTTTTTCATGCTTTCACTTGTTATGGCTAGATCAAATCATTCTTCACCAGACTCCACTGAACTCTTCCCTTCCACCGACATCTTATCTCCGATTCACTCATGTTACTTTGATTTCACCTACGTAGAACTCCCCCAAATTAGGGAATTCTTGGGTTCTCTGAAGATGTGCTGGTGCATGTCCCTTTTGATGGCGAGAAAGCGGACTTCCAGACACCTGTATGGACTTGTTTGTAGTTGCATCTATTTGGGTTGGGTCTCAGGTTCCCCTTTCCTCCTCTGATCCAGGACTTCCTCCGTTTGAACAACTTGGCTTTCTGTCATGTAACTCCTTATGCCTTACGAACTTTACTCTCTTTGGCTGCCATGAACAAGGAACTTGGCAGTAATATTGGCCCGAAGGGTATGGGCCATCTGTTCACGACTCGTTCTCTGGGTCACAGACATGTTACCGTGAGGGTTCTTGAGCGTAAGGAACACTGCATTGCATTTCCTCCCAAGCCAAATGATGCAGATTGGTTTCGGTGGTTCAAATTTGTGAATGTGAAATCACTCCTTCCCCCAACAGATTATGTTTTTTTGATGAATGGCGTTCCACCACAGGCACTTGGCATTCTGGCTGTTTGTATTTGACTTGATTTCTTACGTTTCTTACCTGCTTCTTTGTGCAGGTCTGCACCCATTTGCCAAGAATTCGGATGAGACTGCTTAGCTCACTGATGCGTGTCGTAATACACCAGAAAATAATAAACCTAAGTCTATTAACTGATAGCTAATGGAAGTAGGGTCGAATCCCACAGGGAGGTAATATCTATAAGCAATCTAGTCGGTTTGGTCACCAATTGGGGGTTTTTTAATTGATTTTGTCTAAACTAATATGAAGATTAAAAGAGATAAATTAAATAGAGAAATAAAGCAAGAAATTGATAAGTCTAATCAAATGAGAAGGGAATATGTTAGGAATCGGGTCACCATGATATTATGTTATCAGATTAACTAGGTCGGTCAGTCTTTAATAAAGCGGGTAGTGATTATCTCCCTTCGGTCTCAAATCACCCTAGAGTCCCCTAAGTAGCTTTCGCCCTATTAGGTTTAGTCTATTGTTCTTAAGCAAGCCCACCCTTCCAATCTTTCAATCTAGGTTCGGTTTAACTAAGTAAACTGCTGCGTGAAATCAATCGACTAGTTTAACGGTTAAATTGCAATCAAACAATCCTTATCGCAGTACTAACTAAAAATGTCAATCTTACCACTTTACACTACTACAAATTCCGGCAATAACAACGACCCTTCAATAACGCTTATTCACGAAAATTAGTAAAATCCGTTGTTGAATGGATTATCAGGTTGCCGCGGAATTTTATTAAAACTAATAACAACGGTTTTTGTTATACGACCGTTGTTATTAGTTTTAACAACGCGTAAAACTATAAGAACCGTTGTGAATAGTAACACCAATGACAACAGGTTACCCTATAGCCGTTGTTATTAATTTGGCGCAAAAGTAATAACAACGGTTGTTACAAAACCCGTTGTTACAAAATCAGTGACAAGTAATAACAACGGTTGCTACAAAGATCGAAAATGACGTTGTTAAAATTTAACCATATAACAACGGGTTTGTTGTTAATAACCGTTGTTAAAAATATAAAGTAATAACAACGGTTCTCAACATGCAACAAAAAGCTAAAGAAACCTTAATATGCAGAAGACATTGCACAAAACAGAAGACATTGAACAAAACAAGTAGCGAAGACATTAACATTGCATCAAAAAAATGACTTATGAGTCACATTTAATATTAATAAACCTTTTACATGTAATATATGTCGCCTTCATTCTCTTGCGCATCAACAGGGCTTGCATTACCATTAGTCCTAAGATTTCTCATAAATGCTACAAAGTATAAGGTTTAATATATGTCGTCTTCATTCTCTTGAGCATCAATGTCATGATAGGACAAAAGCAATGTATAAGATTTATATCACCATCATTCATTAGTCCTAGGCACTACAAGAAAAACTGAATCGGGAGACAGTTTTTGGCGACTGCAACGGTCAGTCGCCAATTTGGCGACTGAATAAAACCTCGGGCGACTGAAATCAGTCGCCAATTTGGCGACTGAACTTTTACCCCAAATTTCCCACCACCGACACAATCGGGCGACAGAAATTACACTTTAGCGACAGAAAACCGTCGCTAAATTTGGTGACAGCCCATTTCCGTCGCCAATTTTATGCGTCCGTCGCCAAATTGCGATATAGAAACAGCAGCACAATTCAGTCCCTTTCCTTATTCGCAATTACACAAACACACAAACACACAAACCCTCAAATCGCGAAAACCACAACCACCACCCTACCCTACGTGTTCCGGCCACCCTCAACACCACTGTCACTGGATTCCGGCCACCACCACCACCACCCTACTTGTTCTTCCCTTCATTCAACCCATTTAAGGTTTGTCTACTCCCTTGTAGTTCAATTTCAATTTCAATTTTTGTTTGATTGTTGGTTTGTTTTGTGCATTTAGTGATTGTAGTAGGTTATTAAGACCGTCTTAGCTTATTAGGTTGTGATTAATTAGGTATTAGAAGCCAATTAGCATATTAATTAGATAATTGTGGGTTAGGGTTTATAAGAAGTTTGTATAAGACGATGTTGTTAGCCTTATTGATGTTGGTTAATTAGATTAAAGTAGTCGATTAGGATGTTTAATAGCTTATTAGGATGTTAGTTAGATTATACTAGCTTATTAAGACCGTCTTAAATTAGCTTATTAGGTTGTGGTTAATTGTATAATTGGAAATTGTTGTTAATAAATTGTTATTATTATGTGATTGAGGTTGTTCTTTAATTAAGTGAGTGTAATTTAAATTTAGATATATGTATTTTTAGTGTTGAAAATTGTTTTATGGGTTTTTTTTGTTTAGATTAAAATGAAGAGATTGGAACGTTCATGGATGTATGATGGAGGGTTATTAGATATTAAGAAGAGACGTTCTAATGCTAGGTTTATAGAGGGTGTTTCCGAGTTTATTGAATTTGCTAAGCAACAAGAGGAATATGACTCGTTAGAAAATAAACTTAGGTGTCCTTGTAGCAAATGTCGAAATATGAAATATCTATATGTCATTGAGGTACAAGAACATCTCTATACAAATGGGTTTCGTCCAAATTATTATAATTGGATTTCTCATGGAGAAGCCTATTCCCCAATTCACGAACAACCTCACATCGAACATATTGACGAGAACCCATATAGAGATATGGTTGTTGATGCCTTGGAGTTTAATGTAGCCAATAATGATGACCGTGTAGCCTTGAATGAAGAGCAACCTCCAAATCCCCAAGCAAAGGCTTTTTTGACATGTTAAAAGCTGCGGAACAACCTTTATACGAAGGGAGCAGAATGTCATTATTACAAGCCGCCTCTAGGATAGTAACCTTGAAGTGTGAGTATAATATGCCATTTCCTGCCGTTGATGGTATTGCTTCTTTCCTTGAGGATGTTATCCCCGAAGATAACGTCATGACTCGAAGTTTCTACAACACCAAAAAAATAGTTAAAGGTCTTCAGTTACCACATCAAAAGATCGATGCTTGTCTCGAACGATGTATGTTGTTTTGGAAAGATGATGCGTTACTTGACAAGTGCAGAAAATGTGGAAGGGATAGATTTCAGACAAGCGATGGAGATGTTGTTTTCAAAACTAAAAAAGGCAACAAAAGTGGTAAAAGGGGTCAAAAGTATAAGAAACCAATAGCAGAAAACCAATTAATTTACCTTCCTCTTTCCCCAAGATTTCAAAGAATTTATTCTACCAAAAAACTTGCCGAACAAATGACATGGCACAAAGAAAATCCACGTACTCCGGGGAAGATATGTCATCCAAGTGACGGGGAAGAATGGAAACGATTTGATCAAATCTATCCTGAATTTGCCGAGGAACCCCGGAAAGTGCGACTTGGCTTGTGTACGGATGGATTTAGTCCTTTTACCCAATTTGGTAAGAATTACTCTTGTTGGCCCGTAATGGTCACACCATACAACTTACCGCCTTGGTTATGTATGAAAAGAGAATTCATTTTCTTGTCTCTCATTATTCCCGGTCCTAAAAATCCGAAAGGCCATTTGGATGTTTATTTACAACCATTAGTGGAAGAATTGAGACAATTGTGGGAAGTTGGGGTGGAAACATATGATGTTTTCAGAAAGCAGAATTTTCAACTAAGAGATTCACTTTTATGGACAATAAACGATTTTCCCGCATATGGTATGCTATCTGGCTGGGCTACTGCGGGACAAAAAGCATGTCCTCGTTGCATGGGTCAAAGTAAAGCTTTTTGGCTTCCGAATTCCAAGAAAATTAGTTGGTTTGATTGTCATAGATGCTTGTTACCACTAAATCATTCTCTTAGGAGAAACAAGAAAGCTTTCAAAAAAGGGAAAGAGGTACTTGATGATGCCCCGGATCATCTTCCAGGTGATGAGGTATGGGAGTTGGTATGTGATTTCCCATCTTCTATTGATGGTACTGAAGAAGAGTTTAAAGAACTCAAAAAGAAGAAAAATGGTTGGTTTAAAAGAAGCATATTTTGGGACCTTCCATATTGGAAAACAATGTTAATCAGACACAACTTGGATGTGATGCATATAGAAAAGAATTTTTTTGAGCAATTAATTGACATGATCATGGATGTCGAAGGCGAAACCTGTGACACTATTGGATCAAGAAAAGACTTGAAGTTGTTTTGTGATCGTCCCAAATTACATATTCGCAATGATGGGTCCAAGCCAAAAGCCATTTACACTCTTGACAAACCACAAAGGAAGGTATTATGTGAGTGGTTATGAAATCTGAAATTCCCCGATGGATATGCTTCAAGTTTTCGTCGATGTGTTGATCTTAAGAGGCTCAGGTTACAAGGCATGAAAATTCATGATTGTCATGTATTCATGGAGCGACTATTACCCGTTGCTTTGAAACATCTCCTCCCAACCACGGTCTGGAATGCAATTGTTGAGATTCGTCAATTTTTTAGAGATTTATGTTCGTCCTCCATATGTGTTGATGACATGATTCGTCTCGAAGATCAAATACCACTAATATTATGTAAGCTTGAGATGATATTTCCCCCTTCATTTTTCAACTCCATGGAACATCTACCGGTCCATTTGCCCTACGAAGCCAAAGTTGGAGGACCCGTTCAATATAGATGGATGTATCCATTTGAAAGGTAATACTAAGAGTATTACTTATTTTTGAAATTTTAGATTAACTAATATATTACAAACTTTATTTAACAACAACGTAATGAATGAATTATTTATATATAGGTTTCTTAATCATTTGAAGAAAAAGATTGGAAACAAAGCAAAGGTTGAAGGTTCAATATGCAATGCCTATTTAACGGAAGAGATTGCAAGTTTTTGTTCTCTCTACTTTGAAAAACATATAGAAACCAAAGCAAAAAACTTGAATCTTGATGAAGCAGATGAAGTTGATACAAGTTTACCCGAGTTTTTTCAAACTCAAGATGGTGAAGGTTGTTCCTCTAAAGGTGGAACGAGATATTTGGATGACAAGGAATACAATCGTGCTCACTTATGCGTTCTATCAAATAGTGAGATCTTAGAGTCATATGAAACGAAGTTTGTGAATGATTTCATTAAGGAACATCCTAATGTAAGTAGGGATGATGTTTGGGATAAACATGAAGACAAATTCCCAAAATGGTTTCTGAACCATGTGCTTGAGTTCAATATCCAGGATGATTTGATAAGGAGTTTAGCCTTCGGTCCTTCACGCTTGGTTAAGACGCGGAACCGATATTCAGTTAATGGATTTAATTTCCACACATTCGACCATGGTAAGGGTAAGGCTAGATGCAATTATGGTGTTACTATTTCTTCCGTTGATGACCACGAATATTATGGTACTATAGAGGACATCTTTGAGATGTCTTACAATGGTCGTGATCGTGCTTACAAGACTACCTTATTCAAGATTGAGTGGAAGGATAATTGCCCGGCTGGAATGAGAACACATGAATGTTACAAGCTTGTAGAAGTGAATCGTACCCGAACATACCCTAAGTATGATCCATTTATACTTACACATCAGGCTCAACAAGTGTATTTCGCTTCCTATCCAAGCACGACAAATGATAGAAATAGTAAGGCATGGTGGGCAGTCATTAAGACAAAGGCACGATCACAAATTGATACCTCCTTTTTTCAAGAAGAAATAGTAGCAAATGGGACAATTTTGTCTCCAACAGACGAAATCATTCACGATAATGAAGATGAAGATGACGATGAGTTGGAAGAGGAGGAGGGCAATGAGACTATTAATATTGAGTTGGAAGAAGGATGGGAGGAAGTTGAAGAAGTAGTGGGAGTGCATGATGATGATGATGTTGGCAATGAGGATGAGGATGAGGATGAGGATGAGGATGAGGATGAGGATGTTGGTGATGATGATGATGAAGACCAAGAAGAGGATGAGGATGATGATTAATTTGGTATATAATAGTTGTACAATTTTAAATTCATGTGTGATAGGTTTATTTTATGTTTTTTCTTCACCTACTAATATTTTCATTTATGTGATTGTAGATGGCAGGAGGTCGAGGTAGACTGCGAGGCGGTGCCAGTAATCGCGCTAATGTGTCATCCGTGCAAGAAGAAGAGGAACCAGTAGAAGAAGAGGTACAGATCGAGCCTGAAGTGGAGGAGGACTCGGACGATGGTGTACAGATTCAGTACACCCAGGATCGCCGGATTATACTTGATCCGGCGGGACTATGGTAAATGTTGTTTATTAAATGTGTATTATTCATTTTTTAAAGTAATAAATTGATTTGTTATAATTAACAATTTTTGTTACAGGTTTAGACGTCAGACTCCTCGTCGAGGGGTAGTCGCTAGCACAAAGGAGAATTTGTTAGGTCCTGTGCCTACTTCTTGGGGGAAAGCTAGTAAGGCTCAAAAGGAAGCTTGGTTCAATGCGTATCGGGTAATTGCATTACTTATAGTTGTTTTTTTAACTCATTAAGCTAACTACTAATTACATTTAATGTTTTTTTTTTGTGTAGCAATCTTTCTATTGGGCTCCTGAACATGAGCGATCCGTCCTTGATAGGTACCATGAAGTTGGTAAAACAAGATATAGAGACTATATCTACAATATTGTTTCAAGAAAGAAGGAACCCGAGCATCTTAAAGGTACATGTAATATATAAGTTTTGTCACTTGTAAATAAAAGAATTAATGAAATATCTTAATACTACTAACATACTTTTTAATTGTAGGTGAGAAATATCAAGATCTCATGAAGCGGCGCGAGACTCCCGAGTTCCAAGCCGTGTCCGCTCAAAAGAAGATCAACAAAAGAAGAGGGAAGAAAGATGCAGAGGTCGAGCCTACCCATCACGGGGGATCACGATCATTTTTGACGTGTATTTTTAGAGTAAGTCTTGAATGAATACTTCTTTTTTGAATGAATATACTATACTTCTTATATTAACAATTTTCCCTATTTAGGGAGGGAAGAAGAAGAAGGATAGCAGCAATAAAGACGGCAGCAATAAAGACGGCAGCAACAAAGACGGCGGCAAGAAACCGATGATGACGGTCCCCGAACTTTTCCTTGACACGCATTCCAAGGTCAACGAAAAGACGCAGAGAAGAATCTGGATTAAGGGGAAGGACAAAGAGTTATATGTAAGATAGTTTCTCTCAACTAATGATGTTTTTTTGTTAACTTCGACAATGATTGTTTTTGCTTAACTAATAATAGTTTTCTTAATGTTATAGGAGGCATATGAGGCAGAGAAAGAGGCCCACCCTGAGCGGGAAGATAATGAAATTTGGTTCAAATTGGTGGATGGTTACAAGAAGGGTATGGTATATGGACCGAACAAGCTCATGGGCTATTTTACAAGGAACCGGCTAGAAGGTCCTTATATGAGCCGCGACAAACCTACGAGCCGTCTCTTGTAAGTCAATTGCAATCGCAACTTGACCGAGAAAGAGCCGCAAATGCGGAAAGAGATGAGGATATGCGGTCGATGAGAGAACGTCTTAAGGCCATGGAGACATATTTCTACTCTTGCAACCCCGGTTCACGACCATTTAATGAAGATCCTAACGATCCAAGTGGAAAGGGAGGCGACGGTAATGGAGCTAGCATGGGATTTCAAGTAGTTAATTAGTTTAGTAACTTAGGAAAAATTGTCGAACGTGGAGATTTATTAGTTTAGATAACGGGTTCTTGTAATTTGATAATGGTTCTCTTTTTCTATAAAAGGAGATTTGGTTGTTGTTTCAAAGGGTGTTCGTCACCAGTTGCTGGTTACTTTCTGGTTGCAGGTGTACTGAATTTATTTCGCATTGGATTTGGCAGAAATGAAATGAATTTTCATGAAAAATGCCCAGGAAATTTAGCGACTGAAACTATGTAAATGGCGACTGAATTCAGTCGCCAAAACAGAGCAACAAAAACCAAAGCCCCTGGAAAGTCAGGGGCTTTGGCGACGGAATGGCAATTTGGCGACAAACTGGCCGTCGCCAAATTGGCGACTACCTTATTTCTGTCGCTAATTTGGCGACTACCATTTCTGTCGCCAAATTGTAAGTATGGCTACTACCGTTTCCGTCGCCAAATTTGGCGACGGACATTAGTCGCCCGATTTTTTTTGGCGACAAAAGTGAGCGATGACTTTTTGGCGACTGTTTTCCGTCGCCAATAGCTATTTGGCGACTGATTTCAGTCGCCAATTTTTGTCGCCCGTTTCAGTTTTCGTTGTAGTGAGGGCAGGCTAACTAGCCACTGAAGAGCTGCGCCTGAGAGAATTGATCTGAACCCTTTGCACATACATGCCTCCTTCAAGGGTCCAGCAGTCATTATCACCATCATCTTTTGTTTGTACTGGTTGACATGGTCTATGGGATCAGCCGTTCCATCGTAGTGCGTCATTGTTGGCGGAATGAATCCTTTCGGCACATCGACAGAGACGATGTTGCTTGTGAAGGGACAATCAGCGTAGCTATCCTCTACTCCCTTTTCTAGAGGTCGAGGTGTTGGGGCTGGTGTCCTTTTCAGTTAGTACAATGACTTACTAAATCTCTTAAAGGATCATAAGGGCATACTTCAGTATTATTATCAGTTGATCCACGTTTATCAATAACGGTTGGCTTGCTAGATAAGTTTGACGTTATTATCATTCGGATGGCGGTGATCAACTGGTCCCTATACGTCACACCTATAGGACACGTTTGAGAGATGTGAAGGTATGAAAATACAGTCACATTTATGCCGGATACGACTAAACAGTTAGTCAGAGGTATTGACTATTAAATTAGTCAAATGAGATGTTGAGATTATTATTTAATACGGATTAAATAATTTTAGCTAATACGGATTACATGATTAATTCGTAAAAATTAAATATAAACGGTTATATTTAATTAAATATTAAATTCGCGCATTAATATAAACAGTTATATTAATTTGGCCAATTATACAATATCGTATTTTGTCAGACCATTATTGATGTTATCAAATGCATTAATATCTAATAACATGAATACGATTTATAATAAATACCCACGAATAATATTTAGCAAATCGTGTCGAATCACGCACTGGAATACGATGAGAGTGGAAAAGCCCACCCTCACCATAAACCCGTTCGGCCGACCGAGTGAATACGAAAGGCGAGTTGTTCTCCTTTTGTCAACTACTGGTTAATTCATAATTCTCACAATTAGGGTTTTGAGAGCATTCTTCTCCCAAAACTCAGTTCTCACATCAAAACCTCACAAAACTCTCCCCATATTGCAAGGCAATTGGAGAGCCTTTCTAGCACACGCGACATCGTCTTAAACAAAGTCTTGGGTGCAAGTTATAGGAGGGAATTTACTTTAATTCCTGTTCTTAGGCCTATTTGCGCAAGGACTCAAGGTTGTTATTCTTTTCATGTTTTAATTAACTTATGACTATAATCACAATTATATATTTCGTTATAATCCTTCATGTTTAGGGCGAATACATGTTTTATTCCCCACAAGTGGTATCAGAGCCAAGGCCACAAAATTTTTACTTTTGTGTTTTTCATAAGTTTTAATTAAAAAAGAAAATTTTTGAAAATCGCGTTCTGTCTCCGCGTGGGTCGATCGACCTTTTGTTGCGGTCGGTCGACCGACTCCTGCGAGGGATTTCTATTTCGGCAGTTTTCTTTTGTGAGTAATCGATCTTGTTTTCGATTCTTGTTTACATATTGTTAATTAATCGATATTTTTAGCAATATGTGAATCCTTGTTGTTGTTTAATTTGATTTACACGTTTTAAATCAAAAGTTAAAAACTTGTTTTGTTTTTAAAGTGCAGCGTTTTGCGTTTTAAGAAGCTCGTTTTTCCAGTTTTGTGGTCGGTCAACCTGGTTGATAGGTCGGTCGACCTTGGTGCTGTTACAGGAAGTTTTTTTTAGACTGGCAGATGGTCGGTCGACCCCGTGTTGAGGTCGGTCGACCTCGTCTCCGTAACAGGCGTTTTATTCTTCGAAAATAACCTGTTTTATTTTCCCTTGGCCTTTAGTAATATACTGTATACGGAAATAGTATATTATTTTTGTGAAACGGTTCACTCTCGCTTGATACATATTATTTTAAAACAGTTTAAGATAATGGATTATGAATTTATTAAAATTAAAGTGATTAAAACGGTATAATCACATAATTTTAATCCCGTAAGGTGGTTTGGTAAAATTTGTTAATCATAATAACGGTATTATGTCATGAATGAATTTTGTTTTTTAGTTGATGCATTTTATTTATCGTCTTGTTGAATGCCTTTGAATGCTTTCTATAACGTATTTAATTTTTGCAAACAGTTGTAACTTAGTGTGGCCATAGAAGATTGTGTCACCGTAATGATGGGACACGGTCTTGTTTGTAATTTTGAGATCTTGAATCTCCGTTTTGGGTTTTTGCCAAATAATTACTTTTGTATTTAAATTAGAATGTAAATAGGGTTATATTTGTAATTTAAATTAGTAATTTTGTGAAGACCAAAGACGGAGACCGGATGCTCACTCCCGCTGCAAAGACCAAGATGGAACATCAAGACTAGCTTCTAGGGTCCAACGGTGGATTCCAAAGTTGTTTTAATTTTATTTTGGTAGGATAGGCCACACTAGGACTTTTATTTACGTTTATTGCATTTATTTTATGCTTTCATCGATAATAGTTTGCATCATATTCCGCCTAAAACCAAACCACCTATAACATGCCTGAAAACTGACTCATGTAGAGGTTACGTGTTAGTTTTCTGTGACAATACAGATGTCACATGTCACATGCAAAGCCATCACTTTATTTCATTCATTCACGTATATGCTAGATATTAGTTCACTTAAAATGGATAAGTATAAGTTTGATGGGGTCTTCCTCGTATAACCAAAAATTGAGACTAGTCTTTATAAATCAGACTCCCATGAATCCCTTCTTCGTCGGTAGGCATAATATGACCCCTTCTACGTCGGGTAAGTGGGAACAGATGATTTATTTTATCTCAACATCGTGGTCACTCGATACTATCTAGCGACTATGATGGACTAATAGATAGGATTTACTGAAATCTATCGACCAAGAGTTCCAACGTGGAATTAGCCAAGCTGTAGGCTTATCAATTTACGGAAATTGAGTCTTGGGATCATTTATATAATTCTTGAGGGAGATCGATTATATAAATGCATGAGTCTACGAGTTTAAATACAATTTAAAATTGACTTAAATCACAACGATGAGTTGCTTATATGGTTTTGTTTTTATCTTCTTTTCAGTGTAGAACACGATCTATTTAAACTGCTGTATAACAAATGGCTAGTGAAGACCCAATGCCAAGTGCCAAGCTAGCACGTGAATCCTGGCTTAAAGCCTTCATGGACTCCATGAATCAGTCTACTAGACTGAGGAATGATGGGTCAAACGTCTCTGACTGGGAGGCAGCGTTACGGAATGCTGCCATTGCTGACGGAAAGCTCAAGTACTTGACTGAGCCTATTCCAGCACACCCAGGAACTGGAGCTAGAGCTAACGAAGTTCGCGCTCATAGCGACTTCGTCATGGAAGCGGGTGCGATAAAGAACGTACTCATCTATGCAATGGAATCCAATTTGCAAAGACGCTTCATCTCCCATGGTGCAAACAAGATTTTCACCACGCTCACTAACGAATTCTCGAAAGCTCCGAGAATCGTATCTTATGAGCATACCTGTCGCTTCTTTGAGGCGAAACTCCAGAAGGGCCACGCTGTTAGCCCACATATTCTCAACATGATTGAGAATATCGAGAAACTGGAGACCCTAAACTGCAAGATCAGTGAAAACATAATCGTTGATCGAATGCTTCATTCGCTTCATGATGGGTTCACCCTCTTTAGGGCCAACTATTACATGAACGACATGAAGAAGACTCCTCATGAGCTCTACTCCCTTCTCGTACAGACCGAGAAGGATCTGAAATTAAGTGGGAGCGTGAAGCAGGATGTTCTCATGATCTCCAGTAAGGGTAAGGGTAAGGGAAAAGCTAAAGCTCAGGGCGACCTAGCGGTAGGTAAGCCTAAGTTCAAGAAGTCGGGATTCACTAAGAGTGGGCCCGGTGAGTCGAGCAACTCACAGGGCAAGACAAAGAGTAAGGATACCAGCATGGAATGCCACCATTGCCACAAGACTGGGCATTGGAGGCGTACATGCCCCGTGTATCGTGAGGACATTAAGGCAGGTCGCGTTATTCCTGTTGGTATGTCTTCTTCTTCTTTTATTCACATGATTGAGATTAACCATGCAAGTTACGGAACTTGGGTACTAGATACTGGTTGTGGTTCTCATCTATGTAATCATGTGCAGGGCCTCCGAAACCAAGAACCCCTCATCAAGGTTGAGGTTGACCTGCGTGTCGGGAATAGAGCACGTGTTGCTGTAGTCTCGAGGGGAACATACGTGATCCAGCTTCCAAGTGGATTCGAGTTATCTTTATATAACTGTTATTATGTTCATAGCTTATCCAAAAACATTATTTCAGTTTCTGCACTTGACAAACTTGGTTTTTCATTTGTAATAGAGAATAATAGCTGTATTTTCTCGTTACACAATATGATTTATGGCAAGGCAGTTTCCATGAATAGAATTTATGTTTTAGATCAAACCACCGAAATATTATATGTGAATAACAAGAGATTAAAGGTTGGTGACAAAGATCAAACTTATCTATGGCATTGTCGTATGGGACTTATAAATGAGAAACGCGTAAAACAGCTCACACAGAACGGAGCTATCTCGACCTTTGATTTCGAATCATATGGCACGTGTGAATCATGTCTCTTCGGTAAGATGACTCGTATTTCCTTCAAAGGTGTTGGAATGCGCGCTGCCGACCTATTAGGACTCATACATACGGATGTATGTGGCCCTATGTCGATCAACGCACGAGAAGGCTATAGGTATTTCATCACTTTCACGGATGATTTGAGTAGATATGGCTATGTCTACTTAATGAAACATAAAAGTGAATCCTTTGACAAGTTCAAAGAATACTAGAATCGGGTACAGAACCAACTGGGTAGAAAGATTAAAGCATTACGATCTGATCGTGGTGGCGAATATCTTTCACACGAGTTTGATCAACACCTTAAAGATTGTGGCATCGTTCTACATTTGACTCCACCTGGAACACCACAATTAAATGGTGTGTCCGAACGGAGAAATCGAACTCTACTCGATATGGTTCGATCCATGATGAGTCACACCATTGTGCCTGATTCATTGTGGGGCTATGCTCTTTTGTCAGCCGCTCTAATACTTAACCGAAGTCCGTCTAAAGTTGTTGACAAGCCTCCATATGAGTTATGGAAGGGAACGGTCCCTAACTTGTCCTTTATTCGGGTTTGGGGCTGCGAGGCTTATGTCAAGTGGAGACACGAGGATAAGCTCGGCTCGCGATCGGTCAAGACATACTTTATAGGCTATCCAAAGGGAACTTTTGGTCATTACTTCTACTCGCCAACCGAACAACGTGTTTTTGTTGCGGCTAGTGCGACGTTCTTAGAGAAAGAATTTCTCGAGAACAAGTCGAGTAATAGAACCTTCGATCTATCGGAGATTCCAGTACCAACTACCGAGCAACCATTGGAGGAAACAATTCCTTCAACCGAGGCTGCGGTAGATATTCCTGAGGAACCTAGGAGGTCGGGAAGAGTCTCTATTCCTCCGGACAGATACATTGGTATGGTCGAGGAACATGGCATAGATGACGTGTAACACCCCCATTTATTTAAGAGCCTTTAGCAAGACATTCTCAAATAAGTGAAGCTGTTACCATCTCGGAATATCCGAGGTAGTGAATAACAAAGTAAAACAACCAAAGTACTTTATAAAAACTGATAAAATTTAAACTTGGGTATTACAGTTACTACATAACAGAAAAGGAAATACAACTGATGACTTCTCTAGATGCGATATAATTCTAAGTCGGTCCAAAGTATGCATCTCACATTCCTGCCCCAGTTCCTAGCTCATCTGTCTCTGACCTGCAGAATCTACTCCCCGTTCCGGATCATCGTAGGTGTACACGAATACACTGTCAACCTCGCGGTTGAGTAGGATAACACGATAATAAATAATGCAACAATGATGATATGCAAATGTCATGAAATGCTCGAGCTCAATCAAAATCTCATTCTCATACCCGAAACACCCAGCCATACCGAACCTCCCGGCAGACTATAATCGGCCGTCGCCGAACACCAGCTCAAAAGCTGATAAGACACCAGGCCTGGTCTGCAGAACCACCCTGGGCTTTATATCAGAACAATATCTGATCCATAACTTTCTCAGTAACCAATGCATATGCTATGCTCATGAATGCAACGATATAATTATTCAGTCATGCTATCAAATAATGAAATGCTCATGCCATTACCAATAATCCACAATCAATCCAACCAATATTATTCTCATATCAATCATACTCAGCATCCAAAGCACACAATACCACATCCATTCATAAGACATCATAGAGTATAAGGTCAGTGTATCCTACCTGATCAAGCAACTCCGAGTAATCACGTAAATCAACAGGAATTAGGAATACTCCACCTCAAACTCGCTCCCTATGAATATTATTTTAATATCAATACTCTATATAATATAACACGTTCTCAACTATTCAATTAATAAACTTCGTAAATTAACCCGTTATATAAATCAATTAACTCAATAGATTCATTTACTTTTATAATTAGCTTCAATAAAATAAACGAACATAACAACTATACTCGAACTATTGGTAGCCGTCACATCTTTGTACACAAACTGCTTAGAACTTTAGTAAATAAGGTATGAACAACATTTCAATAATAATAAATGTACTATTACTAATAATAACAATAATACAACATTAATAATAATAGTAACATATAATGACAAGATAATAATATAAATAAGAGTAAGAACTTCAAACAACAACACATACTACTACTAATGTGATAATAATAATAATAATATAATACATACAACACAAAAGGACCCATACAAAAGGAATAAACAGGCCCATACTAAACATACAAACAGACCCATACTAAATCTACAAACAGACCCATCCTAAAACGAATAAACGGACCCATACTAAAAGACTAAACAGACTAAACAACTAAACAGAAACATACGAACAGACCCACAACGCCACTTTTTACCGCCAGTTAGCCACCAACCCAGCCACCTATGACCACCGCGACGGTCCCTTCCCCCTCCCTGTACCACCAACAACTACCTCTATGTCTCGACCACCCATCTCAGCCCTTAAAACGCCCCAAAAACTCCTTCTAAAACTGCTGTACACAATCCGATTTCTCGTTTTCCGTCGTCATCTAGCCACCCTACATTCTCACGCCACTCTCACTAACCACCAGTCCCCACACATCCTCTAGACACCACCATCATCACCACCAATCCACGGTGGTTCTAGGGATCATCACCGCCTCCCTTCGTCACCCTTTGAAACCCCACAAAACTCCGCCCTAACACACCTGTAACACGCCCTGTACCCAAACTGATAAAAACAGAGTGTACGTTCTTTCTCCGACGACCGCCACACAAGACACCTACAACCACCAATTGGGCCACCCCTATACGACCGCCCATAACCGACCAGATCAACCACCCCAATCCCGAAAGTCATCGTGGTCCTTACTATGCTCTACACTCGCCTTAGCACCAACACCAAACACGATATACTCCCTCTGCCACCACCCGCGTGGTGGTTCCCTGACCAGCTACACCACCCTACGACCATCCTCGCCATCCCTAGCCACGGTCTGGGTCGTGTCTCAGTCTCATGGGTCAGTAAATAAAAAGATTACATAAGTATAAATAAGACCGTCGCAAATAAAAACAACGATGAACGAAAACTTACTCTGTCACGGTGTTGACGATGAATAAGCTGGTGTTTGGGTTCAGTCTACCTCTCGCTCCTCCTCAATCCATGGTGGCTGATAGGTGAATTAGGTTTTTAATTGGTTTGTCGATGGATGAGATGGTAGGGAGTTGATGTCGATGACAAGGTATAGGCTAGGGTAGGGTTTTGGTTTGTCGATGAACAAAATTATAAGTTAGGGTTTTGTTTGCTCTCATCCTTAATCCGAGTCCACGACCCATCACGCATCCCGAGGACCCATATGACTATACCCGTTCATAACTCACAACTTAAGAAAAACGAGTACATAAAATAATTATACTAATTTAATTATGTAAATTAGCATTAGTAAATATTAATTATATTAATTATAAGAAGTTATAAAATTATTAGAAATCATACAAGGATATATAAAAATTTGGATTTAAATATAATTACGATTTAAAAATAAAACAATTATAGATGAGAAATAAATATAAATTAGGAAATGCATATCGAATTATAATTTTATTATCAAATTAAAGACATACAAATGAAATGTCATTTTATGAAATAATCGTCAAATATAAATGATTATGAAATACGAAATAATCGTATCGTAGAAATACGATTTATAAAATAATAACAGTTTACGTAAAAATACTTTATAAACCTTTCATTTGAAATACTTGTATAAAACATAGTTTGACTGCCATTGACCAAGGCTAAAATACGGGGTATTACAGTCTTCCCTCCTTAAAATGAACTTCGTCCCGAAGTTCGCTATAACCCATAACGATAAGGAAACACATAACAAGCATGAAACGATCACAAGTAGCACTTATACGAGAACCCAAAAAGCGAAATGTTACATTCTATCCCCCTTAAGAAACTTTGTCCCCAAAGTTTAACATACAACAGTAAAACATGACACTTAAAGAACCACAATATAGCATATAATAGAAGTAATCAGGATTTCCAAGTATAGTCAGATAATCACGACATACCAATTTGTCATGTCATCACAACTAGTCTTATCAAGATTTTACAATCCTATCCTCCTTAAGACATGGTTGCGTCCCCGTAACCCCATTACAAAGTTCCACGTCAAAAGCTCAAGAAGATCACCGAAGCAATAGTCAACATTCATCAGATAAGTTAATTACCCTATACTGGGCAACTAGCATGCGACTTTTAAAGCAACAAAACATACTCGTCTATTTCATGTTACGCAGTCAAAACAAATTCAGGGTAAGTAACACTTATATACAATTGGAATTTTAACACAACAGAACACAATTACACCAACGTACACAAACAACTACCTCATAATTCATACTTTACAAATTAAACCATTCATGCTCATACTCATATTATAGAAGCAAAATCATGTTTATGCATACAAGTTTTAGGAAGGCATTAGGTAATTATTTAATTAATATTATTAAACACGGAGCAATAACATATTTCACGGGATATACACCAATCATAGACTAGCAAGCCAGCATAGCATTTCTAGGTACAATTAAGTTAAAGTTACAAGGTATATTTTTCATCTACTCACATTACATCATTTATCATGAAACCGGTAATAAATATAACTTGCGAAATAAGAGTTCTATTATCATAGAATAAAGTTCATGTTCGTATCATATGCCTACTGTTCATGCCACTAAAGCCATATCAGGATATCACAGGGTTGCGTCACATAATTCATACTTGATTAAACTTTTTATTAAAACTTACATAACTTACAATTTCAACAATCAAACATCATGTTGCAACTTCCAAAAATCATAATTAAATAACCGCTTAGCTATTTGCGAGTTATTATAGTTTTTAGAAAATATAAGGAATTAACTAATCATAGTAAAAAGAATCAATTGTAAAGCTTAAGGAAATTATTTATAACAAATTTTACAACTCAGTTGGTCTGAACAAAACTTTACAACACTTAGACCGAAATTTGGCCAACTTGCAAAAATCACTATTAAATAACGACTCATTAAGATATTTCATGGCTTAACACTTTGAAAACGTGAATAAATATTCTAAACAATGGAGTTGAAATTATGCATAAACAGTAAACACGTTGTAAATGATTTCTTTTTCAAACCATGACTCAAACAGAACTGTGCAGTAACAACCTGACCACTGTAAACCAAAATATTTATTTCTCTCAACATATAAGTTGTTTTAACATGAATCAAAATCATTAGAAAGCTACTCATAAGGTTATCATACATAAAATTTACACATTCATATAGAGAACACATTTTAAACGGCAGCCCGTACAAATAAGGTAACATTTTGGAACTTATTACAGTGTTGGTTACTTTAATATTTCACATTATTACTTTACATCGTCATATTAAATCACAACCATTCTCAAAAACATGTCGACGCATATTTGAAGCATAGATATGACATTGCACCATATTAAAATTCATTCATTATTTAAATTTGTAGTTGCCATCAAGAAAGCGGTAAGGATTGCGAAACTGAAAAGTAGGATCAACTAAATAAATCAATATTTATACTTGTATATACAAATGTAACACATAGCTATATGACATTCATGGCTTGAGCAACACATTCCGCATATCACTAGACATGGATTACTATAACATTTAAATCTGATCATTCTTATTCAAACACCAAACAATATATTACAGAGTTACTATAGTCATTTAATAACCAGATATCAAATAGACATTTCGAAACACCAAAATCATGTAATCATATCACTCCAAATTATTTCTCAATAAACGTACATCCATTCTCTTAAAATTTCAATCCAATCATTCAGATCAATCCGCATTTCAATATCAATCGTATTCTTCTAATGCACATCATCATACAAGTCAAGCTTATATTTCAAACTCATATTCCAAATTTCATTTTCTCAAAACTTGAAATCATATATCTCAATTAACATTCGACATCAACCTCATGTTTCACAATACACATTACCAACGATATTTCACATTATCACTTACCTCGTTCATTTCCGGCGGAAAGGTTAGTACAAAATTAATTGGGTCTTTTCCTTTATTTTATACTACCCACTCTCTACATCTCTCAAGGGTAACCAGGTTAGACTGAAAGGGCCAGTGGCTTGGTTTGAGGGGGCCCCTAACTCATCCCAATCCTGGGGCTCCTAACAGTTACTAACATGGGGTTCATTTTATTAGACACTTTCTACGTTCATTATTATTCATTTGGTTTAGGCCTGAGGATCGTTCTCTCTGATACCACTTTGTAACACCCCCATTTATTTAAGAGCCTTTAGCAAGACATTCTCAAATAAGTGAAGCTGTTACCATCTCGGAATATCCGAGGTAGTGAATAACAAAGTAAAACAACCAAAGTACTTTATAAAAACTGATAAAATTTAAACTTAGGTATTACAGTTACTACATAACAGAAAAGGAAATACAACTGATGACTTCTCTAGATGCGATATAATTCTAAGTCGGTCCAAAGTATGCATCTCACATTCCTGCCCCAGTTCCTAGCTCATCTGTCTCTGACCTGCAGAATCTACTCCCCGTTCCGGATCATCGTAGGTGTACACGAATACACTGTCAACCTCGCGGTTGAGTAGGATAACACGATAATAAATAATGCAACAATGATGATATGCAAATGTCATGAAATGCTCGAGCTCAATCAAAATCTCATTCTCATACCCGAAACACCCAGCCATACCGAACCTCCCGGCAGACTATAATCGGCCGTCGCCGAACACCAGCTCAAAAGCTGATAAGACACCAGGCCTGGTCTGCAGAACCACCCTGGGCTTTATATCAGAACAATATCTGATCCATAACTTTCTCAGTAACCAATGCATATGCTATGCTCATGAATGCAACGATATAATTATTCAGTCATGCTATCAAATAATGAAATGCTCATGCCATTACCAATAATCCACAATCAATCCAACCAATATTATTCTCATATCAATCATACTCAGCATCCAAAGCACACAATACCACATCCATTCATAAGACATCATAGAGTATAAGGTCAGTGTATCCTACCTGATCAAGCAACTCCGAGTAATCACGTAAATCAACAGGAATTAGGAATACTCCACCTCAAACTCGCTCCCTATGAATATTATTTTAATATCAATACTCTATATAATATAACACGTTCTCAACTATTCAATTAATAAACTTCGTAAATTAACCCGTTATATAAATCAATTAACTCAATAGATTCATTTACTTTTATAATTAGCTTCAATAAAATAAACGAACATAACAACTATACTCGAACTATTGGTAGCCGTCACATCTTTGTACACAAACTGCTTAGAACTTTAGTAAATAAGGTATGAACAACATTTCAATAATAATAAATGTACTATTACTAATAATAACAATAATACAACATTAATAATAATAGTAACATATAATGACAAGATAATAATATAAATAAGAGTAAGAACTTCAAACAACAACACATACTACTACTAATGTGATAATAATAATAATAATATAATACATACAACACAAAAGGACCCATACAAAAGGAATAAACAGGCCCATACTAAACATACAAACAGACCCATACTAAATCTACAAACAGACCCATCCTAAAACGAATAAACGGACCCATACTAAAAGACTAAACAGACTAAACAACTAAACAGAAACATACGAACAGACCCACAACGCCACTTTTTACCGCCAGTTAGCCACCAACCCAGCCACCTATGACCACCGCGACGGTCCCTTCCCCCTCCCTGTACCACCAACAACTACCTCTATGTCTCGACCACCCATCTCAGCCCTTAAAACGCCCCAAAAAATCCTTCTAAAACTGCTGTACACAATCCGATTTCTCGTTTTCCGTCGTCATCTAGCCACCCTACATTCTCACGCCACTCTCACTAACCACCAGTCCCCACACATCCTCTAGACACCACCATCATCACCACCAATCCACGGTGGTTCTAGGGATCATCACCGCCTCCCTTCGTCACCCTTTGAAACCCCACAAAACTCCGCCCTAACACACCTGTAACACGCCCTGTACCCAAACTGATAAAAACAGAGTGTACGTTCTTTCTCCGACGACCGCCACACAAGACACCTACAACCACCAATTGGGCCACCCCTATACGACCGCCCATAACCGACCAGATCAACCACCCCAATCCCGAAAGTCATCGTGGTCCTTACTATGCTCTACACTCGCCTTAGCACCAACACCAAACACGATATACTCCCTCTGCCACCACCCGCGTGGTGGTTCCCTGACCAGCTACACCACCCTACGACCATCCTCGCCATCCCTAGCCACGGTCTGGGTCGTGTCTCAGTCTCATGGGTCAGTAAATAAAAAGATTACATAAGTATAAATAAGACCGTCGCAAATAAAAACAACGATGAACGAAAACTTACTCTGTCACGGTGTTGACGATGAATAAGCTGGTGTTTGGGTTCAGTCTACCTCTCGCTCCTCCTCAATCCATGGTGGCTGATAGGTGAATTAGGTTTTTAATTGGTTTGTCGATGGATGAGATGGTAGGGAGTTGATGTCGATGACAAGGTATAGGCTAGGGTAGGGTTTTGGTTTGTCGATGAACAAAATTATAAGTTAGGGTTTTGTTTGCTCTCATCCTTAATCCGAGTCCACGACCCATCACGCATCCCGAGGACCCATATGACTATACCCGTTCATAACTCACAACTTAAGAAAAACGAGTACATAAAATAATTATACTAATTTAATTATGTAAATTAGCATTAGTAAATATTAATTATATTAATTATAAGAAGTTATAAAATTATTAGAAATCATACAAGGATATATAAAAATTTGGATTTAAATATAATTACGATTTAAAAATAAAACAATTATAGATGAGAAATAAATATAAATTAGGAAATGCATATCGAATTATAATTTTATTATCAAATTAAAGACATACAAATGAAATGTCATTTTATGAAATAATCGTCAAATATAAATGATTATGAAATACGAAATAATCGTATCGTAGAAATACGATTTATAAAATAATAACAGTTTACGTAAAAATACTTTATAAACCTTTCATTTGAAATACTTGTATAAAACATAGTTTGACTGCCATTGACCAAGGCTAAAATACGGGGTATTACAGTCTTCCCTCCTTAAAATGAACTTCGTCCCGAAGTTCGCTATAACCCATAACGATAAGGAAACACATAACAAGCATGAAACGATCACAAGTAGCACTTATACGAGAACCCAAAAAGCGAAATGTTACATGACGTCTTACTCCTAGAGGGTAATGAACCCTCAACCTATAAAGGTGCCATGACCAGTTCTGACTCAAAGCTATGGCTAGAAGCCATGCAATCCGAGATGGACTCCATGTATGAGAACAACGTGTGGGATCTTGTGGACCTACCTGCAAAGGTACGTCCCCTTCAATGCAAATGGCTTTACAAGATAAAGCATACCGTGGAAGGACAACAAGATATCCACATGGCAAGACTAGTTGCTAAAGGTTTCACTCAAGTGCCAGGCTTGCACTACGATGAGATCTTTGCACCCGTAGTCATGCGGCGTTCCATTCGGATTATCTTAGCGATCGCCGCATTTCACGACTATGAAATCTGGCAAATGGACGTTAAAACCGCCTTCTTAAACGGTTATTTGGAGAAAGAGTAGTACATGGTACAGCCCGAGGGTTTTATTGATCCGAAACATCCTAAGAAGGTTTGCAAGCTTAAGCGTTCCATCTATGGACTTAAGCAGGCATCACGGAGTTGGAATCATCGCTTCGACCAAGTGATAAAAGAGAATGGGTTCATTCGATTAGTCGAGGAACCATGTCTATATATCAAGTCGAGTGGGAGCAAGATTGTCTTCCTAGTACTGTATGTTGATGACATACTCTTGATTGGGAATGACATACCCCTCCTTTCTTCGGTTAAAGCATGGTTGAAAAACCATTTCCAGATGAAAGATCTGGGAGAGGCACAAAGAATTTTGGGCATCCGTATCTACAGGGGTAGATCACAACGGATGTTGTCTCTCAGTCAGGAGTCTTATATAGATAAGATTCTAGAGAGATTCAGCATGACGAACTCTAAGAAAGGGTTCCTTCCTATGACTACTGGGCTTCACTTGAGCAAGGCTCAAGAAGCTAAGACATTGGAAGAGAAAGAGCGCATGAGTCGGATTCCTTATGCTTCGGCAATAAGATCGATCATGTATGCCATGATATGCACACGTCCAGACGTTGCATATGCATTGAGTATGACAAGCCGATTCCAAGCTCATCCAGGTGAACAACACTGGATGGCCGTGAAAAACATTCATAAGTACCTACGGAGGACTAAAGATTGGGGATTGACTTACGGAGGTGACGTTGGTTGATGGTGGGTTCAACGAGCCATAAGTCAAACAGTTGACTAACCAATCACAAAGGCGAGTTATACGGATATCTCGTAGGACACCCCGTGACAACGTTATGGAGTTCTAAATGTTTTATAACATTAGGTGCCAGGTCGTGGATAGGACCTCCATAGTGTTCCTTAGAGTCGAGTCTTTTGACTTTCAACTGTCTCTTGAGATTAAGGCAGATTTTGGGTAACTTTGGTTTCTTTCCCACGGTCTTCCGTAACAGGGGTCAAGAGGATTTTTTCTGGGTTATTTCATGCTGCGCTTACATCTGCAGGATTCGAGTTGAGGGAAATATCCAAACCCTTATCAGGATTTTATCATTTCTCAGGGCCACTCGAGGAGTAGTAACTGAAATGCATGGCCATGCTCGAATACAGATTCGTTTTATCAGTTAAGTTACTCTCTAGTCGGGGAAACCACTCTTGATACAGATCGCTTGTAAGATACGACCTTTGCGAATACGGATTTGCAAATTGTCCTACATTGAGTGGGAGAAATTTTAAAAGGATATGAGAATCGGTTATCGCACCTACACTTGTACGGATAAGTGGGAGTTTGTTGGAGCCTTGTGTCCTCCACATGTAGTGTGATAACGTCATTGCACATACCCTTGTACGGACAAGTGGTCGAGGTGTTGGGGATGGTGTCCTTGACAGTTAGTACAATGACTTACTAAATCTCTTAAAGGATCACAAGGGCATACTTCAGTATTATTATCAGTTGATCCACGTTTATCAATAACGGTTGGCTTGCTAGATAAGTTTGACGTTATTGTCATACCGATGGCGGTGATCAACTGGTCCCTATACGTCACACATATAGGACACGTTTGAGAGATATGAAGGTATGAAAATACAGTCACATTTATGCCGGATACGACTAAACAGTTAGTTAGAGGTATTGACTATTAAATTAGTCAAATGAGATGTTGAGATTATTATTTAATACGGATTAAATAATTTTAGTTAATACGGATTACATGATTAATTCGTAAAAATTAGATATAAACGGTTATATTTAATTAAATATTAAATTCGCGCATTAATATAAACAGTTATATTAATTTGGCCAATTATACAATATCGTATTTTGTCAGACCATTATTGATGTTATCAAATGCATTAATATCTGATAACATGAATACGATTTATAATAAATACCCGCGAATAATATTTAGCAAATCGGGTCGAATCACGCACTGGAATAAGATGAGAGTGGAAAAGCCCACCCTCACCATAAACCCGTTCGGCCGACCGAGTGAATACAAAAGGAGAGTTGTTCTCCTTTTGTCAACTACTGGTTAATTCATAATTCTCACAATTAGGGTTTTGAGAGCATTCTTCTCCCAAAACTCAAATCTCACATCAAAACCTCACAAAACTCTCCCCATATTGCAAGGCAATTGGAGAGCCTTTCTAGCACACGCGGCATCGTCTTAAACAAAGTCTTGGGTGCAAGTTATAGGAGGGAATTTACTTTAATTCCTGTTCTTAGGCCTATTTGCGCAAGGACTCAAGGTTGTTATTCTTTTCATGTTTTTATTAACTTATGACTATAATCACAATTGTATATTTCGTTATAATCCTTCATGTTTAGGGCGAATACATGTTTTATTCCTCACACGAGGTACTCCTGGTATGCGGTTAACAAGGTCCCATAGCTCCTTGTACTGCTGCTCCCACACACTGGAAAGTGTGGTAGTGGTGCGAGGAGGCAGACGTCCATACCCCATGGCTCTTGGGGCCTGGCTGGCTAGCGGAACTGAGCTGGCATACTGGGAGGTGTGGACGATGGACGGCGGCAGCTGGATGCTGCATCCTGCTAAATTGTGGGCTGAAGTGTGGTGCCGTTGATGACCCAGATGGCTATCTGGGCGTCTGCTGGTGCGAGGATCCTGCAGGATGGAAGTAATTAGTGTTTCCAGATTGTATTCTTATGACGTCATTACCTGGGTGTATGGAGGCGTGAGGTGGTGAGTTGTAGGATAGGAATCCCAACCCGCTTGGAGTTATCAATTTCGGGGAAGTGACTCTGGTCTGATCCAGACGTGTGACCAACTCAGTCGGAACTTCTCTGGCTCCCTTCCTGCTGGTGGAAGCTCTCCTCTGGTGCCTTTCTTCAGCTTCAGTCAAGGCAGGTGTTGTGTTTGCCTGGCTCCTGGACGCGACTTGCTCCCTTAGATCCTGGTTGTCCTTCCTTAGGTTGTCAACGGACTGGCGGAGGCTATTCATTCCTTCCATCATTGACTGCCACATCTCTATTGTTAGAGCAAGTTGACTTGGGCTATAGTTCCTCCCGGCATCTGGTTGAGCGGCAATGGTAGTCTTGGGCAGCAGGGAGGAAATGGCTGGTGTCGTGGCAGAGGTGCTACTTCTAACCGGAGCCATCAATGTTATGGATGGTGAAGGAACGACAATCTTGGATGAAGACGGCAGTGGCGCTTTACTGGTGGACAAAGGCGATGCTAAAGGGTTGGTTGATTTTGGGATGGTTCCTGGCATGGTTGTTTGAACGGTTTTGAGGGGTTGTTTTTGGGTATGACGATCACTATAGCCCCACGGTGGGCGCCAAAATGTTTTAGTCAAAAAACTACCAAGTGTTTAGTTGAGGGGTATAATGATCTAATGACAAGTTTAGGATGTTTGTTTGATCTTTAAGTGTGGTGAAGCATTTAGAAGAGACAATAGAGACAAGAGGGTTGTTGACGCGGAAAGCCCCTTAGGGAAAAACCGTTGGGGAACAAGGTTCCACCAATTCCACTAGAAAGTTCGGCCTGAATGTCGAGTGTGTTATAAGTGTTTTGCTCTAATTCTAGTGAGATAAGTGTAGTAAGTTGTTGTGTATGTTTACAATGTACATTTCCTCTATATTTATAGACCTAGTATGCTTATGGACCGTTGGATCCAATGTTTGTCCAACGGTCCAATGTCTCCTTTTCTGGCTTCTTTCTTCTTCCTTCTTTACTCTGCCCCTCCTTCTTTGCTTGCCCATTTCGGGTAATCCTCGAGCCTTGCACAACAGCTTTCCCACTCTTCCTTTTCTTCTTCCCGCGCTTTTAGATCCTTCTTCTATGCTCCTCATTTCTTGTTGACTTTGACTTCCAAATTATTCACCCACTCATGTGATGCCACATGTCAAGGAATCAAAATGCTAATTTTGGTTTACAACAGATATATCCGTAAACTTAATAATTTCCAGGGCAATGTATATTGTCTATCTCAAATTTAGGAGAGGTCGACTACTGACAAGTACTATAACACGATCAACTAATTAGGCATTTCCTAAACGTCATCTTACGCAGACGTTTGACAGTATGATCACAAATGTGTGTTGATTATAATACAATTTTAAAAACTCCACACTTTAATTAGTCCTTACGTGCTCAAAGATAATTGTGTATACGATTAGCACATAAACAATCTTGGCCATTCGAATTATATATATATATATATATATATATATATATATATATATATATATATAATTTGTTGATATTTCAAACTTGATGTCACGTGTGAGTAAAACTTGTGCGGGTATATTAACAACCGAAATATGCACTATTAAATATAATGCAACAAATATAATTAAATATAACAGTTGTTATGTAAACTAACAATTAAACATTTTAGTTGGTGGATCTACTCGATGCTTATTAACAAACATTTTATAATGTGAGCTCATATATCTTGTTTTGAAGACGATGGTGTCTTTGGGTTGTTGGGTTTTGAGGTTTATCAAATTATTTGGGAATGTGTTCAGGATCACCCATAAATTGTAACTGATTTATCTTAACTGGGTTAACCGTATTTAAAAATTTTAGATTAATTAGACTATACTATGAAGATTTGTTGTTTTGTAACTTAGAAGTTGGATTTAATGTTTTGGACATGCCATCCGATACTGGGTATCTACGCTAACCCTCTGTCTTAATCATTTGTTTACCTTTGACTAATTCCGTTCACAAAGAATAATAGAGTGTAAACAAACGACTATAACGGGGGAGTATGATAATCAAAAATAAGGAAAGGTTTATTTGTTGTCGAAGTTACAATAAATAAAATAATAATTTTACATAGTACGTCAAATTGTATGTCATGTGAGAGTTACAAATAACCCATCTTTGTCCACATTTCACACATTAATCCACATTTCACATATCGATCCATAACTCCACATTTTGCGCATCGAAATGCCCAAAATGAATAGACTACATCGATCATGTTCAGTTCATTGTCGAAATATGGCCTTACCGTTAGATATGTCATCTCCATTAAACAACACATATAATTGGGCAATAATAACTCACTTTTAGGCCTACCTTTGCACTATCTTAACTCAAACATGTTTAAAGGTTACTAACTTTACCGTATAATGTACGGCCTAACATAAACGATATTGCTTAGCACGTTACATGCACATCTGTAACTACTTTACTTCTTCGTTCATTCCAATACTCATATATTGTTTCAAACTCCACAAATTACTCCATAGCTACATTAAAGTCCGACGAATAGCCTGACCTTGCTAGATTAGCTTAATCTAAATTATTACATTGTCAATATAAGGCCTCGGTGTTAAATTTAACAAGTATCCTGACTAAAACATATAATTTAGACGGATGTAATCTACATTTAAGACCAACTTTGTACTATCATATCCCTTGCCTATGTAAGAGTTATTAGTTTATAATGGCTTACAAATTTACTTATTGTTCTCGCATCACTCACTTAATATACATATTGATAATTATCAGGTTAGGATGGTCGTCGTACATGTGTAAAATTAGGAAAATGATATTCGTAGGCCAATGTTTCCATACCTCACACGTGATTAACAGTCTAAATGATTATAATTAGGGACGTTAATTATTCAATATATGATTATTCTTCCATCAATATCATTTTAAAACAATCGAAAAGACACGTAAATATGATACGCAAAAAAAACAATATACCATGTCGGAATTGTGGACGTTTACTAAATAACAAATTACTCAAAATAGTAAGAGTTCCTAATTCGACAACATTATCACAAAAAATATACGCAGCGCAAATTAATAGCTATACATTTTTATTAACGAAACTATCAATTGCTTATTGTGAAATTACGTAAAAGATACATGATAATCAAAGAAAATGTGCCAAAGTTTATATTAAATCAAACTACAAAAATAGGATAGGTAAAATATTGTTAATCACGATACATACACGCTTAACATTGTTTTACTATTCATATGTTTCTACATTTCACATGCTACTCCAAATTTCACACCTTAATCCATACCTCCACAGCCCATCAAAAGGCCCAAAATCACAAAACTAAATCGACCCAATGTAGTTCATGATCAAGGCTAGGCCTTAATATTAAGTCCAACAAGACTATTGATTAACATATATAATTGGGTAGTAATATCCCACATTTTAGACACAACATTATACTAACATAGCTAAGAGATACTATATAACATGTGTAGTTAACAATTACAATGTATGTAGTCGATTCCTGACTTGAGCTTAATATTTGTAATTATTCGTTCATATTGGACAAGTAACCATTTCGATTGCATCTGACAGTGTTAACACGATATGCGTAGTATTCGAATTTACAATTGATCATTCCGAGGGTTATTATTACATATACGAACATAACATGATAAAAGACGACTAAACTCTTATATGTGAAAATACTTGAACTTTATAATATATCTGTGTCTAATCTTGCAACTTACGACTTTAGAATAGTACTAAATGTATGATAAACAAATAACAGTTACTCAATCCATAACAT
This sequence comes from Silene conica, assembly GCA_029255685.2. Taxonomy (NCBI): domain Eukaryota; kingdom Viridiplantae; phylum Streptophyta; class Magnoliopsida; order Caryophyllales; family Caryophyllaceae; genus Silene; species Silene conica. The sequence goes on from CM055313.2 coordinate 57,508,749, forward strand.
ATTGCGTAATTAAAATCATTAATAAAGTATTGGATAAATTGATTTGACTAATGTTAACCCTCAAATCAGACTAATGACATGCCGAAAAAAACTGAACCACTATAATCAATTTTCCTGCAATAAACAATAATCAATTACCAGTAAATAAACAAAATACAACACCCTCCATAGTCCCATCACATATCAAAACCCTACGAGTGTTCTTCTGTCAAAAGTCTCAAGCTTTGATATTTAAATTCTGCAACTAGACAAGTATGTCTCCCTGTGCTGGTGTTGTCTACTTCAACAGAAAAGATAGGCGGGAATTTGAGGATGACTACATACGCTGGAAAAAGGAACAGTTCAGTTCAAAATCAATGTTTAAGACACAGTTTGTACTGAAAGAGACAGAAGAAGGCAGTAGAATTCACCATCTATTGCTCAATTCTGATGAGTTGATGATCGGCATTTTCAATAGACTCAATCATCAAGACAAACGCAACATGGCTGAAGTATGCAAAATGTGGGCCTCCTTATTTGCAGTTGGCAAAGAGACATCTAAAATTGCGGTCAATTATAGAAGTCAGGTAAACAGTGAACATAATCCTGGGGTAATCATCAGGACAAGGTGGGGTCGCGTGTTTTCTATCCAATGTAACTGTCTTGATCTGCCAACGAAAGAAGCAAGATACATATACCATGTTTGGTTGGATGGAAGTAGAGACTCAGACGGATCAGGTGACTATGGAGAAGGTGATGTTGCTATAATGTCAGAAAGCGAGGGGTACTACGATTCAGACTGATAGGCCCATCGCAATAAGATTGCTAGATGTTTTTCAGGTGTATTGATGCAACGCTGTTTAATCCTCAGCTGAAGTAATGCCTTCCTGTGTTTTTTATTTGCAACTGTTGTTGAATTCTGCAAACTAACATGTTTTGCTTCCGGTTGAAACTAATACTTGTGGGTATAAACATATTATATATTATCAAATGTTAATCTGTTTTACGGTTGAGTACATTTGGGTATGCTAGTTTCGTGAAAACTTATACTGTTCATTTATGCTTAACTTCTGAATTCCCTTGTCATAAACTAAATGACTTTTTGTTCTTTAATTGATATAGGACAGTTACATAGAATTCAATTATATTACCAGACTATCTATTATACTTAATAATGATTCTAAGTTTTTGGACTCCTAAATTGTAGAAACCCTGATAATAGTTTGTAGATGTGGTTGCAATCTCGCAATACAACTGTTGGGTAATATAGGGAGGCACTTAATTGAATGCAAAAGATTATGTAATGAATATACGGTATAGGACAATGTATTTATCCCTTTTTAGAATACCTCTGAAAACTATTGCAAGATTATATATGTATTCCACATGTTTCGGTGACACCTCGCATCTCAGGATGAGTACCTGTTAGCAAGTATATATATGTACTGTTAGTCAGTAGTCCATTATTAGTTTGTTAGTGATTCGACATTGTTAAATAATCGAACAAATTATAACACCTTGGCATAGTGCAAACATTTACTCACGTAATTGCCTCGACACCTGACCAAAACAAGGTTGTCTTGATACCGATACCATCATACAGCCAGTGCATAGTTTGTGATAGCGAATGAATCCACTATAGGCTTAAACAGTTTAATCACCATTAGAATGAATTTCATTACGTCATTGTTACCACCTGGAAAACTAATAATTTCAAACAGTCTGTGCCTTCATCCCTGACTTTAGGTTAGCGGTTGCTGAATAGCAAATATAGTGAATTAGTCAGAATCACACTATCATTTGGGACATGCAATAACTAGAAAAACATAATAGACTACGAGGTTGCCAATTGTTGAATCTGCAATATTAGATAAGATGTGGAGTTTATACATGAGAATGATTACCTTTGTTAGAAATGGGGTGATGTTCCTGAAGCGAAAGGGCAGTATAGCCTGTTATTTTAAACAACTGAACAATATAAATGATAGATATGTCCCTTATCAGAAGTGTGTGTGCTCTGGTTGTCAAGTATAATTTCCCAATTTAGGCCCATCATGTAAAACCCCTCGCGAAAGCGGAAATATAAACATACAAAAGTACCAAAATTGCAGCGGAATTAAAACTTTTTAAAGAAAACAACATGCGAGAAGTCTTAAACTGAAACAGAGACTGAGACTGAAATACAACCAGAATAGATAAGTAACAGTTCTAAGTATCAAAACCAATATATACATCAGCCTGGGATGGACATCCCTACAGGCACCAAAACAGAGTATCAAAAGTCTAACAGTCTAGCTAACGATAGGGTATATGTCATATGATGATGGATCATCACTCGCTAGCCCTCCTGTGATCCCATCTCCAACCAGCATGTACCTACATACATGAAAACATGTACGCCACAATCAGTGGGGAGTGACTAGAGTTCTCCTAGCCACCTTTTGTGACAACACGCAACATATAAAACAATACAGAATACTCCAACATATAACAACATGTGAAGTATAACATCTTATCATCTGATCTCTTACTGTCATGCGATTACAATGCACGGCTCTCAACCAACTTCATACACAAATAGGAAGGAGAGACGGTTTCCCTACTGGTTACCCAGTCGGGGGGTCTTTCAATCCAACTATTTATGAAACTGAACTAAGAGTCATCCAATGCCTTGGATGATTAAACCATAACTCAATTAAACCTCGTTTACTCAACATGCATATCTGACACTGTACCCTCATCAAGGCAAGCAGATAAAACATCCATAACTCAGCATGCATATCTGACACTGTACCATCATCTAGGCAAGCAGATAAACATCCATAACACTAGCAACGGGTCCAGAGGTGAACTTAACACATATCCCATTACTACACTATGTCGGGTCCAGAGGTGAACTTAACACATATCCCAACATCCAAACAAGTAAAGGGTCCAGAGGTGAACTTAACACATATCCCTAAACTTACAATTATGAAAAAGGGTCCAGAGGTGAACTTAACACATATCCCTAATCATCCACAAGCAAAGGGTCCAGAGGTGAACTTAACACATATCCCAATGCTACAAACATGCATTGGGTCCAGAGGTGAACTTAACACATATCCCAATACACAGTCGCCGCACAACGGGTCCAGAGGTGAACTTAACACATATCCCGTGTACGACAACCGATCACGTGTCAGGTCCAGAGGTGAGCTTAACACATATCCTGACACGCCCAAGCAAAACACGTAACGGGTCCAGAGGTGAGCTTAACACATATCCCGTCACGCGGCATATAAACACGTAGTGGGTCCAGAGGTGAACTTAACACATATCCCACCACGCGACAACCAGTGTAACCACTAACATCCAAAGGTAGAAACTAACCTATAGTTCTAACTTCTTAAACAACTAATCAACACTTAATTGATCCCGGGAACTAAGGCGAGGGAGAGTCGGTTTCCCTTTCGGTTACCCGACCGGGGGGTCTCTGTCCTCACTCCATTCCCGAACCCAAATATAGTGTTGCCCGTACACCGGGGACCTCAAATATATGTCACGGGTATACAAAACGAGTTTCAAGTAAAACCGATTAGCTGTTTGAAAGTTACACGCGAAAACAACTCGAAACCGCCATCAGGGATCCCCAGCCGGTCGGCAGGCAGCCGGTCGGCCGGCTGGTGGTCCCTCAGCCTACGCCTTTCTTTTCAAAACCGAGAACATCACAAAGGACTCCCAGCCGGTCGGCAGGCAGCCGGTCGGCCGGCTGGGACTCCATTCCCTAGCCTTCCCTATTTCGCAAACCACCCCATATGCACTCCCAGCCGGCTGGCAGGCGGCCGGTCTGCCGGCTGGGTTCCCATCCTACTTATGTTCTCGCAAAACATACACAACATACAACGACTACCAGCCGGTCGGCAGGCAGCCGGTCGGCCGGCTGGCAGTCCAAGGCCATTTTCCCAAAAATACGAAAAACACACATATGCTCTCCCAGCCGGTCGACCGGCGGCCAGTCGGTCGACCGGCTCAGAGAGCCTGATACGAAAATCGCAAATTTCAGCCTTCAACAAAACTCAATCAATCGACACCAAAACTTGCACAACGATTCATGTGATGTTTAAACAACAATATCAAACGCCAAATACTACCAATCTATCAGCAAGTAAGTCCCATAACAATCCTCAAATGAATTTAACATGTATCCGTCGCAAAATGAGAAAAACTGAAAATATACTTAAAAGCATATAACAAACAATCCAAGCATGAATTCTTCACAACAACATCACCCTAAACATGTTACTAAGTCCTTTAACATTATATTTCGACAAAAATCAGAAACCAAACAAGAATCACAACAAATATGTTAATATACACATAAAGGCCGAGTTTCTCATTATCGTCACATTTTAAGCTTACTCCGGCAGATGATCCTCCTCAATCACGTAACTATCGGTGTCGGGATCGTCCAGGCCAACACCTACAACATAGAAAACGGATTTTAAGTACTTAAAACGGAATTTAAGGAAAACAACCCGTTTTTCAAAGTCGACGAAATGAAAAATGAAAGTGATGGATGACTAGGAAATCGAACGAGGATTCCGAAAATGTACTTACTTTTGCAATTTGAAGAACGGATGAGGGAGAAAAGCTCAAAAGAAAGGAGTATTAAAGGAGGTTTGTGAAGAATTTGGTTTAACAGTGAAATGAAATGTTGAAGGATGAAGATGTCGACATATTAAATATGTAGGGTACAATGAGGTGTCCTTTCCGTATTATGAAACGGGTCGGATAAAATAGAATGGATGTTTAAGTCGGATATTTAAATGTTGCCAAGTTTGTATTCGTCTTAAGGACTTGAGGTTCTTAAGACGGATCTTACTTTTTAAATTAAAACCTTCCGAGTTAAATTATTAAAATATTATTTTATTACTTAAAATAATTTAAAATGCTTAAATTAGATTTTACGAAAATACGGGATGTTACACATCATTTACATTACACAGTAGTCACTGATGTACAGGTGACATACCTGCTGCATCTTTAAAAATCCATATTTTATAGGATTACCCTACAGCATGAAATATGGATCAGATGATCAAAAAAGATTTGACCCTGCCTATTGCAGTCAAAATTCTTTGGAGAGCTCGGTAACCGCAAGTCACTGGACATGATATTAGTAACATTGCGGCTAGCCATAGGCCTAATATGGTCGTCAGTGCGGGCAAACTGGGGTTGTTGAGGGAATGACTGTGAGAGTTGAACAGTGTGTTTGAGGTAGTTAGATATCCCGATGATATGAAGGTGCAGCAGGCTGCATTCTATTTGCGCAATCTTCTATGGGGGTGGTTAATCGCAAGAAAGGGGATACTCTGGAGCGATTTTAATAAATGGGGGAGCAACATGTACCGGAAAAGACCGTACCTGCGTGCATAGATGGCTATAGAGCACTTTTAACAATTGCTGATAACCTTACCTGCAATAGCTTATTTAAGATGTGCACCCACTAATTCTCGAGTTAATATGGTCCTGTGGCAACAGTATATTTGTCGATTTGCAGCAATGGCGCTGTAATGAATTCCATTGTAATTATGCGTAGCTTTGACATGCAGCTTTAGATTCAGCAACTGAGTACACGTAGCTAACAATGTTGCGATTTCAGTAGATATTTTGATGGATATAGAATATCGACCACTAACCTAATTAGAACCTGCAAGAAAATACCTTTAACATCATTTGCAAATCTAATGACTGCCATAGACGCATCTGTGACCTACTTGTGGGTATACAATTCTTATTTTAGTCAGTAACAACTAATAAACTTCCGAAGTAATTCACATTTTAAGCGTTCTGAAGAAAGTACCAGGCCCCAGCGCAATGCATAAGTCTGATTGAACAAGTTCTTTTTATCCTGCATTCAAACCAGTTGGGGTTAATGAAGATGTCGTTGTATCACCAAGCAAAACTATGACACAGTACCTGATTCCACAACTAACTTGAACAGTAAGATCACTGTTATCTGAGTAAACACCTTAAATTAGTGATTCACGCATACAGATGAAAGGTAAGTTCAGTAAAGCGAAAAACAGAGAAAATAATCTTCTGCCTAATTCGACTTCAGTGGAACATTAACCTCATATATCACTGAAACTAACAGCACACCATAAGTTGGGGAATGCCAGTGAAAAGTTGACATCGTAGTAAACGAGGTTGACTACAGTATACCTACGGATAATGAAACAGATGTGAGATTTATACCTGAGAAAGAAAACAGTTCTGATTAATAGGATGATGACCTTGAATAAGAAGCAGATGATTGCTTGTTATATCAGGAACTGCAAATTGTACAATAAATTATGGCTATGTCCCTTATTAGAGGCGTGTTTGCACTGGTTGTAAGGATGAATCCCATGTAGTTTAATTTCATTTTCGGTATACGCAACTACACTTCTCATTAAACTTAACATAGTATGGGGTAAAGGTCATCGTCTTCCTTACATATCAACCACTGGTCTTTTGGAATAAGCTTATAATTGCAAAACGACTTAGTGAACAACTACTCACAAATTATGCAGGAATTAACACTAAACGTTGAACACTACCATTTAGAAAGGCAAATACGTCAGAGGCTTACGTCGTACCGGTGTACCTAAATATACATTTGCCAACTTTCAGTATTAGTTATCCTTTACTAACAGAAGACCAACTTTTCTAAGGGAGTTGATAATGCATCTCCAACAAAAATATCACAATTAGCAGTGTTTAAGTATTGCAGTAAAAACTCTAAGCAGACGTTGGTTATTGGAAACTCCAGCTTCGTCCTATACAACATTAGCATGCCTTCGGAAGGTGAAGTTTCTCTCAGTCTCTTTGATCAACTGATTATGAATTTAGGATGATAACTATTGCCCGCAGAACAATATGTTCCAGGTACATTTCGATCGCACATTACCTTGATAATTAGTTATTCAATATATGATTATTCTTCCATCAAAAGCATTTTAAAACAAATCAACACGCCACGTAAATACGATACGCACAAAACAATGTACCATGTCGGAAATATAAATATTTACTTAATGACAAATTACTTCCCTTGGAATTCCGCTTGCATCGCGTGCGGATGAACAATTAGTATTATAAAGCAAATGTTATTTTTGGTGTGGATGAGTGGGAGTAACATTTTGTTATAAACTAATCAGTCATCAACTTATGTGCGTGGAAGAGTGAAGGGGGACTGGACATTAAGGATGCTGGTTTGTGGAATATGGCTACAGTTGGGAAGCTTGTTAGCTGGATTCATAACAAAGCGGATAGACTTTGGGTGCTTTGGATAGATCATGTTTATTTGAAGGGGAGAAGCTGGAATGAGTATGTGCCACCTCCTGATTCCAATTGGAATTGGAGGAATATTTGTAAGATTAAGGATAAACTGTCTAGTGGTTTTCAGAATGGTGTTTGGATGTATGATGTGAAAGGTTATAGTGAGAGATCAGGGTACCAGTGGTTACATGGGCAGCAACCTCGTGTATCATGGTATAATGATGTTTGGGATAATTGGACTGAGCCTAAGCATGCTATCCATGGTTGGATGGTAATGCAAAATGGCCATCTTACTAGAGAGAAACTGAAGAGAATTGGTGTATGCAATGAGGACTCTTGTTTTATGTGTGAACAGCAGGTAGAAACTCATGAACACATGTTCAAGCAATGTGTTTACAGTAAGAGAATTTATGCAGAATTGGAGAATTGGATGGGTCTGAACTTATGGCAACATGGGCGTGGATATACTAAACTGCAACTGAAGGTAAGGAGAGTAGTGGTAAATTGTAGCTGGTATTACATCTGGAGGCAAAGGAATGAATGCAGAATTAGCTTCCAATTGAAGAGGCCAGAGATCCTGGTGGCTGAGATAGAGAAGAACATTATAGTAAGAGTAAAGGCAAAGAAGGATACGCATCTGACTAGACGTGATAAGGTTTGGTTAAGTAGTATACATGGTCTGATACTTGTGTAATTATGAAATTTTTGAGGTAATACAAAAAAAAGCTCACATTTTAACAAAAAAAAAAAAAAAACTTATGTGCCCGAGTTTTTGTTATTTATTTAGTGTGAAACAAAACGAGCAGAAGTTTGGGGTCATCATTTTAACTGTGCTCTATCAAGCTAATGAACAATGAACAATGAACAAAAAGAAAAACAAAGAAAAAAACTCTTTAACTGGCATATCTATTAATCTCCGGAATTGCTCAGCTTTTATCATAGTACAAAATCTCCCTGCATTAGAACTGAAAAGTCCTTTCCTACTACTCAACTATGGATACTGTCAACTACCACTGCACAAATTTTGCTAAATATGGTGTTCCTCAACTACTCAAACCTCATAGATACTCGTCGCATTATTTACATTTACCCGACATTCGCCAACAAATTGATTTTTCGAACCCCAAGTAAAGAATGAATATTAGGCCTGCACAAAATTATGGTCAGCTCAAACCTGGGACTTCCGCCTGCAATGTGACTGGTTGCATCGAAATTTGAGTAGACATAGCTTCTGTCATCATGCCCATCAGCTTAGAGCGTCCTTCATCGAACCGCACATTATTGTGTTGAGGGGGCTGCCCTAAGTCGCAAGCTTCGGCAGAAGTCCCATGGGGATCCATTCTTATTGCCGAGCTACTATCAAGCCCGCTTTTAATCCAAGCAATATTGTTCAAATCAGTCGCTATTGAAGCTAACTCATGGGCCGAGAACAAAGGAGGCTCCTCATATTCAACGAACTCCGGTCCCAGCAGTGAACTTCTTGGTCCACCACCAGCTGTAGCCGTACAACATCCATGGCCACAACGTGACGGGATAATAGGGTCATTCTGAACTCCGTCATGAAATTTAGAGATCCCAAAATCGGGTGACAAGGAATTCACCAACTGGCCTTGCACGGGCATGGGTTTGGGATGCAACCCTTCACTCGGTAAGTTTGACGTTGGGCGATAAATATTGAAAGCACCAACACGTGGAACAGGACGAGAGAGTGAAGGGTGCTCAGTAGTCTCAGCAGGTTGAGTAACAGTGGGAGGATAATGAGCAACAAATGGAGAATATGGGTGAACAAGGTGATTGACCCATATAAGTGGAGGCGGGTATGGAGGTTGAATATAATTATTTATGTTTTCACCAACTGGAACCTGGAATGAAGACTGAAGGCACTGGTTAACTCTCTCACTGACTGGAGCCTGGAAAGCAGCATCTTTTCTGTTGTCACTAAGTGGAACCTGAGAAGTGGACGGCTGAGATTGTTCAATCACCATGTTGAAGTCGGGTCTGGTCTCACTGGTTGAAGCCTGATAAGAAGACTGATGGCACTGGTTAGCCCTTGGGGTTACATCTTGTCGGCCATCCAGAGGCTTGAATGAATTTGTTTCTCCTGAGATTGTCTCTTCTGATGATGCCTTGTTTCTATCCATGCTGGCATCCCCAGTAAACTTGGTCAGATCATATCTGCGTCTCAGAGTTGAATTCCAGTGATTCTTAATAGCATTGTCAGTTCTGCCAGGTAGCAGTTTTGCAATTGCAGCCCATTTGTTTCCATGAATCGCATGAGAGGAAATGATAATGCAATCTTCTTCTTCTGTAGTAACAACACACTCATTAGACTTGGTCTAAATGACAATATCCACCATGTTAAAAAGGCTTGATTTACAGCTGCAAATACCACCTATACGTGAATAGTAACACAACTTTTAAATTCAAATCTAGTACTCCGTACATAATTTAACATGAATACTGGCAAACTGCTTGCAAACAAGCACCATAACGCTGATATAACTTGAAACACATTTTTCCTAACCGACTAAAATTTGTTAAGACAGAAAAACACATAAACAAGGTGAGCCATTAAGGTTTTAGGGAACGCTTCAAAGTTCCAATTTCCAAGTGGAAAACATGTCCCCAAAACATTATGACTTCTCTATGCCCTACAGTAGGGTCAACCTATCCAGGACTTGCTGCTGGTCAATATAATAAACCCAAGTTTTTGACATATACTGGTATACTACCAGACATAAGGAAAGGAAACAAAATCCTTGTCACGGCAAGGGCGACCCTGCTTATTGGCTGTTGAAACTGTATAACACATATTAATAGTTCTATCCTGCTTATTGGTTCTGTACTTCTGTTAAAAATTAATGACTGGACTTACATGCAGGCTAATTTGAAAATCCGGACAACATAGGCTTACGGCTTACCTCTAACATAGCTTCAATTGAAATGTTTCAATATTTTGGGGTCACGACTCACTAGTGACCTACTAAGTACATGTTACTTCTCAAGGTGGAAAGTTTATATGTATCCTACTACAGAGTACAGTTTATATGCACATTTTTTTTGGATAAACGCATGCTATGAACTCACCAACACAAGATCACTAAAAGCTTCAACTAAGCCCTTTTCATCTCCAACAAGACAGTTCTTTTAGTATTTTAAACAGAAGCTCCAACAGCTGGCTGAAATGGACAATTCCGTTCCAAAACCATTTTTCTCAAAATCCACAAATGTTCCATGATTATATTCCAGAACTAAATTTGTTACTACAAAGTAGACCTAAATCCGTTACTGATCCATTTCATGCCCTAACCCGACCTGATCTCATATTCATGATATTTAGGTTTTGTAAGACAAATTATATTTGCATTTTGGTCGTAGTAAAAAAAATTTCCAACAGGTTGAAACAGTTAGTCTTTTAGATCATATTTTGGACTTGGTTTTGACTGGAATACAAAAATAATAGTCTGGATCAGTTTCTTATTATGAAGTTTCAGTTAGCGGTTGAATCGGAAATTTGATCAGTGATCACTAAGAAATTGGGTGGGTTTTAGATTATGTTGAACCAAATCAATTACCCTCCCTAATCCTGCAAGAGCCTTCGCCAGTGACCAATTTCTTGAAGACTAATCAGGTAAACTACTTAAACACACAGAATGAAATACAAATCATGGATATAATGACAAATTTCAAATAGTAAGATCTTTGGTTAAACAATTAAGAAATCAAGAATACCCCGTATCATGTAGGGCATCTACTCCTAAATAGCCTAAAATCTTGACTTACTACTAAAAACACTCAAAACAAGGTCAAATCTCTTTCGGAGAAACAGAAAATATTTAGCTTCTAGAGCAAACAAGAATGCCGCCAGGAAAAGAGCTTTGAACTAGGAGGGTCCTTCCAATGAATTGACTTTACTTCAAACGGACAAAAATGAAAAAACTTAGGCTAAGCAGATCAAAGGAAATCTAAGGGCTAAACCTAAACTGTAGCTCAAAACTTACAATATCATTACAAGTCTCGAGATTGTCTAAAATGATTAAATTAAGGAACTAATGTATTAAGGAAAATGTCGGTAGGGCTTTGTGAGTAACTACCCAAGAGACTATGAAGTGAATGTGAGGTGTCGGATCAACCGGGTTAGGTTAGGGTTGGGCCAATTCGGAACGGGTTAGTTGGGGTCTCTAATATTATCAGGTAATTTCGGGCAGGGTCGGTTTTGGGTTTCAGGTGTTTTACGGGTATGTTGGTTGCGTTATTGTTGGATCAATCGGGTCTGATTATTTCGGGTTCCGGTCAATGATTAAGACATAAAAGTCTGGTCATGTTTAGATCGGGTTATGTCGGGTCCGGGTGTAATACCCCGTATTTTTATACCTCGTAATAATATATATATTATATTTATATACATAGGGAGAGAGAGATTGGATCATGTGAGTTTAGATTCTTATGGTGAGTTTGTGCTTTAATATTATTCCAATGTTATTCTTATGCTCTCCTGCTCCCTTAAGTTTCGTATATATTATCTCTTATTTTATTTTTATTTTTGTTTTTGTGTTACCACCTATGTTTTTCATTTTTTTTTGTTACTATTTTTATTCTACGTGTTATTTTTTTTTCCTTTTTTTATCACCTGTTATTTTTTTGTCCTCTTATTTTCTTTTTTTTACACGTTATTTTAGTATTATTTTTTTTTTTGTTTTTTTTTTCTTTTTTGTTACACGTGTTATTCTTCTTTTTTGTCCTTTTTTTTCTTTTTTTTTGTTACACGTGTTATTCTTCTTTTTTGTCCTTTTTTTTTTCTTTTTGTTACACTTGTAATTCCAGTGTTATTCTTTTACTTTTGTTTTTTTTCCTTTTTTGTTACATGTGTTATTTTTTTTCTTTTTTGTTACTATAGGTGTATGGAGGAGTGTATGAAATAGATTTGGAGATTAGTTAGTTACTTTATTTAATTAGTTGAAGGTTGATTAGTTGAAATTAGTTGAAGAAATTTGTTGTGCATTGAATTGTTGTGAATTTTTTGGATACATGAAATGGGAGGGGAGACCCTCTATTTATAGGGCTCCACCTCCTTCTCCTACATTCCAAGAATTCTCTAGAATAGAATATTCTAGAGTGATCTAGACTTCTAGGCTTCTAGCCTTATTCTATACTTACAAGGTATTTCTAGAAGGTTCTAAACTTTTTTACACAAACCTAGAACATTCTTGATCCTTCTAAAGTATTCTAGACTATTCTAGTGTGTTCACAAGTGTTCTAGAACATTCTAGATGTTTCTACATTGTTTTGAAACTTTCTAGAACACTCCGAAAAAGTCTCACACTTCGACACTCCTCCTTGAGACATTTGGAGTGACGCCTAGCTTTGTCCTTAGAAACTCAAACCTTGTCGTCGGTAGAGCCTTGGTAAAGATGTCGTCTAGTTGGAACTTGAATGGGCAATGTATAAGCTCCACTTCTTTTCCTTGCACTGCATCACGAAGTGCATAAAACCGTACCTTCATATGCTTTGTCTTACTGAAGCACACTGGATTTTTAGCAATGGCAATTGCTGATTTGTTATCCACCATGACTTCAGTAGCTTCATGTTGCTTATAGCCTAAGTCCTCAAGTATTTTCCTTAACCATATTACTTGATTCAATGTTCCTGAAGCTGCAACGTACTCGGCTTCGGCCGTGGATTGAGCAACTATATCTTGCTTCTTTGAATTCCATGAAAACACTCCTGCCCAATCACTGTCGGAGTCGGCTAGCAGTCTTAGCCTAATGGCTGCTCCACTGACATAGCTGTCATTTTTTAGGTAAAACCCCTGGAGTCTCCGGCTTACCCCCTCTCCCGTTTTCTACCCGTTAACGCTGCTACTGGAAAATAACAAACACCTAAACCACTGGCTTCCTCCGCGGCTTGCCCCCTTTCCTATTTATAAAAGTGACAGAAGCGGGGGGGTCTTGGGTAAGTAGTAAAGCCACTAGCGGCTTTATCTAAAAACTAGAAAAAAAAAATGCGATGACATGGACCCTTTGGCCCTAAATAGTTTGAAACTAGGCCTAAGGGTGTGTTTGGATTGAAAGATTTGGAGGGAATTGGAATGATGAGAAATCCATTGTTTAGTTAGCAGAATGAAGGTAGAAGGATTTGGAGGGAAGGGGCCTACAAGGCAAATTATTTCCCCACCAACTTAGGCAAGATTTGGAGACAAAATCACCACTTCCATAAGTTCCATTCTCCCTCCCCTCCCCTTCTCTCCCTGTCTTTTCCCCCTTCCCCCTTCCCTCCCTTTCCCTCCTTCTTTGCTATCCAAACACACCCTAAATGTCTAATTAATTTGTTATATAGCCCTATTTAGCCAAAAATTCTAATAAAGAACCAAAACCATGATCAAACTGCCACAATTTCACACCAAAATTAAATCGTAAAAGGCACAAATTATGATCCCATATTCACCAAAACCATATATAAAGTTTAGGTTTTTCCAGCACTCCTACCATTTAAGACAAAATACATACATAAGAAACAAAACGACCCAAGCTAAACAAACAAGAAGCAGCCAACGATTTGCGCTAATGCTTACTCCGTATAAGAGACGGTCTCACCATAAGGTTACGTGAAACATCTCCTATAATGAGTAATTATCTTTCTTTTTCCCTTGTTACTTTGGTCTTTAAATTTCTAGTGCATTATCATAGGTTGTGCCTCACGTTATGCTAATATGAGACAATCTCTCAAGGGACTTGCTGCATTCCAGAAGAAACCACAAATAGAATGCTCATATTTTTCATATAGAACAATAGAAATCGCAAGTAAAACAAATGAAAACGCAACTACAACAAATGAAACCGCAAAATCTAAAAGCAAAACAATTGCAGCTATAGAACAACAGAGATTGAAAATTGGCATAGAAAAACAGAACGCTGGATTCAGACAAATGCAACAAACTAGAACATCAAAAAGTCGAAAAGTTGAAAGAGCAAATACAAAAATGTGAATGGAGAGAGAAGACAATTTGAATACCAGTGAAAGGCTTGCGCTTAACGCAAGGATCAAGCTGATTACACCAACGAAGACGACAGGATTTGCCAGAACGGCCAGGAATACCACGAGCAATGAGTCCCCAATTTTTAGGACCGAATTTACTAACTAGCTCAGTCAATATACCGTCTTCTTCAGGTGACCACGGTCCTCTTACTCTTGGCTTACGCCCCGTTGATTTTGCTCGGTCGTCCACGGCGGCGATTGTTACTTCGTAGTCGGCGATTGCTACTACTTCATCGGCGATTGCGGCGTCAGGGAGGGTTAAGTCGTTAGGGTCTTCAGGAGTCATTGTTTGGTCGTTTTCTCTCTCCATCATTATATTATTATTATTATTTAATTTAATCTGTTTGTTAAACCGTACCTACCTTCTTAACTGCAAGTTGCAACTACGACGTCATTGTTTGGTCTTTCTTGCTGGCTTTCTTTGTCGATTTTTCGTGTGGGCTTTTATAGGGGCGACCTATTTCGTTTCACAAATTCTCATTGCGACGGGTATATCCGTCGCAAACTTGCGACGGGTACTATTTTATCTCACAAAATATCCATTTTTCTCTCTTTTATGCGGTCTCTTTCTCCACTAATTCATTTTCTATCCATTTTATCCCACAAAATATCCGTCATAAATAATGACCCGTCACAAGCAAGACTTACTAATTTCGTTTTACGTAAGTTTCGCTCTAAAAGCAGTTTAATTCTGGACAATACCAATATTTTTTTTGGGGGTTTTAATAACTTTTTCAATAAGTTCTACCGAAGACTATCTGTCACAAGTTAAAGATAGGTCAAGTAATATCAAATTGTTAGATAAGAGCAAAAGAAATTGTCTAACGAGTAACATTATGTTTTTGTTTTTGTCTTATATAACAACTTGGGTATTACTTGACCGTTTTCAACTTGTGACGGATATATTCGTCTTTAATGAGAATTCGTGAATTTTTTTAAAGGTTACGTAAACTACATCGATCCACTATATGGGAACAAGATATCTCACATTTTCGAATGAGGAATAATTTGAAGACCTCGACTTTTGAATAGGGGCGATCAAGGATTTCAAAGTATAGTGAGCTAGAAAATAAAATTTAAGAAAGTCTTGAAAAAAAATTACAAACTAAGAATCTACGTAGCTAACTGAATTTTGCTCTATGAGACCCACTCAATTCAAATTCATCAATCACCTCACTGGTCTCAATATCATCAACATATCTTCTTTCAATATAACGCATCATCAAATCGTTTAGATATTCGTCGCTCATCTTATTTCCAAACCTGCTTTTTTTATCTTCATCGATGAGAACGCTCTTTCCGTTGTCGCGGTGGAAACTAGGAGAGTCAAAATAAGTAAAATCAATCTATAAACCATAGGATAAAGTGTTGTCTTACCCAGGGGGCAGATTTAACCTAAGGGTTGTCTTGGCTTAATCCTAGGGGCGGATCTACCCACAGGGCTGGGTGGGTTTCAGCCCAACCTGTTTTCAGGAATAAGATAAATACACATCTAAATATATTCAGTGTTGTATTTGGGCTCAGTTGGTAATAGAGGAAGTAAAAGGGTTGTTTTGCTTGACGGTAGGGGTTCGAATCTCATAAGTAGCATTTTTTTTTTTTTTTACTACCCTATTAAGTTGTTTAGCATTTTATCATAAATCCTAATAATATTAATCTTAAATTGCGGTTATTGTCTTCCCTATAACTAAAGTATTTTATACCCTATGTTTTTTTAGCTTAATGTTAATTGTTAGAATAAGAATCATTGGTTTTACCTTTTAACAAAGTTGAGATATACAAAAACATTGTATTTTAAAGAGAAGGAGATTAGAAGACGTTTATGTTTTTTTAATGATGATTAAATTTATTAGTATACAGCGAAACTTGTATCTTTGAATAATATTGTCAAGTAGATTCATATAAGTATACATTTTTTAATATTCAATCATATTGTATATTTATATAAGATATATCTATGTCTTTATTTGTTTACCTATCAATAAAATACCATTTGTAAATAATAAAAATTTGCCCAAATGACTTTAGGTCTGTGACAAAGAGAGCAACCCCAAATGACTAACATCTTTCACATATGTGCGACCTCAATTATACGTTTTGATGGTTTCGAATGACTAACCATCGCGGACATGAGCCTAGCCCACCCCACTTCTAAATTCTGGATCCGCCCCTGCTTAAGCCCAACCCATGAAAAAAAAATTAACAAGTTTTTTAACGGAAATCTTTTTTTACATACGGATTTTACTCTTTCACATACACATTTTCATAAAATTTTCATCTTCTATCCCTTTTTCTAAACCTAAACTCTTCTTCCTAAACCAAAACTCTCCTTCCTAAACCTAGACAAAACAACTTATATATATAAGAGTTTTTACCTTACAATTTAATCAATTACTCTAAAAATTTAAACAATGTTTTACAATTCTCCAAGTATTGAGGTAATATTATTTATTAATGATTGATTATTACGTTAGTCGTACATCCGTCCTCAATTGAGCGTCGTCAATTTCAATTTCGTTGCATGCATATTCAATTGCGTCGTCAATCTCAACCCTTTGTTAATTGTTCAACTTTGTCTACTTGCGTCGTTTAGCTAGTCAAGGATTGTTGTCCCTTTCGTTAGAATGCGTCCCTACCCATATTTGTCTGCAACTTCACTTTTAATTTTTCTTTTTTATTTTTTTAGTTTTTGTTTCATTATTTCTTTAATTTTTGTTTTAGTTTTAGCTTTTTCTTTTTCTTTTTTAATTTTTATTTCTTTTTTTAGTTTTTCTTTCATTATTTTTGTAGTTTTATTTCTTATTTTCCTATTTTTTAAAATTTAATTTAATTAATTAATTATTACTTAATTATTATTTTTTTAAATTACGGGATAATGACTAATTTGAAGAATTTGCCGATGACTTGGTTGACACTTCAAATATTTTTGCTAATTATTCATTTAAGAGCCGTGCAGATTTGATATCATAAACTAAAAGAATTGGACTTTTAAATAATATTCATATTCGTTTACATACATATTTCGACGATCGTGGTTTTGGAGAGCAGTGACTTTGGTGTGACCGATCTAGATCATATCAGTTCCGATCGGATATAAACACTTCATCTAGTAAATACTTAACCGGGACAAAAAAAATGTTTGTGTCCATTTAGATTGAAAGGTATTGGACAATCAAACGGTACTTGGAAGTTATTTGTTACTAATGGGTTTCATAATCACAAGCTTGTTGAAAAGGATGAAATTCTGAATGATAAAGTCGAAGAAATTATTTAAACTTCCTTCTGATCATGGGTATCTACACTTTCGTCAAACGATTCCTGGAAAGAAAAAAGGTACAGGTGAGCTAACTGATGTCTTATTTGCTCATCCAGATTCAGTAATTCTACTGAAACATTATCCTTTTGTCCTTCTTGCGGATTGTACATACCAGACGAACAAGTTTAAGATGTCATTATTGGAAATTATTGGTGTTACACCAGTAAATAAGAATTTTTCTGTATTTTATGGATTCATGTAAAATGAGAAGACTGCGGCTTCTGAGTTGGCGTTTAAGTGTATCAGGGAAGTATTAGATAAAGATGAGACGATAGTATTTATGACTGATAGAGAAACAACGTTAATTATGTTGGAGCTAGTGTCCTCCATAGTTAGTGTGATAACGTGTATAAATATCTTATAGGTTCACAAGGTATACTTAGTATTATAATCAGTTGATTAACGTTTATCGATAACGGTTGGCTTGCTAGAAGTTTGACGTTATTGTCATATAGATAGCGGTGATCAATTGGTCTCTAAAAGTCACACCTAAAGGATGTGTTTTGAGAGATATTACATGAATAATATAACCATATTGATGTCTTATACGACTAAAAGGTCAGTCGATGTAATGATGATACGATTATTTAATAATGATTAAATAATATTAGCTGAGACGAATTAAATGTTAATTTGTAATTGGATATAAAATGTTATATCTAATTGTTGTACATATAATGTAATTATTTAATACGATTAAATAATGTAATTAAATATAAACTGTTATATTTAATTAGCAAATTATACAGATAAACATTATATACAGAGATGATAACAAACCGACTCTAATGTGTACTCGGTATACTCACACAGTTAGGAGGGGTTGTTACACGGTTTGCTTATGGGTGTTATTGTTGGAGGAAGTGTCCTCGACAATAGTGTGTTGATGTAATTAAAACTCATTTGAATGAAACACAACTGGGAGTGTTACTCTTTTAAAGTCGACTGATCAACATTAACCGATAATGATTGGCTGTCTAGAGTTTGACATTATCGTCATATGATGGTGGTGATCATTTGATCCCTTAAGGTCATATCTTTAGGAAATTCCGTCTCAATGGAATAATTAATTAATATTGTATTGGATACAAATTAATTTATAACTGGAAATTTTGGAAATAATTTTATATGACGAATATTTTTATAATGGGATTATAATAATAAAAGTCAAAGTAATAAAATCGTTTTATTACTCGGTTTTATTTATTCGTTTGGGAAACGATTAAATTGAGAATGAACATGGTTGATCATAAAATTACAAGGAGTTGTAATTAAATTATGACATTACATTTTCATACAATAATAATTTCGAAGTTATTAGTGTAATTATTTAAATGTAATAAATTTGTAGATTATGGATTTTAATAGTTAAAATTGCATAATTAACAAATTGGGTCATGTGTTATAAGACATGTGTGACATGTTACAAATTAACACAATTGAGAAAAATAAAATGGGTCTATAATAAGACCCATGTGAACCGTGTATATGTAGTGTGTATGAGTATATGTTGTGTGTGTAAGTGTATAAGCATAGAGTGTGTCATACACAAAGAGCATATTGTAAGGAATCTTACATGCTTTGTGTAAGAGTGTAAGAGGGCATGCATAGGCTCCTTGGGGATGCCTTGGCCGGCCTATTCAAGAGCAAGTAAGCTCTTGTTTGCTCTATATAAGACACACCCTCACACCACATAAGTTGTAAGTTTTTGACTAACTAGTTGTTAGTATATGCTTCATCATTTTACTAACATATTCATACTACAACTCCATTCTCCAATTTTCTTGAGTAAAATGGTTTTATAAGAAAATAATTATTTCCATATTAATAGTATTATAAGAGTAATATTATTAATTATTGTTTCTAGTATACTAATACTAATTTTCTAGTAACAAAATTAGTGTTAGTTTGAGATCGGGTCCTTGATACGCACCTTTAGGAGACGATTTTTGTTAGATCGTTACAAGAGGATTTCGGGTTTTTGAAGACTCAAATAATAGGTGATTATTGAGTATAAACCTTCTAAAATCAATGTAAGGACTATCTCATCTTATGTAATCATCATGCATGAATAAGATCATTTTAAGTTTTACGACTAAACTTAAAGAAACAAAACTCACATTAGAAGTGAGTATAAAATATGGAACCTCGGTTTCCAACAAGTGGTATCAGAGCATTACGGTTGTTGCATGCATGATTGGATTCATGTTTTATGTTAAAATCGGTTTAACATACACATTTCGGAATTTTCGAAATATTTTGTATTTATTATGATAAATCACAAAGTAATTTTGCATGTTAAAGTTTATGTTTCTAAAATGGTTTTAGGACATAAAAATAATTTTATGGATTTTTATTGTTCATTTTTATATTTATTTGTATATTTTGTAGTTTAAATCGGTTTTAAACAACAATTAATGGGAAAAATAGTTAAAAATAGTTTCTGGCCGAGATTTTTTGATATGTTCTCACATGCATATTTAATATATTGTATATGATTTTTCGTAATAAATGGAGTTAATATGCATGGATTATGAATTTGACCTTAAAAATTTTATGAGAAGTCACATGCAATATATATAAAGTTCCTGTATGAATTTTCGAAATTATTGGACTTATTTTGCATGATTAATGATTTTTATAGTAAAAATCGTATTAATAGTGACTTAAATTCGACTTTAATAGTTATAGTTGGAATTTTGCCATAAAAATTTAACACAATGTCACATGCAATATTTACAGAATGTATGTAATTTTTGAGAATTTATTCTCAAGTGATGCATGTTTTATGATTTTAATAGTTGAAATCGGCTAAAAAATGACTTATTGTGTTAAAAATAGTTAATCTTAATATTATGGCATGAAATTTTACCCATAGATGTCTTATATGATAGGAACATCAGATCTAAAAGTTGGATATCAAAAAGTTTCTGTTTTAATGATTATTAATTTTAATGAGTTAATTAGCTAATAATCATGATTTATGAGTCGAAAATAAAAGTTTCGAGTATGGTCTGTAATTTTTGGTCATTTTCAGATTCTAATATATATTTTAGGATGACTAAAAATTTATGGCAAATTATTGCAAGTTTTTATAATTTAAATCGGATTTTTAACCATAAAAACGACTTTTATATGATTTATTTAACATATAAACCATAAATATTTGCAAAAGACCATTTTATTAATTTCTGAATTTTTAGAAAATTTCCAGAAAGTTTAAAATTTTTGAATTTTAAATTTTGAATTTTATTGACTCATTTGGCCATATTTTGTTTATTTTTCCCGAAAATACAAGTAATTTATGAACAATAATGCAAAATCAAGTTAGATCATGATCAAATATTAGTAGAGACTAAACATTGATTCCTAAAGTCAGTTAGGATGATTAACTTGGACATAAATTAGATTTATGTAATTTTGATGATTTTAATAGTTAAAATCGCGCATATCCGTAAAAACCGTAAACACATATGAGATATTTGCTCCCATAAGGCGATTTGGCATTAAAAATTGAGCATGTGCATACATATTTTATTATTGCATTTTATTTAATATGAATGTCATATTTTGAATGTTATTTATATAATTTGGAATTATGTAATTTTCTTAGTATGACCTTAGTTTTAATCAATATTACCCGTAATGAAAGGGAATATTGATTCGGTTGTAATTTATGTGATCTCGTATCACGGGTTTGTAATTTAATTTAATTTTCAGTTTTACAATAGAGTAGTTATATTATTTTATTGTAATTCCGGAGATCCAAAAGATGGTGCCATACGGAAAGAAGTTCCGACAAGACGGTGTTTTCTTGGATGGCGTGCCGATGAAGTTCGAGGGACCATGGAGTTGGTTTCCCAATTTGTAATAGTTAATTAGTTTTACTATTACTAGGAAGGCCATACTAGGATTTTATTGCTTTATTGCTTTTATTTTTGCATTTTAATATGTTTGCATGCATAGCCAAATCGCCATAAACATGCATATTAGTTTAGATCGTTAATAACGACCGTGTCAATTATAATTATCGAGTTCACCGATTTAATTCGCTTAAAGGAGATAGATAATAAATTGGCAAGACCTCTATATTAAACAAAAACAATTGAGAATTAGCCTTACCAAATAGTAGAACCCATGAGCTTCTATTACGTGGGGTGGTGCTAGTCCAGTGGGCAGTACGAACCCCATTACGTAGGATAAGTGGGGCAATGAGGTGGATTCAGTCCAGTGGGCGGATCGCATCTCGATGCAATTGAAATTTGGTTTGTACTCAACGGAAGTGTAGAGGACCAGTGGTCAATGTGTTCCGGGCTAAGATGAATAAATTATGATTTGTCATCAACCAAGAGTTCTATGGTAGAACCGGTTTATTTTTAACCCACCAAACCATATCATTGGGTTGGAGTTCCAGTGGTTCACGATTTCGGTGGTATGGGTTTGGGTCTTGGAATCATTTATAAAATTGGATAGAGGTCATTTTATAGATGCATCAACTTAGTAAAAATGTTTACAAGTTAAAAATAAAATTAAAACGATTAGCATTTAATTTCTTCAAATGTTTAAAAGTTTGTAGTTAAGTCTCCAATTCAATATCAATCATGACCACTTCCACCACTACTACGAACACTTCATGGTTACATTCCTTCATGGATCGTTGTAAGCTAGAAAAGAATGGGGCAAACTTTGCCGATTGGGATGCCCAACTGTTGTTGGCGGCACAAGGTGACGGTAAGACCGAATTCCTCATTGAAGCATCACCTCCCGAACCTGCAGAAAATGCCACCGCCGCGGCAAGACGACCTTATGATACTTATCACAAGGAGTCTTGGGCAATGAAAAATGTTTTGATCCTCTCGATGGAGCCGGAACTCCAAAGGAGTGCCATAAAGATTGGCACAGCTTATGAGATCTATTGCAGGCTTCTGACAATGTTCTCAAAAGCTTCGAGAATTGTCCAATACAAGGCGGCTTTGGCCTTCTTTGATCTCAACCTTAAGGAGGGGCAAAAGGTTAGCCCACATGTGCTCAAGTTAATTGAGCATGTAGAAACCCCAAGGAAGAATCAAATGGACATTCCTAAGGAACTTGTGATTGACAGAATCCTCCACTCCTTGTCTAAGGTAAAGACTTTTGTCCAATTCCGGATGAATTTCAACATAAGGAACCAAGACATCTCTCTTGATGAATTACACAATATGATCGTGCAAGTAGAGAGGGACATGGGCCTAAGTGTTAGTGTCCCTAAGGATGTGCTCAACTTAAATGTTAAAGCAAAGAAAAGTTCAATAGGAAGGATAAGGCAAAGGGGAAGCAAGCTTCCAAAGGTTCAAAGAGAGTGTCTTCAGAGGCAAGTACATCAGATCCCAACAAGAGCTCTCATCAAGGAGCCAAGTGCTTTTATTGCAATGATAAAGGACATAGGAAGAGGAATTGTTCCAAATATCTCAGCGATCTCAAAGCTGGGAAGATTCTTCCAATTGGTATGATAACTATCCCTATTTTATGTTAATCTCAACTAATGTATTATGATACAAGTTGTGATGTGAATGCTCTTCTTACTTGAATTAGGGCATGGAAGCAAACATAAAGGAAAGAAAAAACAAGCTTGATGGATCGATGGAACTAAGGGTAGCTCCAATCGGGATGATCAAGGAGCTTTGTTTTTCGTTTATTTTGCTAATATTTCAAGTGTTGTAAGAACTATTTAGAATATATGTTTTATTTCCTTGTTGGACAAGGAAAGGATAATTCTTGAACAATTGGTTGTAATTTGGATAATATAGTGACTTGGTTTTCAACCCAAGTCACTGTCGGTTTTATATTTATGTTCTTAATTTATTTAGACACTTACAAATCTTAAACATGAAATAGAATTGATTATGAAATTTCAATGTATGACCATTGAAACCGAATAGGTATAGGATACCCAATTCAAATCAAATCAAAATCAAATTAAGTTTAAGAACTCAATTAAGAGGAAAAGTTATCAACCATCCAAAACTATCTAAGCTTTAAAACGAATATTTTCTGTAATAAATCATAAGGGCACACAAACCGACATCGAAGTCATTGCTTGTGGCCTTAGTGGCTATCTTTGATAATGAAATGAGATTATTATTACAAAGATAGAGTGGGAGAAATTTGAAAAGGCCACAAATAGCATATGATTTTGATTAGCACAATGGATATGATCTATTAGTGAATAGTAGGATTTATTGTGTTTTGGTTATGTGAAAGATAAGAAGGAAGATTAAGTTGTGAATGGGATCTACGATTTGAAAAATCTACGCCTTATGATTATAAAGGTAGATAAAGTTGTGGATAAGATCTACGATTTGGTAAAAATCTACGCCTTATGATCCCAACGGCCCCGGCCCTGGAGGATACTTCAAGGATAAATTCTTGAAGTTTGTAAGGAAAAATTCTATACATGGACAAGATCCATGATAGAGTCCTCGTACAGTATAAGATAAGAGAAATGTGGGGAACTGAAAGTTCCCACACACAGAGATTGTATACCATAAGAAAAGACTCTTATAGAAACTACGGGAGGACACTCGAAGAAAATTATTCAAAAGATTTTGCAAAGGCTCAAGAAAGGGTTCTTGGATTTAGATGGTGATCTAAATGTGCCAATGCAAATTCTAAAGACCATGAAATTTATAAGATATACATGCAAATAAATGAGATTTATTGGCAGAAGCATATATTGACATGTGGATGCCAGCAGTCTGCAAAGTTAAGGGTAACTTCGTTGAAAGTAGTGAAGTAATCCATTGAGGATGAATTCAGTAAACTCAATAACCACTTTTCAAAAGGGTATTTGAAAAGGATGTGACTATTGGCACATATGGTTATGTCCCAACCATTTCAATTCATTAAAATCACGCAAGAACAAGAGTTTAGTGGGAGTAAACGTTATCTAAAACAACTCATTGCTCGTTTGGAACGAGGCATTGATACTTATGAAAAGTATACGAGTTCTAACTCTAGATGACATGTTGATATGAATTATATCTAATTGAACATAGGATGTTTGGTTGAGATTGTAAAAGACATCTTGTTTATAAAGTATTAAGGTTGTTCATAGAGATGAAGATAGTATAAACATGATGGGATCATGGAAATTTATCGAACCTTAAGTACTATTGTTTGCACGTTTAAATCACTAATGTTTCCGCCATTAGTATAATCGTGTAAAGTGGATGCGCACCGTTTACAGGACAACCTGTTGAGCAGGTGTTAAACCAATGATTAAACCTTGATCAATTGTCAAAGTATTCTCCAATGAAGATGAAAGACAAATTCAAGATTTTGGAAGATAACTTAGTCGTATGGTAAAAGGTTTGCAACGACTCAAGTTCCAAGATACCAAGCAAAGATTTGTGATAATCTTTGGCTTACATTCATTGACTATGCATCTCAATGACTTGTATTTTAACTACATGGTCATCACAAGATCCTACAAAATGTATAAGTTCACAAGTTATGTAAAAGCATTGCTGTAGCTAGGAGTTAGACAATGCATATAATATTTGTTAGTCATGAGATGACTTATCTCTTTCAGATGAGAGAGCATATATGGATATGATCTATAAATTGAACGCTCGCACGAAACGTGGTAAACCAGGTTTACCCGAAATGAAGATAATTACAAAATTAGAGGAAGTGAACGAGAGACACTAAAGCTAATTGTAAATTAAATGGTGTTCAAAGGTTGACCACTTGGATGGAGTAGTCCACTAATCGTTCGAGTTATTTATAACTCACGAAAGGTCAAGTAAAATTCAAATGGGATGGTAAGACCATATTGAACCCCATTAAAGTGAATTGAATTATCATGACCTCGCCCCTAGTTGCTTAGGTGAGGTGACATCTCAATGCAACCGGATGTGTGATGCGATTGATGGCGAGTTCGATTGCCATAGAGTCATACGGGATGACTAATCGATCACCTAGGCATAGACATGTTAAGATACATTTGTCGGGCTAATGACCGCTGATAGAGCTCTGGCGTACTCTTATTAAAAGATTGCCTGGTCGTGGCGGGAGCATCTATCGTGTTTCACATGAGTCAGTTCTTGGACTAATGACTGTTCTCTGAGGTGGCATAGTTTTCAGATTAACTTTGATTTATGTCCTAACACCTTCGTAACTGGGGTTTATAAGGACATATTTTGGGTTATGATGGGCTGTGGCCAGCCGGAAGGAATAAGTCGATTAGGAATTGTCCACCCCTTGTCAGGGTTGAACAATATTTCTAGGCCACTCGAGGAGAATAATAACTAGAAATGCGTGGCCACGCTCGGAAGGTATCTATGGTAGATAATTCCGGTCAGTAGTTATAACTCCAGATCGAGATAACCACTCTAGATTTCAATCAATTGCCGGCACGACCTAAGAGGACGCCATGCATTGAGTGGGAGATAGTAATAGGGCAAGAGAATTGGTGACACACACTTGTCTCGGACAAGTGGGAGATTGTTGGAGGAAGTGTCCTCGACAATAGTGTGTTGATGTAATTAAAACTCATTTGAATGAAACACAACTAGGAGTGTTACTCTTTTAAAGTCGACTGATCAATATTAACCGATAATGATTGGCTGTCTAGAGTTTGACATTATCGTCATATGATGGTGGTGATCAGTTGATCCCTTAAGGTCATATCTTTAGGAAATTCCGTCTCAATGCAATAATTAATTAATATTGTATTGGATACAAATTAATTAATAACTGGAAATTTTGGAAATAATTTTATATGACGAATATTTTTATAATGGGATTATAATAATAAAAGTCAAAGTAATAAAATCGTTTTATTACTCGGTTTTATTTATTCGTTTGGAAACGATTAAATTGAGAATGAACATGGTTGATCATAAAATTACAAGGAGTTGTAATTAAATTATGACATTACATTTTCATACAATAATAATTTCGAAGTTATTAGTGTAATTATTTAAATGTAATAAATTTGTAGATTATGGATTTTAATAGTTAAAATTGCATAATTAACAAATTGGGTCATGTGTTATAAGACATGTGTGACATGTTACAAATTAACACAATTGAGAAAAATAAAATGGGTCTATAATAAGACCCATGTGAACCGTGTATATGTAGTGTGTGTAAGTGTATAAGCATAGAGTGTGTCATACACAAAGAGCATATTGTAAGGAATCTTACATGCTTTGTGTAAGAGTGTAAGAGGGCATGCATAGGCTCCTTGGGGTGCCTTGGCCGGCCTATTCAAGAGCAAGTAAGCTCTTGTTTGCTCTATATAAGACACACCCTCACACCACATAAGTTGTAAGTTTTTGACTAACTAGTTGTTAGTATATGCTTCATCATTTTACTAACATATTCATACTACAACTCCATTCTCCAATTTTCTTGAGTAAAATGGTTTTATAAGAAAATAATTATTTCCATATTAATAGTATTATAAGAGTAATATTATTAATTATTGTTTCTAGTATACTAATACTAATTTTCTAGTAACAAAATTAGTGTTAGTTTGAGATCGGGTCCTTGATACGCACCTTTAGGAGACGATTTTTGTTAGATCGTTACAAGAGGATTTCGGGTTTTTGAAGACTCAAATAATAGGTGATTATTGAGTATAAACCTTCTAAAACCAATGTAAGAACTATCTCATCTTATGTAATCATCATGCATGCATAAGATCATTTTAAGTTTTATGACTAAACTTAAAGAAACAAAACTCACATTAGAAGTGAGTGTAAAATATGGAACCTCGGTTTCCAACAGTTATAGGAGGAGTCAAATACTGATTTGACAAATCCTATCTCTACTAGGTTTAGTTGTTTGTGAGTAGTGTAGAAAGAGGGAAATTATTTCTTATAAAAGAGACCTCTTTCTCACGGCATACTATACATAACACACGGTACACCTACAAATCCCACGCACGGCTCTCTCTATTGTTCATCATTCATCCCGAAAATTACTTAGTAATTTTTCCCGATTCTAGCACAAGAAAGACATATCTTGGAGCATCTTGGATGCAACGATTAGGAGAATAGCGATCTCGATATTTGTTCTTAGGCCATATTTCTATGACCAAAGGTTGATTCTTATAATCTCTTTACCTTGTGTATCATGTTCTTAGTTTATGACCATAATTCATATAAGTTTAGTTTCGTTATAATCTTAATAATTAAATTGGGGAAGTATACCGATATTTCCCACAAGTGGTATCAGAGCGTAAGACAATTATTTTATATGTTTTTTCATAAACAATAATTTCGAGAAAGAAAAAAAAAATCGGATAAAAAGAAAAAAAAATTCGGCCATTTTTATTTTTTTTAGCCGTGAGTTTATTTTTGTTTATTTTTCCTTTTTGATTTATTAATATTATTGTTTTAAATTGTTAAGATGAAAATATTATAAATTTGTAGATGTTTTGATTTAATAAGAATTAAATTAAAACGTAAAAGGAAATTGGTTTTCGAAAAATTTGTTGTTGTCTACATATTTTCTGGCATTCATGATGTTAAAATTGTTGTTTTGCATCATAGTTCATTAATTTTTAATGATGTTCATACAAATTATGATTTGTTGTTTATCCCGATATTCGATTTAATCATGATTTAGATATTCATATTAAGTTGTTAATTTGAATTATCTAGTTTGTAATCAATGTTTAATAATGATTAAATATTGTTGTATGTGTCGATCTTGTAATATTAGCAACATCAAATTAATATGTTTATAAAATAAAAAAAACTGTTTTTTTTCGGATACTGTTCACGGTACTGTTCACTTTTTTTCCATTTTTATTTTGTCTGGGTCGGTTTTAAATAAAAAAATTCTGTTTTTTATTTATTTATTTTTCGGCGGTGCATCTCTTTTATGCATTATAAGGATAATAATTGTTGTTGTGAAAAAGTTCACAATTTTTGATACCCAATTATTTTAAAGAGGTTTAAAATAATGTTGGATTATTCATATTATACGATAATATGAATTGGATTATGTTTGATTGGAATTATTGTGAGTAATTACGGAATTATCACATAATTTAAATCATTTTTAAAATAGGTGGTTTGGATAAATTACTCAACATAATTACAGAATTATGTCTTGAATGAATAATTTTATAGTTGATGCTTTTTTATTTTGTTGAATGTTGTTGAATTGTTTAATTTACGTATTTTTGCAATCGGTTGTAATTTACTTAGTGTGGCCTTAGTTGATCATGTTTTCGTAGTGATGGAAACATGATTGGTGATGTAATTATGAGATCTCGAATCTCCTTTTATTTTTCTTTAATTTATGTTTTTGGAATTAGAATGTAAATAGGTTTATATTTGTAATTTATTAAATGTAATTTGAAGAAGACTAAAGACGGAGATCGAATTGCCCAGTCCCACTACATGACCAAGATGAGAACACCAAGATGGAACAGCAAGGCAGACAAGCTTCTCGGGTCCATTGCTAAATGGATTCCAAAGTTATATTTTGTTCTTTTTGGTAAGATAGGCCACACTAGGACTTGTTTTGTTTTCGTTTTTTTATTTCGTTCTTGTTGCTTTCATTCACATGATAGTTAGTGCATCATATTCCGCCTAAACCAAACCACCTAATATTGCATGAAAATTGATTCATATAGTTCGTATGTTAATTATCAAGGACATACAGATGTCACACGAAAATCATTTAAAGCCATCTGATGCGTGCATATTATATACACTTTTGAGCATCTTTTGGCACGCATTTCTAGACATTTACGCAAGTTTTATGCACTGTTTTGCCCCGAATTCGCTTCTCTGTGTCTTTCTTCTCATTCTGCAGGAAAGTCCGCAAAAGTCGCAAGAACCACGCCAATCTGTCGCAAGTAAGCAATTTTTAGAGGATGGAACTTGAACAAGGAACTTGAGAACCTCGGGAGTGCAATTATCAAAGGAAAAGAGTCTAAACCAGAAGGAAAACCAAGAACAGGAGCAACTAGGACAGCAGCGAGTAACTTCAACTGATAAACCTTCGAACGAGTTCTGTGATTCACTCGATCGAAGTGATTTTGTAGTGGAAAGCCTCGATCGAGTAATCTCATACTCGATCGAGGGGAGCACAGATGCAGACAGTGGGATCGAAGGATGGGATGCCTCGATCGAAGACTTTTGGAAGCAGAACAACTCGATCGAGTAAACTTGGATCTCGATCGAGCAACTCACTTATGACTTCGGATTCCGCAGTTTTTTTTAGGTTAGATTAGCAGTGTAACCTAATCTCCCTATATAAGAACTAGGTTAAGCACTAATCAGAACATTATTTTTTTTACACTTTTACTTTTACATTTTACTAATCTTTCAATTCATACTCTCAAAAACACAGTTAACAGCTTTGTCATTTTAGGGTTTCATTCACAGTAACTTTTTCGGTTCATCCCTTGTTCATCTTTTCTCTGTCATTATTCAATATTAGTGTAACTTTTATTCTTCTTTAATCTTTATTTACTTTATAGTTTAATTCTATTATTGTTTTTAGTTTATTTTTATGTTCACCATGTCGTATTTGTTTTATATATCAATGGTTAGTTTAGATCTTGAAACCATGCGTAGGTAATTCCCTTAATATGTTAGGATGAGGGAAATCGCGGTAGTAATGTTGCAGGATTCACATGTTAGTCGTTTCCGCGACGAGGTTTGTTTATAAGCAATATAATCAGAAAACTAGTTAATTGAGTGCACGCATGAGACCAGTTTATCTAGTAAAACTCCGCCTGGATCGAAAGATTGGTAAAGCAGGCTTGCTTAGAACAATCGATATAACCTTCGTCGAAAGATTGGTAGGGGAGTCTAGGGCGACTTGAGACCGAAAGGAGATAATCACTACCCACCTTATCAAAGAGTTGACTGACCTAGTATTTTCGTATTACATGAACTACCGTGGTGACCTGATTCCTGACATATTTCCCCTTTAATCGTTTAAACTCAATTTATAATCCTTCTTGTTCTTTTTAATTCTTGTTTTGAGTAGTTAACTAGTTCCGTTTCCCGTGAAATTCACGGTGCATTTTTATTTAGTGGTATTTATGATAGTGTGATTACATTTTCATTGGTGCCTAATTTGTTGTGTGTTGTTAAGTTGTAAATGAATATTACCCTCTCTTCCCGTTTTTATTTTAAAGATTTTCAAGTGGTCTTACTTGTATTTACATTTTTTTAAGTACTCTAGTCACGAGAAAACACATTTGATTTTAAATCCCGCAAAAATAGAAATATGGAGAGACAAATCCAATAAGATATAATCAATTTCAACAATGTCTCAAATGTTAACAAACTCGGGTTTGAATTTGTGAAGTGAAACTTGAAAAATGGTTTGTTTCATTTCTTATTTTCCAACACTACTTACATAGTTACATATTTATTCGATCCTCCTAATATTGTGGGTAATACATATCTAAAGGGGGCATTTGTATGATTCGATTTTTACTTGTGGTCCATATTTTAAGCAATGTAGTTGTGAAATCCAAAAACCTATATTAATGATCGTCGAGCTGCAAATTATTAGTCAGTAACTTGTATGTTATAAGATATCGTACATACAAAAAAAAAGAAAAAAACATGTCAAACTCCACCACAGGTCCACGGTCATAGTCTCATATCTAAATTTTTAAGAACTTTTTTTTGTTCATTCCTATTGGCAATAGGCATTTAATTAAACTCATTCATTGTTAAATACTAAAGAAATAAAGAAATAAAAATCAATCACAACATAGTAGTAGTAACTTCTATGAAAAAAATAGTGTAGGTGTCACCTACCATTTTTTAGAAATGGATGTAGAAGTATATGCTATCTTTCTTAAATCCAAATTAATTAATCCAAAAAAAATTACACCATGGTATCAAGACTAAACAAATGAGTGTAACATCCCGTATTTTCGTAAAATCCAATTTGATCGTTTTGAATTATTTTACGTAACAAAATAATATTTTAATAATTTAATTCGGAAATTTTTATGAAATAAATAAGATCCGTCTTAAGAACCTCCAGTTCTTAAGACGAATACAACTTGGCATAGTTCAAATATCCGACTCAAGTATTCAGTTCGATATCCGTGTAAATATCCGCTCCATTTTACTTACTCGGAAAGGACAACTCTCTTGTCCTCTTTATAAACAATATGTCGACATCTTTTTCTCCAAGAAATCATTTCACTGTAACAACATTCATCCTCAAAACCTCCATAAAACCTTTCCTTCTTTTCAAGCTTTCTTCATCATCCGTTCATCGAATCGCGAAAGTAAGTACATTTTCGGAATCCTCGTTCAATTTCCAAGACATCCATCACTTTCGTTTTTCATTTTATCGACTTCAAAAATCGGCCTGTTTTCCTTAGTTCCGTTTTAAGAGCTTAAAAACCCGTTTTCTATGTTGTAGGAGTTGGCTTGGACGATCCCGACGTGGACTCTTACGTGGTTGAGGAGGATCATCTGCCGGAATAAGCTTAAAGGTGACGATAATGAGAAACTCGGCCTTTATGTGTATATTAGCATATTTGATGTGATTCTCGTTTTGTTTCTGAATTGTGTCGAAATATGATGTTGAAGGACTTAGCAACATGTTTAGGATGATGTTGTTGTGAAGAATCCATGTTTGAATTGATTGTCAAATGCTTTTAAGGGTATTTTCAGTTTTTCTCATTTTTGCGACGGATACATGTATAATTCATTTGAGGATTGTTATGGGACTTGTTTTCTGATAGATTAGTAGTATTGGATGATTTATGTTAGTGGGTAAACGTTATTTGTGATGCCATCTAAGATTAGAAGTCGAATTGTGAAGTTTGAGAAAGATTGGAAAATCGCGATTTTGGTTGCAGGCTCTCTGAGCCGGTCGACCGACCGGCCGCCGGTCGACCGGCCGGGAGAGCATTTGTGTGTTTCGCGAGTTTTTGGAAAAATGGCTTAGGACTGCCAGCCGGCCGACCGGCTGGTAGTCATTATGCCTTGTGTTGGTTGCGAAAAAACTTATGTAGGATGGGAGCCCAGCCGGCAGACCGGCCGCCTGCCAGCCGGCTGGGAGTACTATTGGGGAAGGGTTGCGAAGTTTGTAAAGCTAAGGGAATGGGTTCCCAGCCGGCCGACCGGCTGCCTGCCGACCGGCTGGGAGTCCCTTTGCGTCGTTTCGTTTTGGTAAAGAAAGAAGGAAGGCTGAGAGGTCACCAGCCGGCCGACCGGCTGCCTGCCGACCGGCTGGGGACCCCTGTAGGCTATTTTGAGATTTTTTGTAAATTGAGTGTAACTTTCAAACGGTGAATCGGTTTTACTTGAAACTTGTTTTGTGTACCTTTGACATGTATTTGAGGTCCCCGGAGGATGGGCAACATTATATTGAGTTCGGGAATGGATAAGGATAGAGACCCCCCGGTCGGGCAATCGAAAGGGAAACCGGCTCTCCCTCATCTTAGTTCTCGAGGTCAATTAAGTGTTGATTAGAAGTTAAAGGTAGAACTATAGAGTAGTTCATAGACTTGAATGATATTGTTTTGATGCGTATTAAGTTATGCCTTAAGCTGGCCTCTGAACTTAATACGTGAGTTGTTTGTCGTGTATGGGAACATGCGTTGAGTTTTCGCCTCTGAGTTCCATACATGTCTGTTTGTCGTGTCTGGGACATGCGTTGAGTTTTCGCCTCTGAGTCCAAACATGTATGTGTGATCGCGTCAGGACATGCCTTAAGCTGGCCTCTGAGTCTGACGAGTAGAGCAACTGCACGACGGGGCGGTCAGGTTGTCATACCTTACCCGGAGTGCAGGTGTTTGGTGCTAGAACATGCGTTGAGTTTTCGCCTCTGAGTCTAGTATCTTGTAATGTGGTAGGGGAACATGCGTTGAGTTTTCGCCTCTGAGTTCCTTACTTGTGATAATGAATTGAATGTTAGTCCATGCGTTGAGTTTTCGCCTCTGAGTCTAATGTTCAGTGAAAGCCGGTCCATGCGTTGAGTCTTCGCCTCTGAGTCCTTGCTTGATAATGTGAACTTGGTATTTAGGTTATGCGTTAAGATGTCGCCTCTGAACCTTTATACTTGCTGAATAATTTAGTACCTAGGTTATGCGTTAAGATGTCGCCTCTGAACCTTTGTACTTGCTGTTTTATATCTGCTTGCCTTGATGATGGTACAGTGTCAGATATGCTTGGTATGTTGTTGTTGTTATAGGGTTGTGGTTAAACCATCCAAGGCATTGGATGACTCTTAGTTCGGTTTCATAAATGATTAGATTGAAAGACCCCCCGACTGGGTAACCAGTAGGGAAACCGGCTCTCCTTCTTATCTGTTTATGAAGTTAGTTGAGAGCCGTGCATGGTAATCGCATGATAGTAAGAGATCAGATGATGAGTTGTTTATGCTTCACATGTTGATATATGTTGGAGTATTCTGTATTGTTTTATATGTTACGTGTTGTCACAAAAGGTGGCTAGGAGAACTCTAGTCACTCCCCACTGATTGTGGCGTACATGTTTTCATGTATGTAGGTACATGCTGGTTGGAGATGGGTTCACGAGAGCTAGCGAGCGATGATCCGTTCATCATGACTTACCTTACGTCGTTTAGCTGGACTCGTAGTTCGTTACTTTTGTTTTGGTGCCGGTAGGGATGTTCCATCCCCGGCTGATGTATTTACTTTATGTTTCAGTTTGATACTTAGTACCGTTA
This sequence comes from Silene conica, assembly GCA_029255685.2. Taxonomy (NCBI): domain Eukaryota; kingdom Viridiplantae; phylum Streptophyta; class Magnoliopsida; order Caryophyllales; family Caryophyllaceae; genus Silene; species Silene conica. Next base: position 57,543,067 of record CM055313.2, read on the forward strand.
CTTATCTATTTTGGTTTCAGTTTCAGTTTACGTTTTAGCGTAAGACTTCTCGCACGTTGCTTTATCTTCTAAAAAGTTTTAATTCCGCTGCATTTTTGGTACTTTTATGTGTTTATATTTCCGCTTTCGCGAGGGGTTTTACAGTTGGTATCAGAGCATTATTGCTCCCGACGCACTCATGTGACCCCCAACCTTAACTTGACCAAATAAATAAATAATGAACGAGAGATGGGTAGATCTAAGGACTTATTTTGTAGTCTATTTGTGATTGCTAATTGTTAAGCTAATCCTTGTTTTCTCTTTTAAAGAATGCTGAGACCCAGAGCTGCTGATAACATTGTGCTACAAGCAATTCAGCATTTGCTTGAGACTCAGAGACAGCAAGCGGGGAATGTTCCACCTCCTCCACCGCCGGGTGGCGAGACTAATCGTCCGGGTAGCTTTTCCTGGATTGCCTCTTAGATGTCCAGAAGCCATGTTAGGACCTATGGAGGCGAGGCTGACCCAGTGGCCCTCACAGAGTGGTTTAGAGAGATGGAAAAGAGCTTCACCTTATACTCAGTCGTTAGGGAGGATAGAGTGCGTTTAGCCGCTCACTTCCTGACATTGGAGGCTGACCGTTGGTGGGCATTGACTGGACCTACCGCTATTCTTGACCCGACGTTCGATTGGGAGGCTTTCAAAGACAGGCTCGAGGCGAGGTTCTACCCCAAGGAGTTGAGATCGCAGAGGTTGAAAGAATTTATGGATTTGAAGCAAGGCAAGATGACCGTTCAGGAGTTTACTGACAAGTTCAACCAGTTAGCTCACTTTGCATCGAGATTTGTTCGTGATGAGGCTGAGAGGGTGTATTTCTACCGAGGGAAGCTAGGGCCGAGGATTGAGAGTATGGTTCGTCGTGACTCTACTTCTTTTGTGGAGGTGTATGACGATGCTATTTGGGCCGAGAGTTCTATCCGTGCCATTGATGTTGAGACCCGTGCCGCTACTTCCAGCTTCACTTCTCACCAGAGATCCGTGTACCAGGGGAAGAGACCATTTGTTCCTTCTACTTCTTCGCCTTCTTCTCAGAAGAAGCGTTTTGAGAGGTTCTCTGCTCCGGTTGCTAAGACCACATTTCACACCGACACTGCTTCTACTGTTTGCCGCCGTTGTGGTAAACCGCTTCATCCAGGGTTTGATTGCTTCAAGAATGCCTATAAGTGTTATACTTGTAATGGATTTGGGCATAGATCCTTTGATTGTCCTGAGAAGAATACTGTTCTTGGCAAGGCTGCCACTGCTGCTGCAGCGACCAGAGGAGGAAAGCCGAAGGGGAAGATCTTTGTGATGACTAGGGCTGAGGCAGAGGCTCATCCAGATATTGTTGCTGGTATCTTTTCTGTTCTTGGCGCTGAGTGCCTTATTTTATTCGATACTGGAGCTTCTTTATCATTTATATCGACTCAGTTCGCCGACCGTCTAGCTCTTGAGTCTTCATTGGTTGAGGAGACTTCTATTTCCTTACCTTCTGGAGACGTGTTTTCCTGCTCTTCGTCCCATAGGGATGTTCCTATTGTTATTGGTCAAGCCACATTTCCTGCGGACTTACTGAGATTTCCTCTCGAGGAGTTTGACATTATCCTCGGTATGGATTGGTTATCGCGATACCACGCTCGCTTCGAGTGTCGCGACCAGAAAATCTGCTTGAGGAGTTCTTCAGGAGTTCGTGTTTCCTATAGGGGAACTCGCCCTCAAAAGGGTGTTCGTGTTATCTCTTCGATGAAAGCTTCTCATCTTCTTAGGAAGGGTTGCCAAGCCTTCCTGTGTGTTGTTACAGCTGCTAAGCCATCGCTACCGAAGCTTGAAGATGTAGCCATTGTTCGTGAGTATCCAGATGTGTTCCCAGATGACTTGCCAGGGATACCGCCAGAGAGAGATGTGGAGTTTACTATTGAGCTTGTTCCAGGTACCGGACCGATTTCTAAAGCTCCTTACCGTATGGCTCCGCCAGAGTTGAAAGAGTTGAAGCAGCAATTGGAAGAGATGATCGAGAAAGGTTTCATTAGACCGAGTGCTTCTCCGTGGGGTGCTCCCGTTTTGTTCGTTAAGAAGAAAGATGGTTCCATGAGATTGTGCATTGACTATAGAGAGCTGAACCGAGTGACCGTGAAGAATCGATATCCTTTGCCTAGGATAGATGATTTGTTTGATCAATTGAGAGGTGCTTCGAGGTTTTCTAAGATTGATCTTCGATCGGGTTATCATCAGATTCCAGTGAGAGAGGCTGATATTGCAAAGACTGCTTTTCGTACCAGATATGGGCATTTTGAGTTCGTGGTTATGCCATTTGGGTTGACTAATGCACCGGCGATTTTTATGGATCAGATGAACCGTACCTTCAGTGAGTATCTTGACACTTGTGTTGTGGTGTTTATCGATGACATCTTGATATATTCGAAGACCGATGAGGAACATGCTGAGCATCTTCGATTGATTCTAGGGATTCTGCGCAGACAGAAATGGTTCGCAAAGTTTTCGAAGTGTGAATTTTGGCTCTCGAAGGTTGCCTTTTTAGGACATGTGATATCCAGTGAGGGTGTGATGGTAGATCCCGCGAAGATAGAGGCTGTGGTTGATTGGGAGAGTCCCAAGGATGTTGGAGAGATCCGTAGCTTTTTGGGTTTGGCTGGTTACTATCGTAGATTCGTTGAGGATTTCTCTAGATTAGCTCGCCCGATGACCCAGTTGCTGAAGAAGGAAGCCAAATTTGTGTGGACCGACAAGTGTGAGAGTTCTTTCCAGGAGTTGAAGACCAGATTGACTTCCGCCCCCGTGTTAGCTTTGCCAGAGATCGGAGTGGACTTCGATGTGTATTGTGATGCTTCGATGTTAGGACTTGGATGCGTACTGATGCAGAGTGGCAAGGTGATAGCCTATTCATCTAGACAGTTGAGAGTTCATGAGGTGAACTATCCGACACATGACTTGGAGTTGGCCGCAGTTGTTCATGCTTTGAAGATGTGGCGTCATTACCTGATTGGATCCCATTGCCGTATTTTCACAGATCACAAGAGTCTTAAGTACATCTTTACTCAGAAAGACCTTAACATGAGACAGAGACGTTGGCTAGAGTTAGTGAAAGATTACGACATTGAGTTGTTATATCATGAGGGAAAGGCCAATGTAGTTGCAGATGCGCTTAGCCGCAAGACTTCTCACTCGTTGAGTGCCATGAGAGTATTGCCCGATGAGTTGTGTTCCGAGTTCCGGAAGCTGAGGTTAGAGATGGTGGGTAGTGGTTTTGATTGGTTAGCTGCTATGACTGCCGAGCCGTCTTTATATTGGGAGATTCGCCGGAGTTTGCCTTCAGATGCCGATTTCAAGAAGTTTGAGGCTAAGATTTCGAGTGGTGTTGCACCTGAGTTGGTGATTGATGCTGATGGTTTCCTTAGGTTCCGTGGTAGGATGTATGTTCCGGATGTGCCAGATTTGAGGAAGAAGGTTCTTGATGAGGCTCATTTGTCACCGTACTCCGTTCATCCAGGAGGAGAGAAGATGCACAAGGATTTGAGGCTTATGTTTTGGTGGCCCGGTATGAAGAAGGAGATCTTGGATTATGTTAGTAGGTGCTTGACTTGTCAACAAGTCAAGATAGAGCATAGGAGACCTGGTGGTTTGTTACAGCCGCTTCCCATTCCTCAGTGGAAGTGAGAGTGCATATCTATGGATTTTGTTACCGCTTTGCCTAAGACTGTGGGAGGCAAGGATGCGATTTGGGTTATCGTTGATCGTCTAACTAAGTGCGCCAGATTCGTGCCGATCAGAGAGACATGGGATATGGATCGTTTAGCTAGGGCTTATATTGCTGAGGTAGTCCGATATCATGGTGTCCCGAGGGAGATAGTTTCAGATCGTGATCCGAGGTTTTGTTCCAGGTTCTGGAAGGCTTTGCAGGAGGCTATGGGTAGCCGTTTGTTGATGAGCACCGCATTTCATGCCGCGACCGATGGTCAGTCCGAGAGGACTATACAGACATTAGAGGATTTGCTCCGTGCTTGTGCCCTTGATTTTCAGAGTTCTTGGGAGCAGTGTTTGCCGTTGGTAGAGTTTTCTTACAACAACAGTTATCATGCTTCCATTGGTATGGCTCCGTACGAGGCTCTTTATGGTAGGAAGTGCCGTAGCCCGATTTGTTGGGATCAGGCTAGTGATGTTCGTGACCTAGGACCGGACCAGTTAGCTGTTACTATGGATCAGGTTCAACTTATCAGAGGTAGGATGAAGGCCGCACAGGACCGGCAGAAATCCTATGCTGATGTTCGCCGTAGACCCTTAGAGTTTGAGGTGGGTGATCGAGTTTTCTTGAGAGTTTCTCCGATGAAAGGCGTCAAAAGGTTTGGAGTTAAGGGCAAGTTGAGCCCTAAGTATATTGGCCCTTTTGAGATCGTGAAGAGGATTGGTGCTGCTGCTTACCGATTGGACTTGCCTCCTAGTTTGGGCAAGGTCCATAGCGTTTTTCATGTTTCCCAGCTCCGTAAGTATGTTAGTGACCCGAGTCATGTTTTGCCTAGAGAGATCGAGAACTTGGAGCCGAGTCTTGCTTTCGAGGAGCGTCCAGTGAAGATCCTTGACCGTCAGGATAGGAAGCTTAGGAGCAAGGTGGTGCCTCTAGTGAAGATCCTTTGGCGTTGCGGTGATGTTGAGGAGCAGACTTGGGAGACTGAGGCTTCGATGCGTATCGCGCATCCTTCTCTTTTCGATTGAGGTATAGTATATATATTTATGTCCGTTCGAGTTTCGAGGACGAAACTTTTTGAAGTTGGGGTGATTGTAACATCCCGTATTTTCGTAAAATCCAATTTGATCGTTTTGAATTATTTTACGTAACAAAATAATATTTTAATAATTTAATTCGGAAATTTTTATGAAATAAATAAGATCCGTCTTAAGAACCTCCAGTTCTTAAGACGAATACAACTTGGCATAGTTCAAATATCCGACTCAAGTATTCAGTTCGATATCCGTGTAAATATCCGCTCCATTTTACTTACTCGGAAAGGACAACTCTCTTGTCCTCTTTATAAACAATATGTCGACATCTTTTTCTCCAAGAAATCATTTCACTGTAACAACATTCATCCTCAAAACCTCCATAAAACCTTTCCTTCTTTTCAAGCTTTCTTCATCATCCGTTCATCGAATCGCGAAAGTAAGTACATTTTCGGAATCCTCGTTCAATTTCCAAGACATCCATCACTTTCGTTTTTCATTTTATCGACTTCAAAAATCGGCCTGTTTTCCTTAGTTCCGTTTTAAGAGCTTAAAAACCCGTTTTCTATGTTGTAGGAGTTGGCTTGGACGATCCCGACGTGGACTCTTACGTGGTTGAGGAGGATCATCTGCCGGAATAAGCTTAAAGGTGACGATAATGAGAAACTCGGCCTTTATGTGTATATTAGCATATTTGATGTGATTCTCGTTTTGTTTCTGAATTGTGTCGAAATATGATGTTGAAGGACTTAGCAACATGTTTAGGATGATGTTGTTGTGAAGAATCCATGTTTGAATTGATTGTCAAATGCTTTTAAGGGTATTTTCAGTTTTTCTCATTTTTGCGACGGATACATGTATAATTCATTTGAGGATTGTTATGGGACTTGTTTTCTGATAGATTAGTAGTATTGGATGATTTATGTTAGTGGGTAAACGTTATTTGTGATGCCATCGAAGATTAGAAGTCGAATTGTGAAGTTTGAGAAAGATTGGAAAATCGCGATTTTGGTTGCAGGCTCTCTGAGCCGGTCGACCGACCGGCCGCCGGTCGACCGGCCGGGAGAGCATTTGTGTGTTTCGCGAGTTTTTGGAAAAATGGCTTAGGACTGCCAGCCGGCCGACCGGCCGCCTGCCGACCGGCTGGTAGTCATTTTGCCTTGTGTTGGTTGCGAAAAAACTTATGTAGGATGGGAGCCCAGCCGGCAGACCGGCCACCTGCCAGCCGGCTGGGAGTACTATTGGGGAAGGGTTGCGAAGTTTGTAAAGCTAAGGGAATGGGTTCCCAGCCGGCCGACCGGCTGCCTGCCGACCGGCTGGGAGTCCCTTTGCGTCGTTTCGTTTTGGTAAAGAAAGAAGGAAGGCTGAGAGGTCACCAGCCGGCCGACCGGCTGCCTGCCGACCGGCTGGGGACCCCTGTAGGCTATTTTGAGATTTTTTGTAAATTGAGTGTAACTTTCAAACGGTGAATCGGTTTTACTTGAAACTTGTTTTGTGTACCTTTGACATGTATTTGAGGTCCCCGGAGGATGGGCAACATTATATTGTGTTCGGGAATGGATAAGGATAGAGACCCCCCGGTCGGGCAATCGAAAGGGAAACCGGCTCTCCCTCATCTTAGTTCTCGAGGTCAATTAAGTGTTGATTAGAAGTTAAAGGTAGAACTATAGAGTAGTTCATAGACTTGAATGATATTGTTTTGATGCGTATTAAGTTATGCCTTAAGCTGGCCTCTGAACTTAATACGTGAGTTGTTTGTCGTGTATGGGAACATGCGTTGAGTTTTCGCCTCTGAGTTCCATACATGTCTGTTTGTCGTGTCTGGGACATGCGTTGAGTTTTCGCCTCTGAGTCCAGACATGTATGTGTGATCGCGTCAGGACATGCCTTAAGCTGGCCTCTGAGTCTGACGAGTAGAGCAACTGCACGACGGGGCGGTCAGGTTGTCATACCTTACCCGGAGTGCAGGTGTTTGGTGCTAGAACATGCGTTGAGTTTTCGCCTCTGAGTCTAGTATCTTGTAATGTGGTAGGGGAACATGCGTTGAGTTTTCGCCTCTGAGTTCCTTACTTGTGATAATGAATTGAATGTTAGTCCATGCGTTGAGTTTTCGCCTCTGAGTCTAATGTTCAGTGAAAGCCGGTCCATGCGTTGAGTCTTCGCCTCTGAGTCCTTGCTTGATAATGTGAACTTGGTATTTAGGTTATGCGTTAAGATGTCGCCTCTGAACCTTTATACTTACTGAATAATTTAGTACCTAGGTTATGCGTTAAGATGTCGCCTCTGAACCTTTGTACTTGCTGTTTTATATCTGCTTGCCTTGATGATGGTACAGTGTCAGATATGCTTGGTATGTTGTTGTTGTTATAGGGTTGTGGTTAAATCATCCAAGGCATTGGATGACTCTTAGTTCGGTTTCATAAATGATTAGATTGAAAGACCCCCCGACTGGGTAACCAGTAGGGAAACCGGCTCTACTTCTTATCTGTTTATGAAGTTAGTTGAGAGCCGTGCATGGTAATCGCATGATAGTAAGAGATCAGATGATGAGTTGTTTATGCTTCACATGTTGATATATGTTGGAGTATTCTGTATTGTTTTATATGTTACGTGTTGTCACAAAAGGTGGCTAGGAGAACTCTAGTCACTCCCCACTGATTGTGGCGTACATGTTTTCATGTATGTAGGTACATGCTGGTTGGAGATGGGTTCACGAGAGCTAGCGAGCGATGATCCGTTTATCATGACTTACCTTACGTCGTTTAGCTGGACTCGTAGTTCGTTACTTTTGTTTTGGTGCCGGTAGGGATGTTCCATCCCCGGCTGATGTATTTACTTTATGTTTCAGTTTGATACTTAGTACCGTTACTTATCTATTTTGGTTTCAGTTTCAGTTTACGTTTTAGCGTAAGACTTCTCGCACGTTGCTTTATCTTCTAAAAAGTTTTAATTCCGCTGCATTTTTGGTACTTTTATGTGTTTATATTTCCGCTTTCGCGAGGGGTTTTACAATGAGCATTAGATAAAAAAATATATAGAGATATAGAAATGAAAATTACACAGGAAAATAACTCAAACAATAAAAAATTGTAAAACTATGAGATGTAAGAAAAATAAAAAGTGTTAAATTGCAAATGAGTAATGATGAAGTGAAAAATATCTAGTTAATAAACAGATGAGGCAAAATAAGGAAAATGATGGGTGATGAACTTTCTTATATAAATTATATGATGGGTTTGTAATCAGTATGTAATAATGCACAATTAATTAAAATATTAAGGATAATTTGTGAGAAACTACCTTACATTTATGTCCATTTGTGAACAACTACCTTACTTTTATTTTTTTGTTAAAAACTACCTGTCATTCTAATTTTTTGTTAAAAACTACCTAAAAAAAGTTTTGAGGTCAGTTTTTATTTATTATTGGTTTCACATGTGTGATTTCTCTAAATTTTCATTATTATTTTGTCGTTAAACTTGATATCCAAGCTTATCCTTCTTATCTAAAGTTCTAAACGAAAGGGAATTCTTGTCATTAGCTTCAATTTCTTTCTTTAAGCATGTGGAATAATTGCTCCGGATGATGAACATAGGCTAAATCGTATGAACTCTATGCTATTCGTGAATAAGAATGAAAATTTAGAGAACTCACACGTGTGATATCCAACTCATAAATAGAAATTGGCCTCAAAACTTTTTTTTAGGTAGTTTTTAACAAAATATTAAAATAAAAGGTAGTTTTTAACAAAAAAAAGTAAGGTAGTTGTTCACAAATGGACATAAATGTAAGGTAGTTTCTCACAAATTATCCAAATATTAAATTGAAATTTTAATTTTGGTGTCAAGGTCTACAAAAAGGCATGGAAAATGAAAAGTTCAATAATATGTAAGTTCTTTATTACTATTTTATTAATATTGTTAATATTATGTGGCAAGAAGATGAGAGATGAGTGATGAGTCTGATGACACATCTATAAAATCTTATTAAAAGGCCAAGTTAAAATGCCATGTAAAAGTCACGTCAACAACAAATAAAAGCCACATAAGATTACCAAAAAGCCACCTTGCACCCACCAAAATCCACGTCATCAATCGTCCATGACAACAATTAATAATTACAATACAAATTTTTATAATTAGATTTTATCAGTGTGTCTTCTTTCTCTCTCCAAACTCCACGTGAAGAACTACACCCCCAAATTCGTTTCTCTTCTTACCATCAATTTATAAAATCTTATTAAAAGGGTACCTAAAATAATATGACATGACTAATTTTAAATGTGATGTGGCATATTTAAATGTAAAATCGACATATTTTTAATGTGACATGACGAATTAACGTGGCATGAATTATCAATTTATTATTAAATAACCTTATTTTAAATTATTTATCTATAAATTAATTTAATTAACTTAATTTAACTCACTCATTTATAATATTAAAGGATATTATATTATTACTAAAGCATTTAATTTAATTCCATATGTTTTAGCATTTAATTTTATTCCATATGACAATTCATACCCATTAATTTTAATTTAATTTAATTGATTATTTAATTTAATTATTTATACTATTCAAATAGAAGGTTAGTTTATCCATTTTATTCCATAAGGCAATTTTACGCCTCGTTAATTTATATTCATTTTTCTTGATTATTTAATTCAATTGAAAATAAAATAAAATGTAATAATAATTGACTCTATAACTATATAATTAAATATAATTTAAAAAATAAGTTAAAAATATTTTCCATCATTCACATATCATATTTTTTATTTCATAAGACAACTTCTTAAACCACTCTCATGCAAAGTATATATTTTAAAAAAAGAAATAAAATAATGGTAATAATAATTAAGAAAACATTTTACATTTTATTTTTTCTTGCTGCATATTTATGTCTATATTAAGTTTCATAATAATGAGAAAAATCTATAAATATAAATTTATCTATAAATCTAATTAAAATGCAAGTCAAATTTTTTGTTATCATCCACATGACACCTACATGTCATATTTTAATTTCACGAGATAAAATTTTAAATTAATCTCATGTAAAGTGGATTTTGTAGAAAGAATTAAAAAAAAATAGCAATAACCTTATTTATAAATCTAATTAAAAGGCAAGTCAAACTCTATATTATTATCATAAGTCATAATTTAATTTCATAACATAATATCTGCAACCACTCTCATATAGAGTCGATTTTGTAAAAACAAAGATAATAATAACAGTAAGTAAACAAACCTTATACATTCCATTTCTCATTGGCCCATATTCATGTCTATATTAAGTTTCATAATAATAATAAAATAATGCTCAAAAGTCATCAATGTTGATTGATATTTATGCCTTTATTAAATTTGATAATATTTAAAAAGAGGATGCTCAAAAGTCATAAAACATATCCTCAACTATTTATATATTTTTGTTGGAAGGCAAAATTTGTAAGCCAATTTTTTTGTTATTTTTTTCGTTACTAGAATTATATTTGTCACTAATCTTTCTTATCTTTCTATTCACATCAAGTTAATTGTATTAAGGTATTAAATTATTAACTAATTTGTTTATTTTTTATGTAATTTACATTGAGTTAATTTGTTAATCACATTTCAAGTTGATCGTATGTATTTGTTGTGTTCTCATTTAGGAGTTATATCAAGATTTGTATGTTACTCTTCTATATCTATATCTATATATAATATAAAAAGGCTAAACAAAGCACCACATTTCACCATTTCACTTTTAGGGTTTGTTTGGATTGAGAGAATTGGAGGGAAAGGGAGGGATTTGCTTTCCTTTGTTTAGATACAATTTATGGAGGGAAGGAAATGAGAGGGGAAGGAAATGAGGGGATTGAATTTCCCTCCTTTAGCACAAACTAAAATCTTTCCATGAGAGGCAAGATTTGGAAGGAAAACTCTAATTGAACCCTTATTTAATTATCAAAGCCATATTTTCTTGGATAATCTCCCTTCATTAGTCCATCTCCCTTCTTCCTCCCCTTTCATTTCCATCTCATCAATTTTGTTATCCAAACAACCCTAATTCATTTTCCCTCATTTTCCCTCACCTCCCCTCCCCTCCCTTCCCCTCCCCTTCCCCTCCCTTTCCCTCCTAAAATTGTATCCAAACGGAGCCTTAAGCAATTCTACCAAGCCACATCATCATCATTATTTAAAAAAGAAAAAATAAAAAAACTAATAAATTTACAAGCATTAAATGCATATCATGTTTTTAAATACCATAACATCATTATTTAAAAAATAAAAAATAAAAAATAAGCTAATGAATTTACAAGCATTTAATGCATACCAAGTTTTTAAATAGCATAATAACGAATAAAGTTTAGACTCTTAATTTTTAATAAATCAAAATGCATGCTAAATTTAAAATTTATGCGTTTATTGTTAGAATAAGTTAATTCCCAAATAAAAAAAACACATCACTTTAAATTTACATTATGCAACTATTTTTTTTTTGCTATAATGATTAAATTATATACATCTATCTATACAATATAATTTAAAGGTTAAATATTATACTAACTTTTTTAGCGTTGCGTACTTGCTTGTAAAGATAAGCTATTTACAAAGTATTTATCTAAAAACTAAAACATTTTAATTATTATTATATTTCACACTCTAAAAAAATATTAAAAGGTAAAATTATTAAGTGAAGTTAATAGCTTCTAATATAGTTTTAACCTTTCTTTTGGCTATAATAATTTATAGAATTTATTAAACGTCTTATCTAAAATATTATAGTTACTTTGGAATATAAAAATTAACAAATTTACTCCGTAATCAGTGAAAATTATATTGTATAAATAGTATACTTATACAATGTAATTAAAACGCTAAATTGAGTATTTTTTTATCGTCATGTGCCAAAATAGGCTATTTATAAAGTGTTTATCTTAAAAAATTATCTATAAAATATAATTAAAAGGGTAGCCTAAAAATTGTGGCATGGCAAAATTAAATGTGACATGATAACTTTAAATGTGCCATGGCAAAAAAAAGTGACATGGACTATCAATTTAACAAAAAAATATAAGTTAAGAAATTAAAAAAATATAAGCTTTAAACACAAAAAAATAACCATTGATCTCCTCTCATAATTTTTGTTATTTATTTACCTTTATTAATTAACCATTATTTTCTTTATTTAATGAAATGACCTTTTAACTTTCTTTTCATTTACTATATATACCCAGTTTGTATATTCTATATATTTCTTTTTATCTTCGTTCTACTCATAAAATTTTGAGAGAATTAGTTGCAAATAATTTCATATGTAACTATTATAACAACCCTAATTTCAACTTTATTCAAAAAATTAGCACTAAAGTATACCTAGAAAAGTAAATTAGTTATTTCGTTTTTTTACTATGTTTTGAATTAATTAGAATCTTATTAGTTATTATCTTTTGTGTTTGTTTTAATATTGCAGGAGAATGAATTTTCATCTTTAGTTAAAATATTGGTAGGTGAAGTATACCTAGAGAACTACATTAATTATTCGCTTCTTATTTTTGTTATGTTTTGAATCACTTAGAATCTTATAGTATTTTTTGTGTGTGTTTATATTAATATTGCAGGAGGTTGAATTTTCAACTTTATTTAGTCAAAAAGTTTCTAGGTAAAGTATACGCGGAGAACTAAGTTAATTATTCTCTTTTTATTTTTATTATGTTTTGAATCAATTAGAATCTTATCAATTATTATTTTTGTGTGTACATTAATATTACAGGGGGACGATGACATACTCACATATAAATAACAATGCACGAGATTGAAAATAATAGTTATGGATCTTCTTTACAGATATTTTCTTGATTTGAATGACTCTTTTATTTTTGCCGATTTTTTTTCTTTCTGCAATGGTGTATTTGAAACATCGACAGGTAACAAAAATGTTTAATAAGTTATTGACATGTTACATTATTGTCTTTCAATCTTTCATACACGTTGGTCTCCTTTGTAACACTTATGTTCTATTTTTATTTTGTCAAACAGGTTAGAAATCAAATTGCTTAGTCAAACTGTTAAAGTACGATACACATGTCAATTTTATTATATCATAGTGTTATAAATATATTCATAATAAAAATATGTACGATTTGTAATTAGTTAGAAACCGATTCTTATTCTCCAATTTGTTGTTCCAATTCCAATGTTTTCAAGCCTTTAAATCATTTTTTTTGCTTTCTATCAGATATATTATTCTATAACTCACAATGTTTTTTGGATAAATGTTATCTTCTAAATGATTTGTATATATTTTATTTCTCATGAATTAGGAAATGTTAATATTTCGTATAATAATATTGTTTTGATTATACTTTTGGATGAATGATCGAATTTTAATAATCTATATTTGGAATTGGATATAAATCTCTATTTGTTGCGTGATTCCGATAGATGTTTACTACTAATAATTATTATTAGAGTTTACCTATAAAGTTTTGATATTTACTTTACTCTCTTACTTTGTCCCAAATCTATAAAATTGTATTAAAAGTCTAACCTAAAAAATGTGACATGACAAGTTTAATTGTGGCGTGACAACTTTTATGTGACATGGTAAAAAAAGTGACATGGATTGCCAATTTAAGAAAATTAAAAAATACAGCATAAGTTAAAAAAAACTAAAAAAAAATAGAAGGTATAAACAAAAAGAAATTGTAATTGATATCCTCTCATAATTTACCTTATTTATTTATATATCCATTATTTCATGTATTAATGAAATGACCTTTTAACTTTTCTTTCATCATTATTACATATACTCTTTATTTATGTACCATATTTTTTATTTTCCTTTGATTCATAAAATTTTGAGAGAATTAGTAATAAAAAATTTCATATATATATATGTCGAAATTAGGAGCTTTTTAACTGCATATAGAGTAGAAAATAAATTTCAATGCAATTTGTTCATATATAGAAGGGTGACTTCTTTAATGGAGTAGAAAATAAATTTCAATGCAATTTTTAGATGGTCGTTTCAATACAACCAAGTTATTCACATTTTGGTTTGTCTGTCCTCCTAAATAAAAAATTGAATTGTATTAAACATTTATTTTAAAATACCGCTCCCTCGGTCGTGTTCGTTTTAAGCAAATGATTGAGAGAGAGTGAATACTCCGTATAAGTTATTCATAAATTAAACACTTAAACACAGTAAATTATTAATGATCCCGTGATTTTCACGGGCTCCAAAACTAGTAATAAAATAAAAAGCCTAGATTGAGTAGTATTAGAATGACATGTGGCGCACTACATTGACATGTTAGAAGGACACGTGGCGCACTACATTGACATGCTAAATCAATTTTTTTTATTTAAAAAAATGTGAAAAAAGAAAATGAAAAGACAAATTACATAAAAGTTTAGATTGAATAGTTACTTAATAACATGTGACCCATCACATTTAAATATTTGACCAAATTTTTATTATTAATTAAAAAATTGTAAAAATAGAAAATGAATAGGCAAAATAGTATTCAATAGACTAATTACTCATCTTATTTAAACTTTCATTTATATTCCACTTAATAATCATAATGTTGTGCTAAACTTTTTATATTCTACCGTTACGAATTTCACCTATAAAAGAAAATGAATTGTCAAAAATTCTAGCACATTCTTAGCAAAAACAAATTAATGAAAAAATTTGTTTATTTTCACCAAATTATTTCATTTGATTTATTTTTCAACACCTTTTATATCTTTACTTTGTGGTGAGCATGAATCAAATTGACAAAAAATGAGAAAATAAGAGAAGTGAGAAATTTGACAAGGTTTTGTATTATATAGTTTATTTTAGGCATTGTAAAATGCTTATGAAGACACTTGAGATCCTTGATGGTTGAATATAATATCGATGAATTGTGGTTAAATTTTTGTGAAAGATATCATAGTTTGACTAAATTGTAACTTTAACTTTTTAATTTTACATTTTTAATAGTGATAGTTTTTTTGCGGATATTTTTAATGTATTCATCATTGTTAATGTGTAGTGAATTTATTAATATTGATATTAACAACAAATTACAAATATGACTAACGTAAGTTTAGTATGAATATAGTATCTATATATTTAAGTATATTGGTTAAAATGGTAATTTTATATTTTCCTTGTGATTTGAGTATTAATAATGAGATATGATGCATTTGAAGTTGTTGTCTTATCGATACTTTGATGATAACATGACAAAAATACATTTTATATACCTATCGAGTTTTGATAATTTGTTTATATTAATTATCTTAATATTTACTTACATTTTATCCAAAAAAACAAATACTAATGAGTAGCATATCTTTTCACGTTGTTTTATCTATTACTTACCTCATTTATTTTATTTTTATTTGCTTAAATGTTACAAAAGTTTAGAGGAATGAGTGAAAAATATTTAAAGTCTTAAATATCATAATTATTTCCAAACTAGAAAAATATAGAGGTATCCAAACTATGATTAAAATTAAATGTTATTTTGTTACTAAAAAATTAAAACTATCTTGCAATGTTACTACATTTTCTTTCTTTTCTTAGGGCTGGCGTATTTGTATCATGTACTTCGATTTATGAGTCACCTTAAGTTGAAGATATAAAACCTACATGTCTATCACTTAATCAACTCATGGTTACTCTTTTTAATAAAATCACGCAGAATAATCATAATAATAAAAATATAAACAAAAAACCCCTTAAAAATTCCGTGATTTTCACGGGATACAAAACTAGTTAAAGGTAAATATATTTACATCTTTATGACTTGATTCTCATTCCCTATTTCTATCACTATTTACAAGGAAGTTACGTTAATAACGATGATATTTCATAAAAAATATTTCACTATTCTTGGTTATTTTGCACTAATGATTGAATTCTTTGTGTTTATACATATAGAGAGAGAGAGACTATTCATTAGAGAAACAAGACTATACGGAAAAGTGAAATACTAGAATTGCTTAAACAATTATAAATTACAGACTAACTATAAGACGTACAACATCAACATGAATGATTAATAGTTTATTTTTTTATTTGTATGTTTTATTTTTGTATTTGTTGTTTTCCCATCATTTTGCCTTTGAAAAGATAACACTCTTCACCTACCGACTTATTTGATTATTTCGACTTTGGTCTTTATATTATTAACATGTCAATATTCATAATTTCAATACAAATTCTATCATGAATTATTCACAAGGTGATCAAATGTGTGTTTGATATTTTATATATCCAATTACTAGAAGCACTAAAAATATCACACTAGAAACAAAACATCATGCGAATTTCACAATTCACAAAACTAGTGTTTATATTAAACTTCATAATAATGAACAACGGATGCTCAAAAGTCCTGAATCGATCCGAATTTTTGCCTATAATAAATTTGATAATAATAATAAAAGAATATATAATAGCCATAAAACACATCCTCAATTGTTTATATATTTTTTATAGAAAGCAAAACTTGTAAGCAAAACAATTTCTCATCTTTGTTGTTAATAAAATGGTAGTTACCCTGATCTTTACTATCATTTTATTCACATTTTTGTATAATATTACAAATTAAATAAAGTTGTTGCTTTAAAATTCTTAATTCCGCAATTTATTGTTGTATTAGCTTCAATTTTAGGGGTAGTACGTATAAAATGTTTGTTTTGTCATAATATTTCTAATTGTGTGTTCTATGTTATTTTCAGAATTGTTGATGAAATTTTAATATCTAATTTGTGAGGGTGCTCTATCATTGAGATCTTTGTTTGCTAATATAGTTTTATATAATTTGATTATATGAATACCTATATTATTAATTTATTTTAGTCTGCGTTGAGTTACTTTAATTTTGCAGGTATTTTTGTATCTTTTGTATATGATTTTAATCTATATAATAATATAAAAAATCTAGATTGAGTAGTTATTGCCTATTAGAATGACAAGTGGCGGTATAATACAATTACATGATGGAGTAAAAAATAATACAATTACATGGTGTATTAAAGAAATTGTAGAATAGAATACGAAAAGATAAAATAGTAAAGAGTTAATCACCCATCTTATTTACACAATCATTCCCCTAACATTATTCCATCTGTAAAACCCCTCGTCGCAGCGGAAATAAAACATACAAAACATGCCAAAATTTAAGCGGAATTTAAACTTTATTTTTTTTTTGGTGAAATGTGAGTATTGTATTAAGAATATAGGATAATTACAAGGAGGCACCGGGTTCAAGACCCCTTACACGCATTAAAAGGAGGTGAATTAAAACGAGGTGAATTAAAACTAAAATTGAAACAACTGATATAAACAGAAACATAGATAAGTATAACTGTCTAAGTACTGAAAGTAAATATATATACAAACAGCCTGGGATGGCACATCCCTACAGGCACTCAAAAACTGAAATGAAAGTCTAGAGTCTAGCTAACGCAAAAGTGTAAGTCAATCAATGAATAACGGATCATCGCTCGCTAGCTCCATGCAACCCTCTGCCAACCACCTGTCATGTACCTACATACATGTAAACATGTACGCCACAATCAGTGGGGAGTGACTAGAGTTTTCCTAGCCACCTTTTGTAACGACACGTAACACAGAAATACACAACATACTCTAACATATATAAAACATGTGAAGCATACAATCTCAATATCTGAATCTCAAGTCAACATGCAAATACTATGCATGGCTCTCAACCAACTTCGGAAACTATTTGGAAGGAGAGCCGGTTTGCCTTCCGGTTGCCCGCCCGAGGGGTCTTTCAATCCAAACCATTTACGAAACTAGCCAAAGAGTCATCCAATGCCTTGGATGAACAGTTCTAAAATCAATACACTTTATCTATCACAATCAATCAGCAAGTATAAAGGTTCAACGGTCAACTCAAGACATAATCTAGATACCAATTCACTTTCACAAACAAGGACTCAGCGACCAACTTAAGGCATAGACTTTGCTAAACATCAAGACACTAGACTCAGAGGCCAACTTAAGGCATAAAATAGCATCCAAAATTCACAATCACAAGTAAGGAACTCAGAGGCCAGCTTAAGGCATACTCCCTTACTACATCACATGACACTAGACTCAGAGGCCAGCTTAAGGCATACTTTAGCATCAACAACTGCTTAAGGCATACTTTAGCATCAACAACTGTACTTCAGGCAAGGCATCAACACCCTAGCTACCCCGTTGTACAACTGCTCTGCTCGTTAGACTCAGAGGCCAACTTAAGTCATAGACTGACGCGATCACATAAAAACATGTCTGAGCTCAGAGGCCAGCTTAAGGCATATCTCAGAAACGACAGGAAGAACACATACGGGGCTCAGAGGCGACATCTCAACGCATACCCCCATACATGCCAACTAGCTCACGTATTAAGCTTAGAGGCCAACTTAAGGCATACCTTAATACGCATCAATACAACATATATAGACTATATATATATATATATATATATATATATATATATATATATATATATATAGACTTGAGATCCGGTGAGAACCACCTTACAATGAGAACTTTGTGAGAACTCTACCTTACGGACTTTTTAAAAAAAAAATTAATGACATAATTGGATTCGGCATGACATTTTATAGCTAGAGAACATATTTCTTGGTCTAGAAAATAAATACTAGTGACAGAAATCAAGGTGAGATACGTTTTATTTATTTGCATGCACCTACTATCTATTTTTTCGTATCATTTTTCCGCCACTAGTATTTATTTTCTAGACCAAGAAATATGTTCTCTGGCCATAAAATTCCATGCTGAATCCAATTATGTCATTAATTTTTTTAAAAAAACTCCGTAAGAAAGAGTTCTCACCGGTTCTCATTGTAAGGTGGTTCTCACCGGATCCCAACCCTATATATATATATATATATATATATATATATATATCGAATCCTAACGGTCCTAACTCAGACACATACCGATATATACTACAACCCTATCCTTAGTCTTAGTCTTTCTAGACCTCTAACAACACCTAATTGACTCCGGAAACTAAGTTGAGGGAGAGCCGGTTTCCCTTTAGGTTACCCGACCGGGGGTCCATTCCCGAACCCAATATAGTGTCGCCCATCCTCCGGGGACCTCAATCACACATAAGCAAGAGATAACCAAGTTCAACAACAATTATGACCAACCTAAGACTTTCCTTCTACAAGTCCAAGGGTCACTATAAATCTAACTAGGTCCACTAGGTCTCATTAACAACCTAGGATAAGATTAACTTAAGAAGAGAAATAACATTCTAAAGATTGTTTACTAACTACCCATTACCATTAAGTGGTAACTAACTTTAGCTAAGAAACAACATCCTAAAACGTTGTTTGCTAACTACCCATTAACCATGATATTAAACATCACAACCTATAATACTTAAGCATGTTAAACATCTTGAAAAACAACCTTACAACAACAATTGCAAAAGGATTCACATGAGGCAATTAGCTAATCGCTTGACCAAACTTTACTTAGCCTAAACATACATTTAAAACCAAGTAAATATATTCATAAACATTACATAAACATCACTTAAGCAATTGGGAAACAAGTCCCCAAAACAATCACGAAACAATTAAACAAAACAAATGTTACAGCGATATTGCGCAGCCTGCGCTGGGAGGTGCGCAGCCTGCGCCTGAACACGTGCCAGGTCTGTTCACAAAATTCCTGCAATTCGCCCTTTCAATCCAACTTTCGACAAATACAATTATAACATGATTTAAAGCCTCAAATCTATCCTACCAACACATATAAACCCATAACAATCCCAAGTATATCTCAAACACGATTTTTGAACAATTAAAACACGAATTACGATTAAACCTTGTATTCGTCTTAAGAACATAAAATCTGAAATATGAACATATCAAGCAGAACCTCAAATACTCCAATTAAATCATGTGGGAACATATAAAACACATTCCTAACATAAACCCAAACTTAAACATCATCAACAACCTAAAAATCAGAAACTTTAAGCAAGAACACAACACAAAGGATGCTATTTTAACAAAAAGGCCGAGTTACTCATCAATGTCACCTTAAAAGCGTTTATGCTCCAAATTCTTCTTCAATGATGAATCTATCAACTTTAGGATCCTCTAAATCAACCCCTACAACAAAAGAAACGGGTTTTATAAGCTTAAAACGGAATTTACCCAAAACAGCGTCTTTTTCGAGTTTGATAAAACTGAAATTAAAAACTATTAAAAAAAAAGAGAATGTAGTGATAGAAAGAGAAAAAGAAAAAGAAAGGCGTTCTGAAACCTAGGAGCATCTGCAGGAAATGACAGCCGCCATGAATTCTGTGCACAGATCTGGGATCACTCAATAAAAAAAACACAAAAAAATAATAATAATACCAATAAATTTTCTCTTTTATCTATTTCTACTAGTGAAGCTTTCCCTACTCTAACTCTAAATGTTGGACCTTCAAGTCAGGATGCGCGTAGAGAACGATCACTTGGGAGTATCGTTGGGATTGCTCCTCTATCGTTGGATTCTCTGGTTGAAGGAACTATGGAAGAAGAAGTTTTGGAGATGGCAGGAAAGGAAACTTTGGAGACCATTGAAGAGGAAGGTGAGTTGCTAAAATTTACAGAAGAAGAGGTTCAAATTGAGTTGGAACACTGGAAATACTCTGTGTATTGCTTTATTTTGGGTGCTAATCCACCATGGGAAGTTGTGGAAGGGTTTATTCGTAGACTTTGGATGCAACATCAGGTGGAGTCCCTATCTTTTTTACCTAATGGAGTATTTGTAGTTCGTTTTAAAACAAAAGATGCTATGGAAGCAGTGCTAAAGCAGGGTCACTACTTGTTTGATAATAAACCACTTATTGTTAAACCTTGGTCTGATGATGCTGATTTAGTTAAGCATGTTGTTCAATCTGTGCCTGTGTGGGTTACATTTCATAAATTGTCTCTTAAATTTTGGGGGAAGGGTTTGGAGAAGATTGCTGGACTGTTGGGGGATTTTATAAAATGTGACTAAGCTACTGATGTTAAGACGAGAATAGGGTATGCTAGGGTTATGATAGAACTGGCTTTTGGTAAGAAATTACCAGATAAAGTTAAGTTCCTGGATGAGCATGGTGAAGTTGTTATAGTGGATGTGGAATATGAATGGAAACCTGTATTGTGTCAAAACTGTCAAGGAATAGGGCATGTTGAAAGGGAGTGCAGGAAGGGAAGAAGGGTCCTCATATAGGGAAACAGAAGCCTGTGAAGGAATGGAGGCCAAAACAAGCTGTTCCTGTAGAAACCCAACAGCCTGAAAAGGGTCCATTGGTGGAAATTCCATTGCAAACACCTGCTGTTTGGCATAAGGATGAGACTTACTCAATGGGGAATACTCCTATTAGACAAGTTGTAAGGATGAGCAGACATTATACAACTGAAGGGGCATGTAGCAGACAAACTTTTGGTCAGCAAACATTCCTAGAAGCATTAAATGGTTCTAATACATCCAAGGAAGGCATTGGGATAAGTAGTGGTGTTCCTCACCAACAGGTGGGGAATGTATAATCTGGGATTTTGGAATGTAAGGGGGCTAAACAAACCAACTAAACAAAGGCATGTCAAATGGTTTATGAATCAGAATAAGGTTGGTTTGTTTGGTCTTCTTGAGACAAAGGTGCAGACCTTGTCTCTTAATAGTTTACAGGGTATTTTATTGGATGGGTGGAGTTTGTCTACTAACAATAATTGCCATAAAAGAGGTAGAATATGGATATTATGGAATCCTGTTATTTTTCATGTTGATTTTTGTGATTTCTCTGCACAATGCATCAATATGGAAGTACAGGAAGTTGCAACTAAGAATAAGTTTTGGCTATGAATGGTGTATGGGTTTAATGATTTGACTGGTAGACATGATTTGTGGGAGCAATTGTGTAATTTTCATCAGAAGGTTAAGGGGCCTTAGTTAGTGTGTGGGGATTTCAATACTGTTTTAGCTCATACTGAGAGGACAGGAGGGAATACCACTGACATTGAAATTAATGAGTTCAGAAGTTGTATAAGGCAGTGTGATTTATTTGATAGCCCAGCTATTGGGTCTGTGTTTACTTGGAACAATAAGCAAGATGTAGCTACAAGGAGCTATAGTAGACTTGACAGAACTCTAACTAATGAGGATTGGAGCAAGGAAATGGGAGACATGTTTGCTCATTATATGCCTGAAGGAGATTTTGATCATACTCCATGTATCATGAAGAGTAGAATGCAGAAGGATCATCACAAAAAGCCTTTCAAATATGCTAATATGTGGGGAAAATCAACCTACTATTTAGCAAACCTGGCTAAGTGGTGGGATATGCCTGTTTATGGTACTAAAATGTATTGCTTAACCAAAAAAATGAAAAACTTGAAGAATCATTTTAAAAGTTTCAATAAGGAACACTTTTGGGATATTGAGAAGAGTTCTATGTTGGCCTTGAAGAATTTGGAGTATATTCAAAGTCAGATTGCCATTCATGGAGGGGATTTGGTGTGGTTAGAAAAAGAACAAGTTACTTTGAAGGAATATAAGGAGCTGAAAGATGTATGTTTAAAATGGATCTGATGAAGGCCTATGACTCGGTCAGTTGGAGTTTTTTGAAGGAGTTGTTGAGTGCTTTTAAGATGCCTGCAAAATTTCAAATGTTGGTGATGGAATATGTGTCAACTGCTACATTTTCCTTATCTATCAATGGGGAATGTTTTGGTTTTTTTCCTGGGAAAAAGGGGTTGAGACAGGGTGACCCAATGTCTCCTTTACTCTTTACTTTATGTATGGAGTATCTGAGTAGAATTTTGTATTGTGCAACAGAGAAGCTGAAGTTTCAATATCATCCATTATGCAAGGACATCAAGCTTACTCATCTCATGTTTGCGGATGATTTGCTGATGTTTCGTAAGGGGAATACTCATTCAATCATGGTGTTATTGAGGTCCTATGCAGCCTTTTCAGAGGCTTCTGGCCTCAAAATGAATGCACAAAAATCTTGTTGCTATTTTAGTGGTGTCAGCATGTCATTAAAAAGAGAAATTATGGCAGTCTCTGGGTTTACTGAAGGTATTTTGCCCTTTAATTATCTGGGTGTGCCCATTACTGCTGGAAGGTTAACAAAGAAGGATTGTGGAAGACTGATTACAAAGATTACTGATAAAATCAATGGTTTTGAGTTATGCTGGTAGACTCACACTTGTGTCTTCAGTTCTTTTAACTATGCATAGCTATTGGGCTTCTATGTTTGTGTTGCCCAAAGGAGTGATTCACAGAGTAGAAAGCATTTGTAGAAATTTTCTATGGGAAGGGCATGCTGATTTTAGTAAGGTTCCTGCAATTGGTTGGCATAGAGTCTGTATGCCTAAGCAAGAAGGTGGGTTAGACCTCAAGCAAGGAATTTTGTGGAATAGTGCGCTGGTAGGGAAGCTGGTGTGGTGGATTTATGAGCAACCTGATAGATTATGGGTCAGATGGGTGCATTCTGTGTACATTAAGAATGCTGAATGGACTGAGTATAATCCTCCTGCTGAATCTTCTTGGTACTGGAAGAAGATTTGTGGGGTTAAGGAGCAGATTAAATCAGGTTTTGATGGTCGTGAGTGGAGTATTGGGTCCAGGAATTATACAGTTAAGAGCTGTTATGATTGGTTACGAATTAAAAGAGATAAGGTGGTGTGGAGCAAAATTATTTGGTGTCCTATGGCTGTACCTAAGCACTGTTATATTGCTTGGTTGGTAGTCCAGGATGCTTTGTTGTTAAAGGAGAAGCTGTACAAGTTTCATGTGAGTGTTGATGATCAGTGTTGTATATGCTGTATGCAAACTGAGAGTCACTTGCATTTATTCGAGGAATGTAGTTACAGTAGCAGGCTGTTGCAGGTTCTAGGAGCCTGGGTAGGTGCTAATATTAGTAGAGCTGGGAGTGTGTTGCAAATAGCTAGAAGGAGATGGGGGAGATGCAGAAAATTGGTCACTACTGCAACCATTTTGGCTGGTTGGTATAACATTTGGATGCAACGAAATAGAGCAAGGGTGGAACAGAATGTCCAGAGACCAGAATATGTAGCAAAACAGATTAAGGAGTTGATCAGAAACAAGTTCCTGTGTTGCAGACCTCGTATAGTGTCACACACAGATCAGAATTGGTTAATTAAAATGCAATTTTTGTAACTGAAAATCAGAATAGAGAGGAAAATTAGTGATGTAACATGCTTAATTGATGAATGAAAATTCTTACATTTTAGCAAAAAAAAAAAGATAAAACTGAAATTGAAAGAGATAGAAAGCTTGGAAATCTCGCAAGGATTCCGAAAATGTAAGACTTACCGCGATTCGAGTTCGGGAAGGCCTTGAAATGTTGATTTTGAGCTTGAAGGAAAAGAGAACAATGGTGTTTTCTTTTAATCAGTGAAAGGAAAATGAAATGAAGGTGATGTCGATGGAAAGGGAGCTTAAGTAGGGTTTAGGGTGTCCTTTCCTTTTATTTGAGTCGGATTATTTGTTTGTGAACGGATTTAAGTCGGGTTTGGATTATGCCAAGTAAATGACATCTTAAGAATTAAAACATTCCTAAGACGGATCTTAACGGAAAAACTTAAATTAAACCTACGACTTATTATTAAAATATTATTAGGTTCCGTAAACTACTTTAAAATCATTAAAATATTATTTACGAAAATGCGGGATGTTACACCATCCCATATATCACAATATTTATATTTATTTAATGCAAAACTTTTAATATTTTTAAATTATGAAAATCCAACTACTCTTATGTAAACATTCGTCTTCCCAGCATTATTATTCCACCTTATAATCATAATGTTTATATTTCTTAAATAATACAAAACTTTTTATATTCTACAATTATGATATTTCAATTAATTTTATGTATAAAATGAGATAAGTTGATTAGACATTTTTAGCACAAAAATATTGTTGAGTTTCTCATTTTTTTATGATATTACTCCATTTTCATTTATTTGATTTTTCAACAGTCTCGGTTAGAGAGATAAGAGGAAGAATATAAGTCAGTGACAAACATCTATTTATAAAATCATATTAAAAGGGTCCTTAAAATAACGTGACATAACAAATTTAAATGTGACGTGACATATTTTTAACGTGACGTGACAAGTTAATGTGACATAGAATATCAATTTATCGTTACATATATTTTATCTATAAATTAACTTAATTCACTTATCTATAATATTAAAGGGAGAAAAAGGAACATACATCGTTTGTATTACCTCTAATTTTATTGTATTTGAGCATATATGTATTTTTTTTTTGAGCTTATTACCTCAAACTTTATTTGTTTTTGAGCAAATGTGTATTGTTTTAAGCATATTAAGTTTTATAAGTTAGATTTTAGTTTTTCTCCGTTATAACTCAAATTCAACTAAACTTGGAGTATGTAATATTTTTGAGCTTTATTGTGATTTTTTAGAGTTTAATGTTTAGATAAAAAAACTCAAAAATTTTATAGAAAAACTCATAATTTTTAAAACAAAACTCAAAAACTTTACTAGAATGCTCAAAAATTATAGAATTGGAGGTAATACATCTGATGTACCATCCACTTACTGTATTAAAGGATATTATCATTATTCTTAAAATAATTTTCTATATTAAAAATATATTGTTTTCCAAAATTTATGTAACCCTTTAAAATTTTAAAATTTATAATTAATATTGACATTTTAATTGAAATTTTTGTAATAAAAATTTCATATTTTATAATTAAATTAAGGTTTTAATTGAAATTTTTGTAATAAAACATGTTAATAATTAATTGAAGCTCTTCATATTTCTTTTCACCTGCCATTTTTATCAACATTTTTTCTTATTTAATTCATATCTTATTTAACATGGTAATAAATTAATTAGAACTCTTCATAATACTTAAAACCCACCAAATCAATTAAAAAGTTCTTATTTAATTAATTTTTGTAATATAATATGTTAATCAATTAATTAAAACTCTTTATATTAATTAACACTCACAATTTTCATTAACATTTTTCGCTATTTAATTCACGTCTTTTGAGTTTCTTGGCAATCAGTTATCTAATTTAATAATACCGCAAAATAAAATTTAAAATAAATATGGGAATTTATGGTTATATAATGTCTATAAAAACTAAAGTACCTATAATAGTTTATATATTCACTTTATTAATTTAATATTTGTTGCCCCTGAGTTTCTATGTAGTAAATTATATTATATGGTTTAATTTAATTATTTGATGATAGTGAGTATATTGAGAATTATTGTTGAGTGTTGTTGTTGCTGCGTTGATGATGTGCAATAAAATATATTTTCGTTTGTTATGTTGTTGGTTTTTATAACCGTCTTTTGTATATTTGAATTCATGTTTTCTATTTGGTGTAATATAAATGATGATTTACATGCATGTGAGAATCTTTTGATTCGTTTGTCAAATTTTTGTCATGTTGATATTTTACCTTTTGGTCAAAATATTTTTTTATATAAGCTTTAAAGTATCATAAAATGTATGTGAATGCAGATAAGGCAAAACATCACGTGGGTAATCTGAAGAGGGAAGAAATAGAAAAGGCACAAAAATGAGGTAAAATTAAAATTTAAAAAGCAAGGTAAAAAATTACTCCCTCCTATTCTACGTATTGTTCCTTATTTCCTTATTCGGTTATTCGGGTTTTCTTCCCTATTTCCTTTTTTGGAAGCATTTGTGTGGTCTAAATTAAATGGTAGGTGGGCCATTGTGTTTTGTGTGGTCCAAATCATATTCCTTATTTTTGGGGCAAAAATGAAAGGGAAGAATATATAGAATAGGAGGGAGTATAAGTTATGGATGTATTAAAAGATATACTCGAATAAAAGAGCGCATATTTGAAGTTATTGAGTTGGAAATTTTGAGTTGCAAATTTTAGATAATTATTTTGTTCATATATATTTGTTTTGTAATTAACAAAAATGTTTTCGTAATTCAAACTATTTATGGTTTTCTTTAAAAAATACGTAATTGTCTTGTATTATAAATTGTAATTGTTTTGTACTATAGATTTTAATTTGTGAAAAAAATGTTATCATTTATCTTCAAACATTGTCATTCAATTTTATGAATATAAATATACGTCAAAATTCTAAGAAAACATAGAATCATCCCGTGTATTGCACAGGTCACAAAACTAGTCTTAGTTCAATAGAGACTCAAGAAGCCTTTTTATATTATTATATAGATTAATCAAACAAACAAAAACCCTCCAATTTTGTGACCAATGAACTGACCTTAGATTAAAATTCTGCCTCCCTGTGAGATTCGACCCTACTACCACTAGCTTCTATTATTTGTACTTAGGATTATCTTTGACCGTGTCTATGACCGCGTGTCAAATTTTGGCGTCGTTGCCGGGGAGGCAATTGGTTTTAATTTTTGTTTAGTTTATTTTATTTATCTTATCTTAAGGAATTATTTTTTTAGTTCCTTAAGTTCTTATTTTTCTCTTTAGTGTTGTGCATGCCCAGGTCTTCCAGGTTTGAATTAGTGGAAGCTAATCCAGAACCCCAGAGAGCTTTCCTGCGCCGCAAAAGAGAGAAAAGGAGAGCCAATCAAGAAGAAGTCTTGAGTATTCCTGACGACAGTTTCCAGGATTTTATTCCTGACAATAACATTACTGCTGAACCCATCAACTTACCAATCAAAATGTCAAACATCGCTAGTCATTCCGAGCCTAAGGCCAACTCTATTCAGAAAGGTTTCAAGCTCATCGCGGACGCAGCCGGTAACTGTAAAACCCCTCGCGGCAACGGAAATGTAAACACGCAAATGCATGAAAAATGCGCGGATTTAAAACTTTTGACATGATTATAAATAACATGCGAGGTGGATTATGAACTAATATGCGGAAAATAAAACAATAGATAAGGTATTAAGTTGAGTACAACAAAACCAAACTGGGATAGCTTATCCCGAGAGTATAACAAAACAATAAGATACGAGTCTAGCTACACGATAGGTAAGTGTCATGTCGATGAATATTGATGCGTGTCTATTTTATTATGTTTTACATCCCTTTTTATACGCATTTCAGAGCTCATTTAAGTCATTTTAGCTATTATTTCCCATATTTCGTCTACTTTCGTATTTTGGTGCATTATTGCAGATTTATGCGGAAATGAGTAGATTTTGAGTCAAATCCGTCCTCGAGTAAGACTGCATAATCGTGACATGAAAGGAACGATCATGGAACGAGCTTAGCGCGCATTTCAAGGCTTGGAAGACAGTTTATCGGAGTTTTCATAAATAATCTACCAGCTATAGTGGTCTGTGGACTGACCTACGTGGTCTATAGACCACCAGAGATAGAAGCAAAACAGAGACCACCAGAGATTGTTCGTGTAACAACCTGACCCACCCCGGTCATAACACCCCCCCCCCCCCCCAATAAGATGGGAGGTAAGCCTTTGGGTCCATTATTTATCCTCACTTAAGCCCAAAAGCACAAGGCCTTGTTACTAAGTGATGGGTGGAAGTTATTATAAACATATCACAAGCCTCACATTCTACCGATGTGAGACAACTTTTCTCTCATACTTTTGAGGTGTTACAAACTCCCCCACTTAAAGAACACAACGTCCTCGTTGTGCCTCAAACTTGACCACAACCAGGGCCAGAATCCTTCCCCGCTAGATGTGTGACCCGGGTACTCCCGACCACAGGCTCACCACACGGTCGCAGAGTCGCTCTGATACCATTTGTAACAACCCGACCCACCACGGTCGTAACACACCTCCAATAAGATGGGAGGTAAGCCTTTGGGCCCATTATTTGTCCTCACTTAAGCCCAAAAGCACAAGGCCGTGTTACTAAGTGGTGGGTGGAAGTTATTATAAACATATCACAAGCCTCACATTCTACCGATGTGGGACAAATTTTTCTCATACTCTTGGGGTGTTACAGGTCGACCGTCTAAGCACAGTGGTCGGTCGAATAGTACACCTGATGGGCGAGATTTTAAAAATCAAATTAAAAGATCAGAAGCTTCTCTGGACCCGATAGCTGGTCGGTCGACCACCTACTAATGTCGGTCGACCTCAACGCACTCCGACGAAAAATTAAAAGACGTGTTTAAGCCCATAATCGTGTTTAGGGTTTTGAGGAAGGGTTTTGCGAGATTGCTATATAATCTAATACCCTCTCTCTTGTTAGAGGCATCGAGTTTCAGCTGGAGCATCCAGTTTCGACTGGAACTCAATTTTAGGCTACAGTTTTAGAATTAGTTTACAAAAACTTTCAGTTCTTAATGCAATAAAGTTAATCTTTCTGTTCTTATTTCCGCCTTGTTTACGGTAACTCTCCTTTTTATTTCAGTTTATTTACTGTTTTCATAGGATTAGATTCCGGTGTGTTAAAATCCCAAAGCCATTGTTCTTCTTGTTTACAATTTCATTAATCGTTTTAATCATGTTTTTTTTGTTGTTTTTATCGTTATAGTTTCTGTTTTTTTAACGTCATGAGTAGCTAAACTCCATATGATAGGATGTAGACGACCTATAGCGTAGATGGCGTAGTTTAGGGTAAAGCCGTAGCAGTGCTTGGTCGACCGACTGGCTTCTCTGGTCGGTCGACTGAGTAGGTTGGTCGATCGACTGGAGTAGCTGGTCGATCGACTGATTTCGTGTATAATCAGAATTGTTTTACCCCGTTAAGTGCAATATCTTTCAATGAGACCTTAAGGAGACTTTTTAGATGCTTAGTTTTGACCAACCCATAGATCGAAAGATAGGGAAGAGCATTAGTTAACGGTTCAAGGCAACTAAGTTACTAAGATCGAAAGGTATGTAGCTTAGACTTTAGGAATAACCAATCATGTTGACAACTAGTATTAGTGAGACCTTGGGACTAGTAGCATAGGCCGAAAGGAGCTACTAGTTAACTCGGACCGAAAGGACTTGTTATACCCCTTACGCGACTGCAATACAGACTTACGTAGAATTATGTGTCATCCTAGCTATAGTGAACCGAACATCCTAACATCCTTTTATCATTTGTTTACATCTTATTTTAGACTTTGCGTTTACTTTTCTTACTTCCGTTGCTAGTCTATTTCTCAATCACCAACAAAACCCCCTTTATCGTAGACTAAAGACTTAAATAATTAATATCTCCCTTCCTCCTTGTGGTTCGACCCGTACTTTCACTATCTTATGTTAGTCTAGTTCGGTATTATAAATTTTATCTTTGACACCCACAACGACGGGTATCAAATACACCGCTCGCTAGCTCTCAACGGAATCCCCATCCAAACAACACAAACCTACACACATGAAAATATGTACGCCACAGTTAGTGGGGAGTGACTAAAGGTTCTCCTAGACACTTATTGTCAGAAACATATAACATGTAATCATATAATATCAATCATACATACTCACAAACTCAAACATGCATACTGGACAACAAGTACATCAAACTAGAGCGGCAACCGCAATCCAACAAACACGTCACCAAGTAACGGGTCAACAATAGAGATAGGTCAACCAAGTGACTTGACTCCTAAAATATAGGTCGACAATCTACTCATAGATGAGATAGGTCAACCAAGTGACTTGACTCCTACAAGACAAGTCGACAATCGACTCTAACAAGACCACTATGAGACAGGCCGACAATCGACTCCACTATATGACTACAGACAGCCCCCAATCTCAGACTATCCAACCCCCTGGTAGGACAACAACAATAGACTGTCCTAGTAGAAACTTGGCCAGACTCTCAGGGCGTAAACAATTTACTGTCCCCGATTCGACAAATATCCCCAACTCAGGATACCCCTGAGACTCGAACTAGCAAGAACGAGGTATGCCCTAAGGCGGGCGGAAAACCTGAAACCTGACCGGGAGGACCAATCCCCTACGGTCAACCAACATCACAATGCGGTCTGGTGAGAAACCGAGTCATACAGCAGCTCATAACTTTCACATAAATCACATAATAGTATCTAAAAGATGTACGCATATGAGTTACAATAAAACAATACTTAAAACTCGATTAACAGTTCTATTATTCCCTTTCTAAGACTCCACTCAACTCTTAGCCAATTTCGGAAACTATTTGAGGTGAGAACCGGTTTCCCTTCCGGTTGCCTGGCCGGGGGGGGGGGGGGGGGGGGTGTCTTTCTCCTCAAACCAATTACCGAACCCGGTGTAAGAGTCTTCCAAACCTCTTGGACTTCAAACAAACTCGATTGGTAAATCAATATTCCTTTTATATACATCCATTCAACATTTAACCAACTTCGGAAACCATTTTGAGGCGAGAGCCGGTTTCCCTTCCTGTTAACCGGCCGGGGGGTTCTCCTCAAATCGATTACCGAACCCGACATAAGTGTCGCCCAATTTCTTGGACTTCAAACAAGCATACAATTCAAATGAATAAAACAATCAAGCATTCAATACCGAGTATGGTTCTCAACATGTGATTCAAGAGAGCAACTAATAAGAAGCATTTGATACATTATAAAACTCAAGCTCATATATTAACAAAGTGAAATAGTAACAGAAATTCAATAAGAAGTGTCATATAAAATTCCAACGGTTAAATATACGAAAGCAAGCTTACAAACTTCCTAGAATACATATTCGATATGTTTACGACTCATGTGATATTTTATTTAGCGATAAATCAACGGATAGCTTTTTATTATCCAGCATGCGATTAAATAACATAAGATGAACGTAATTTTGATTAACGAATCTCATATTAAATAATTATACCTCTCAAACTAAGTATTTTTATCATGTAACATCACTCGAAACATGATAAAACAAACGGATAACAATTACCCAAAACAGCCCGCAAACGAGCAACGAACACGCCTACAACGCCAATTGGCGCAGCCTGCACATGGCCACGGTGCAACCTGCGCAGGTTGGGCGCAACCTGCGCATGTTGGGTGCAGCCTGCACATGGCCACGGCGCAACCTGCGTAGGTTGGGCGCAGCCTGCGCATAGGCACGGGTACCATTTTGCCTACGCGACATCCTGCAATTCTTTCTATACTTCGACACATTGTTTTGCACTTGTATGAGACTATTCGTCTAAGCATGAAGAAACTATCATAAGCAGCACGTAAACCCAACAATCCAAAGGGTATATAACATATGAAATCTACAAACCACAATGAATTGATTACTGGCACCAATCATGAATTAAACAAGTCATTGAAGCATTATGATGAACATTTCTGAAATTGTGACGGATACTCATTACCCACTAAAAATCTTCATATTCTTCACAAATTAATCAACATAACAATCTTTAAATTCAACCCAACTATGAACAAACAACTAAATTCATTCATATTTCATAAATTCCACCATCAATGAACCCAATAACATAATTGAATCAATCAACATCCCAAAATCAGATTATACCCATTCCTATCATAAATATCATGTGAATTTAAGAAATTGATCTACTCACAACATATTCATACTAAAATCATCATCCATTAACACATAATACCAAGAAAAAACTCATGTCTACTCAATTTAAGACAAAAGTCGAGTTTCCTCATCAAAGTCACCTTTTAAGCTATTTCTTCCCTCAAAGCTTCAATCAAATAAGAGTCCTCTTCCGGGTCTTCAATATTAGCCCCTTCAAAAAAGAAAACAAGTTAAACAACACATATTTCGAAATTACCTAAAACAGACCGAAAATTACCATTGAACGAATCGAGAAATTGAAAAGATGGAAACGTCGGGAAAGGTGTAAGGAGCGCGATGGCGAAAGAATTACCGCGTTTGGCTTTGAAACGAAGTCGGAGTGATGAATTTTGTGAAAGATGTGTTTATGACATTTTAGAGGAAGCTTGGGGGTTCAGGTGAAATGTTGAGGATGAGTTGTGAGGAAGATGGGTGGAAGTGTCCCATTCTCTTTTCTTTTATGCACAACTAATGAGTCGGATTTTTAAATGGAACAGAGTCGAGTCGGGTTTTTAATGTGAAGCGATGCCAAGTGATGATTCATTCTAAGGATTGATTTTCCTTAAAATATAACTTGAACTATTTTTCTTAAAATAAATTTCCGAAATCAATTAAAATAAAAAGATAAATTTCCGAAATCAATTTAAATTATTAAAGTATGTATTCGAAAATACGGGATGTTACAATCACCCGCCTTTCAAAAAGTTTCGTCCTCGAAAATTGAAAACAGAGAGTAAAGAATTGCAACAGACAATGCTAAACCAAAATGTTTAACGGGAATTCGATAACTCAAAACTTAGATTTCCTTCAACGATTTCAAAATAACTTCCAAAGCACAAGTCTTTGGCAAGGGACGTTGGGGTTCTCGTTACGTATTCAAGAACCAGACGTTCCACTCCAATGGCAAGTCCACGGTTAAGTAAATTTAAAGTCTAAATTGATCAGGCGTCAATGGGCATAGTACAGGTTATCAGGCGTCTCCGATAACGAGTTCTAACGGCAAATCAACGCTGAAATCAATCAAAGCCGTAAAATGTTCACTTTCTTTAAACCAGACCTTCCAAAATAAACTTTAATTTCCAAAATTTTCGAAATGAGTAAAGTTTGCAAAAAGTTAACTATCAACCGAAAGGAAAGGCAATCTAGAGAAGTTAGGAAGCACAGATTATCACGAGCTACCAGTTTTCAGAGTAGACTGGCAGGAGACTAAGAAGGAAGGATAAGATCTTAACTGGCCTATGTGTACACTAGGTTACGTATAAAGCCATAAACAAGAACTACCAATAGTCGGATTAGGGTGAACTCACTACAAAATACTAACGTATTTGCGACGGACACTGTCTGTCGCGGTTTTTTGTCGCAAACTGCTTTTTTTGTGACAGATTCATCTGTCGCAAACTTTTGCGACGGAATGGTCAAGTTTTGCGACGTCCGTCGCAAGAATTGACTGACTTTGACAAAAATGTCAAAGTCAGTCAAGATTTGCGACGGAAATTCCGTCGCAAGTTCCTCTTTTGCGACGGAAAATCCGTCGCAAATCTGGGTGACTTTGACATTTTGATCAAAGTCAGTCAACACTTGCGACGGAAATTCCGTCGCAAAAGAGGACATTTTCGTCGCAAATTCCTGTAGGTTTTTCCGGTTTCAGCTGTTTTTTTCTGCTCCCCATTTCAGCTAAATGACTGATTTTAGCCATTTCTAAACTCTCAAACCTGCATAAGAGTGGCTGATTTCAACCAAAACAACCCAGCACACAAGAACTTGTCCGAGACAAGATTTTTAAAAGGTTTTCATAACTAAAAATAAGGTTTTACATAGTTACATTCAACTTAAAAAACCTAAACATAATGAATATAAACATAGTAACCGACCTAATAAACTAATATAACCTATCTAACGGTGGTGTGAGTG
Source organism: Silene conica (assembly GCA_029255685.2). NCBI lineage: Eukaryota > Viridiplantae > Streptophyta > Magnoliopsida > Caryophyllales > Caryophyllaceae > Silene > Silene conica. Next base: position 57,577,245 of record CM055313.2, read on the forward strand.
GTCTGTGGGGTGATGAAATGGCTGGCCGACCTAGCATTGTCGCCACAGTCATCATCAAAGTCATGTCGTGACTGAGAAGGGCCTCCCGGGTTACAACTTTGAGTAGAGAAGCCTTGTTGACTTAAGAACTCTGCCGACGATACCTGGGGTTAATAGTCAAATTTGGTTAATAGTCTTATCTATAAACATGGTATTATATTCCTTCACTAAACGTTAAATCATTGGTTAGTCTTAATCTTCAATACACTACAAAATACTAACCTGGGGTGTATGAAGTGTTCCCAGCACTTGAGTGACGGCGACGTTCCCAAAGAACTGGTGCTGCATTTCCCGTACCAAATACCAACCCTTTCTTGTCGTAGCCGCCATGTTCTTTAAAGTAGAGCTTATTATCGTCGATCTGCTCCGCCGGTACCCCTTCACTTATCAGACGACTCTTCCTTGAAAAAACATTGCCCTACAAAAAAAAAAACAGAGTTTGATTAGTGTCATCTACGTTAATTAATTACTAAAACAATTTACTAAAAAATAAAGAAAAGTTTGTGGTAACTTACAAAGAATTGTTTCGATTTCCTTGACACCCATCCCTTTTTGGCATGTTTCTTGGTCTTCTCGAGCAAAACCAAGGCGGATGGTACATCACCCTCATCTTGTCCAGCCTACAATTTAAATCATAAACACTTGTTAAAAAAGTACTCAAATCAAATGACAGACAATTGTTAAAAAATTACTCAAATCGAGAAAAAGTTAAGTAAAAACTATGAAATTCTCATTTCATCCATAACTTGGAGGGTGTTTCTAATACATTAGGATTTGGAGATTCATCGACCACCTCGGCGTTAAGCGCTTCTTCCCTAATTTGATCAATGCTATCGCGTAATGCATCTTCTACCATATCCCTATAAGGATTGTCGGAGTGCATTGATGAGCTTTCCTCTTCCTCAACGGAGCATTTCTCTCCGTGACACACCCAATCATAATAGTTTTCACAAAACCCTCTCAAACCAAGGTGTTTCCGTACTTCTTGTTCAACAAAATACTTTTTATTCTTGCACTTAGAACATAGACACCTAATTTCTCTATTTCTAATGAATTCGTCTTGTTGCTTAACATAGTCAAGGAATTCATTAACACCGATTACGAAATCCTGCCCCAACTTTTTCCTAGAATCCAACCTTTCATACATCCATTTTCTTTCTAATCTCTTCATAGTAAATCTACATATTTTTACAAACAATAATTATTAAGAAAAAAATTGACAGCAACAACAACAACTAACAACTAACAACTAACAACAACAACAACAACAACTAACAATATTAATAACAACAATTATCACAACTACTAATACTAGCAACACCAACACCAACACCAATACACCAACACACCAACCTGGAAAAAAAACACTTTGATATATTGGTCTGGGGTCCTTATCTCTCCAACCTAAACCCATCTTTGAATCTTTCATACCATTAGTAAACACTCGTATATTTTCTTGATTGTAATGAGATAAAAATTGGGCAGCACCTCCCTATTGTTCTCCAAATACAATATATAGAATGAATTGCCATTCTATATAAGTATCCAGAGAACATTAAAGGAAATGTTAACCAATTTTTTTGCCTCATAACAATCAAGAAAAAATACAAGTATTTACTACCTAAATGGTATGAAAAATTCAAAGACAGTCCCAAAACGGGGACTATTCAAGAATTACACCTAATGTGTACTTATTGAACGGGTACTATTGAAAAATACACTAAACAAATCAACAACACTAATAATCAACATCACGACATATTTTATATCAGAAATTATTTGTTCTTATGTCCCAAAGTCCCAACTAGGTGTGAGTCGTGTGACTTGATTACTGATTTAGGTATACGGCGTCAATTATACACTATCAATATAATACTCCATTAAGAAATCATGAATGAGGCATGAAACGAGTTCGTATGGTTCGGTGATGGACTAAGGGTTACGCACAACATCCCACAATGGGCACCGTTGGCATAATTTTTTTTAGTAAAGATCATCCGTACGAAAGGTTCTTACTTCATCTCACTCAATAGTTATCAATTTAATTGGGCACAATATGCGACGAAATTACCTACTAACCTAATAAGACTAATTATCTAAAAATACAAACTAAACTAAACAAATTAACATTAACTAATTAAACTAAACTAACAATTGTTAACTGTTTGGGAACTAAGTTCCTGATTTTATACTGAAATCTAATGTGAGTTTTGTTTCTTTAAGTTTAGTCATCAAAACTTAAATAGATCTTATGCATGCATGATGATATCATAAGATGTGATAGTCCTTACATTGGTTTTAGAAGGTTTATACTCAATAATCACCTATTACTTGAGTCTTCAAACCGAAATACCCTTATAACGATCTAGCAAAAATCGTCTCCAAAAGATAAGTATCAAGGACCCGATCTCAAGCTAATACAAATTTTGTTACTAGAAAATTAGTATTAGTATACTAGAATTAATAATAATATTACTCTTAATATTATTAATATGGAAATAATATACTTCTCTTAGAAAACTATTTTACTAAGGAATTATAGAGAGAATGAGGTTTGTAGTATGTTTTGTGTTAGTACTCACCAAAAAACTAACTAGTTGAATTGTGTAGTGTTAAATATATAAGAGCAAAGATGAGCTCTCCTTTGTTGTTTTGGCCGGCCATAGTGCCTTCAAAATAGAGCCAATGCATGCCTCTTACTCTTACACAAAAGCATACAATATGCCTTACACCTAAGGCTAGGCATGTAAGCTTTTGCATAATGTGTAAGAGTAGCTTACAATATCACAACAACACACTACCTCACTAACACACATCACACGGTCAAAGAGTGTAAAATGGGTTCCATTTTATCTTTGTCAATTGTGTTAATTTGTAACATGTTACACATGTTTCACAACACATGACCCAATTTTTTAATTATGCAATTTTAACTATTAAAATCCATAATTTACAAATTTATTACATTTAAATAATTATACTAACAATTCGAAATTATTATTGTATAAAAATGTAATATCATAATTTCAATTACAACTCTTTGTAATTTAATGATCAACCGTGTTCATTCTCAATTTAATCGTTTCCCAAACGAATAAATAAAAACCGTGTAATAAAACTATTTTATTACTGTAATAACCCGGATTATTATTCGTATTTTGGTTGCTTTCGTATACTTTACTAGTGATATTCGCAAATCAAGGGTGATACTACTTTTGCTCGTAGTGGGGTTTGATCTCGTGACTTTGAGTACAACGCTTATGGGCTTCGATTTATAGTGAGAAGCAAAAGAGCCCATACTTAGTATATTTTAAACGCTGCACCAACCCTCTCGTCAGCCACCTTTTAGACGCCCTAAACTCACATCAAACCCTACTCAATCTCAAAACTCTTTACATCAAACCCTAGCCGCCACCTCAGAGAGAGAAGTGAAGCCTTGCACGGTGGTTGTCGCCTAGCGTAAGGTGTCTCGTTTTGGCCGTGAAGTCTGGTATGTCATCACTGTGCTAACGGTTGCTTGTCTGTACTCAGTTTCGGGTCTCTTTTACCTTTGTTATGTGTTATGTATAACTCTAATAATCACGTAGTTTCAGTCTATGGCAGGTGGTGGTCGGATATGAACCAAATTATGTCGTCTCCGACCACCCACCACCGTCGTACATGCGTCTAAAGAGGCTGGGTTGGTGTAGGGGTCAGTTTTATGCGTTATGTTTATATGTATCGTGTCAGGTTTTACTATAAGAAAGGAGTCGTGTTTTGTGGTGGTTGTTTAGGGAGAGTCAGGGAGTAGGGTAGTGGTTGTCGTGGTGTCTAAGGAGGTGTTGTATGGGGGTCAGGGGTTTTCTATGGTGGATGCGAAAAGAGATCTGGGAACGGGGGAGTTTGCGTTTTATTTCCTGGTGTCGCGTGTCAGGGGGTTTGGGGGTGGTACCACCGATGACTAGGGGGAGGTCGGTGCGGTGGTACCACCACGGTCGAAAGGTCTGGGGTCAGGCGTGTTTTTGGCAGTAGCCTGGAGTGGTTTAACAGGTGGTGGTGGCAGTCGTGGGGGTCTGTTCAGGCGTGTCACAGGTTGAGGGTGAGGGATCAGGGGTGTTTGAACCCCTGGTTCTCCTCGCCGGTGAAGGTCGACCATTCTGGTGATGGTTGGGGATGTAGCCACGGTGGTAGTGTTTGGCCGGTGGTGGTTGTCAGCCGAGCCTAGGGCTGTTGGCAGCCACGACGGTAGTGTTAGGACATAGGAGTAGTAGAGTCGGGTAGTTGTAGTAGGCTGTTTTCGTTTTTTTTAGTTTATTTGCTTTATTATTATTATTATTATTATTATTATTATTAATATGTATGTTGTGTATTTCTTAATTTGATATCTTTTAATTATGGATAATATTGTTAGTAGTTATGATAGAATAACTTATTTATGGCAAAATCTATTTGGGTCTTAAATAGTGATTTGAATAAGTTGAATTTCAAAACTAAAGTATCTCTTCTTGGAAGCTTTTATTTCTTTTAGAAGTTACCATTTATGGTAAAGATTTAGATTTGAAATTCAAAACCCGAGTGTTCTTTTATTTTGGGAGTTACTATTTTTAGAAGCTGCTATATTTGGAAAGTTACTATTTTGGGTAACTCGGTTGTTGGGAAACTTTCTAAATATAGGAAGTGTCTATAAATAGAATGTGTGCAAGCTATACGTGAGTTAGGGATATATATTAATTAAGTAATATACTTTTAGGTGGAAGTTTTCGTGTGGAGCACTTTTGAGTACGGTTGTGCGTTTGCCATTTGCTTCTGCAACTACAGGTAGGGGAAACTACTAATGTTTGATGAGGTGTAAACCGTTCATAATTGCTATCAATCGTGTTGTTATATATTATCATGTGAAGTTTATATTGTGCTTTTATATTATATTGTGATAACGAAGAGGCGATGAGATGATGGGTCTTGTGATTGGTGTGGAGATAATGGGTCTTGTGATTGGTGTGGAGATAATGGGTCTTGTGATTGGTGTGGAGATAATGGGTCTTGTGATTGGTGCGGAGATATTGGGTCTTGTGTTTCGGAGCGGAGATGATCGGCTTTCTATTTTTTGTATTATGGTTTGTTTACAGTTTTACTCTACTCAACCTCATGGTTGACCCTGTGTATTCGTGATCACCTGTGATGAACCAATTTTGGGGAGCAGACTGACAGGTATAGAGACAACGGGAGCATATGGGAAGGGAGAAGCATGGACTTGGACCTGTTTAGAGTCTAGATCATGAGATAGTAGTCTATGAGTTGTACTTTTACTTTTGACAGAACAGTTTCCTTTTTAGTTTGTAAGAACATGTTTTGAGTTTAAGTTAATTATAAAGTACTGTTTATCTTCCTTTGTATCTGCTACCTCGGGAAACCGAGATGGTAACACCTCTACTTATCCGAGGAGTCCTAGTTCAGGCCCTTGGATAAATGGGGGTGTTACAAAGTGGTATCAGAGCGAACGATCCTCAGGCCTAACCTAATGAACCTAATGAATATAGGAGAGTCTAAATAAAATGAACCCTGGGATAGGACTGTTAGGAGCACACTAAAGGGGAAGTATGAGTCTGGGGCCCCCTCACACCGAACCATAGGCCCTATCAGTTTTACCCGGGAACCCAGAGTGCATATACGAGAGAAAAGGGTAGAATAGGAGGTGGTGAAAGTGATAGCATATTGTGATAAGTATGTTATGAGAATTATGAGCATAAGAAACTTTTGGAAAAGCCGGCAGGGGCACAAGCATGAATGAACTTTTACTTGTTTGAATAAAGGATATATCTTGTTGTGGTGTGTTAAGTGATATGAAGCATGCTAGTAATTTTCCTTTCATCATGTCTATTGATATGCGGTTATATGATCCCGAGCCATGTTATAGTTTCTGATTAGTTAATTTGATAGTCGATGATAGACTCTATTGTTTAGGGATTTTAGCCCTAATCCAAATGTGCGCCCACATAAGTCGGGACTCATGTCTTTCTGTTGTATTATAGTATGCCTCCGCGAAGGGATAATGCCGTTAACATCACCCAAGAGGAGGTGGACCGTTTGATAGCTGAAAATGAGGCCCTAAAGGCCAAACGTATGGACTCAGCGAAAATGAGCACAATCATAGCAAGACATCACCCTACCCAATTCACTGGGGAGGGGGAACCTCATCTGTTGGGAGCATGGTGCCGGGAATTCGGAAACCTGTTTGAGTTGGTGGACTGCCCGGAAGAATTGAGGGTAGATCAGGCTGCCCACTACCTGAGGGGTATGGCTGGAGACTGGTGGACCTCCAATAAGGGAGAGCTCCGGGAAGCAGCAACAGAGGGTGGATCCGCGTTCGTTCCGTGGGATGCATTCAAGGGGGTTCTGAACGAGGCATTCTTACCGGAGTTCCAAAAGAGCAAGCTGAGGGAGGAGTTCGACTCGTTCCGGATGACGGAGGACATGACTGTAGAGGTTTACTACAGGAAATTCATTCAGCTGGTACACTACGTGGGAGATATGGGATTCGACGATGCTATGCTGGCCATGAAATTTGAGAGGGGACTATCAATCTCAATTATGAAGAGATTGATTGCAGCTCCGCCCACCACAGTCCGTGACATCTACTTAAGGGCTGGGGCGGCGGAGAGGCTTTCAGATATGATTAAGGCAGACAAGAAGACCAGGTCAGAAAAGAGGAAGGCTGAACCAGTAGCTGAGGGTTCAGGATCGAAAAAGCCAAGTAATAACAAGTTCAGTGGGTATTTCGGGAGTAGTGCCTCTGGTGGTGGAAGGAATCAGAGTGGGGGCAGCTTCAGGAGTGGAGGTTCTGGCAGTGGTTCTGTAGGAATAGTTTGTTTCGGCTGTGGGAAGACGGGGCACAAGCAGGCGGTGTGTCGTTCATCTAGGGGAAACCAGTCCGGGGGCTATCGTACCCCTACATCCGGATACCAGGGACCTCGCACTCAGTCCTATGGCGGCAGTGGCTATCGCACACCCATGACAAGCTATGGTGGGGGTGCGAAGTCTGGAGGCAGCAGCAACTACCAGAGGAACTACAACAACAACAACAACAATCAGAACCGTTCATATCAGAATCAGTACAATGGAGGTGGGAACAACAATAAGACAGGGACGACAGGGAATCAGCAGGCTGGGACATCTTCTGCTAGCCAAAGTGGAGTCAAGTCCAGTGGCAAACTCTTTGCCATGGGAAAGCAGGCAGCTCAGGAGGATGCTCATGTGGTTACTGGTACTTTTCTTGTGAACTCTAAACCTACTTTCGTACTTTTCGATTCCGGTGCCACCCATTCTTTCGTGTCTAGAGACCATGTTAGAGTTTTGGGGCTTGAGAGGTTCGACTGGGTCGCAGACTCAGTGACCATACCTTCAGGAGAGTCAATAACTTGTAATAGAGTCTATGGGAGTGTACCTATCAAAATCGGGGAAGCAATTTTCTATTGTGACCTCATAGAATTTCCGCTGGGAGGTTTTGAGGTGATCCTAGGGATGGATTGGCTGGGGAAGTATAGGGCGTATATCGACTGTCACCAAAAGAAAATTTCCTTGAGGGGACCCAAGGGAGTGAGGGTATCCTACAAGGGGTATAGAGTCAAACCAAAGATCAAATTCATATCTGTCAACACCCTGAAGTCTAGTCTACGGAAAGGAGAGAGCCTGATCTTGTGTCAAATGTGGAGTTGTGAGGCTGAGACCCCCAAGACTAGCGAGATACCTGTGGTACGGGAATTTGAGGGAGTATTTCGAGACGACGTGCCCGGGTTACCGCCGAGGAGGGAAGTGGAATTCTCCATTGACCTAAAACCTGGGGCGGGACCAATATCTAAGTCACCGTACCGCATGGGACCGAAGGAGATGGAGGAGTTGAAGAAGCAATTGGATGAACTAGCTGAAAAAGGGTTCATCCGACCCAGTGTGTCGCCCTGGGGAGCACCTGTCTTGTTTGTGAAAAAGAAGGATGGGAGTTTGAGATTGTGTGTTGATTATCGAGAGCTGAACAATGTAACCATCAAGAATCGTTATCCGTTGCCGAGAATTGACGACTTGTTCGATCAGTTGAGTGGGGCCGGGGTTTTCTCCAAGATTGATTTGAGATCCGGGTATCATCAATTGAGAATAAAGGATGAAGATATTCCGAAGACCGCTTTCCGAACGAGGTATGGCCACTATGAATTTGTGGTTATGCCCTTTGGATTGACTAATGCTCCAGCTGTGTTTATGGACTTGATGAACCGAGTCTTCAGCCCGTATCTCGACAAGTTCGTGGTGGTATTCATCGATGACATCCTGGTATATTCCAAGAATGCGGAGGAGCACGAAGATCATTTGAGGAAGGTACTTCAGACTCTAGAAGAACATAAACTCAATGCTAAGTTGAGTAAGTGTGAATTCTGGTTGGAGAAAGTGGCGTTCTTGGGGCATGTCATTTCCAAAGAGGGGGTATCTGTTGACCCTAGTAAAATTGAAGCTGTGACTAAGTGGCAAAGTCCGAAGAATGTGAGTGAGATCCGAAGTTTTCTGGGGTTAGCTGGTTATTACCGGAGATTCGTCAAAGATTTTTCAAAGATAGCGAAGCCGTTGACGTCGTTGATGAGGAAGGAGAATCGTTACATCTGGGATGAGAGTTGTGAGAAGGCATTCCTAACCCTTAAGGAACGCCTGACAACAGCTCCTATCCTGGCCTTGCCAGTTGGGAGTGATAATTTTGAAGTATACACCGACGCTTCAAAGCATGGGTTGGGTTGTGTGCTAATGCAGAATGGGAGAGTGATCGCGTATGCTTCTCGCCAGTTGAAGACCTACGAAGAGAATTATCCGACTCATGATTTGGAGTTGGGCGCTGTGGTCTTTGCACTAAAATTGTGGCGTCATTACCTTTATGGAGCCACTTTTAAGGTGTTTTCTGACCATAAGAGCCTGAAATACATCTACACCCAGAAGGAGTTGAACATGAGGCAGAGGAGGTGGATAGAGTTGATCGGAGATTATGATATGCAGATTGTCTACCACGAAGGCAAGGCAAATGTGGTAGCTGACGCTCTTAGTAGGAAGTCAATGCATGCCTTGGTTTGTGCCAGATCGAGAGGGAGGTTGTATGGTGAACTAAGGGAGATGGGAATATTCATGATCCGGAAAGGGGATGCTCTTAGTGACTTGACAGTAGAACCGGAGTTGTATGGGGAGATTCGAGAGTTACAAAAGAATGATGCAAGGATCCAGAAGTGGCGTGGGATGGTTGAGAGTGAGAGTGGAGAGTCTTCGTCTAAGTTCAATGTTCATAATGATGGTAGTTTGAGGTTCAGTGGGCGATGGTGTGTTCCGGATGTAGAGGAGCTAAAGAAGAAGATCCTGACTGAAGCTCATGCTACTCCGTATTCCGTTCACCCAGGGGGTGATAAGCTGTATAAAGACCTTAAGAAGACGTTCTGGTGGCCTAATATGAAGAAGGAAGTCGCAGAGTTTGTGTCGAGATGTTTGACTTGTCAGCGAGTGAAAGGGGAACATAAGAGACCTCAGGGGAAGGTTCAACCATTGGATGTGCCAGAGTGGAAGTGGGAGAACATTTCGATGGATTTTATCGTGGGGTTGCCTCGGACTCAGAGGGGCAACAACATGATTTGGGTGATTGTGGATCGTTTGACTAAGTCTGCTCACTTTATCCCGATGAAAGATACCTGGAGTAAAGCTGAGTTGGCTAAGTCATATGTTCAGAATGTGATCAAACTTCATGGCGTACCCAAGGACATTGTTTCAGATCGAGACTCGAGGTTTATATCCAGGTTTTGGCAGGAGTTGCAGACAGCTTTGGGTACCCAATTGAAGATGAGTACTGCATTCCACCCAGCTACTGACGGTCAGACTGAAAGAACGATTCAGACCCTTGAGGATATGTTGAGGGCTTGTGTACTTGAGTTCGGAGGATCTTGGGAGGATCGACTGGGGTTGATCGAGTTTTCTTATAATAACAGTTACCATGCAAGTATAGGCATGGCCCCTTTCGAGGCTCTATATGGGAGGAAGTGTCGGAGCCCTGTGTGTTGGGATGATCGAGCTGATGTTGTGACTTTGGGGCCCGATATGATTCAGGAGATGGTGGAGCAGGTTCAGATTATTCGTCAGAGGATGAGAGCCGCTCAGGATCGACAGAAGAGCTATGCGGATCTAAAAAGGAGCGATATTTCGTTTGAGGTCGGAGAGAAAGTACTACTGAAAGTCTCTCCGATGAAGGGTGTGATGAGATTCGGCAAGCGTGGCAAATTGAGTCAGAAGTTTATTGGGCCATTTGAGATCTTGGACAGAGTTGGAGAGGTGGCATATCGCTTAGCTTTGCCTCCAACTCTATCCAAGGTCCATAATGTGTTCCATGTGTCCCAGTTGAGGAAATACGTGAGCGATCCGTCACATGTGCTTCAGCATGAGGTGATTGAGGTAGATGAGCAGTTGGCATACATCGAGACTCCGAAAGAGATCTTGGACAGGAAGGTTCGAAAGACTCGCAATGGGGAGACATCCTTGGTGAAAGTCTTGTGGTCAAATCATGATCAGGAAGAGGCTACGTGGGAGCCCGAGGCATCCATGCGGGAGCGTTATCCGCATTTGTTTGACTGAGGTAAGTTACGCGGACGTAACTTTTCTTCAAGGGGGGTGGAATGTGACATTCTGTGCTTTAAGTAAACCTTTTTGTGTTATTTGTATCCCTACTTGTGATATTTTGTTTCTATATTTCTTTGGGTTGGTTGTTTTGTCACCTAAGTGAGGAAGAACTTCGGGACGAAGTTCATTTTAAGGGGGGAAGACTGTAATAACCCGGATTATTATTCGTATTTTGGTTGCTTTCGTATACTTTACTAGTGATATTCGCAAATCAAGGGTGATACTACTTTTGCTCGTAGTGGGGTTTGATCTCGTGACTTTGAGTACAACGCTTATGGGCTTCGATTTATAGTGAGAAGCAAAAGAGCCCATACTTAGTATATTTTAAACGCTGCACCAACCCTCTCGTCAGCCACCTTTTAGACGCCCTAAACTCACATCAAACCCTACTCAATCTCAAAACTCTTTACATCAAACCCTAGCCGCCACCTCAGAGAGAGAAGTGAAGCCTTGCACGGTGGTTGTCGCCTAGCGTAAGGTGTCTCGTTTTGGCCGTGAAGTCTGGTATGTCATCACTGTGCCAACGGTTGCTTGTCTGTACTCAGTTTCGGGTCTCTTTTACCTTTGTTATGTGTTATGTATAACTCTAATAATCACGTAGTTTCAGTCTATGGCAGGTGGTGGTCGGATATGAACCAAATTATGTCGTCTCCGACCACCCACCACCGTCGTACATGCGTCTAAAGAGGCTGGGTTGGTGTAGGGGTCAGTTTTATGCGTTATGTTTATATGTATCGTGTCAGGTTTTACTATAAGAAAGGAGTCGTGTTTTGTGGTGGTTGTTTAGGGAGAGTCAGGGAGTAGGGTAGTGGTTGTCGTGGTGTCTAAGGAGGTGTTGTATGGGGGTCAGGGGTTTTCTATGGTGGATGCGAAAAGAGATCTGGGAACGGGGGAGTTTGCGTTTTATTTCCTGGTGTCGCGTGTCAGGGGGTTTGGGGGTGGTACCACCGATGACTAGGGGGAGGTCGGTGCGGTGGTACCACCACGGTCGAAAGGTCTGGGGTCAGGCGTGTTTTTGGCAGTAGCCTGGAGTGGTTTAACAGGTGGTGGTGGCAGTCGTGGGGGTCTGTTCAGGCGTGTCACAGGTTGAGGGTGAGGGATCAGGGGTGTTTGAACCCCTGGTTCTCCTCGCCGGTGAAGGTCGACCATTCTGGTGATGGTTGGGGATGTAGCCACGGTGGTAGTGTTTGGCCGGTGGTGGTTGTCAGCCGAGCCTAGGGCTGTTGGCAGCCACGACGGTAGTGTTAGGACATAGGAGTAGTAGAGTCGGGTAGTTGTAGTAGGCTGTTTTCGTTTTTTTTAGTTTATTTGCTTTATTATTATTATTATTATTATTATTATTATTAATATGTATGTTGTGTATTTCTTAATTTGATATCTTTTAATTATGGATAATATTGTTAGTAGTTATGATAGAATAACTTATTTATGGCAAAATCTATTTGGGTCTTAAATAGTGATTTGAATAAGTTGAATTTCAAAACTAAAGTATCTCTTCTTGGAAGCTTTTATTTCTTTTAGAAGTTACTATTTATGGTAAAGATTTAGATTTGAAATTCAAAACCCGAGTGTTCTTTTATTTTGGGAGTTACTATTTTTAGAAGCTGCTATATTTGGAAAGTTACTATTTTGGGTAACTCGGTTGTTGGGAAACTTTCTAAATATAGGAAGTGTCTATAAATAGAATGTGTGCAAGCTATACGTGAGTTAGGGATATATATTAATTAAGTAATATACTTTTAGGTGGAAGTTTTCGTGTGGAGCACTTTTGAGTACGGTTGTGCGTTTGCCATTTGCTTCTGCAACTACAGGTAGGGGAAACTACTAATGTTTGATGAGGTGTAAACCGTTCATAATTGCTATCAATCGTGTTGTTATATATTATCATGTGAAGTTTATATTGTGCTTTTATATTATATTGTGATAACGAAGAGGCGATGAGATGATGGGTCTTGTGATTGGTGTGGAGATAATGGGTCTTGTGATTGGTGTGGAGATAATGGGTCTTGTGATTGGTGTGGAGATAATGGGTCTTGTGATTGGTGCGGAGATATTGGGTCTTGTGTTTCGGAGCGGAGATGATCGGCTTTCTATTTTTTGTATTATGGTTTGTTTACAGTTTTACTCTACTCAACCTCATGGTTGACCCTGTGTATTCGTGATCACCTGTGATGAACCAATTTTGGGGAGCAGACTGACAGGTATAGAGACAACGGGAGCATATGGGAAGGGAGAAGCATGGACTTGGACCTGTTTAGAGTCTAGATCATGAGATAGTAGTCTATGAGTTGTACTTTTACTTTTGACAGAACAGTTTCCTTTTTAGTTTGTAAGAACATGTTTTGAGTTTAAGTTAATTATAAAGTACTGTTTATCTTCCTTTGTATCTGCTACCTCGGGAAACCGAGATGGTAACACCTCTACTTATCCGAGGAGTCCTAGTTCAGGCCCTTGGATAAATGGGGGTGTTACAATTACCTTTTACCTTTATTATTATAATCCCATTATAATAATATTTGTTACGCAAAATTATTTCCAATATTTCTAGTCATTAATTAATTTGTGTCCAATACAATATTAATTAATTATTCCATTGAGACGGAATTCCCGAAAGATATGACCTTAAGGGATCAACTGATCACCACCATCATATGACGATAATGTCAAACTCTAGACAACCAATCATTATCGATAAATGTTGATCAGTTGACTTTAAAAGAGTAACACTCCCAGTTGTGTTTCATTCAAATGAGTTTTAATTACGTCAACACACTATTGTCGAGGACACTTCCTCCAACAATCTCCCACTTGTCCGAGACAAGTGTGTGTCACCAATTCTCTTGCCCTATTACTATCTCCCGCTCAATGCATGGCGTCCTCTCAATTCGTGCCGGCAATAGATTAAAATCTAGAGTGGTTTATCTCGATCTGGAGTTATAACTACTGACCGGAATTATCTACCGTAGATACCTTCCGAGCGTGGCCACGCATTTCTAGTTATTATTCTCCTCGAGTGGCCTAGAGATATTTCTCAACCCTGACAAGGGGTGGACAATTCCTAATCGACTTATTCCTTCCGGCTGGCCACAGCCCATCATAACCCAAAATATGTCCTTATAAACCCCAGTTACGAAGGTGTTAGGACATAAATCAAAGTTAATCTGAAAACTATGCCACCTCAGAGAACAGTCATTAGTCCAAGAACTGACTCATGTGAAACACGATAGATGCTCCCGCCACGACCAGGCAGTCTTTTAATAAGAGTACGCCAGAGCTCTATCAGCGGTCATTAGCCCGGCAAATGTATCTTAACATGTCTATGCCTAGGTGATCGATTAGTCATCCCGTATGACCCTATGTCAATTGAACTTGCCATCAATCGCATCACACATCTGGCTGCATTGAGATGTCACCTCACTTAAGCAACTAGGGGCGAGGTCATGATAATTCAATTCACTTTAATGGGGTTCAATATGGTCTCACCATCCCATTTGAATCTTATGACCTTGGTTTTGAGTATTTAAACTCTATTACGATAAATGAATTATGAATTATGAACAACTCGAAAAATAACACTTTATTTCATCCTCATAATCTAGTACATATCTGGCATGCGTTTAAGACCCATGGATGCTACATGTTGGTCATGCTTAGCCGGCGATAAAAGCTTGGTTAAAGGATCAACAATATTATCCTCTGTCCCAACCTTACAAACCGCAACTTCCTTCCTTTCAATAAAGTCTCTAATTACATGAAATTTTCTGAGTACATGTTTGGACTTATTGCTAGACTTAGGCTCCTTCGCTTGAAAGATAGCCCAACTGTTATCACAAAGAATTATGATTGGATCTTTGGCTTCAGGGACTACCTTTAGTCCTTCCAAGAACTGCCTAATCCACACAGCTTCCTTTGCAGCCTCTAATGCTGCAATATACTCAGCCTCTGTAGTAGAATCTGCAACAACTGGTTCCTTGAAGCTTCTCCAGCTTACCGCACCACCATTGATCATATAGATAAAGCCAGCCTGGGATTTCATATCATCCGCATCTGTTTGAAAGCTTGAGTCGGTGTAACCCTTTACACTAAACTCACCTTCTCCTCCAAACACTAAGAATAGATCCTTAGTTCTTCTTAAGTACTTAAGGATATTCTTAACGGCTATCCAGTGTTTTTCACCTGGATTGGCTTGGTATCTACTCCTCATGCTTAAAGCATATGACACATCTGGACGGGTACAAGTCATGGCATACATGATTGACCCAACAGCTGAAGCATAGGGTATGTCCTTCATTCGTTCAACATGTTTTGTTTGATCAGGAGTGGGTGATTGAGTTTTGCTCAAAGAAATCCCACTTCCCATAGGAACTAGTCCTCTCTTAGAATTTTCCATGTTGAAACGACGAAGTATCTTATCCACATAAGATTCTTGGCTTAGTGCCAATATTCTTCTGGATCTTTCCCTAAAGATCCTTATACCCAGTATGCGTTGTGCATTTCCCAAATCTTTCATTTGGAAATGCTTTCCTAACCATTCCTTGACTGAAGTTAACATGGTAACATCGTTACCAATGAGGAGTATGTCATCAACATACAAGATTAGGAACACAACTTTGCTCCCACTGAACTTCATGTATTAACAAGCTTCTTCGACACTTCGAGTGAACCCATTTTCTTTTATCACATGATTGAACCGATGATTCCAACTTCTTGATGCTTGCTTAAGCCCATAAATGGACCTATTTAGTTTGCACACTTTGTTAGGATTTTTAGGATCCTTAAAACCTTTAGGTTGTACCATGTACACCTCCTCCTCTAAATGCCCATTTAGGAAGGCGGTTTTAACATCCATTTGCCATATTTCATAATCGTGAAATGCGGCAATTGCTAACATAATCCGAATTGATCTCAGCATAGCTATAGGAGCAAAAGTTTCATCATAGTGTAGACCATGAATTTGAGTGAAACCTTTTGCTACAAGCCTAGCTTTGTAGACATCATCATGTCCCTCTATGCCATTCTTGATTTTGAAGATCCATTTGCACTGAAGCGGTTTAACGTTCTCAGACAAATCTACCAAGTTCCAAACTTGATTATCTTCCATAGATTTAATTTCGGATTTCATTTCTTCAAGCCAATAAGTTGAATTTGGATTAGATATAGCTTTGTAGACATCATCATGTCCCTCTATGCCATTCTTGATTTTGAAGATCCATTTGCACTGAAGCGGTTTAACGTTCTCAGGCAAATCTACCAAGTTCCAAACTTGATTATCTTCCATAGATTTAATTTCGGATTTCATGGCTTCAAGCCAATAAGTTGAATTTGGACTAGTTATAGCTCCTTTGTAGGTTGATGGTTCATCATTTTCCATTAGAAAAACGTCTAAAGCGTCTCCTACCTCAATGACACCAATATATCTCTCAGGTTGGTGACTCACCCTCCCAGACCTCCTAGGTACTGGAGCATGAACTATAGCATTTGATGACGAAGGAATGTTTTCTTGCGTCACCTCTACTTCTGTTTGTGGCTCTTGATCTTCAATTTCTTCAAGTTCAAATTTTCTCCCACTCTGTCTTTTAGAAATGAAGTCATTTTCTAAGAAGACAGCTTCTCGAGACACAAACACTTTGTTTTCTTGAGAATTATAGAAGTAGTATGCACGAGTATTGAGTGGATATCCTACAAATGTGCATTTGTCAGATTTGGGTGCAAGTTTATCGGAAGACTTGTTCTTAACATAAGCCTTGCAACCCCATATCTTAATGTATGACAAATTCGGGACCTTCCCTTTCCATATCTCATATGGAGTTTTATTTGCAGCTTTAGTCGGACTCCTGTTTAAGGAGTGTATTGCGGTTTGGAGTGCAAATCCCCAAAATGAATCAGGGAGATCTGTAAGACTCATCATTGATCGAACCATATCTAATAAGGTTCGATTTCTCCTTTCAGAAACACCATTGAGTTGTGGTGTTCCTGGTGGAGTAAGTTGTGATACTATGCCACAATCTTTTAAATGAGAATCAAATTCATTGCTTAGATATTCGCCACCACGATCTGATCGAAGTGCTTTGATCTTTCTATTGGTTTGGTTCTCTACTTCATTTTGAAATTCTTTGAACTTTTCAAATGCTTCACTTTTGTATTTGATTAAGTAGATATACCCATATCTACTTAAATCGTCAGTAAAAGTAATAAAGTAGTCATAATTTCCTCTTGCGGTGATTGTCATTGGACCACACACATCGGTATGTATTAGTCCTAACAAGTCACTTGCTCTTTCACCTTTTCCACTAAAAGGTGATCGAGTCATCTTACCAAGAAGACATGATTCGCATACTCCATATGATATGTAATCGAATGGTTTGATGATATTAGTCGACACTAATCTTTTAATGCGATTTTCATTTATGTGACCTAGACGGCAATGCCAAATGAACGATTCATTTGGATCACTTGATTTTAGTCTTTTTGTTTGCACATTATGGACATCAATAGACTTTGAGTTGTTGAGTACATAAATCCCATTTACGGAATTTGCTTGGCCTACCACCAAGCCATTTCGATGTATTTCACAAAAATTATTTTTGATCATGAATGAAAAACCTTCCATGTCTAACATGGCAACCGAAATGATGTTCTTAGATAAAGAAGGTACATAATAATAATCTTTCAAATACAACTCATAACCACTAGCTAAATGTAGTACGTAGGTTCCCTTTGAAGAAGCGGCTACCTTAGCCCCATTTCCAAGTCTGAGATCCACGTCACTTTTGTCTAGTTTCTCCACATTTCTTAGCCCCTGTAAATGATTACAAAGGTGAGATCCACAACCAGTATCTAATACCCATGTTATAGAGGAGGTGAAATTAATGTCAATAACATATATTTCGGACAAAGTCTTACTCTTTGGAGTGATGACTCCATCTTTGATGTCCTCCAAATATGTGGGGCAGTTACGCCTCCAATGGCCAAAATCAAAACAATGGTGACAAATTTCAAAAGGTTTAGCACCCCTCTTTCTGGTTGTAGTAGTCCCACTAGCTACTCCCTTCATGGGTCGCTTTCCTCTCTTCATTCTTTTAAACTTCCTTCCATTCTTAATGGAAAGAGGTGTTCCACTTGTGCTCCCACTCATCTCCTCATCCCCTTTTGTCTCTAAAGACATTGAGTTCATTTGAGAGATAAGATTATCATAAGCATGATCAGTCATCACGATTGGTTTAGGCGGAGCAGAAGTGGTTACTAGACAAAGATTTCCATTGTTGTCGATCGTAAAGCGCAATTCTCTAGTCGGATCATCTTCACAGTATTTTTGCCAGTTATCAATAGTGATAGGAATGAGATTATTGAAAGCATCCATTTTTCATGTACTACAAGAGATGAAGGAAAAATTAACATTTATCGTTTTGTAAACTTGTAAATGAGATTGACAAGTTATGGCATCTATAAAATGACCTCTATCCAATTTTATAAATGATTCCAAGACCCAAACCCATACCCCCGAAATCGTGAACCACTGGAACTCCGACCCAATGATATGGTTTGGTGGGTTAAATTAAACCGGTTCTACCATAGAACTCTTGGTTGATGACAAATCATAATTTATTCATCTTAGCCCGGAACACATTGACCACTGGTCCTCTACACTTCCGTTGAGTACAAACCAAATTTCAATTGCATCGAGATGCGATCCGCCCACTGGACTGAATCCACCTCATTGCCCCACTTATCCTACGTAATGGGGTTCGTACTGCCCACTGGACTAGCACTACCCCACGAAATAGAAGCTCATGGGTTCTACTATTTGGTAAGGCTAATTCTCAATTATTTTGTTTAATATAGAGGTCTTGTCAATTTATTATCTATCTCCTTTAAGCGAATTAAATTGGTGAACTCGATAATTATAATTGACACAGTCGTTTTAACGATCTAAACTAATATGCATGTTTATGGTGATTTGGCTATGCATGCAAACATATAAATAATGCAAAAATAAAAGCAATAAAACAATAAAATCCTAGTATGGCCTTCCTAGTAATAGTAAAAACTAATTAACTATTACAAATTCGGAAACCAACTCCATGGTCCCTTGAACTTCATTGGCACGCCATCCAAGAAAACACCGTCTTGTCGGAACTCCTATCCGTATGGCACCGTCTTTTGGATTTCCGGAATTACAATAAAATAATATAACTACTCTATTGTAAAACTGAAAATTTAACTTAAATTACAAACCCGTGATACGAGATCACATAAATTACAACCGAATCAATATTCCCTTACATTACGGGTAATATTGATTAAAACTAAGGCCATACTAAGAAAAATTACATTATTCCAAATTATATAAATAACATTTAAAATATGACATTCATATTAAATAAAATGCAATAATAAAATATGTATGCACATGCTCAATTTTTAATGCCAAATCGCCTTATGGGAGCAAATATCTCATATTTGTTTACGGTTTTTACGGATATGTGCGATTTTAACTATTAAAATCATCAAAATTACATAAATCTAATATATGTCCAAGTTAATCATCCTAACTCACTTTAGGAATCAATTTTTAGTCTCTACTAATATTTGATCATGATCTAACTTGATTTTGCATTATTGTTCATAAATTACTTGTATTTTCGGGAAAAATAAACAAATATGGCCAAATGAGTCAATAAAATTCGAAATTTAAAATTCAAAAATTTTAAACTTTCCGAAAATTTTCTAAAAATTCAGAAATTAATAAAATGGTCTTATGCAAATATTTATGGTTTATTTGTTAAATAAATCGTATAAAAGCCGTTTTTATGGATAAAAATCCGATTTAAATTATAAAAACTTGCAATAATTTGCCATAAATTTTTAGTCATGCTAAAATATATATTAGAACTTGAAAATGACCAAAAATTACAGACCATACTCGAAAATTTTATTTTCGACTCATAAATTACGATTATTAGCTAATTAACTCATTAAAAATTAATAATCATAAAAACAGAAACTTTTTGATATCCAACTTTTAGATCTGATGTTCCTATCATATAAGACATCTATGGGTAAAATTTCATGCCATAATATTAAGATTAACTATTTTTAACAAAATAAGTCATTATTTAGCCGATTTCAACTATTAAAATCATAAAACATGCATCACTTGAGAATAAATTCTCAAAAATTACATACATTCTGTAAATATTGCATGTGACATTGTGTTAAATTTTTATGGCAAAATTCCAACTATAACTATTAAAGTCGAATTTGAGTCACTATTAATCCGATTTTTACTATAAAAATCATTAATCATGCAATACAAGTCCAATAAATCCGAAAATTTATACAGGTATTTTATATATTGCATGTGACTTCTGATAAAATTTTTAAGGTCAAATTCGAAATATAACCTTTTATACCCATTTTTACTCATATTATGACTATTTATCTCATAAAATTCATAATCCATGCATATTAACTCTATTTCTTACGAAAAATCATATACAAAATATTAAATATGCATGTGAGAACATATCAAAAAATCTCGGCCAGAAACTATTATTAACTATTTTTCCCATTAATTGTTGTTTAAAACCGATTTAAACTACAAAAGATACAAATAAATATAAAAATGAACAATAAAAATCCATAAAATTATTTTTATGTCCTAAAAGAATTTTAGAATCAGAAACTTTAACATGCAAAATTATTTTGTGATTTATCATAATAAACACAATAATTTCGAAAATCATATGTTAATCCGTTTAACATAAATCATGAATCCGATCATGCATGCAACAACCGTAATGCTCTGATACCACTTGTTTGGGAACTAAGTTCCTGATTTTATACTCAAATCTAATGTGAGTTTTGTTTCTTTAAGTTTAGTCATAAAAACTTAAATAGATCTTATGCATGCATGATGATATCATAAGATGTGATAGTCCTTACATTGGTTTTAGAAGGTTTATACTCAATAATCACCTATTACTTGAGTCTTCAAACCGAAATAACCTTATAACGATCTAGCAAAAATCATCTCCAAAAGATACGTATCAAGGACCCGATCTCAAGCTAATACAAATTTTGTTACTAGAAAATTAGTATTAGTATACTAGAATTATTAATAATATTACTCTTAATATTATTAATATGGAAATAATATACTTCTCTTAGAAAACTATTTTACTAAGGAATTATAGAGAGAATGAGGTTTGTAGTATGTTTTGTGTTAGTACTCACCAAAAAACTAACTAGTAATGAATTGTGTAGTGTTAAATATATAAGAGCAAAGATGAGCTCTCCTTTGTTATTTTGGCCGGCCATAGTCCCTTCAAAATAGAGCCAATGCATGCCTCTTACTCTTACACAAAAACATACAATATGCCTTACACCTAAGGCTAGGCATGTAAGCTTTTGCATAATGTGTAAGAGTAGCTTAAAATATCACAACAACACACTACCTCACTAACACACATCACACGGTCAAAGAGTGTAAAATGGGTTCTATTTTATCTTTGTCAATTGTGTTAATTTGTAACATGTTACACATGTTTCACAACACATGACCCAATTTGTTAATTAGGCAATTTTAACTATTAAAATCCATAATTTACAAATTTATTACATTTAAATAATTATACTAACAATTCGAAATTATTATTGTATAAAAATGTAATATCATAATTTCAATTACAACTCTTTGTAATTTTATGATCAACCGTGTTCATTCTCAATTTAATCGTTTCCCAAACGAATAAATAAAAACCGTGTAATAAAACTATTTTATTACCTTTTGCCTTTATTATTATAATCCCATTATAATATTATTTGTTACGCAAAATTATTTCCAATATTTCTAGTCATTAATTAATTTGTGTCCAATACAATATTAATTAATTATTCCATTGAGACGGAATTCTCTAAAGATATGACCTTAAGGGATCAACTGATCACCACCATCATATGACGATAATGTCAAACTCTAGACAGCCAATCATTATCGATAAATGTTGATCAGTTGACTTTAAAATAGTAACACTCCCAGTTGTGTTTCATTCAAATGAGTTTTAATTACGTCAACACACTATTGTCGAGGACACTTCCTCCAACATTAACAACAATAAACAACAATAATTAAGCATTTGCGACGGAATTAAACATAGCTAATTTGTGACGGAATATAATTAAGGCGAGTTAGAATACATACATATGGAGAAAGAAGAGGAATGAGAAAGAGTGGGAGACAGGCGGTGGTGGGGGCGGCAGGTGGTGGTCGGCGTGACAGGCGGTGGCGGCGGCGACCGACGGAAGGAAGGATAAGGAGAAGGAGAAGGAGAGGAAAGTAAAGGAAGAAAGAAGGAGAGGGAGAGGGAGGCCGACAGTGGCGGCGGCGACCGGCGACGGTGGCAGACGGTGGTGGGGGCGGCAGAAGGAAGGAAGGAGTTGGAGATGGCGATTTTGCGATTTGGGGGAAATATTAATTTTAGGTAAATTGATTTGGGGGGAAAAGAGAACCCGCGGGTTTGTATATTAACATTTTGCGACGGACATTTGCGACGAAATTTCCATCGCAAATTTGAATATAGTCAAAGTCAATCTTCCTTTCGACGGAAATTCCGTCGCAAATATTGACCTTTGTGATGGAAATTCCGTCGCAAAACATGACTGACTTTGACCCCTACAAAAAAGTCAGTCAAGTTTTGTGTCGGAATTTCCGTTGCAAGGGTCAATATTTGCGACGGAATGTCCGTCGCAAACCTTCCTGCCATTTGACTTTCAGTTCGCGGGTGGGATAATTTCCGATCCGTCGCATTTTCCGTTGCAAATAGAAAATCCGTCGCAAGCCTTTATTTGCGACGAAAATTCAGTCCGTCGCAAATGAGCTGTTTTCTTGTTGTGACTCAATTCTCAGCTCGACTCTGCACAACTACAGTCCCACTTGACTCGGCCTTTAGATCAGCGGTGACAGCTCTGTCGATGGCGACGCTCTTATCAGGACATTCGAAGGAGCGATGTTCGGAATTCTTGTAGGCATGGCACGAGTAAGGTTGGTCGTGGCAGTCAATTCCAGGGTGGCGTGCCTCTTTGCAACGACGACATGTGACAGTTGTATCAACGGTGTCAGCTCTGACACTGTCGTTGGTCTTCTTCTGAGGGCAGTCACAGATGAGGTGTCCAGGCTCTCTGCACAGGTAACAGACACGCAGCCTACATACACAACGCACGCTTGGGGAAAGGTCTCGACGACACCGATAGCACTTTGGGTTCTTACTGTCAGAAGGCATAGTCGTAGGAGGTTGCTCAACAGGGAGATGGCGCTTTACTCTCCCAGAACGAGAGGAGGAGGGAAGGGAACTGAGAGGCCTTTTGCCTCGCTGGCTCTGGGACGGTGGATGGAGAGAAGGTTAACCTCTATATCCTTCGTAGAAGATTTGATAGGGGTCCTCGGCTTGCAAGACGTTGTGGTAGGTCTGCATGAAAGAAGTCGGGTTGCCACTTGCCATGCTTCTGGTCTCAGCATTGAGCTTGCTCCTAAAGAGGTACGCCTTGTCCTCTTCATTCTCAGCCAAATGTGGAACGAAGTAAGCTAGCTCCTCGAACTAGTTAGTGAAGGTCTGAATTAAAAGGGTTCCCTGGCGAAGGTCCATAAACTATGTCTTCTTCTATTGGCGTAGACTTCTAGGGTAAAACCTCATGCCTAAGAGGGTCTTGAATCGACTCCAAGTGAAAGAGGGGTCGTGAGTAATAGGGTTAAACGCCACCCACCAACGTCTGGCCTCACGCACTAGAAACTGGGATGCTACAAGAACCTGATCTCCATGAACAACGCCATAAATTGTGAAGTTTCTTTCCATGTCAAAGAACCATTCGGTGAGAGCCTCTGCACCGATTTATCTGTCTTAGGTCCGAGCCGCATTTCTTCACATCTGAGCGATGACCCAAGCAAATCCTCTGGGTTGGTTACCTTCCGGTGGCGGCGGTGAGGAGGAGGGTACACTTGTCAAAGTTGAACGATTTTGTAAAGCTTGAAGAAGAGCTTGCATTAGGGCATTCTCGGTATCGGCTGGCTCCGTCATTCTTCGATTACAAAGGAACAAACCTTTAGATGTATTCCTTGTGGGGAATAAAGCATGTATTCGCCCTAAACTTGAAGGATTATAATGAAATTTACAGTTGTGAATATTGTCATAAGATAAATAAAAACATAAAAAGAATACAACCTTGTGTCCTTGCTTGAAAAGGCCTAAGAACAGGAATTAAAGTAAATTCCCTCCTATAACTTGCACCCAAGACTTTGTTTGAGATGATGCCGCGTGTGCTAGAAAATACTCTCCAATTGCCTTGCAATATGGGGAAAGTTATTGAGGTTTTAGATGTGAGATGTGAGTTTTGGGAGAAGAATGCTCTCAAAACCCTAATTGTGAGAATTATAAATCACCAGTGTCTGACATAAGGAGAAAGACTCTCCTTATGTAGCCATAGGGTCGGCCGAATGGTCTTTTGGTAAGGGTGGGCTTTTTCCAGTCTTACCTTATTCCTTTGCGTGATTCGACCCATTAAGCTATAAGTTATTCGCGGGATTTTTATTATAAATCGTATACGTGTTATCAGATATTAATGTAGTCGATGTATTAATAATGGTCTGATAAAATTACGATATTGTATAATTACCCAAATTAATATAACTGTTTATATTAATACGCGAATATAATATTTAATTAAATATAACCGTTTATATTTAATTTACGAATTAATCATGTAATCCGTGTTAGCTAAAATTATTTAATCCGTATTAAATAATAATCTCAACATCTCATTGACTAATTTAATAGTCAATACCTCTGACTAACTGTTTAGTCGTATTCGGCATAAATGTGACTGTATTTTCATACCTTCACATCTCTCAAACGTGTCCTATAGGTGTGACGTATAGGGACCAGTTGACCACCGCCATCCGTATGACAATAACGTCAAACTTATCTAGCAAGCCAACCGTTATTGATAAACGTGGACCAACTGATAATAATACAAAAGTATGCCCTTGTGATCCTTTAAGAGATTTAGTAAGTCATTGTACTAACTGTCAAGGACACCAGCCCCAACAATCTCCCACTTGTCCGTACAAGGGTACGTGCAATGACGTTATCACACTACATGTGGAGGACACAAGTCTCCAACAAACTCCCACTTGTCCGTACAAGTGTAGGTGCGATAACCGAATCTCATATCCTTTTAAAATTTCTCCCACTCAATGTAAGACAATTTGCAAATCCGCATTCGCAAAGGTCGTATCTCACAAGCGATCTGTATCAAGAGTGGTTTCCCCGACTAGAGAGTAACTTAACTGATAAAACGAATCTGTATTCGAGCATGGCCATGCATTTCAGTTACTACTCCTCGAGTGGCCCTGAGAAATGATAAAATCCTGATAAGGGTTTGGATATTTCCCTCAACTCGAATCCTGCCGATATCGCGCAGCATGAAATAACCCAGAAAAAATCCTCTTGGCCCCTGTTACGATGACCGTGGGAAAGAAACCAAAGTTACCCAAAATCTGCCTTAATCTCAAGAGACAGTTGAAAGTCAAAAGACTCGACTCTAAGGAACACTATGGAGGTCCTATCTGTGGGGAATAAAGCATGTATTCGCCTCAAACTTGCAGGATTATAATGAAACATACAATTGTGATTATAGTCATAAGTCAATAAAAAGCATGAAAAAGAAATCAACCTTTGGTCCTTGTGCGAAAGGCCTAAGAACAGGAATTAACACAAATTCCCTCCTATAACTTGCACCCAAGACTTAGAATGAGACGTGGCCGCGTGTGCTAGAAATCCTCTCCAACTGCCTTGCAATATTGGGAGAGCTATTAAGGTTTTAGATGTGAGATCTGAGGTTTTGGGAGAAGAATGCTCTCAAAACCCTAATTTTTCTTGAGATGTGATTATCAGTAAAATCAGTAGTCTGACAAAAGGAGAAGTCCTCTCCTCTTGTACTGCTTTGGTCGACCGAAATTAGGGTTAGGGTGAGAGTGGGCTTCCCACTCTTACCTTATTCTAATGCGTGATTCGATCCGTTTTTGCTAAAATATAATCGCGGGTTTTTATTTATAAATCGTAGCATGTTATCAGATATTAATATAGTCGATATATTAATAATGGTCTGATAAAATACGATATTGTATAATTACCCAAATTAATATAACTGTTTATATTAATTCGCGAATACAATATTTAATTAAATATATAACTGTTTATATTTAATTTATGAATTAAACATGTAATCCGTATTAGCTAAAATTATTTAATCCGTATTAAATAATAATCTCAACATCTTATTGACTAATTTAATAGTCAATACCTCTGACTAACTGTTTAGTCATATCCGGCAAAATGTGACTGTATTTTCATACCTTCACATCTCTCAAACGTGTCCTATAGGTGTGACGTATAGGGACCAGTTGATCACCGCCATCCGTATGACAATAACGTCAAACTTATCTAGCAAGCCAACCGTTATTGATAAACGTGGATCAACTGGTAATAATACAAAAGTATGACCTTTGTGATCCTTAAAGAGATTTAATAAGTCATTGTACTTAATTGTCAAGGACACCAGCCCCAACAATCTCCCACTTGTCCGTACAAGGGTATGTGCAATGACGTTATCACACTACATGTGGAGGACACAAGCTCCAACAAACTCCCACTTGTCCGTACAAGTGTAGGTGCGATAACTGAATCTCATATCCTTTTAAAATTTCTCCCACTCAATGTAAGACAATTTGCAAATCCGCATTCGCAAAGGTCGTATCTCACAAGCGATCTGTATCAAGAGTGGTTTCCCCGACTAGAGAGTAACTTAACTGATAAAACGAATCTGTATTCGAGCATGGCCATGCATTTCAGTTACTACTCCTCGAGTGGCCCAGAGAAATGATAAAATCCTGATAAGGGTTTGGATATTTCCCTCAACTCGAATCCTGCCGATATCGCGCAGCATGAAATAACCCAGAGAAAATCCTCTTGGCCCCTGTTACGGTGACCGTGGGAAAGAAACCAAAGTTACCCAAAATCTGCCTTAATCTCAAGAAACAGTTGAAAGTCAAAAGACTCGACTCTAAGGAACACTATGGAGGTCCTATCCACGACCCGGCACCCAATGTTATAAAACATTTAGGACTCCATAACGTTGTCACGGGGTGTCCTACGAGATATCCGTATAACTCGCCTTTGTGATTGGTCAGTCATCCACGTGACTTATGGCTCGTTGAACCCACCATCAACCAACGTCACAGAATGATTACCTGAGTTATCAGCTCAAGTGGGTAATCAAGGACTAAAACGATGTAATGTTATTCAGTTCACTTTGTGGTGTTCAAAATTGGCGTACAATTCCACATGAAAAACAAAACATTATATATCATAACAATAAGGTTGAATAGGGTACACGAGAAAATGAATTATTACATGAATTCATAAAAGAGTACTACAACTTAGGAACACATCCAATTCCCATGGAATGAATGTGCCCTTCATGCTTATCACGTGGTAATGCTTTTGTGAGAGGATCAACTATGTTGTCATCTGTAGCGATCTTATCAATGAAAATCTTCTTTTGCTCCACGTAATCTCTGATTAGTTGAGCTTTCCGTTGTACATGCCTAGCCTTGTTGCTAGACTTATGCTCCTTAGCTTGGAAGATGGCACCTTTATTATCACAATAAACGGTGATTGGGTCATTCCAACTAGGCACTACAGATAGTCCTTGTAAGAATTGACGCATCCATATTGCTTCCTTAGCTGCTTCTGAGGCGGCATAGTACTCGGACTCAGTCGTAGAATCTGCTGTAACACTCTATTTAGAACTTTTCCAGTTGACAGCAGCGCCATTAAGAGTAAAAACGAATCCAGACTGAGATTTCGAGTCATCTCGATCCGTTTGGAAGCTAGCATCTGCGTAACCCGTGGCGCAGAGCGTCGAGTCGCCTCCGTAAGTCAATCCCCAATCTTTAGTCCTCCGTAGGTACTTAAGAATGTTTTTCACGGCCATCCAGTGTTGTTCACCTGGATGAGTTTGGAATCGACTTGTCATACTCAATGCATATGCAACGTCAGGACGTGTGCATATCATGTGCATATCCGACTCATGCGCTCTTTTTCTTCCAGTGACTTAGCTTATTGAGTCTTGCTCAAGTGAAGCCCAGGAGTCATAGGAAGGAACCCTTTCTTGGAGTTCGTCATACGGAATCTCTCTAGAATCTTATCTATTTAAGACTCCTGACTGAGAGACAACATCCATCGTGATCTATCCCTGTAGATACGGATGCCCAAAATTCTTTGTGCCTCTCCCAGATCTTTCATCTGGAAATGGTTTTTCAACCATGCTTTAACCGAAGATAGGAGAGGTATGTCATTCCCAATCAAGAGTATGTCGTCGACATACAGTACTAGGAATACAATCTTGCTCCCACTCGACTTGATATAGAGACATGGTTCCTCGACTGATCGAATGAATCCATTCTCTTTTATCACTTGGTCGAAGCGATGATTCCAACTCCGCGATGCTTGCTTAAGTCCATAGATGGAACGCTTAAGCTTGCAAACTTTCTTAGGATGTGCTGGATCGATAAAACCCTCGGGTTGTACCATGTACAACTCTTCCTCCAAATAACCGTTTAAGAAGGCGGTTTTAACGTCCATTTGCCATATTTCATAGTCATGAAATGCGGCGATCGCTAAGATAATCCGAATGGAACGTAGCATGACTACGGGTGCAAAGATCTCATCAAAGTGCAAGCCTGGCACTTGAGTGAAACCTTTAGCAACTAGTCTAGCCTTGTGGATATCTTGTTGTCCTTCCACGGCATGCTTTATCTTGTAAAGCCATTTGCATTGAAGGGGACGTACCTTTGCAGGTAGGTCCACAAGATCCCACACGTTGTTCTCATACATGGAGTCCATCTCGGATTGCATGGCTTCTAGCCATAGCTTTGAGTCAGAACTAGTCATGGAACCTTTATAGGTTGTGGGTTCATTACCCTCTAGGAGTAAGACGTCATCCATATCACGTTCCTCGACCATACCAATGTATCTGTCCGGAGGAATAGAGACTCTTCCCGACCTCCTAGGTTCCTCAGGGATATCTACCGCAGCCTCGGTTGAAGGAACTGTTTCCTCCAATGGTTGCTCGGTAGTTGGTTCTTGAACCTCTGATAACTCGAAAGTTCTATTACTCGACTTGTTCTCGAGAAATTCTTTCTCTAAGAACGTCGCACTAGCCGCAACAAAAACACGTTGTTCGGTAGGCGAGTAGAAGTAATGGCCAAAAGTTCCCTTTGGATAGCCTATAAAGTATGTCTTGACCGATCGCGGGCCGAGCTTATCCTCGTGTCTCCACTTGACATAAGCCTCGCAGCCCCAAACCCGAATAAAGGACAAGTTAGGGACCGTTCCCTTCCATAATTCGTATGGTGTCTTGTCAACAGCTTTAGACGGACTTCGGTTAAGTATTAGAGCGGCTGACAAAAGAGAATAGCCCCACAATGAATCAGGCACAACGGTGTGACTCATCATGGATCGAACCATATCAAGTAGAGTTCGATTTCTCCGTTCGGACACACCATTTAATTGTGGTGTTCCAGGTGGAGTCAATTGTAGCACGATGCCACAGTCTTTAAGGTGTTGATCAAACTCGTGTGAAAGATACTCACCACCACGATCCGAACGTAGTGCTTTAATCTTTCTAACCAGCTGGTTCTGTACCCTATTCTGGTAATCTTTGAACTTGTCAAAGGATTCACTTTTGTGCTTCATTAAGTAGACATAGCCATATCTACTCAAATCATCCGTGAAAGTGATGAAATACCTATAGCCTTCTCGTGCGTTGATCGACATAGGGCCACATACGTCCGTATGTATGAGTCCTAATAGGTCGGCAGCGCGCATTCCAACACCTTTGAAGGAAATACGAGTCATCTTACCGATGAGACATGATTCACACGTGCCATATGATTCGAAATCAAAGGGCGAGATAGCTCCATTCTGTATGAGCTGTTTCACGCGTTTCTCATTTATGTGTCCCATACGACAATGCCATAGGTAAGTTTGATCTTTGTCACCTACCTTTAATCTCTTGTTATTCACATGTAATATCTCGGTAGTTTGATCTAAAACATAAATTCCATTCATGGAAACTGCCTTGCCATAAATCATATTGTGTAAGGAGAAAATACAGCTATTATTCTCTATTACAAATGAAAAGCCGAGTTTGTCAAGCGCAGAAACTGAACTAATGTTTTTGGACAAACTAGGAACATAATAACAGTTATATAAAAATAACTCGAATCCACTTGGAAGCTGGATCACGTATGTTCCCTTCGAGACTACAGCCACACGTGCTCCATTCCCGACACGCAGGTCAACCTCACCCTTGGTTAGGGGTTCTTGGTTTCGGAGGCCCTGCACATGATTACATAGATGAGAACCACAACCAGTATCTAGTACCCAAGTTCCGTAACTTGCATGGTTAATCTCAATCATGTGAATAAAAGAAGAAGAAGACATACCAACAGGAGTAACGCGGCCTGCCTTAATGTCCTCACGATACACGGGGCATGAGCGCCTCCAATGCCCAGTCTTGTGGCAATGGTGACATTCCATGCTAGTATCCTTGCTCTTTGTTTTGCCCTGTGAGTTGCTTGACTCACCTGGCCCACTCTTAGTAAATCCTGACTTCTTAAACTTGGGCTGGCCTACTGTTAGGTCGCCCTGAGCTTTAGCTTTAGCCTTACCCTTACCCTTACTGGAGATCATGAGAACATCTTGCTTCACGCTCCCACTTAATTTCAGATCCTTTTCGGTCTGTACGAGAAGGGAGTGGAGCTCATGAGGAGTCTTCTTCATGTCATTCATGTAATAGTTGGCCCTAAAGAGGGCGAACCCATCATGAAGTGAATGAAGCATTCGATCAACGATTATGTTCTCACTGATTTTGCAGTTTAGGGCCTCCAGTTTCTCGATATTCTCAATCATGTGAAGAATATGTGGGCTAACAGCTTGGCCCTTCTGGAGTTTCGGCTCAAAGAAGCGACAGGTATGCTCATAAGAAACGATTCTCGGAGCCTTTGAGAATTCGTTAGTGAGCGTGGTGAAAATCTTGTTTAAACTCGTAGACTGAAAAGAAGATAAAACAAAACCATATAAGCAACTCATTGTTGTGATTTAAGTCTATATTAAATTGAATTTAAACTCGTAGACTCATGCATTTATATAATTGATCTCCCTCAAGAATTATATAAACGATCCCAAGACTCAATTTCCGTATATTGATAAGCCCACAGTTTGGCTAATTCCAATCGTTGGAACTCTTGGTCGATAGATTTCCGTATATCCTATCTATTAGTCCATCTCAGTCACTAGATATTATCGAGTGACCATGATGTTGAGATAAAATAAATCATCTGTTCCCACTTACCCGACGTAGAAGGGGTCATATTATGCCTACCGACGAAGAAGGGATTCATGGGAGGCTGATTTATAAAGACTAGTCTCAATTTTTGGTTATACGAGGAAGACCCCATCAACTTTTATTTATTCATATTAAGTGAACTAATATCTAGCATATGCGTGAATGAATTAAATAAAGTGATGGCTTTGCAATTGACATGTGACATATGTATTGTCACAGAAAACTAACGCGTAACCTCTACATGAGTCAGTTTTCAGGCATGATATAGGTGGTTTGGTTTTAGGCGGAATATGATGCAAGCTATTATCGATGAATGCATAAAAAAAAATGCAATAAACGTAAATAAAAAGTCCTAGTGTGGCCTATCCTACCAAAATAAACATAAAACAACTTGGAATCCACCGTTGGACCCTAGAAGCTTGTCTTGATGTTCCATCTTGGTCCTTGCAGCGGGAGTGAGCATCCGGTCTCCGTCTTGTCTTTGGTCTTCACAAAATTACTAATTTAAATTACAATAGTAGTCCTAGATACATTCTAATTTAAATACAAAAGTAATTACATGGCAAAAACCCAAAACGGAGATTCAAGATCTCAAAATTACAAGCAAGATCGTGTCCCATCATTACGGTGACACAATCTTCTAAGGCCACACTAAGTTACAACTGTTTGCAAAATTATATACGTTATTGAAAGCATTCATTAGGCATTCAACAAGACGATAAATAAAATGCATCAACTAAATTAAAATTCATACATGACATAATACTGTTATTATGATTAACAAATTTTACCAAACCACCTTTTAGGATTAAAATTATGTGATTATACCGTTTTAACCACTTTAATTTTAATAAGTTAATAATCCTATTATTTTAAACCGTTTTAAAATAATATGTATCAAACGAGGGTGAACCGTTTCACTAAAATTAATAATATACTATTTCCGTATACAGTATATTACTAAAGGCCATGTGAAAATAAAACATGTTATTTTCGAAAAAAAAAATAAAAAAAAAATAAAAACGAGTCTGCTACAGGGGGGAGGTCGACCGACCTAAACATGTGGTCGACCGACCTCCAGCCGAAAAACGGAAACTTTCTGCACAGTAAAATCGGTCGACCGACCTATCAATTGGGTCGACCGACCAACAGGCAGTAAAAACGAATTTCAGAAAACGCAAAACGCTGCACTTTTTGAAATTAAAACAAGTTTTTACCTTTTAAACTTTGATTAAAACAAGTAAATCAAAATTAACATTAACAAGGGTTCACATATTGTCAAGAATATCGATTAATTAACAATATGTAAACAGGAATCGAAAATCAAGATCGAAACCTCACAAAGGAAACTGTTTTAAAAAAAAAACAGAAAACTCACAGGAGGTGGTCGACCGACCGCAACAGGAGGTCGATCGACCGACTCTGCGGCAAAACACGTTTTTTTTTCTTTTCAGATTTTAAAACTTATGAAAAACACAAAAGTAAAATTTTCATGGCCTAAGGCTCTGATACCACTTGTGGGGAATATAGCATGTATTCACCCTAAACTTGCAGGATTATAATGAAAAATACAGTTGTGTTTATAGTCATAAGATTAAAAAGGATAAGAAAAGAAGTACAACCTTGGGTCCTTGTGCGAAAGGCCTAAGAACAGGAATTAACACAAATTCCCTCCTATAACTTGCACCCAAGACTTAGAATGAGACGTGGCCGCGTGTGCTAGAAATCCTCTCCAACTGCCTCGCAATATTGGGAGAGCTATTAAGGTTTTAGATGTGAGATCTGAGGTTTTGGGAGAAGAATGCTCTCAAAACCCTAATTTTTCTTGAGATGTGATTATCAGTAAAATCAGTAGTCTGACAAAAGGAGAAGTCCTCTCCTCTTGTACTGCTTTGGTCGACCGAAATTAGGGTTAGGGTGAGAGTGGGCTTCCCACTCTTACCTTATTCTAATGCGTGATTCGATCCGTTTTTGCTAAAATATAATCGCGGGTTTTTAATTATAAATCGTAGCATGTTATCAGATATTAATATAGTCGATATATTAATAATGGTCTGATAAAATACGATATTGTATAATTACCCAAATTAATATAACTGTTTATATTTAATTTACGAATTAAACATGTAATCCGTATTAGCTAAAATTATTTAATCCGTATTAAATAATAATCTCAACATCTTATTGACTAATTTAATAGTCAATACCTCTGACTAACTGTTTAGTCATATCCGGCAAAATGTGACTGTATTTTCATACCTTCACATCTCTCAAACGTGTCCTATAAGTGTGACGTATAGGGACCAGTTGATCACCGCCATCCGTATGACAATAACGTCAAACTTATCTAGCAAGCCAACCGTTATTGATAAACGTGGATCAACTGGTAATAATACAAAAGTATGCCCTTGTGATCCTTAAAGAGATTTAATAAGTCATTGTACTTAATTGTCAAGGACACCAGCCCCAACACTATCCACGACCCGGCACCCAATGTTATAAAACATTTAGGACTCCATAACGTTGTCACGGGGTGTCCTACGAGATATCCGTATAACTCGCCTTTGTGATTGGTCAGTCAGCCGCGTGACTTATCAGCTCAAGTGGGTAATCAAGGACCAAAACGATGTAATGTTAATCAGTTCACTTTGTGGTGTTCAAAATTGGCGTACAATTCCACTTGAAAAACAAAACATTTTATATCATAACAATAAGGTTGAATAGAGTATACGAGAAAATGAATTATCACGTATTACATGAATTCATAAAAGAGTACTACAACTTAGAAACACATCTAATTCCCATGGAATGAATGTGCCCTTCATGCTTATCACGTGGTAATGCTTTAGTGAGAGGATCAGCTATGTTGTCATCCGTAGCGATCTTATCAATGAAAATCTCCTTTTGCTCCACGAAATCTCTGATTAGATGAGCTTTCCGTTGTACATGCCTAGCCTTGTTGCTAGACTTATGCTCCTTAGCTTGGAAGATGGCACCTTTATTATCACAATAAACGGTGATGGGTCATTCGAACTAGGCACTACTGATAGTCCTTGTAATAATTGACGCATCCATATTGCTTCCTTAGCTGCTTCTGAGGCGGCATAGTACTCGGACTCAGTCGTAGAATCTGCTGTAACACTCTGTTTAGAACTTTTCCAGCTGACAGCAGCGCCATTAAGAGTAAAAACGAATCCAGACTGAGATTTCGAGTCATCTCGATCCGTTTGAAAGCTAGCATCTGCGTAACCTGTGGCGCAGAGCGTTGAGTCGCCTCCATAAGTCAATCCCCAATCATTAGTCCTCCGTAGGTACTTAAGAATGTTTTTCACGGCCATCCAGTGTTGTTCACCTGGATAAGCTTGGAATCGACTGGTCATACTCAATGCATATGCAACGTCTGGACGTGTGCACATCATGGCATACATGATCGATCCTATAGCCGAAGCATAAGGAATCCGACTCATGCGCTCTTTCTCTTCCAATGTCTTAGCTTCTTGAGACTTGCTCAAGTGAAGCCCAGTAGTCATAGGAAGGAACCCTTTCTTGGAGTTCGTCAAGCTGAATCTCTCCAGAATCTTATCTATGTAAGACTCCTGACTGAGAGACAACATCCGTCGTGATCTATCCCTGTAGATACGGATGCCCAAAATTATTTGTGCCTCTCCCAGATCTTTCATCTGGAAATGGTTTTTCAACCATGCTTTATCCGAAGATAAGAGAGGTATGTCATTCCCAATCAAGAGTATGTCGTCGACATACAGTACTAGGAATACAATCTTGCTCCCACTCGACTTGATATAGAGACATGGTTCCTCGACTGATCGAACGAATCCATTCTCTTTTATCACTTGGTCGAAGCGATGATTCCAACTCCGTGATGCTTGCTTAAGTCCATAGATTGAACGCTTAAGCTTGCAAACCTTCTTAGGATGTTCTGGATCAATAAAACCCTCGGGTTGTACCATGTACAACTCTTCCTCCAAATAACCGTTTAAGAAGGCGGTTTTAACGTCCATTTGCCATATTTCATAGTCATGAAATGCGGCTATCGCTAAGATAATCCGAATGGAACGTAGCATGACTACGGGTGCAAAGATCTCATCGTAGTGCAAGCCTGGCACTTGGGTGAAACCTTTAGCAACTAGTCTTGCCTTATGGATATCTTGTTTACCTTCCACAGCATGCTTTATTTTGTGAAGCCATTTGCATTGAAGGGGACGTACCTTTGCAGGTAGGTCCACAAGATCCCACACGTTGTTCTCATACATGGAGTCCATCTCGGATTGCATGGCTTCTAGCCATAGCTTTGAGTCAGAACTGGTCATGGCACCTTTATAGGTTGTGGGTTCATTACCCTCTAGGAGTAAGACGTCATCTGTATCATGTTCCTCGACCATACCAATGTATCTGTCCGGAGGAATAGAGACTCTTCCCGACCTCCTAGGTTCCTCAGGAATATCTACCGCAGCCTCGGTTGAAGGAACCGTTTCCTCCAATGGTTGCTCGACAGTTGGTTCTTGAACCTCCGATAACTCGAAGGTTCTATTACTCGACTTGTTCTCGAGAAATTGTTTCTCTAAGAACGTCGCACTAGCCGCAACAAAAACACGTTGTTCGGTTGGCGAGTAGAAGTAATGACCAAAAGTTCCCTTTGGATAACCTATAAAGTATGTCTTGACCGATCGCGGGCCGAGCTTATCCTCGTGTCTCCACTTGACATAAGCCTCACAGCCCCAAACCCGAATAAAGGACAAGTTAGGGACCGTTCCCTTCCATAATTCGTATGGAGTCTTGTCAACAGCTTTAGACGGACTTCGGTTAAGTATTAGAGCGGCCGACAAAAGAGCATAGCCCCACAATGAATCAGGTACAACGGTGTGACTCATCATGGATCGAACCATATCGAGTAGAGTTCGATTTCTCCGTTCGAACACACCATTTAATTGTGGTGTTCCAGGTGGAGTCAATTGTAGCACGATGCCACAGTCTTTAAGGTGTTGATCAAACTCGTGTGAAAGATACTCACCACCACGATCTGAACGTAGTGCTTTAATCTTTCTACCCAGCTGGTTCTGTACCCGATTCTGGTATTCTTTGAACTTGTCAAAGGATTCACTTTTATGCTTCATTAAGTAGACATAGCCATATCTACTCAAATCATCCGTGAAAGTGATGAAATACCTATAGCCTTCTCGTGCGTTGATCGACATAGGGCCACATACGTCCGTATGTATGAGTCCTAATAGGTCGGCAGAGCGCATTCCAACACCTTTGAAGGAAATACGAGTCATCATACCGATGAGACATGATTCACACGTGCCATATGATTCGAAATCAAAGGGCGAGATAGCTCCATTCTGTATGAGCTGTTTTACGCGTTTCTCATTTATGTGTCCCATACGACAATGCCATAGGTAAGTTTGATCTTTGTCACCTACGTTTAATTTCTTATTATTCACATGTAATATTTCGGTGGTTTGATCTAAAACATAAATTCCATTCATGGAAACTGCCTTGCCATTAATCATATTATGTAAGGAGAAAATACAGCTATTATTCTCTATTACAAATGAAAAACCGAGTTTGTCAAGCGCAGAAACTGAAATAATGTTTTTGGACAAACAAGGAACATAATAACAGTTATATAAAGATAACTCGAATCCACTTGGAAGCTGGATCACGTATGTTCCCCTCGAGATTGCAGCAACACGTGCTCCATTCCCGACACGCAGGTCAACCTCACCCTTGATTAGGGGTTCTTGGTTTCGGAGGCCCTGCACATGATTACATAGATGAGAACCACAACCATTATCTAGTACCCAAGTTCCGTAACTTGCATGGTTAATCTCAATCATGTGAATAAAAGAAGAAGAAGACATACCAACAGGAGTAACACGGTCTGCCTTAATGTCCTCACGATACACGGGGCATGAGCGCCTCCAATGCCCAGTCTTGTGGCAATGGTGACATTCCATGCTAGTATCCTTGCTCTTTGTTTTGCCCTGTGAGTTGCTTGACTCACCTGGCCCACTGTTAGTAAATCATGACTTCTTAAACTTGGGCTTGCCTACTGTTAGGTCGCCCTGAGCTTTAGCTTTACCCTTACCCTTTCCCTTACTGGAAATCATGAGAACATCTTGCTTCACGCTCCCACTTAATTTCAGATCCTTCTCAGTCTGTACGAGAAGGGAGTGGAGCTCATGAGGAGTCTTCTTCATGTCGTTCATGTAATAGTTGGCCCTGAAGAGGGTGAACTCATCATGAAGCGAATGAAGCGAATGAAGCATTCGATCAACGATTATGTTCTCACTGATCTTGCAGTTTAGGGCCTCCAGTTTCTCGATATTCTCAATCATGTGAAGAATATGTGGGCTAACAGCTTGGCCCTTCTGGAGTGTCGCCTCAAAGAAGCGATAGGTATGCTCATAAGAAACGATTCTCGGAGCTTTTGAGAATTCGTTAGTGAGCGTGGTGAAAATCTTGTTTGCACCATGGGCTATAAAGCGTCTTTGCAAATTGGATTCCATTGCATAGATGAGTACGTTCTTTATCGCACCCGCTTCCATGACGAAGTCGCTATGAGCGCGAACTTCGTTAGCTCTAGCTCCTGTTCCTGGGTGTGCCGGAATTGGCTCAGTTAAGTACTTAAGC
Source organism: Silene conica (assembly GCA_029255685.2). Taxonomy (NCBI): domain Eukaryota; kingdom Viridiplantae; phylum Streptophyta; class Magnoliopsida; order Caryophyllales; family Caryophyllaceae; genus Silene; species Silene conica. Next base: position 57,615,066 of record CM055313.2, read on the forward strand.
TTTCCGTCAGCAATGGCAGCATTCCGTAGTGCTGCCTCCCAGTCAGAGAAGTTTGACCCATCATTCCTCAGTCTAGTAGACTGATTCATGGAGTCCATGAAGGCTTTTAGCCAGGATTCACGTGCTAGCTTGGCACTTGGCATTGGGTCTTCACCAGCCATTTAGTTATACAGCAGTTTAATTGAACGTGTTCTACACTGAAAAGAAGATAAAACAGAACCATATAAGCAACTCATTGTTGTGATTTAAGTCTATATTAAATTGAAATTTAAACTCGTAGACTCAAGCATTTATATAATTGATCTCCCTCAAGAATTATATAAACGATCCCAAGACTCAATTTCCGTATATTGATAAGCCCACAGCTTGGTGTTGGAGTAGGAAGTTGCTCCAAGACTTAAGAGTCGTGTCTTATCCCATATCGGAAGAATAGTGGGGGAGACACAACTGAACTTAATCTGGTCGATATGGTGGTCGATCGACTTAATTAGGTCGAAGAGATTGGTCGATCGACTATGATTTGGTCGATCGACTTAATTGGGTCGATAAGCTGGTCGATCGACTATTGGGTTGGTCGATCGACTTAGTTTGGTCGATAGACTGGTCGATCGACTCAGTCTAACGTTCGTCTTCTCCACTGGTCTGAACTTTCGCATAGGATTCTTACTAGCTATTATGAAATAGCTGTTAGACATTATTGCTAAATAATATTCAGATTTATTACTATTGATTATAGGTTTTATGACCATTAATCTAATATATTATGGTATCCTAAGTGAATGATAAAGCCTCCTACACAATATATAAATACCCCTTCCATACCTTCAAAAGATACACACAAAAATAATACATATCTCTAAAACACTCTCTATACAATACTTCTCTTCTATATTTTGTGAGAACAGTTTCCACTTCCATCTTTGTTGTGCTACAAATTTCGGAAGGAGGCGTTAACCCTGGAATCGGTGACCAAGGAACGCAAGGAGCACCTGTGTGGGGGTCTAACTGATTTAGGGCAGTGTCCTACACGGCGCCTCGATTAAGGTTTATTCTGATCAGTTTGTTCTTATTCTTTCAATCTAAATCAGTTATTGAACTTTCTGATCTTGTTGTTCGTGTTACTTATTTTTCAATTTCATCATGACAAACACAAATGTTGAAAACTCTGAAAATTCCAATGCTAATAATCAAATTGTTACCTCTCCTAACAATACCGTTACTCATATTGCAATGCCCCACAAAGTTGTTCCTGATCTTAGTAATATGGAACTTTTGGATGGAAAAAATTATAGGAGATGGTCGGAAAAAATTCTTTTTTATTTTCAACAATATGAAATTGATTATGTGCTTTTCCAAGAGCCACAATCTTCTGAAGTTTCTAGTTTGTCTGAAACTATCAAATCTGATAACAAATCCACAAAAGACAATAGAACTGTTAGAGGAGTCATGTTACATTATATGGTGGATAGTCTTTTTGATATCTATTGCAAGACTAAAACTGCCAAAGAAATTTGGGATGCTTTGGACACTAAGTATGGATCTGATGATTTTGGCACCAAGAAATATGCAGTTGCTAGATGGTTAAAATTTCAGATTGTAGACGGGAAACCTATCATGGATCAAATTCATGAATATGAAAATATGGTGTCAGAGATTCTTGGTGAAGGGATGGTATTGTGTGAGTATATGCAGGCTAATGCTCTTATTGAGAAGTTGCCTTCTCCAAGTTGAGACGAGTATAAGAAGCATTTGAGGCATAAGAAGAAGGATATGAAGCTGCAGGAACTAATTGGTCATATCAAGATCGAGGATGCAACAAGGAGTCAGGATCGTGCCAGGACTAATGCTACTAACACTGTTAAAGCTAATGTTGTTGAGTACAGGAATAATACAGGTACAAACAAGAGGGGCTATGACCAGTACAAGAAGCCACAAAATTCTGACAACACAAACAAGGTGATGACAGGAAACTGTTGGTGGTGTGACAAGCCTGGACATCCAGCTTTCAAATGCAACGCTAAGAAAGCATATGAGTTGAACCAACAAAAGCAAGGAAACCGCAATAATGCACATGGGCAGAAATTCCAAAGGAAAAATAACAATCAACGTGGTGGTTACAAAAATAACAACTTCAACAAACCACAAGCTAATGTCGTTGAAGGTTCAAGTGAGGGTGATGATATAATTGCAGCAATGGTGTCTGAAATTAATCTGGTTGGAAACTTGGTGGAATGGATTGTTGATACAGGAGCTACACGCCATATTTGCACCAACAAGGATCTTTACAAGGAGATTAAAGATGTTGATGAAAAAGAGGTCGTGTATGTCGGAAATTCCAGCAAAGTTCCAGTCCTCGGCATTGGCAAGGTGCACCTGAAACTCACTTCTGGCAAAACTTTAGCTCTTGATAATGTGCTCTATGTGCCTGATATGCGTAGAAATTTAATTTCTGGTGCTTTACTTAATAAGGCTGGTCTTAAACTTACTTTTGAATCTGATAAGTTAGTCATGTCTAAGAATGGTCAGTTTGTTGGCAAAGGTTTTTGTAATGGTGGTCTTTTTGTTCTTGATGTTGAAATGAATGCATCTGCTGCTACTTCTTCTGCTTACATCGTTGAGTCCATTGACATTTGGCATTCTAGACTTGGACATGTTAACACTAAATCCATTAAACGCATGAAAACAATGAACTTATTGCCTAATCTGATTTCTTATGACATGGATAAATGTCAAGTATGCGTGGAAGCAAAGCACTCTAAGAAACCTTTTAAGGAAGTGATCAAAAGACAAACTGAGTTGTTAGAACTTATTCACACCGACTTGGCTGATTATAAAAGTTGTGAGAGTAAAGGTGGTAAGAGATATTATATGACCTTTGTGGATGATTGTTCTAGATATACCAAAGTTTATCTTTTGAGGAATAAAAGTGAAGCTGAAAACATGTTTCTGATTTATAAAGCTGAGGTTGAGAATCAACTAGATAGGAAGATTAAACGAGTAAGGTCTGATCATGGTGGAGAATATAAATCTGATTTTTTGGTGGAATATTGTCAGAAAAACGGTATTATACATGAGTTTTCAGCCCCTTATACTCCAGAACAGAATGGTATAGCCGAGAGGAAAAATCGAACTTTAAAGGATATGATGAGTGCCATGTTATTATCTTCTGGGTTATCCGACTTTATGTGGGGGGAAGCTATTTTATCTGCATGTCATGTTTTAAACCGTGTACCTCATAAGAAACTTGATGTAACACCTTATGAGATTTGGAAGGGTTTTCCACCTAATTTGAGGTTTTTAAAGGTTTGGGGATGTTTAGCCAAAGTTGCCTTACCTGCGTTTAAAAGAGACAAAATAGGACCTAAAACCGTTGATTCTATCTTTGTGGGTTATGCTACCAATAGTGCAGCCTATAGGTTCATGACTAAGGATGTAGGTTCGGGGTTTTATGGTTCTATCATTGAGTCTAGAGACGCTGTTTTCTTTGAGGACATCTTTCCTTTGAAACCTTCTTTGGAATCTGTTTCTTCTTTAGATGTCTCTTCCCATGAGGATAATGTTGGTAATCCTTCACTCCATCTTGATACATCTAGTGAACAACCTTTTGAGCCTAGAAGGAGTAAGAGACCGAGATTTGAGAAATCCTTTGGGCCTGATTTTGTTACAGAGGGAGATCTAGATGATGAGTTAGTTGGAATGTATATTGTGGAGGATGACCCTAAGACCTATGATGAGGCTATGAGATCGGTTGATGCTGCTTTGTGGAAAGAGGCTATTGACAGTGAGATTGAGTCTATAATGTCTAACCACACTTGGGAAATTGTTGATTTACCTCGTGGTTGTAAGCCTATAGGATGTAAATGGGTGTTCATGAAGAAACTCAAAGCTGATGGGACTATCGATAAATTTAAAGCCAGGTTGGTGGCTAAGGGTTTCACTCAGAAGTCAGGATTAGACTATTTTGACACCTATTCTCCGGTCACTAAGATTGCTTCCATTAGAGTGATGTTTGCTATTGCTTCCATGTATAACTTGCTTGTGCATCAGATGGATGTGAAAACTGCGTTTTTAAATGGTGATCTCGATGAAGAGATTTATATGGATCAACCTGATGGTTTTATGGTGCCTGGTCAAGAACATAAAGTTTGTAAACTTGTTAAATCTTTGTATGGACTTAAACAGGCACCGAAACAATGGTATGAAAAGTTTCATAGTGTAATTGTTTCTCTTGGTTTTAAAGCTAGTGATGCAGATACATGTATCTATATGAAGTCCAATGCTAGCAATAGTGTTATTATAACTCTCTATGTTGATGATTTGCTTATCTTTGGGACATCATTAGATGTTATTAATTCTACTAAGAACATGCTTAAAACTTCTTTTGAAATGAAAGACATGGGTGAGGTTGATGTCATTCTTGGTTTAAGAGTTTTAAAAACTAGTAAAGGGTTTTGTCTTAGTCAGGCTCATTACGTTGAGAAAATTTTAAAGAAATTTGGATATTCTGAAATTGAGCCTGCAAAGACACCTTTTGATGCAAGTTTACACTTGAAGAAAAACCTTTCTGATAGTGTAGATCAATCTGGTTATGCTAAGATTCTTGGTAGTGTCATGTATCTTATGTGTTCATCACGTCCCGATATTGCTTATTGTGTTGGAAGATTGAGTAGATATACTCATAATCCTGGTCATGATCATTGGGCTGCTTTGATCCGTTTGCTTAGATATTTAAAAGGTACTGCTGATTTTGGTCTAGCTTATTGTGGTTATCCTCCTATACTGGAAGGATATTGTGATGCTAACTGGATCTCGGAGAGTAATGATATACACTCTACCAGTGGTTATGTTTTCACTTTAGCAGGAGCAGCAGTATCTTGGAGATCCTCCAAGCAAACATGTATTGCAGGATCAACAATGGAATCGGAATTTATAGCTCTCGAATTGGCTGGTCGAGAAGCTGAATGGTTGAGAAGTATGGTAGCGTATATTCCTCTTTGGCCCAAGCCTGTGCCATCCGTGCCATTACATTGTGACTCGCAAGCTGCTATTCATGTAGCCAAGAATAAGGCTTACAATGGTAAAAGTAGGCATATACGCCTAAGGCATAATATTATTTGTAACTTGATCAAGTTTGGGGTTATTTCTCTGGATTATGTAAGGTCGGAAAGCAATATTGCCGATCCTTTGACAAAAGCTTTAAACAGGAAACTAGTTTCAGAAACTGCTAAAAAGATGGGATTGAGCCCACCTACGTAGTGTTTCAACGATGGATACCCAATCTGGTAAACCAGATTCAATGTGGTCAAACGTAATCGTCGAGCATTGCTTGTATGTTATTTTTTTTAATGAATAAAGGATGTTATTCATTTTATCCCTTTAGCAGGTTTACTTACTACAGTGAAAGGTTGGACAGGTGGTAGTCCTGAATGAGTTCCATACCTCAAAGGTTTGAGTGGTGTGTGTAGTACACACTTGATGGACTCACCTACGTGATTGTGGAGAGTTGGCCACCTCCCGTGAGAATAGATGTGGGCTATTCTCTAATGCAATCATAAGACAGGGTTTTATGGGGCTTTATGATACTCGAGGGAACTGTTCTCATTTTTCTTTTTACTGTCAGGTTCAAGACTATGTTCACCTGATTATAGTTTTTTTTTTCCTTCTTTCTTTTCTTTCCTAATTTCTTAAGTTTGGATCAAGTGGGGGATTGTTGGAGTAGGAAGTTGCTCCAAGACTTAAGAGTCGTGTCTTATCCCATATCGGAAGAATAGTGGGGGAGACACAACTGAACTTAATCTGGTCGATATGGTGGTCGATCGACTTAATTAGGTCGAAGAGATTGGTCGATCGACTATGATTTGGTCGATCGACTTAATTGGGTCGATAAGCTGGTCGATCGACTATTGGGTTGGTCGATCGACTTAGTTTGGTCGATAGACTGGTCGATCGACTCAGTCTAACGTTCGTCTTCTCCACTGGTCTGAACTTTCGCATAGGATTCTTACTAGCTATTATGAAATAGCTGTTAGACATTATTGCTAAATAATATTCAGATTTATTACTATTGATTATAGGTTTTATGACCATTAATCTAATATATTATGGTATCCTAAGTGAATGATAAAGCCTCCTACACAATATATAAATACCCCTTCCATACCTTCAAAAGATACACACAAAAATAATACATATCTCTAAAACACTCTCTATACAATACTTCTCTTCTATATTTTGTGAGAACAGTTTCCACTTCCATCTTTGTTGTGCTACAAATTTCGGAAGGAGGCGTTAACCCTGGAATCGGTGACCAAGGAACCCAAGGAGCACCTGTGTGGGGGTCTAACTGATTTAGGGCAGTGTCCTACACGGCGCCTCGATTAAGGTTTATTCTGATCAGTTTGTTCTTATTCTTTCACTTGGCTAATTCCACCGTTGGAACTCTTGGTCGATAGATTTCCGTAAATCCTATCTATTAGTCAATCTTAGTCGCTAGATATTATCGAGTGACCATGATGTTGAGATAAAATAAATCATCTGTTCCCACTTACCCGACGTAGAAGGGGTCATATTATGCCTACCGACGAAGAAGGGATTCATGGGAGGCTGATTTATAAAGACTATTCTCAATTTTTGGTTATACGAGGAAGACCCCATCAACTTATATTTATTCATATTAAGTGAACTAAAATCTAGCATATGCGTGAATGAATTAAATTAAGTGATGGCTTTGCAATTGACATGTGACATCTGTATTGTCACAGAAAACTAACGCGTAACCTCTACATGAGTCAGTTTTCAGGCATGTTATAGGTGGTTTGGTTTTAGGCGGAATATGATGCAAGCTATTATCGATGAAAGCATAAGATAAATGCGATAAACGTAAATAAAAGTCCTAGTGTGGCCTATCCTACCAAAATAAACATAAAACAACTTGGAATCCACCGTTGGACCCTAGAAGCTTGTCTTGATGTTCCATCTTGGTCCTTGCAGCGGGAGTGAGCATCCGGTCTCCGTCTTTGGTCTTCACAAAATTACTAATTTAAATTACAAATATAATCCTATTTACATTCTAATTTAAATGCAAAAGTAATTACATGGCAAAAACCCAAAACGGAGATTCAAGATCTCATAATTACAAGCAAGACTGTGTCCCATCATTACGGTAACATAATCAACTAAGGCCACACTAAGTTACAACCGTTTGCAAAAATAAATACGTTATTGAAAGCATTCACAAGGCATTCAACAAGACGATAAATAAAATGCATCAACTAAATAAAATTCATACATGACATAATACTGTTATTATGATTAATAAATTTTTACCAAACCACCTTACGGGATTAAAATTATGTGATTATACCGTTTTAATCACCCAATTTTAATGAATTTATAATCCTATTATCTTAAACCGTTTTAAAATAATATGTATCATACGAGGGTGAACCGTTTCACAAAATTAATAATATACTATTTCTGTATATAGTATATTACTAAAGGCCATGTGAAAATAAAACAGGTTATTTTCGAAAAATAAAAAACGAGTCTGTTACAGGAAAGTGGTCTACCGACCTCAACATGTGGTCGACCGACCTACTGACGAAAAAAAAAAATTTTTTTTTTTTTTAACAGCAGAATGGTCGACCGACCCAAGAAACAGGTCGACCAACCACAAAACACGAAACCGAGTTTCTGAAAACGATTTCTCACAAAAGATAAACTGTCGAAAACAGAAAACCTACGCGGGAGACGGACGACCGACCGCAACTAGGGGTCGACCGACCGACACAGCGGCAGAACACGCTTTTTCAAAATTTTAAATAAAAAACTTATGAAAAAACACAAAAGTAAAAATTTCATGGCATTGGCTCTGATACCACTTGTGGGGAATAAAGCATGTATTCGCCCTAAACTTGAAGGATTATAATGAAATTTACAGTTGTGAATATTGTCATAAGATAAATAAAAACATAAAAAGAATACAACCTTGGGTCCTTGCTTGAAAAGGCCTAAGAACAGGAATTAAAGTAAATTCCCTCCTATAACTTGCACCCAAGACTTTGTTTGAGATGATGCCGCGTGTGCTAGAAAATACTCTCCAATTGCCTTGCAATATGGGGAAAGCTATTGAGGTTTTAGATGTGAGATCTGAGTTTTGGGAGAAGAATGCTCTCAAAACCCTAATTGTGAGAATTATAAATCACCAGTGTCTGACATAAGGAGAAAGACTCTCCTTATGTAGCCATAGGGTCGGCCGAATGGTCTTTTGGTAAGGGTGGGCTTTTTCCACTCTTACCTTATTCCTTTGCGTGATTCGACCCATTTAGCTATAAGTTATTCGCGGGATTTTTATTATAAATCGTATACGTGTTATCAGATATTAATGTAGTCGATGTATTAATAATGGTCTGATAAAATTACGATATTGTATAATTACCCAAATTAATATAACTGTTTATATTAATACGCGAATATAATATTTAATTAAATATAACCGTTTATATTTAATTTACGAATTAATCATGTAATCCGTGTTAGCTAAAATTATTTAATCCGTATTAAATAATAATCTCAACATCTCATTGACTAATTTAATAGTCAATACCTCTGACTAACTGTTTAGTCGTATTCGGCATAAATGTGACTGTATTTTCATACCTTCACATCTCTCAAACGTGTCCTATAGGTGTGATGTATAGGGACCAGTTGACCACCGCCATCCGTATGACAATAACGTCAAACTTATCTAGCAAGCCAACCGTTATTGATAAACGTGGATCAACTGATAATAATACAAAAGTATGCCCTTGTGATCCTTTAAGAGATTTAGTAAGTCATTGTACTAACTGTCAAGGACACCAGCCCCAACATTCCTAACCCAGTACAAACAGACTACCACTTGTCCTTAAAACTACCCATCTCTCATTCATTATTTGAATTATTGGTCAAGTTAGGTTTTGGCGATTACATGAGTGCGTCGGGAGCAATAACGCTCTGATACCAACTGTAAAACCCCTCACGGCAGCAGAAATGTAAACACGCAAATGCATGAAAAATGCGCGGATTTAAAAATTTTATTTGACATGATTATAAATAACATGCAAGTGGAATTACGAACTAAAATGCGGAAAATAAAACAATACATAAGGTATTAAGTTGAGTACAACAAAACCAAACTGGGATAGCGTATCCCGAGAGTATAACAAAACAATAAGGTACGAGTCTAGCTACACGATACGTAAGTGTCATGTTGATGAATACATCGCTCGCTAGCTTTTAACGAAATCCCCATCCAAACAGCACAAACCTACATACATGAAAACATGTACGCCACAGTCAGTGGGAAGTGACTAGAGGTTCTCCCAGCCACTTATTGTCAATGAACACGTGAACATATACATATTACACACATTCGCGAGCTCCAACATAAACGATAATTATGAGAAGCATAAACATAAATCATCATATGACTACTATTGATAACCAAGTATCATGCATCCATAATCACAAACTCAAACATGCATACTCGACAACAAGTACATCAAACTAGAGCGGCAACCGCAATCCAACAAATACGTCACCAAGTAACGGGTCAACAATAGAGATTGGTCAACCAAGTGACTCGACTCTTAAAAGATAGGTCGACAATCGACTCACAGATGAGATAGGTCATCCAAGTGACTCAACTCCTTCAAGACAGGTCGACAATCGACTCGACTATATGACTATAGACATCCCCCAATCTCAGACTATCCAACCCCATGGTAGGACGACAACAATAGACTGTCCTAGTATAATCCTGGCCAGACTCTCAGGGCGTAAACAATTTACTGTCCCCGATTCGACAAATATCCCCAACTCAGGATACCCCCAAGACTCGAACTAGCAAGAACAAGGTATGCCCTAAGGCGCGCAGACAACCTGAAACCTGCCGGGAGGACCAATCCCCTACGGTCAACCAACAGCACAACGCGGTCTGGTGAGAACCCGAGTCCTACAGCAGCTCATAGCTTTCACATAAATCACATAATAGCATCTAAAAGATGTACGCATATTATTCCATTTTTAAGACTCCACTCAACTCTTAGCCAATTTCGGAAACTATTTGAGGTGAGAGCCAGTTTCCCTTCCGGTTGCCCGACCGGGAGTCTTTCTCCTCAAACCAATTTCCGAACCCGGTGTAAGAGCCGTCCAAACCCCTTGGACTTCAAACAAACTCGATTGGTAAATCGATATTCTCTGTCTATACATCTATTCAACACTAAGCCAACTTCGGAAACCATTTTGAGGCGAGAGCCGGTTTCCTTTCCGGTTACCCGGCCGGGGGGGTCTTTCTCCTCAAATCGATTATCGAGCCCGACATACGTGCCGCCCAATTTCTTGGACTTCAAACAAGCATACAATTCATATGAATAAAACCATCAAGCATTCAATACCAAGTATGGTTCTCAACATGTGATTCAAGAGAGCAAGTAATAAGAAGAATTTGAAACATTATAATGTAGGGTTTTTAGTTACTCATAAACTAAATATTTAGTCATACTAATCAAAATACTTTAATTAACATTTTAATTAACTTATTTATATGATCTTATGCATGCTTAATAATGCGGAAATAAGAGAGTTTTCGAACCCTTACTCACGGTCCGAATATATAGCAAGGATGATCCTCCTAGTACCCAACAAGAATACCTCCTTTGGATGCACCAAGACAATCCCTTAATGAACCGAAATCTTGTAGTTGCTAGACTAGAAATCGATTTCTCCTTAAACAATTCTAATCTCTCTAATTAGAATATCAATACTAATATTATAACTTATTATTATTAGTATTATTATTATTATCTCACAATAATAATATTTGAGGTTTTGTGTTGTATTAATTTTCTTACACTTAGAAAATTTCACAAGCATTAGGGATAGAATGAATTTGTGAGCATCTTACACATTTTAAAGAGTGATGCTTGGGTTGAGGTGAGGCCGGGTATTGGGAGAAGCAAGAGGGAACATTTCCTCTTTTCTAAGTTGTTAGGGTGGCTCTAGGTTAGTGTTCTCAAGGCATATGTCTAAACATAATGATTATAGTGTATTTAACACACTAATTAACCACACCACCATCTCCACCTAGCCGTCCCATTTAATCCATAAAATGGATTTTATTTTACAACTTTGTAAATAGTACAATTTATACAAAGTGTGACATCTTATGTGTCACTAAGTAATAAAAATTATGTTTTAGAACATTTAAAACATATAAATATTTATCTTATAAATATTGTACATAATCAAATAAATCACATTTATTAATTTACAAGTAATTCGAAATCACAATTGTAAAATGATATTTTATCGTCAATACGATTTACAACCTTTGTATTAAATTCAACCCGATTCATTCTAACAACGATATAATAAAATATCGTTCAACGTTTAACAATTGACACGTTTCAATTTTAAACATAAATCTTACAATAAGATTTAACCTCTGATTTCTCGATATACGAGTTTAAGGAATATGATAAAATCGTATCAATATACATTTGATCATTTTATCAATTAAGGGAATTGTCCTAAAGGTGTGACCTAAAGGGATCAACTGACCACCACCGTCATACGACAGTAATGTCAAACTCTAGCTAGCCAATCATTACCGATGATGGTCAGTTGACTAATATAAATCGTATCATCCCTTGCGCATTCTTGTCATGAGATTTAATTACGTGATCGCACTATTGTTGAGGACACATTTCCCAACAATCTCCCACTTGTCCTCGACAAGTGTGCGTCACCAATTCTCTTGTCCTATTACAATCTCCCACTCAATGCAAGGTGTCTCTCTGAGGTCGTACTTTGCATTTGATCATATCATGAGTGGTTTCCTCGATCTGGAGAATAACTGTCTGACCGGAATTATCTACCATAGATACCTTCCGAGCGTGGCCACGCATTTCCAGTTAACTTCTCCTCGAGTGTCCTTGAGATTTGAACAACCCTGACAAGGGGTGGACAATTTCTATCGCACTACTTCCTTCAACTAGTCACAGTCAGTCACAGCCTGAAGCAATCCCATTTGACTCCAGTTATGAAAAGTCATAGAGAATGGATCAAAGCTATGCCTAAACTGTACCATCTTGGGAGAGTAGTCTTTAGTCTAAGAATTGACTCACAAGAATACTATAGCAGCTCTTGCCACGACCCGGCTATTATAAAATTTCCAGAACTCTATAAGCGGTCACTTTGCCCGACAAAGTGTCTCTGGCAGTCTGTCTATGTGATCGACTAGTCATCACATATGACTCTATGGCACTTGAACTTGCCATCAATCGCCTCACATTCTAGTCGCTTTGAGATGTCACCTCGTGTAAGCGGCTAGGGGCTAGACTAAGTCAATCCAGTTCACTTATGGGGTTCAATATTGTCTCTCACAACCCATTTGGATTTTGACAAAGTATCTTTCATCTTGAGTTAATTATAACTCAAATGACATTGTCATGCAAAATAGTCAGTACTATTTCATTGCCTTTGATGCACGATCATCAATTTGTATTAGTGTTTTACGAATAAACCTTTTATTCATGATTGCAAAACTTACAAATTTTGGTCTCCTTCCGACTCATATTATCTCACATAATATGATCTTATTTGAGCACATATCTAGAACCCATTCTAGATCTTGAGGTTCCTTTCCTGAGGGAAGCTCCCACTGTTATCTTATAACTCGTGACGTATTGATATACTGGAGGGATTAAAAATCACTAGGAATTATCTACTCACTTATGTGCTGAAATCTATATTGTAGTTATTAGTGATTTCATCACTCTTACTATTTTCAAACATCTTGGCTATTTTGTCAAGGTTATTCATATCTAACCATTTTGATTTCTCATGGGCGACCTTTTATTATCAATATAATAAACCTTCCCGTAAAGCTCCATCATCGTATGATATAAGGTATTTGATCATCTAGAATTGAAAACCTCTTATTCTTTACACCTTAAAGAATCACCCATCCTCTCTAAATGGTAGGCTTAATTCTTTTAATGAACATCGCTCCCACTAAAATCAATATTACTCGATCTCTTAAATGAACCTTTCATTTCTCGCATGTAAATCTTTATTTATCACTTGAATCATTATTACTATCACTATCCCTATAGTGATCTATTTTTATTCAATCAATCATCACCCTCTTTTCATGTCTTCGTTTCCTCGAGACGAATATGACATGATTATTTCCTTATAACTACATTGAGAGAATTGAGATGATTTCTTCTCTTTTATCTTATAAATTTAGAAAAATCATTTATTTAGGAACCGGTCTTTCCTCCCGTATAGATAGATGATTTCTCCTCTATTATCTTATAATCTTTAAAAAATCATTATCTCAAGGAGCCGATATTCCTTCCGAATTCATACGGGCTTTCCCACGGAAACAATGAACATAAGGAACTTTCTTCGAGTGTCCTCCCGTAGTTTCTTCAGTGTCCTCTCGTAGTTTCTTCAATTCATTTATTTAGGGCTCTTCTTAAGACTCCCATGTAGGAATCTTCTCTAAGATCCTTTATTTTTATCATTGGTTTGCGAGCGAAATATTTTCTCCCACTCTATCCTTCTAACAATAACCTTTATTCGTATAAGGATAGATATTTCGATTAACCAATGCATATGAATGTTTGAAGTTTTATGGGTGTGATGAATACATTCTCATTTTCACTTAAAATGAAAATCTTATAATGAACTAATGTTGTCTCATTTTGATTGAAAGTATCTCATGGGGTGTAGTTCTCCGTTTTAATCAACACTTTGATTACATTATTTTGATCGTATCAATGTTTATTGTGTGATAAAATCACCATTATTCATGTTTAAACAAGGTATGCAATTTATTTGAGAAATCAAGACATTGATTAAGAACAAAAGTAGTGACTCGGGTTGAAAACCAAGTCACCAAATATCCAAAATTACAACCATTGTTTTAGGATTTTAATCCTTGTCTTACAAGAAAATAAATTGTTCCATAAATAAAATGCAAAATATGAAAGAAGACGATATGAAAATTAGAGCCTAGCTCTTCAAGTCTTCGATCAATTGGATGCTACCGTAGCCATCCAAGTAAGGAACCTCATGCTTCCTTCTCCTTGCCGTTATCATTATTAGGGGGTGGCCCTTTAAAACAATTAAAAAGGGTAAATATCAACACATTTGTATCACTATACATAAGTTGATAAATGACATGAATTATAAACGAGAATTATTACCTACGGCGGTTGCCTTCCCATTTTTGAGATCGCTTAAGTATTTGGGGAAATTACGCTTCCAATGACCGATCCTCGTGCAATAATGGCACTTGTCTTCGGATTTCGAAGACGAGGTGGAAGCGCCTTTCGTAAAGGTCTTTTCTTTGGTCGCTTTGGGCTTGAACGTTTTCTTGCCCTTGCCTTTAAAGGCATTCCTTTTGAAGTTTGTTTTCCCTTTCTTTTCGATGTTTAAAACATCCTTGGTGGAACTTTCATGAAGTCCCATGTCCCTTTCGGCTTGGACGAGCATCTTATGCAACTCATCCAACGTGGTCTCTTGGTTTCGCATATTAAAATTCACCCGGAATTGAGCATACGCTTTAACCTTATTGAGCGAGTGAAGAACTCGGTCAATTATGAGAGAGTCGGGAACATCAAGGTCTTGCGCTTTTAGAGTCTCCGCGAGCTCAACGAGTTTGAGCACATGAGAGCTTATCTTTTGTCCTTCCTTGAACGTTATGTCGAAGAAGGCGGAAGCCGCCTCATATTGGATCACCCTTGGAGTTTGCGAAAACATGGTCGCAAGCTTGGTGTATATCTCATACGATATGGTCAACTTAATCATACTCCTTTGGAGATCCGGCTCCATGGAGAAGATGAGCACATTTTTAAGAGCGGAGGACTCTTTCATGTAGGCTTCATAGGCCTCACGATTTTGGACCGATGAACGAGCGGTCGGAGCGGGAGGAGCGGCTTCGGATAGGTAACGACTCTTATCGTCACCTTGAGCGGCCAAAAGTAATTGCGCATCCCAATCCTTAAAATTGGAACCATGCTTATCGAATTTGCAACGGTCCATAAAAGACCGAAGCCATGAAACGTTAGTGAGAGGTGGAGCGTTGGTTGCCATTGACGATGTTGAAAATTAAACTACAATAAAATGAAGGAAATAAAACAACATCATTTTAAAATTCATAATTTAAACTAAAAACTTAAACAAGTTAATTATATTTACTTAATGATCTCTTACCCAATTAAGTAAACAATCCCGAGACCCAAACCCATACTAATCCGGGCACGGTGTAGCCGATTCAACCCGTATCGGTATAATTTGGTGGATTAACCCTTTAATCGGTTCTACCTTAGAACTCTCGGTCGACAATTTTCTAAAGATCGTCTTTAGCCCGAACTTTTTGCAACTACGGTTACGAATACCTTCGTTGAGATCAACCAAATTTCAAGGTGTAATCTTTATTACCCCACTTACCCAACGTGACAATTTTAGTACCCCGGTGTAGCCGAGCCTACGTTCTTGTGAAGAAGGGATTCATGGGTCCGTACTTTTCGGTAAGGCTAAGTCTCAATATTTATATGTAAGAGATCTAGTCAAATTACTATCTATCTCTGTTTAAGTGAACTAAGTCGGTGAATTATCGATAAAATAAATGACTAGGTCGACTAAATCGAAAAATGCATGAGACGATATATGACGATTTGGTTATGCATGCAAACATATAAAAGCAAAAATAAAAGCATAAAATAAACCCTAGTATGGCCTTTCCTAGAAAGATTTGATTCCTTATCATATACTTATCTAATGCAGAAGCCAAGCTGCTGACGTGGCATCACAGAATACAAGCTCCGTCCTACGTGGCGCGTTTTAAAGCATCCTAACATATTGTCCAATAAAATTTGAATATAATAGATTGCATTCCAATAAAAAGATTTGATTCCTTTTGCAAGCTTCATTGGTTGACGTGAATATGTATAACACCCAAAATAGAAATGGAATTAATAATTTGATTCCATTTGATTCCATTTGCATTAAATTAGTTGACTTGATTATGTATTTCAGTTAACAATTAATTTGACTCCATAAATTTCATAATTCTACAAGATTTTATTCCATTTGCATTAAGTTGGTTGACGTGATTATTATGCATTCCATAATTCTATACCTAATTTAATGACAAGATTGCATTCCATAAGAACTCAATTTCTCGATACTGAAAAGATTTGGAAACAATAATAATAATGCTAAAACAATAATAATCATGCACAAAATTTCCTAAAATAATAATAATAATAATAATAATAATATCCTACTAAAGATTTGATACACCAGATTTCCTAAAATGATAAGCATTTTATATTATTATTATTATTATTATCATTATTGTATATATATGAGTTACATATTTTAAAATGGTGCAATGGGTAATTATAAGTCTACTAATTCTATCGTAAATCTCGATCATCTTAATGAACAACTATATGATAGCTCATGTATACCGTCATACGGACATGTGTCATAAATAATTCGAAATTTATTTATACATATATAATTAATCAGCTATTGTTGATATTATTAATTATGGTATTCCTCTAAAGTTAAAAACAGACTATCGTAAATAATTAATTTATTTATCTCCAATATTATTAACTATATTCATCTAAAATTTAAAAAATAGACCCGTGAATTTCACGGGTTATAACCTAGTAAAGTACAAATTCGGAAACCAACTCCTTTGGTCCCTTGAACTTCACGAGGCACGCACTTCGAGGTAAACACCGTCTTGTCGGAACTCCTTTCCGAATGGCACCGTCTTCAAGGAACTCCGGAATTTACAAATATTACAATTTTTCTAGTCTACTTTATACATTATAAAATAGAAATAAATTACAATTGGGTGATACGAGATCACAAAATTACAACCCAATCGGTAACCCCTTACATTACGGGAAATACCGATTAAAAACTAAGGCCATACTAAGTAAATTACATAATTCCCAAAATTACGTAAATAAAATCATGACATTCATAATAAAATATGCAATGCTTATGAATATATGACTACCATGCAAATCCTAAGCCAAATCGTCCTATTTAAATAAATAGTCAACGTATACCTTGGTTTATGGAATCGCGTGTTTTAACGTTTAACAACACTATGCATAATATGAATCGGTATTCATCCTTAAGTTAATCATCCTAACTCATATAGGTTTCAAAATTTAGTCTTACTCAAACTTTGAACATGTCTTAACTTAACATATTTTAATATTGTTCGGTATTACTCGGTTTTAAGGGAAAAATAATATAAAAATCCAAAAGAGTCATAAAAATTTCGAAAAATTCAAAATTCAAATTTTGAAAATTCCAGAATGTTCTTAAAATTTCAGAACCTTAAAAAAAATTAGTATTTATACGGTTCTAACATTATTTCGAAAATGATACGTAAAAAGAGCATTTTAAGTCGGAAAATTCAATAATTAACTCCATAAATGCAAATAAAATACTAATAATATTTTTACACTTTCCAAAACACTTTAAGAACATAAAATGGACAGAAAATTAAATTACACACTGCCCAAGAGCCGAAATTTTTAATTACATGACTCTTTTAATTCAATTTTAAATGCAACTTTTAACAAATTAAAATTAAATCAAAACAGAAACTTTTGGCTCCCAAGAATAATTTCATGATGAACATATCATATATGACTAATATGGGTTAAATTTTCCGGCCATTTTAACAACTATTGCAACTTTTAACGATTTTCGTCATATATCGTACGATTTTAACCTTTAAAATTATTTCTCAAGCATAAAATAAGATAAAATCTCGAAATTTTTATACATGCTGGAAATAATATATATGACATCGTGTTAAATTTTTATGGCCAAATTCCAACTTAAACAATTAAAGTCGAAATAATGTCACTAATTACCCGATTTTTACATTAAAATTCTATAATATTGCAATATTTGAGATAAATTTCTGGAAAATTCAACATATATTTTAAATATTGCATGTGACATACTCATAAACGTTTTATAGTCAAATTCGTAATATAACTATTTTAACCCATTTTTATTCATCTTATTGCATTTTAACCCTTAAAATTCATATCACACGTTTTATAAGTCCATAATTTACGAAAATTCATATTCATAACATAGGATATACATGTGATAACATACTGAAAAATATCGGCCAGAAGCTTATTTTAACTATTTTTCCCAAAATAAGCGATTTTTAACCATTAAAACATATTAAAACCGAGATTTAATATACCAATGAACAATATTCATGCAAAATATATTCCAAATATTCTAAAACATTTTAGAAAACAGTAGGTATTCATGCTCAAATTATTTCGGCTATATCATATATCAAACGAAAAATTCAAATTTTATTTTGTTATCGTTATAACTCCGTAAAAACGTAAACGGAAAGCATGCAAACAACCTATTGCTCTGATACCAATTGTAGGGTTTTTAGTTACTCATAAACTAAATATTTAGTCATACTAATCAAAATACTTTAATTAACATTTTAATTAACTTATTTATATGATCTTATGCATGCTTAATAATGCGGAAATAAGAGAGTTTTCGAACCCTTACTCACGGTCCGAATATATAGCAAGGATGATCCTCCTAGTACCAACAAGAATACCTCCTTTGGATGCACCAAGACAATCCCTTAATGAACCGAAATCTTGTAGTTGCTAGACTAGAAATCGATTTCTCCTTAAACAATTCTAATCTCTCTAATTAGAATATCAATACTAATATTATAACTTATTATTATTAGTATTATGTTTAGCCCAAAAATCTCATCTCACCAATGGGCCCAAAAGATAAATAAATAAGCAGCCCACCACAAGAAGCAGACCAGAAGCAAACCAGACGAAGACCAGACGCAGACCAGACACAGACCAGAGCAGAAAAAGAGCTGTTGGAGAAAGGGAATGGGTCAAAACCCTAAAGGGATATTCCCCTATATTCCCTCCCACATTCCAGCACCAGAACAAATCAGTTGAACAAGTAACTCGCAACTATAAAAAGAAACTAGGGCATTCATTTTATTCATTCATGCATACGTTGTAACCTAGCCACTTACGCAAACACTTGTAATCCGTCTCAACAGCGAATATCTTCGATCATAGTAAAAATATTGGTGGGATTCCGTTCCCCCCGCGGTTGTTTCCCACATTGGGTTTTTCCGCGTCACCAAAAACTTCTTGTGTCACTCTTTATTTCTTTCGTTTTCTATATTTATTTTCTACGTAAAATCAGAATATTGGTTGACACTTTGACCCGCATCACAAAAACTCGACCCGGCAGAAATTTTACCAAAACAATTTGGCGCCCACCGTGGGGCATAGTGCGCATTCCAATATTTAAAATCGTTACCTCGTCACAACAAGCATGTCTGGGACCAAAGCTAACCAATCCAGCTCTCAGAGCATGCCAGCCCAGTCCAGTGGGATCAACCCTACTGTGTCCGTTGGTCTCACAGGACCACCCCTGGTCGTAAGTCAGACCACAGCCCCAAGGGTTGTGGTTCCATCTAGCAAACCTCCTCAGATTCCCAGATCACCTCCTGTGTCAGCTTCCCCAAGGCAGAGCAGAGAGAGCAGCCCCAGCAGAAGTGGAGAAGCCCAGATACCTGGAGTAGGCCAGCTGCCGCGGGTTTCCAGCCCAGATCCGATGCAGGTGGTGGTCCAGGGAATGAGTGCTCTGCAGGAAGCCATAGAGAGCCTAAAGAACGACAATCTGAACCTGAAAGAGCAGATCGCCGCAGTCACACGTCCAGAGCAGCCGTTCAGAATGTTGCAGCCAGGGCCTGGGCAGACCTTCAATCCCTTCGGGAGAGCAGGGTTGAACCGGCCAATTCCCCAGGAGATCTTCACCAGGCTGGATCTAGGTGTCACCACCCCGAGCAGTGACCCAGAGATACTGGATCTGGATTCGTCTGTGTTTGGAGCACCGCAGTCCAGACCAATTCAGCCTGCAGGTAATCCTACACCTTGTTTTCCCCCTGGGACTGATCCGTTGATTTTTTCAGGTACCCCTCCGCAGCCTACCATCGGGCGAACGCCAGAGATCTCAGTAGGAGCAGCACCCGTGAACCAGTCCAGCACTGGAGGGTGGCAAGGAGGAGCACCAGCGCAGTCAGCAGTTGGCTGGCATCTAGGACAAGGCTTCGGTTCATCCGTGGCAGCCAATCAACCAGCCGCCGGACCTTGGGGAGGAGCCCCTCCAGGCTTCTTCCCTCCGCCAGTCAACCCGATCTCAGGTCCCTGGGGAGGAGCCCCTCCAGGCGTCTTCCCTCTGCCAGTCAATCCATTCCCTGGAGCAGGCAGTCTCTCAGACCAGCGCTACCAGGAGTTGAAAGACATGATCACCAAGATACCTGGCATGCCAAGACCCATGGAGAAAGCTTCCCAGGACAGCTATGCAGATTCACCATTCATTGACAATATCGCCTTGATCAATGTGCCCAAGGGGTTTGTGTCACCAACCATGACACTATACGATGGTACGGCCGACCCCCTGGACCACGTCAATTAGTATAAGCAGAAAATGATGGTGGTGACTACAACCGGAGCACTTAAGGAGGCCCGTATGTGCAAGGGATTCGGATCAACCCTGTCCGGAGCAGCCCTGCACTGGTTCGTGGGATTGCCCAATCGCAGCATTTCTTCCTTTGCAGACCTGGTTAATGCCTTTAATCAGCAGTTTGCCAACATCATGAAACCAGAAAAGCAGACCAGCGATCTATACAGAATTGTTCAAGGATTCGAGGAAACAACTCGAGATTACCTCACCAGATTCAACAAAGAGAAGGTTGTTGTTTAGCCCAAAAATCCACTACTGGGCCCAGAAGATAAGTAAACAACCTAACGCCAGGAGCAGAGCAGGGGGAAAACAGATGCAGACCAGGCACAGCCCAGAGCAGAAAAAAGAGCTGTTAAAGGAAAGGGAATGGGTCAAAACCCTAAGAGGATATTCCCCTATATTCTCTCCCACATTTCAGCACCAAAAACCGAGTCAGTTGAGCAGCAATTCGCAACTATAAAAAGAAAGACTAGGTCATTTCTTAGTCATTCTGTTCACACATTGTAAATCTAATACTTACGCATTCACTTGTAATCATCATCAAGCGAAATCTTCGATCATAGTAGAAATATTGGTGGGATTCCGTTCCCCCCGCGGTTGTTTCCCTAAACAGGGTTTTTCCGCGTCACCAAAAATCTCTTGCGTCATTATTTTATCTCTTTAATTTTCGTATTCATTCTTCACGTAAATTCTTATATTGGTTGACACTTTGACCCACATCACAATATCACGACCCGGTAGAAATTTTACCAAAACAATTTGGCGCCCACCGTGGGGCATAGTGCGCATTCCAATATATAAAACCGTCATCTCGCCACAAAAACATGTCTGGGACCAGAGCTAACCCTTCCAGTTCCCAGAGCATGCCAGCCCAGTCCAGTGGGATCAACCCTACTGTATCCGCTGGACTCACAGGACCATCCCTGGTCGTGAGTCAGACCACAGCCTCCAAAGTTGTGGTTCCACCTAGCAAACCTCCTCAGGTTCCCAGATCACCCCCTGTGTCAGCTTCTCCAAGGAAGAGCAGAGAAAGCAGCCCCAGCAGAAGAGGAGAAACCCAGATGCCAGGAGCAGGCCAGCAGCCGTAGGCTCCCCGTACAGATCTGATGCAGATGGTGGTCCAGGGAATGAGTGCTCTACAGGAAGCCATAGAGGGCCTGAAGAAGGACAATCTGGACCTGAGAGAGCAGATCGCCGCAGTCGCACGTCCAGAGCAGCCGTTAACAATGTTGCAGCCAGGGCCTGGCCAGACCTTCAACCCCTTCGGGAGAGCCGGGCTGAACCGGCCAATTCCTCAGGAGATCGTCACCAGGCTGGATCTAGGTGTCACCACCCCGAGCAGTGGCCCAGAGATACTGGATCTGGACTCATCCGTGTTTGGAGCACCGCAGTCCAGACCAGTTCAGCCTGCAGGTAATCCTACACCTTGTTTTCCCCCTGGGACTGACCCTTTGATTTTTTCAGGTACCCCTCCGCAGCCTGCCATCGGACGAACGCCAGAGATCTCAGCAGGAGCAGCACCCGAGAACCAGCCCAGCGTTAGAGGATGGCAAGGAGGAGCACCAGCGCAGTCAGCAGTAGGCTGGTATCCAGGACCAGGCTTCAGTTCATTCGTAGCAACCAATCAACCAGCTGCAGGTCCTTGGGGAGGAGCCCCTCCAGGCTTCTTCCCTCCGCCAGTCAACCCGACCTCAGGTCCCTGGGGAGGAGCCCCTCCAGGCTCCCTCCCTCCGCCAGTCAATCCATTCCCTGGAGTAGGCAGTCTCTCAGACCAGCGCTACCAGGAGCTGAAAGACATGATCACCACGATACCTGGCATGCCAAGGCCCATGGAGAAAGCTTCCCAGGACAGCTATGCAGATTCACCATTCATCGACAACATTGCCCTGATCAATGTGCCCAAGGGGTTTGTGCCACCAACCATGACACTATATGATGGTACGGCCGACCCTCTGGACCACATAAATCAGTATATGCAGAAAATGATGGTGGTAACCGCAACCGGAGCACTTAAGGAGGCTTGCATGTGCAAAGGATTTGGGTCAACCCTATCTGGAGCAGCCCTGCACTGGTTTGTGGGATTGCCCAATCGCAGCATCTCCTCCTTTGCAGATCTGGTTAATGCTTTTAATCAGGAGTTTGCTAGCAGCATGAGACCAGAAAAGCAGACCAGTGATCTATACAGAATTGTTCAAGGATTCGAGGAGACCACTCGAGATTACCTCACCAGGTTCAACAAGGAAAAGGTTGACATCCCGCATTGTGATGTACCCACTGCCATTGAAGCCTTCCGCAGGGGGGCTACATCACGATTCAGACCTGTACAAGCAATTGACAATGCACCCATGCACTGCCTTTGCTGATGTACAGGCCCAGGCACTTGCAGCCATGAGGCTGGAAGAAGACGCTGCCTCCAGAAGAAGTACCTACGACACAGAACCTGTGTCTAGGAAAGCACCAGTAGAAAAAAGGAATGAAAGATCAAAGCCCTACAGCAAGCCAGTGAGCAAAGTATCCGAGAGCACCGGTGGGAAAAATGATGCAGATCCACCTCCGAAGGTCAGTGAGTATGGTTTTACCACCGGAGTAGCTGGCTTGCTAAAAGCCCTGAAAGAGCTCAAAGGAGTCAGATGGCCAAAGAAGAGAGAGGAGCGGCTCAACGACCGCCGTGATGCTAGCAAAAAATGTGAATTTCATGATGACATAGGTCACACCACGGACGAATGTTACACCCTCAGAAAGGAGGTCCGATTCCAGTATGACCGAGGCAACTTGGACCATCTGCTCCCAGAGAAGTCCACCAGAGTCAACGCAGCCAGCCAGGTGCAGCCTTCACCAGCTCCTCCCTGCAATAGAATGGTCAATGTCATTACTGGAGGATCAGAGCTGTGTGGGCTCACCTACTCAGCAGCCAAAAGACGTGTAACTGCAGCAAAGGGAGACAAGCCAGAATCATCATGCAGAATAGCAAGGCAGGACCTCCCAGCAGTGACCTTTGACGAAACAGACGCAGAAGCTGTACCGGAGCAGCATCATGATGCCCTGATTATCACATTGAACATTGGAAATTGTGAGGTCAGGAAGGTCATGGTAGACACAGGCAGCTCCGTCAACCTACTAATGCTGGAAGCACTAAAGAGTATGGGATTTGACGAGAAGGACCTGACAAAGAAAGTTATTCCCCTGGTCGGATTCAGTGGAGAAACAGCGCATACCCTGGGGGAAATCACCATCCCCACCTACGCCGGGGGGCTGAACAAACAGGTAAGGTACTTAGTTATTAATGGTCCATCTACTTACAATGTTATTCTTGGCAGGCCCTGGATCCACGAAATGCGAGCAATCCCGTCAACGTATCACCAGTGCCTGAAGTTTCCTACGCCGTGGGGAGTTCAGGAGATACGGGGAGACCAGGAGGAGGCCAAGGATTGTTACAAAGTAGCTCTCAAAAGGACCACCAAACCACCAGCTGCCAGGGCATAGCAACTACAGCAACTGCACATCCAGGAGGAATACATCGAGCCCCAGCAGGCAGAAATCGATGAGGTCCACCTGGATGAGCAGCACCCAGAAAGGACAGTGTACATAGGCTCAGAGTGCTCTGGAGATCTACGTCAGCAGCTCCTCCAGCTGCTCCGAAAGAACACGGACTGCTTTGCCTGGTCCCACAAGGATATGATTGGCATAGACCCAGAAATCATAACACACAAACTCAGCATAGATCCAGGATTCAGACCAGTACAGCAGAGGCGCAGGAAATTCACAGCAGAAAGACATCAGATCATAAACCAGGAAGTGGACAACCTTCTAGAAGCAGGAAAGATCAGGGAAGTCAGGTACCCTGAGTGGCTATCTAATGTAGTGGTGGTACCAAAAAAGAACGGCAAGTGGAGGGTCTGCGTGGATTTCACAGACCTGAATAAGGCCTGCCCCAAGGACCCATTCCCCTTGCCACACATAGATGCTATGGTCGACGCCACTGCAGGCCACGAAATGTTGACTTTCCTAGATGCCTGGAGTGGGTATAACCAGATCAAAATGGACCCGGCAGACCAGGAAAAGACAGCATTCAGGTCCGAAAGAGGCATCTACTGCTACAACGTAATGCCCTTCGGCCTTAAGAATGCTGGTTCCACATACCAGCGGCTCGTCAATATGATGTTCAAAGATCAGATAGGACGCAATATGGAAGTCTACATAGATGACATGGTGGTCAAATCCAAGCAATCAGCAGACCACACCCAGCACCTGGAGGAAACATTCAACACCCTCCGGAAGTACAAAATGAAGTTAAATCCAGCTAAGTGTACCTTCGGAGTTTCAAGTGGGAAATTCCTAGGGTATATGGTAACACAGAGGGGGATAGAAGCCATCACAGAACAGATCAAAGCAGTTCTGCAGCTGGAATCACCCCAGAAACCAAAAGATGTGCAGCGTCTGACGGGAAGAGTAGCAGCCCTGAGCAGGTTTATCTCCAGATCCTCAGACCGGTGCAGATTATTCTATGATATCCTTAGAAAAAGCCAGAAGTTTGATTGGACACCAGAGCACGAAAAAGCATTCCAGGAACTAAAGCAGTACCTGAGCAGCCCACCCCTGCTATCCAAGCCAGAGCAGGGGGAGGTCCTGCTCCTGTACCTCTCAGTAACCGAAGCAGCAGTAAGTGCAGTTCTAGTCTGACAGCACGAAGGATCTCAGCACCCGGTGTACTACGTCAGCAAGTCATTACTGCCGCCAGAAGCAAGGTATACCTCACTGGAGAAACTAGTATTGGCATTGGTCACAGCATCCTATAAGCTGCGTCTAGACCTGTCAAACAGGTCGAACGGGCGGGTTGCGGGTCGGGTAGATACGGGTTCGGGTAAATACGGGTCGGGTGTATTTCGGGTCGGGTAAAATACGGGTCAAGTCTATACGGGTTCCGGGTCGGGTTCGGGTAAAAATACGGGTCAATCAACATCTTTTCCTCGCATTTTTTAAAACATATTTTATATCGTAATTCCTACCCTTTATATGTTTTTATCCTTTTGCTCGTCTTAGTTAACTTAATTGTCACCATTTTTGCCCTCACTACCAACATCACCATCGTTATCATCATCATCATTCTTACTAACTCGTTAAGTACGATAATGAGACTCAAATAAGTTAACAATGATGACGTGACATGTGATCTGAGGTGATGACGTGGAAGTGTTGACGCGAAGTGCGGCTCAGTTCGACGTAATACGGTGAAAGTGACGGTATGACATATATTTTGAGGTGATGATATGACATGCTGTCCTTGGCAATTATGTGGAATGAGGTGTAAGTGATAGTGTGGCACACATTTCGATGCAGTGACGTGACATGTGGTCCATCGAAATAATGAGGTGACAATGCTAACGTGGAATGTAACTTGACGTACTATACTAAAAGTGACGACGTGACACACACTTCGATGTGATGACGTGGCATGTGGTTCGAGGTGATGAGTTGGCGCTGCCGACGTGGAATGCAATTCGACGTACTACGGTGAAAGTGACGGTGTGACACACACTTTGAGGTGATGACGTGGCATGTTGTTTGAGGTGATGACGTGGCATGTTGTTTGAGATGATGACGTGACATACCGCATATATATACATATTTTTCCTCAAAAATTTATAAGTCATCAATACTTATTTGACATTGTATATTTTAAAAACGATATATTGTCTTGACCCAACGGTCAACCCGCTGCGGGTCGGGTTTTGACCCGCTGTTTACGGGTCAAAACGGGTTCGGGTATCTTTCGGGTTCGGGTTGAAAAAACCGGGTCATTTACGGGTTATTTACGGGTCGGGTTACGGTCGGTTTTCGGGTCGGGTCAGGTTTTGACAGGTCTAGCTGCGTCCATACTTCGAGTCTCATACCATCTCAGTGGTTACCAATCACCCACTCAAGGCGGTTATGAGAAAGCCAGAATTATCAGGACGAATGGCTAAGTGGTCTGTGCACCTCAGTGGATATGACCTCCAGTTTGAACCACGCACAGCCATAAAGTCACAAGCCCTCGCAGACTTCGTCTCCGATTTCAGCCCAGCACTCCAGACCCAAGCAGAGCAGGAAATCCTGCACCTACACCAGGGTGTCAAACCAGGCACCTGGGAGTTACGAGTAGATGGAGCTTCAAACGCCAGAGGGTCCGGAGTTGGGTTGATCCTACGATCGCCAGAAGGGGATCTAATCACCCAGGCAGTCCGATGTGAGTTCAAGACCACAAATAATGTGGCTGAGTATGAAGCCCTAGTCCTGGGACTGCATCTAGCCCTGGACATGGGAATTGACCATGTCAATGTATACATTGATTCACAACTAATTGTGAACCATGTCAACGGAACATACGAAGCAAGAGACCCCACAATGGCGGCCTACTTATGTGTAGCAAAGGAGTTAATCAGCAGATTCGTGGAATTCTACATCCAGCAAGTACCCAGAGAGCAGAACGCAGAAGCGGATGCACTGGCAACTCTAGGCTCAACCTTCAAACCAGCCGACGTAGCCAGTATTCCAATAACCCATGTCCTCAGACCAGCCATTCCTGGACCAGATTCGGACCAGGAGGAGCTACCTATCTGCAGCAACAACCCAGACCAGGAGTCAGAACAAGACTGGCGAAAGTCATACCTGGACTGGTTGCAGCAGGATATCCAGCCCAGCAGTAAGAAAGAAGCACGCAGTTTCAGAATGAAGGCCTCCAGATTCCTACTAATTGATGGAATCCTGTTCCGGAAATCATTAGCAGGACCATATCTGCGATGCTTGGACCAGACTGAGGCACAGACAGTCTTACATGACCTCCACAGCGGGGACTGTGGAAATCATGCAGGGGGAAGAAGCCTGTCCAATAGAGCCCTCAGAATGGGATACTTCTGGCCCACAATGCGCAAGGATGCGAAGGAGTATGCAAGGAAATGTAACGCCTGTCAAAGGCACGCATCTGTCAATCACCAACCAGCAGAGCCTCTGCACCCGATCATATCCCCATGGCCTTTTATGAAGTGGGGGATGGATATTGTGGGACCCCTCCCCAGAGCACCAGGAAACAAGCTATAAATGCTTGCCATGACAGATTACTTTTCTAAGTGGATCGAAGCAGAATCGTTCACCCAGACCACCGAAGCACAGGTCATCTCTTTTATTAAGCGCAATATATTCACCAGATTTGGCATACCTTCAGAAATAATATGTGACAATGGTTCCCAATTCATTGGGAAGAAAACCAAGGCTTTCTGTGCTGAGTGGAATGTATCACTCCAGAAATCTACCCCCAGGAACCCCCAGTCCAATGGACAAGCTGAGTCTAGTAATAAAATCATCATTGAGAATCTGAAAAAGAAACTACAAGAAATGGGAGGGAAATGGGCAGAGGAACTTCCTCTGGTCCTGTGGGCTGACAGAACTACTCCGAAAGTAGCAACAGGTCAGACCCCCTTCAGCCTTGTCTTCGGAGCAGAAGCGGTAATTCCCTCTGAGGTCAAAGTCCCAACCCACAGGTACGGGCGTATAACTGAGGACCAGAACCAAGTGGAATTGGCCAGTAGCCTGGACACTGTTGATGAACTCAGGACCAGTGCCTACGTCAGAATGGCCTCGTACAAGAAGATGGTGGCTCGAAGCTACAACAAGAATGTCAGGATCAGAACCCTGCAAGTAGGAGACCTGGTCCTGAGAAAGGTGTTCCAAAACACCAAAAACCGACAAGCCGGAAAATTTGCCTACAACTGGGAAGGTCCATACCAAATCGAGAGCATAGTTGGTAATGGGGCCTACAGGCTAATGACAATGGAAGGGGAAATGATACCCAGATCATGGAATATACTTCACTTAAAAAAGTATATTGTCTAAGGGTGCCTCCACCAGACCAGAGCAGCTCCCTTAGACTCAGGTTCTATTCTGTATAAAGTTTACTCTGGTTCAGCCTAAAATTTTGTTTTGCCTTTATATTTTTTATATAAACCTGAGTTTAGAATAATATCTTGCCTTATATTTTTTAAGTTTAGTAATCTAAGTCTTGTAATTTCAAACCTTAGTATATTTTCAAATTTTTAGGAGAAATTTCACTACTTATTTTCTGGACCAGAATTTACTTATCCTAATGGACTGACCTAAAGAGGAAATCTGCACTGATCGCAGGAGAACCTAAGTTAAGCCTGGCACCCCAGTATAGGGATGGGTATACAAAACACCAGGCCAGCACACCAAAACAGCGATGGCCAAAACACAAACGAAACATGCATGTACAAAAGAGAAAACGCCAGAAAAACGGCAGAAAGCAACAAGATAAGAGCAAAACCCCATACAACGGGGGTCATACGATTAAAAGAAAGGCTGCCCAAAGCAGCCCCAAAACAGCATTGTTTTACTGGTCCACCCGGACCAGCAGCAAAAAATTACAACAGCTAAGCCCACGCAGGGGCATCCAAAGTTCAAAAACAAAATATTAACGCCCATACTAGGGCCCAGCAGATAAATTTTTAAAGACCTACTCATCAGGAGTAGGCCCAGCAGCAGCTACATCAGCATCGGTGGGGTCAGAGGTCACCTCCTCTCCAACGTCTTGGGACCCCACCCCATCTTCTTCCTCATCATCGTCAGAAATCAGGTCCATGTTTAAACCCTCGGGAAAGTCAGAAGCAAAGGCCTTCTCCAAAGCTGCTAAGTCCCAGGTAGTATGGCTACCCTCCTGGAACTCCCGAACACACTTCACCCGGGTCTCAGCAGCAGTATAAGCAACAGCTTCAATCAACGCCCTCTGCAGACCAGCCTTCTTCTGCTCCAGAGCCTCCACCTTCAGCACCAGGTCCGCCTCTGAAGTCAAGGCCCTCTCCAGCTTAGAGTGAGTCGTGGCTAGCTGGTTCTGAGAAGCCTCCTCCTGAGCTTTGAGCATCTCCTGTCCCTTAGCCACTTCCTGGCGAGAACGCTCAACAGCCTGCCGCAGACTTTCCCTCAAGGTCTCCTCCAATCTTAACTTCTCTGATAACTCCCGCTCCTTCTTCGCCAGGGCCTCCTGCATCCTCTCCACCTCCTGCCTCCTCCTCAGAGCCTCAGATTGAGCTGCCTTCGAGCAATGGAGTTCAGCCAGCAAGGCCTCACTCTGTCGTTTAGCACAAAGTGACAGCTCCAGAACCTGAACGTCCAGACCAGGTCAGGGAAAACAAAAGAAAGAAAAGAGAAGAGAAAGGGGAAGGAAAAAGGAAGGTTACCTCAAAGGAAACCTCCGCAGTACGCCTGATCAAGTCCTTGAAAGGACGAGTTTCCATAATAGAGGCAGAGGCGGGGAAAAGTAGTGAGTCCAAAGTAGGCCAGAGATGGGTCCTGGACCCACAAAAGTCCGCTGGGAGCTCCAGGCGCAAAGAAGAAGAGGAGGATAAACCTTCTCCAGAAGGAGGCAGAGGCAGCTGCTCCAAAACTGGCTTGTAACCAGGAGTAGGAATGGAGGGAGGAATCTTGAGAGGAGAAGGATCAACATAGGGAGCCTCAGCAACAGGTTCCTGGACCAGATCAACGGTATCAACTTCAATAGGGGCAGCCTTGGACCCGGCTCCAGCAGAGCTCCCCTCCACAACGTCCATTTTTGTCTTCTTCGAGGACCCCGCGTCCCCAGAAGCCAACCTCTTTCTGTGCAGCTGCATCACCCTGCTCACATCTACTCTGGGCTTGCCTGAAAAGGTGACTGCAGAAATCAGAGTAGAATTAACGCAGAACCACCCAAAGAAAACAAAGAACACCAAAAATACCGTACCCTCCTTCTTCACCACCAGAACAGCAGCATCCCGGACCAATTTGGAGAACGTCCTCTCCTCGGGAGGAAGGTCCAGGAGCTTGGCCTTGGAAGCAGGAGGATCAGCAGAGTCAGGAAACTTAGCCAAGCTGCGACCTGCAGAGACTAACAAACCGTCAGAAACAAACGAAGAAGCAATAAAGTAAGAAAAATCGAAGGAATGCTAAAGCAAAAAACCAGTACCTTCCACGGGCTGCCATGCAGAGAAAATATAGTCAGGAGAGGAAGGCAATGTGTCAATCTTGACGAAGATAAAACGGGTAAACCACTTACTATCATCCGGAGTGGTGGAAAAAATAATGGCAGAAGGCATATTATCATGACTACGAATTGTGCACTGCGAATGACCCAGAGAACGAGGAGCGAACCACTGCCCCAAGTCAGCCACACCAATGTTCAGCCCCCGTTCACGGTTCAGAGCACAAATACTGAGCAAGATTCTCCATGCATGAGGAGCAATCTGACACATAGCAAGTTTAGTTAACTTCAGAAAATCTACAATCAAGTCAGGAAAAGGAAACCTGAGACCCAGACGGAAGGGATACTCATAGAGACAAGTCCATCCCTCCCTCTCAAAATCGGCCTTCTCGCCGGCAAGAGGAAAGTGATAGACCACCCCCTCCGGGAATCCGAAACGAAGCTTAATGAAAGAAGCATGAGATTCGTTGAAAGAAGAGTCGCATAAGTGCTTAGCCGCAAGCAACTTCTGCGACGGAAAAGGACCAGAATAGTCCCCCGAAGCAGAACTAGACCCAGAGGATCCCTCAGGAGCAGGAGTATTGGAAGGAGTAGCGGAAGGAGACCCAAAAGCAGACATAACGAAAGAAGTGGTAAAAGGTTTTTACTGAGAGAAGGAAAGCAAGAAAAAGCAAGAAAGAGTGGGAAAGCAAGTAAAAGGAAGTAAACTTTGGAGATGGTAAAAGTGAAAAAACCCGATGAGAGGTAATTTATAGGGGAAAGGAACGGTTAAAAGAAAGAGTAAAATTTGAATTCAAAAGTTGAAAGTAAATGCAAGTGGGAAATTGAAATAGTTGAGGGGACATACCATCAATAGGCGGTTGAAAAAGTAGCCTAGTGGGCAGCCCACGTAAGCATCGTCAGCAAAACCTCAACTACCCGAGTAAATTCCAGAAACCAGGTTGGGAACAGGAAAATTCCAGCCCAATTAAAGCCGAAATAAGGCTGAAATTTGGGGGAAATTGTTTAGCCCAAAAATCCACTACAGGGCCCAGAAGATAAGTAAACAACCTAACGCCAGGAGCAAAGCAGGGGGAAAGCAGATGCAGACCAGGCACAGCCCAGAGCAGAAAAAAGAGCTGTTAAAGGAAAGGGAATGGGTCAAAACCCTAAGAGGATATTCCCCTATATTCTCTCCCACATTTCAGCACCAAAAACCGAGTCAGTTGAGCAGCAATTCGCAGCTATAAAAAGAAAGACTAGGTCATTTCTTAGTCATTCTGTTCACACATTGTAAATCTAATACTTACGCATTCACTTGTAATCATCATCAAGCGAAATCTTCGATCATAGTAGAAATATTGGTGGGATTCCGTTCCCCCCGCGGTTGTTTCCCTAAACAGGGTTTTTCCGCGTCACCAAAAATCTCTTGCGTCATTATTTTATCTCTTTAATTTTCGTATTCATTCTTCACGTAAATTCTTATATTGGTTGACACTTTGACCCACATCACAATATCACGACCCGGTAGAAATTTTACCAAAACAGTTGTCATTCCGCATTGTGATGTACCCACTGCCATCGAAGCTTTCCGCAGGGGGTTACATCACGATTCAGACCTGTACAAGCAGTTGACAATGCACCCATGCACTGCCTTTGCTGATGTACAGGCCCAGGCAGTCGCAGCCATGAGGCTGGAAGAAGACGCTGCCTCCAGAAGAAGTACCTATGACACAGAGCCTGTGTCTAGGAAAGCACCAGTAGAAAAAAGGAGTGAGAGGTCAAAGCCCTACAGCAAGCCAGTGAGCAAAGTATCCGAGAGCACCGGTGGTAAAAATGATGCAGATCCACCTCCGAAGGTCAGCGAGTATGGCTTCACCACCGGGATGGCTGGTTTGCTGAAGGCCTTGAAAGAACTCAAGGGAGTCAGATGGCCAAAGAAGAAAGAGGAGCGGCCCAATGACCGCCGTGATGCTATCAAAAAATGTGAATTTCATGATGACATAGGTCATACCACGGACGAATGTTATACCCTCGAAAAGGAGGTCCGATTCCAGTATGACCGAGGCAACTTGGACCATCTGCTTCCAGAGAAATCCACCAGAGTCAACGCAGCCAGCCAGGTGCAGCCTTCACCAGCTCCTCCCTGCAACAGAATTGTCAATGTCATTACTGGAGGATCAGAGCTGTGTGGGCTCACCTACTCGGCAGCCAAAAGACGAGTAACTGCAGCTAAGGGAGACAAGCCAGAATCATCATGCAGAATAGCAAGGCAGGACCTCCCAGCGGTGACTTTTGACGAGACAGATGCAGAAGCTGTACCAGAGCAGCACCATGATGCCCTGATCATCACACTGAACACCGGCAATTGTGAGGTCAGGAAGGTCATGGTGGACACAGGCAGCTCCGTCAACCTGCTAATGCTGGATGCACTAAAAAGCATGGGATTTGACGAGAAGGTCCTGACAAAGAAAGCTATTCCTCTGGTCGGATTCAGTGGAGAAACAGCGCATACTCAGGGGGAAATCACCATCCCCACCTACGCCGGAGGGCTGAATAAACAGGTAAGATACCTAGTTATTGATGGTCCATCTACTTACAATGTTATTCTTGGCAGGCCCTGGATCCACGAAATGCGAGCAATCCCGTCAACGTATCACCAGTGCCTGAAATTCCCTACACCATGGGGAGTCCAGGAGATACGGGGAGACCAGGAGGAGGCCAAGGATTGCTACAGAGTAGCTCTCAAAAGGACCACCAGACCACCAGCCGCCAGAGCATAGCAACTACAGCAACTGCACATCCAGGAGGAGTACATCGAGCCCCAGCAGGCAGAAATCGATGAGGTCCGCCTGGATGAGCAGCACCCAGAGAGGACCGTGTTCGTAGGCTCAGAGTGCTCCGGAGATCTGCGCCAGCAGCTCCTCCAACTGCTCCGAAAGAACGTGGACTGCTTTGGCTGGTCCCACAAAGACATGATTGGCATAGACCCAGAGATCATAACACACAAGCTCAGCATAGATCCAGGATTCAGACCAGTGCAGCAGAGACGCAGGAAATTCGCAGCAGAAAGACACCAGATCATAAACCAGGAGGTGGATAACCTTCTGGAGGCAGGAAAGATCAGGGAAGTCAACTACCCAAAGTGGCTATCCAATGTAGTGGTGGTACCAAAAAAGAATGGCAAGTGGAGGGTTTGCGTGGATTTCACAGACCTGAATAAGGCCTGCCCCAAGGACCCATTCCCCTTGCCACACATAGATGCTATGGTAGACGCCACTGTAGGCCACGAAATGTTGACTTTCCTAGACGCCTGGAGCGGGTACAACCAGATCAAAATGGACCCGGCAGACCAGGAGAAGACATCATTCAGATCCGAAAGAGGCATCTACTGCTACAACGTAATGCCCTTCGGTCTTAAGAATGCTGGTTCCACATACCAGCGGCTCGTCAATATGATGTTCAAAGACCAGATAGGACGCAATATGGAAGTATACATAGACGATATGGTGGTCAAATCCAAGCAATCGGCGGACCACACCCAGCACCTGGAGGAAACATTCACCACCCTCCGGAAGTACAAGATGAAGTTAAATCCAGCTAAGTGTACCTTTGGAGTTTCCAGTGGGAAATTCCTGGGGTATATGGTAACACAGAGGGGGATAGAAGCCAGCACAGAACAGATCAAAGCAGTTCTGCAGCTGGAATCACCCCAGAAGCCCAAAGATGTGCAGCGCCTGACGGGAAGAGTAGCAGCCCTGAGCAGGTTTATCTCCAGATCCTCAAACCGGTGCAGATTATTCTATGATATTCTTAGAAAAAGCCAGAAGTTTGATTGGACACCAGAGCACGAAAAGGCATTTCAAGAATTAAAGCAGTAGCTGCGCAGCCCACCCCTGTTATCCAAGCCAGAGCAGGGGGAGGTCCTGCTCCAGTACCTCTCAGTAACCGAAGCAGCAGTAAGTGCAGTTCTGGTCCGACAGCACGAAGGGGCCCAGCACCCGGTGTACTACGTCAGCAAATCATTACTGCCAGCAGAAGCAAGGTATACCTCACTTGAGAAACTAGTATTGGCATTGGTCACAGCATCCTATAAGCTGCGTCCGTACTTTGAGTCTCATACCATCTCAGTGGTTACCAATCACCCACTCAAGACGGTTATGAGAAAGCCAGAATTATCAGGACGAATGGCTAAGTGGTCTGTGCACCTCAGTGGATACGATCTCCAGTTTGAACCACGCACAGCCATAAAGTCACAAGCCCTCGCAGACTTCGTCTCCGACTTCAGCCCAGCACTCCAGGCCCAGGCAGAGCAGGAAATCCTGCATCTACACCAAGGAGCCAAACCAGGTACTTGGGAGCTACGAGTAGATGGGGCATCAAACGCCAGAGGGTCAGGAGTTGGGTTGATCCTTAGATCATCAGAGGGTGACCTGATCACCCAAGCAGTTCGATGTGAGTTCAAAACTACCAACAACGTAGCTGAGTATGAAGCCCTGGTCCTAGGACTACAATTAGCCCTGGACATGGGGATCAGCCGCATCAATGTATACAGTGATTCGCAACTAATTGTGAATCACGTCAATGGAGCATATGAAGCAAGAGACCCCACAATGGCGGCCTACTTGTGTGTGGCAAAAGAGCTAATCGGCAAGTTCGCGGAGTTCAGCATCCAGCAGGTACCTCGGGAGCAGAACGCAGAGGCAGATGCACTGGCAACCCTAGGCTCAACCTTCAAACCAGCCGACGTAGCCAGTATTCTAATCACCCATGTCCTCAAACCAGCCATTCCTGGACCAGATTCGGACCAGGAGGAGCTACCTGTCTGCAGCAACAACCCAGACCAGGAGCCAGAACAGGACTGGCGAAAGCCATACTTGGACTGGTTGCAACATGATATTCAGCCCAGCAGTAAGAAAGAGGCACGCAGTTTCAGGATGAAGGCTTCCAGATTCCTACTGATTGATGGAATCCTGTTCCGAAAATCGTTAGCAGGGCCATATCTGCGATGCCTGGACCAGACCGAGGCGCAGACAGTCTTGCATGACCTCCACAGCGGAGACTGTGGAAATCATGCAGGGGGAAGAAGCCTGTCCAATAGAGCCCTCAGAATGGGGTACTTTTGGCCTACAATGCGCAAGGATGCAAGGGAGTATGCAAGGAAATGCGACGCCTGTCAAAGGCACGCATCTGTCAGCCATCAACCAGCAGAACCCCTGCACCCGGTCATATCCCCATGGCCTTTTATGAAGTGGGGGATGGACATTGTGGGACCTCTCCCCAGAGCACCGGGAAACAAAATGTACATGCTGGCCATGACAGACTACTTCTCTAAATGGATCGAAGCAGAATAATTCACCCAGACCACCGAAGCACAGGTCATCTCTTTTATTAAGCGCAATATATTCACTAGATTTGGCATACCCTCAGAAATAATATGTGATAACGGTTCCCAATTCATTGGGAAGAAAACCGAGGCTTTCTGCGCTGGGTGGAACGTATCACTCCAGAAGTCTACCCCCAGAAATCCCTAGTCCAACGGACAAGCTGAGTCCAGTAATAAGATCATTATTGAGAATATGAAAAAGAAACTACAAGAAATGGGAGGGAAATGGGCAGAGGAGCTCCCTCTGGTCCTGTGGGCTGACAGAATTACTCCGAAAGTAGCAACAGGTCAGACCCCCTTCTGGCTTGTCTTCGGAGCAGAAGCGGTAATTCCTTCTGAGGTCAAAATCCCAACCCACAGGTACGGGTGTACAACTGAGGACCAGAACCAAGTAGAAATGGCAAGTAGCCTGGACACTGTTGATGAACTCAGGACCAGTATCTACGTCAGAATGGCCTCATACAAGCAGATGGTGGCTCGGAGCTACAACAAAAATGTCCGGATCAGAACCCTGCAGGTAGGAGATCTGGTCCTGAGAAAGGTGTTCCAGAACACCAAAAACCGACAAGCTGGAAAGTTTGCTTACAACTGGGAGGGCCCATACCAAGTGGAGAGCATAGTTTGTAATGGGGCCTACAGGCTAATGACAATGGAAGGGGAAATGATACCCAGATCATGGAATATACTTCACTTAAAAAAGTATATCATCTAGAGGTGCCTCCACCAGACCAGAGCAGCTCCCTTAGACTTCAGGTTCTACTCTGTATAAAGTTTACTCTGGTTCAGCTTAAAAAATTTTGTCTTGCCTTTATATTTTTTATAAGCTTAAGTTTAGAATGTCATCTTACCCATATATTTTGAAAGAAAAAAACCTAAGTTTAGTAGTTTAGGCCTTATAATTTCAAACCTTAACGTGTTTTCAATTTTCAAGTCTTTAAAAGGAAAAATTTCATCATTTATTTTCTGGACCAGAATTTGCTTATCCTAGTAGACTGACCTAAAGAGGAAATCTGCACTGATTGCAGGAGAACCTAAGTCAAGCCTGGCACCCCAGTATAGGGATGGGTACATAAAACACCAGGCCAGCACACCAAAACAGCGATGGCCAAAAAACAAACGAAACATGCATGCACAAAGGAAAAAACGCCAGAAAAAACGGCAGAAAGCAACAAGATAAGAAAGTCCCACACAACGGGGACATACGATTAAAAGCTGCTCAAAGCAGCTCAAGACAAAATTGTTTTCGCTGGTCCACCCGGACCAGCAGCAGAATTGTTTTCGCTGGTCCACCCGGACCAGCAGCAAAAAGTTACAACCATTAAGCCAACGCAGGGGCATCCAAAGTTCAAAAAAAATTAAAACGCCCATATCAGGGCCAAGCAGATAAATTTTAAACCTACTCGTCAGGAGTAGGCGCAGCAGCAGCAACATCAGCATTGGTGGGGTCAGAGGTCACCTCCCCTTCAACATCATGGGACCCCACCTCGCCTTCTTCCCCGTCATCATCAGAGATCAGGTCCATGTTCAACCCCTCGGGAAAGTCAGAAGCGAAGGCCTTCTCCAAAGCAGCTAAGTCCCAGGTGGTGTGGTTACCCTCCTGGAACTCCCGGACACACTTCACCCGGGTCTCAGCAGCAGTATAAGCAACAGCTTCAATTAACGCCCTCTGCAGACCAGCCTTCTTTTGCTCCAGGGCCTCCACCTTCAGCACCAGATCCGCCTCTGAAGTCAAGGCTTTCCAGCTTAGAGTGAGCCGTGGCTAGCTGGTTCTGAGAAGCCTCCTCCTGAGCTTTGAGCATCTCCTGACCCTTAGCCACATCGTGGCGAGAACGCTCAACAGCCTGCCGCAAACTTTCCCTCAAGGTCTCCTCCAAGCTCAGCTTCTCCGATAACTCTCGCTCCTTCTTCGCCAGGGCCTCCTACATCCTCTCCACCTCCTGTCTCCTCCTCAGAGCCTCAGATTGAGCCGCCTTCGTACAGTGAAGTTCAGCCAACAAGGCCTCACTCTGTCGCTTGGCACAAAGTGACAGCTCCAGAACCTGGAAATCCAGACCAGGTCAGGAAAGACAAAAAGAAAAGAAAAAGAAAAGGAAAAAGGGAAAGAAGAAGGGTTACCTCAAAGGAAACCTCCGCAGTACGTCTGATCAAATCCTTGAAAGGGCGAGTTTCCATAATAGAGGCAGAGGCGGGGAAAAGCAGTGAGTCCAAGGCAGGCCAGAGATTAGTCCTAGACCCACCAAAATTCACTGGGAGGTCCAGGCGCAGAGCAGGAGAAGATGAACCTTCTCCAGAAGATGGCAGAGGCAGCTGCTCCAGTACTGGCTTATAACCAGGAGTAGGAATGGTGGGAGGAATCTTGAGAGGAGAAGGCTCAATATAGGGAGCCTCAGGAACAGGTTCCTGCACCAGATCAACAGTGTCAACTTCGATAGGGGCAGCCTTGGACCCGGCTCCAGCAGAGCTCCCCTCAACAACGTCCATTTTCGTCTTCTTTGAGGACCCCGCGTCCCCAGAAGCCAACCTCTTCCTACGTAGCTGCATCACCCTGCTTACGTCAACTCTGGGCTTGCCTGAAAAGGTGACAGCAGAAATCAGAGCAGACTAAACGCAGATCCACCCAAGGAAAACAAAAAAACATCGAAAATACCGTACCCTCCTTCTTCACCACCAGAACAACAGCATCCCGGACCAGCTTGGAGAACGTCCTCTCCTCGGCAGGAAGGTCCAGGAGTTTGGCCTTGGAAGTAGGGGGATCAGCGGAATCAGGAAGCTTAGCCAAGCTACGCCCTGCGGAAACTAACAAGCTATCAGAAACAGACAAAAACAATAAAGCAAAGAAAATCAAACGCCAGAGCAAAGCCAGTACCTTCCACAGCCTGCCACTTGGAAAAAATATAGTCTGGAGAATGAGGAAGGGTGTCAATCTTGACAAAAATAAAGCGGGTAAACCACTTACTATCATCTGGAGTAGTGGAAAAGATAATGGCAGAAGGCATATTGTCATGGCTACGAATGGTACACTGAGAATGACCCAGAGAACGAGGGGTGAACCACTGCCCCAAGTCCGCCAAACCAATGTTCAGCCCTCGTTCACGGTTCAAAGCACAAATACTGAGTAAGATCCTCCATGCATGCGGAGCAATCTGGCACATAGCCAGCTTGGTTAACTTCAGAAAATCGATGATCAAATCAGGAAAAGGAAATCTGAGACCCAGACGGAAAGGATATTCATAGAGACAAGTCCATCCTTCCCTCTCAAAATCGGCCTTCTCGCCAGCAAGAGGGAAGTGATAGACCACCCCATCCGGAAATCCGAATCGAAGCTTGATAAAAGAGGCATGGGACTCGTTGAAAGAAGAGTCGCATAGGTGCTTAGCCGCAAGTAACCTCTGCGACGGGAAAGGACCAGAATAGTCCCCCGAAGCAGGGGTAGACCCAGAAGATCCAGCAGGAGCAGGAGTAGTGGAGGGAGTAGCGGAAGAAGACCCAGGAGCAGACATGATGGATTATTAAAGAGAAACGGTAAAAAGGTTTTTACAGCGGAGAAAGAAAGTAAGAAAGACAAGAAGATGGTAAAGAAAGTAAGAGAGAAAGTGAATTTTTTGAAAGTGGTAAAAGTGAAGCAACACGGTTAAAAGGGTATTTATAAGGGAAGCAAGTGGATGAAATTTGAAAGTAAATTCAAATTTGAAAGGTGAAAGGTTAAAGTAAAAGAAGTAGTAAACATTGAGGGGACAAGCAGTTAATGCGAGTGGGACAAGTGGGACAGGAAAATGCGGCTATAGGCGGTTGCATCAATTCCTCAACAACCCACATAACTCCATAATTCTCAGAGGCAGAATAAAATTCCAGCCCAAATTGAAAAGCCAACCCGGGCTGAAATTTGGGGGAAATTGTTTAGCCCAAAAATCTCATCTCACCAATGGGCCCAAAAGATAAATAAATAAGCAGCCCACCACAAGAAGCAGACCAGAAGCAAACCAGACGAAGACCAGACGCAAACCAGACACAGACCAGAGCAGAAAAAGAGCTGTTGGAGAAAGGGAATGGGTCAAAACCCTAAAGGGATATTCCCTCCCACATTCCAGCACCAGAACAAATCAGTTGAACAAGTAACTCGCAGCTATAAAAAGAAACTAGGGCATTCATTTTATTCATTCATGCATACGTTGTAACCTAGCCACTTACGCAAACACTT
Source organism: Silene conica (assembly GCA_029255685.2). Classification (NCBI taxonomy): domain Eukaryota; kingdom Viridiplantae; phylum Streptophyta; class Magnoliopsida; order Caryophyllales; family Caryophyllaceae; genus Silene; species Silene conica. The sequence goes on from CM055313.2 coordinate 57,655,278, forward strand.
GTAATCCGTCTCAACAGCGAATATCTTCGATCATATAAAAATATTGGTGGGATTCCGTTCCCCCCGCGGTTGTTTCCCACATTGGGTTTTTCCGCGTCACCAAAAACTTCTTGTGTCACTCTTTATTTCTTTCGTTTTCTATATTTATTTTCTACGTAAAATCCGAATATTGGTTGACACTTTGACCCGCATCACAAAAACTCGACCCGGTAGAAATTTTACCAAAACATATTATTATTATTATCTCACAATAATAATATTTGAGGTTTTGTGTTGTATTAATTTTCTTACACTTAGAAAATTTCACAAGCATTAGGGATAGAATGAATTTGTGAGCATCTTACACATTTTAAAGAGTGATGCTTGGGTTGAGGTGAGGCCGGGTATGGGGAGAAGCAAGAGGGAACATTTCCTCTTTTCTAAGTTGCTAGGGTGGCTCTAGGTTAGTGTTCTCAAGGCATATGTCTAAACATAATGATTATAGTGTATTTAACACACTAATTAACCACACCACCATCTCCACCTAGCCGTCCCATTTAATCCATAAAATGGATTTTATTTTACAACTTTGTAAATAGTACAATTTATACAAAGTGTGACATCTTATGTGTCACTAAGTAATAAAAATTATGTTTTAGAACATTTAAAACATATAAATATTTATCTTATAAATATTTTACATAATCAAATAAATCACATTTATTAATTTACAAGTAATTCGAAATCACAATTGTAAAATGATATTTTATCGTCAATACGATTTACAACCTTTGTATTAAATTCAACCCGATTCATTCTAACAACGATATAATAAAATATCGTTCAACGTTTAACAATTGACACGTTTCAATTTTGAACATAAATCTTACAATAAGATTTAACCTCTGATTTCTCGATATACGAGTTTAAGGAATATGATCAAATCGTATCAATATACATTTGATCATTTTATCAATTAAGGGAATTGTCCTAATGGTGTGACCTAAAGGGATCAACTGACCACCACCGTCATACGACAGTAATGTCAAACTCTAGCTAGCCAATCATTACCGATTAATGTTGGTCAGTGGACTAATATAAATCGTATCATCCCTTGCGCATTCTTGTCATGAGATTTAATTACGTGATCGCACTATTGTTGAGGACACATTTCCCAACATATAAAACTCAAGCTCATATATTAACAGAGTGAAATAGTAACATAAATTCAATAAGAAGTGTCTTATAAAATTCCAACGGTTAAATATATGAAAGCAAGCTTACAAACTTTCTAGAATACATATTCGATATGTTTTCGACTCACGTGATATTTTATTTAGCGATAAATCAACGGATAGCTTTTTATTATCAAGCATGCAATTAAAAAACATAAGATGAACATATGTTTGATTAACGAATCTCATATTAAATAATTATACCTCTCAAACTAAGTATTTTTTTATCATGTAACATCACTCGAAACATGCTAAAACAAACGGATAACAATTATCCAAAACAGCCCGCAAACGAGCAACAAACACGCCTACAAAGCCCATGGGCACAGCCTGCGCATGGCCACGACGCAACCTGCGCAGGTTGGGCGCAACCTGCGCATAGGCACGGGAACCATTTTGCCTACGCGAGATCCTGCAATTCTTTCTATACTTCGACACATTGTTTTGCACTTCTATGAGACTATTCTAAGCATGAAGAAACTATCATAAGCAGCACGTAAACCCAACAATCCAAAGGGTATATAACATATGAAATCTACAAACCGCAATGAATTGATTACTAGCACCAATCATAAATTAAACAAGCCATTAAAGCATCATGATGAACATTTCTGAAATTGTGACGGATACTCATTACCCATTAATATCTTCATATTCTTCACACATTAATCTACACAACAATCTAAACATTCAACCCAACTATGAACAAACAACTAAATTCATTCATACTTCATACTCCACCATCAATGAACACAACAACATAATTTCATCAATCAACATCTCAAAATCAGATTATACCCATTCCTATCATAAATATCATGTCAATTTCAGAAATTAATCTACCCACAACATATTCATACTAAAATCATCATCCATTAACACATAACACCAAGAAAAAACTCATGTCTACTCAATTTAAGACAAAAGTCAAGTTTCCTCATCAAAGTCTACTTTTAAGCTATTTCTTCCCTCAAATCTTCAAGCAAATAAGAGTCCTCTTCCGGGTCTTCAAGATTAACCCCTTAAAGAAAATAAGTTAAACAACACATACTTCGAAATTACCTGAAACAGGCCGAAAATTACCCTTGAATGAATCGAGAAATTGAAAAGATAGAAACGTCGGGAAAGGTGTAAGGAGCGCGATGGCGAAAGAATTTTCGCGTTAGGCTTTGAAACAAAGTCGGAGTGATGAATTTGTGAAAGATGTGTTTATGACATTTTAGACGAAGCTTGGGGGTTAAGGTGAAATGTTGAGGATGAGTTGTGAGGAAGATGGGTGGAAGTTTCCCTTTCTCTTTTCTTTTATGCACAACTAATGAGTCGGGTTTTTAAGTGGAACGGAGTTGAGTCGGATTTTTAATGTGAAGCGATGCCAAGTGGTGTTTCATTCTAAGGATTGATTTTCCTTAAAATATAGCATGAACTATTTTTCTTAAAATAAATTTTCGAAATCAATTAAAATAAAAAGATAAATTTCCGAAATCAATTTAAATTATTAAAGTATGTATTCCGAAATACGAGATGTTACAATCACCCACCTTTCAAAAAGTTTCGTTCTCGAAACTTGAAAACAGAGAGTAAAGAATTGCAACAGACAATGCTAACAACCAAAATGTTTAACGGGATTTCAAAACTCAAAACTTAGATTTCCTTCAAAGATTTCGAAATAACTTCCAAGGCACAAGTCTTTGGCAAGGGGAGTTGGGGTTCTCGTTACGTATTCAAGAACTTGACGTTCCAATCCAAAGGCAAGTCCACGGTCAAGTAAATTCAAATTCTAAATTGATCAGGCGTCAATGGGCATAGTACAGGTTATCAGGCGTCTCCGATAACGAGTTCTAACGGCAAATCAACGCTGAAATCAATCAAAGCCGTAAAATGTTCACTTTCTTTAAACCAGACCTTCCAAAATAAACTTTTATTTCCAAAATTTTCGAAATGAGTAAAGTTTGAAAAAATTTAACTAACAACCGAAAGGAAAGGCAATCTAGAGAAGTTAGGAAGCACAGATTATCACGAGCTACTAGTTTTCAACTGGCCTATATGTACACTAGGTTATGTATAAAGCCATAAACAAGAACGTACCAATAGTCGGATTAGGGTAAACTCCAGTGTCAGCTCGACTTTACACAGCTTCGGTCCCACTTGACTCGGTCTCTAGATCGGCGGTGACAGCTCTGTCGATGGCGACGCTCTTCTCAGGACATTAGAAGGAGTGATGTCCGGGCTTCTAGTAGGTATAGCACGAGTAAGGTTGGTCGTGGCAGTCAATTCCAGGGTGGCGTGCCTCTTTGCAACGACGAAATGTGACAGTAGTATCAACGGTGTCAGCTCTAGCACTGTCGCTGGTCTTCTTCTGAGGGCAGTCACAGATGAGGTGTCCAGGCTCTCTGCACAGGTAACAGACACGCAGCCTACATACACAACGCACGCCTAGGGAAAGGTCTCGACGACACCGATAGCACTTTGGGTTCTTACTGTCAGAAGGCATAGTCGTAGGAGGTTGCTCAACAGGGCGATGACGCTTTCCTCTCCCAGAGTGAGAGGAGGAGGGAAGGCAACTGAGAGGCCTTTTGCCTCGCTAGCTCTGGGACGGTGGATGGAGAGAAGGTTGAGCTCCGTATCCTTCGTAGAAGATTTGATAGGGGTCATCGGCTCGCAAGACGTTGTAGTAGGTCTGCATGCAAGAAGTTGGGACGCCACTTTCCATGCTTCTGGTGTCAGCATTAAGCTTACTCCTAAAGAGGTACGCCTTGTCCTCTTCATTCTCAACCAACTGTGGAACGAAGTGAGCTAGCTTCTCGAACTAGTTAGTGAAGGTCTGAACTGAAAAGGTTCCCTGGCGAAGGTCCATAAACTCTGTCATCTTCTGTTGGCGTAGACTTATGGGGTAAAACCTCCGTTGTAGGTCCATTTCTAAGACTCCACTCAACTCTTAGCCTATTTCAGAAACTATTTGAGGTGAGAGTCGGTTTCCCTTCCGGTTGCCCGGCCGGGGGTCTTTCTCCTCAAACCAATTTCCCAATCCGGTGTAAGAGTCGTCCAAACCTCTTGGACTTCAAACAAACTCAATTGGTAAATCGATATTCCTTTTCTATACATCCATTCAACACTTAACCAACTTCGGAAACCATTTTGAGGCGAGAGCCGGTTTCCCTTTCGGTTACCCGGCCGGAGGGGGTCTTTTTCCTCTAACCGATTACCGAACCCTACATATGTGCCGCCCAATTTCTTGGACTTCAAACAAGCATACAATTCATATGAATAAAACAATCAAGCATTCAATACCAAGTATGGTTCTCAACATGTGATTCAAGAGAGCAAGTAATAAGAAGCATTTGATACATTATAAAACTCATTCTCATATATTACAAAGTGAAATAGTAACAGAAATTCAATAAGAAGTGTCATATAAAATTCCAACGGTTACATATATGAAAGCAAGCTTACAAACTTCCTAGAATAAATATTCGATATGTTTACGACTCATTAGATATTTTATTTAGCGATAAATCAACGGATAGCTTTTTATTATCAAGCATGCGAATAAATAACATAAGATGAACGTAATTTTGATAAACTAATCTCAAATTAAATAATTATACCTCTCAAACTAAGTATTTTTATATATAACATCACTCGAAACATGCTAAAACAAACGGGTAACAATTACCCAAAACAGCCCGTAAACGAGCAACGAACACGCCTACAACGCCCATGGGCACAGCCTGCGCATGGCTAGGCGCAGCCTGTGCATGGCCACAGCGCAGCCTGCGCAGGTTTGGCGCAGCCTGCGCATAGACACGGGCACCATTTTGCCTACGCGACATCCTGCAATTCTTTCTATACTTCGACACATTGTTTTGCACTTCTATGAGACTATTCGTCTAAGCATGAAGAAACTATCCTAAGCAGCATGTAAACCCAACAATCCAAAGGGTATATAACATATGAAATCTACAAACCACAATGAATTGATTACTGGCACCAATCATGAATTAAACAAGTCATTGAAGCATTATGATGAACATTTCTGAAATTGTGACGGATACTCATTACCCATTAATAATCTTCATATTCTTCACAAATTAATCAACATAACAATCTTTAAATTCAACCCAACTATGAACAAACAACTAAATTCATTCATATTTCATAAATTCCACCATCAATGAACCCAATAACTTAATTGAATCAATCAACATCCCAAAATCAGATTATACCCATGCCTATCATAAATATCATGTGAATTTAAGAAATTAATCTACCCACAACATATTCGTACTAAAATCATCATCCATTAACACATAACACCAAAAAAAAACTCATGTCTACTCAATTTAAGACAAAAGTCGAGTTTCCTAATCAAAGTCACCTTTTAAGCTATTTCTTCCCTCAAATCTTCAATCAAATAAGAGTCCTCTTCCGGGTCTTCAATATTAGCCCCTTAAAAAAAGAAAACAAGTTAAACAACACATATTTCGAAATTACCTAAAACAGGCCGAAATTACCCTTGAACGAATCGAGAAATTGAAAAGATGGAAACGTCGGGAAAGGTGTAAGGAGCGCGATGGCGAAAGAATTACCGCGTTTGGCTTTGAAACGAAGTCGGCGTGATGAATTTTGTGAAAGATGTGTTTATGACATTTTAGAGGAAGCTTGGGGGTTCATGTGAAATGTTGAGGATGAGTTGTGAGGAAGATGGGTGGAAGGGTCCCATTCTCTTTTCTTTTATGCACAACTAATGAGTCGGATTTTTAAGTGGAACGGAGTTGAGTCGGCTTTTTAATATGAAGCGATGCCAAGTGATGATTCATTCTAAGGATTGATTTTCCTTAAAATATAACTTGAACTATTTTTCTTAAAATAAATTTCCGAAATCAATTAAAATAAAAAGATAAATTTCCGAAATCAATTTAAATTATTAAAATATGGATTTCGAAAATACGGGATGTTATAAAAACATGTTCGATATTCAACCTTCTTACATCAACTTGGTCAAAAGGAACATGTACCAGGGTGTAGCTGGGGAAGATCCGAGGAAGCACATGGAGATTTTCACGGATTAATGCTCTACTATTCCTACTTCGCAGACGGTCACACAGGATAGGGTAAAGGAAGTCATGTTTCCTTTTTCCTTATTCGAGGGAGCCCGGGAATGGTTTAGGGACTTGGATCAGGAAGCAGCTGGTGTAACAGATTGGGAGTCCTTAGCGCTTGCATTTTACAAGAAGTATTACCCATTTCAAAAGACTAATGCACTCCGATCTCAGATCACGAACTTCAAGCAACATGATATGGAAAACCTCTATGAAGCTTGGACCCATTTCAAGAAGATAGTGAGGGCTTGTCCTCATCATGGTTTCCAGCCTTGGTTCATCAACAACCAATTCTACAATGGATTGTTTGATGACCACCGAGCCATCTTTGACGCAGTGTCAAAAGGACGGATCAAAATAAGGAGACCGATGATGACAAGGGTTGGGGTATCATTGAGGGGATGGCTAATCACTGTGCCAAATATGGTAATCCGAGGAGCGGAACGAGAACTGTGGCTAACATCAATACTGATGGTGTGGAAGCCAAGTTGGATAAATTAGCTGCCAGATTCGACCAGTGGGATAAGCAAGCCGAGGGAGGGCAACAAACCGTTCACCTTTTGCAAAGGGGTGAAAATTTAACGTGTCAAAGATGTGGTGTGCCGGGACATTCCGCTATTGAGTGTCTCGCGGAAAAGGAACAAGTCTTTTCTTTCTAGCAATTCCGGCAAGGAGGAGGCTTCTATAACCAGAACAACGTTCACCCCAACTTGAGGTGGACAAATCAGAATGTTTTGAACCCAACTCCACCACCACAACAAAGCTATGTCCCCCCTCACCGCAATCAACAAATTCAAGCTTAAGATAGAGTATCCCTTTTGTAACATCCCGCATTTTCGTAAATTATATTTTAAGGGTTTTAATTTATTTTACGGAATAAAATAATATTTTAATATAAATTGATAAGTTATTCTTAAAATCTTCCGTTAAAGATCCGTCTTAAGAAATAACCTTAAACCCTTAAGATGTAATAACTTGGAAAGTTAAATCCGATTCATAAAACCCGTTCACATCTTGAAACCCGTTTCATTTAACGGAAAGGACTACTTAAACCCTAAACCCAATTCATTATGTCGACATCCTTCATTTCACAAAAATAAGAACACTGATACTTTTCATTCTCATTTCTCCTTCAACTTTTCAATCCTTAAATCGATTTTCAGAGATCATCCGTATTCCGAATCAAGGTATGTTATACATTTCTGAAATCCTCGCGAAATTTCCAAGTCATCCGTCTCTTTCAATTTCAGTTTCGTTCAACTTGAAAAAGGGACTGTTTTTGGTGAATTCCGTTTCTAGCTTCTAATAATCGTTTTTCATGTTGTAGGAGAGGGTTTAGAAGAACCCGAGGTGGTTAGAGTCGTGATTGAAGAGGAGCTAGGAGCATAATCGCTTTAGAGGTGACGATAATGAGAAACTCGGCCTTTATTTGTGATATTAGCATGTTTCATGGTTTTGATGATGAAAGTTTCTGATTTTGTACATTGTGGTTGTTGTTTAGACATAGAATCATGCTAGGAACACATGAGTATGAAATATATATGCTTGGTTTGTGTTTACATGTTCATAAGTTCATATTTCAGTTTTTCTATCTTTGCGACGGATACTAATTGTGATCAAATTACGACCTAATTGTTGAGTTTATGACTTGCTTATACTTCCTACATGTTGTATAATTGCTGGGTAGTAGATGGTTGTTGCAATTTTGGAGTTTGGGTATCGATTTCTTAAGGATTTTTGTTTACTGTGTAACGCGATTTTTCTACTCAGTGACTCTGAGCCGGTCGACCGGCTGGCCGCCGGTCGACCGGCTGGGAGTGTTTGTTGTTGTTTTTGCGCATTTTGGAAATCAAATAAATGGGGTGCCCAGCCGGTAGGCCGGCTGCCTGCTGACCGGCTAGGAGCCCTTCTTTAGTAGTTTGTGTAAGGAAGGAAAGGAGGAAATGGGTTCCCCAGCCGGTAGGCCGGCTGCCTGCCGACCGGCTGAGGGCCCTTGTACATTGTTTTTAGTTTGCAGAGTTGTAACGAGAGAGGGGTTGCCAGACGGTCAGCCGGATGCCTGCCACTGACCGGCTGAGAGCCATGTTCATCTTAAATAGCTTATATGTAAAACCCCTCGCGAAAGCGGAAATATAAACATACAAAAGTACCAAAAATGCAGCGGAATTAAAACTTTTTGAAATAAACAACATGCGAGAAGTCTTAAACTGAAACGGAAACTGAAACTGAAATAAAACCAAAATACACAAGTAACAGTCCTAAGTATCAAAAACAAATATATACATCAGCCTTGGATGGAACATCCCTACAGGCACCAAAAACAAATGTGTCGAAAGTCTAAGAGTCTAGCTAGGCGATATAAGGTAAGTCATATGATGACAACAGGATCATCACTCGCTAGCCCTCTCGTGAACCCATCTCCAACCTGCATGTACCTACATACATGAAAACATGTACGCCGCAATCAGTGGGGAGTGACTAGAGTTCTCCTAGCCACCTTTTGTGACAACACGTAACACATAAAACAATACAGAATACTCCAACATATATCAACATGTGAAGCATAAACATCTCATCAATTGATCTCATACTATCATGCAAACTCTAGTGCACGGCTCTCAACCAACTTCATAAACCGTTAGGAAGGAGAGCCGGTTTCCCTACTGGTTACCCAGTCGGGGGGTCTTTCAATCCAACTATTTATGAAACCGAACTAAGAGTCACCCAATGCCTTGGATGATCGAACCACAACTCAAACAAACATTGATTTACTCATCATTATTCATATCCATATCTGACACGTACCAACTCAAGGCAAGCAGATAAATTCAGCAAGTAAAAGGTTCAGGGGTCAACTTAAGACATAACCTAAACCAATCAATCAGCAAGTGTAAAGGTTCAGCGGTCAACTTAAGACATAACCTAAACACCAAAACATTCAGCAAGCAAGGACTCGGAGGCCAACTTAAGGCATGTTCCAACGCGATCACTATCACACATGTCTGGACTCAGAGGCCAGCTTAAGGCATGTCCCAGACACGACAAACATACACATATAGGGCTCAGAGGCCAGCTTAAGGCATATCCCCATAGATGACAAACAACTCACTTATTAAGTTCAGAGGCCAGCTTAAGGCATAACTTAATACGCATCAATACAATATCAACCAAAGCCTATGAACTAATCTATAGTTCTACTTTTCTTAACTTCTAATCAACACTTAATTGACCCCGGGAACTAAGTTGAGGGAGGGCCGGTTTCCCTTTCGGTTACCCGACCGGGGGGTCTCTATCCTTACTCCATTCCCGAACCCAATATAATGTTGCCCATCCTCCGGGGACCTCAAATACATATCACAGGTATACAAAACGAGTTTCAATCAAAACCGATTAACCGTTTGAAAGTTACGAAAGAATTACGATTTAAAAATCCAAAATTAACTTACAGGGGTCCCCAGCCGGTCGGCAGGCAGCCGGTCGGCCGGCTGGTGACCTCCTCAGCCTTCCCTTCCTTTTTCCAAAACAAACAACACAAGGACTCCCAGCCGCTCGGCAGGCAGCCGGTCGGCCGGCTGGGAACCCCATTCCCTAGCCTTTGCTATTTCTTAAACCAACCCACACGTACTCCCAGCCGGCTGGCAGGCGGCCGGTCTGCCGGCTGGGCTCCCATCTACCTATAGTTTTCGCAAAAACATGCACGACACAAGGGACTACCAGCCGGTCGGCAGGCAGCCGGTCGGCCGGCTGGCAGTCCAAGGCCAAATTCTCAAAATACGAAAAACACATAAACGCACTCTCAGCCGGTCGAATGGCGGTCGGTCGGTCGACCGGCTCAGAGAGCCTGTAACGAAAATCGCACTTTTCCAATCCTTTTCAAACTTCACAAATCGACCTATAAACTTCAATAATCACTACAAGTATGATTTGCCCAACATTATAAACATCAAATATCACTATCCTAACAGCATACAAATCCCATAACAATCCTAAAATGATTATATCGAGTATCCGTCGCAAAATGTGAAAAACTGAAAATAGCATATGAACATGTAACAACATCACAAAACATGGATTTCTCACATAGGAACAATCCTAGGCATGCTTCTAAGTTCAATAAACATAATCCTTTGAACAAAATCAGAAACAATAAGGAGAATCACAACAAAAGTGCTAATATACACATAAAGGCCGAGTTATCTCATTATCGTCACCTTTCAAGAGATTCCGGCTAAAGATCCTCCTCAACCAAGTAGCTATCGACCTCTGGATCGTCTAAGCCCACTCCTACAAACAAAGAAAACGGATTAAAGGACTCAAAACGGAGTTTAAGGGAAAACAGCCCCATTTTCAAGGTTAAGGATTTACAAAAAGAAAGTGATAGATGGCTTGGAAATCGAATGAGGATTTCAAAAATGTTATTGTTACCTCGATTTGGTTAACGGATGATGAAGAAAAGCTCAAAAGAAGATGTTAACAATGGAGGTTTTTGTGAGGATTTGTTTTACAGTGAAATGAGTTGAAGGAGGAAGCATTATGTCGACTAAAGGGGTTTGTGGGGGTTTTATGGACTGTCCTTTCCAAGTAAATAAAATGGGTCGGACACTTGAACGGATATTTAAGATACGAGTTTAAGTTTACCAAGTTTGTATTCGTCTTAAGGACTTAAGGTTCTTAAGACGGATCTTACTAATTAAATTAAAACCTTTCACAATAAATTATTAAAGTATTATTTTATTACTTAAAATAATTTAAAACGCTTAAATTAGATTTTACGAAAATACGGGATGTTACATTATAACTTTTAATCGGTTAATTGGTTTCCTTTGAGATTCGTACCGTGTGCCTTGCATGTGTGTTTGAGGTTCCCGGAGGATGGGCGACACTATATTGGGTTCGGGAATGGAGAGAGGATAGAGACCCCCTGGTCGGGTAACCGAAAGGGAAACCGGCTCTCCCTCAACTTAGTTCCCGAGATCAATTAAGTGTTGGTTAGAAGTATAAAAGATAAGAACTAAAGGTTTAGTTAACGTAGTTGGATGATATTGTAGTGATTCGTGTTAAGTTATGCGTTAAGATGTCGCCTCTGAACTTAATACGTAGATTGTTTGTCATATATAGGGGTATGCGTTGAGATATCGCCTCTGAGCCCTATATGTGTATGTTTGTCATGTATGGGGGTATGCGTTGAGATGTCGCCTCTGAGCCCTATACGTGTATGGTTGTCGTGTCTGGGGTATGCATTGAGATGTCGCCTCTGAGCCCAGACATGTTTGAGTGATCGCGTCGGAACATGCCTTAAGTTGGCCTCTGAGTCTGACGAGTAGAGCAGCTGCACAACGGGGCAGTCAAGTTGTAACACCTTACCCGGAGTGCAGATGTTGATGCTAGAACATGCCTTAAGCTGACCTCTGAGTCTAGTGTCTTGTGATGTAGTAAAGAGACATGCCTTAAGTTGGCCTCTGAGTTCTTTACTTATTGGATGCTAGTCCATGCGTTGAGTTGTCGCCTCTGAGTCTAGTGTCTTGTTGAGTAGCAGGTCCATGCTTTGAGTTGTCGCCTCTGAGTCCTTGCTTGAGATTGTGAATTTGGTATCTAGGTTATGTGTTAAGATGTCGCCTCTGAACCTTTATGCTTGCTGAATTATTTAGTATCTAGGTTATGTCTTAAGTTGACCGATGAACCTTTATACTTGCTGAATTATTTGGTATCTAGGTTATGTCTTAAGTTGACCGTTGAACCTTTATACTTGCTGAATTATTTAGTATCTAGGTTATGTCTTAAGTTGACCGCTGAACCTTTATACTTGCTGAATTATTTAGTATCTAGGTTATGTCTTAAGTTGACCGTTGAACCTTTATACTTGCTGAATTATTTCGTATCTAGGTTATGTCTTAAGTTGACCGCTGAACCTTTATACTTGCTGAATTATTTAGTATCTAGGTTATGTCTTAAGTTGACCGCTGAACCTTTATACTTGCTGAATTATTTGGTATCTAGGTTATGTCTTAAGTTGACTGCTGAACCTTTATACTTGCTGAATTATTTAGTATCTAGGTTATGTCTTAATTTGACCGCTGAACCTTTATACTTGCTGAATTATTTAGTATCTAGGTTATGTCTTAAGTTGACCGCTGAACCTTTATACTTGCTGAATTATTTGGTATCTAGGTTATGTCTTAAGTTGACCGCTGAACCTTTATACTTGCTGAATTATTTGGTATCTAGGTTATGTCTTAAGTTGACCGCTGAACCTTTGTACTTGCTGATTGATCATGACGGTTATAGTATATTGATTTATGGAATTGTTCATCCAAGGCATTGGATGACTCTTTAGTCAGTTTCGTAAATAGTTTGGACTGAAAGACCCCCGATCGGGCAGCCAGAAGGGAAACCGGCTCTCCTTCCAAATAGTTTCCGAAGTTGGTTGAGAGCCTTGTAGAGTAATCGCATGATGATATGAGATTGAGATAATGAGATTTGTATGCTTCACATGTTTATATATGTTGGAGTATGCTGTGTGTATTTCTGTGTTACGTGTCGTTACAAAAGGTGGCTAGGAGAACTCTAGTCACTCCCCACTGATTGTGGCGTACATGACAGGTTGGCAGAGGGGTTCACATGGAGCTAGCGAGCGATGATCCTATTCATCGATTTTGACTTACACATATGCGTTAGCTAGACTCTAGACTTTTGATTTGGTTTTGAGTGCCTGTAGGGATGTACCATCCCAGGCTGTTGTATATATTTACTTTCAGTACTTAGACAGTTATACTTATCTATTTCTATTTATTTCAGTTGTTTCGGTTTAAGTTTTAATTCACCTCGTTTTTATGCATGTTAAAGTTTAAATTCCGCTTAAATTTGGGCATGTTTTGTATGTTTTATTTCCGCTGCGACGAGGGGTTTTACACCTTTATCCACCATGAGTATCGTCCAAATCAAACAATAAGGGAACACCTATTGTATTGGACGACTGGAATAATGGAGTTCAGTAGTATCTCTTATGTATTTAGACATTCATTTATTATTATTGTTTCAATTTTCGTCTTAATATTCATAGTTGAAATATATAATTCCGTTTTAATTTAATTATGTTTCTTACTTAGTTGTTACTACTTTTTACAATAATAATAATAATAATAATAATTTTTATTATAGTCACCGTTCTACAATTTCGAATAAACGAGAAATTAAATTATCATAGTTAATTATGAAAAAGTAAAATAAAATTACTAATAAAAAAGAAAAAATCCAAAACAAAAAACAAAAACAAACTAATTAGAAAAAGAAGAAATTAATTAATTAAAAAAAATACTAATAAAAAAGAAAAAACCCAAAACTAAAAACAATAACAAACTAATTAAAAAAAGAAGAAATTAATTAATTAAAAAAAATAGTCAATTGAAAAATGTAGCAAAAATTAATTAAAAAACAAGAACATGAAGAAAATAATTGGATTTAATTAATTAAAAAAACAAAAGAAAAAATTTAAAAACAGAAAATCAATTGAAAAAATTAAAATACTTAATAGCAGGGGCGGGGGAAGGTTGCGCTGCGCGGCAGGAGGAGGGGGAAGGGGCAGCGGGAGGGAAGGGTTGCGCGGCAAGAGGAGGGGGGAAAGGGCGGCGATAGAGTTATGATATGACGGAGGTGACAGAGGGGTGCACGGCAGAGAGAGGGGGAGGGTTGCGCGACAAGAGGAGGGGGAAGGGGCGGCGGGGAGAGGAAGGGTTGCGCGGCAGGAGGAGGGGGGAAAGGGCGGTGACGGAGTTGTGATATGAAGGCGGTGACGGAGGGGTGCGCGGCAGGGGGAGGGGGACGGTTTCGCGGCAGAAGGAGGGGGAAGGGGCGGCGGCGGAGTTGTGATATGACGTCGGTAAACGGAGTTGATGACGGAGGAACGTTGAACCGAGTAGTTGGTTTAAGAGGATGAATGAAGGGATAAAATCAAAATTAATGGAGTGAATGTTAAAAAAATGACAACGGTAGGGTGGTAAAAATCGTATGTGAAAATGTAAAATCCGTATGTAAAAAAACATGTCCCTAAAGTCAATAGTCAACCCCATAAACAAATAAGAAAAAAAACCGAATTGACATATCATATTTCAATCCAACACACCAAATTCCATGGGCATCAGTTCATCATCACCAAATCACCGAGGCACCGTCCCACCGCCAACACTCCAACAGGTCGCCGAATCCCTCCATGGCTCCAATTTCAATCATCATACTTTAATTAATGTATCTCTCTTATAACCTTATTATTCATCAATTATTATCAATTTATCATCTTCCCCAACTCCCTTCAATTTTGGTAATATTGTTTATGGTATTAGAGTATAATCTTCTCTTCAATTTTGTAAGGTAATTAAGAAAAGAGGTGAATTAATAGGAGTTTCAGTTTGTTTAAATATTGGATTAGGATTTGAGGGTTGACAGTTGACACTTATGAGACATTAGTTAGAAAATTATTTCGAACTTACATGAACTACAACGTATTGCATACTCTCACTAGTACAAAAACCCTCTATCGTGTCGCCACTATCGTGACGGTTCTAATTGAAAACGACATTAAAAACAAAAAAAATTGGCGGGAACAACTTTTGTAAGCTATAGGAAGTCTATTGTGTCAATTTTAATAAAGAATCGTCACAATAAAATAAATTATTTGTGTCGATTTTAAGTCAGAACCGCCACCATAAGTCATTTATGGTGGTTATTCATATACAACTGACATTAATAAATACACTAAAGATGATGATAAATAACAACATTTCTTTATCAAAAAACACCCCTATATTAAATTTGTGACGATTTTAATTGAAGGAAAACGAGATTCACACTTGTTATCCTATTAATGTAGTCTTACTAATTATTTTACATTTTAATTAATCTCATATTAATTATACTCAAGATTTTATGCATGCAATGATATATGCGGAATAATAACGAAAAGGGCCTTACAAACGGTCCAAGTAAGTGCTAGGACGATCCTCCACGGAGCAACCAAAATAGCTTGCCTCCTTTACGTTGCACCCAAGACCTACCCTTAAACACCGAAAACCGAACCCGAGCTAGGAGACGGAATTGGGTTAACTTAAAACCGTAAACTAATACTCTCTTTATTAGTCTAGTAAAATACTACAATAATTTGTAGTATGAAATATTATGTGGATAATATTTTAGAGGATTTTAGAATTTTCTACACTTAGAAAATATAAGCAAAATAGCATGAATGTGAAAATGTGAACAACTCACAATATTTAAGGTGGATGGGTGAAAGTGGCGTGTGAAGAGGATGCATAGAGGAGAGCTTTGCTTTTGTTCTTACCCATATTATATATAGGCATGCAAACCTATCATTAGGTTTAAGGCTACCTTAATCATTATGTGTAAGGTAGTATTTTAACTATTAAAACCCTTAAACCATCCTCCATGAAACCGACACAATTTATGTAAAATGGACATCCATTTTACAAATTATAATTTGTACAATTGTGTGACATGTGACATCCTATGTCAAGAAAACAATTAGTTCACGTGCTAGCTTGGCACTTGGCATTGGGTCTTCACCAGCCATTTAGTTATACAGCAGTTTAATTGAACGTGTTCTAGACTGAAAAGAAGATAAAACAAAACCATATAAGCAACTCATTGTTGTGATTTAAGTCTATATTAAATTGAATTTAAACTCGTAGACTCATGCATTTATATAATTGATCTCCCTCAAGAATTATATAAATGATCCCAAGACTCAATTTCCGTATATTGATAAGCCCACAGTTTGGCTAATTCCACCGTTGGAACTCTTGGTCGATAGATTTCCGTAAATCCTATCTATTAGTCCATCTCAGTCACTGGATATTATCGAGTGACCATGATGTTGAGATAAAATAAATCATCTGTTCCCACTTACCCGACGTAGAAGGGGTCATATTATGCCTACCGACGAAGAAGGGATTCATGGGAGGCTGATTTATAAAGACTATTCTCAATTTTTGGTTATACGAGGAAGACCCCATCAACTTTTATTTATTCATATTTAAGTGAACTAAAAACTAGCATTTGCGTGAATGAATTAAATAAAGTGATGGCTTTACATGTGACACGTGACATCTGTATTGTCACAGAAAACTAACGCGTAACCTCTACATGAGTCAGTTTTCAGGCATGTTATAGGTGGTTTGGTTTTTAAGCGGAATATGATGCAAGCTATTATCGATGAAAGCATAAAGATAAATGCAATAAACGTAAATAAAAGTCCTAGTGTGGCCTATCCTACCAAAATAAACATAAAACAACTTGGAATCCACCGTTGGACCCTAGAAGCTTGTCTTGATGTTCCATCTTGGTCCTTGCAGCGGGAGTGAGCATCCGGTCTCCGTCTTTGGTCTTCACAAAATTACTAATTTAAATTACAAATATAACCTATTTACATTCTAATTTAAATACAAAAGTAATTACATGGCAAAAACCCAAAACCGGAGATTCAAGATCTCAAAATTACAAGCAAGACTGTGTCCCATCATTACGGTGACACAATCTCCTAAGGCCACACTAAGTTACAACCGTTTGCAAAAATAAATACGTTATTGAAAGCATTCACTAAGCATTCACAAGACGATAAATAAAATGCATCAACTAAAATAAAAATTCATACATGACATAATACTGTTATTATGATTAATAAATTTTTACCAAACCACCTTTTAAGATTAAAATTATGTGACTATACCGCTTTAATCACCAATTTTAATGAACATATAATCCTATTATTTTAAACCGTTTTAAAATAATATGTATCAAACGAGGGTGAACCGTTTCACAAAAATAATATACTATTTCCGTATACGGTATATTATTTTAGGCCATGTGAAAAAAAGAAACAAGTTATTTTCGAAAACAAACTGCCCGAAACGAGAGCACTCGATCGAGCAACGGGGGCACTCGATCGAGTGTCAGTGTCACTCGATCGAGTGCAGCAGGGGCTCGATCGAGTGACTCGTTAAAACGCAAATCGCTGCACTTTAAACCAAAACAAGTTTTTATCTTGATATAAAACGTGTAAATCAAAAATAAAAACAACAAGGGATTCACATATTGCTAAAAATATCGATTAATCAACAATATGTAAATTATAATCGAAAACAAGATCGATTTCTCACAAAAAGAGGCACGCGGCAGAAGCACTCGATCGAGTGAAGGTAGTACTCGATCGAGTGCTCGTCAAAAACAGCCCGATTTTTCAATTTTCAAATCTTATGAAAAACACAAATGTAAAATTTCATGGCTATAGGCTCTGATACCACTTGTGGGGAATAAAATGTGTATTCACCCTATACTTGCAGGATTATAATGAAAAATACAATCGTGAATATGGTCATAAGATTAAAAAGATATGGAAAAAGAGTACAACCTTTAGTCCTTGCGCGAAAGGCCTAAGAACAGGAATTAACACAAATTCCCTCCTATAACTTGCACCCAAGACTTAGAATGAGACGTTGCCGCGTGTGCTAGAAATCCTCTCCAACTGCCTTGCAATATTGGGAAAGCCTTTTGAGTTTTAGATGTGAGATCTGGGTTATGGGAGAAGAATGCTCTCAAACCCTAATTTTCTTGAGATTTGTTTAAACAGTGAAACAAGAGAGTCTGACATAAGGAGAGTCCCTCTCCTTATGTAGTACACGGCCGAATTGGATGTTGGGTAGGAGTGGGCTTCCCACTCTTACCTTATTCCAATGCGTGATTCGACCCAATTAGCTATAAGTTGTTCGTGGGTTTTATTTATAAATCGTACACGTGTTATCAGATATTAATGCAGTCGATGTATTAATAATGGTCTGACAAAATACGATATTGTATAATTACCCAAATTAATATAACTGTTTATATTAATACGCGAATACAATATTTAATTAAATATAACCGTTTATATTTAATTTACGAATTAAACATGTAATCCGTATTAGCTAAAATTATTTAATCCGTATTAAATAATAATCTCAACATCTTATTGACTAATTTAATAGTCAATATCTCTGACTAACTGTTTAGTCATATCCGGCATAAATGTGATTGTATTTTCATACCTTCACATCTCTCAAACGTGTCCTATAGGTGTGACGTATAGGGACCAGTTGATCACCGCCATCCGTATGACAATAACGTCAAACTTATCTAGGAAGCCAACCGTTATTGATAAACGTGGATCAACTGGTAATAATACAGAAGTATGCCCTTGTGATCCTTAAAGAGATTTAATGAGTCATTGTACTTAATTGTCAAGGACACCAGCCCCAACAATCTCCCACTTGTCCGTACAAGGGTATGTGCAATGACGTTATCACGCTACATGTGGAGGACACAAGCTCCAACAATTCTTGTCGTACAAGAAATACAAAGTTCTTAAATTAAAATGCAAAAAGAAAGAAGACATCAAATGAAAATTAGAGCCATTCTCTTCATGTCTTCAATCTCGGATGCTACCTTAGCCATCCATGGAAGGAACTTCAAGTTTCCTTCTCCTTCTCCTTGCCTTTGTCTTTGGTAGGAGCCCCTTTAAAACAATTTATAAACGGGTGAGAATCAATAACTTGTATCAATATACAAAATTGATTAAATAACATGAATTATACGAGAACTTATACCTACTGCAAGAACCCTTCCGGCTTTGAGGTCATGGAGATACTTCGGGCAATTCCGCTTCCAATGCCCCATCTTAGTGCAATAATGGCACTTGTCATCAACCTTTGATGACGACGAAGAAGAAGCACCTTTTGTAAAAGTCTTCTCCTTAGGAGATGCGGGTTTGAAAGCTTTAACATTTTTACCTTTGTTGGCCTTGCGCTTAAACTTCCTGTTGCTTTTTGTATCGATATTAAGTACATCATTTGTGGAACTCTCATTAAGTCCCATATCCCTCTCTGCTTGGACCAACATCTTATGTAACTCGTCCAAGGAGGTTATTTGATTACGCATGTTATAGTTTACCCGAAACTGAACATACGATTTCACTTTGTTGAGGGAGTGAAGGATTTTGTCAAGAATGCGGAGGCCGCCTCATATTGGATTACCCTAGGAGCTTGCGAAAACATGGTCGCAATCTTAGTGTAAATCTCATTAGCCGTGGCTAGCTTAATCATTCTTCTTTGGAGACCCGGCTCCATCGAAAATATAAGCACGTTCTTCAAAGCATGCGACTCTTTCATGTAGGTCTCATAGGCCTCACGAGTCGCTTCCGATGAACGAGCACCGGGAGTGGGAGAAGCGGCAATGGTAAGATAACGAGTCTTATCGTCGGCTTCCGCGGCCAACACCAATTGGGCGTCCCAATCTTTAAAATTGGCGCCATGCTTCTCAAGCTTGCAACGATCCATAAAAGACCGAAGCCATGAAACGTGTTGTGGGAGTGGTGGAGCGTTATTTGCCATTGATTGAAAGTCGAAAAATGAACTACAAATGAAAATTAAGGAATTAAAACACAATTATCGTTTTAATAAATAAACTTGTAAATTTAAACAAGTTAAGCATCTACTTAATGATCTCTTACCCAATTAAGTAAATGATCCCGAGACCCAAATACACACTAACTTGGGCACGGTTTAGCCGATACATCCCTCATTAATGTGACTCGGTAGATTAACCCCTTAATCGATTCTACTTTTAGAACTCTCGGTCGATAAAATTACACTAATTCTTATCTTAGCCCGAACTTATTACCACTACGGTGGCTCGAATACCTTCGTCGAGATCAACCAAATTTCAAGAATAAGTAATCATATTACCCCACTTCACCAACGTAATAAGGTTTGCACCCCGGTTTAGCCGAGCCTACTCCCTTATTAAGAAGATCCTTCGCGGGTCCTTTACCTTTTGGTAAGGCTATGTCTCGATTTTTAAATAACGTAAGAGATCTTGTCAAGTTATTATCTATCTCCTTTAAGTGAACTAAGTCGGTGAATTATCGATAAATTAATTGACACGGTCAATAAAATCGATGAAATGCATGAGTTTGAATGACGATTTGGCTATGCATGCAAACATGATAAGCATAAATAAAAGCATAAATAACAAAAGCATAAATAAAATCCTAGTATGGCCTTTCCTAAAATAGAAAATAAAATAAATTACAAATTCGGAAACCAACTCCTTTGGTCCCTTGAACTTCACACGCGGCACGCATCCCAAGGCAAACTCCGTCTTGGTCGGAACTCCTTTCCGAAATGGCACCGTCATCAAGGATCTCCGGAATTACAAATAATTACAAATTTTCTATCTATTTTATACATTACAAAATAAAATAAAACAATAAAATAAAGTGATACGAGATCACATTAAATTACAACCGAATCGATAAACCCTTACATTACGGGAAATATCGATTAAAATCTAAGGCCATACTAAGTAAATTACATAATTCAAAATTACGTAAATAAAATATGACATTCATAAATAATAATTAAATATGCAATGCTTATGTAAAATGCAAAACCTAAGCCAAATCGTCCTATTTAAACACGTTTTAAATATCGTTATTCGTAATAACACGGTTTTATGGAATAACGTGATTTAAACAATTTTAAAATCACTAATCACTCTATGAATCACCATTCACGATATAGTTAAGTTTCCTAACACATTTTAGGATTCAAAATTTAGTCTTACTCAAATTTCGAAATAACTTAACTTTTATTTAATATTGTTCGGTTTTAATCGGTTTTACGGGAAATAACATTAAAATAATCAAACGAGTCATAAAAATTTCGAAAATTCAAAATTCAAAATTTTGAACATACTGTAAATTTTCTAAAATTTCAGATCCTTAAAACTTAAATATTTTCGAAATATACTTATTTATTTCGTAAAATTGTCGTGTACATGCATAAAATTTCGAAAAAATCAAAACTACTTCAAACATTATCGAAAAAATCATCAAAATGACTTAAAACTATTTTAAGACCAGAAAGTATACATGCATTAACATTTTCGTGCATATCCTATATGTACTACTCATTATCGTTTTTAATTAAAATCACATTTTCTCGCAAAAACGTAAAAATCGAGTTGCATGCAAGCAACCTAATGCTCTGATACCGCTTGAAGGAAAACGAGATTCACACTTGTTATCCTATTAATGTAGTCTTACTAATTATTTTACATTTTAATTAATCTCATATTAATTATACTCAAGATTTTATGCATGCAATGATATATGCGGAATAATAACGAAAAGGGCCTTACAAACGGTCCAAGTAAGTGCCAGGACGATCCTCCACGGAGCAACCAAAATAGCTTGCCTCCTTTACGTTGCACCCAAGACCTACCCTTAAACACCGAAAACCGAACCCGAGCTAGGAGACGGAATTGGGTTAACTTAAAACCGTAAACTAATACTCTCTTTATTAGTCTAGTAAAATACTACAATAATTTGTAGTATGAAATATTATGTGGATAATATTTTAGAGGATTTTAGAATTTTCTACACTTAGAAAATATAAGCAAAATAGCATGAATGTGAAAATGTGAACAACTCACAATATTTAAGGTGGATGGGTGAAAGTGGCGTGTGAAGAGGATGCATAGAGGAGAGCTTTGCTTTTGTTCTTACTCATATTATATATAGGCATGCAAACCTATCATTAGGTTTAAGGCTACCTTAATCATTATGTGTAAGGTAGTATTTTAACTATTAAAACCCTTAAACCATCCTCCATGAAACCGACACAATTTATGTAAAATGGACATCCATTTTACAAATTATAATTTGTACAATTGTGTGACATGTGACATCCTATGTCAAGAAAACAATTGTATTAATTTAAAAATACATGTTTATCAAATAAACATTATTTCTAAATTAATTAAATCACATTTAACAAATTTATTTAGTAATTCGTAATTACCGTCCCAAAATATGGTTATTATAATAATCGTCAATACGATATACAACGTTTGTTATAACCATGAACCATTCACATTCTAATTTCGATATTTCTAAAATATCGTTTAATACTTGACAATTGACACATTTCAATTTCAAATATAAATCTTACCTTAAGATTCAACCTCTGAATTCTTGATATACGGTCTTAAGAATATCGATCAATCTGTATCCTATACAATTAATCAATATATATTATTTAAGGGGTCTGTCCTATAGGTGTGACCTAAAGGGATCAACTGACTACCACCGTCATACGACAGTAATGTTAAACTCTAGTCAGCCAATCATTACCGATTAATGTTGGTCAGTTGACTAAATCAATATTGGATCGTCCCTTGCATATTCATTTCATAAGATTTATGACAATGATTTTTATCACTGTCGTGATCGCACAATTGTTGAGGACACATTTCCCAACAATAATTACCTATACTCTATTCATTGCACGCCTCTTTACATCCCACCCTAATCACATATTCAGTTGCCACTACAATTCCTAAACCCACGATCAATAAATTCATTCATCGGACTTTGCAATTGTCATCTCCTCAATCGACGCAACAACCGTCGTTACTTCGATTTCAGCCGTTGATTGCTAAGAATCGGAGATGGGAGAAAGCATACATACATGTAGTTGATGTATTATTTCATTCGTGTCTTCATAATTACAATCGTACCATATTTATAGTACGTAAGACGTAATCATAAGATCTCTAACATAGGCAACATAATGATATAACTTATTTTATTCTGATTATGGTAAGTTACGATACCGTAATATTCTCTAATATCCCCTCAAACTCATGGTAATTTGAAAATTTTCCATGAGTTTGCACACAAAATAATTTAACAAGAAAAAGTAAGAAAAAAATTGTTTTTTTCGATCTTCGAATATTTGACAAGAACGTTGCAACTTTTCGAACATGTAAAACGGAACAAACGACCAATACTTTCGAATTTGATGGTCAAGAACACCGCAATTTTTCGAATTTGACGAATTTAATTAACGGAAAAAACATCCATCAATTCGAACAATAGAGAACACCATTTTTTTGTTCTCTAGAACACATAAACATGTCACGTAGTTTGACTAATCAATTAGATCAAACTCTTCTCACAACACACTTGTACAAGATCCAAGATTCATGTTGCAGAGATATCAGATTAAAGGGAACGCAAAAAGAAACATCAACAATTTTTTTAAAAATCATTTTTTTTTCATTAATAGACATCCCGCGCGGTGGGTGTTATACATTGATCATAACCCCACTGACAGACAGCGAAATTTCGTGTATTTTAAGCCTCGAGAGCGTGAGGCTCTGATACCATGTTAAGAATCGGAGATGGGAGAAAGCATAAATGTAGTTGATGTATTATTTCATTCGTGTCTTCACAATTACAATCGTACCATATTTATAGTACGTAAGACATAATCATAAGATCTCTAACATAGGCAACATAATGATATAACTTATTTTATTCTGATTATGGTATATATCATTATTTTTGCAGGAAATTCCTCATACTCACCCGACTCTAAGTCCGAGTCCTGAAATAAAAATAAGATCTAGACCTGTTTAATATTAGGGTTCCAATATGTTCATCGAAAGCAAGATTAATAACAAGCAAAATTAATTGCAGTATAGCACTAGTTTGCATAGTTATTTAACCGAGTGTATTAATTACGTTATATCACTAGTTTGCAAGATGAATAGCATAATATACTGCAAGATTAATAGCAAGCAAGATTAATATCAGTATAGCACTAGTTTGCATAGTAATTTAACTGTGTATTAATTGCAGTATACCACTAGTTGTATACCACTAGTTTGCAAGATGAATAGCAGAATATACTTCTGGTAGCAGTATAGCACTAGTTTGCTTCAAGAATATTCTTTGACTTTGCAAGAAACTTTGCAGGTACGTAATATGCCTAAAATGTCGCATCTGAGGACATCAAGTGGGTTTCAACATCAAAGTGAAATTGAACGATTATGTCTTGAACAAATCTAATACTATTGTGACAGGATCTAATCAAATAACAATCGAAAAAAAGTAGAATAAGGAAGAAAATGAACAAAACAGAAAACGATTTAAACAAATTCTAATTTAATTAGTCTAAATCCATTTTTTAATTTCATACAATATAATTAATAAAGTTAGAGATTAAACTTATTACCTGATCGATACAAGAACTAGCATCCATAGTTGTGTAATTTTGACAAATCTGATTAAATAAGGTAATACGTTTTGGTTTAATCTCTAACTTTATTGTATCAAATTCGTCAAAATTCATAAACATTGCGCAATATGATCAGGTAATAAGTATATGGGAGTTTTTTTAAATTTTTTAGGCATAGTATATCTAATGAAAAAATAACCAACCTACTATACGTCGTCGACAAATTACTAATTATCGTCGACACATTTTAATGAATTACCTAAACTACCCCTCCCATCCCCTTCCTTTTCCCTTTACTCGTCGACAAGTTTTGTTTTTTTGTTTTACTCGTCGACAAGTTTTGTTTTTTTGTTTTCTTGTTATTTTGATAGATTAGAAACAGAAATAGGATAAATGCCTTAATTTTTTACGAAATTAGGATTGAATCGTAGTTTGAATGTTGGATTTTTAGTTATTTTTTACCCGGATTTGTGACTTGATCTGGCCAAAAAACGCACAAAAAAAAAAAGGAAAAAGAAAAAAATTTATATATGGGACGAAAATATTTTTCGTCTGGGACAAAAAATATTTTCATCCCAGACCAGAGTGGGACAAAAATTTTTTTCGTCCCAACCCTTGTCTGGACGAAATTGTTTTTCGTCCCACTCCGGTCCCGGACGAAATTTTTTTTCGTCCTTTTTTTTTCCGTCTTGCTTTATATCTATTTTTTTTTTTCAAAAATTCAAATCAGCTTCGGGAATGTAATGCTAATTCGTTCTACAATATTACAAATTATAAATCGTGAATTTGAAACAAATATAAATCGTAAACTAACCTCGTTATTGTCGCTCACCATTGAAAACCGTTCTTTAAATCGTTGAATTAACGTTGAAAACCGTTGTTGAAATCGCACTAAACCGACAAGTTTTTGTATTTTCTAAGAAAACCGAGTTTTTTTAATTTTGTAAGAACCCGACAAATTTTTTTAGTCCGAATATCAAGCGGTAAATATAAAGAGCTGACGGGGACAAAATGGGTATTTCATGTAAAAGTGTCGACAATAATTAGTAATTTGTCGACGATATTTAGCGTGCCCCAAAAATGATGGAAAAAAATACATAAATAAGTCAAATTTATACATGATGAGCCCAAATACAAGTTAGCCCACACCGTACAATGAATGAGAACTGGGTAGTGCATCAATTAAAACTCAGCATAAAGGCTTGTTTTAATCCTCAAATTAGGGTTTTAGCATTTGCCTTAGCAACTCAAAACGTAGAACAATAATGGTGAAGGGTCGTCAAGGTGAACGCGTCAGGTATTTTCTTGTTCATTCATATTTATCTTATCGACATTTCCTGATCATACAAAATTCATTTATTCATCTGCATTTTTTAATTTGCAGACTTTACGTCAGAGGTTCAATTCTCGGTTACAAGAGGTTAATTTACATCCAATCATGTTTTTACATATTTTATGATCTGGGTTGTATTTAGTTAGCTTAATTTTGTCGAATATCATGTGGCTTGTTTATGAATTTAAAGTATCACACATTTGATTAGTTGTTTATGTTATGAAATTGAGTTCAGGTATGATTAGTCATTAGTACTGGAGGTTTATTCATTATTTATGTGTGTTCTGGGGAGGAAAAAATTAGTAGTATCTAAGTATTATGCATTTATACCTTTTTTAGGATTTGTGAAGGATTTGGTGAATTAGACGTATTTAATCATTTGCTTGGAATCATGGTTATTGATTCCTGTAAATCTGAGTGAATTCTGAATCGATTCCTACATATATCCTAATCATATTGCGCAATGTTTATGAATTTTCGTTTAAAATATCTATACTACAGTACTTTATATAAACTGTGTGATGTCTATGCGTTTTGCTTATTCCTATCGGAGTGTACATCGAATTAGGCAACCATGTCAGGAATTGCTGAATTACTCATTAGACTAGCTTCATTTGCTCTGACTTGTAGTTTAGATGTGCAAATACTCAAATATCTGAGAGCAGTAATGAAATGATTCCTGTAGTTAATCTTTGTTCTGAATTTATAGAAGGATAAAGTAATTTTCGTATCACACTGCCTTTATCAATTAAGTTGTTACTATTGAAATGTTGAAATTCATTTCGTAATCTGGGTTCTGAATTTAGTACTGAAATGACTCCTGTAGTTAATCTTTGTTCTTCAGTTTTATGGTTTTGTTCAGTTTGCGAGGCTGTTTAACTATGTCTAATTTGATTTCATCTGGGGAAATAAGACCAAAGATTTGGACTGACTCTGTTGGTCTGTAATGCTGTTAGGTCTAAATCAAACCAGTACCCAAACACATCTTTGATCCAGATTGAGGGAGTGAACACTCAAGAAGAAGTTGCGTGGTACTTGGGAAAGAAGTTGGCTTACATCTACAAGGCTAAGACCAAGAAGAACGATTCTTACTACCGTTGCATCTGGGGAAAGGTCTGCAGGCCTCATGGTAACAGCGGTGTTGTTCGTGCTAAGTTCAAGTCCAACCTTCCTCCCAAGTCCATGGTAATTTCTGTCTTTATGATTGATTTATTGCTAGTGCTGTAATTTGGGGAGTAACTAGCAGTTGATCAATTTTTTTTTTTTTCAGGGTGATAAGGTTAGGGTCTTCATGTACCCCAGTAACATCTAAGGTACTTTGCGACTTCCTATTTTACATAGAATTACTTTAGTCTGAGACAATCTATTGTTGATGTACTAGTATGTTTAAATGGATGTGTTTTAGTGAAGATTTATTCAGATGGCTTCTTTTCTTTATTGTGACTTGTGATTCTGATTCTGACTTTGTTCTATTTTGAAGAACTTTGAGAATTCATAATACTTGAAATGTATGAAGTGGTAATGTATGTACGCTGTACAGTGTCTGGCCTATTGTAGATATGAGATCTTGATGTTATTGACATCTTACTGCTCCTGATTTGGGTGCTGTGTCTGAGTTTGAAAAGTATACTTAGTAGGCTAGTAGCTCGCACTCTCTTTTGAATTTAGGTTATCTATCTTTTTGTTAACAATATTACTGGACTCTTTATATTTCCTTGTGTCAACCTTCAACACTTGGAGTGGACATGGTGATGACATTTGGGCACATCTTTTGAACGAAAAGTGACAAAATTGCGGAGTCCGACAGTTAAATATGCACTCATGGAAAGTTTTTCAAAACATTTGTGTAACATAAGTTTACTCAGACTAATGGATATTCCTAGATGTGTCTTTTGAATCAGAAATGAGCACTTGTGATTTAGCCTAATGCTCTTATGAAACAGAAATAAGTGCGATCTTTAAGTTCTCATCTTTGAAGTCTTCAGCAGTCTATTTATCTTTAATTTGTTCAAGGATTGTTCGTTGTAAAACACAGTCTTAGCAGTCTATTTATCTTTAGTTTGTTCAAGGATTGTTCGTTGTAAAACACTGGGCATTTGACTTGGTTTGTTTGGTTTAGAAAGTAATAGTTTAGTTTTATACGTTCTGTGTTCCATTTGATTGTGTATGTAATCCTTTTTGGGCTGTTCCATATCTATTTCGGACAACTCTTTAGCCAGATAAAGTCCATACTTCCCGTCCCATCCCTCCATCAAAGCCATCCACCTCTTTCCCCCCTCCTATACAACCCGATATCCTTCCACGCCAGCTTCACCTCTCCAAAAAGGTGATCATCACCAATTCACCTTCAACCACCCTCTGCCGTTGCGTTCCACCCCAGTGGCCCAGCTTCACCTCCACCAAACTTATACTTCGTACAGTCAAATGGAATGGAGGATGTATGAAGTTTGTATATACCTATGTTGGTTTTCTAACTTGCTTTAGTTTAATTTGTGTTGTTGATGCAGAGAAGCAAACGATCATCTGAAGAGCCTACCTCACTGGAATTCATGACCAACTTCCAATTTTTGGTTACAGTAGGTTGTGGTAAAGCTAATTAGTATTTGATGACCTATCCGTTTAGAATGGTATAGAAATTCATTTTGTGCCAAATGTTGCAAGTTATGAGTCACTGTTTTTTGCGAGAATATGATTGAAGTTCTCTCATTCAGGTTTAATCTTCCAAAACATATAATTTAAAAGATATATTATGACTTAGCTAGCACCAAAACAGACACGGACACGGAAATGGCATCTCATGAAATTTAGGACACGGGACACGGGACACGACATTTAAATATAATAAAATATATATTTTATGGTTATAAATTAGAGCTGACCGTTTGCGGGCTTGGGCTGGACATGGGCCGGCCTTACCTATCAAAAAGTGTCCAACGGCCTTTTTTTTTATGCCCGTGCCCGCTATGGCGGGCCTATTATAACTGCCCGTACCCGCCCTATATACCTTAGCGGGCCAACCCGTGGGCTTGCGGGCTTTTATTGAAATTAATTATTGGAAAATCAAACCAACAAAACGGTAAAAGAAATATCATGATTACCAAGTTTACAAAATAAAACTAATAACATAAGAGTAAAAAACCCCTGAGAATCATGAGATATTATACATATATGTATATAATAGAAGATATTAATAGCTACCTTACTGATATAACGAAATAGTAATAAAACCATATTTGAGGAGATAATTATTAATTCAATGTTAAAATAAAAATAAGGAAAAAATTACCTAACCATAACCCTTTAGCTCGTAACCAAACTTCATAACACACATACTATTTTCAATACAAAATTTTTCAGTTTTAATTTATAATTTTTTTTAGGTTAAATAAAAATTATAGTTTACAATTTTTGTAGCGGGCCTAGCGGGTTGTCCGTGGACAATTTTATTTAGTCCAAACCCGTCCATTAATTTTAGCGGGCCTAATTTTCTTGTCCGTACCCACTTATTTTAAATTTTTTTGTGACCAAGCCCGCTAACAAAGCGGGCCGAACGGGGCGGGCCGAACGGGTTGGCCCGGATTTGGCCAGCTCTATTATAAATAATGTATAATTTTATTTTTATTATGTATTTGAAACTAAATTTAAACAACTAAAGGTATAATTTGATTTTTTACTATAACTAATTCTCATTTTTCCACCCAAATTCATCTTCTAATCGATCTTTTTTAAAATTTTATTACTCGTTTAAATTATAATATGTTAGCCATGTGTCCAACGAGTGTCGGACACGGTGTCGGACTTGGGACGGTTAATTAAGAGAAGTGTCCGTGTTACCTATATCATGACCTGAAATAACTCTGCTATCGAAGTCGCTTTGGTGTGAGCAAAATTCATCTTTTGATGCGAATTGGTCCGCGGAAGTAACATAAACAAAGATATTTTCTGTAACTAGACCTATAGTTATGTCAATGGACAAGACCTATTGAACACGAATCTAGCTAAAGTTTGAAAACGTGTCAAACAATAACTAGTTTTGTGCTAGCAAGCAAACTGTTAGACTAATAGCCTAGAACCAAAACTAGGCATCCAAGAGGTAGCTACTAATTACTATGATAAACTAACTAATTTAATACTATTAAACTTAGCCAATTAAGGCTCCTTATTGCAGCAATTATAACTAACATAAATTGTGAAAACTAGTAGACTAATAGGATAATAAACACCTACTTATTAACCGAACCCATTGCACGAGACTAAGCTTACGAACCGAAACATTGATCCGACGTTCAATGAGCTCTTTTCTTCATTGACTCTTGGGGGAGGTTGTGGCGGTGGCGACATTGTTTCTCGGTGGGGGTTAGTGTTGCACGACCGGCGGCGCGTAGAGGAGTTGGCGATGGGAAGGGTGTTGGACGACGGCTCTTGGGGGTAGGTAGTTAGAGTGAGAAAGTGAAATAAAATGGTAATGTTGTGAAAATATAGGAATATAATGGTCAATTATTTCTATAATTGAGTAAAATTCGTCAATAATTGAGCAACCCCCAACCAAAATTACCCTTATATCCCACTCAAACCTAAAATAGATGAATATTGGAAAAGTAAAGGCGAGATGGTCATTAGTCATTACCACTTACTCTCAATAGGAAAAACTGTTAATACGAGTGGATCTTATTAATAATATAATATGAAGTTAGGGAAGATTATTCCTAAAACTTTTCAAAGTTTTAAGACTGTGTCACATCAATTTTTCACTTAGGCCCTGTTCTTTGTGGCTTAATTTCAGCTCCTTTCAATTTTTGTTGGTTGTATTCCAAGTTTTATTTACGTTCAATCAATTATTTTCAATTAATCTCTTCACAAAAGTAACTTTTAATTCAACTAAATTCACTCCACCTCAGTTTCACTCAATTTAGTTCAATTAAGTTCTACCTCAATTTATTCAATTCAGCTCGTTTCAGCCGAAAAGAACAGAGTCTATTTCTTTATTATTGAGCCTCACGCTAGACACACCTTAAACTATATACATTATCTATTAGACTCACCCCACCTTAAACTTTATTTCGTTAGTAGATAATTGATAGTTTTGGATCACAAATAGGATCCTACACCCAGGTGTATAGAAGCATGGTACATCAGGCCCACCTGATATATAATTTTTTAATTTTCTATTAGAGCCCAATACAAAACAAATATTTAATTATCAATCAACGTAAACATTTTCTTAATTCTCTCTTGACGACAGTCACAACAAATTTCTCTCCCACAAAAATTTGATTCGAAGATGGCAGAAGGGCAGCGATGGGTATGTTCAACAAGGCGGAAAAATGCATCGAATAATATTTCATTGAACGAGAAGCAATTTGCATCGACATCAGGAAGGAAAAACGCATCACACAATACTAATTTGAGGTAAATATTTACATCAATCATAACTCTAATGAATATTTACATACACCAATCATAACCCTAATGAATATATTAGGGTAAATTTTCTGACCCAAAGCACTTAACAAATGAATATTTACGATAAGAATATGATCTAACGTAAAAAGAATACGAGCTAATAGAAAAGAATACAAGCTAATATTAGAAGAATACGAGCTAATATAAAAAATAACGAGTTATTAAAATAAGAATACGAGCTAATATTAAAAGAATACGAGCTAATATTAAAAGAATACGAGCTAATATAAAAAAAAATTATGAGTTATTAAGATAAGAATATGAGTTATTGATATAAGAATACGAGCTATTAAGATAAGAATACGAGCTATTAATATAAGAATATGAGCTAATGTAAAAAGAATGCGAGTTTAAGAAAATCACAAACTTAAAAAATACGAGAACAAAAGAATGCAAGCTATTACCCTAATAATACGAGCTAATATTAAAAGAATACGAGCTAATATTAAAGGAATACGAGCTAATATAAAATATGAATACGAGATATTGAGATAAGAATACGAGCTATTAATATAAGAATATGAGCTAATGTAAAAAGAATGCGAGTTTAAGAAAATCACAAATAACTAAAAAAATACGAGCACAAAAGCGTGCAAGTTATTACCCTAAGAATACGAGCTAATATTAAAAGAATACGAGCTAATATAAAAAACTACGAGTTACTAAGATAAGAATACGAATTATTAATATAAAAAAAAAGAGTTATTAAGATAAGAATACGAGCTATTAATATAAGAATACGAGCTATTATTATAAGAATACGAGTTAATGTAAAAAAGAATATGGACTATAAAATAAAAAAATTAAAAATTACCTTGACATAATAATTAAATAAATTGAAAGATGGCATATAATAATTAATGAGAAAAATCAATTACTAATGATGGATGAAGATCAGTTAGAAAAATAGGGAAGAAGTTCCATTAAAAAAAAAAAAAAAAAAAAAAAAAAAAAAAAAAAAAAGTGGAGAAGAATGAGATTACTGACTTTTTTTTCAAAAATAATTAAGAAAATGACTAAAATAACCCCGAATGTACAATAGCATTGTACATCTGGTGGTATAGTCCATGAACTGGTTTTGGATGGATCTGTCTTAAAATTTGCTAATATCTTATCTCAAAATTAGCAATAATCTTTCCCTTTAACATCAAAATGACATTGATGGATCATACACACCAACTCATGTGAAACCGCATCCAATTAAACACAATTTGAAATCACGGTCACGCTTTATTGTGATTTAAAAGTTTGGAGGATGAAAACCGGGGTTATTAAATTGAATATCGACTAAAATCATTTAATCTTAATTACAATTAAGTAGAAGAATTAATAGTCCTTCACTAATCAAGCAATGATGATGGGACAATATAGAATGACATGATCCCACACATAGCCCACATTTTAGTCGTTGCAATTCATTAAATTTCAACACAAAAAAGAGAGGTAGTGAAGAACAACGATCCCACTCATCCGCCATTGCCAATTTGCCATTACCATTACCATTGCTACTACACACTACAACAACAGTATTCATTAATCTTCCTTTTAATCCCGCATTTTCCTCTCTCTCTCTCTTTCTTTTCATTATTATTCTTTCATTCTCCTTTTTCCCACATTCTCTAATTTCTAGTACAATTCTGTACAAACTACGTCGTTTTTGTCGGTCGTCTCTCTCCCTCGATCGACACCCACCATTTTGTCTCCATTTCCGTGTAAACGCTTTCTGGGTTATTCATAATTGAATGATTAAATGATACCCAGATGCCCAGATCTTTGAAAATCACATAACCCAAGCCCAATTTCTAAAATCCCCAAATCATAAAAACTAGGGTTCATACATACATTGGTTACAATGGATAAAATGGATAAAATGAAGAACCCGAGTAGATTCTTCACGATCGGTCTAGTAACAGCATGGTATTCATCAAACATTGGGGTTTTATTGTTGAACAAATACTTGTTAAGCAATTACGGGTTCAAATATCCGATTTTCTTAACAATGTGTCATATGACAGCTTGTTCATTGTTGAGCTACATTGCGATTGCTTGGATGAAGATGGTACCAATGCAGACTATAAGATCTAGGGTTCAATTCTTTAAGATCTCTGCTCTTAGCTTGATTTTTTGTGCATCTGTTGTTAGTGGTAATATTTCTTTGAGGTATTTACCTGTCTCGTTTAATCAAGCTATTGGTGCAACAACGCCGTTTTTCACCGCGGTTTTCGCTTATCTAATGACGCTGAAAAGGGAGGCTTGGCTTACTTATTTCACCCTTCTTCCTGTTGTTACTGGTGTTGTTATAGCCAGTGGGGTAATTTCAGCAACTTTTACTTTTCTTTTGTTTTATTTTATTGTTTTCTGATTTATGTTTTTGTTGAATTTTGTTTGATTTTCGTTAATTTGTTGATTTGTGGATTTTTTTTAAAACAAAATTGTGTGGGAAATGTGTGATGTGGAGGCTGAAGAATGAATGTGGGTTTGGAGTTTAGGTAGCTATTTGAATTTTGGGGGAATGTATGGAAGGCGAAATTTATTGGGGAACTAAGATTGGTTAGATGAGTGTAAATTTGTGTGTTCAATGGGAATTAGAAAATGTGAAAATGTAGCTTCAGGCGGTTGTTTGAATTGGCAAAACTATGCATAATAGTCATATACCGCGGGTATATACGGGCCTAATGTCAACGAATTGGTGATTGTGTGATGAGGTCAAGTAAAGTTGAAAGGAATGTATGGAAGTCAAATACCTTGAAGAATTGAGATTCCATAGATGCAATAACTAATGTGTTTAAATTGTGAATTTTGGGTTTGGAGATGGTTGGAGTGTTGGACATTGTGAGTTTGTGACTGAAGTTGTTATATGATATTTTGAGGTAAGATACCAAAATTATATGGCAGTCGGAATGGAGAAATGGGTAAAAACCAATGATACGGTTTTCTCTACTGGGGTACGATCGAAGCAGCTATCCGGTGGCTTTTAGAGATGTTATAATTGCATAATACATGATTGTGTGAAAGTGGGAGAAATACAAGGTCATTTCTTTTTGGTCTTATCCATGTTTGAGGAGTTCATCCTTTTTAGTTTATACTCCGTATATTTTAAGTCTTGCTAATGCTTTCCTTACAGTTGAAGGATGGTGCATACACTGTAATAGTGAATCATATGAGAGCTTTTGTTTTTGGCATTGACGTCTTCTGGTACCTACTGTTGGTTGTTAATTTGTTATTGATGATTTGAAGCTTATTGTTGAATTTTCGATCGTTTTTAGTCTGTTAATAAATGTTTATGCCTTTTTGTTATTGAAGGGTGAACCCAGTTTCCACCTGTTCGGATTTCTTATGTGCGTAGGTGCCACGGCAGCAAGGGCTCTTAAATCAGTGGTTCAGGGTATTTTGCTATCCTCTGAAGGGTAATGTTTTGTTTTATCAATTTTTTCCATCTGTTTGACCTATGAGCCCACTTCGTTTTTCAACTTCTATAACTCGAATCATACACTTGTGCAGGGAGAAGCTAAATTCCATGAATCTTTTGCTCTACATGGCGCCGATTGCTGTAGTGTTTCTTCTCCCCGCAACACTCTACATGGAAGAAAATGTGGTTGGTATCACCCTAGCACTTGCCAGGGATGACGTCAAGATTGTGTGGTATCTGATTTTCAATTCTGCGCTGGCTTACTTTGTGAATCTGACCAATTTCCTGGTTACCAAACATACAAGTGCTTTGACCCTCCAGGTATGTCTTCTGTTACCTATTTATCTGTCATGATATTGTTGGTCATTGGAACATGCAACTATAATATCTCTTGTGGAGCTATTGGCTCTTGATTATAATTTCCGGCGAGGATGCTCTGGCTCTTGATTATCATGTGTGCTGAACCTTGTGTTCATTTGAATATCTAAGTGGCTTAATATTTTTCAAAATGTGGCCCGTGGGCGCTATTTTTTCACGTTTTGTTGGTTGATCATGAATTCTGTACCATTTAGCAGTTGGACGATCAGTTTGCTGTTTCAGGTCACATTGTGGAACAGTGTATAATTTTAAATGAAGTCTGTTTTTTTCTTGTCTTTGTTAATTTACCGGTGCTCAATTGGGATGGCATCTCCAGAATTGAGTTAAGATGGGGGATTTTCAGAGATCAAAGAGGGCTGTTAAGCTGCTTAATACTTTCAAAAAAAATAGTACGGATATCTTGTTTGCAGCTCAAAGTTCGAACAATCAGTATTGCCTTTAAAGTTTAATCACAACCAATAATACCTCTGAACGCCATTTTGCTTATTGTGAGAAAATATTGACATAATTTGGAGCAATAATTTTGAAGAATGAAGATGTTCCACAATTCTTTCGTCTAATCTTGGTTTAGGTAGAAGCTAGCTTCTCTCTGTGATTTATCAACTTGTGTTGCTTGGCCATGAAAGTAAAAAGGTTTATGCTTCAATGCTACATTGCTACATGGTTTAGTATTTACTTGAGCTATTGTTTTAACCTCGGGAGTGATGTTCTCCCGTTAGGTGTTTGCACTTCTCTTGCTGTTTTGGATAGATTTATCAATGTTCTCTGATGTTTGATTTCAAGTGCTAATGTCTATAGTGTCTTTACCCACTCGTCTGAATAACACCATTATATTCTCAACTGCCAGGTTCTGGGGAATGCAAAGGGTGCAGTTGCAGTTGTAGTCTCAATTTTGATCTTCAGAAACCCGGTCTCAGTTACTGGCATGCTTGGGTATTCACTCACAGTTTTGGGAGTCATCCTCTATAGTGAAGCAAAGAAAAGAAGCAAGTGATACTAGCAGCCGGCTTAAAGTACTGTGGACCATTTTTTCTTTTACTTTTGCCACCTGTGACTCTGCGAGGAAGAACGCCGACTTGAATAGAGTAAATGGTTGATAATGCACTTTGAAATCAGTGCCTTATTTTGGTCACCCATTTCTCTCCCTGATTCCCTCCTTGTAACCCTGGGGACGGTTTTTTTGTATCTACCGGCAGCTTAACCAATGAGTTAAAAAATGTTGGAAATTTAAGAGAAAAACAATAACCGACTGCTGCTGTTTCTATATAATTTTTTAGATGAGGTAAATTTGGAAAAGTATTTGAATTCTTTTAGTAAAAAAGGTTGTAGATTTGAATCTCCTATACAATTTTTCTTCTCAACAGTTGAAAGATAGACTAATCATTGACCATATTGATCAAATTTATGGAAGATTTTGCCTTTATTTACACACTCATGTCTGTTGATCCTGCATTCACAATGTGTTTGCAACTTTGTATCCCCTTGTTTTTTTCCCAACATTTCCTTCCATTTGTTCTAATACAACAATATTAAATTATTATTCCTCAACTGGTAACGGTTGGAGCGCCTCGGAACAAAATCGAGGGTTGATAGAAAATGGATTGGATCACAATGTATGCTTATGCTGCAGATCTGATTTATGGCTACTGATGCATCACCGTAATTTGATATCTTATGTTATTATTTAGAGCTTATGCAAAACAAAGTTTCTACCAATGAACTTGATAACAAATTCTTGAACAAGCCTAAAAATAACCATCACAACTTTGATGAAGCCAAAAGTGGAGGGTACACTCGTTCAAAATACCCCTAAACTGCTACTGTTAACTAATACGCCGTACCAATCTACATAAAAATGTTTCAAGGACCTGGAATAGTTTCCATGCCAGTCAAAATGGCCCTAAGAATGTACCCTAACAAGATTAGATTGGTGGTTAAGTCGAGATTTACTAGTATTTTGTACGACCCTACTGAATTTCCATGACTTCAATTTCAGACTTTGGTTCTGCCGCTTCCAATTCCGACTTTATTTCTTCTCCAAACTCAGTTTCCATCAGACATTCATCTCCTATGGCTATTACTTCTGCTTTCACCGACTTTTTCTCTACTTTAGGCTCCACCTCGGCTTCAGTCTCGGTTTCCATCTTGACCTGGGAATCCTCCACAACTTCATCTTCAACCCCATTTTCCTCCTTTGTATCTGTGATAGCCAAAGGCATTGCTTCTTCCTCTGGTTCAGTCCTAGTTTCACGTCTAGTGGTGGTTTCAGGCTGAGAGTTGGTCTCTAGGTCCTCTTCCTCTATCTTGGGAGCAAGGTAGTATCTGATGTGGCCCATTTCAGCAATCTTATATTCCACCACAACGGGCATATCCGAGGATAAGCTTATGGTCACTTGGCTAGAGAGAGAAGTCGCTTTGGCGAATGTAGTCATGTACTTCAAGGCAAAGGTCAATACCACTGGTTCCTTCATCTCAACAATAACTGCATCCTCTGGCTGCAAAATCATCAACAAAAAAGTCACTCAGACATCATGAGAAAACTGAGAATCCCCTTTCATTAAAATCAAATCATCAACGATTCAGACTGAAGGATGATTAAGTAACCGTGGTGGGGGTAACCTGGAGGCTAGATCCCTAAATTCTGTGAAAGAATTATGATACTATTTGACACTCAGAGTGCTGGTTAAAGCTACAAATATTGCAGTCTTGTCGATGAGTATTTGTGAGTTGAAGTAGCTTAGGAGAACAGAATTCAGAATCATGGGTCTACTGGGGTTAAAATTCAATAATAGAGTAGATGGAAGGAACCTTTTCAGTGGAGGTGTTCTGTCTAAAGGTGGTGTTTCCAGATCCAATGTCACCACTGGTAGAGAAAGTCACACCTTCCTTTGACACAGCAATGGTAACTGTCATAAAAACATTAGCTCAGATTACTGTCACCACATGGTTTTGGCATAAGAGTGTTAACTGCAGATAGTATCAGTATATGCAGAGTTGCGTGGTGAAATAACTCACCAGTATCCCCAATGGTGACGAAGTGTGAACATAGTGTTGCAAAATCAGATGATGGCATCCTAACAATGGCATCATATTCAGATTCTGGAATACCCAAATGATCACTGTCAATGTCCATTAGCTTCATCTCGATGTCCGATATCTTATTTTGAGCTACACACCATCCGGTACACACATCAGTCGCAAATGCGCAACTCGATAACGACAATTTACCCAAATATAAAATGGCATTCTCATTAGTCATTACAAGAACCACAAAAGCATTCAATCATTCATAATCACATATTCATATATTTCCTATATTCAATGTCAAAATCCAAATGCCATTTCCAAAACCCTAATCGCAAATACAGGATTCTAAAATAGAAGTAGGAAAATGAATTGAATCAAGAAAAAAAGGAGTGAACATACAAGGGGACTCAAACATGAAGGTGACAGTCTGAGTGCCGTCGTCAGCTTTAAGAGTAATGATATCATCAGGAGAAGCACACTTGAGCAACTTGGACATATTAGCAATACTCATACCCATGGAGAAAGAGCGGTCGCATCGAAAGTGCTCAAATCCCTCAGAGCGGAGGAGGAGGGCGACGAGCGCAACGTGACTAGAATCCATGGCTTGAAGGGAGAAACCGGTAGAAGAACAATCAAAGTTAGCCTCATTAACCAAATCTTTAATGGCTTCAATCACTTTCTTTAGTAAATTACCATGTACTAGCCTTAGTTCAAACATCTTGGATTGTTTGCAGAGAGAGAAAGAGAGAGAGGATAATGGGAGACTGGAAGTCGGAGGATTTTAGGGAGGTTTATGCAATATGCGCTGTTTTTATCAGGGTTTTCTT
Source organism: Silene conica (assembly GCA_029255685.2). Classification (NCBI taxonomy): domain Eukaryota; kingdom Viridiplantae; phylum Streptophyta; class Magnoliopsida; order Caryophyllales; family Caryophyllaceae; genus Silene; species Silene conica. The sequence goes on from CM055313.2 coordinate 57,694,153, forward strand.
GTCAAAATGGCGGGAAAAGGTTCTGATTCCCGCCAATGTTTTGGAAGCATCAAACGTCGTCGTATTTCCCGTTGGTTTTCTCAACAACTTCGTTTTTTGTAATCCAAACCCCCAATAGATACCAACTTAGTGAATTACCCACCAATGTTATTAGGAATATCGTATATCCTTAAAGTCGAATTGTAATATGGTATTAGAGCCACGCTATCCTAAAACCTATTTTTTTGTTTTCTTCTCTTTCTACCATTCTGTCTTTTTCACCATGACTCGTGATGCATATAATCATTGATCATGTGGTTTCATTATCTTCTGACAAAATTGACCCTTTATCACCATTTTATCTCGGGTCTCATGACATACCCGACATCAAAATTTCTCAAGTCTCACTCCGAAGTGATAATTATGAAGATTGGAGTGGTGAGGATGTCTCTCAACTCCCATCGCAAATTCGGTTTTTATGTCGGTTCCATTAAAAAACCTTCTCAAAAATTAATGCTTGAACAATCGAAGGTTGTAAATTGTACCATTGTTCAATGGCTTTCGAATACAATTGACCAAACTCTCCTCAAAAGTGTTCCTCATGTGGAAGAGTTCGCACTACTCCAGGCTGATTTAGAAGAGAGATTCGCCGTGGTTGATAGTACGTCAATCCACGCCCTTAAAATTGAACATGGGAACTGCAAACAACTCAACGGTATGTCAATTACTACTTAGTGTGGCAAATTGAAAAATTTGTTGGATACTCTTGCGGTTCATGAACTGCCTTTCGCGTTCAAATGCGGGATGTGTCTTTGTGACATCCCTTCACAATCAATTCAACGCTTTGATAATGAACGCCTTCGCCAATTCTACATAGGTCTTGACACCACCTTATAAAATATTTTCCGTAATCAACAATTTCAACTCGACCCGCTGCCAGCTCTTAATCGCGGGTATCATGTTGAACGCCTCTTACTGCCTGCCTCGGTGCAACCTGATACTCCAAATATAGTTATGTTTTATGTCCTAGGTGCTTCAAGAACCACGATTGAATGGAAGGCCCACTAGTAGAAATATTCCCTATAACGGCGGTTGTAAATGGCCTTTTTACGACGGTTCTTACAATTTTTGGGTGCGCCGTATATCGCGGCATCGTTTAGCCTTTGCTGCGGTTGTACAAACGCCGCTAAAAGTTACCTACTGTGGTGTAAAACCCCACCTCGCGATAGCGGAAGAATAAACACACACAATGTATCCCTACAGGCTACAGGCACAAAACTGTATCAAAAGATGGTCTACCTAACGAATAAGGTAATGTCATCGATGAAGGATCATCGCTCGCTAGCCCCATGCAAAACCTCCGTTCAGCAATCACCAACCTACACACATGAAACATGTGTGCCACAATCAGTGGGGACGGAGTGACTAGAGATGCTCCTAGCCACCAATTGTCATACACACATAACACATAATTACATATAATCAATCATCATACTCCAACATAAATATAATTATGAGAAGTAATCTTTCATCAAATCCTTATCTTAACATACTTATGTAATTAGATCAAATACCGCAACGCGGGCATATCTAAACATACATTCAACAATGATAGCACAATACCCCGACTCAGGCAAGCTAACACAATTCCGCATTATCTAAGTCATACCCCGACTCAGGTAAACTTAGACACAAACAATCAGCAATATCAAATCATAGACCCCGACTCAGGCATGAAAAGATACAATCAACTAGCATTAGTTCAGAGGTCCCGACTCCGACATAACCAATACTCTTCGTATAAATCAGAGGTCCCGACTCAGACATATCCCAATGCATCATCCATACACGCACCGGCTCAGAGGTCCCAACTCAGACATGTTCGACACTCGACATACACACACATATCCAACTAGAGGTCCTGACTCAGACATAGTTTGATACGCAACAAACAAAGATACGTATTGTACTCTAAAGGTCCCGACTCAGACATATTCCAATACGCACCACATCCAAACTATGACCTAGTCTTTCTACTAAATTACGGTCTAATATATGATAGCTTACAAACATATAAGTCACATGGAAGAAGAATCAATCAAATCGAAGTAACCGATCACAAGTAAGAACTCTTTTTCAACAAATCAGGGCTCTCAGCCGGTTGGCTGACCGTATACTGATCAACCGGCTGGGAGCCTGCTCCCTTCATGCAGCCTTCTTAAATCTCACGGGGAAAGGATCCTCAGCCGGTGGACCGGCTGCCGGCCACCCGACTGGAAGCATCTTCCTACAATTTTCCCAAAGGAGCAGGGCTCTTAGCCGCCAGGCACTCGGCTAAGAGTCCCACTCCACACTTTATTTTAACACCTCTAGATCAACCAACAAGGGTCTCTCAGTCGGTGGACCGGCGGCCGGCCACCCGGTTGGCATCCCTATGCATACTTTCTACGCAAACATTTCAGAACACAGCTCACAGCAGACTCTCAGCCAATTGCCGACCGTCTGCCAGTCGACCGGCTGAGAGGCCCTGTACCACGAGAATGAATTTCGACACATTGAAACTCATTCCAATCCATTAAAACTCATCCCAATACATGATTCCTACTATAATTTCATGTTACCTAGCAAGTATTACATGATAAATATACAACCGACTAACTCTAATCAACTCATACACCAATTCCTTATTCATTCACCAAAACTTCATCATATTTCATATAAACCATGCTTGAACACATAAAACATCATACATGTAAATTAAACCATACTAATAGCATACAAATCATATTATAAGCATGCTAATGTTCTTAATTCACTATCAACATCCTAAATTCCATATTAAACACAACAAAATCACATAGATTGCTAATATATGACAAAGGTCGAGTTTTCTCATTATCGTCACATGTTTTCCGTGCTAAGCTTCCGTCTCCTCTTCAACCACGTAAAATTAACAATTAAAAATTCATATAAAACATAAAATTTCCAAAATATTTGTAACCATAGAAAATATAAACCAAATTTTCGTTGGTTCCGCAAAAACGATCATATTTACCAAAGTAAAAAATAGTCTCTCAAAATTAAAATGTATAGCATTATAATCATTCAAACTTGTATTTATGCCGAAAATAATTAAAATTAAATCAATCTTCATTCAATTCGACATGTACATATTTAAAAAAATCGTATCTTTGAAGAAATTATATACGCTTTTGATGATACATTGTTACATATTTACTTGGAATTTGTGAATTATTACTAACTCGGTAAGATGTGAAAATAGAAAAAGAAAAAAAAAACTTATATGTTTTTAAAGTTTAGTTAAATAAAAAAATTAACCATACAAATATAAACAAATTAAGAAAACTTGAAAAATCGACCAAACTTACAGGAAATCATCATGGTACAAAAATCAAAAACAAAACTCCATAAGTATTGGAGTATGAATCTTCACTATATAATTTCATGGTAACAAACAATTGAGATTTCGGGATTCAATTGAAAATGAAGTGAATGATAAGATCATAAAACAAACCATATTTTAAAAATAAGGAGATTAACGAGTTGCAGATTTGTAGACATAAATAAAGAGATATGCATGGATGAAGATGATATTAGTAGAGGCGATGAATTTTGATATAGTTTAGGGTTAGAAATTTAGAATAGATAGATGAAATGAGAATATTAGGAGGAATTGAAAAAGATAGTGACACTAGCGAGACACTGAGGCATATGAGTCTAGTCTATCCATAAAATGTGGTAGGGTAATATGTGAATTATTTTATTTAATTATATCTTATATAATCTATAAAAACAACAACCACAGAGCTGATGTGTCGCTCTGTGGTTTAAAGTACATTAATTTTTTTTTTGTTTTTTTAGTAGGCCTCATAATGTTCCCCCACTACTCTCCCATATTTTTTGCTTTTATATAGAGAATTCGTAATACAACAATCACGTTGAACCGTCGTGTGGTCGTATTAGATATTTAAAATCAACCTAATAATTTATTGATATCATTAAACGAAATAAATGAATGAAATTAAAATTTAGGATTACATAATTATTAAGTAAATACATAGTGATAATTTTGTATAGTAAAAGACGGGATACGTTCATTCAGCCAAAAATGCGGTCTAATTTAAAATAATACACATATTTTTTTTCTAAAATTAGTTGCATAATCAGAAATGTGTGAATTAAATAGAATATACAATTTGAATGAATTACGTGATATTATTAAATCACAGCACAATACTACCAAAGTCCAAAACTAACATTATATATAAGCCAATCATGAAACAAACTGCGTTATAAAATTAACGATAATATAATCAAGTGTTGGAAAATATAGTCAAAAATAGAAAAAACTAATAAATTGAATTAACTCAATAGGGTCAAAATCTTAATTAAGAAAAATTACAGATCAATATTAATGTTGTAAAAATAATCAAAACTATACTGCACCAAAAAGTGATTGAAAATTTTAAATAAAAGAACATATTATTCTATAAAAACAATAGTTTATAAAATCTATGAATTCATAGATCGACTTTTTTTTCATTTGAGTGAAACACATTAGTTAAATGAAAAGTAGTTAACTGGTTTAGGTCGTAATTAATGGGCAACAATATGAAAAAAGCACATAAAAATATTGTAAAATAAATTTGAAATAAGTAAAAATTGAACTAAAAAATCGCAACACTTTCTAACTAATACAGAATAAGCGAAAAAAAAGAAAACTAAAAAATCTTTTAAACGGATAAAATAATAAAAAAAAATTTGATATGTGATGAGTATCATATTTGAGGGTAATGATTAATCATGGAGTATAATACCCTAAAGAGTGATAGCTGATTGGTAGTTGAGAGGCTTGAAAGAGAGTAAATATAGAGTCGGGATTTGTTTACAAGATACTATATGCACATAAAGGTATATTATGACTTATTTGGAGGTGGTCATGTAGTTTATATGAAGTACGGAGTAATATTGATTTCGTTTTAACCCGTTGTTGAAAACAAATTTACACGCGTACTACTCGATATTTACAAGTTCTTATTTAACACGGGTGTATCTGTCTTAAGTTTAGGACGCATTAGGTAATATGTGTAAGATAAAAACGTAATGTATTGAGTTAAACAACAAGGATCATATTTGACCGGTTTTGATGTTAAGATTGATATCTTCGTCTTAAGGGAGACTAACCTATTATTTTTTGCACGAGTTGTATTACTTTTGTAACACCCCTAATTTCCATAATATATTTATTTAATCCCTTTTTCCCATATTTCATATTTTATTTCGGGAAAAATATTCTTTTCTTGTTTTTATGACTCGTTGGGCTCGAAATTCGGTGAAGGCCCACTTGACTCTCAAGTCTCATGTGAGAATAAAGTGTTGGGTTGAGTTTTGGGCCTAAATTTGGATTAAACCAATGAGCTTCTCTATATATATAAGAGGGGAAACCAAACCCTTGTTTTCTTTTCCACATCTTCTCAAAAACCCTAAACCTAATTCTCTCCTTCTTTTTCTCTCCTCTTGTGTCGCGTGTCACGCCCCTTCGCCTAGGGTTTCGTGCCGCCACTTCTTCTTCCTTTTTCCTTCGTGCTTTCCAAACCGAGATCGATCCTACTCTTTGGATCTATCTTTCCTCGTCGTAAGTCTCATGTTTTAAGCGTTTTATTTTATTAGTTTTATATAATTAGTATGTTTATTAGATTCGTTCTCTCTTTTGGCACGTGTGATAATTACTAAAGGCGTGGAGATTTCACCTGGAGAAGACGTCTACGTTGTTGACGACGAGCTCTAGATTTAATTGCCAAAAAGGTAACTAGGTGTTTCTCTTTTAATTGTGTTTATGCCAATTGATGTGATTAATATGATTTAATGATTGTTTGTATGATTAGTACATGTTTGATTATTTATTGTCATGAATTAATTGTGTTTCATATATTTATGTATGTGTTATTATCGTAATTGTGGATTAATGTATCGATAAGTCGTTATGGGTGTCGTGTGCGCAACTAGGGTTCGCGAGGAAAACCCTAGATGGCGGCATGGCGAACGGCCAAGAATGTTGCTCAAGGTTATAGTTGAAGCATGTGTAACCTTGGAAATATGATTCAAGGTTATAGCTGAAACTAGTACAACCTTGAGTACGACTCAAAGTTATAGCTGAAGTTAATATAACTTTGAATTACGAGTTAAAGTTATAGCTGAGTCTAACGTAAACCTGAGGTATGACTCAAGGTTATGGTTGGTGCTAATATAACTTTAGGTTCGTGTCAAGGTTTGGCTAAGGTTACTATAACCTCAAGCCATATGTGGAAGTTATAGTTGAGGTTAGTATAACCTCGCATCCATTACTTATGTTATAGTTAAAGTTACTATAACTTTGGTTGTTTATACTTGATTCACATGTTAAGTTGTGTTCAGTGATTGGATAATATATATTGTGTTTGCATATGTCGTTGGATATTTCTATGCATTTGACATTAGGACTGTCTGTTATGATGTTCTACTGGTTTGAGTCGTGATGTTATTCACGCATGTTAGTACAGTCAGTTATACTGTACATTGTTGTTTGCTGGTTTGAATAGATGACGGTAGTATCAGTTATATACTATCGGATTGAACTAACGCCACCCATTGATGTGAGATTTATTTTGGTCTATGTTCGGGGGTGGCCAGATTCGTCAGTTAAACGTTCTGGGTCCCGAGTGTCGGTCAATGTACAGTTAATGCATCGAGAGGTCTGGCCAGGTCTTAGGCACATAGGCAGTGGTGATACGCTATACATAGTACCGTGGAGGCAGTGGTGATACGCTCCACACCGATGGAGGCAGTGGTGATACGCTCCGTCAGTCAGAGGCAGTGGTGATACACTCTGACAAGTTAGAGGCAGTGGTGATACGCTCTAACGGGCGTTCGCTCTATTCGCTATGCTTTGATGATAGCTTTGTGCCTTCTGTTGCAATGGATTGTGTGTAACCATATTCGCTACGCTTTATTGCTAGCATTGTGCCTTATGTTACTATGAGTCGTGAGTCACTTGGGTTGTAAGTGTTCATGGTCTAGTGGTCGCGTGTGGTCTAGGTTTGTTTGGTTCATTTGTCTGGTGTTGAGAATGTCATGGTATGGTCAGTTTGCTTTCATGTCATGTCATGTTTATACCCTCACATGATTGCCGTATTATGTCTTCAAATGATGGTAAGTTTGATTGGACTTTCATGAGTGTAGATGATCTCGCATGTTTACTGGTTTTACATTTCAATTGTTATTGATTGTTGGTTACATTCAATTGTTGTAAACATGACTGGGAGAGCATCTAGTTACTCCCGACTGATTGTCGACCCCCTTCTCAGGTTGTTCAGGTTGTTGCTGTTTGGTTGATGCTTGCTTGGGAAATGTGCGAAACGAGCTTAATAAATTGTTTAGGACCTTTTGTTTAAGTTTTTAAGACCCTTTGAATAATGTAATAGTTTGGTTTTCGATTTGAGTATCGATCCGGATTTGGGTAAGGTGTTTCCGCCACCTTAACCCAGTTATTATTGAGTTACACTCTGATATTCCTTTATATTATGTTTTTTCCTTTGTTTTATAATCCGGGTTGTTACAACTTTCCACATAGTACATGTTTGGGTCGGAGATAGTATTTGGTAATTATTTTATGGAGTAATTGTTTGTTCAAGTATTGGTAAATATGAATTACTATTTACAATCTTTTTAACAATAATTATTTATGTAATTTTTCTAACACATGAAAACAGATAGTATTTCTTATGTAGTACATGTTAATGAGATTTTTGAATTATTTTTCTAACACCTTATAATATATCTTTATATGATAATTTATTGAGTTTAAATATATAATAAATTGATTAAACTGTTTCAAAGGTGCACAAGTCTATTCTAAGTTTGTTCCATTTACTAAGTAACATTTTGTACTAAATAAAAATTGAGTTAAAATTTGCATTTTAGGATATTACGGGTCAAAAGTTTCATTTGCCCTGTGCACGGGTGTAATTAAATGAAAAAAACAGGTTAACAATTTGTAATTTCACTAATTCTATGATAATTTCCGCAAGAATAATTTTGTTTTATCTATATAAGTCAACATTCTTTTAGGCCGCCGCCTAAGTAACAACGCCTAAGTAGAAATTCAAATTTAGATGACAAGAATGCGTATCTACTATAATAATTACTCGACCAATTAACACTAGAGCTGGCAAATAATGACACGACACGAAAACACGACACGAACCCGACACGAAATTAGCGGGTTTGGGTTGAGACTTAATGACCCATTTATGTAAGTGGGTCGACACGAACACGACACGATATTTAATTGGGTCGGGTTTGGGTTGAGCTCTTTAAACACGAACCCAACACGAATGACCTGTTTACTAAATTAATCGTAATTTTTTTATCCTTCATCACATAAATATACTTAAACTTTCCAAATATGGACATTACACGAAAACACGACACGAACCCGACACGAAATTAACGGGTTAGGGTTGAGGCTTGATGACCCATTTATCTAAGTGGGTCGATACGAACACGACACGAAATTTAATTGGGTCGGGTTTGGGTTGGAGGTTTTGTGACCCGTTTACCTGTGACACGAACACGAACCCGACACGACCCGATCTGTTTGCCAGGTCTAATTAACACTATTATATCATTTTATATTAATTGCAAATGAAATTTCAAATGAAATTCATAATTTTTTTAATTAACCAATTATTACATTGATCAATTAAATTGTCAAATAACAAGTAGCGTGGATTTTATTACTTTACTTTAAAACTTAATTTACATTTACAACTTTTTATAATTTCTTAAATAACATACCCGTGCAATTTGCACGGGTTTAAAACTAGTAATGAGCTGTATGGATTCACATGAGTTTGGTAAGTGAAAAGCAAATAGCTACGAAGTATTATGTAGATGTATGAGATTTGCTTCAAAACTTACCAAAAAAGACGTCTTATGGGAGACCCGTCAAATTTGGACCTTTTTAATTATTTTGGGCTCATTTTTTCTTACTATGGTTGTTTATTGTTTACGATAGATGTATTAATTTTGGTGTTCACACCAATTTTAATGGACCTTATATACATATTTTTGGCATAATGACGGTTTATCTTTATAAGTTATTAAAGTTCACGATAATATCATTTTAATGCATTCCTTCAATTTTTAATATATACCAAATGTTGTTTGATAGTATTATTAAAATTTATGTGGAACTTACTTTTCATTATTTATACGAATTCAGTTAAGTTATTGAATATTCAATTGCCCGAATTATATTTAATATTTAACAATATAGTAACTCTTACGTGAGACCGTCTGACACATAAGACAGTCCATTTATATAAAAACAAAACTCATTTATTAGTCTTAAATTAGTAAAATTGGACCGTCTTATGGTGTGAGACCGTCTTATTCTAGAATTTGGGATAACTATAATATTACTTTACTAATATATTAAACTTCAAGATTTTAAAAACTAACCCGTGCATTATTTGCACGGGTGTAAAACCAGTTTATTAAATAGTAAAGTGATAACCTACATTTTTTTGTCATTTTTTAAATTATCGTTCATAAATTTATTTTAATTTTTAATACTTTATATTAAATATAATTTTATTAAAAATATTACAAAACTACATCAAAATATTGATAAAAAATAATATCACTCTTTATCAGTGCTAAAAGATTGGGAGGATCTTTAATTTCTTTAGTCGGTTTCTTTTTCTTACAAATAAAATTAAAATTAATTTCATTTAGTAAAGTTTAATTTCTTAATGATAGAAAACATGTGTTTGGTTTGGAATGATTGTATTATTGACTGCTAGAATAATTGTGTAGGATACAAAGCTAAAGCTACTATTTATACTAGATTATTTACATGAAGAATTAAGGCAACTAATTATACATAATATTTACAAAACTAGGCAAGGCTATATTTGCCTAAAATATGGGATATGGTGAACGTTGCAAAGCAACGGCTCTTTTGAGCCCAGGATTTGGTTATCACCCTCCCTCAAGTTGGAGCGGATAAGGACAAGACGCCCAACTTGGAAAGAAGGTCGTCAAAAGTGGTCCGTCCAAGTGCCTTGGTAAGGATGTCGGCAATTTGAGAGCGAGTATGGACATAGCTTGGACGGATGGTGCCTTTCAAGATCTCATCTCGAACGAAATGACAGTCTATTTCTATATGCTTGGTTCGTTCGTGAAAGACGGGATTCTTTGTCATGTGGAGCGCCGATTGGTTGTCGCACAACAGTTTAATGGGTTGAGTATGCGAAATACCGAGAAATCCGAGTAATCCTTTGAGCCACTTGAGCTCACATGTAGTAAATACCATAACACGATATTCGGCCTCGGTGGATGAAAGAGCGACCGTTGGTTGTTTCTTAGTTTTCCATGAGATTGGAGTTGAGCCCAAGAAAACGAGATAAGCACTTAGTGAGCGTCGAGAAGTCGGGCAGCTAGCATAAGAGGCATCGCAGTACGCTTGAAGACACAAATCACTATTAGACCGAAGCAGGATACCTTTTCCTGGAGCATTTTTAATGTAACGGACAACAGTGAGCGCGGCTTGCCAATGTTCTGTTGTCGGAGCATGCATAAACTGGGCTACTGTATGGACCGAATAGAGAAGTTCTGGACGGGTAAGTGTAAGATACACCAAGCGACCCACGAGGCGTCGGTAAGGTTGGGGGTCATTCATAGGGGCTGCCTTCGATATGCCAAGTTTATGATTGGGTTCCATAGGGACGGAACTGGGCTTAGAACCAAGGAGACCCGAGTCGGATAAAATATCAAGAGCGTATTTTCGTTGAGACATAAAAATACCGGAAGCATGACGAGCAATTTCGATCCCAAGAAAATATTTGAGAGGGCCCAAGTCTTTCATATAAAAGCACTTATTAAGATATAACTTGAAATTGTCGATCATTGTAGTATTATTACCGCATATAACAAGGTCGTCGACATAGACAAGAACATGTAACTCCGTAGTGGCATTAGATATGGAGAATAAAGAATGATCATATGGACAGTGATGGAAACCATATTTAATGAGAGCGGAAGCGAGTTTAGCATACCAGCATCGAGGGGCCTGTTTTAGACCATAGAGAGATTTTCGTAGCCGGCATACCCTACTGTCAGTAGATGGCAAAAAACCAGGAGGCGGTTTCATATAGACCTCCTCATTTAAATCACCGTGAAGGAAAGCATTATGGACGTCCATTTGATGAACTAGCCAATTCTTTGCGGCGACAATTGCTAATAAAGTCCGAACCGTTACTATTTTTATAGTTGGCGCAAATGTCTCATTATAGTCGATACCTTCAACTTGTCTATTACCCATTACCACCAAACGGGCTTTATAACGTTCAATCGACCCATCCGAATTATATTTGATTTTGTAAACCCACTTGGATCCTATGGCTTTCTTATTGTGCGGAAGTGACTCAAGTGTCCATGTTTGATTCCTTTCGAGAGCTTCGACTTCTAATTTCATGGCGTCGCGCCATTCGGGAATCTGCACTGCATCTTTGTAAAATCTAGGCTCGTGATTTTTAGTCACGGCCGAAAGAAAAGCACGATATTTAGGAGTAAAGGTAGAATAATCTATAAAATGAGAAATAGGATAACGAGTACCTGAAGAAGGTGTTTGAGCGGTGAGCGTATTGGCCGAGGGACGAGTTTCTAAGACGTACCCATCCAGATTTGGGTTGGGGCGTTTGACCCGATGACCACGGCCCATGTTGGCAGGTTCTATTGGATCAATAGATGAGGTGGAGTTGGGTTGTAATGTTGTTGAGTTGGGTTGCAGATCAGTAGAGGTATAAGGATCAGAGAGTGCCTGAGTGGGTTGTTCAGAGTGAGGCAAACTGGGCTGTTCCAGAGTGGAGTGGTGGTTTGGATTGGGCTGCTGGGAATTGGGTTGTGCGGTGTGGATAGGGGCTGATTGTTCAGGTAGGGAAATTTGGGTCATGTTGTTTGATGGATGAATATGTGTAGTAGGAGGAGATGGGGGTAGGGCCTGTTGGTGTTGGGCCGAGTTGGGGATAGGGGCTGATGGTTCAGGTGGGAATATTTGGGTCATGTTGTTTGGTGGATCAATATGTGTAGTAGGAGGAGATGTGGGTAGGGCCTGTTTGTGTTGGGCCGAGTTTGAGACTGAGGATGGTATAACTGTTATGTCATGAATTGAAGTAAATGTAGGGTGTTCAAAAGGAGACGTATCATGGTCGTCCGAATCATGAATATGTAAATGTTGATACGGAAAATTATTTTCGATAAAAATAACGTCACGAGATTCAAAATATGACCCGGTGTCCAAATCGTAAAGTTTCCAACCTTTCTTTCCAAAAGGGTACCCAAGAAAAATACATTTGCGACTACGAGAGTCAAATTTATTTCGGGTCCGATTTTTCGCATAGGCAAGACACCCGAAGACACGTATTGCATCCATGGGTGGAGGTTTTTGAAAAAGCATCTCATATGGAGTTTTTCCTTTGAGAAGTTTTGACGGAGTGCGATTAATTAAATGTACCGCGCCTAAAACACATTCACCCCAAAACAAAATGGGAAGGCTTGCTTGAAAGAGAAGAGCGCGAGCGACATTTAAAATATGTCTATGTTTGCGTTCTACCCGCCCGTTTTGTTGTGGGGTGTCAACATTAGAGGTTTGAAAGATAAGACCATTTGTTTTAAAAAAAGAAATGAGAGGTTGGAATTCAGTACCATTATCACTACGTAAAATTTTGACATGTTTGTTAAATTGACGATGAACCATAGCAAAAAAATTCATTAAATAGTTTTTAGCATCACTCTTGTTACGCAAAAGATAAACCCACGTCGATCGAGAATAGTCGTCGACAATGGTTAAAAAATAGCGGGATCCACACGATCCATTTTCGGCATACGGGCCCCACAAATCGCAATGGACCAAATCAAAAATAGAAGTAGCGATAGAATCACTTAAATGAAATGGTGTTCGAGTTTGTTTTGCTCTAATGCAAATCTCACACGAATTATTTTGCAAAGAACGTAAATCATGTTTTGGAATAAAATCTAAATAATGAAAAATATTATGAGACGGGTGTCCAAGTCTACGGTGCCAAAGGTCGAGGTTGTCAGCGGGTTTTACCATATGGACCGTGGCTTTTTCATCATGAATACTCCGAAGATAGTAGAGTCCCTCGCGTTACTCACCAAGCCCAATCACTTTCTTCGAGGAACGGTCCTGTATCATACATAAATTATGAGAAAATTGAATTGTGAGAGAGGTGTCTATGAGCAAACTAGAGACGGATATTAAATTACAGTGTAGATTTTCAGCATAAAGAACGTCGCGCAATATTAAACGAGACGAGAATCGAATATCACCGGTTTTGGTAGCTATTGTAAGGTCACCATTAGGCAAACCAACAGATAACGGAGCAATAGTACGAATATTAGAAAAATGAGATAAAGAACCTGACATATGGTGTGAGGCTCCGGTGTCAATAATCCATGGAAAAGGATAGGTATTACCTTGAAGATTGTCGGAGGCAGGGGCGGACTGATGAGCACGCCAAACCCTTGTGACTTCATCAAGTTGTTGTGGGCTCATTGAATTAAAATCTAACCTATCCATAGTAGAAAGTGCAGAAGCAGAGGAAGGCGTACATGTGCTGCCCGGAGTTGCATTCTGCCCGGACCCACCGGCTGCCATGTGAGCTCGCGGAGGATATCCAGAATTTGCACCCCCTGAAGTCGTACCCCCTCCCTGTTTCTGTTTTCGGATTCTGTCCCATCTAGCGCGGCCTTCGACATCCGGTATGAAAGTCGCTTTGCTTAAATCTGTAGCATCAGGATCAACAAAAATACGGTCTCGGGGACGGTCACCCCAATAATCCGGCCAATTCCCCGTAATACGATAACACTTTTGAAAACAATGACCAAGACGATTGCAAGCAATACATAAAGTACGAGGCTGACCATTTGAGGAACCATTTGGGGGTCGAGAGTTCTGATTGGAAGCACGCCCCCCTCCCCCTAAGGTGTTGACACGGGCTGCAAAAGCCATAGCATCGGGTGTGGTCTCTGTTTTGGGTTGAGAGAGATTTCGCACACCTTCATCTTGAAGCAAGCGATTATACACAACATCTATTTGGGGGAGAGGAGTAATTCCTATAATCTGTGATCGAGCATTAGAAAAACGATTATCAAGACCCATTAAAAAATCACGTACCCGTTTCTTTTCTCTACGAGAATTAATGAGATTTAACCAGTCACAAGCACACGGGTTGCACGAGCATTTGGGAAGCGGATCGTGTTCCATGGTAGCATCCCATATCGTCGTCATGCGCCCGTAGTAATCCATAAGACTTTCAGATGGCCCTTGTCTACACGCCAATAGCTCCGCTTGAAGTTGATAAACACGGGCTTCATTGGTTTGACAGAACCTATTTTTAATATCATCCCAGACTTGCTTTGCCTCAAATCGGAGCGAAATTTGTTTCCGAACCGAAGGTGTAATAGTATTAAATATCCAAAGAGTGACCAAAGCATTTGTGGATTCCCAAGACTCGTAGGTCTCGGCAGATTCAGAGGGTTTTTTTATGTTGTCATTGATATAGCCAAGTTTTCCTTTTGCCTTTAAAGCAAGATAAAAGGATCTTGACCAATCATCATAGTTGGTACCGTTAAATATGACGGTAGAGATTGAATGTCCCGAATTTTCAACATGAACAACCGAGAATGAAGGAGTAGTAGTTGTTTCTGGCTTTGCCATATTGATTTGAAAGATATGAAAATTGACAGAATTGAAAAAATTGAACCTTAGTCTTCTGATACCATGATAGAAAACATGTGTTTGGTTTGGAATGATTGTATTATTGACTGCTAGAATAATTGTGTAGGATACAAAGCTAAAGCTACTATTTATACTAGATTATTTACATGAAGAATTAAGGCAACTAATTATACATAATATTTACTTCCTCCATTCCAATCAATTCTATACATTTCACTTTTTAGACACTATTCATATGTCGAATCTTCGACACAACTTCTAATATATAACATAAAAAATAGTCGTGTGAGATCTTGTTTAAATTGTCTTACCGAGTATATTGTGAATATCAAAGTTTTATAATTTTTATCAAGACGTAACTAAAAATATTAACAAAACAAAACGGGTATTGACAAACGTGAATAAAGTAAATGTATAGAATTGATTGGAATGGAGGAAGTACAAAACTAGGCAAGGCTATATTTGCCTAAAATATGGGATATGGTGAACGTTGCAAAGCAACGGCTCTTTTGAGCCCAGGATTTGGTTATCACTTAATGTACAAAATAAAAAAAATAAAAAAATATCTAATACATGCAAATTTTGTAACAACTAAAGATACAAAGCGTTTTGCTTGATTATCCGTTACAAGCTGAACACGAATAGTAGTTCTCTCATAATAAAGCAAGTGAAACGGTACTGAGGAAATTGAGCACCTCATGAATAAATGCCACTTGCCTATAATGAGAGGGACATTATCCGTCTTCCGATTGTGACGGATAGTGTCTGACCTGTCTGTCACCAATGAAATTTTGCGGAAAATATATTGATATGTAAAAAACATTATTAGAATTTGAATAAAATTTATTTTAAAATATATAAGCGCACCAATTCAACCCAAAATTCGAATAAAAATTAACCAATATCATAAGAAATTAGTCAAATTAATAAATAGTCATATAAAAAAACATTTCTAATCTTAAAAAAGAACAGTTAAAATTGATTTAAAAAGACTATAGTATTATCATTTCAAAGTTGGATTGGATACCAAAATTTATCTTATACTAGATGAAAAATATACCAATAAGTCAATAACGTTGACAAGAAAAACAAAATTTTAGTTGATATTAATAGGACTAAAAAAGGTAAGTGAAGAGTCTAAATCTATGGGATACTCATTATTCTTGGGCTGATTTGTGTTGCCTGTGATGGAGAGCTTGAGGCAGAGTTGTGAGAAATTGATTAAACTTTTCATTTTAGTTGGAGTTTACTTGAAGAAAAGTGATGTAAATTGAATTCCGTAAGTCTTGCTAAAAACGGATATTACCCGTTCTAAGTTTAAGATGGGTCAAATACTACCAAGTTGGGTTAATAAAGACATTTTTTTTTTTCATTTTTCAGGTGACAGGTGGGGTGATTTGGTATGTATTTCATCTGTCTTACATTTGAGACGAATAATAACGATCTAAAATGAGAAATTTTGAATTGAATTAGGGCTGAATCACGTACGCCAAATTCCTTTGATACATTGGTGTACAGCTAGCCCGATTATGCTGGTCAGGTTCTACCATAGATATTCACAAATTCTCATTTGTAACGGGTGTATTCGTCGCAAATTTGCGACGGGTCAAGTATTATCCACTTGAGTAGGATAAGACAAGTAAATTGAGATTTCTTATATGGGTTATGAAATTATCTAAATTATTATAAATAGTATATTTATTATCAATACAACATTTCCTTAAATATCCATATTGATTACCATACTTTGAATATTAGAATTTTAAAAATAACCCGTGCATTTTGATGCACGGGTCTAAAACTAACTAGTCATTAATTCTTAATCATATTTAGTAGCGTAATTAGGATTTTGTTTAGTGGTTTAATTTAAGCAAGTTTTGGTTCAACCTCCCTTCTCCGCTTTGCTATATTTATTAGAGTTTAGTAGAGTTTTGGTAGGATAATTAGTGCATATTACGATCCGTATCGGTATCCCTGGCAGTTGGTTGTCAATAGGCCATGTATATCGAGTAGCACAAATTCAACTTTAGAGCAATGATAATCATGACGTCACGACAAAATCTCTCCAATGTACCGGAAGATTTACGGTTCATTAATTTGGTAAGAGGCATACCGCCTACTCTCTACTTATCACCTCTTTAGTTGTCACAAATTCTCATTTGTGACGACGGTTTCCGTCATAAACTTGTGACGGATACCGCTTCCTCTCACAAATATCCACTTTTTCTCTCTCTTCGACACTATTCATATGGTCCCCTTTATCTACTAACTCATTTTGTATTCATTTTATCGCTCAAAATTCGTCACAAATGATGACCTGTCATAAGCAAGACTTTACTAGTTAGTTTTCCTCTCCTTCACCGTTTTTTATTGCTTAATCATTTCATTTTTCCTTATTCTGTCTTGTAATTATTTGAAAATGTCATTAGGATGCTGAAACTAATTTAATATAAGGAAGTACAATCAAAGTACAACCTATCAATTGAATATTTCTTACAAACTGAAGGGGTTTTTGATTCATACTATAAAGATATCGGTATGAAATTAGGAATCAAACAAGGACGAGGTTTTAAGCCTGAGTCATTAGTCATGAGTCATTACGTACTTTACACGTTGGACGACCATTCAAGGTAGTTGAGAATTGAGATGGCTTTTACACAATATTAACATAAACGCGGCTTACACAAGTGAGGAGACTAAGCGGTAATATTTATACTACACATGATATTGTATTACGTACTACGTAGTACGGAGTAATAGTTGAATTGGTGATTAAGGTTTGAGGACTGAGTCTATTGATGTATGATGCATTTAATCAGACTATTCTTCATAAAGAAGTATGAATAAGCCGATATAGGTTGATCAGATTTCATGAATTAATTTTGAGTGTATATGGTATTTTGAAGGTCCCAATTCACAGCAAGTAGAAAGATGGTATAAGATTAAGATTAAGAGTTATGAATTTAAGCAATTTAGTTTGTGTGTTAATAATTATATGCTCATTTAGGTGGGCGATGGTTGTTGGAATTACAAATTCTGCTGATTGTAAGTTGCTTCATTCCACTCAGCCTTAGCCTTTTCTGAGTTATGCACCTACTTCATTATTTATTTCTTCTCCAACTTGAGATACTTGATGAACACGAGAGCATCGCTCTACTGTTCATGCCAATGCCAGTGTCGGAGTATAACATATTACTTACTGGATCATTTTGTGTCATTTCGTTCGCCATATATACCCTACTTTTGTTAGGTACAACTCAAGCAGGCAGTGAGTGACTTGATTATATATGTACCCCATTTGATTGATTTCATGAAGGAATAATGCTTGCTAATGACTCATTGAATTGTTATACGAGGGAGGGTAGTGTCAAATTATGAAACTCATCATCATGTCTTGATTGTTAATTGCTCTTTATTACTTCCTAGCTTACAAATTGGTCCCTTGGAGTTTGAGGACTTGTATTGAGCATTCAGTCTTATGTCATTCATGTAGTGGCTGCATTGATGTCCCTCAAGAAACAATGGCAGAACACCCCGCCAAATTGGGTCAAACGTGATCCTTGTGGTCGTAGGTGGGACGGAATTTACTGCAATGCCTCTCGGGTCACCCATATGTCAGTTACTTACTATACATAATTCATGTATCTTGAAAAACTATCAATGAATTGCCAATTCTCACTCTATTCTTTCATAAATCATAATTATAACTTGATGATTTAACATGCAGCATATTGTCAGGGACCAATTTAGCAGGTCCACTGCCTGAAGACATCTTGTCATTATCTGAGTTGCAGACTTTGTAAGTTCTTCAATATCACTACTCTTCACCTGCTTCTTTCCATATTAATGACATCCATTCATTTTGCAACCAGACCATCATCTAATTTCTATGCCTACCTCTTTACAACCCATCTACTTTTGTCACTCTCCCCCCTTGTATTTCTGTGTACTGATCAATATTTTGGCCATGAAGGGATCTGTCAAACAACAGAGGTCTGATGGGACCCCTTCCAACAAATATTGGACGTTTGAAGAATATACGAAGTCTGTAAGATAAATACCCTCTTCTTATCCATCAAATATTACTTATCCATCACTTCTTACTTGAGTATGATTTGATCTCAACGTCTTCTCTTATTGCAGTGTTCTCGCCGGATGTAACTTCTCTGGTTTAATTCCAGAGTCTATTGGACAACTAGAGAAACTAACCAACTTGTAAGTGTCTCGCCTGACTTTTCTACGCTAAGCCCCCCTTTTCAACTACTTTTCTGGTCTGCTTTCATTATTTATAAACTTTATGCAATCAGGATGTGGCTGCTTGAATCAATAAACTGTTAAAGGTCTAACTTCATAGTCGCAACTCACGAGTTTCAAGGATTAACTGTTGCAGGGCTCTTTCGTAGTTGAACTTATTTACATTATTTGTTGCAGATTTCTGAGTTCTAATCAATTTATTGGACCCATACCACACTCTATTGGCAATCTCTCAGATCTTGTGTGGCTTGATCTAAGTGACAACCTTTTGAATGGAACATTGCCAGTTTCCAACAGAACAACTCCTGGCCTGGATATGCTCCTTAAGGCTCAGCACTTGTAAGCTTACTTTGCTCGCTTACTTTGCTCCCATTTATATAATTCTTCTCCTTGCTGTTTCACAAATCATTGACACGGATGTTTTTCAGTCATCTTGGACAAAATAGACTTTCTGGTGATATACCACTCAAACTTTTCAGCTCACAGATGGCTCTGCTGCATATGTAAGTTTGTTGTGAATCGGTTAACCAAGATGTTGTATATATTCGTGGAAAATTATGACTAAGTTGATGACCTGGTATATGGTTTTGGGCAGCTAAGGCACTATGTAACTATTGTCTTTATGGCTTCAACAGCATTTTAAATGACAACCAGCTGAGTGGAAGCATCCCAGACACATTAGGACTAGTGAGGACTTTGAAGGTCATGTAAGTTTGTCTAGCACCTTATACTTACAGTTTTACCCCCATAAAAGTCAAATTTAACCAGTCTGAGACATACATTATCTTTCCATGGCTTGCAGTCGTTTGGACAGGAACAAACTTACAGGGATTGTCCCCGACAATTTAAACGCACTAACTAGAATGTCTGAGCTGTAAGTAAACCAAGAAACTTATAAACCAGCCCATAGTGCATCTTTTACGACTTGGATTCTACTTTGTTACTCTTCTCCTAACATTTATTGCAAATATATTCAGCTACTTGGCAAACAACTACCTGAACGGACCAATTCCCGATCTCACTGGAATGAATCTCCTTGCGTATCTGTGAGTAGTAAAAAAGTTTTTATTTGTTATTAGCATATTTCACAGTCTGGTTCACTACATTGTCTACTCTTGTGCTACACAGTTTTCAATTTTTCATTATGGATCTTCTGGAAATAGCCTCTGTGTTTAACACATAGATATGGCTCCATAATTTCGAATATTCAACCCCACTATTGACCTCGAATGGGAAACGAGATTTTCAAAGCATTGGGGTGATGTTGTTTTAATGACGGGTGTAGTATCCGTGTTTGGAAATTGCAACGGAAGTTGTTTCCCTTTTCTGTTTACTTCTGATCTTCTCATCGTATCTTTGTTTTCATTCAGTTAGCACTTCCACTATGTTTTTGCAGAGACTTGAGTAATAATCCTTTCAACCCTCAGACTGTTCCTCTATGGTTCGGGACTTTGATAAATTTGACTACATTGTATGTTTCTTCATCTTTGTATCTACTGATTCACTACTACTTTCTAGAGGAAAAACAATAGCACGCGTAATATTCTGGGTTAGAGATTTATGTCAATGGATGCTTTTTAAGGATTTTTGAAGATAAGTTAAACTAAATAACTATGGTTTTGCATTGCAAAAAGTAAAGTATTCTAAAGGAAACTTGTTGTACAACTAATGAAAATTGTCTTCTTAAACATTCATCAATCCACATTCTCTGAGTGATAACTGGATAATTAGTTTCATACAATCTTTCCAACTTCCATTTTATGGTCCTGAAAAATGCAATCTAGTTTCATACTTAGTACTCCCACTAATCCCCTATTCCTTTTATTTCCATACGTTTGGTTTAATATACTCTTCACGTATATTAAACAATACGTATGCAAATGAGATGAATGAGGGGAGTATCAGATTGAAAATCACTTCAACTTTACCAACAAACAGTGTGTAAAACCTAGTAAATTATGGTCACCGTCCACATTCTCTGAGTGATAACTGGATCATTATTTCTTCCTGAATTCTTCACGGTAGTTTATACGGAGTAATATAGTAAGTAGTGTGACCATGGGTTGAGCAGTAGTACTCAGTGTGTATCATAATGTCATCTTCCCTTATGCCACTTATTTATCCTTCATAAATGTTCAGACGGATGAAAAATACTGGACTAAGAGGGAACTTACCGACCGGAATTTTCAGTCTCCCTCAGCTGGAAACTGTGTATGCCTTCTCTTTATGTTTTACCTTACCTCTTGTCGGCACGTGTTTGGCCCCCTAAGATCCTTTCCATCAATGATGTTATTAGGATTATCACAATGAACAACTTCAAACTGAACCTCTCCGGCCTCCGTTATTTTGTTACATATTTTTTTGAATGTACATTGAGAATTGAGATATAGGTTATTTAATTAATACCCCTTGTATTTTGGACAACAGGGTACTGGCAAACAACCAACTTAATGGCACCGTGGATGTTCCTGCCAACTTCAGCAGCAATCTGTGTCTCTTAGATCTGCGGAATAATTCTTTAAGAGATTTCCACGGAGGAGCATTTACCAACAGTGTTCTGTAAGTAGAAGATTCATCTTTCTCATTTTTATCCTACATAAAATAAATATAATAGCCTTTTACTTTGGATAATGTATATTTTGTGCAGACTGGATGACAATCCTCTCTGTCAAAATCCTGAAGCAGCAGGAGTTTGCAACAAGACTACTCAACCTTCAAATTTCTCAAACTTCATTCCACAACTGAATTGTGCCCCTCTATCTTGCTTTTCAGATTCAACCCTTGGATCTGACTGCAAGCGTCCATACCTTGGAAGCCTAGTTTTTCGATCATATAACTTTTCAGACCTCACCAAAACAATCTACTACAACTTCTTAACTGACTCTTTGCACCCTGTTATAGCATCTCAAGTCCCAGTGGAAAGAGTATGTTTAGTTAGTTCATCCGTCGACTCAAATGATTTTCTTGTCTTGAACATCTCATTCTTTCCACCGCCTGGTGCTTTCTTTAACCGCACGGGACTTTCTAAAATTGGCAATATCCTCAATAACCATGATTTCGACACACCCTATGGACCTTATTATTTTGATGATACAACTTATTCTGCTTTCCCAGGTGATAATAACTTTACTAAATTAGAAAATTAATTTCTTGTGAGCCGACTTGCTTACCTTCACTTACCCGCATATTCTGCAGATCCACGTAAGAATATCGGCCTTATTATCGGAACAACTATAGGTTCCTCTGTGCTTTTGCTACTTGCAATTTGTGCTGTAGTTTATGCCGCTCGTCAACGTCAAATAGCTAAACAAGCAGTTAATTCAAACAATGCATTTGGTAAGATCAGCTCCTATGATAAATGATATATTAACCCTTATTTATGATTTTGTTGGTATATATTTTATAATTGCTTATATATATATATATATATATATATATATGGTTGTTGTTGTTTGTGTATGAGAATGCAGTGTTGTGGAATCATGGTAAAGTTCCTCAGCTAAAGGGAGGCAGGCGGTTCTCATTTGAAGACGTTAAGCAGTGCACCAATAATCTTTCAGCTGGAAGCGAGATTGGAGCTGGGGGTTATGGAATGGTGAGTCCAACAATACCATTCTATAATTGCTCTAGTATCATCTTTTCGTTCATTCTCAGTATATTTAGCTTCTTTTGATATGCGAGTCAAATCCAAATATTGGTCTTCCTTACTTAATCTCTCAGCTTTAATGACTTGCCCTCCCATGTATAACACACTAACACCTCTAATATTATGTATTCTTGTGATCGTGTCTGGTTTTATGTTTTTGGAAGAGAATTCAATTTGTTAGTTAAATTGTTCGAAATGTATTGAATCCTTTGTTTTTATCAACACACTCTTTAAGGCCTTGTTGGGATACAAACATTGGATGGAAAGGGAGGGAGGAGGAAGGATAGAATGGAAAGGGAAAGGGAACGAAGGGAAGGGAGAATGGGAAGACGAATTTTCCCTCCAAATCTTTCTTTCGTAGGACGGGAAATAATTTGGCTTTAAGGAGGAAAATCGAGGGATTTATTTTACCTCCCCTCCGAATTTCTCCACCTCCACTTTGGTATCCAAACAAAGGATATTGGTTCCTGCATATCCCTGGCTCCCTTTCCCTTCAAAGCCACCTATCCAAACAAGATTTAACTTACCTATGGTTAACCATTTAAATTTCGACAGGTTTATAAGGGAACACTTGAAACTGGACAAGTAGTTGCAATCAAAAGAGCTAAACCAGGATCATTGCAGGGAGCAGATGAGTTCAAAAATGAAATTGAGCTTTTATCTAGGGTTCACCATAGGAATGTTGTGAATTTAATTGGTTTTTGCTACGATAAAGGGGAACAAATGTTGGTTTATGAATTTATCTCAAATGGGAACCTAAGGGAAGCTCTTTCAGGTAATTCTTTGTGACAACAGCCTTAATTCTTTCAGGTGGCAATAGATATATGTTGTATGTTGCATGCTGTATTTCATATAAAGTGAGTGGTGAGTGGTGAGGTTGTGATGGAGATGTTTCAGGTAAATCTGGAGTAAAGTTGAATTGGAGTAAGAGATTAATGATAGCCCTTGGTGCTGCTAGAGGCCTCGCATATCTGCACGAGCTTGCTGACCCACCTATTGTACATAGAGACGTAAAATCAGACAACATTCTACTGGACCATCATTTAAATGCTAAAGTAGCAGATTTTGGTCTTTCCAAGACGTTAAGCGACCTTAGGGATCATATCACCACTCAAGTAAAGGGAACCTTGGTAACTCTTCTATCTTTATACTTGAGAGAATGGAGCGCCTTAAATCTCTCCCATTCTCACTCCATCTTATTATGGAAGTACTTACATGGATGGAGTTTTTATTGTTTTTAACAATAACAATGTTTTGCAGGGTTACTTGGATCCAGAATACTACATGACCCAAGTATTGACAGAGAAGAGTGATGTGTACGGTTTCGGAGTGGTGATGTTGGAGCTGGTAACAGGAAGAAGACCCATACGAAAAAATAAGTACATTGTAAGAGAGGTAAGAGAGACAATGAGGGATAACGGGAATGCATACAGTCTGGTGGACCCCAGTATGGGTTATGTGGATTTGATTAGTTTCGAAGAATTTGTGGAGCTGGCCATCAAATGTGTTCAAGGTTTGGGAGAAAACCGTCCATCAATGGGACAAGTAGTCAAACAAATCGAGGATATGATCCAGCCAAGTAATATCTACTCTCTATATCAATTTTAATTTCAATACTACTACCTGGGCTACCCATTATCAAGGAACAACTGGGGCTCAGCCTTATGGCCATCCGCATAGCACCTCCTTCGACTTCAGAGGGGGTTACATGACCCGGAATGTCATTATATATAGAGATTGCATTAAGTGAATTTGATTTCTTACGGTAAATTTGTCCTTAAAGATTTCAGCTTTTGAATTATATTGTACATATGTGGTCAAGATCTAATATTTGTAAGATTGTTATATTCATATGAGAAGTTGTGTGATTTACAATGGGTAACATACATTGTTTATAGAGTTTTTTGTCGGATAACACCTAATATTACACTGTTTGTACAAATAATACCTAAAGTTATTTTTTTGCCCAACAACACCTAACATTTACTGTCTTTTGTCTAATAACACCAAAATCAGTTTTCCATAAAAAAAAGTCAAGATTCCGTCTTGACTAACGGTAAAATTGATTTGACGCTTCTTTCTTTTCCCCTGATGCATTTCATTACCCTCTTCATCATTTTCTAAACTCAATTTCCCCTTTTGCTAATTTTCCTTCAATTAAACTTAATTTTCCTCCAACTCAATTCTTATGTAACATCGTCCTTAGTTATTTAATTCCTCAATTTTCAAATTAAAACCTCAAATTGGGCTTACTTTGTCCAGTTTTCTCCTTTTCCCCGACCATCCTTTCAACCCAATGTCTTCTTCAAGCTCATCCTCAAACTCAACAAAGCGAGTGAGAAGCAATTGTGGCATTCCATTAGCTGAGAAAACATCATGGATACATCAAAATCCGGGTAGGAGATTCATGACCTGCAAGATTTACAATGTAGAGACGGGTTTGCGTGGGTGTTGTTTTTTTAGGCGGATTGACTTATTGAATGAAAATAAGTCACTTAAGAATAAGATTCATTGCCAATACTTTAACAACCCATCAGTTAGTGAAAAAGAAAGAATGAAGAAATAAGGTCAAATCAATTTCACCGTTAGTCAAGACGGAATCTCGACTTTTTTTGACAGAAAATCGACTTGGGTGTTATTAGACATAAAACAGAAAATGTTAGGTGTTGTTGGGCAAAAATATAACTTTAGGTACTATTTCTACAGACAATGTAAATGTTAGGTGCTATCTGACAAAAAACTTTTGTTTATATACTAGAGGCTATGCTAGAATAAGTAAAATATACGCTTTCTATATTCACATGAGATAATCTAATAGATACATATTTCTATTTTGTGCTTGTTTGATTTGGTAAGTGTATCTTGCTAATACGCCCCCGCAAAATGGACGTCGAAGGTAGGAGGCAAATCTTGTCTCGTAGATCAAGGAAGCAACGTTTGTGAAGTGGTTTGGTCAGACCATCGGCTAGTTGATCTTTGCTTGCTACATGTTGAATTCGAATATGTCCTTGTTGAAGCTGTTCTAGGACAAAATGGAAGGAGAGCGCCATGTGTTTCATGCGAGTGTGGAAGACGGGGTTCTTGGCATATAGAGTAGCTGACTGATGGCCGGAATATGCCGTTACTACCGGCCTTCAAACAAGATTTTTAAACCCGAAGAAAAGTAGTACTTAGTTCGGGGTCGAACACGAAGATGGTGGGGAAATTGAATAGTTACGTTCTAATTAAAGCTTGAGTCGGGGGTAATAGTTTGGTTCATGAAATGACTAACAACTAAAGGAAAATAAGAACAATATGCTAAAATTAAATTGATGATAAGGAGGACTAGGGTGTCGGGGGTCACTTAGGTAAGTCGGTAGCCAAACGTAAGGTAACGGTCTTGTCTCACTTCTATGGTAAGTCTAGGGTCGTCTCTTCTCTCGAGTCGACTACCCTTAGGTCAAGACTAGTCCTAGCTTTCGCTACAAACCAAGCTAACCTAACACATAAACATGCTCATGAAACTCAAGACCATCGTCTAAAGCAAACATAGCGAAGACTAATACCCAACCGTCGTTGAGGCAATTCGTCGAACACGTAACATGCAACATGTGAAAACTCAACCAAAGAGGCAAACAAGACTAACCCTAAGCATATTTCATGGCTACTAACTACCCAAGCAAACCCCTAACCCTAGAATGAAACTACTCACACATGATTAAGAAGTAAACATGAACAAATGAGGAATTGATGATAAACATTATGGGAAATGATAGAAGTAAACAAATAAACAAGGAAAACTTAAACAAAATGAAATAACTAAGTAAAGAGAGGAAGGATTATACCAACAACTTGATTAAAAGGAAGAGCTTTGATTACAAAGGAAGAGTCTTCCCAAACCCTCCAAATTACAACCAAAAATCCTCTAACAATGGCTAAGAACAATACTAGGAACACGAATTCTTATTTGCAACCGCACTATCCGTCGCAAGCTTGTGACGGATACCGTTTCCTCTCACAAAATACTCACTTTTTCTCTTTCTCCAACACTATTCATGTGGTCCTCTTTCTCCACTAACTCATTTTCTATCTATTTTATCTCACAAAATATCCGTCACAAATGGTGACCCGTCGCAAGCAAAACTTACTATACTAGGAAAATGACTAAAGAAGGATTATCAAGAACTAAAAGATTAAGCTAAAATCTAAGAAAAGATTAAACTTTTTAAGAGAGTTTTGATGGCTAAGAGTATCTTAATGGAACAGTAAAAACCCTAAAAATATCTCCTATGTTGCGTATAAAGTGTGTTTTAGAAAATAGAGTAAGTGCGAGTTTATATAGTGCGCGAAAATCTGAGAAATGACTCTCAGCCGGTCAACCGGCTGCCGGTCTGAAACCGGCTAAGAGTCAAAATGCAAACTTCTGATTTTTTCTTCATTTTTCTTCAAAGCCCAGGTACTGCCAGCCGGTGGACCAGCTGCCGGTTGGCCACCGGCTGGGAACCCTTTTGCTAGAATCTGCCCAAAAAACTTGCTTTCTTCAATTTACGAAAATTGGCTAAGCATGGGATATGCACCCCAGCCGGCCTACCGGCCGCCGACAGTGCACCGGCTAGGAGGCGAAATCCAAATGCCTGTAAACATTCTTCATTTTTGACAAAAAGTCAAGTCAAGGTCACCAGCCGGCCTACCGGCCGCCGGCTGGGAACCGGCTGGGAGTGCCTGGTTCCAATTCTTGCATTTTCTCCTCATTTTGCTCCAAAAATCATCTCGTTTGCCTCCGTTTCTTCATTCTCGCCACAATACCTACAACACGGGAACCAAATAGGAATAGTCGAGGAAATGGACGTAAAATCAAGGAACGATACGCAAAACGAGGTCAAATCGGGACCGAAAATGAAGAATATACAATGAAAATGATGACCAAAATAGAGTTCATCACTGACATATTGTCACAGTATAGGGCAGGTGTAATACTTCGTAATTTATAGTAATATTTATTAATTATGTTGACGAGTCGATAGTATTTGAACGTGGTATTCGATAATTAATATTTATTGTTGGTATTCTATTTAAGTGTTTTACATTTTATATTTTTTAGTACGATATTTACCTTTATAGTTCTCGTGTCGATAATACGTAAACGTTTTTAGTACTCGATAAAATAAATTATCGAAGTGTATCTTTTAATGCGGCTAGCGGGGTTGATCTCGAGACCGTTGGCGCAGCTTTGGGCCTCGTATTGAGTGCAATTACAATCAGTCCATAGTCTTCTACAAACCCTAATCTCCTCGACTAAACCCTACCGATCCATACTACCTTTTGTTTCCAACCGTGGGTTTTACCCTATTTGCCTATTCTACACATAACCAACACTCAACCTTTCAGCCGCCACATCAGAGGCGAGGAAGGAAGTTTTCACTGGGTGGCTGCCGGCGGTCTAGAGTGGTTCGTTTAGCCGCGTTATAGGTATGTCATCGAGTTGTTTTTACGTATGTTACGGTAATAGTTCTCGATAAATAAATTATCGTTGTTATGTGTGTGTTTTTTTATCACGCCTTCCGGGGAGGAGTCAGGGTGGTTGGCTGGTGGTGTCACGGTGGTCGAAGGGGATGTTAGCGGCGTAATTAGAGTAGGCGTGCATTTTTGCGTTTTGTTGTCACGAGCCTGGTTTGGTCGTGGTACGGGGTACTCGGGTTTACGGTGGTTGGGTGAGGAACCAGGGCTGGTAGAGGCTTAGTCGAACTCACTGGTGTTTGTCGATAGGGTGGCTGGTGGTCAGTAGTGGAGGCAGCGTTCACGGGGTGGGTCGGACCTGTGTACGCGTGTGTCGAGTCGCGGGTCGTGTGTTGGAACCAGTCATGGTTCAACTCGCTGGAGGTTGTCAAGGGGTTGCTGAGCTGGTGGCTGCCGGCGGGGGAAGGGTGGAGGAGTAGTGTGATGTTTAGGGTAGGGCTGGTCGCGCGGTATAGGTAGGGTTTGGGGGTGTTGGTGGTGAAACGTAAAGGTTTACTACTATTACTATTATTATTATTAATATTATTATTATATTATTATTTATATTATATTATTATTCTTATTAGGTTATTAGTGGTAGATGGTAATGGTTATTTTTATTATTTTGTGCTAATAATTAGTAGTTATTAGTTGTTTTAATTAAAGGCGTTACGAGTCGGGAAAATTCCTTTTTTAAGAAAGTTACTATTTCGGGAGAGTTCTTTTTTGGGAAACTTTCCATTTATGGAAGGTTTCTAATTATAGTAGGTACAGGTTGTTATGGGGTTTCGGGAAGGATATTAATTTGTTACGTATACTTGTTTAGGGAGCGAGTTTCGCGTGGAACATTTCTAGCGAGCCTTGGACTTGTCTGCAATTCTGCTATTCAGGTAGGGGAATACTGTATACGTGATGACGAGTGATCTGTTATTATTATGTTAACTATTTATATATCTCATTTGATGATTGGTATTATATTGGGTTTGATTGCCTTATATATTTCTGTTATATAATGTGATGTGAAAATATTGGGTCTTGTGATACGGTGCGGAGTTATTTGGTGTTGGATCGGTGCGGAGTTTATTTGGTGTTGGATCGGTGCGGAGTTTATATGGTGTTGGATCGGTGCGGAGTTTATATGGTGTTGGATCGGTGCGGAGTTTATATGGTGTTGGATCGGTGCGGAGTTTATTTGGCGATGGATCGGTGCGGAGTATATTATATTGTTGGTATATTTATTTCTTTTTCCCTACTCAACCTCGTGGTTGACCCTGTGTATTCGCGTGACACCTGTGATGAACCAATTTATTGGGGAGCAGATTGACAGGTGGCTGAGACTAAGGGGGAGCTATGGGAGAAAGAGCTTGGATCCGGACCAGACTAGAGTCTAGATCACCTTAGTCAGTTTAGCATGAGTTGTACTTTCTTTATTTTGTTAAGACTTTCGGATACAGTTGTAAGAACATGTTATGAGTTTAATTTTAATTAAAGTACTGTTTATCTTTCCTTTGTATCTACTGCCTCGGGAAACCGAGATGGTAACACCTTTATTTATCTGAGGAGTCCTAGTACAGGCCCTTAAATAAATGGGGGTGTTACAAAGTGGTATCAGAGCGAACGATCCTCAGGCCTAAACTAAATGAATAATAATGAACGTAGGAAGAGTCTAATAAAATGAACCCCGAGATGAAACTGATAGGCGCCCCAAAAAGGAACGGGATGAGTTAGGGGCCCCCTCACACCAAACCATGGGCCCTTTCGGTTCTGTCTCGGGAACCCAATGAGAGGAATTGATGAGTGGGGTAGTCTACATAGTGACTCAAGTTAGTATTATACTAACATTCTTGCAGGAGAAGAATGAGGTAAGTAAAAGTATGAATTTTGTTTAGTGATGAGCAGTGAAAGGATGTGGATTATATTGAATGCGGAATTATATAATGGCTGTTTTGGAATTCTAAGAATAGGTCTGTTATGAGCCGTGAATTTCGAATTGTATGATGTGATGCATGCGGTTGCATGATCCCTGACCCTTAGGTAAAGATATAATATAATGATATGTGTAATTAGTTGATAATAGAAGCACAATAAGTGCTACCTATCTGAGGGGTTAGACGTAGGGGAGTTATGACCATGATTGACTGGAATGGCTAGTAGGGCCAACCATGCTACGTTATTCCAGTATGCAGAGACAAGGTAAGTCCTGTGTAAAGTTATTAGGTTGAAACGTGTATCGTGTCCGTTGACAATTGCTCTTAGTTGCGATTCCAATTGTGTATACGCTTCTTAGTTGAATGCTCTTTCCTCGCAAGAGTTAACGTTTGGCTTACTGGGCAAAGGTGATCAAATTTTGAGATTTATGCTTGTTATTATTTTGCTAAATACATTAGTAATCCATGTCTAGTGATATGCGGAATGTGTTACCCTAAGCCATAAATGACATATAGTTATGTGATACAATTGTATATACTTGTATAAATATTGAGTTATTTGGGTTATTTTACCTTCAGTTCGAAATCTTTACCGTGTTCTAGATGATAATTATTGTTGAAATGAGGAATGAATGTTAAGCTGGTACTACGTGATGTCTATGCTTCAAATGTATGTCAACGTGTTATGGA
This sequence comes from Silene conica, assembly GCA_029255685.2. Classification (NCBI taxonomy): domain Eukaryota; kingdom Viridiplantae; phylum Streptophyta; class Magnoliopsida; order Caryophyllales; family Caryophyllaceae; genus Silene; species Silene conica. The sequence goes on from CM055313.2 coordinate 57,724,949, forward strand.
AGAAGAATGGCTGACTTTCGATAACGGAACCAAAACTTTAAATAAACTTCTTGAAGGTTGCCTTGTTTGTACGGGCTGTCAATGTAAATGTGTTTCATATTCGAGTATGGAAATTTTATGCATGATAACCCCCTTGAGTTGGGTTTACAATATGTTGGTCTTATGTTAATAGGAATTATATTTTGAGAGAAATAAATCTCTTAGTTGACAGTGGACAGAATGTTACTGCATAGTCTCGTTTTGACCCATCTTTTATAAAAGGAAATCATTTAAAATATGGTTATTGTTTATGCATAATTCCAATTCTACTGTTCAGAATGTTCGTTCATGTTTTCAAAATGATACGCCACGTAAAATCTCAATGAGTCGTTATTTAATTGTGGATTTTGTCAGTAGCCTAAATTTTCTGTTGAAATTGTTGTACCGTCCTTGTTCAGATCGATTGAGTTGTAAAATTTTATTTAATAATTTCCTTGAGATATGCATTCGATTCTTTTCCCTATGATTAGCTAACTCTTTATTTATTTATTTATTTATTTATATATTTTCTTTTCCTTCTAAAAGCTATAATCGCTCGCACGTTAACTAAGCTGTTATTTAATTATGATTTTTGGTAAGTAGCTGCATAACGTTTAATTATTGAAATTGCAAGATATGTAAGTTCATATAAAAGTTTAATCAAATGTGAATTATGTGATGTGACCCGTGATATCCTGATATGGCATTAGTAACATGAAAAATAGACATATGATATGAATACGAACCTTATTATATGATAATGTAACCTTGTTATTTCGTCAAGTTAATATGGAATCGTTTCAATTATATGTCAAATTTTACGACCTCCAAATAATTACGTGCTGTTCATACATGATATTAAAAGCATGTTTATCTGAGAAGCTCTTTGACAAGTGGGTGAATTTTAACTGGCAAGCTCATGGCATAATATATTAATCTGGCTGGCAATTAGTGGTGATTATTCGAACAATGTGAATCCTATAGATGTTTTAATATATGTTGAAGGTACCCCTTTGGCCTAGTTCCCTGATATAACAGCCCCATGACTTCTTCGTTTATTTTGTTACGCCATAGACTGAATGAAGTGCATTTTGTTTATGTTCAAAATCTGATCATGATGAGTTGAGTTATTAATTAGTTAGCATGAGACTTATGGAAGTACCAGTGTTGTGAATCCGTTTACTTTTGGCATTAAATCTTCATGATTCATGAGCTATAAATTACAAGAAAAATGTTAGTAGAGGAGAATCAGGATGTCTCCGTACAGTTTTAATTCCAATCTGTAGTTTGTAAATTAATACTTTAATTATGTTTGTAATTGTCACAACTACCACATCAATGTTTCAAAAGTTCCCAAAGGTTTTCAGAATGGTGATCCCTGACAAAGCTTGATGTTTTGATAATTATGGGGACCCTTTGAAATATGATGAATTCTGTAGCTACGTGGTGATAAAATCCTGCCCAGATATTAATTGTTGCATGTTATATAAACCTTTTATTTTGCAAGTCATATATACTAATAGTTTCATGATAAACAATGTAATGCGAGTGGATAGGAAATGTACCTAAGTGATTTTAACTCGTTGATATATAGGAATGTTGAACGGTCTTGGTAGTCGATGATTTGTGTATATCTTGTTGAATATGTCAATGTTTCATATATATTTACGTTGTTTAATCCTACCCTATGTCTTGTCTAAGATATGATTTGCTTCTATGGTATGATTATGAAAGTAAAAGGGTTCTAAATTGTGAGTTATGAACTACGAGCTGGTGGATTGTCTATATTAGTGAGAATATACCGAAGTTATATTAGAGTTCAAGGGTGTATGAGAGTTAGCTACTCTAATTACGTTTTACTACATAACATGATTCTACCAATCCTATAATTCTTATTATTGTTCAAGTATACAAGTGTATGTGTTAATTGTTTTATCAGAGTCTATGTACGTCAATATTTATTCGTGTTGACATGTTCTGATGACTATGGATACGTTGGTAAATATTGCGCAGTTGGCATTGTGATTGAATGTATAATAGTCCCCATATGTGAGGAGTCACCGTTCGTTCTTTTAGTCTGGGGAGTTGGTTTGTGCTATGGGGAGGATAAAGGGTATGAGATAGAGAGTATAGGGTAGGAGTACTCAAGCAATGGATTTTGTAGATGACGCTAATGTGGTATACTGATGTAAAATTTATTTTGTTTTTGTGCGGAATTTAAGCTTTGGCTGGTTGCAGATGGATTTTGTTTCACAATATATGGGCATTAATGTTAGTTTGGTGTGATGATTGAACATGAGTACTTCTACCTGAGAATCTTTATATTGCTTAGTTATGACTGAATTAGAGTATACGGTTACCGAGGACTAATATTGGATTGTGGATAATTGGTACTGCATTCTCTTCTATATATACCGTTCTCCTTGACCTTAACTAGTGGGTGAGTAGACTGAAGGTTGTTAATTGATATCGATATTGATATTAGTAATGATATTGAGGTGGAGATTGAGATTGGTTACTAGTATTGGAGTATGGGACCGTTGTGCCGAGATATGTTTATGGTCGAAAGTGATCTTGGTTATTGAGTTATATTGACATGACTTTGGGAATCGAGATGGAAATGAAGATATTGTTTTACGGTGCATTCCGTCAGTTCACTCACCCCTTGTCTTTGGTCCTTAGTTCGATGATGAGAGTACGATACTTGGTTAGAGTAAGAATTTATGAGATAAAGGAATGAGTCAGATGGAATTTTGAGCTAAAATTTTTTTTTTTATGAAGTTACGGGGACGTAACCATGTTTTAAGGGAGATAGGATTGTAAAATCTTAATGATTTATGCATATATGGTGTTTCGTGAAGTATCTCTTTTAACTTCGTCATACGTTAAACTTTGGGGACAAAGTTTCCTTAACAAGGGTAGAATGTAATATTTGACGTTATGTGGTGTCGCCTATTGTGTTCCTTATGTGCCTAGTTGGTGGACCATGTGATGGTGAACTTCGGGACGAAGTTCATTTTTAAGGAGGGAAGACTGTAATACTTCGTAATTTATAGTAATATTTATTAATTATGTTGACGAGTCGATAGTATTTGAACGTGGTATTCGATAATTAATATTTATTGTTGGTATTCTATTTAAGTGTTTTACATTTTATATTTTTTAGTACGATATTTACCTTTATAGTTCTCGTGTCGATAATACGTAAACGTTTTTAGTACTCGATAAAATAAATTATCGAAGTGTATCTTTTAATGCGGCTAGCGGGGTTGATCTCGAGACCGTTGGCGCAGCTTTGGGCCTCGTATTGAGTGCAATTACAATCAGCCCATAGTCTTCTACAAACCCTAATCTCCTCGACTAAACCCTACCGATCCATACTACCTTTTGTTTCCAACCGTGGGTTTTACCCTATTTGCCTATTCTACACATAACCAACACTCAACCTTTCAGCCGCCACATCAGAGGCGAGGAAGGAAGTTTTCACTGGGTGGCTGCCGGCGGTCTAGAGTGGTTCGTTTAGCCGCGTTATAGGTATGTCATCGAGTTGTTTTTACGTATGTTACGGTAATAGTTCTCGATAAATAAATTATCGTTGTTATGTGTGTGTTTTTTTTATCACGCCTTCCGGGGAGGAGTCAGGGTGGTTGGCTGGTGGTGTCACGGTGGTCGAAGGGGATGTTGGCGGCGTAATTAGAGTAGGCGTGCATTTTTGCGTTTTGTTGTCACGAGCCTGGTTTGGTCGTGGTACGGGGTAGTCGGGTTTACGGTGGTTGGGTGAGGAACCAGGGCTGGTAGGGGCTTAGTCGAACTCACTGGTGTTTGTCGATAGGGTGGCTGGTGGTCAGTAGTGGAGGCAGCGTTCACGGGGTGGGTCGGACCTGTGTACGCGTGTGTCGAGTCGCGGGTCGTGTGTTGGAACCAGTCATGGTTCAACTCGCTGGAGGTTGTCAAGGGGTTGCTGAGCTGGTGGCTGCCGGCGGGGGAAGGGTGGAGGAGTAGTGTGATGTTTAGGGTAGGGCTGGTCGCGCGGTATAGGTAGGGTTTGGGGGTGTTGGTGGTGAAACGTAAAGGATTACTACTATTACTATTATTATTATTAATATTATTATTATATTATTATTTATATTATATTATTATTCTTATTAGGTTATTAGTGGTAGATGGTAATGGTTATTTTTATTATTTTGTGCTAATAATTAGTAGTTATTAGTTGTTTTAATTAAAGGCGTTACGAGTCGGGGAAATTCCTTTTTTAAGAAAGTTACTATTTCGGGAGAGTTCTTTTTTGGGAAACTTTCCATTTATGGAAGGTTTCTAATTATAGTAGGTATAGGTTGTTATGGGGTTTCGGGAAGGATATTAATTTGTTACGTATACTTGTTTAGGGAGCGAGTTTCGCGTGGAACATTTCTAGCGAGCCTTGGACTTGTCTGCAATTCTGCTATTCAGGTAGGGGAATACTGTATACATGATGACGAGTGATCTGTTATTATTATGTTAACTATTTATATATCTCATTTGATGATTGGTATTATATTGGGTTTGATTGCCTTATATATTTCTGTTATATAATGTGATGTGAAAATATTGGGTCTTGTGATACGGTGCGGAGTTATTTGGTGTTGGATCGGTGCGAAGTTTATTTGGTGTTGGATCGGTGCGGAGTTTATATGGTGTTGGATCGGTGCGGAGTTTATATGGTGTTGGATCGGTGCGGAGTTTATATGGTGTTGGATCGGTGCGGAGTTTATTTGGCGATGGATCGGTGCGGAGTATATTATATTGTTGGTATATTTATTTCTTTTTCCCTACTCAACCTCGTGGTTGATCCTGTGTATTCGTGTGACACCTGTGATGAACCAATTTATTGGGGAGCAGATTGACAAGTGGCTGAGACTAAGGGGGAGCTATGGGAGAAAGAGCTTGGATCCGGACCAGACTAGAGTCTAGATCACCTTAGTCAGTTTAGCATGAGTTGTACTTTCTTTATTTTGTTAAGACTTTCGGATACAGTTGTAAGAACATGTTATGAGTTTAATTTTAATTAAAGTACTGTTTATCTTTCCTTTGTATCTACTGCCTCGGGAAACCGAGATGGTAACACCTTTATTTATCTGAGGAGTCCTAGTACAGACCCTTAAATAAATGGGGGTGTTACAGCAGGTGGCTTTGTGATTGTCATGTTTAGTTCAGTGAGTAGGTTGCGGAGCTAGAGTACTTCGGTAGTGACTGTTGCAAGTGCTCGAAATTCTGCTTCTGTAGTGGAGAGTGGTAGGCCTCGTTGTTTTTTCGAGGACCATGAGATAGGATTTCGTCCAAGGTAGAGAATGTAGCCAGTAGTGGAGATCAATGTAGTCGTCTTTATCACCTGCAAAGTCGGCATCGCAAAATGCATGAAGACAGAGAGAAGTGTTTTTGTAGAGTTGAATACCAAATGATTGAGTGCCTTGAAGTTGTGTGATTTACAATAGGTAACATACAATGTTTATATACTAGAGACTATGCTAGAATAAGGAAAATATATACTTTCTATTCACATGAGATAATCTAATAGATACATATTCCTATTTTGTGCTTGTTTGATTTGGTAAGTGTACCTTGCTAATAATATTACCATCATATATATTATAGACTCATGGACTCAAATATTGAAAATTTCAATCATTGGATAAGAGGAAATAAAAGGTTGAGATTTATAATCAATTTTTTTTATATATAATAGGATCGTCTCGCGGTGTGAAACCATCTCACACAAGAGTTAGTGTAGAGTATGAATGGAAGATTCATTTGCAGGTCGATGGTAAATCTTGGGTCCACTGTGTTACAATAAGGAACAAGAGTAGCTAAGAGAAGCAACAAAAAATGATGAATATAAACAAGAGAAATCAAGTAAGACACAACTATCAGCAGATGGTATAATTATCAGATGCAACAAGGCTACATCACAATTCAATCTTCGAAAGATGGATGCTCTCTAAAGTTACACAATTAGCATACAGTTAATCTCATAAACGAAAAGAAAACTTTAACTATATCAGAGCTTAATTTATATTGTACAGGAGGAAATATACGTAGGCGAGCTTCATCTTTTCTAGTAAGATATACTAGAATAACACAATAACAACACTAGAATTAGGGCCGTTAATGAGACGAGACAGCTCGTAAGCAACTCGAGATCGGCTCGGTCAAAGCTCGACTCGAGCTCAGGCTCGGCTCGAGACCTTAACGAGTCAAGCCGAGCAAAGACTGGCTCGACTCGAAAAGCTCGCGAGCGGCTCGAACATTTGAGATTATAGAAGATATTAATCATATTTTATAAAAATATTTTATCAATATTATATCTTTGTATCATATATAACAAATATCTTGTTGATTTGCTAGATATTTTTGCATCAAATCTTCGAACCTTGCTATTGAAAATATCGGAAGAAAAAAAAAATAATAATAAACAATATGATATAGGCTCGATTTGGCACGAGTTTGGTTCGAGCTCGTGTTAAAGCTCGCAAGCTTTGTAACGAGCACATTTTCTTCAAACTCGGGTAAGATCGACTCGAGCTCGAGCTCGAGTTTTGGTAATTGAGCACCAGCCGAGCAAGGCCAAGCTTGGGCTCGGTGTCATGGTCCAGTACTTTTGTCGGATCGTGGTGCGCACCCTTGCCCGACTCTAGGGCAAGAATGCAAGCAACGAGGGTCTCGTACTAGTGAAGGATCGCCCACTAGCAAGTATCTCGAGTCTCGGGGTGTGTGTCGGGAATCCTAGTCACGATTATCAACGTCCGGTACACGAATGCAATAAAAGTAAGCAATACGATTATTGAAAGCAATAAGAAAGCATAAACAATCTTAATGATGAGAATCGGTATTTCATTGACTAGCACCTCTCATAGAAGCAAATTTGATATTTCTCATCTTGTAGCAGTGAATATTGAAAGTGTAGAATAACGATAACGTTTTCTAAACTCCTAAAAACGAATCTTAAACTAAAAACGAGACTCCAAGATTCGACACGCAGGAAGTAGTCTTAGAGTACTAAATGATACAAAAAACTAGAAATGAAAATACAAAAGCGAAATAAGAAATCTACGGGCTCGAAGTGAAAGGACCGCACGCGCAAATTATTGGCTATGAAACTAGATTTGCGGCTAAAATATGCGGATCCTTACATTCTCCCCCACCTAATCTGTTGTCACCCTCGGCAACATAAAAATCTTGAACGAGGCTTTAGTGAGACATCCTTGGTGAGATGTGATCGTCCATACTATGTTGAGGTTTGGCTTTCTCTCCAGTCCGGCTCGTAGATAGTTTTCGGTCCACATCATGATCGAATTCCACGTCCCGTCAAGATAGAGTGTAACTCCTTAACGGTGAGACCTCCAAACATCATGTCCTCCAAATTAATCACTCGCCCAGGGTCATTCTTGAAAATCTTTGTCCTCAGTGCTCGAGGCTTTCTCAAATAGACCTTCCCCTTGTTCATCTCTACTTTTGCGGATTTTTTAAAATAATTTTTATAACCTATATAGTATATACAATTCTTTAGCATGAATTTAAATTATTCAATCATCATCACTTTGTTTACTTGATTAGACAATATTTGTTCAATCCTGTATGTTATACATTATGTACAATTAATATTGATCATACAATTTTTTTTTACTCTATATAAGATTGTGTTAGCATAATAATAAGTAAAAAAGAACAACTTACCCGCCTTTTAACTTTTATGTTGAATTAATATTAACTACTAATATTATATTGGCTCCGAAATGTTAGCAAGAATGAGTTTATTTTGCGGGTACCGCGGACAGTTGAAGCCCAGATCGTTGACGATGTGCGTGCGAGGATAAGATAGAAACGGGATGAAAGGTACAAGGACTCAGATAGGCAATGGCTTAGAAATCATGAACTTATGTAATTGGTTTCTATAAACATCCTTGTACAGTTGGTTTCAGTTTTTGATATAATACTTACATTTCACCAAAAAAAAATATTATATTGGCTCATTGACATTATGATAAAGTTATAAATACTATAAATTCTACTATTTTGTATTATATTATTTACATACATATAATTATATAAGTACAAAACTTATAGTTGTGGGACATTTTCTTACGAGAGTATATATTGGTTGTTTTGAATGACACAATTAGCTAGTTACTAATGAGTCGTTTTCAAAATAACTATGTTCTTACAAAGGTGTTTGATAAAAATATTTATATTAATTTACTGTAAAATCATGTAGTAAAAGTGTATATGCAATTCACCAAAAATATACTTCGTAGTTAGTAACAGGTTACACTTTGTTTTTTTTTTTTGCTGAAAAGAGTTGAGTTGAATTGGTCTTAGTGAAGCTAAATTGAACCGAACTGAATTGAAATAAAAGTTAATTTGTCATGAGTTGAGTTGAACTAAACTAAACTGAACTAAATAAAGCTGAATTTAATTATACATAGTCTATTCCGTTTTATGTCAATAATAATTATACGAACGTTGTTGTATTAATTTAAGAACATATGTAAAACATACGATATTTATTTTGTATGTGTACCTTTTAATTTTAATGATCTTGATTATGTTTATTTTGATTATTAAAGCAAAATAGCTGATGCGTGTCTATTTTATGATGTTTTTCATCTATTTTTACACGCATTTGGTCGCTCATTTACTATGTTTTAGCCCTTATTTCCCAACAATTGTGCACTTTCGTATTTTTATGCTCTTTTGCAGATTTATGCGGAAAAGAGACGATTTTATACCAAATTTATGCCCTCGGGATTTTTTATGACTAAGGACAAGAAGGAACGAAGCCTAGCGCACATTTCAAGGCCTGAAGATAGCTTTAACAAGCAAAGAATCGATCCACGACATTGCAGCCTGTTTCAAATGGCTATATCTCGAGTTCTTGAGCTGATAATGGAGTGATTCAAGTTGGAGGTGAAAGCTTATCCTCTTAGCTTTCCAACGCCGCAAGAATCGCTTGATTACGATAAGTAACGAAGAAATGGCAGTTGTTTTAAGATCGACGCGCGTTGCAGTCCCGACAATTGGGTCGACCGACCTACCAATTGGGTCGACCGACCTCAGCGCTGACCCAGAAGTTTCCGCGAAGCCCATTAAAGTGTTTAGGTCATTAGGAAATTCTTTAATTCCGCCTATTTAAGCTAAATTACGGTATTAGGGTTAGGCATTCAGTTTCTAATAGAGTTTTGCTCAGTCTTTAATTTAGTTTTATCTTTAGTTGTAATCTTTCAATAATCATCAAACACTTTTAGTTTTGTTCTTCAATCTTTCAAGCATTCATCAATAAAGTTTGTTCCTTTCTGCCTTAATTCCGATTTCTGGTAATTATTCCCTAATCTAGTTTAATTATTGTTCTTATTGTTGTTGCATCCGGTTTAAGTTAGAATCTCAAGCTTTATTAATTCTTGCATGTTTAGATTATCGTTCATCATGTTTTCCATATCAAATCTTGTTCTTATTTTTGTTCCGGTAATTATGAGTAGCTAAATTTCATATGTTAGGATGTAGGGGATGAATATGCATAGGTAATAAAAATTCCGAGACCGACCTGTAGCAGAGCCGTGGTCGGCCGACTCAAATAATGGGTCGGTCGACCAAGGCGGTGGTCGGCCGACTGGAATAGCCGGTTGGTCGACCCACTCGCGTATGAATTCTGTTTCGTCTTTCTTTGTTGACTATAATACCCTACAATGAGACTGAAAGGAGACTTGTAGGATGTTAGTAATGACCTACCCAAGATTGAGAGATACGGGAAGGGCATTGGTTTACACCTTAAGACGGCTAGGTTACTCAAGACTGAAAGGTATGTGACCTAGAGTTTAGGAATCACCCTTATTGTTGACACCCAATAATTGTGAGACCTAGGAACTAATAGCATAGGCCGAAAGGAGCTATTAGGTACCATAGACCGAAATGATATGTTACACCCCTTACGCGACTGCAATACATGTTGACCTTAGGATTTATATTACCTTAGCTATTTGTTACCCGATCATCCTAGCATCTCTTTTATTATTGTTTTATTATCATCTTTATTTACTTTCTTTATTTTTATCTTTTATTCTAAACCTAGTGACAACCAATCCAAAACCCCCAATTTGTTACCTTAAAATATTGACCTTAAACAATAAACACTCCCCACCTCTCTGTGGTTCGACCCTTGACTTTCACTACCTATAGTTTAAGTTTAGGAATTATAAATTTATCTTTGGTACCCTCAACGACGGGCATCAAATTTTGGCGCCGTTGTCGGGGAGGTGACGCCAGTGTTTATTGTTTTTTGTTTATGTTTTCCCTTTTTCTTTCGCTGTCATGACCATCGCCCCTTTCCCACAACTCGAGCATGAACCTTTGTATATCTATTGTGATAGATTAATCACTTTCCTTTCTCAATTTGACTATCCTATTAGTATTGGGGAGGTTTGTCGTATCTTATATGATGGAGTTACTGGTAAGACCTTGATCGAGATTGAGAGAAATTGCGGATGAGAATTTTTAGACCTACCCTGTGAGAAGCAATGGGAGCTTCTCAAACACCTAATCCGAACCGGTGGAGATACGGAGGGGTATGAGGGCATTGATATTAGTAACCTGGATATTCCTGTTGAGTGTGATCCTATCACACCCATTACTGAAGAGTCGCTCATTCTTAAGGATGAGTATGATAGGTTAATTGATTCCCTTTCCCTCCCCATTGATGATACTAACTCGGATTTAGATACAGATGATGAGTTAGAAATTTACCCCTTGACTGGTCAACCTATTTCTGTAGGTGTTAGTGATGAACATGTTCCTAACATGTTTGAACCCTCGGTTGATGAACCTTGTTTTTTGCAGGATTCTTCTATTGACATTTCTGATGTTTTTAATAATATTAGTGAATGTTCTATGCAAGGATCCTTTACAAAGGATCCTTCGGAGGCTTTGATGTGTTTTGAGGCATGTGCAGGTGAATCTCTTGCTCAGGAGGCTGATTTGGATGCTCCAGAAATTGCCACTCTAGTGGCAGAGTCTATAGGCGGTAGAAAGAGAGATGTTCTCGATCGAGTAGTACCACTTACTCGATCAAATGATGTAGAGAACGAGATCACTCAAGCTAGTGATCATTTGGCTGAAGAAAAGAGCCCTAAGAAGAAGAAACCGAGGAAAGTGTCGGCCCACGACTTGGGAGTCGACAACCCCGGGAGATGGATGGCTAGAGCTATGGATGATGACCCACCCATTTACATGGTGGAGAGAAACTCATCTACCCAAATCACCATAGCTGAAGGAGTAGCCTGTAGTCAGAGCCCTTGGTCAAAGAAACGCCGAATCCTTCGCGGATGACTTCTTCTTTTTGCTCGTTTCTGTTTCTCTTAAGACAGTTTTTTGTTTTGTTAAGACTTTATAGTTTGCTTTCTTTAAGTTTTTAGGACAACTTTTCCGTTGTGTTTGCGTAGTTAAGACTTTTTGGACTTGTTTCTGGGATCTCGCGCACTTGTTAGGCGCGTTTTTGATGATTTTTTCAGGATTGACGAAAGAAGGAAGACCGCTGTGCAGTAGAGGGGTCGACCGACCAGAAATACGGGTCGGTCGACCTAGTCCCTGACGTTCTAGAATTCCTGCAGTCCGCAGAAAGGTCGGTCGACCCAAAATATAGGTCGGTCGACCTACCCGTCCGTCACAGCCTGTTCGCTTCTTCCTCGGAATTCGTGCACCATCTCGGGTACTTGAGTGGCACTGCTAGCCACCAAAACCTCCCAGCTTACGCTGGTTTGGGGAGGTTTTTCTCATGCGCCTATTAATCCAGTGAGTTCTTTCCAGTTTTTCCTTAGTTTTTACTCTCTTCGCACATTTTCTTTAATTTTCTGAAACCTTTACTTAGGCTAATGCACAATGGGGACATTGTGCGGGTTGGTTTGGGGAATGGTTTCATGTCACATGCATTGCATTTTGTCACACGTTTATTGCATTTCTGTCTTGCATTGTTCTTTTCTTTATTTTCTCTACCTATACAAAAGAAAAATACAAAAAAAAAATTCAAAAAAAAAATTCAAAAAAATGCACGTTTATTTTAGCATATAGGTCGAGTCGGAACGAGAGTATTTCAAGGATGATTTTGCTTTCTTACATGTTTATGCCTTTACCTTGTCTTGTCAACTTGTTTTAGTATGAGAGTCTTTTGCATATCTACGAGTTTTGTCAATTTGTATATCTTGAGACTTGACTTATACCTTGGCAACCTACTATACATTCTGAGTTTTAGAGCCTTATTCCTGGTTTCATTTTTAAACCAGTTGTCTAGGATGTGAGTAGTACTCCCCTTGGAACATGTTACATCAATATTTTTTTTTTTTTGGTTTTAAACCGGGGTGTCCACCGTCGACAACAGTGTATAATCCCCTCGCCGCGGGTGCTCTCACGAAGAGGTAAACGGCTGGCCAAAGTGTTGCTCCATTCCCATGGGCAGGGATCGAACCCCTGACCTCATGGTTAAGGGATGAGGTGAGCAACCACCACACCAAACACATTTGGTTACATGTTACATCAATATGCATAAACATGAACTTGAATTGCTATATACTTGTCTTACTTTCTCGTTTTGTGAATCTTGGTACGTGCATTTGAGATCCCTTTTCTCGTATTTACCCATAAGCTTCACATAGCCAAAATTGCCTTTTTATCCCCCAATACTTAGCCTACCCTTAGCCTACCCTTCCAAGCTAGTATTTGTGGTCTTTGGTTTAACCTTTGAAGCATCTTGGTTTATATGCTATCTTGAGCAAAAAGAGAAAGAAAAGAAAAAAAGAACAGAAAAATCCAAAAAAAGGAAAAGAAAGAAAAGAAAAACGAAAAAATCAAAACTTACAGGAATGAAGTCGACCGACCTCCTTCATGGGTCGGCCGACCACCCGTCAACACCAGACTCAAAAATTCGTTGCAAAATCCCTTTCTTTTATTTGTTATCACTCCCGTACTTCATTCAAAATATTTGAGAGTCCTTTCTTATATAATGTGAGAGTTGTGCCACAAAAGAGCACTTTCTTAATATCAAAAAGTTGTGAATTATGTTGTTGGGAAACGGTTTCACTAGCTTGGCTACTAACCCCACAAGTCCAAAAACATCTTAACCACTTTTACCTTTTACCTCACATATCTTTCATTACCTCAATTGCATGTATCTGGGTCATTTAATGAGTTTGTTGTACATAGTTGTAGAATTCTTGTTCATGTTAGATTGCAGACATATTTTCATGGGTCGCAGTTAGGTGAGTGTCTCTACAAAATTATTTCTTTCTATCTTTTACATATATTCAGCTTTTGCTTCATGAGTGTCTCGAGCGTGCCGCGAGAGTCCATGGTATAAAGTCTCTATAGCCTCTAGTGTTGCAAGTTTGACGACACCATAACTCGTTTGCATGACTTGAATACTTTCTCATTTTGTACTTGGCATTGGTTTAGGCTAACATGTAAATTTCGCTCTGAGATTGAAATCGTTCCATTAGTTAAGATCGAGTCTATTTCTTGCTTGAGGGCAAGCAAGGGTTTGGTTTTGGGAATTTGATGCGTGTCTATTTTATGATGTTTTTCATCTATTTTTACACGCATTTGGTCGCTCATTTACTATGTTTTAGCCCTTATTTCCCAACAATTGTGCACTTTCGTATTTTTATGCTCTTTTGCAGATTTATGCGGAAAAGAGACGATTTTATACCAAATTTATGCCCTCGGGATTTTTTATGACTAAGGACAAGAAGGAACGAAGCCTAGCGCACATTTCAAGGCCTAAAGATAGCTTTAACAAGCAAAGAATCGATCCACGACATTGCAGCCTGTTTCAAATGGCTATATCTCGAGTTCTAGAGCTGATAATGGAGTGATTTCAGTTGGAGGTGAAAGCTTATCCTCTTAGCTTTCCAACGCCGCAAGAATCGCTTGATTACGATAAGTAACGAAGAAATGGCAGTTGTTTTAAGATCGACGCGCGCTGCAGTCCCGACAATTGGGTCGACCGACCTACCAATTGGGTCGACCGACCTCAGCGCTGACCCAGAAGTTTCCGCGAAGCCCATTAAAGTGTTTAGGTCATTAGGAAATTCTTTAATTCCGCCTATTTAAGCTAAATTACGGTATTAGGGTTAGGCATTCAGTTTCTAATAGAGTTTTGCTCAGTCTTTAATTTAGTTTTATCTTTAGTTGTAATCTTTCAATAATCATCAAACACTTTTAGTTTTGTTCTTCAATCTTTCAAGCATTCATCAATAAAGTTTGTTCCTTTCTGCCTTAATTCCGATTTCTGGTAATTATTCCCTAATCTAGTTTAATTATTGTTCTTATTATTGTTGCATCCGGTTTAAGTTAGAATCTCAAGCTTTATTAATTCTTGCATGTTTAGATTATCGTTCATCATGTTTTCCATATCAAATCTTGTTCTTATTTTTGTTCCGGTAATTATGAGTAGCTAAATTTCATATGTTAGGATGTAGGGGATGAATATGCATAGGTAATAAAAATTCCGAGACCGACCTGTAGCAGAGCCGTGGTCGGCCGACTCAAATAATGGGTCGGTCGACCAAGGCGGTGGTCGGCCGACTGGAATAGCCGGTCGGTCGACCCACTCGCGTATGAATTCTGTTTCGTCTTTCTTTGTTGACTATAATACCTTACAATGAGACTGAAAGGAGACTTGTAGGATGTTAGTAATGACCTACCCAAGATTGAGAGATACGGGAAGGGCATTGGTTTACACCTTAAGACGGCTAGGTTACTCAAGACTGAAAGGTATGTGACCTAGAGTTTAGGAATCACCCTTATTGTTGACACCCAATAATTGTGAGACCTAGGAACTAATAGCATAGGCCGAAAGGAGCTATTAGGTACCATAGACCGAAATGATATGTTACACCCCTTACGCGACTGCAATACATGTTGACCTTAGGATTTATATTACCTTAGCTATTTGTTACCCGATCATCCTAGCATCTCTTTTATTATTGTTTTATTATCATCTTTATTTACTTTCTTTATTTTTATCTTTTATTCTAAACCTAGTGACAACCAATCCAAAACCCCCAATTTGTTACCTTAAAACATTGACCTTAAACAATAAACACTCCCCACCTCTCTGTGGTTCGACCCTTGACTTTCACTACCGATAGTTTAAGTTTAGGAATTATAAATTTATCTTTGGTACTGTAACACCCCCATTTACCTAGGAGCCTGAACTAGGACTTCCAGGGTAAATAAGACCGTTACCATCCTGGTTAGACCAGGGTAGTAGATAATCATAGTGAAAGATAAACAGTACTTTAAACATAAATTGTTAACTGAAAACGGGTACAAAGACAAGTCTTAAAACAAAAGTCTAGAGTCCATACAACTGATAACAACTCAATAAACATGTAAACCTAAGTGATCTAAAACTAGGTCGGTCCATGCCATGTCTCTCCTTCCACGCCCAGCTCTTATTCCTGTTGTCTCTGACCTGAAAGATCTACTCCCCATTCCGGATCATTGTAGGTGAATACGAATACACTGTCAACCTCGCGGTTGAGTAGGAAACACAATAATAAATAATAATGCAACACATAATGATATGCAAATGCTTATGACATGCTCGAGCTCAATCAAAATCTCATTCTCATACCCTTGCCCCAAGCCATACCGAACCTCCCGGCAGACTATACTCGGTCGTCACCGAACACCAGCTCAACAGCTGATAAGACACCAGGCCTAGTCTGCAGAACCACCCTGGGCTTTACATCAGAACAAAATCTGATCCATATCTTTCTCAATACTTAATGCATATGCCATGATTATGAATGCAACACCAAATAATTTAACAAAGACTATCATGCTCAGAATTCACACTTGCATCCAATAGGCAAAGCACAACCATACATAACTTAATACAGAGTGAGCACCAGTGTAACCTACCTGAAGGTAGCAGTCTGCAAATGTAAACACCCTCTAGAAGTATTCCACTTCGAATTCCGTTCCTATAAATTATTGTTCATATCAAATTCTGCCCTTATACACATCGCTACTAAAATCTACTTAAAACATGTTCCTAATTGGTCATACACAACACATTATGACTATACGTATGTATATATATAAACATGTCCACTCATACAGTTATCGTTACCCACATGTACTTACTATCTTTAGACTCACTATAATTAGCATGTTATTAAAAGTCCCAAATACTTAGAGAATATTATAAATTGCAACCAAATTCATTGTTAAAAAAAAACATCCCGATAAATACTAACGCCCGATTTAGACTCCATATAAATTATTAGCATCAATTACCAAAACTTAACTTATAAAATAATAACAATAATAACAATAATAATAATATTAATAATATTAATAATTAAATAGTAGTAGTCAACATGACAACAATGATAGAAATATTATTAGTAGGTGAAAGTCCTAATCTAACGCAAACAACCACCCACGCTGACACACGCAAAACACGTTCAGAAATCACGTCCAACAGCCTTACACCGACCTCCACAAACACCACCGCTGACACCAGCTGGCACCCCTGACCTCTCCTCTGGCACCACCAGGCTCGCCACTGAGCCACGGCGGTTCCAGGGGAGGAGTCAGTGGTTGCCGACAAGCCACGGCCACCGCTTAGCACCACCACGAAACCCTGTACCCGTGTTAGTTCTCTGATGACTCTAACCGCAACCCTAAACGAAACCCATTACAACTTCTGACACAACAGCCCACAACCACCACGACAGACACCCTATTGACACCCTAACCACGGCCTTCACGTTGACCCAGAACCCACACAAGATTATAACCAAAATCATTAAACGAATCGGGTTTAAACATGGCTACTCAAAACGCTGTTGGTGATTGTAAGGAAGCACGACTCTGACACCCTATACTGTACCCTTCATCGACAGCCACCCACAGCCAACGACGGCCACGACACCACCCATACAACATTAACATAGAACATAGATTAAGATTACGGAAAGAAACAGTGAAATCAACCCAAATCTCAGAATGAAAACACGCATAAAAGACCCTCGTGTGCACCCCTGTTTCTGCAAACCCAGAAATCTGAAATCGTCCCCAGAGACGAGACTCCCTAAACGACAGCCCTAATTCATAGAAGACGACTCCTAGATGACCAAAACATGGTGAATAGCATTGATTACGAATTTATAAAGAGACATGATCTAGAACGCACGAGGTAAACACACATTGAATCAAAACGTAAGGCAGAGATTGCGAATTCCAGAAAATGAAAACAGTGTTGTGTTCTTACCTCCTTGCCCTTGCCAAAGACCACCCTTAAACCCCTTGAACCACCGTGCAAATCCCTCCTTGGCAAGCCCAGCAATGACGGCAGTCAGATTGGTGTAAGAGTGTGTGAAGATTAGGTCAAGAGGGATCTTATTCTAAGGCTATATATAAGACGGCTGAGTCTTGATTTCAGAATTTCTGAAATCAAGGAATAATTCGTGTATGGGCTAGGGTTTGGGGCACGCAAACCAAGGCCCAAAGACCCAGCTACCCGTGTAAAGTCAACCCATCACGCACCCCAATGCCCACTTAACATGAATCAAGTACGGGTTCGTTAAATACTCACTTATACGGTTCTAAAAACAACGCTCAAAACACGTCGTCCACTAGTATTACATCGCTTTTATTATAACTCATCGACATCAAAATCTAATAAAGTTAGCCTAGATAAATAAATAAGCGACATAAAATACGAGGCATTACAGTCTTCCCCCCTTAAAATGAACTTCTTCCCGAAGTTCACCATCCAAGTCAACACAACCGATCAATAAAGCATGTAACGAACACAAAGAAGGTGACATAATATAACCTTAAAGCTAATAAAGCACTTTAAAACACGAATTGTTACATTCTACCCCCCTAAAAAAAAGGTTACGTCCTCGTAACATACCTTAATTAAACAGTTCAGGATATCTTTCCCTCATCGACACCTCAGTCTCCCAAGTAGCTTCCTCGACATTATGATTTGTCCATAATACTTTGACAAGCGTGGTCTCCCCATTTCTGGTCTTCCGCACCTTCCTGTCTAGTATTTCCTTGGGTCTCTCCTCGTAGGTCAACTGCTCATCGATCTCGATGACCTCATGATCAAGGATATGCGAAGGGTCACTGATATATCTCCGCAGCTGCGATACGTGGAACACATTATGCACCCTGGCTAACGCTGGAGGTAGAGCTAAGCGATAAGCTACCTCACCAACTCGCTCTAAAATCTCGAATGGTCCAATAAACTTCTGGCTCAACTTACCCTTCTTGCCAAATCTCATTACTCCCCTCATAGGTGACACCTTTAGTAACACTTTTTCTCCTGCCTCAAATGTGATGTCACTTCTCTTTAAATCGGCATAACTCTTCTGCCGATCTTGGGCAGCTCTCATCTTTTGACGGATCACCTGTTTTATCATCTCCTGAACCATCTCAGGTCCCAAAGTCACTGTATCTGCTCGATCATCCCAGCATACTGGACTCCTGTACTTCCTCCCATACAATGCCTCGAAAGGAGCCATCCCGATGCTAGTATGATAGCTGTTGTTATAAGAGAACTCGATCAAATCAAGTCTGTCTTCCCAAGAGCCCCCGAACTCTAGCACACAAGCCCTCAACATATCCTCCAATGTCTGAATAGTCCTCTCGGTCTGACCATCAGTTGCTGGATGGAAAGTGTTGGAGGAAGTGTCCTCGACAATAGTGTGTTGACGAATTAAAACTCATTTAAATGAAACACAACTGGGAGTGTTACTCTTTTAAAGTCGACTGATCAACATTTATCGATAATGATTGGCTGTCTAGAGTTTGACATTATCGTCATATGATGGTGGTGATCAGTTGATCCCTTAAGGTCATATCTTTAGGGAATTCCGTCTCAATGGAATAATTAATTAATATTGTATTGGATACAAATTAATTAATAACTAGAAATTTTGGAAATAATTTTATATGACGAATATTTTTATAATGGGATTATAATAATAATTAAAGTCAAAGTAATAAAATTGTTTTATTACTCGGTTTTTATTTATTCGTTTAGGAAACGATTAAATTGAGAATGAACACGGTTGATCATAAAATTACAAAGAGTTGTGATTAAAATTTATGATATTACATTTTATACAATAATAATTTCGAATTATTAGCATAATTATTTAAATGTAATAAATTTGTAAATTATGAATTCTAATAGTTAAAATTGCATGATTAACAAATTGGGTCATGTGTTGTGAGACATGTGTGACATGTTACAAATTAACACAATTGACAAAGATAAAATGGAGTCCATTTTATCTATACTTAAACCGTGTAAGTATGTATGTATGGCATCATAGTGTATAAAATAATACACTACTTGTGTATTAGCTTACAAGCCTAAGGTTTAGGTGTGTAAGAGTGTAAGAGTGTGTAAGGCATCTTATGAGCTTTTGTGTAAGATGTAAGAGGCCATGCATTGGCCTTGGGTGGCTTGTTTGGCCGGCCAAGAGTGAGCAACAAGCTCAATTTTGCTCCTTATATACACACTACACATTCCACACAAGATACTAGTTGTTGTTGGTGCTTATTTCACATACATACCACAACCTCCTTCATACTCATGGTACTTAGAAATAGTTTTTCTAAGTAAGAAATTATTTCCTATACTAATAATATTAAGAGTAATATTAATTATATTTCTAGTATACTAATACTAATTTTCTAGTAACAAAATTGGTGTTAGTTTGAGATCGGGTCCTTGATACGCACCTTTTGGAGACGATTTTTCTTAGATCGTTATAAGGGTATTTCGGTATTGAAGACTCAAGTAATAGGTGATTATTGAGTATAAACCTTCAAAAACCAATGTAAGGACTATCTCATCTTATGATATCATCTTGCATGCATAAGATCCATTTAAGTTTTTATGACTAAACTTAAAGAAACAAAACTCATATTAGATTTGAGTATAAAATAAGGAACTTAGTTTCCAACAATTGGTATCAGAGCATTACGGTTGTTGCATGCATGATCGGATTCATGATTTATGTTAAAATCGGTTTAACATATATATTTCGATTTTTCGAAATTATTGTGTTTATTATGATAAATCACAAAATAATTTTGCATGTTAAAGTTTCTGTTTCTAAAATGGTTTTAGGACATAAAAATAATTTTATGGATTTTTATTGTTCATTTTTATATTTATTTGTATATTTTGTAGTTTAAATCGGTTTAAACAAACAATTAATGGAAAAATAGCTAAAAATAGTTTCTGGCCGAGATTTTTTGATATGTTCTCACATGCATATTTAATATATTGTATATGATTTTTCGTAAGAAATGGAGTTAATATGCATGGATTATGAATTTTATGAGATAAATAGTCATAATATGAGTAAAAATGGGTATATATGGTTATATTTCGAATTTAACCTTAAAAATTTTATGAGAAGTCACATGCAATATATAA
The DNA here is from genome assembly GCA_029255685.2 of Silene conica. Taxonomy (NCBI): domain Eukaryota; kingdom Viridiplantae; phylum Streptophyta; class Magnoliopsida; order Caryophyllales; family Caryophyllaceae; genus Silene; species Silene conica. The sequence goes on from CM055313.2 coordinate 57,745,464, forward strand.
AGTGCCTGTATGAATTTTCGAAATTATTGGACTTATTTTGCATGATTAATGATTTTTATGGTAAAAATCGTATTAATAGTGACTCAAATTCGACTTTAATAGTTATAGTTGAAATTTTGCCATAAAGACTTTACACAATGTCACATGCAATATTTACAGTATGTATGTAAGTTTTGGGAATTTATTCTCAAGTGATGCATGATTTATGATTTTAATGGTTAAAATCGGATAAATAGTGACTTATTGTGTTAAAAATAGTTAATCTTAATATTATGGCATGAAATTTTACCCATAGATGTCTTATATGATAGGAACATCAGATCTAAAAGTTAGATATCAAAAAGTTTCTGTTTTTATGATTATTAATTTTTAAATGAGTTAATTAGCTAATAATCGTAATTTATGAGTCGGAAAAATAAAATTTCGAGTATGGTCTGTAATTTTTGGTCATTTTCAGATTCTAATATGTATTTTAGGATGACTAAAAATTTATAGCAATTTATTTCAAGTTTTTATAATTTAAATCGGATTTTAACCATAAAAACGGCTTTTATAGGATTTATTTAAGGAATAAACCATATATAATTGCAAAAGACCATTTTATTAATTTCTGAATTTTTAGAAAATTTCCAGAAAGTTTAAAATTTTGAATTTTAAATTTCGAATTTTATTGACTCATTTGGCCATATTTTGTTTATTTTTCCCGAAAATACAAGTAATTTATGAACAATAATGCAAAATCAAGTTAGATCATGATCAAATATTAGTAGAGACTAAACATTGATTCCTAAAGTAAGTTAGGATGATTAACTTGGACATAAATGAGATTTATGTAATTTTGGATGATTTTAATAGTTAAAATCGCGCATATCCGTAAAAACCGTAAACAAATATGAGATATTTGCTTCCATGAGGCGATTTGGCATTAAAATTGAGCATGTGCATACATATTTTATTTATTGCAATTTATTTAATATGAATGTCATATTTTGAATGTTATTTATATAATTTGGAATTATGTAATTTTCTTAGTATGGCCTTAGTTTTAATCAATATTACCCGTAATGTAAGGGAATATTGATTCGGTTGTAATTTATGTGATCTCGTATCACGGGTTTGTAATTTAAATTTAAATTTTCAGTTTTACAATAGAATAGTTGTATTATTTTATTGTAATTCCGGAGATCCAAAAGACGGTGCCATACGGAAAGGAGTTCCGTCAAGACGGTGTTTTCTTGGATGGCGTGCCAATGAAGTTCAAGGGACCAAGGAGTTGGTTTCCGAATTTGTAATAGTTAATTAGTTTTTACTATTACTAGGAAGGCCATACTAGGATTTTATTGCTCTATTGCTTTTACTTTTGCATTTTAATATGTTTGCATGCATAGCCAAATCGCCATAAACATGCATATTAGTTTAGATCGTTAAAAAAAACGACCGTGTCAATTATAATTATCGAGTTCACCAATTTAATTCGCTTAAAGGAGATGGATAATAAATTGACAAGACCTCTATATTAAACAAAAACAATTGAGAATTAGCCTTACCAAATAGTAGAACCCATGAGCTTCTATTTCGTGGGGTGGTGCTAGTCCAGTGGGCAGTACGAACCCCATTACGTAGGATAAGTGGGGCGATGGGATGGATTCAGTCCAGTGGGCGGATCGCATCCCGATGCATTTGAAATTTGGTTTGTACTCAACGGAAGTGTAGAGGACCAGTGGTCAATGTGTTCCGGGCTAAGATGAATAAATAATGATTTGTCATCAACCAAGAGTTCTAGGGTAGAACCGGTTTATTTTAACCCACCAAACCATATCATTGGGTCGGAGTTCCAGTGGTTCACGATTTCGATAGTATGGGTTTGGGTCTTGGAATCATTTATAAAATTGGATAGAGGTCATTTTATAGATGCATCGACTTAGTAAATATGTTTACAAGTTAAGATGAAAATTAAAACGATTAGCATTTAATTTCTTCATATGTTTAAAATTTTGTAGTCTTCGTATCAATATCAATCATGGCTACTTCCACTACTACGAACAATTCATGGTTACGTTCCTTCATGGATCGTTGTAAGCTAGAAAAGAATGGGGCAAACTTTGCCGATTGGGATGCCCAACTGTTGTTGGCGGCAGAGGGAGACGGTAAGACCGAATTCCTCATTGAAGAATCACCTCCTGAACCTGCAGAAAATGCCACCGCCGCAGCAAGACGACCTTATGATACTTATCAGAAGGAGTCTGCGGCAATCAAAAATGTTTTGATCTTCTCGATGGAGCCAGAACTCCAAAGGAGTGCCATAAAGATTGGCACGGCCTATGAGATCTACTCCAGGCTTGTGACAATGTTCTCAAAGGCTTCGAGAATTGTCCAATACGAGGCGGCTTCGGCCTTCTTTGATCTCAACCTTAAGGAGGGGCAAAAGGCTAGCCCACATGTGCTCAAGTTAATTGAGCATGTAGAAACCCTAAGGATGAATCAAGTGGACATTCCTAAGGAACTTGTGATTGACAGAATCCTCCACTCCTTGTCTAAGGTGAAAACTTATGTACAATTCCGGGTGAATTTCAACATGAGAAACCAAGACATCTCTCTCGATGAATTGCACAATATGATCGTGCAAGCTGAAAGGGATATGGGCCTAAATGTTAGTACCCCTAAGGATGTGCTCAACATTAATGTTAAGAGCAAAGGAAAGTTCAAAAGGAAGGGTAAGGCAAAGGGGAAGCAACCTTCCAAAGGTTCAAAGAAAGTGTCTTCTGAGGCAAGCACCTCCAAATCCAAGAAGAGCCCTCATCAAGGGGCCAAATGCTTTTACTGCAATGGCAAAGGACATTGGAAGAGGAACTGTTCCAAGTATCTCAGCGATCTCAAAGCTGGGAAAATTCTTCCAGTTGGTACGATAACTATCCCGATTTTATGTTAATCTCAACTAATGTATCACGATACAAGTTGTGATGTGAATGCTCTTCTTACTTGAATTAGGGCATGAAAGCAAAGATAAGGGAAAAGAGAAACAAGCTTGATGGATCAAGGGAACTAAGAGTAGCTCCGCTCGGGATGATCAAGAAGCTTTGTTTTTCCGCTTATTTTGCTAATATTTCAAGTGTTGTATGAACAATTAAGACCTATGTTTTATTTCCTTGTTGGACAAGGAAAGGGGAAATCCTTGAACAATATGTTGTATTTTGGATAATATAGTGACTTGGTTTTCAACCCAAGTCACTATCGGTTTATAATTATGTTCTTGTTTAATTTAACATACACTTGCAAATCTCAAAACATAAAATAGAATTGATTATGAAATTTCAATGTATGACCATTGAAGCCAAATTGGTATGGGATACCCAATTCAAATCAAATCAAAATCAAATTAAGTTTAGAACTCAATTAAGAGGATAAGTTGTCAACCATCCAAAACTATCTAAGCTTTAAAAACGAATATTTTCTGTAATAAATCATAAGGGTACACAAACCAACATCAAAGTCATTGCTTGTGGCCTTAGTAGCTATCTTTGGTGATAAAATGGGATTATTATTACAAAGATAGAGTGGGAGAAATTTGAAAAAGCCACAAATAGCATATGATTTTGATAAGCACAATGGACATGATCTATTAGTGAATAGTAGGATTTATTGTGTTTTGGTTATGTGAAAGATAAGAAGGAAGATTAAGTTGTGGATGGGATCTACGATTTAAGAAAATCTGGGATCTACGATTTAAGAAAATCTACACCTTATGGTTATAAAAGGTAGATTAGGCTGTAGATAAGATGTGGATAAGCCCAAAGGTTGTAGATAAGATCTACGGTTTGGTAAAAAAAAAATCTACGCCTTATATCCCAAGAGCAATCTACACCTTATGGTTGTAAAAGGTAGACTAGGCTGTGGATAAGATTCTACGCCTTATCATCCCAAAAGTTGTGGATAAGCCCAAAAGTTGTGGATAAGATCTACGGTTTGGTAAAAATCTACGCCTTATATACCAACGGCCCCGGCCCTGGAGGATACTTCAAAGATAAATTCTTGAAGTTTGTAAGGAAAAATTCTATACATGGATAAGATCCATGATATAGTCCTCGTACAGTACAAGATAAGATAAATGTGGGGAACTGAAAGTTCCTACACACAGAAATTGTATACCATAAGAAAAGACTCTTATAGAAACTACGGGAGGACACTCGAAGAAAATTATTCAAAAGATTTTGCAAAGGCTCAAGAAAGGGTTCTTGGATTTAGATGGTGATCTAAATGTGTCAATGCAAATTCTAAAGACCATGAAATTTATAAGACATACATGCTAATAAATGAGATTTATTGGGAGAAGCATACGTTGACATGTGGATGCCAGCAGTCTGCAAAGTTAAGGGTAACTTTGTCGAAAGTAGTAAGGTAATTCATTGAGAATGAATTCAGTAAACTCAATAACCATTTTTTCAAAAGGGTATTTGAAAAAGGATGTGACTATTAGCACATATGGTTGAAGTCCCAACCATTTCAATTCATTAAATGTTAAGGAACATTGAATTGAGTGGGAGCTTTATGATTTACGGTTAAATGTAAAGTTCAGTGGGAGTTCTCGCTCCAGGATTTGAAGCTATTGAGTCATGGGTATGACTTCGGGATCTTCAGAATCAGGCAAGAACAAGAGTTTAGTGGGAGTAAACGTTATCTAAAACAACTCATTGCTCGTTTGGAATGAAGCATTGATACTCATGAAAGGTACACGAGTTTTTGGTTCTAGATGACATATTGATATGAATTAAATCTAATTGAACATGGGATGTTTAGTTGAGATTATAAGAGACATCTTGTTATTAGTGTTAAGGTTGTTCATGGAGATGAAAATAGTATAACCATGATGGGATCATGGAAATTTATCGAACCTTAAGTACTATTGTTTGCACGTTTAAATCACTAATGTTTCCGCCATTAGTATAATCGTGTAAAGTGGATGCGCACCGCTTGCAGGACAACCCCTTGGAGCAGGTGTTAAACCAATGATTAAACCTTGGTAAATTGTCAAAGTATTCTCCAATGAAGATGAAAGACAAATTCAAGATTTTGGAAGATAACTTAGTCGTATGGTAAAAGGTTTGCAACGACTCAAGTTCCAAGAAACCAAGCAAAGATTTGAGATAATCTTTGGCTTACATTCATTGACTATGCATCTCAATGACTTGTATTTTAACTACATGGTCATCACAAGATTCTACAAAATGTGTAAGTTCATAAATTATGTAAAGGCATTACTGTGGCTGGGAGTTACACAATGCACATAATCTTATTCGCTAGTCATAAGAATGACTTGTCTCTTTCAGAGGAAAGATCAATGTATGGATATGATCTGCAAAGTGAACGATCGCTCGAACCGTGGTAAACCTGGTTTACTCAAAATGAAGATAATTACAATTTTAAGGGATGTAAACGAGAGACCCTAAAGCTGGTTGTAAATTAAATGGTGTTCAAAGGTTGACCACTTGGATGGTGTAATCCACTAATTGTTTGAGTTATTTATAACTCACGAAAGGTCAAGTAAAATTCAAATGGGATGGTAAGACCATATTGAACCCCATTAAAGTGAATTGAATTATCATGACCTCGCCCCTAGTTGCTTAAGTGAGGTGACATCTCAATGCAACCGGATGTGTGATGCGATTGATGGCGAGTTCAATTGCCATAGAGTCATACGAGATGACTAATCGATCACCTAGGCATAGACATGTTAAGATACATTTGCCGGGCAAATGACCGCTGATAGAGCTCTGGCGTACTCTTATTGAAAGACTGCCTGGTCGTTGCGGGAGCATCTATCGTGTTTCACATGAGTCAGTTCTTGGACTAATGACTGTTCTCTGAGGTGGCATAGTTTTCAGATTAACTTTGATTTATGTCCTAACACCTTCGTAACTGGGGTTTATAAGGACATATTTTGGGTTATGATGGACTATGGCCAGCCGGAAGGAATAAGTCGATTAGGAATTGTCCACCCCTTGTCAGGGTTGAGAAATATCTCTAGGCCACTCGAGGAGAATAATAACTAGAAATGCGTGGCCACGCTCGGAAGGTATCTATGGTAGATAATTCCGGTCAGTAGTTATAAACTCCAGATCGAGATAAACCACTCTAGATTTTAATCAATTGCCGGCACGACCTGAGAGGACGCCATGCATTGAGTGGGAGATAGTAATAGGGCAAGAGAATTGGTAACACACACTTGTCTCGGACAAGTGGGAGATTGTTGGAGGAAGTGTCCTCGACAATAGTGTGTTGACGAATTAAAACTCATTTAAATGAAACACAACTGGGAGTGTTACTCTTTTAAAGTCGACTGATCAACATTTATCGATAATGATTGGCTGTCTAGAGTTTGACATTATCGTCATATGATGGTGGTGATCAGTTGATCCCTTAAGGTCATATCTTTAGGGAATTCCGTCTCAATGGAATAATTAATTAATATTGTATTGGATACAAATTAATTAATAACTAGAAATTTTGGAAATAATTTTATATGACGAATATTTTTATAATGGGATTATAATAATAATTAAAGTCAAAGTAATAAAATTGTTTTATTACTCGGTTTTTATTTATTCGTTTAGGAAACGATTAAATTGAGAATGAACACGGTTGATCATAAAATTACAAAGAGTTGTGATTAAAATTTATGATATTACATTTTATACAATAATAATTTCGAATTATTAGCATAATTATTTAAATGTAATAAATTTGTAAATTATGAATTCTAATAGTTAAAATTGCATGATTAACAAATTGGGTCATGTGTTGTGAGACATGTGTGACATGTTACAAATTAACACAATTGACAAAGATAAAATGGAGTCCATTTTATCTATACTTAAACCGTGTAAGTATGTATGTATGGCATCATAGTGTATAAAATAATACACTACTTGTGTATTAGCTTACAAGCCTAAGGTTTAGGTGTGTAAGAGTGTAAGAGTGTGTAAGGCATCTTATGAGCTTTTGTGTAAGATGTAAGAGGCCATGCATTGGCCTTGGGTGGCTTGTTTGGCCGGCCAAGAGTGAGCAACAAGCTCAATTTTGCTCCTTATATACACACTACACATTCCACACAAGATACTAGTTGTTGTTGGTGCTTATTTCACATACATACCACAACCTCCTTCATACTCATGGTACTTAGAAATAGTTTTTCTAAGTAAGAAATTATTTCCTATACTAATAATATTAAGAGTAATATTAATTATATTTCTAGTATACTAATACTAATTTTCTAGTAACAAAATTGGTGTTAGTTTGAGATCGGGTCCTTGATACGCACCTTTTGGAGACGATTTTTCTTAGATCGTTATAAGGGTATTTCGGTATTGAAGACTCAAGTAATAGGTGATTATTGAGTATAAACCTTCTAAAACCAATGTAAGGACTATCTCATCTTATGATATCATCTTGCTTGCATAAGATCCATTTAAGTTTTTATGACTAAACTTAAAGAAACAAAACTCATATTAGATTTGAGTATAAAATAAGGAACTTAGTTTCCAACAGAAAGCAGTACTCATCTTCAAGGTAGTTCCCATCAATGTCTGTAACTCTTGCCAAAACTTAGAGATGAACCTGGAATCACGATCAGAAACAATGTCCTTAGGGACACCATGAAGCTTCACCACATGCTTAACATAAGCCTTGGCCAATTCAGCCTTACTCCAAGTCTCCTTCATTGGTATGAAGTGAGCTGACTTAGTCAACCTATCTACAATCACCCAAATCATGTCATTTCCTTTAGAAGTCCTCGGCAAGCGCACAATGAAATCCATGGAAATGCTTTCCCACTTCCACTCAGGTACATCAAGTGGCTGTAACTTCCCTTGCGGCCTCTTATGTTCTTCCTTAACTCTTTGACATACCAAACATCGAGAGACAAACTCAGCCACCTCCTGCTTCATTTTTGGCCACCAAAATGCTTTCTTCAGATCTTTGTACAACTTATCCCCTCCAGGATGAACGGAATAAGGTGTAGAATGAGCTTCGACCAGTATCTTTCTCTTCAATTCTTCGTCATCTGGCACACACCATCGCCCATCAAACCTCACACTATCATCACTGTAAATCCCGAACTTAGAATATGGCTCGTCATCACTAGCTTTGCTCACTGCCTCACGCCACTTCTGAATCCTAGGATCATTTTTCTGTCTTTCTCGAATCTCAGCATATAACTCAGGCTCGATCGTCAAATCCCCCATGGTCTCACCTTTCCTTATCACCGCGATGCCCATCTGTCCCAACTCACGATACATACATAATCTGGACATAGTTGTGCACAGAGCGTGAACAGACTTCCTACTCAATGCATCAGCCACGACATTAGCCTTTCCCTCCTTGTACAAAATCTCCATGTCATAGTCTCCAATAAGCTCTATCCACCTCCTCTGACGCATATTCAGCTCTCTCTGAGTATAGATATATTTCAAACTCTTGTGATCAAAATACACCTTAAATGTGGCTCCATAAAGATAATGTCGCCACAACTTAAGTGCAAAGACTACCGCTCCAAGCTCCAGGTCATGCGTCGGATAATTTTCCTCATAAGGCTTCAGCTGCCTAGAAGCATAAGCAATTACTCTCCCGTTCTGCATCAGCACACATCCCAATCCCTTCTTAGAAGCATCGGTGTATACTTCAAAATTCTCACTTCCCTCTGGTAAAGCATGTTGGGAAATGTGTCCTCAACAATAGTGCGATCACGTAATTAAATCTCATAACAAGAATGCGCAAGGGATGATACGAATTATTAGTCAACTGACCAACATTAATCGGTAATGATTGGCTAGCTAGAGTTTGACATTACTGTCGTATGACGGTGGTGGTCAGTTGATCCCTTTAGGTCACACCTTTAGGACAATTCCCTTAATTGATAAAATGATCAAATGTATATTGATACGATTTGATCATATTCCTTAAACTCGTATATCGAGAAATTAGAGGTTAAATCTTAATGTAAGATTTATGTTTAAAATTGAAGCGTATCAATTGTTAGACAATAAACGATATTTTAAGATATCGTAATTAGAATGAATTGGGTTGAAATTAATACAAAGGTTGTAAATCGTATTGACGATAAATATTATTTTACAATGGTAATTTCGAATTACTTGTTAATTGAATAAATATGATTTATTTAATTATGTATAATATTTATGGGATAAATATTTACATATTTCAAATGTACTAAAATATTTTATATCTAAATGACATATAAGATGTCACACTTTGTACAAATTGTACATTTGACAAATTGTAAAATGAAGTCCATTTTATGGACTATATGGCACGGTTTAAAGGAGAAGGTGGCATGGGTGTTTAGTGTATTAAACACTCCATAATCATATGTTAGACATATGCCTTGAGATTACTAACCTAGTAACCACCCTAGTGTCTTGAGAACACAAGTTGTTCCCTCCTTGACACTCCCCATAACCGACTCCCCTTCACCCCATGAAGCATGCTTAAGTTAATTAGATTATCTTATGTTAAAGAAGCATGCTTAGTATATATAGATAATATATGTCATTCATTCTACTTCTTCTTGTTGCCCTAGCCGAAATTCTACACAAGAAGAGAGAAATTTTCTACCTCTAAAATACATATTATAAGATAATAACTTATACTAAAAGTAGTATTCAAATATATTTCTAATAAGAGAGATTGGAAATAAATTAAGGAAAAACCGATTCCTAGTCTAGCATACAAAGTTTCGGTTCATTTGGGGCTTGTCTTGGTGCATCCGGAGGAGGTATTCTATATTGGGTACTCGGAGGATCATCCTTGCAATATACTTGGACCGAGTGTAAGAACACGGTTTACTCCTTACTTCCGCATTTAGTAGCATGCATAAGATCTAATAAACGAGTTTATTATTTTGTTAATTAAAAGTTAATTAAAGGTTTTGTTAGTATGACTAAATTAGTTTATGAGCAACTAGTTAAACCTTACAATTGGTATCAGAGCAAAAGGGTTGTTTGCATGCTTTCCGTTTCGTTTTTACGGAGTTATTAGGATAACAAAATAAAACTTGATAATTTTCGTTTTGATATATGATATGCACGAAATTAATTTAGCATGATACCTACTGTTTTCTAATATGATTTAGAATATTTGGAATAATTTTTGCATGAATATTGATCATTGGTATTTTTATTTCGGTTTTTAATACGTTTTAATGGTTAAAAAATGATTAATTTTGGGAAAAATAGTTAAAATAAGCTTCTGGCCGAGATTTTTCAGTATGATATCACATGTATTTTCTATAATATGAATATGAATTTTCGTAAATTATAGACCTTTAAATCGTGTGATATGAATTTTAATGGTTAAAATGCAATAAGATGAATAAAATTGGGTTAAAATAGTTATATTATGAATTTGACTATAAAAAATTTATGAGGATGTCACATGCAATATTTAGAATTTATGTTGAATTTTCCAGAAATTTATCTCAAATATTGCAATATTATAGATTTTTAATGTAAAAATCGGGTAATTAGTGACATTATTTCGACTTTAATAGTTTAAGTTGGAATTTGGCCATAAAAATTTAACACGATGTCATATATATTATTTCCAGCATGTATAAAATTTTCGAGAATTTTATCTTATTTTATGCTTGAGAAATAATTTTAAATGTTAAAATCGTATGATATATGACGTAAATCGTTAAAATTTGCAAATGTTGTTAATAATGGCCGAAAATGTAACCCATATTAGTCATATGTGATATGTTCATCATGAAAATATTCTTGGGAGCCTAAAGTTTCAGATTTGATTTGTATTGATTTAATTTTGTTTTGTTAAAAGTAGCATTTAAAATTAAATTAAAAGAAGGCATGCTTTAAAATTTCGGCTATGGGGCAATGTGCCATTTAATTTTCTGTCCATCTTGTGTTCTTAAAATGTTATGGAAGGTATAAAAATATTATTAGTATTTAATTTGCATTTATGAAGTTAATTATTGAATTTTCCGACTTAAATTGCTCGTTTTACGTGTTATTTTCGAAATAATAATAAAACCGTATAAAATACTAATATTTTAACTTTCTGAAAATTTTAAGAACATTCTGGATTTTTTCAAAATTTGAATTTTGAATTTTCGAAATTTTAATGTCTCTTTTGGATTTTATATTATTTTTCCCGTAAAACCGAGTAATACCGATCAATATTAAAAATATATTAAGTTAATTCATGTTCAAAGTTTGAGTAAGACTAAATTTTGAATCCTATGCGAGTTAGGATGATTAACTTAAGGATGAAAACCGTTTCATTTAATGCATAGTGTTGTTAAACGTTAAAACACGCAATTCCATAAAAACCGAGGTTTACGATAACTATTTAAATAAGTGTTTTAAATAGGACGATTTGGCTTAGGATTTGCATGTTAATTCATATTTATATAAGCATTGCATATTTATATTATGAATGTCATGATTTATTTTTACGTAATTTTGGGAATTATGTAATTTACTTAGTATGGCCTAGTTTTTAAATCGATATTTCCCGTAATGTAAGGGGTTACCGATTCGGTTGTAATTTTGTGATCTCGTATCACCCAATTGTAATTTATTTCTATTTTATAATGTATAAAGTAGACTAGAAAAGTTGTAATATTTGTAATATCCGGAGTTCCTTGAAGACGGTGCCATTCGGAAAGGAGTTCCGATCAAGACGGTGTTTACCTCGAAGTGCGTGCCGCGTGAAGTTCAAGGGACCAAAGGAGTTGGTTTCCGAATTTGTACTTTTGTTATTTCTTTTCTAGGAAAGGCCATACTAGGGTTTATTTATGCTTTTATTTTGCTTTTTATATGTTTGCATGCATGGCCAAATCGTCATACATCGTATCATGCATGTTTCGACCTAGTCGACCTAGTCTTTTATTTTATCGATAATTCACCGACTTAGTTCACTTATACGGAGATAGATAATAATTTGACTAGATCTCTTACATATAAACATTGAGACTTAGCCTTACCAAAAAGTACGGACCCATGAATCCCTTCTTCACAAAAACGTAGGCTCGGCTACACCGGGGTACTAAAATTGTCACGTTGGGTAAGTGGGGTAATAAGATTACACCTTGAAATTTGGTTGATCTCAACGAAAGTATTTGTAACCGTAGTTGCAATAAGTTCGGGCTAAAGATAATTTTAAGAAAATTGTCGACCGAGAGTTCTAAGAGTAGAACCGATTAAAGAGTTAATCCACCAAATTATACCAATACGGGTTGAATCGGCTACACCGTGCCCGAATTAGTATGGGTTTGGGTCTCGGGATTGTTTACTTAATTGGGTAAGAGATCATTAAGTAAATACATAACTAAACTTAAAGTTTTTAGTTTAAAATTATGAATTTATAAATGATGTTGTTTTTCCTTTTATTATTGTAGTTTAATTTTCAACATCGACTATGGCAACCAACGCTCCACCTCTCACTAACGTATCATGGCTTCGATCCTTTATGGATCGTTGCAAACTCGATAAGCATGGTTCCAATTTTAAGGATTGGGATGCGCAATTGCTTTTGGCCGCTCAAGGTGACGATAAGAGTCGTTACCTATCCGAAGCCGCTCCTCCCGCTCCGACCGCTCGTTCGTCGGTCCAAACTCGTGAGGCCTATGAAGCCTACATGAAAGAGTCCTCCGCTCTTAAAAATGTGCTCATCTTCTCCATGGAGCCGGATCTCCAAAGGAGTATGATCAAGTTGACCACATCATATGAGATATACACCAAGCTTGCGACCATGTTTTCGCAAACTCCAAGGGTGATTCAATATGAGGCGGCTTCCGCCTTCTTTGACATAACTTTCAAAGAAGGGCAAAAGATAAGCCCTCATGTGCTCAAACTTGTTGAGCTCGCGGAGACTCTAAAAGCTCAAGATGTTGATGTTCCCGACTCTCTTATCATTGACCGAGTTCTTCACTCGCTCAATAAGGTTAAGGCGTATGCTCAATTCCGGGTGAATTTCAATATGCGAAACCAAGAGACGTCGTTAGACGAGTTGCATAAGATGCTAGTCCAAGCCGAAAGGGACATGGGACTTCATGAAAGTTCCACCAAGGATGTTCTAAACATCGAAAAGAAAGGGAAAACGAGCTTCAAGAGAAATGCCTCGAAAGGCAAGGGCAAGAAAACGTTCAAGCCCAAAGCGACCAAAGAAAAGACCTTTTCGAAAGGCGCTTCCACCTCGTCTTCTAAAGAGCAAGACAAGTGCCATTATTGCACGAGGATCGGTCATTGGAAGAGAAATTGCCCCAAATACTTAAGTGATCTCAAAAATGGGAAGGCAACCGCCGTAGGTAATAATTCTCGCGTATAATTCATGTCGTTTATCAACTTATGTATAATGATACAAAAGTGTTGATATTTACCCTTTTTAATTGTTTTAAAGGGCCACCCCCGAATAATGATAAGGGCAAGGAGAAGGAAGCTTGAGGTTCCTTACTTGGATGGCTCCGGTAGCATCCAATTGATCGAAGACTTGAAGAGCTAGGCTCTATTTTTCATATCGTCTTCTTTCATATTTTGCATTTATTTATGGAACAATTTAATTTTCTTGTAAGACAAGGATTAAAATCCTAAAACAATGGTTGTAATTTTGGATATTAGTGACTTGGTTTTCAACCCGAGTCACTACTTTTGTTCTTAATCAATGTTTTGATTTCTCAAATAAATTGCATACCTTGTTAAAACATGAATAATAGTGATCTAATCACGAAATAAATATTGATACGATCAAGTATAAAAGAATCAAAGAGTTGATTAAAATGGAGAACTACACCCCATGAGATAGATTCAATCAAAATGAGACTATATCAGTTCATTATAAGATTTTCATTTTAAGTGAAAATGAGAATGTATTCATCACACCTATCAAACTTCAAACATTCAAATACATTGGTTGATCGAAATAGCTATCCTTAAACGAATAAAGGTTATTGTTAGAAGGATAGAGTGGGAGAAAATATTTCGCTCATAAACCAATGATGTAAATAAAGGAAGGATCTTAGAGAAGATTCTCACTTGGGAGTCTTAAGAAGAACCCTAAGTGATTTGAAGTCACAAACTACGGGAGGACACTCGGAAAAAGGTTATTTGTGTTCATTGTTTCATAGAGAGGAAACAAAGTCCTAAATAATTTGAAGAAACTACGGGAGGACACTCGGAGAAAGGTTCTTTGTGTTCATTGTTTCATAGAGAGGAAACTTGAAACCCCGTATGAAATCATCGGTAGGAAAACGGTTCCTATGTAGTTATAAAGAAATTATCATGTCATTTTCGTCTCGAGGAAACGAAGACATGATAAGAGGGTAATGATTCATTGAATGGAAATAGATCACTATGGGGATAGTGATAGTGACAATGATTCGAGTAATAGTTTAACATGCGAGAAATGAAAGGTTCATTTAAGATATCGAGAGATATTGATTTTAGTGGGAGCGATTTTCATAAAAAGAATTAAGCCTACCATTTAGAGAGGATGGGTGATTCTTTAAGGTGTAAAGAATAAGAGGTTTTCAATTCTAGATGATCAAATACTTTATATCATAAGATGATGGAGTTTTACGGGAAGGTTTATTATATAGATAATAAAAGGTCGCCCACTAGAAGTTAGAATGGTTAGATACTTTACTCATAACGATGAATGAAACCATTATCAAATAGCCAAGATGTTTGAAAATTGTAAGAGTGATGAAATCACTAATAAACTGCAATATAGATTTCAGTACATAAGTGACTATAGAGAGTGATTTTAATCCCTCCAGTATATCGATACGTCACAAGTTATAAGATAACAGTGGGAGCTTTCCTCCGGAAAGGAAACTCAAAATCTAGAAAGAGTTCTAGATATGTACTCAAATAGAATCATATTATACGAGATAATATGAGAATAAAGGAGACCAAAAGTTGTAAGTTTTGCTATCATGAATAAAGGTTATTCGCATGAATAAAAGTTATTCGCAAAACGCTAATACAAATAGATGATTGTACATCAAAATGCAATGTAATAGTGTTGACTATTGTTGCATGACAACATCATTTGAGTTATTAATAACTCAAAGTAAAAGATACTTTGTCAGAATCCAAATGGGTTGTATGAGACAATATTGAACCCCATAAGTGAACTGGATTGACTTAGTATAGCCCCTAGCCGCTTACATGAGGTGACGTCTCAAAGCGACTAGAGTGTGAGGCGATTGATGGCAAGTTCAAGTGCCATAGAGTCATATGTGATGACTAGTCGATCACATAGGCAGACTGTAAGAGACACTCTGTCGGGCAATGTGACCGCTTATAGAGTTCTGGAAATTTTATAGCCGGGTCGTGGCGAGAGCTGCTATAGTATTCTTGTGAGTCAATTCTTTGACTAAAGACTACTCTCCCAAGATGGTACAGTTTAGGCATAACTTTGATCCATTCTCTACGACTTTTCGTAACTGGAGTCAAATGGGATTGTTTTGGGTTGTGACTAACTGTGACTAGTTGAAGGAAGTAGTGCGATAGAAATTGTCCACCCCTTGTCAGGGTTGTTCAAATCTCAGGGCCACTCGAGGAGAAGTTAACTGGAAATGCGTGGCCACGCTCGGAAGGTATCTATGGTAGATAATTCCGGTCAGACAGTTATTCTCCAGATCGAGGAAACCACTCATGATATGATCAAATGCAAGTACGACCAGAGAGAGACATCTTGCATTGAGTGGGAGATTGTAATAGGACAAGAGAATTGGTGACGCACACTTGTCGAGGACAAGTGGGAGATTGTTGGGAAATGTGTCCTCAACAATAGTGCGATCACGTAATTAAATCTCATAACAAGAATGCGCAAGGGATGATACGAATTATTAGTCAACTGACCAACATTAATCGGTAATGATTGGCTAGCTAGAGTTTGACATTACTGTCGTATGACGGTGGTGGTCAGTTGATCCCTTTAGGTCACACCTTTAGGACAATTCCCTTAATTGATAAAATGATCAAATGTATATTGATACGATTTGATCATATTCCTTAAACTCGTATATCGAGAAATTAGAGGTTAAATCTTAATGTAAGATTTATGTTTAAAATTGAAGCGTATCAATTGTTAGACAATAAACGATATTTTAAGATATCGTAATTAGAATGAATTGGGTTGAAATTAATACAAAGGTTGTAAATCGTATTGACGATAAATATTATTTTACAATGGTAATTTCGAATTACTTGTTAATTGAATAAATATGATTTATTTAATTATGTATAATATTTATGGGATAAATATTTACATATTTCAAATGTACTAAAATATTTTATATCTAAATGACATATAAGATGTCACACTTTGTACAAATTGTACATTTGACAAATTGTAAAATGAAGTCCATTTTATGGACTATATGGCACGGTTTAAAGGAGAAGGTGGCATGGGTGTTTAGTGTATTAAACACTCCATAATCATATGTTAGACATATGCCTTGAGATTACTAACCTAGTAACCACCCTAGTGTCTTGAGAACACAAGTTGTTCCCTCCTT
Organism: Silene conica; assembly: GCA_029255685.2. Lineage (NCBI taxonomy): Eukaryota > Viridiplantae > Streptophyta > Magnoliopsida > Caryophyllales > Caryophyllaceae > Silene > Silene conica. The sequence continues at coordinate 57,762,019 of CM055313.2, forward strand.
GACACTCCCCATAACCGACTCCCCTTCACCCCATGAAGCATGCTTAAGTTAATTAGATTATCTTATGTTAAAGAAGCATGCTTAGTATATATAGATAATATATGTCATTCATTCTACTTCTTCTTGTTGCCCTAGCCGAAATTCTACACAAGAAGAGAGAAATTTTCTACCTCTAAAATACATATTATAAGATAATAACTTATACTAAAAGTAGTATTCAAATATATTTCTAATAAGAGAGATTGGAAATAAATTAAGGAAAAACCGATTCCTAGTCTAGCATACAAAGTTTCGGTTCATTTGGGGCTTGTCTTGGTGCATCCGGAGGAGGTATTCTATATTGGGTACTCGGAGGATCATCCTTGCAATATACTTGGACCGAGTGTAAGAACACGGTTTACTCCTTACTTCCGCATTTAGTAGCATGCATAAGATCTAATAAACGAGTTTATTATTTTGTTAATTAAAAGTTAATTAAAGGTTTTGTTAGTATGACTAAATTAGTTTATGAGCAACTAGTTAAACCTTACAAAGCAAGGATAGGAGCCGTGGTGAGACGCTCCTTCAGGTCTAGAAATGCCCTCTCACAGTTCTCATCCCAGACGAATCTGTTCTCTTTCCGCATCAACGAAGTCATCGGTTTGGCTATCTTCAAAAAATCTTTTACGAACCTCCTGTAATAACCCGCTAAACCCAAGAAGCTACGGATGTCAGCCACGTTCCTTGGTCGTTCCCATTTCGAAACGGCCTCAATTTTGCTAGGGTCAACAGACACACCCTCCTTAGACACCACATGCCCCAGAAAGGCAACCTTCTCGAGCCAAAACTCGCACTTACTTAGCTTGGCATACAATTGATGGTCCCTCAAGGTCTGTAACACCAAGCTCAAATGCTTAGCGTGCTCTTCTCTGTTCTTTGAATACACCAAGATGTCGTCGATAAACACCACCACAAACTGGTCCAGATAAGGACTAAACACCCTGTTCATTAAGTCCATGAAGACAGCAGGTGCGTTAGTCAGGCCAAATGGCATCACGACGAATTCATAATGCCCATACCTCGATCTGAACGCGGTCTTGTGAATATCTGCATCTTTGATTCGCAACTGATGATACCCTGACCTCAAATCGATCTTGGAAAACACACCAGCCCCACTCAACTGGTCAAAAAGATCATCGATGCGAGGTAAAGGATATCGATTCTTGATCGTCACATTGTTAAGCTCCCTATAATCCACGCACAATCTCATGGTCCCATCTTTCTTTTTAACGAACAACACCGGAGCTCCCCAAGGTGACACACTTGGTCTTACGTAACCCTTGCTTGCTAGCTCATCCAGCTGCTTCCTCAACTCCTCCAATTCCTTAGGTCCCATGCGATAAGGTGCTTTAGAAATTGGCTCAGCCCCAGGTTTCAGATCAATGCCAAAATCCAAGTCCCTCTTTGGCGGTAACCCAGGAATTTCTTCTGGAAACACGTCTTCAAAATCTCTTACAATCTCGATCTCACTGGCTTGGGGTTTCTCCGCAGTCAAATCCCTCACATGACACAGCAACATCTCATCACCCCTCTTCAGGCAAGTCTTCAGTGCATTGATGGTTATCAGCTTCAGTTTAGGCTTCACAGAATATCCTTTGTAAGATACCCTCACTCCCTTGGGTCCCCTTAAAGTAATCTTCCCTTGATAGAAGTCAATGTAGGCTTTATACTTTTTCAGCCAATCCATGCCCAATATCACCTCAAAACCTCCCAAAGGAAACTTGATCAAGTTCGACTCAAAACTTACTTCTCCTACTTGGATCATTACATTGGTGTAAACCCTATTACATGCTATGGACTCGCCAGATGGTATGGTTACAGAATCAGTTATACTACTATATACATTGAGTCCTATAGCCTTAGCATGCTCTACAGATATGAAAGAATGCGATGCACCAGAATCAAATAAAACGAAAGTAGGAAAGGTATGTACTAGAAATGTACCAGTAACAACATGTGCGTCCTCCTCTGCGGCCTCTTTGCCCATCATGAAAAGTGTTCCACTCTTCTTGGCTGTGGTCTGATTGACGGACGCAGCCCCGCTCTGGTTACTAGCCTCGGCAAGATTCTTCTGGAAGTTGTTGTTCCCACTACCCTGATTTCCTTGGTAGCGGTTCTGGTTGTTGTAATTATTGTAGTTCCGCTGATAGTTATTTCCTCCAGATCGGTTATTCCCAGAATAACTCGCGTTCGGTGTTCTGAATCCTCCACTTTGATTGCCTCTATGGTAGCTCTTTCCAGCACTTTGTGTTCCCGACCAACAATTAGATTGCTTGTGCCCAATTTTCCCACACTTGAAACATGTAGGATTAGCACCGCTCGTCCCGGACATAGACCAGTTCCCACTTCTATTGCCTCCTGGTGCACTATTAGAGAAAAAGGATCGGTACTGGTTGTTTGGTTTCTTGTTCCCCGAGCCCTCAGTCGCAAACTCGGTCTTTCTCTTTTCTCCCTTTGTCTTCTCCTCCTCCTTGATCATATCAGCGAGCCTTTCTGCCTGACCAGCCCTCTCATAAATATCCTCCACCGTCGTGGGCTTAGTCGCCAACATGCTTCTCTTGATATTGAGAGTCAGTCCCTTCTCAAACCTTGCTTCTAACATCTCCTGTGTGTAGCCTAAGTCAGCTACATTCTCTGCCAGCTGTAAAAACTTACTGTGATACTCCTCCACAGTCATCCCTTCAGCCATTTGGAATGAATCGAACTCTGCTCTCAGCTTCCCTTTTACATGCTCCGGCACGAACTTAGAGGATAAAATCCCCCTGAACTCCTCCCAGCGCACATATTCTGAACCGATCTCTTCTACAGCTGCCTTGATTTCTTCTTTATTGTTATTCCACCATAACCTAGCTGTACCCTTCAGATAGAATACAGCTTGGTCCACCTTCATTGATTCTGGTACAGACAGCAGTTCGAAGATACTCTCGAACTCACGGCACCACTCAGCAAGTAGACTCGGTGCTCCTTCCCCATCGTACTTGGTGGGGTTATGCCTAGAGATGTTATTGCTCATTTTGATTGCATCCGATTGAGTGTTTGCCCCAATCCTAGCTAGGAGAGCAGCGTTCATAGCTACTAGGCGATCGTATTCCTCTTGCGATACATTAGCAGTGTTGGTTTCTCTCCTGGGAGGCATTTTGCTACACAGGTGACAAAATTTTATGAGCATCCTAGGTCAATTCCTATTCTGTCTTAGTCTTACTTGCATACATACTCAGCATGTAACTTTTTCATACGATTAAATCCTTATTAAAAGTCTACCTAAAGGCTTAGGGATCACATAACCACATGCATATACAATCCTCACTTATAGACAACATTACGATATAAACTTATATTCTCAATGCTTGAAAATAACACATATACATGCCAATCATCATGTAATATCACTTTTATGCCTTACTGTATACATGTATATACTCATCCATTTTCACATCATAACTTACCTCATTCCTTGGCGCTGAAAGGTTAGTACAACATACATATATTATATATCTGCCTTGGGTCCTTCCATACTACCCACACTCTTCAACTCTCAAGGTAACCAGGTTAGACTGAAAGGGCCAGTGGCTTGGTTTGAGGGGGCCCCTAACTCATCCCAACCCTATGGGGCTCCTAACAGTTACTAGCCTGGGGTTCATTTTATTTAGACACTCCTATGTTCATTATTTCATTTTAGTTTAGGCCTGAGGATCGTTCGCTCTGATACCACTTTGTAACACCCCCATTTACCTAGGAGCCTGAACTAGGACTTCCAGGGTAAATAAGACCGTTACCATCCTGGTTAGACCAGGGTAGTAGATAATCATAGTGAAAGATAAACAGTACTTTAAACATAAATTGTTAACTGAAAACGGGTACAAAGACAAGTCTTAAAACAAAAGTCTAGAGTCCATACAACTGATAACAACTCACTAAACATGTAAACCTAAGTGATCTAAAACTAGGTCGGTCCATGCCATGTCTCTCCTTCCACGCCCAGCTCTTATTCCTGTTGTCTCTGACCTGAAAGATCTACTCCCCATTCCGGATCATTGTAGGTGAATACGAATACACTGTCAACCTCGCGGTTGAGTAGGAAACACAATAATAAATAATAATGCAACACATAATGATATGCAAATGCTTATGACATGCTCGAGCTCAATCAAAATCTCATTCTCATACCCTTGTACCAAGCCATACCGAACCTCCCGGCAGACTATACTCGGTCGTCACCGAACACCAGCTCAACAGCTGATAAGACACCAGGCCTGGTCTGCAGAACCACCCTGGGCTTTACATCAGAACAAAATCTGATCCATATCTTTCTCAATACTTAATGCATATGCCATGATTATGAATGCAACACCAAATAATTTAACAAAGACTATCATGCTCAGAATTCACACTTGCATCCAATAGGCAAAGCACAACCATACATAACTTAATACAGAGTGAGCACCAGTGTAACCTACCTGAAGGTAGCAGTCTGCAAATGTAAACACCCTCTAGAAGTATTCCACTTCGAATTCCGTTCCTATAAATTATTGTTCATATCAAATTCTGCCCTTATACACATCGCTACTAAAATCTACTTAAAACATGTTCCTAATTGGTCATACACAACACATTATGACTATACGTATGTATATATATAAACATGTCCACTCATACAGTTATCGTTACCCACATGTACTTACTATCTTTAGACTCACTATAATTAGCATGTTATTAAAAGTCCCAAATACTTAGAGAATATTATAAATTGCAACCAAATTCATTGTTAAAAAAAAACATCCCGATAAATACTAACGCCCGATTTAGACTCCATATAAATTATTAGCATCAATTACCAAAACTTAACTTATAAAATAATAACAATAATAACAATAATAATAATATTAATAATATTAATAATTAAATAGTAGTAGTCAACATGACAACAATGATAGCAATATTATTAGTAGGTGAAAGTCCTAATCTAACGCAAACAACCACCCACGCTGACACACGCAAAACACGTTCAGAAATCACGTCCAACAGCCTTACACCGACCTCCACAAACACCACCGCTGACACCAGCTGGCACCCCTGACCTCTCCTCTGGCACCACCAGGCTCACCACTGAGCCACGGCGGTTCCAGGGGAGGAGTCAGTGGTTGCCGACAAGCCACGGCCACCGCTTAGCACCACCACGAAACCCTGTACCCGTGTTAGTTCTCTGATGACTCTAACCGCAACCCTAAACGAAACCCATTACAACTTCTGACACAACAGCCCACAACCACCGCGACAGACACCCTATTGACACCCTATTGACACCCTAACCACGGCCTTCACGTTGACCCAGAACCCACACAAGATTATAACCAAAATCATTAAACGAATCGGGTTTAAACATGGCTACTCAAAACGCTGTTGGTGATTGTAAGGAAGCACGACTCTGACACCCTATACTGTACCCTTCATCGACAGCCACCCACAGCCAACGACGGCCACGACACCACCCATACAACATTAACATAGAACATAGATTAAGATTACGGAAAGAAACAGTGAAATCAACCCAAATCTCAGAATGAAAACACGCATAAAAGACCCTCGTGTGCACCCCTGTTTCTGCAAACCCAGAAATCTGAAATCGTCCCCAGAGACGAGACTCCCTAAACGACAGCCCTAATTCATAGAAGACGACTCCTAGATGACCAAAACATGGTGAATACATAGCATAGATTACGAATTTATAAAGAGACATGATCTAGAACGCACGAGGTAAACACACATTGAATCAAAACGTAAGGCAGAGATTGCGAATTCCAGAAAACGAAAACAGTGTTGTGTTCTTACCTCCTTGCCCTTGCCAAAGACCACCCTTAAACCCCTTGAACCACCGTGCAAATCCCTCCTTGGCAAGCCCAGCAGTGACGGCAGTCAGATTGGTGTAAGAGTGTGTGAAGATTAGGTCAAGAGGGATCTTATTCTAAGGCTATATATAAGACGGCTGAGTCTTGATTTCAGAATTTCTGAAATCAAGGAATAATTCGTGTATGGGCTAGGGTTTGGGGCATGCAAACCTAGGCCCAAAGACCCAGCTACCCGTGTAAAGTCAACCCATCACGCACCTCAATGCCCACTTAACATGAATCAAGTACGGGTTCGTTAAATACTCACTTATACGGTTCTAAAAACAACGCTCAAAACACCTCGTCCACTAGTATTACATCGCTTTTATTATAACTCATCGACATCGAAATCTAATAAAGTTAGCCTAGATAAATAAATAAGCGACATAAAATACGAGGTATTACAGGTACCCTCAACGACGGGCATCAATAGCGATGTGTCATGTCAATGAAACATGTATCATTTAATTTAATGTTAAAAGTATAATAAATGTTGAATTTAAATTTAATATACTTTGTATGTGTAAAATATTGTACATTTATATCTAAATGAAATAATACTACGACTATAAAATTTTAATTGACTATTTATATATTTTTTACATGTCCATGCAATTTTGCATATGTTCTAAAGTATTAAGTTCTAAAATAAGAACATAATTGCTAAATCTTACAAACACTTTTACTTATATCCTACACATTTTTCCTCTTTTCCACTTACACGCTTAACCTTAAAAATAGTAAAAATATACAAAATAAATTAAAAAAATTAAAAATACCCAATCCCCCGATCCCCCGATCCCTTGTCACCCTTTTCTTCCCACTGTCCCGACCATCCTTCCACCAACCGCGACCCCCACACCCAGCGTTGACCATCCTCTTCATCATACAAACGCGTACGGTTAAGTCAGGTGTATGGTGGTCAAGTGGTAGTGTCAGACGCGTCGGCCTCGAGTGCGGCGTCGAGTTGCGGTGGGGTCGACTATGTTGATGGCGTCGAGTGGTCGTGTCGAAGGTTTGAGTGCACAAAGAGGTAGTCGGCGCGGGAATAAGGTGTGGTGGTGAGGTCGGCGGCGCTGTAAAGTGGTGAGAGAGCGTTGAAAGGGCGGGGGCTGGTGGGGAGGGGGGTGCTGGATGAGTTTTTAGGTTTTTAATGTCTCTAGTTTCTCTTGGTTTGGTTGAGAAATGAGAGGGGTACAATCAAAATAAGAGGATAAAATGTGCGGGATTAAGTAAAATGTTGTGCGGGATTTAGCAAGTCCCAGAATCATGTTGATAACTATTGAAAAATGAATTAATATAGCTTTAAAAAAAGGTGAAAAGTCATAAACTTTATATAAAATTCCTGTAAACAAAAGTTATTAAAAATTAAAATCAGTGTATTATGAGGTGACATGCGAAAAAGTGAAAACTACTATTGCTATTGCTGTAATGTGTTTTTAACCTTGAAATTCTGAAATGCCCTAATTGTTGATTGTTGTTATTTTTATTTTTTATTTTTTTTTTTTTGTGATTAGGTAAGAAAACTAGATCGATCCTGTGGGGTAGGACCAACCTATCTCATCCTTTCGAATGAGTGAGGTAAGTTGAAGCCACCGACTTTCAAACCACCTCGAAAGGGTTGGACACGAATGTCCAATAGAAGCCATCAAGTCAGCAACTTTGTTGGCTTCACGAAAACAATGTTTAATTAACACTTCATCGAAAAACTGAAGGTCTAATTTAACATCGTTGATGATACTAGAAATTTCCCAAGGAATTTGCCAAGTACTACGAATTGAGTTAATGACACATAAATTATCACCTTCTATAATTAACTTTGAGATTCCTAAGAATTTAGCTGCTAAAATGCCTTCTTTTAAAGCAAGAGCTTCCGCAACAAGAATACTATTAGATCCACACTTTTTTGCTCCCAGCATAACAATTTTGCCATTATGATCTCTTATAGAATATCCTAATGCAGCTTTATTACCATCTATTTTTGATCCATCAAAGTTTAGCTTTAGAAAACCGTTATTAGGTTTCTCCCACCAAATATCTTTCTTACTAGCAGTGTTTCTAGTTGGTTCGTCTATCTCAGGATTATTGAGATCTTTATGTCTAGTCACATTCCAAACATTAATGCTATTACTACATAAAAGAACAAGTTTGTTGATATCTAAGTGAACATCATTAAAGATAATATCATTTCTATGAAACCATGCATTCCACCAAATAAAAATAATCTTTATGAAATCGCCTTTTGGGATAAGGTCTTTGAGATAATTTAGTTTCAATACAAAGCTTTGACTTTCAATATTATCCTGTAGTACCAAAAACTTATTAAAACTAATAATATTCATATCATGCGTAACTGAACTGATCACCGGACATCTGAAAAAGAAATGATCGTTGTCTTCAAAATGATGATTGCACAAAACACAATGATGTGGGACATTAATATGACATTTTAGTAGTCTACCTTTTGTAGGAAGGCCATCAACGCAAGATTTCCAAAGAAAAAATTTTAGTTTCGGAGGAATATTTAGTTTCCAGATCCAGAAAAATTTACATTTGTCAAGATTTTGATCAAACAAACCTTGTGCTAACGAGGTTGCTGTTTTGGTAGAGAAATCTCCATCAACAGATAACCCCCAAAAAAGGGTATCCGGAAAATCATTTTGCGGTAGAGGAATATCAATTATCTGACTAACAATATCGTTATTTACGAAACTAGTTAATTTACTTACATCCCATTGTTTATCAGGCGTTATGAAATCTTTAACTAAAAGGTTAAGATTACCGATGCTATTAGCATCAATAATGCTGGTAATAGGATATGAAAATACCCAATTATCAGACCAAAACTTAATATTGCTACCATTACCAACCTGCCATCTCAAACCTTTCCTAAACAGAGTGCGAAGACTCATAAGTTTACGCCATTGCCAAGAAGAAGCTGAATTAGGGTTATGATCAAAGAGTGAACAATTTCTCAAATATTTCTTTTTAACCACTTTAACCCATATACTTTCCTTATCCTTAAGAATTTTCCATAAAAGTTTCATTTGAAGAGCTTTATTAGCTGCTTCGGACGATTTAATGCCTAATCCGCCAAAAGATTTCGGTAAGCAAACTTTATGCCAACCAACCAAATTAGGTGAACGCTGTGAAGAATTCTTATTCCAAAGAAAGTCTCTATTAATTTTATCTAATCGCTTATGGATCGATGAAGGAAGGAGGAAGTTTTGCATCTGAAAAGTTCCTTTTGCTTCTAAATTGGCGTTGACAAGAACTAGTCTACCTGCTTGTGATAAAGAATTCGCTTTCCATTTTGATAATTGAGTGCAACAAGATTGAATAATGCTCTCAAAAGTACTTTTAGTTACTCTACTATCAATAATAGGACATCCTAAGTACTTACCCAAATTAGCTTCCTCATTCATATGAAGAATGCCTCTAAATGATTCGCGGAGCGACCGATCAATATTTCTAGTACATTGAAAAGTGGATTTGTCAAAATTGACAAATTGTCCTGAAATCATGCAGAATTTATCTAAAATAGACTTAATGGTGTTACAACTCTGATTAGAGGCTTTTGCGAAAATAATAGTGTCATCCGCAAAAGTGAGAAAAAGGAATTTTCTCCACCCCGATCCAATTCTAATACCAATATTACTAGAGCTAAGGTCGCTATTTTTTTTGTAGAGATCTTGCTAAAATCTTTGCGCACATAATAAAAATATATGGCGAAAGTGGGTCTCCCTGTCGAATACCTCGAGTGGGTTTAAACACCTCTCCTGGTGTTCCATTAACTAACACAGAGTAATAAACAGTGGTTATGCATTCCATAATCCATGAAACCCACGTAGCATTAAAACCCATTTGCTTAAAAGTTTCCTCGATAAATTTCCATTCTAGTCTGTCGTACGCTTTCTCCATATCAAGTTTAATTGCAGTAATCCAACCTCCCTTGCCTTTTTTATGCTTAAAAGAGTTGGAAATCTCATGTGCTAAAAGGATATTATCCTGAATGAAACGGTTAGGTGTGAAAGCACCTTGACACGGGTGTATGATCTTAGGCAAGACACTTCGAAGGCGATTAGCCAAAATTTTCGAAATAATTTTATAAATCGTCGAACAGAGGCTAATAGGGCGAAAGTGGTTTGCTGTTTGAGGATTATCGATTTTAGAAATCAATGTCACGAACGTATGATTTATTTCTTTTAGTAATTTTCCAGAATGGAAAAATGCTAAAATTGCTTTAGTAACAGAATTTCCCACAATATCCCAATATTTTTGAAAAAATTCTGCAGGAAATCCATCGGGAGCCGGACATTTATTGCAGCTAAGCTAAACACGGTTTGTTTAACTTCTTCCATAGTTATATTACCTGTGAGGAGGGTGTTATCCTCATCTGTAATTAATCCAGAGATAGACTTAAAATCCTCATTCTTGTCAAAAGAACAAAGATGATTTTTTGCAAACCTAAGTTTAAACTCCTCGGAAATTTCTTGCTTAATTAGATTTTGATCAGTAATACAAGCACCGTTCTTATTTATAAACTGTTTGATACCATTTCTACTACGCCTAATCGTGGCATAACTTTGAAAAAACTTGGTATTATTATCTCCCAAGTTTGCTTTGTTTATACGAGTTTTTTTGTTGCCTATAAACACGCTTATAGTCGAGGAGGGCATCGCGCTTTCTCAACCATCTGAATTGCGCTTCCTCTAAACCGACAATATGAGATGAGCTGAGTTGATTTTGAATATTTTCTAGCTTTTTTTCCGCAAAGGAAAGTTGTTGATTGTTGTTATGGTGAATGAAATGTAAGACGAATGTCAACCATTGTTTCGTGATTTTAAGTGAATGAATCATGTATTTTCCCGCGTGTTTCAGGTTAGTCTCTGATCATTCATTCATTCATTTTTCCTTTGTTTATTTATTTACTTTAATCCAATTAATTTGCATTTTAATATTGATGACAAACTAATATCCAGTTGTTGAATTGAATATTTCTACTTTCTAGTTTCTAGTAAATGTGTTTTTGACGGAGTCAAATATTTACCCCAGTTTCTATCCTTTTCTAACATAGTTGTTGGATTTTACAGATTAATCAGCTTCAGACTTTATTAACAGTTTTTAAATCATCATTTGTTGTTATTATTATTATTATTTAAATTGGTGTTGAAGCTTTGGAGGACGGACTTAGTCAGTTGATGATGAACCATTGAATGAATCCTCCCTATATAATATAGCTCATCACAATTCATATCATCATTTTTGGAGTTTATATTGGTATCAACCTATTTAAGATGTCCATTTTTATTGTTTGTGTCTTAATTATATCTTCATTTAGCAGCTCCCATCTTGTGCTTGGAATCACTAATTCTGCTGACTGTAAGTTGCTTCTACTTTATCCGCGTTATTCACCTGCTTGGGCTGCTTCAACACTACTTTCCGGAGTTATGCTACTTTGATATACTTCTAATGCTGCTTCATGCCCCAAACAACAACGCCTTGTTGCCGTTGTGTGTGTGTGTGTGTGTGTGGGGTGGGGGAATTAGAGTTTCGGTATTAGGCAGCTGTTAAGAACCACTGTCCGAGTCTGCCGAATCCAGGAGCTAAATAATGAAATAATGACTCCAGGAAGCTCTTTCACTAATCCACTTGTTTAGCTACAACAACACACTCACATATGTGTACATAATTAATTGACGAGATCAATAACAACCTAAAAACACTCGTATTTCTTTCAATTTTTTAGGTTATTTTATTAAATGAATGCTGGCTAATTAGACCCAAACTAATGTCTTAATTGATTAGTCTGTTATACGAGATGTGGAATTGTGAAAACTCGTCAGAATCATATCCACAATTTTTTGTTTCTAATGCTTGAATAGGTCAATCCAATATTTTTCTTAGCATACAGAATTATCCTCTATGACTTGACTACTTCTGTTTATTTTTTTTGTCTTGCAAACTTCATTGGCTCTTCAATCATGTTTCAGCAAAGTGTTTGCAATGTCACCCTCCACAAGGTTTATGTATGCCACATTTACTTCTTCACGTGGAAGAATATAGTATGCCTTGTACGCTTATCGCGTTCCACCTCATGTGTCTTGCTGACAAATCCTAGAATATCAGACATCTAATTTATTACACTAAGCGTTGAGTATTTTGGGATTTTGTTTGTGTTAGCCCGCAATGATTCTGATTAAGCACTCAAATTTAAGCGATTAATGACAAGGTTAAATTTATCATTATACATGTAGTGGCTGCATTGAGGTCTCTCAAGAAAAAATGGCACAACACGCCTCCAAATTGGGTCAAACGTGATCCTTGTGGTCGTAGATGGGAGGGAATTTACTGCAAAGGCTCTCGGGTGACTGATATGTGAGTTACTAAACATCAGATAAATCTTGAAAAACTATCAATTACTTGGCAGTAATCAATCAACTCTTCTATAATTACAGTTTTCCTTACCTATTAAACCTTGATGATTTAACGTGCAGCATATTGCCAGGGACAAATTTAGCAGGTGCACTGCCTGAAGACATATTGTCATTATCTGAGTTGCAGAATTTGTAAGTTCCTCAGTACCTCTAATCTTACGCTGGTTCTCTCTAACGGTTAGTAATGCTAGAATAAATGAAGGCATCCGTTCATTATCCAACCAGACCATGTTTTGTGGCTATGCGGAGGAAGAGAGGAATAAACACATGCCACAAATAGATCTTATTTTCCTAGAGACGGATTAATGTTGTAATGACTATTTACTCATGCTCACGCATACTGATCTTATTTTCCTAGAGAGATTTATGTCGGTTGGCTTAACTTAAGATGTCATAGCAAGGGTGTAATCTACTAAGAGTGTATTTGTATAGCATATTAGGAGGGAAGGGGAGGGAGGGTGATAAAGGGGAGAGGGGATGGAGTACGAAAGTACTCCCTCGGCGTCTTCCCTATGTTGGAGGTATTTTTATTTTTTATTTGAGGAAAAATTTGACTCCTTCGTTCCTACCAACCATGTCAGCTGATCAAACAATGGTATTTGTATCTTTTCCTCCCCCCCCCCCCCCCCACCCTTCAAATTCCTCTATCCAAACAAGCTCCAAATGATGAAAGTAAACAAAACAAGGTTGGAGAATAAAGGCGCCTATTGTTCTTGTCACTGGCTTTGAAATCCTCCATTGGAAGCCATTAAATTATAAAAAGAAAGCTTAAGCTAACGTATAGAAATCAGAGAGAAAAGCCAAGCTAAATCAACAGAGTTGTTGTATTACGAATGAATAATTAAGTCTTACAATCTAGCTTATTCATAGACAAAGAAGATTATAGCTCAATAGAGCTCAACAATTTTAACAAACAAACTGATATGAGCTAGCAGTGTAACAGAAATCTGTTACGACTCTAACTTACTCCACCAGGCTCTGATCTAACTAGAGCATATTTTGAACCATCAGTTTTGTTCTCGGCTTTAATTTCATCTATTTGAAAATGTGAGACCATTCTTTTCCATTTCCAATGAAGCCAAAGTCTTCTTTGATTTTGGAATTTGATGGAATAAAGCAAAATGAATCACTAAACTAGATATTGTGAAGGATCAGCTTGTTGATGCAATTTTCATCACAGGTCATCTGGATATTGAGCCTCTGAATTTCGACACACAGCTATATACACTGAAAAGATACAGAAACATTTATAAACCCTAAGGATTATATGGAATATTTTAATTTCAATAGCTATGTATTGAATCCCGGGAATTTGGCTACCACCTCATAACTTTATATCAGTAGATACTATTGCGGCTGTAATCTTTATTATGCTCTGACCATTTACTTTCTCCCCTGTATATATTTATATCAGGATATAAATTAGCATTCCATGCTCATTACTCTTTTTACTATTGCCACTCAATGCACTTGTATTCCTGTGTAACGATCACTGTTTTGGCCATGAAGGGATCTGTCAAACAACAGAGGTCTGCTGGGACCTCTTCCGACAAATATTGGAACATTGAAGAATTTACGAAGTCTGTAAGATATTTATCCTCTCCATTTCCATGAAATACGACTTATCCATCATTCTTTACTGCAGTCTGAGTGATCTCACCGTGTTCTCTTGTTGCAGTGTTCTTGTCGGCTGTAAGTTCTCTGGTTTAATTCCAGAGTCTATTGGACAGCTCGAGAATCTAACTAACTTGTGAGTATATTCCCTGTTTTCTCTTCGTGAAGCCCCCATTGTCAAGAAGTAATTTAGTCTATTTTCAATTTAGAATCCATAAACTATTAGTGGCCTAACTTCATAGACAATCATAGTCACATCTTTCAATGATAAAGCGTTGCAAGGCTCCCTTCAATATGAACCTCTTTACATGATTTGTTTCAGATTTCTCAATTCTAATCAATTTATTGGACCCATTCCACACTCTATTGGCAATCTCTCAAATCTTATGTGGCTTGATCTAAGTGACAATCGTTTGAATGGAACATTGCCAGTTTCCAACAAAACAACTCCTGGGCTGGATATGCTGCTTAAAGCTCATCACTTGTAAGCTATTTTCATGCCCCCTTTATGTAATTCCCTTTCTTGCAGTTTCGTAAATCATCAACATTGATATTTTTTGCAGTCATCTTGGACAAAATAGACTCTCTGGTGAAATACCACTTGGACTTTTTAGCTCAAAGATGGCTCTGGTACATCTGTAAGTTCTTTTTGAATCAACTAACCAAGCTGATGTATCATGTATGTATCTGTGAAAATTTATTGGGGATATTCTTGAATAAAAGTTGAACATCAATTCGGCATGAAGTATGGAAAATCATTTTTTTTTGTTCATTTTTTTTTGAAAAACATGCTTGACATAAACACCATGTTGTGCCGTTTTATTAAACCTTGAAGGCCTTTGAAACGATTTTAAGCTGGGTAAACTTTCAAAGGTTTTGGGGATCTGTACTGAAATAAAAACCTGGTTGTATTAGAATTATATGAACGGTTTTATTATATTCAGAATTGCATAGATTACAAAGTGTACATGACTTTGTTTATATACTAATTACATGGGACAAATAATCTAACTTAGGGCAATATAATGGCCAAAATATATGACTAAATAATAGCAAGAAAATATTAACTAGAATATTATACAATCACAAAATTATACTGAGTATCTTTATGTAATATTCTCAATATTCCCCCACAAGACGGACGGCGGGACGGAAAGTACGATCTTGGACGGTAGAT
Source organism: Silene conica (assembly GCA_029255685.2). Taxonomy (NCBI): domain Eukaryota; kingdom Viridiplantae; phylum Streptophyta; class Magnoliopsida; order Caryophyllales; family Caryophyllaceae; genus Silene; species Silene conica. The sequence continues at coordinate 57,777,171 of CM055313.2, forward strand.
AGTAGAATACGGTGACGAGCGTGGCTGCTTGGCGCTTGTGTTCGGTAGATAAGAAGTAGGAGGTGAGAATATAGATGCAAAGGGAGGCTGTAGCACAAGGGCTAATTGGTTGCAATAGAGTGTAGGATAAAGATTGTAATTTGTATGGTGGGTACTGGGTAGCGACGTAGGATAGTGTTTAAAAGTGGTTTTATCCATAGGTAAGAGTAGTAGAGGCAAAACGGTGATTGATTTTTTTTATTTTTTTTAGTGAAATTAGGAATTTGTATTCATAACCAAGAAAAAGAGTTGATGATCTAGCAGAGTGTTGGTTCAACATTTTTTTTTTTTTCTTTTTGAGGGGTAGCCACAAGGGCACAACATATAAAGAGGGTTGGCACGTGGGTGCCAAAGTGTATGAGTGGTGGCCAAGTGGTTGACCGGATTTGGAGGGTTGGCAGTAGTGAGCACGGTGAATGAAGGGTGATTAATTGATGGTGGGCTAAAGGATGGGATTCGTAAATGGTAATGAATATGATGGTGGTGGTAGCTATGGTGCGTATGTAGGTTTTGATGGAAATGGTGAATGAATGAGGTGGGCACGGATTTTAAAGTGGATTGAGGCAGGTGATGTTAGTGCCGGATTCCGGCAGAGGAGGCTAGTTTGTTGAGTTGCAGGTGCATGGAATTTGGTGGTAAGACATTTTTTTTTTCTGGTGTGTGTGGTTTCAGACAAGGTGTTGGCCGAGTTTTGATAGTTAAGTATATGTTTGATGCAATGCAGGGTGTTGGCACTTGGCAGCAGTTGGGGAAGGAGGTCGGTTTTTCGAAAATAAAGTGTTTGTTTGAGACGGTGTTTGTTGAGGTAGTTGGAAGGTCAAATGATAACGAAAATATGAGTTCTTGGAAGTTTCGGAATCGTGAGACTACAAATTTTGTGAATATGTGTTGATTTAGGGTCTTACATGGTCCTAAATGGTGCCAAAACGGTCGGGAAGGCCGCTGGTCAGAACCTTTGTTTTTGTGAAAACAGGGGCTGTTTCGTGGTGTTTACGCGTGAGGTTGTGGCTCGGTTTGCAATGAAATAAAAAAAGAGGTGTAAGGGTGTTCTATTACATGAATATGTGCAGTTAATGGTTTGGATATAACGTTTAAAACTCGTACTTTTGGTTGTGATGAAGGTGTTTGTTAAATGGTGGTCGAAATTTCAATGTTCGTTCAAAAGCATAGTTTTCCGGTTTTGGTTTGACTTATGGTGGTTCGGATTTGATGTCAGTACAACAACATTGTAGTTTTGATGGTGTACTAAGTATACATAAAAACTAAACAAATGTAGGAAGGTTGGCTATATGAAACAATTGGTTGGTATTCACTTGATTTGTAAGAAACTTGGTCTTCGCATGGCATAGTGTTTGGCTGAATAATAGTGACAGCCAAGGAAAACAAATTTGTTTGGTGGCAGGGCAGGGTTGCACTGGCAGAGAAGTAGCTACGGTGGTTGGGTGGTGTCATTGACCAGGGTGAAGGGTTTGATGCAATTCTTTAGGGGTGGAGTAAGGGTGGTGGCAGCGGAAGAGGATCAACTCTTAAGGCGTTAACCTTTATCAAGAGCACGAGGCTCTGATACCATATTAGAATTATATGAACGGTTTTATTATATTCAGAATTGCATAGATTACAAAGTGTACATGACTTTGTTTATATACTAATTACATGGGACAAATAATCTAACTTAGGGCAATATAATGACTAAAATATATGACTAAATAATAGCAAGAAAATATTAACTAGAATATTATACAATCACAAAATTATACTGAGTATCTTTATGTAATATTCTCAATAGATATCAGTGTCAAGATCCTTGCAAGTAATGTGCTATTATGCCTTGAATTTTTTGCCTTCTGTTTATTATTTCAAATGCTGTTTCTGTATGCTTTTCTGATCTGTAGATAAAATCATAAAATGATGCATCCTAAGTCCATTGTTCTGTTTATGACTTCAACAGCATTTTAAATGACAACCAACTGAGTGGAACTATCCCAGACACATTAGGGCTAGTGAGTACTTTGGAGGTCATGTAAGTATGTCTTGCACCTCACATTGTTTTGCCCCGAGTGAGAGAAGTCAATTTCAATCAGTCTAATATATACACCTCATCTTTACTTGGCTTGCAGTCGTTTGGACAGGAACAAACTTACAGGAATTGTGCCTGATAATTTGAATACTCTGACTAGCATGACTGAGCTGTAAGTAAACCAACAAGCTAGCAAATCTGCTATATTGCATCTTGTAGGACTTGATTTTCATTTCCATAGTGTGTTTCCTAACATTTATTGCAATTCTTTTCAGCTACTTGGCAAACAACAACTTGAATGGTCCAATTCCCGATCTTACTGGAATGAATCTCCTTTCATATCTGTGAGTAGCAGAAATGTTTTATTTGTTGTTAGCTTGCTTCACCCGGCTCTCTAAATTATACGGAGTATGTGTTTGTCATATAGTGAAGTGGTAATCTGTCGATGCAATTCACGACACAATTGTCCCAAGACAATTTCCAACATCTCTCTGTTAAAACATGGGTAATGCACTAATGCTGCATATATTCGACTCCTCTTACGGTCTTACCTCACCATGGGCAGGAGCTATTTAAGGCAGTGGGGTGGTAGTGTTGTAATGATGTCTTATTCTAACTTATGTAGCTGATTAGCTCTTTCCTGATTATGTTTCCTTCTGATGCAATCTTGTTCTAACTTGTTTTCATTCAATTTGCTATCCGCTACGTGTTTCCAGAGACCTGAGCAATAATCCTTTCAATCCTCCTGATGTTCCTCAGTGGTTCACGACTTTGACTAATTTGACTACATTGTATGTTTCCTCATCTTTGTATCTACTGATTCGCTACTATTTACAAGATCTAAAAAGAAAAGAAAGTACATATGCTGGGTTGAAGAATAATGTCAATAATGTTCTCAAAGGATTACAGAAGCTAGATCACACGGTCGTTAAACTAAATAACTATGGTTGCACTGTGTCACGTGCACACCCTGCCCGACTCTAGGGCAAGAATGCAAACAAGGGTCTCATACTAGTGAGAGATCTCCTACTAGCACGTATCTCGGGTCTCGGGGTGTATGTGTCGGGAATCCTAGTCACGATTATCAACGTCCGGCACACGAAAACGGTAAAAGTAAGCAATACGATTATTGAAAGCATTAACAAGCTTAATGATGAGAAGCGGTATTTGATTGACTAGTACCTCTCATAGAGGCAAATTTGATATTTCCTGTCTACCAGGCAGGATAAATTGAAGTTATATCACAATAGCGATATGTTTTCTTAACACCTAGAAGCGTATCTTAAACTAAAAACGAGACTCCAAGATTCGACACGCGGGAAGTAGTCTTTGGAGTAACAAATGATACAAAAAAAACTAGAAATGAAAATGCAAAAGCGAAATAAGAAATCTAAGGGCTTGAAGTGAAAGGACCGCGCGCGCGTTTTCTTGGCTATGAGGCTAGAATTGCGGCTAAAATATGCAGCTCCTTACCCACTGAATGAAACTGATTCGTTTCAATTACTCATTCTAAACGTGAGGTAGTATTTTGAATAGCAGATGGAATTTGGTTTTCCAAAACAGAATAGCCATCTCTTAGCCTCATTAATCAGTGATCAATTCAAGTGGGGTATAGGAACTATTAAGAATATTAATAATAGTTGGGCCTCAACCATCACCTTAAGGTTTTGGTTGAAATGGTTCTTCTATCATGGTATCAGAGCCAGTGTGATCGAAGGTCACGGGTTCGAATCCTGGCAACCTCAAAACCCCTCGAAAACTCACGAAGTGGAAACCCGCACACGGTATGGGAGAGCCTGTGCAAAACTAACCACTCTTCAAGCCCAATGGGCATTCGAGTGAGGGAGCGTATTAAGAATATTAATAATAGTTGGGCCTCAACCATCACCTTAAGGTTTTGGTTGAAATGGTTCTTCTATCAGGAACTACAATCTTTGCAAACCCAATTGTAATGTCATCAACAAATGCAAACCGGTTTGGTGATTAGACTCATATTAAAAACCATGGCAACTTAATCAACAAACTGTGTGTAAATACTTTTGAATTATGCTCGCTGACCCACAGTCCCAAGTAATAACTAGATAGACCTTGATTTCTTACTGAATTCTTCACGATATCTTATAATATAATGAGTAGTGTGACCATGGGTTCAGTATTAGTACTTGGTGTGTAGGGTGTAGCCTCATGTCACCCTACCTTATGCAACTAATTTATATTTCATAAATGTTCAGGTGGATGAAAAATGCTGGACTAGGGGGAAATTTACCGACCGGACTGTTTAGCCTCCCTGAGCTGCAAACTGTGTATGCCTTCTCTTTATGTTTTAGTTCTCTTCCCTCTAATTTTAGTTAACAATAACTTCCTACACAGAAACTTACATCTAGGATTTCCTTGAGCTATAAACAAGAACATGTATGTTAATGAAATGAAGTAATAGTGATGCTTTTGTCACACTTCTATGGCATAATCTTGCACATTGGAAGAAGTCTGAAAGAGTACTTAGAGAATACTGGAGAGCACTTATTTTGCCCTCCAATTACATATTGGACAAAGTCTGCCGGATCTCAAAAAAGAAAAAGATCTCCCTCACCTTTCCACTTATCGGCACATGCTTTCTCACCCATGATCTAGTTATGATGGAGAGCTTCTTTTCTTTGCTCTCAGGGAGAGGCAAAGGAGAGATTGCTTTCCAGTTTTCTCCACAGAGACCACATGAAGAGCAAACTGTTATGTGCTAAAAAATGTTATTTTTGCTCTCTGAAAATGTAGTGTCTTGACTCTTGAAAACTACTTTGGAGACATCCTTTTGTACATTCTCTTCTACTTGATACCCAAGAATTTACAAATCTATGTTGATGAAAGTTCTCCGAGTTTACCGGTTTATACTATGAGGCTTCTAGGAGCTCTACCCTTTCATCTCCATGTTTCAATGAATAATATTCTGACAAATCACAATGAACACTTTCAATCTGACAAACTCTCTTTTTATTTTTCTTACATATGTTTTCATTATGTGCATTATACTCATGATTTTGAACAACAGGGTACTGGCAAACAACCAACTTAATGGCACCGTGGATATTCCTGCCAACTTCAGCAGCAATCTGCGTCTTATAGATTTGAGGAACAATTCTTTAGACGACTTTCAAGGAGGATCATTTACCAATAGTGTTCTGTAAGCAATTCCATCCTTCACAATTTTATCCCAAATGGATAAAATTTTAATGATTAAGCTCTATTTTCTCTCTGTTTTTGTTCCCTCTCATTTTGGACGGCGTTCATTTTCTGTAGGCTTGATGACAATCCTTTTTGTCAAACGCCAGAAGCAGCAGGAATTTGCCAGACTACCCAACCTTCAAATTTGTCAGACTTCATTCCGCAGCTGAATTGTGCCCCTTTATCTTGCTTTTTAGATTCAACCCTTGGATCCGAGTGTAAACGTCCATACCTTGGAAGCCTAGTTTTCAGATCATATAACTTTTCCGACCTGACTAAAATACTCTACTACACTTTCTTAACTGACTCTTTGCAACCTCTTCTAGCATCTTTTCAAGTACCAATAGAGAAAGTATGTTTAGTTAGTTCGTCAGTCGACTCAAATGGTTTTCTTGTGTTGAACATCTCATTCTTTCCATCGGGTGATGATTTTTTTAACCGCACGGGAGTATCTATCATTGGCAATGCCCTCAATAATCATTTCTTCAACTCGCCTTATGGACCTTACTATTTCGCTGATTTGAGTTATTCTGCCTTCCCAGGTGATATTTTGACTTTCTTATTTTCTTTGTTACCAAGTTAATTTCATGTGAGCCTTTCAGCTTATTGTCACTTATTTGGACTAATCTGCAGGCCCAAGTAAGCATATAGGCCTTATTATCGGAACGACTATAGGTTCCTTTGTGCTTGTGCTGCTTACAGTTTGTGCTGTAGTTTATGCCCGTCGTCAAAGACAGATAGCTAATAAAACAGTTCAATCAAACAATCCTTTCTGTAAGATCAGCTCCAATGACTCATTAATCTATTTATTTGATCTTGTTTTTATATGTTTTTGATTTTTCTATACGCTTGTTGCTTTTTTATATGTTAATGCAGTATTGTGGACTCAAGGAAAAGTTCCTCAGATAAAGGGAGCCAGGTGGTTCTCGTTTGAAGACATTAAACAGTGCACCGATAATTTTTCAGCTGGAAGCGAGATTGGAGTTGGAGGTTATGGAACGGTGAGGTCACCCTGTTGCAAATGCTATCCATCCCAACCTTGTCGCCTGATTTTCATATTATCGTTTCAAAAGAAAGTTGTAGACTGGTATCCCGTATATTGTGAGAAAATATTGGTCAAAGTTGACATCATTTGACCATCAAAGTCAAATAGGAATTTTAAAATGGGTTGTGGAATGGAGGGAGTACCTTTATTTCATTGTTCTAAGATAAGCTTATCTTTCCTTCTCAGGATATATTGAGATATTTTAAAACATCCATTGTCAGCCAAATATCACTCAACTTGGTTCTTTTCCTTTACATTGTCTCATGCTTCGACACATTAAACGAGTCTTGTATGAGATGGTCTCACGTGACAAATCGAACTTCTTATGTGCTCCTCATTGAACTATAAGGTTAATGGATTAGACTCGCGTGTAAGACGGGGATTTATTAGTTAAATTCTCCGAATTCTATTCTATTGCTTCCTAGGATTCCTTTGCTTTTATTAATACACTCGTTAACGTAGCTTTGGTGACCTATCTTGATTTGGACAGGTTTATAAGGGAAAACTTGAAACGGGACAACTAGTTGCAATCAAAAGAGCTAAACAAGGATCAATGCAGGGAGCAGATGAATTCAAAAATGAGATTGAGCTCTTATCTAGGGTTCATCACAGGAATGTCGTTAATCTAGCCGGCTTCTGCTATGATAAGGGGGAACAGATGCTGGTTTACGAATTTATACCAAATGGGAACCTAAGGGAAGCTCTTTCAGGTACTTCTTTTGTCACCTAAGACAAAGATGAGCAATAATCATTAACTGATCCAATTCATGGAGGTATAACCAGACCAGACAATAAACTGACTTCTATATTTTGGATCGAAACAAATTGAACTGCATTGAAGGAAGTAAGAATTAATTTTAGAAAAAGTTATCTAAACAAAACTGGCTGAAACTAAAGAGAATTGAACTAAATACAATCAATTCCGTATGCAAGTACATGCAAGTGGGGGATTGAATACATAAACTTCTTTTCGAGAGTAATAAACTAACAAAACAACTCTCATTTCCAGAATATATCTCTTGAACTATGTACTTCATATAATGAGAGTATGAGACTGATTTCGGTGAGACGCTGCAGGTAAATCTGGAATTGAATTGAATTGGAGTAGGAGATTAATGATAGCCCTTGGTGCAGCTAGAGGCTTGGCATATTTGCATGAACTTGCTGACCCACCAATTGTGCATAGAGACATAAAATCCGACAATATACTACTGGATCATCATTTAATGGCTAAAGTAGGGGATTTTGGTCTTTCCAAGCTGTTAACTGATCATAGGAATCATATCACCACTCAAGTAAAGGGAACACTGGTAATTCTTTGCTGCCTTTGCTTCTACAGTATTTTTTATTGTGAGAGTAAAGTCAGAGTGAAAAATATGGTTCGATTTGAATTTCTCCACTTGTCGCGTGTTACTAAACCAGTTTAGAGGACATTACCAGCTATGACTCACGCTCAGTTAGAACTTGGAATTTATTCAACCCGGAAGATCGGGCTTGAATTCAGCTTATAACCAACCAGCTATGGAAGTTTTCTCTTTTCTTTTTCTAAAATTGAAGTAAGCAAGTGTCATAGTCATCTCGAACTATCGAGAGTCCCACACAATTATGTTAAGAGTAATATGAAAGGTTAGAATACTTGGGTTGTGAGTTGTGAGGGATTTAAAGCCTTTCTTTATTGCTTGTTTCGTTCTCCTTGAGGAGTTGAGCTCCCAACGAATTGCAAATCAAGAGGAAATGGGGGGAAGTGGTTGATAAGCTATAGGAAGTGGAATTGCCCATTGGTATCTCGACTTACCAAGGTAGAAATAGTATGCGAATTTATTTTGGAGGAAGTGTCGTTCCTATGCTTTCGCCTACAAAATGCTCTCTCCCGCAAGCGTCCTTCTTAGATCAGCATGTGCCTTTGGCTTCGGTAAGATGAAAGGCTCAACCCAAGAGTAGTATACTAGTCATTTTTACTTTGGTCTCTATAGTGAGGGGGATATGGATAGCTCAAGTTTCAAATATTGTTACATGAAATGTCTGAAGTCTCAAGTGTCTTAATCCAAAAAGTCTGCGTGAGACTATTTCACACATAAGAGCAACTCAAATATGTATATGTTTTCTTGATTTAATTAAATGTTATGGTTTGTTGTAGGTCTTTGTGATTTTAATCGGTTTAATAAGTATGATTTTTAACAATCGATTGCAGGGTTACTTGGATCCAGAATACTACATGACTCAAATATTAACAGAAAAAAGCGATGTCTACAGTTTTGGAGTTGTAATGCTGGAGCTAGTAACAGGAAGAATACCAATACAGAAAAATAAGTACATTGTAAGAGAGGTAAGAGAGACGATGAAGGAGAACGGGAATGTCTACAGCCTCGTCGACCCCACTATTGGTGCTGTCCATTTGATTGGTTTGGATGAATTTGTGGAGCTGGCAATGAAGTGTCTTCAAGACTCGGGAGAAGAGCGGCCATCAATGGGAGATGTGGTCAAAGAAATCGAGGATTTCATTCAGGCGAATAATATGCATGTGACCGTTGATTCAACTACTTCCTCTGCTACCTACGAAGGAACAAGTGGGGTTGATCTGTATGGCCACAGCGGATTCTTTGATGTCAGAGGGAATAGTCCTTTACTAAGATGAGCGACACTGTGATCGATAACAACCATCTAGTAAGAACCGCGCTAAATCAAGGTCACTAGAACTCCATATGCATTCAGGCATTCAACTCTATCGGGGAGAGGTGAGCAATTACATGCTGGTTGAAGATTGTGGGCTAGTGCTGTGAGGCCTTTGTGCTTAGCTTTCCTGCAATGATGTGTGTGTGTAGAAAAATACATCTGTTAATATATGTAGGGTTAAATAAGTTATTATTGCGTGAGAACACTTGTTTGTATATAAACAACTCATTAATCCATTTTTTTAAGGGAGATGTATAATATAAGCTACTGATTTTCGCAATTCACATTTTACTCGTTATAGTACAATTTTGAGTTTTGACCATTCCACTCTTCTCATTTTCCCATCCTTTCCCCGTCGTGAATAAACTATCTCGACTCAGCCCCTTATGTAGTAAACCTCCCAACAAATCATTAGCCAACTAATAGGGAAATTAGCAAGATTAAGACAAACTTAAGTGAAGATATCAACCAAAGATTGTATAAAAACAACAGAAAATGAAAGAGGAAGAACACACAAACTATACAAATCAAGTTAATACCCAATCACAAAAATTATTGAATTCTTGATCTAATTAGATAATCGGAACTTTTATGGGAGATGGAACCATTGGAGGGAAGAAAATGTATTAAAAAATGGAAAAATTAAGAGTTTTACGGTAGGTTGTCGATGAGCAGATGGATTTATGGCATATTTGTTTTTGATTTCACAATGGTTTGTTGATGTAATTTCAAAGCATATGGTTGATTAAGAGGTGTTCGCTCGAGGGGTGGGGAAAGGGTGGCAAACCTACTGAAACTGACGACGACCAACACCCAATCTTCTCAACAACGGAAAATAAAAAATGCTAATTGAAAAACCTTTCTTTTTTAAATAATCAATTATTTAATATAAAGACAATGTGTGTTGATAAATTGTTGATCAAGGGGCTACCTTATTTTTAAGGTGTGCGATTAAGATTTATAATTGTCGATTATTAATAAATTATTTAGGTTTTGAGAGAAAAAGGGGAATGAGACAACGTTTTTCAATTTTTTGTAAGATGAAGTGCACAATTGGAATAATGAGCAAAATAATGAAACAAGTGTGTGAGATTAAGTAAAATGGTATACGAAATTTAGCAAATACGATTTTTTATTACAAACTCGCCACTCTACATCATACTTTCCCCAATCAAAACCGACTTATCGTCGAGTCAATTATAACTCCAGGAATGACGCAATCAGGATATCACTCTTTAAATGCAAGAAAAAACACAAATTCTCATTTGTGGGCTATACTACTTTGCACAGTGGCGAATCTAAAATATACTCCGTATGAACCAACCTACTATTGGTCGTCGACACATTACTAAATATCGTCGATAAATAGTAATGAACTTCCTAAACTATCCCTCCCTCACACTCCCTTTATATTCAAAGTAATAAAAGAAATAAATTACTTGTCCATCTTAAAAAGTTTTAAAAAAAAACGATTCAACAAATTACGAACTTGTCTATTAATCCGCCCTTGAGTCTGCAATAAGTTTTCATTTATTAAAGTGAACATAAATTCAAGGAAAACAACTTTGGATAAGTGCCAGAAAAAGAGGGCATGGAAGTGTTCAAAATCATGAGCATAGATTTTTCAAATGTTGGTAGTACACATAAACTAGAAGTCGGAAATCGAGTGTCTGATAAGATTACAACCACGAAAAAGGTAAATAAAAGAACATAAACCATTAACATCTTCATTTGAAGAAATGAATACATCTAGTCATTTTCTATCGTCGAACTGAGTTGGTTACCAGAATGAAATATCAGCCTTAGAGAATGCCAAGGAAACATCAAATTGTCTCACTTGAATAATTCAGCATTTAGCCAGTCCCTGCAACAAAAAAGGGATTACATCACTGGCTGATCTACGTGCAAGGATTCTGCTTCCCAGTATTTTCAATGGGACACACAGAATCAATTTTTTTTGGGTCTGCGACTCGATTAGACATTGCATCTTCAACTAATACTATGAATAACGAGTAGCACGTTATGCAAAACCTCTGAACGCAAAAGCAAACCAACTTACTTGCTGATGTCATCCAAGTGATCGTCAAAGTCCACAATGTCTTGCCATTTCTCAGACAATACATAATCCAGTAGCATTACGTTGGCTGATGGCTCCTTAATTCCTAGTCGGCCACCGTCCTCTAAGACAGCCACTTTCCATTTGGATCCATCTCTTCTGTACAGCTGATATAAAATAACAAGGGTGATGATAGGAAAGCTTCAAATTGGTGAAGATTCAATTAACCTAGAGTCTGTACATTTATTTAACTACAACATACACAACACATAAAGCAACTAAGCCATTACATTTTGATTTAACTTTTCAGCTTTCCTCTAGTAAGGAGAATTAATCCGCCTAATATCTCTTACTAGAGCGCGAAAATTATGTAATCTCGGATTTTTTCTGCTGTCCCGTGAATTATATTAGAACAAACAAATTCTAGGCTCCAAAACAGTAATAATCACGTGTGAAAAGAGGGCACATGCGTTGTTAATTGATGCCAAGGGATCTGATCATATAGCCATTTTAGCATGTAACACACTCTGCCACATCGTAATCACGTATATACCCTGTCCACATCAAGAGGGATTTGGAAGGAAAGAGAAAGGAGGGTAACAACTTCTTGTTTGATAGCAAAATTGACTTGGAGGGAAATGAAGCCTACAAACCCAATTAATTATTTTTCAGCGTAGGAATGATTTTGAAGGAAAATGAACTGCTCTATTTCCCTTCTCTTCCCCCTCTTCATTTGAGTCCATCACGCTCCCCAAAAATTAGTGTCTTGAAGAGACCATTTATGATCTCTTCTGTGAGTCAATAGCGCTAAGGGTGAGGAGGAAGCTTTGTTTGTGTGCACTAGTATTGCCAAGACTGGTGTAGATGGCGGTCAGTGGGATCTCCCGTTATGTGCTACAATCTACATGATGAGGAACTTCATGTTGAGAATTCAGATCTATGTGAAGTGAGCCACATCTACAAAGTTTAGTCACTTTCACTAAACTTGGCAATACAGCTTGGCATGTATGGAGTACTTGTTAACGTTTAAGCAAACCAAATGACAGAAGAACATTTTCCAGTTCTCCAATTCGTGATACAGGAGAAATGCTAACATGTCTCTAACCCTTAGCTTGGGTATTCCAACTAGTGTGTGACCATATGTGTTTACTATAGAAATTTATATATGGCAAATTGATGGGAGCAGTGTAAGCATTATTTTGTACAAATAGGTAGATATCTGAAATTATATAATTATATGTACAGCCGTACAGTCAGTATAAAATAACTAATAAATATTGAAAAATACTCAGAATATTAAGGAGCGTCAAATAAAATACTTTGACCAATTTTTTGTTACTAGTGGAAGTAAACCTTTCTCTTCTATAAGGCCCAATCGAAGCCAAATAAGGGCATAACATATGGTCAAGTCAATATCGAGAACTTATTTTTATGTTCTGTCACAAATCTATGCTCAAAAGCACGGCTAATAGAAACACAAAATGAGTTTTTAATCCCGCGTGTCTGTCTGTCACACCCCATAATTAAAAGTTCATCTCTCAGACTCATGCTTTTGCAATCCTGTACCTTGTTACATTATTCCGTCACAAAGTAGGCAAAGCAACCTCAAATTTCTCTCTCTGTGTACAATCTACTATGGTTTGACTTAAAGCCGCAATATTTTATGAGTATATTTTTACAATACTTCACAAAGCAAAATTAAGCGCAGGGCTCACCAATGACCCTCAAGAGACAAATTCATTTCCAATTTCCAACCATCTTTCTCAGATGTGAATTATAGCACGGGCTTCCAATTTTCATGGTTCAGCAAATACTACTAAACTCCTAACTTCAATACATGGCAAAAAGTATGTTAAGGACACTCTAAAGACTCACACGACAAGAAATGGTCAAACAATCTGATATGCTTAAAAATATACAAAAGTAGCGACCAACTCATCCTAGACATAGGTAGGCAGATAATCTATGGAAAAACAAGAGTGTAAGTTTGAAGTTATCATTACCTAAAAATGAAAGATACACAGAATGAGTTACCTGCATAACGGGGCTCCTATCTTTCACTTTTGATAAACTTGCCAGTTTTTTATTGTCCAACTATGAGCCAAACAAAAACATAAACTAAGTTCAGAAATGAGCACCTACTACTCGCATCAAAAGCAATAGAATCGTAATAATGGGAAATACCATTTGTAATAGTTCTATCAAAATGACATACCAGAAGAATTCCGGCCTGGGGGAAGTAGCGACAAAGATGATCTCCGATGTTCTTAGCCACATTACAGAGGTCATTATCATCAGACCTTTCATTTGCGTGAAAATAACCCACCAAGCTCAAATCTTGACCACCATAATATTCCTCTATCTAATTGAAGAGGCGACAAATCACTAATAAAAATTCTTTACAGTTCAAAAAACCGTGAAAAGAAGAAAAAAAGGGTGTAGGGTGTATGTTAGCGTTTAAATGACAGCAATTCTACAATTGGGCAAACACAAAGTAGTTTAAACTTCCAACAAAAGCAAATATGATATGAACGAGAAGAAGAAGAAGAAGAAGAAACAGAACTCACTTGCATAAGAGCAATCTCGAGGGGAGGGAGAAGGCCAATGTTAGAATGGAAAAGGGGTACAGCATCACAGATTTCGACCACTCCTTTTGTGGATTCATAACGACCAACTAATACGCCATTGACGGCAGTGGTCCTATGCTTTAACGCATGTAACACTAGCTTTATATACGCATTTTGTCCAATTTCATACACCAATTCACCCGTCATCGCGCCTTTACAAACATTCACAACCAAATGCAAAAACATCAGGTCACCCATATATCAAAGTTACAACATTTTTTCTTTTTTGCAGGCTATCACGTATTGCGCAGCCAGTAAATTTTTAAAAACAATTGAAAATGAAAGCATTCTGGTAAATAATGAAAGTGCTGGTACAAATTACGGCTAATAGCTGACTTAGAACCCTAATTTGATTAATATAGTTAAGTAAAATAGAGTGAAGAACATAAAATTAGGTAAAATTGAGTACAAAAAGTGGGAAAGTATGAAATACTAAAGAGAGAAGAGAGCAAAGACCTTGATGAACGAAGATGCAAAGAGCTGTGGACTGTGTTCTTAATTTTGCAGAGAAAATGAGTGGATTAATAAGATGTAGATATGATTAGTACAGAGAGATCCACTGCAAAACAACCACCATTTTGTTTCCGGGAATTTCCAATTAATGTTCCAGGTTTATCAATTACTTAAAGATGGATATTTTAACGACTTATTTCATGCCAATAATGCATTTTATCTCCACTCTTTTTACGTAAATATTCATCTTTCCGAGCGTATCATAGTTACGTGGGGTGTTGATTTGTGTTAAAATGCTTTTGATGGAAGAATAATCATATACTGAATAACTAATTATCAAGGGTAATGTGCGATCAAAATTTACCTGGAACATATTGTTATGCGGACAATAGTTATAATCCTAAATTCATAATCAGTTGATCAAAGAGACTGATAAAAACTTCACCTTCCAAAGGCATGCTAATGTTGTATACGACGAAGTTGGAAATTCCAATAACCAACGTTTGCTTAGAGTTGTTACTGCAATACTTAAACACTCCTAATTGTGATATTTTTGTTGGAGATGCATATCACCTGCCCTTAGGAAAGTTGTTCTTTTGTTAGTAAAGGCTAACCAATATTGGAATTTGGCAAATGTATATTTAGGTACACCAATACAACGTAACCTCTAACGTATTCGACTTTCTAAATGGTAGTGAACAACGTTTAGTGTTAAATCTTGCATAATTAGTGAGTAGTTGTTAACTAAGTCCCTTTGGCAATTTTAAACTTATTCCAAAAGACCAGTGGTTGATATGTAAGAAAGACGATGACCTTTACCCTATATTATGTTAAGTTTATTGAGAAGTGTAGTTGCGTATACCGGAAATGAAATTAAACTACATGGGATTCATCCTTACAACCAGTGCAAACACGCCTTTGATAAGGGACATAGCCATAATTTATTGTATAATTTGCAGTTCTTATTATAACAGGCAATCATCTGCTTATTATTCAAGGTCATCATCCTATTAATCAGAACTGTTTTCATTCTCAGGTATTAATCTCACATCTGTTTAATTATCCGTAAGTATACCATAATCAACCTCGTTTAATACGATGTCAACTTGTCACTGGCATTCCCCAACTTATGGTGTGTTGTTACTTTTAGTGATATATGAGGTTAATGTTCCACTGAAGTCGAATTAGGCAGAAGATTATTTTATCTGTTTTTATCTTGACGGAACTTACCTTTCATATGTATGCGTGAATCACTAATCTAAGGTGTTTACTTAGAGGTGATCTTACTGTTCAATTAGTTGTGGAATCAGGCACTGTGTCATAGTTTCGCTTACTGATACAGAGACATCTTAATTGATCCCAACTTGTTTGAATGCAGGATAAGAAGAACTCGTGCAATCAGACTTATGCATTGCGCGGGGGCCTGATACTTTATTCTGAACGCTTAAAATGTGAATTACTTCGGAAGTTTATTAGTTGTTACTAACTAAAATAAGAATTGTATACCCACAAGTAGGTCGCAGATGCGTCTATGGCAGTCATTGTTTTTTTCTTTCCAATTTCATCTTATTCATCCTTCAATTTCATCTTCTCCATCATCTTTTTCCAGTTTCAATTTCATTATCCTCAATTTCATTATCCTCAATTTCATTTTCCCCAATTTCATTTTCATTTTCCTCAATTTTCATTGTTATTTTCCTGTACCTGTAACCGAGCAAAGATCGTCAATAGCAAAACACAACAGTAATTAACGTCATCAAAACAATAACAGTAACA
The DNA here is from genome assembly GCA_029255685.2 of Silene conica. Taxonomy (NCBI): domain Eukaryota; kingdom Viridiplantae; phylum Streptophyta; class Magnoliopsida; order Caryophyllales; family Caryophyllaceae; genus Silene; species Silene conica. Next base: position 57,793,073 of record CM055313.2, read on the forward strand.
AGGTGACAAATTAGAAAGCAGAAGACAGCAGTAACAATGAGCACGAAACAACAGTGGTAATGGCGTAGCAAAATAGTGACAACAAACCCGGAAATTTGAATGAGACTTGTCGTAATTGAGCTAAACATCTCTTTCTTCTTTATTCCAATACTTCCTTATTTCTTTTCTTTCTCAATCTTACGGATTGATATCACCATTTGGGGAACTTTTAGGGAAAAATTAGGTAAAATGAGTGAAATAGGTAAATAGAGGAATGATGTAACACCCCCATTTATTTAAGGGCCTGTACTAGGACTCCCTAGATAAATAAGGATGTTGCCATCTCGGTTTCCCGAGGCAGTAGATACAAAGGAAGATAAACAATACTTTAAATTGATAAGTTATCTCAAAGAACAAGTTTATACAACTGGATTAAAACAAACTGTCTTGATAAAACAAAAGTACAACTCATAAGTAACTACTATGGTGATCTAGACTCTAGGCAGGTCCGGATTCAAGCTTCTCTCTTCCCCTAGCTCCCATAGTCTCAACACCTGTCAATCTGCTCCCCAATAATTGGTTCATCACAGGTGATCACGAATACACAGGGTCAACCACGAGGTTGAGTAGAGAAAAACTGTAAACAAACCACATTACTATAAATAGAAAGTCGAACTTCTCCACTCCCAATCACAAGACCCATAATTCTCCACACCAATCACAGACCCTTTATCTCCGCACCAATCACAGACCCTTTATATCAATTTCCTCATCATAAGAATATATAGTCAATATATAATATCACAACATTATTCATTCAACAAGATATATATATAATTCACAACAGTTAATGATCACGTTTCACATCATAAACGAGTGCACAGTTAATCCCCTACCTGAAATAGCAGGAAATGTAGATACGTCCAAGCTCGTTAGAAGCGTTCCACACGAAACTCGCTACCTGTTTCTGGGTCAATTCGAAGGATGCTAGGCCGCTTTAGACTGGTCGAGCAAACCTCCTTTCCATAGTACATGGTGGCGACATTAGGGTAGCAGGGTTGATAGGGTGTAAAGTAGGTTAAAGAAGAGGTAACCTATAGTTCCTCTATGGCGGCAGTAGGGTAACGTGAGTGTGAGGTGAGTGTTTGAGGTTTTCTCACTCGTGGGCTGTGGGTGTTGTGCACGATAAACGAGGCCCACTTCTATCCCCAAGATCTCAAGTTCGAACCCCAGCAAAGACACTTAATCATACCTCAAACAATTAAATAATTAACGAGTATTAAACGTAGAAATACTTTCCTTCACCAATCATAAAAGTCATAGCGTCGTTAACAAAATATACAAATATACAAATCATAAAAGGCACGCCCTTCGAGGTCCACTTTTCTCAACTCCGTATTTAACTCAAACACGATATCCTCCTAATTCGTATACTCGACCATAACAAACAACGTATAAAACATAACAACACTCATACGGTAAGTCAATTATTAACGAATATAAACGTTCGAATAACTATCAATACGTCCCATAGTTAATAAATATCATAATAAAATTACAGGTATTACAGTCTTCCCTCCTTAAAATGAACTTCGTCCCGAAGTTCATCGCCCCATGGTCAACAACCTGGTCACTAGGCACATAACGAACACAAAATGTGACACCACATAATACCCAAAACTAATAAAATTACTTTAAAACATGAAATGTTACAAATGAAGAGCCAAAGTCTTATAATCGCGGGGGCAAAATAGTCATTTCAAGTGAATTTTTGCCTGAAAATGAGTTTGGGTGCAAGTTTTGAAGTTATTAATTTGGGTGTAATTTATTAAAAAAATTGAGGTGAGAGTAAGTTCAAGAAAAACGGAGTTGAGGTGGGTGTAATTGATAATTTACACTAAAAAATATCGTTATTGCTCTTTCATGTACCTGTTTTACTCTTTCATGTACTCTTTTTCATACTTTTTCCATTATATACCCTTCAAATAAAATGGAAGTTTATTTCTCATCTTTTTCTCTCTTCCTCTAACAAATTAATCAAACCAAATATAACCAAATTCTTCAATTATACACTCTACTAGTTTTAATCCCGTGCAAATTGCACGGGATTGCAGTTTCAAGTATTATTATTTATGAATAATGTTTAAAATAATGATTAGCCGTATTTAAGATTTTCGATTTGTAATATAATTTCATATGACCACATACAAAAAATATTGGAATATTAACAACATAGTTTATATTCAAAGTATATCACAACTCAATGATCTATATAAATTTGAAATATCATAACGGAATTACAATATATAATGATAAGTAAATGTTTATACAAAAATCTCAAAATTTTCTTCATTATATATGCATTTTTCATCGTCACAACTCACCCATAAATCAGAGTTGTCAACATGTCGAATTCTTTGGAGATGTTTTGAAAGCCGGTGGTTTCAACTTACCTCATTCAAAATAATGAAATAGGTTGGTCCTACTCTAGAGGATCAATATAGTTTTTTACCTTATCAGAACAAAAAGATATGATTGTCCACAAAACCCGTCATTACTCGTATTTTTGTGAATGTTAAGTATATCTATTATGCTACTTTTCTTTTGCAATTTCAATATCCCATTTTTTTTATCGTGTCATTATTATTTAACTTTACTCAAATTTTTTTCATTGCAAAAATCCATGGGTTTTAATTATTATATTGTTTATTGTAATTATTTATTGACTATAAATTGTTATGGAATAGTTTTAGAAGGACGTTATTCGAAATTATAATATTTTATATTTTGAGTATATAATATTAAAGTTAATCTAATACAAATGACCTAAAACTGTATTATTTTATATATTATAATATAATATTTAATTTCATATTATATAAACTGTATTTGTGTATCCATTATTTAATGTTTACGAAAATATATCACAAATGTTACGTAATATTTCTAAAACTATGGTCAGACATGCAATATTGAATATCAGACAGTTATCGCGTAGGAAATTCATCAAAGAAATTGCGGGTTCCACCTGATAGATTTAAAAAAAAAAAAAGTACTTGTGTTGATGACGTGGCTCAACCATGACTTCCTAAATGTTTCTGTAATTATATAGATAAGATTCATACATTAAACATATAATTAATCTAGTTTGATCAATAATACATCAAACTTTTGTACTAAAACTAACTAACTACAAATTCAATTAAGCTAATTTTTATAATTAGGGTTAAGTAATGGCTGGGTGACTCGGATAGGGGCAACACAGTGGTCCGTGGTCGACAATGGTGGTGGTAAGGGCGGGGTCGACGACAATGGTGGTAGTAGATGGCGGAGGGGATACTTATGAATGTAGGGTGGTTGTTTGTGGGGTGAAGGAAGTCATTGTTTTTGCCTTTTTGGGGAACGCAGAAAGGGACAGAAGCTAGGGCGGTGGTCGGTGTCTCAGCGATACAGTGGATTCGGCCGGAGTTTGACCGACGGCGGGATAGCTGATTGGTGGGATTATGGAGTTGGAAAAAATTAGGGGAAAATATAGGAAAATGAAGTATTTTCGTATTTGATTGACTAAAATAGCAAGGGTAAAATGGGTAATGTCGTCCATAATTGAGTAAAACGCGTCCATAAAAGAGTATAACCCAAAAATATTGTATAAGAATATTGATTAAAAAAAGGGCTGTAAAGCCTGTAATCCTATTTAATTACTCACGGATCTAGTTTCTAAAATTACAAATGAGGGAGGTTTACATTGGCAATTTAAGCACCCACTTATCTTCTCCTCTCTTTGTAATTTTGATACTAGATCCTCTTAATCGAATAGGATCTCATTTAAAGGGGTTCTAGAAATCTAGAATCAAGGGGCTTGTAATAGTTACAGTGACCTCCATTAGATCTAGTAAAAAGGTCAATTGAGTCTAATTTGAGTCGTGCTAATCCGAGTTCAGATTTAAAAGAACTCGAGTTAAGTTATGTCATTTTAGATTTGGGTTATTTTCGAGTGAATTGTTATTAAGTTATTTGAAGAAAACGATTATTATGCGAAAAATAAACATTGAGTCGGGTTGAATAACAGACTATGGTCAATTCAATTCAGGTTTCAGTTCTCAATTCGAATACAGGTTGGGTTTGACCAGGCCAGTTTGTCTCGTCTAGGGGTGTTAACGAGCCGAGCCGAGCCCGAGCTTGGCCTTGCTTGGGTTGTGCTCGATTACAAAAATTCGAGTTCGAGCTCGAGCCGATCTTACCCGAATTTGAAAAAAGTGCGCTCGTTACAAAGCTTGCGAGCTTTAACACGAGTTCGAGCCAAACTCGAGCCAAATCGAGCCTATATAAAATTGTTTATTTTTTTTATTTTTGTTCTTCCGATATTTTCAATAACAAGGTTCGAAAATTTTATGTAAAAATATGTAGCAAATCATAAGATATTTAATATATATGATACAAAGATATAATATTGATAAAATATTTTTATAAAATATGAGTATATTTTTATGTAATCTCAAATGTTTCGAGCCGCTCGCGAGCTTTTTGAGTCGAGCCAACCTTTGCTCGACTTGACTCGTTAAGCTCTCGAGCCGAGCCCGAGCTGGAGTCGAACTCACACGAACCGAGCTTTGACCGAGTTTTGACCGAGACGATCTCGAGTTGCTCGCGAACTGTCTCGTTTCATTGACAGACCTAGTCTCGTCTAACCTTAACTCTCCCGAATATGTTTTAGACTTGAAACTAGTGTTCCGTATATGATAAGATTTGACCCAAACAAAGTGGCTTGGAGACTAGGGTCTAGCACTAACAAAAAGCTTGATCATCGATCAATAAGACCGATACTAGTGATATACATATAATATTTATATATTTCCTCCGTTCAAATCCAAACGGTACATATGTGTTTTACGCAAATATTAAGAAAATGTTAAAGAATTATTAAAAGTACAATTGGAGGTGTGTAATATATTTTTTAATTAATTTAAATGTGTGATTGTTGATTAGAAGTGGGTCATTCAATGGAATTTTGTGTAAATAATTAGTATTTATAAGGATATTTTAGTAATTTGCTTGGCTTTATTAGGAGAGTGGTATGGTGGATATAAATGGATTAAAATGAAATATGGGAAGGTTGAATTTGAACGGAGGAAATATCTATTTTAAAATGAATAATGATATAGCGACACCGAGTGTTACTCAAATTGAGCGACACCCGGGATATTATTGTAATTTACTTACATATTTTGGGTTCCCTCCATCAACATTCAAATTTTAAACTTATTGGTGGTCAAGGGTAATTTAGGAAACTAATATTAGTTAATTAATTTTACGGTTTTAAATTATAGTCAAAGTCAAAGGCGGTCACCACCGACAGTTTGACCACCGGTGGACAGTGATCGGTCAGTGGTGGTTGGCGGTCAGCCATCAAATGAAACTTCAAAAAAGTAGTTAATATGGCTTGATCTCATGACCTCTTGAATGATATACACTTGTTATACCACTATGACACAAGTATTTTGTTGTAATTCTGATATCTCTTTTGTTATATACTATATGACAACTAAATTTTGAGTTAAATTAATATGTACCTATAATAATTTTCAAATGTACTTCTAACTTATATTCAATGTACCCATTATAAAATCAATATAATGCTCATCTAGTTAAATGTATTTGATAAAAATTGAACAATATATTTTTTATACTTAGAGTTTACATAATTATATTATAAATTTACATTTATTACAGGTCATATTATTATAACAAAAAAAATTGATGTACGTACAATATATTTATGACAAAGGTACATTTTATTTTTATTGGAGTTACATAATATATTACTATACGAGTATGGGTGCCCGGCTTCGCCCAGACTACCTCTATTTAGCATTAAAATATATTTTCATTAATTAAAACTATTTTAAAGTTGCATAACTCATAAATTTATCATTAATATATTTTTCTATGAGACAGGGTATATCTTCATATTACAACGAAATAAATTATGAGATAAATTCAGTACTCCTACTATTAATATTTTACTTAAACCGATTACTAGCTAATTTTTCATATATCCCTTATTTTGGTTCTTAGGATCGTTACTTTTATTACATACGTTATTACTATTGTTACTGTCATTACACTCGATGTAATTATTGTTACTGGGCTACTTTTATCCACCAAAAAGGCTACACATACACAATGTGTATGGAAAATCTATACACAATCAATCATATTATGACACGTGTCAAACTCAAGTTAATTTATTGTAGTTAGATTAGGGTTATGTTAGTAAATTAGCATATGTAGTTAACTAAGTTAACTATATGTATTTAATTAATTTATGGAATTTCTATTATTTTACACATTATTTATTTTACTTAATTGTTTTACACATTATTTATTTTACTTAATTAATTTCACTAATAAAGTAAATAGTAATTTTATTAGTTTTTTTAATTGTTTCATTTAAACTAAATGGGAATTTTTCATTGTTTCATTTGTTCTTAAATAATTTATCTAATCAATTTACCTTGAAATAGTTTAATCAATTGTGATTAAGTTCATCAAAAATTAATCGTGATCGAGATCAGAATCCATGATCAAGTGTTGAACACATATATAATTTAACTAAATCATTTACCCTAAAATAATTATATTAATCAAAACATTAATCAAGATCAAATCGTCAAATTAAATTTAGATAATCCTAAATTCAATCGTCAAATTAAAATTAGATCAACACTAAATTAATTTGATTAATAATCAAGATTAACACTAAATATTAAGGAAAAGATATTTTTGCATACAATTTAAACAAAAAGATAATATTTCCCTCCAAATTTTATCACCAAATGTGAATTATATAAGGAAGTTTTTTTTTGCATAAAAATCTCAACAATAAGATATGGTCAAATGAAAAGATTTAAGCTAACAATAATTTGTTTTAAAAATAAAGAAATAAATCACTAAATGTTTAAAAATAAGGAAATGAATAGGTGAAAAACTAAATTACATGTAAACGAATAATATGAAGTACATTGAATAATATAAAGATATGTAGTTGCTAAATAGATGTGTTGATACCCTTGCTTAGTTGGTTACAAGATTACTTGCAAAATACAATCATCTAAGTGCGTGCATGTTCGAACCCCAATAGCAACGATTTTTTTCTTTTTTTAAATCCTTTTCGTTTCCACCTTTTCCCTCAACTTTTGTCGATTTTGATGTTCATTAACGTTTTGATCAATCGAAGATAATTAATTTCGGAAGTTTACTCACCTAATATTATAATATTTATTTTCGTTTCCACCCCTATAATTTTAAACTAGAACCAGGGAACTCTTGTAACCGTTTTTGATATATAATATACGTCACACTCACATTTCACCAAAAAAAAAAAATATTTAGAACACCCCTAACTATTACTTTCACTTCTCCCACTGTCATTATTTTTTCATTTTTTCATTCATTACCTCTGCATTTATTATTGTTAATTTTACTACCATGTTGCTGCTATTATGACTTTCATTACTCGAGTTGCTATTATTGTTGTTATTACTACTTACATGGGTGGTTAATATTATAGTAGTTGATAACATAGTTGTATTAGAGTTATATATTTAAATAAATTTGAAATATTGGATTAAAATATTATTTAAGAGTAATAATAATTATTTTATTAATTAAATTAAAAATTTAATGAACTATGGAAAATATTATTTTTTTGGAAATTTGAACTGATTTACTTACTTTTAATAGTTTCCAAAATATAACATATATACTTATTTATACTCTAAGAAAACTCACAAAATAAAAAAAAAAGAAACTTCATAACTAAAAAATATCGCTCATTACCAAGTTTCACAAAATCAGCTTCAAGAATTATATTGATTTTATACTAAAGGTACATTGATTATAAGTTATAAATACATGTAATAATTATTATACGTATTACGTACATATTGTTTTAGCTAAAGTTTTAACATAGGTATATATACCAAAGGAGATACAAATTTATCAGAAAGATCCATGTGGCATAGTGGTATTAGCAATTGTAATTCATCCCAGAGGTGAGTGATCAAGCCCCACTAATAACATTTTTGAGGTTTCATTTGATGGTTGATTATCAACCAGCGTTGACGGCCGACCACCGTCGGCCCCCCGATCAACCACCGTATTATCTAGTTTTAATTATTATTATCATTTATATTTTATTTTATTAATATGATAAATATGTGATTTACGGTTCTATCCTTTCAAAATTGGCGCAAATACGAAAATTTAATTTTTTATTTTCTATTTTTTTCTATTTTTTATTAGGGTGTTACCGAAATCGGTAATACCCGATGTCGCCCTAGCACTATCCTTTTAAAATAGAGGAGGCGCATTTAGCATTTTGAGGTATCCTCCATTTGTCATTCTCATTAAGCTAGAAAAACATGTCAATAAACTTCCTCTTGACAGTTTTTCCTGCATCAGCACAAGTGAGCTCCTTTCTAAGCATCAAAAACTAGAAATTTCTTCAGGTTTGTGTGGCTATGAAATAAATAAATAAATAAATGATCCATCTTTGTCCTTTGTGGTATGGTTCCTCAATTTGATTTCTCTTCTTCTTGTTCACTTGAGTGGCCATACAATACAAGTTGGTATTGTTAGTAGGGTCCTACTACATGTAGCACAAACTTTATAGTGTTATACAGGACAAAGTCGGTGGCTTTTTCTTCAGTTTTCCCTTTACATTTTTATAGGAGACTCTTCACTTTGATTCTAAAGTTTATGTCTTTATTGGATTCTTAGGAAAATTAATTTGTTCAATTTCATTAAAATCAGAGAATTATTATTCTGATTCTCTTCACTCAAATTGATTCTAAAATTCAATTTGTGTCAATCTCAAATTCAACTTTCATTTTCCTCTGTTCTTTCTGATTCTTTACCTTATCACTTACATCACCCACCAATCCACCATTTAAATTCACTCCAAATTCAACTCTTTCTTATTACTATCCATGAATCTCAACCATACTCAAAAGGGTTTCAATAATTAACTAAAAAGCTTCAGTCTGTGATACAAATTCAGCAACTCAATCACCAAAAAAGTAAAAAATAAAAATGGGTGCAATATATCCAGCATCATTGTTAACAAATTCTAGCCACAATTGGTTATCTGAAGGCTGTTGTAACAGCACAATATGGACTAAAGAAGAGAATAAGAAATTTGAAAGCGCGTTGGCGATATTTGATGAGAAAACTCCTGATAGATGGTACAAAGTTGCAGCAATGTTACCAGGAAAATCAGTGAGGGATGTAATAAAACAGTATGAGGAGTTGATAGAAGATGTTACTGATATTGAGGCAGGTTTGGTACCAATTCCTGGGTATCTTACCTCTCCTTTTACACTCGAATGGATTGATAATACAAGGTGTGATCCTTTTAGAAAGAGTTCTAATGTTTCCTTGTCTAGGTCTTCTGAACATGAGAGGAAGAAGGGTGTCCCTTGGACTGAAGATGAACACAGGTAACATTTTTTCAGGAATGTCTGTTTTCTAAATATTATGCTTCTTCAGAAACTCTAACTGATGTTGTCGTGATATAGTGGTTAAGACTGAGCTACGGTGCTCCAGTGCTCCTTGTATAGCACCACTTCCTTTTATGATTCTTTGCAATTTCGCTAACGACTTCATAGTTGATACCATAACATATTAACATGTGCTGTTCCATTTTTCTAGTGAGTACATGTTCTAGTATGGCTGTATTAGATAGGTTCAGTTCTCTTTTCTTCTCTTCTCTTCTCTGGGTGTTATGCAGTGGATTGTTGAACAACTGTGCTAACCACCTTCTAAACCAGTTCTTATCAAAAAATCATTTATGCATTGTGTGTGTATTGATTGATTTACCTTACTTTTCAGCTTGATTGTTGCTTTATGTTATAAATTGGTTTTACATTATTAACTTGGGACCTGAATTAAGGACTAGCTAAGTGATGAGCTCTGTCAATCACCTTAACATTCATTTCGGGTTTGCTATTATCGAGTTTTGGAATGTCATATTGCTCTTCATTTCCGTCAAAATGGTATTCAATTCCTAAAAACTAATGATACATGAAACCATGAATGTGTTCTGCAGGCGGTTTTTACTTGGTCTTCAGAAACACGGGAAAGGCGATTGGAGAAACATATCAAGAAACTTCGTGTTCTCTAAGACACCAACTCAAGTGGCTAGCCACGCTCAAAAGTACTTTCTAAGGCAGAATGCAGGAGGGAAGGATAAAAGGAGACCAAGCATTCATGATATCACCACTGCTAATGTCAGTGACGCTTCACAAGAGCTTTCAGATTCTGATCAAAAGCCTAAGCTTCTGATAAACCAGTCAAGTTCATTCACATCCCTACAAAAATCGTTGAATATCATGCCTAAGATGCTACTGGATTGGAGTAATTCCGAAGCTTTCATGGCTTTCGATACTCATGGACGACAGAACCAGTACAGTGCCATGAGTGAAGGAGCTTATGTAATATCTAATTAGACAGAGGAGAGTAGCTTAGAAATTGGAAGAAAGGCCTCTTAAAACTGGTAACTATATTTCCTTGTGAGTTTTTGTGTGCTACGGAGTATAATTTATGTCTCAGGCTAAGTATATAGTTTGTAGACCTTCAAAATGTAAAAGTTTCTAGATCTTTTCTAGGGTATGAATATATATTTGTCATTGTGAAATTATCATTCTCTTTTAAAGGCGTGTAATTGAGTGCCCAATGCCAATAATGTCTTCTTGTGCTCGTCGGTAAGTCAGGCTTAGGATGAGTCAAATATTAAAAAGTGGCGTAATAAAGACAAAGAAATGTCATTTTTTTAAGTGACACAAAAAGTGATTTGGTATGTATTTGAGCCGTCTTATGCTTAAAACGGATAAACTAATTTTACTTGTACGGGTTCTTGTTAAAATAGATAAGATTTTAATTTATATAAAATAATAAAATAACAACCACCACCACATTTTCTTCCGTCCAAACTACTGTAAAACCCCACCTCGCGACAACGGAAAATAAACACATAATATACTAAAAATGCAGCGGAATTTAAACTTTTTAAGATAACTTAACTAACATGCGAGGTGAACGTCTACATAACTGAAATTCAGACAAAGAAAGAACATAATTAAGTATTTAAATCATAAGTACAAAATCGTAGTCCGGGATAGCATATCCCTACAGGCACAAACTGTACAATAACCAAAACTAAGGTCTAGCTAACGAAATAAGGTAAAGTCATCGATGAAGGATCATCGCTCGCTAGCCTCTGTGAAATCCCCCTACAAGATCATCACCAACCTACACACATACAACATGTGCGCCACAATCAGTGGGGAATGACTAGAGATGCTCCTAGCCACCTATTGCCACACACATAAGCATATAACCACATATAAACAATTATCATACTCAACATACTAATCATGTGAAGTAATCATTCATCAATCCTTATCTTATCATACTCATGTAATTAGATCAATACCGCAACTCAGGCATATCTAAAACATATATCAACAGTAACACTGTACCCCAACTCAGGCAAGTTACACACAAATCATTCAACAATATTTAGCACTATACCCCGACTCAGGCAAGCTAAACACAAATCATTCGGCAATATCTAGCAGTGTACCCCGACTCAGGCAAGCTAGACACAAACCATCAACAATATCTAAGTCTGACCCCGACTCAGGCAAGACTCGACATAACAATCAACACAACACGGGAGAATTCATATGACGACTCCATTATACGACAACAACAAGTCTACTTAGTCTCAGCGAATACAATCTCCTGGTAGGACGACAATCCGATATACGGTCCTAGTCTAAATCTGGCCAGACTCTCGAGGTATAATCCTTCCCCGATTCTACAAGTATCGCCTACTCAGGATACCTCCAAGACTCGAACTAGCTAGGAACGAGATACCCCCGACTCAGGGCGGACAATCTGACACCTGGCCGGAACACTTATCAACGGCCATACCAGACGCGACGCAGTCCGGTGAGAACAAGAGTCATATAACAGCTCATAGTATAAGCTCCACAAATCATACAACATGATTCTCAAAGATATGATAAAAATATATATATATATATATATATATATATATATATATATATATATATATATATATATATATATATAGACTTGGGATCCGGTGAGAACCACCTTACAATGAGAACTTTGTGAGAACTCTACCTTATGGACTTTTTTAAAAAAAATTAAGGACATAATTGGATTCGGCATGGAATTTTATAGCTAGAGAACATATTTCTCGGTCTAGAAAATAAATACTAGTGACGAAAATCAAGGTGAGATACTTATTATTAATTTGCGTGCACCTACTAACTATTTTTACGTATCTATCATTTTTCCGTCACTAGTATTTATTTTCTAGACCAAGAAATATGTTCTCTACCCATAAAATTCCATGCCGAATCCAATTATGTCATTAATTTTTTAAAAAAAACTCCGTAAAGAAGAGTTCTCACCGGTTTTCATTGTAAGGTGGTTCTCACCGGATCCCAACCCTATATATATATATATATATATATATATATATATATATATATATATATATATATATATATATATATATATATATATATATATATATATATAGAGGCGGGATCCGGTGAGTCCACCTAAATATTTGAGTCCATGAGTCCATTTAGAGTATCACAAGTTGTATTAAAACATATCACGTTTTTCTTACACTACAAAATCTACAATGTCACAACCTTTTCCATATAATATCACAGCAAACAATATCACGCACTATATAAAACAATATCACGAAATTTTTTTCCAAAACTTTTTTTACCGAATTTTTTTTTCGACATTTTTTTTTCAAATTATTTTTTTCAATTTTTTTTCAAATTTTTTTTTTCAGAATTTTTTTTTGTGATATTATTTTGAAGAACCGGCGATATTGTATTGAGTAACTTGTGATATTGTAGTGAAAAAAAATTGAAAAAATTTTTCGAGAAAAAACGCCTTTTGTTAAACAATATCACGCACTATATTAAACAATATCACGAAATTTTTTTCAAGAACTTTTTTTCCTGCAAATATTTTTTTCGAATTTTTTTTTTTACAATTTTTTCTCTCGAACTTTTTTTTCCGAAATATTTTTTTCTCGACTTTTTTTTTGTGATATTATTTTGAAGAACCGGTGATATTGTATTGAGTAACTTGTGATATTGTAATGAAAAAAAATCGAAAAAAATTTCGAGAAAAAACGCCTTTTGTTAAACAATATCACGCACTATATTAAACAATATCACAAAATTTTTTCAAGAACTTTTTTTCCCGAAAATATTTTTTCCAAATTTTTTTTTTTCAATTTTTTCTCTCGAAATTTTTTTTCTCGAATTTTTTTTTTGTGATATTATTTTGAAGAACCGGTGATATTGTATTGAGTTACTTGTGATATTGTAATAAAAAAAATCGAGAAAAAACGCCTTTTTATTAAAAAAAAAACTTGTTTGTTTTAAAAAAAAGTGCATACTGAAAAAGGGATTTTTTTTAATAAAGAAAATATCATTTTAAAAGAAAAGGCAAAAAAGAAAAAAAGTTATATTGAAAAAGGAAAAGGAAAAAAATTTGATATTGAAAAAACGTGATACTTTTTTATATAACTTGTGATATCATTGTTAGACTCATGGACTCAAATATTTAGGTGGACTCATGTGATCCCAACTCTATATATATATATATATATAAATATATATATATATATATATATATATATATATATATATATATATATATATATATATATATATATATATATATATATATATATATATTTTCGTATCTATCATTTTTCCGTTACTAGTATTTATTTTTTAGACCAAGAAATATGTTCTCTAGCTATAAAATGCCATGCCAAATCCAATTATGTTATTAATTTTTTTTTAAAAAAGTCCGTAAGGTAGAGTTCTCACAAGGTTCTCATTATAAGGTGGTTCTCACCGGATCCCAATTATTTATATATATATATATATATATATATATATATAGAATTGGGATCCTATGAGAACCACCAATATAATGAGAACCGTGAGAACTCTACCATACGGACTTTTTTAAAAAAAATTAATGACATATTTGGATTCGGCATGGAATTTTATGGCTAGAGAACATATTTCTTGGTGTAGAAAATATATACTAGTGACGGAAATCGAGGCGAGATACGTTTTATTAATTTTCATGCACCTACTACCGATTTTGACGTATCTATCATTTTTCATGCACCTAAAACTCGTTTTAATGCACGTAGAGCCTATTATTTCATGCACCTAGTAATCATTTTCATGCATGTAAAAAATTTCATGCACGTAGTGGTTGTTTTCGTGCATTTATAGCCGTTTTAGTATGCCTAATTGTATTTTGGTACACTAAGTATATATTTTGTTAATTAAATCAAAATATTTTGTTTATTGATAGTAAAATGTGTATTTGAATAAGTTAAACTAATGGTAAATGATCCAACGAAACATTCGAAGCGAGATATGGTGGAGATTTAGTGAGGGTTCTCATGGTTCTCATTATAAGGGTGGTTCTCACCGGATCTCGACCCTATATATATATATATATATATATATATATATATATATATATATATATATATATATATATATATATATATATATATATATATATATATATATATATATATATATATATCAATTCTAAACATCCGTTCAACACCTAGCCAACACGGAAACTATTTCGAGGCGAGAGCCGGTCTCCCTTCTGGTTGCCCTGCCGGGGGGTCTTTCTCCTCGAATCAATTTTCGAACCCGACATAAGTGTCGTCCAAGGCTCTTGGACTACAAACATGCATACAAACCATACGGGAAACGAATTAATGGAATCCGACTTGAATTGAGTAAACAAAGTTATGAAGCAAACTCAACTGACTAGGGCTCTCAGCCGGTCGGCCATAGGCAGCCGGTCGGCTAAGAGTCCCTAACTCTCATGCACAAACATCCAAACCAAACAACTGAGAAGGGCTCTCAGCCGGCCGGTCGGCTGCCGGTCCACCGGCTGGGGACCCTTCTTCAGAAATTCTCCAATTTTCACCCAAAGGGGTTCTGAGCTGGCTGGTCGGCCGCCGGTAGGCTGACCGGCTCAGAGCCTCTGTTACGCGAGAACGCAATTCGACACTTTGAAACATATACAAATCCATTAAGATGCATCCCAATTCATAGTTTTCACTCCAAATTCAAGTTACCCAGCAAGAAATACATGTATAACATGCCTATTCATTAACTTAAATCCACATATACATCAATTTCCTTTCAACCCAATATCTCATCCTATTTCATATGAACCATACTTGAACATATAAAACATCAAACATGTTATACTCCATTAAACCGAATAGGATATTCGGGTGGGGTAACCCCCTGAAGAGGTCCATTGATAGGCTTATATGACTAGTGTTTAAACGGATTGAAAGCAATACTCATATCAACAAAGTGCACTTTCTTTTCTGCTTATCCAGGCAAAAAGAACTCCAAAGTTGAGCGTGTTTGGCTGGGAGTAGTCTTATGATGGGTGACCTCCTAGGAAGGTTCCCGAGATGCGCATGAGTGAGGAAAAAATGCGCTGGAAAGGACTCGTGTTGGTCTGTTGGGCCAGTACAAAGCCTGGCGAGCTACCGTGGCTAACATTTCCGGTCTTAGGTTTGGGTCGGGGTGTTACAAAACATGTGAATGAAATCATATTAGAAGCATACAAATCAGATTCTAAGCATGCTCATGTTCTTAAATTGCTATCAACAACCTAACCAACACATTAAACATCCAAGAATCACATAGAAATGCTAATATATGACATAGGCCGAGTTTCTCATTATTGTTACCTTTACTTAGCGAAATGCTCAATCTCTTCTTCAACAATCACCAAGTCTTCTATCGGGTTATCACAAGCACCACCTAAAACCATAAAACATGGATTAAAGAGTGTAATCTCGAGATTAGGGCAAAACAGCCCGGAAAACAAGTATACCGAATTGAGAATTGAAAGTGATGGATGTGACGGCGACGATGAGAGGAACGCGTAGGAAGAAACCTTACCTCGATCCGAGTAGAAATGAGTTCTAGGATGATGATTTAAGAAGCTTGGGAAGTATGAAAATGGTGGAATGTGTTTCACTGTTTCTTTTGTTTTCTTGGAAAGAAAGGTAGAAGGAAAAGGAAATAGAAGGAGAAATTTCCTTAAGTTTACTTATTATAACTCATGAGACGAGATTCCACTTTAATGAAGCGGGAATCTCGAAGAGCGGAAATGCCAAGAGAATTTGACATCTTAAGACTAAATAAATCTCAAGACGGAACTTAGCGATATTTCTAAAATATTAATTTACGAATTTAAATAAAATCTTATTAAATTCCGAAGAATACTTTAATTTATTAAAAATATGTTTACCAAAAATAAGGGATGTTACAATCACCCCATCTTTCAAAAAGTTTCGTCCTCGAAACTTGAAGACGAAAATAAGTAAAAGACGACGCTAGCTACCAAAACGTATTACCGAGGTTCTGGTAACTCAAAACTTGATTTTTCATAGAGGTTTCAAAATAAATTCCAAGGCACAAGTCTTTGTCAATGGACGTTGGGGTTCTCGTTACGTATTCAAGAGCCCGAGACTGCAAATCAGAGACAAGTCCCAAATTTAAATCTATAAAATTTCAAAATTAGACCGATCCGGTGTCGATAAGCATAGTACCGGTTATCAGACGTCTCCGATAACGAGTTCAAATGGCAAATCAAAGCTGAAATCAATCAAATTGTAAAACATTCAGCTCTTTAAAACCAGATTTTCTCAAAAATCAACGGTTAAATTTCAATTTCTCAAATAAGTAAAGTTGTAAAAATCCCACAAGTTTAATATCGACCAAAAGAAAGGCAACTTAGCAAATTTACAGGAAGCACAGAGAAGAGAAACGATGCAAGGGAGAGATTATGATTTCGAACAAATGATCACACAGGCTCGGGTTTTCAAAATTCTCACAAGGTTCTCATCTCTCTCTTCCCAAATCAAGCACTCCGACTACGGTTTTGATGGAACATTTCCTCAAACGACTCATAACTACTCCAACCATAATTGAGACTTTATCACAACGATCTTCACACAACCTATAACAAACGCGTCTTGAACCTCTAAACTCGATTCTCAGGGACACTCTGATATACTCGAGTTCAAACTCACTACCAAAAGGTGGACATTCGCAACAATGCCTTACAAAAGTCACAACTTGCAAATCCTCAAGTAGCACTCGCACATCAACTCCTTTATTATGATACTCTCACGACGTCATACTATACCACAACTCCTCAAAATACGAAAATTACCATAATTCCAATTCCAACTATTCCATAAGGTTAGGATGTCCAAATTTCGAAATTCCTCAAATGACAACTGTATATCACTTCCCAATTTATTATTAAGTCACCAGGCTTCCATTTTCCAGCAAACTATTCTATACTATACACCTAACAGTGGTGCATCTTCTAATTTCATCAGGTACTTCAATTGGTAAGCGCTGAGATTCACTAAGTAACTTAAGTCAAACACTCAGTCAACTCCTAAGTCAAATTACAAATTTCATCAACATTCGCTCACTATTACCAATAAATCTCATTCTTCAAGTATATGGTCCTTTCTACATATCCTCAAGATTAAGTAATACTAACTTATCTCATTCATCTATTCGACAACCTTATCATCTCAAGCATGTTCCTCTAACTTCATCTAGGGCTCCAATTATCTCGCTTAACTCCTCAAATGGTACTTCCCAATCTACAAATTTTCTCGATTCCAGCAGGGTTCTCATATCTAAGTTCCACTGAATGCCATGTGTAAAACTCTACTTTAACGTAAGTATTCCACCACTCACTTTCACTCTTCCAATTGGATAAACATATAGACACTAGGATCACCGAAACATGTCTCACAATACCTCATAGGTTTTCCTCAAATAACAACATGTTCCGAAACACGGGTTACAGTTATCAATAAGAAATTCTTCCAAGTCCATCCAAAGTAGGTTACCTCACACGGTGCCATGGAGAGGGGTAAATATCCAATAGTGCTGAGTTTGAAAGCTATGTAAGTAGTTTCCAAGGCAAGACGGGATATAATTCAAGAACGAAGGTAAACAAGAAAAACGAGAATACGTCCTTGGGGTTTCTGAAGATAGAAGGGAAAAATCAACGATGAAGACATACCAGTGATCAGCTGAGGGCAGGTCTCGGCTGCAGCACGGCTCATCACGTACACAACACCCTTGGCCTTCTGTCTTCGAACGACACCAGCAGTAGTGGCAGTCTTCCTAATAGCAGTCTTCTTCTCCGGGCACTCGAAAAAGCGGTGTCCAGGCTTCTTGCAAGTGTAGCATGTGTAAGCATCACCTTGGCAGTCAACTCCAGGATGCAGGGCCTAGCGGCACTTGTAACACTTCAGGGAAACATCGGGTGCAGGCACAGGGTTTGTGACTCTGGAGGAATCAAATCTTCTAAACTTCTCACGCTGAGCCAACGGAGGAACAACTGAAGGGTCGAAGGGTCTCTTCCCAAGGGAGCGAGTCTGAGGGGAACTGGGAGCAGAAGAAGCTCTAGCCTCATCATCTATGGCCTTAATCGAACTCTCGGCCCAAATAGCATCGTTGTAAACCTCCACAAAGGACGTAGAGTCTCTCCTCACCATGCTCTCGATCCTAGGACTCAACTTGCCTCTGTAAAAGTAGACTCTCCCAAATTCATCTCTGACAAAGCGAGCAGCAAAATGAGCTAATTGGTTGAACTTTTCAGTGAAGTATTGAACTGTCAACTTTCCTTGTTTCAGGTCCATGAATTCCTTAAGCCACTAAGAGCAAAGTTCTTTCGGGTAAAAGCGGGTCTCCACCATGGTCTTGAAAGCATCCCAATCGAACAACGGGTCAAGGAGAGCGGTAGGACCAGTGAGAGTCCACCAATGATCTACCCCATGTGTCAGAAAGTGAGCAGCTAAACGTACCCTATCCTCCCTGACAACTAAGTACATAGAGAAGCCTCTCTCCATATCTCTAGACCACTCAGACAGTGCAACTGGATCAACCTCTCCACCATAGGTCTTGGTATGTCTCCTAGACATTTGATTGGCTATCCAAGAGAAACAACCGGGTCTATTAGCTTCATTAACAGGAGGCGGAGAAGCATCAGCCTGAACCATCTGGTTCTCTAGATCTTGTAGAAGAGCTTGCATGATTGCGTTGTCCACGGCAGAAGTTCTCACCATCCTTCAAAAGAGAAACTTGGTTACCTTAGCAATTATCAATCACAAACAGACTACCATTATGAAGTCCTTAATTCTACCTCATCTCTCATTCATTATTTGGTTTATTGGTCAAGTTAATTTTGGGGGGGTCACATGAGTGCTTCGGGAGCGATAACGCTCTGATACCAACTGTAAAACCCCACCTCGCGACAACGGAAAATAAACACACAATATACTAAATATGTAGCGGAATTTAAACTTTTTAAGACAACTTGACTAACATGCGAGGTGAAAGTCAACATAACTGAAATGCGGTCAAAGAAAGAACATAATTAAGTATTTAAATCATAAGTACAAAATCGCAGCCCGAGATAGCTTATCCCTACAGACACAAACGTTATAACCAAAACTAAGGTCTAGCTAACGAAATAAGGTAAAGTCATCGATGAAGGATCATCGCTCGCTAGCCTCTGTAAAATCCCCTTGCATGCAAGATCATCACCAACCTACACACATACAACTTGTGCGCCACAATTAGTGAAGTAATCATTCATCAATCCTTATCTTATCATACTCATGTAATTAGATCAAATACCACAACTCAGGCATATCTAAAACATATATCAACAGTATATAACACTGTACCCCAACTCAGGCAAGTTACACACAAATTATCCAACAGTATTTAGCATTATACCCCGAATCAGGCAAGCTAAATACCAATCATTCGGCAATATCTAGTAGTGTACCCCGGCTCAGGCAAGCTAGACACAAACCATCAACAATATCTAAGGCTGACCCCGACTCAGGCAAGACTAGACACATCAATCAACACAACATGGGAGAATTCATATGGCGACTCCATTATACGACAACAGCAAGTGTACTTAGTCTCAGCGAATACAATCCCCTGGTAGGACGACAATCCGATATACGGTCCTAGTCTAAATCTGGCCAGACTCTCGAGGTATAATCCTTCCCCGATTCGACAAGTATCCCTAACTCAGGATACCTCAAAGACTCGAAATAGCTAGGAATGAGATACCCCCGACTCAGGGCGTACAATCTGAAACCTGACCGGAACACCTATCAACAGTCATACCAGACGCGACGCAGTCTGGTGAGAACAAGAATCATATAACAGCTCATAGTATAGGCTCCACATATCATACAACATCATTCTCAAAGATATTATAAAACTATATATATCAATTCTAAACATCCGTTTAACACCTGGCAAACTTCAGAAACTATTTTGAGGCGAGAGCCGGTCTCCCTTCCGGTTGCCCGGCCGGGGGGTCTTTCTCCTCGAATCAATTTCCGAACCCGACATAAGTGTCGTCCAAGGCACTTGGACTAGAAACATGCATACAAACCATACAGGAAAAGAATTAATGGAATCCGACATGAGTAAACAAAGTTATGAAACAAACTCAACTGACTAGGGCTCTCAGCCGGTTGGCCATAGGCAGCCGGTCGGCTAAGAGTCCCTAAATCTCATGCAAAAACATCCAAACCAAACAATTGAGAAGGGCTCTCAGCCGGTCGGCCGGCTAGGGACCCTTCCTCAGAAATTCTCCAATTTTCACCCAAAGGGGTTCTAAGCCGGCTGGTTGGGCGCCGGTAGGCTGACCGGCTCAGAGCCTCTGTTGCGCCAGAATGCAATTCAACACTTTGAAACATATACAAATCCATTAAGACGCATCCCAATTCATGGTTTCCATTCCAAATTCATGTTACCCAGGAAGAAATACATGTATAACATACCTATTCATTAACTAAAATCCACATATACATCAATTTCCATATTCAACCCAATATCACATCCTATTTCATATGAATCATACTTGAACATATAAAACATCAAACATGTGAATGAAACCATATTAGAAGCATACAAATCAGATTCTAAGCATGCTCATGTTCTTAAATTGCTATCAACAACCTAACCAACACATTAAACATCCAAGAATCACATAGAAATGCTAATATATGACATAGGCCGAGTTTCTCATTATTGTCACCTTTACTTAGCGAAATCCTCAATCTCTTCTTCAACAATCACCAAGTATTCTTCCGGGTTATCACAAGCACCACCTAAAACCATAAAACATGGATTAAAGAGAGTAATTTTGAGATTAGGGCAAAACAGCCCGGAAAACATGCATACCGAATTGAGAATTGAAAGTGATGAATGTGACGGCGACGGCTAGAGGAACGCGTAGGAAGAAACCTTACCTCGATCTGAGTAGAAATGAGTTCTAGGATGATGATTTAAGAAGCTTGGGAAGTATGAAAATGGTGGAATGTGTTTTACTGTTTCTTTTGTTTTCTTGGAAAGAAAGGTAGATGGAGGAGGCAATAGAAGGGGAAGTTTCCTTAAGTTTACTTATTATAACTCATGAGACGGGGTCCACTTTAATGAAGCTGGAATCTCAAAGAGCGGAAATGCCAAGAGAATTTGACATCTTAAGACTAAATAAATCTCAAGACGGAACTTAGGGATTTTTTTAAAATATTAATTTACGAATTTAAATAAAATCTTATTAAATTCCGAAGAATACTTTAATTTATTAAAAATATGTTTACCAAAACTTAGGGATGTTACAACTACTAATACATCATTTCTATTGAAAATTAATGTTTCCTAAAATAATTCCTAAATATTAGCATTTCATCAAAAAATATCTAAATCATTTCCTCATTCTCAAAAATAATATATTCTCAATGGTTTTTAAGTTTTACTTAGACAATTAAATCATTAAATGTTACTTCTTCAGTTTTTATATGATCTACCTATTTTATTACACTCGTATTCAACAAATGGGCAGATCCTATAAAACCAGATGAAATACTAATTTGTACCTTACGATCGTAAATTGTTTTTGACGTTTTAAATGTAACACAGAAACCTTAAAGAGACGGTATCTTAATAGCGTTATTGAGAGACCTTTAACAGAGAGGGAGCCATTTAGTTTCTATTTTCAATGTTATCTCTCCTACTAATTTAGCGGAAGAAGGTCTTTCAAAGACATGTGAGCTATCTAATAACCTTACTTATACTAGTAGAAAAACATCTATTGCGGCTATCTATTTGAGGCGTTTTAGCCCAATAGCAGCAAATAATGTATGGGTCATTTGAGGCGTTTTATAAACAAACACAGCAAATACGTCATTTGAGGCGTTTTTGTGGAAAATAACGCAAATGAGTATATATTAAATATAAAAACAAAAGAATTGAAAGAGGGATATGATTATTGCGCGCATTCATTCTGTGTTTTCATTCTCTCAACCCCAAAACAATAAAACAATACACATCAACCTCCCAAACAACCTCGACAACCACCGCCTCACCGCCAACCACTGCCAACCACTGCCACTGGAAATCGACGGAAATTGACGAAACTCGCCACCTCACCATCTCCTCCATTCCTATTATTCTAAATTAGGTACTCATACTTTTACACTTTTTCAGTTTAATTAATTAGGGTTGATGATGGTTAATTCAATTTATTCGGAATTGGTTGCATTCTTCTGTTATTTAGTAATAAATGTAGCATAATATTTGGCGTGTTTGAGGTAATAGGCTTAAATTGATTAAATTTTATAATTAGGGTTAACCGATTTAGGGGTTTGTTTGTGATTCTGCGTAGACGATAAGAGTGGTGTCGGAATGATGAAGTCTAGTCTAGGGAATGTAGCAGTAAGAGTTTCTTAAACGAGGCTTAAAATAGCAGAGTTGGTTTTAAGGATTTTGATTCATGTCTTTGTTTTGTCCTATTAAGGAGGTTTCTAAATGTCTTCGTCTTTCTCTTCTTTTGAAATCTGTTTGTATATTTTTTTATTGTATGTACTATAGTTGATGAAAAAAATGGCCAGGCAAAGTATCACAGTTGATGAAAATGAGAATTTTCGGATGTTTAATTATACAGTTCAAATGAGTTAACTTTGATTTATTGTAATACCCCGTATTTTAGTCTCAGTCAACGACAGTCAAACCATGTTTTATACAAGTATTTCAAATGAAATGTTTATAAAATATTTTACGTAAACTATTATTATTTTATAAATCGTATTTCTATGATTATTTCGTATTTCATAATCATTTTATATTTGACGATTATTTCTTAAAATGACATTTCGTTCTTATTTCTTTAATTTTGATAATATATTTATAATTAAATATATTTTCCTATTTTATATTTATTTCTCATTTATACTTGTTTTATTATTTAAGTCGTAATTATATTTAAATTCTAATTTTATAAATATTCTTATGTAAGTACCAATAATTTTATATTCTTATAATTAATTTAATTGATATTTACCAATATTAATTATATAATTGAAGTAATATAATTAGTTATATGTAATTAGTAATTTTTAAGTTACGAGTCGGAAACGGTATATAAAGGGCAGAGTGTCTCGAGATGCGTGATGGGTCGAGTAAGAAAGTGTTGGGCTCGGGTTTGGAGTTGAGTGAACCGAGTAAGAACAAACCTAAGGGAACCCTATTTCACCCTATTCCTCGACATAACCCAGTGCTCTTCCTCCTCATACAAGTCTACATAGCAAGCCTCCAATCTCTCGACAAACCCTACCTATTCCTCGACATAACCAGCCTCCACCCTGACACAAATCCGTCATCATCATCATCTTCAATTCAGAATCCTTACGAGTCGGGAATTACGCAAAGGTATGATTTGATAACGTTTTATCGCTTTACCATATCGTTCCCAATTGTTATCACCTAGACTCGATTATATACGGACTTGACCAGACCCTAAGTTGTGTTAGGACCAACCCTAGACAAACCATTACCGTGGTGTTGTCAACCACCGTAGTAGCAACGGCTAAACCCGAAACAGGGCTGCGTGACGTAATTGAAAGAGGGGAGTTCAGAGGGTTATTCCGACTAGTGGTGTTACTCGACCAAGCTGGGATGGTGGGAGGTGCTTCATGGTGGTCCTGGGTAGGTGATAGTAAATTACGGTGGTTGTCGAAAGGAAAACTAAGCATGCTCCGTTACCGCAGGGTGCGCAGGGAGTTTAGAGGCGTCGGGGTGATGGGTGTAGTAGCTCCTGGTGGTGGCTCAAGGGTGGAGTTTGTAGCGGGTAGTACATACTTGAGGTTGGGTTCAGCGGCGGCGGGTGTGAGGGTCTAGGTTAGTGGTGGTGGTGTGTTGAAGTAGGGTGGTAGGTTCGTTGTTATGGGAATGCTGCTGCTGCTTGATAACGTATTTCGTGACTTTGGTTAAGGAGAGTATGTAGTGGATTGTTGGATTAGTTATTAAGAGATATTTGTTCTTTAACATTAGTACTACGTACTAGTTTGATTTAATTAATTTATAGTTAATTGGTTTTAGTCAATAGGTGTATTTAATATTTTATTAGTTAGTTCGCTTTTTTTTTTGTGACGGTATTTATTAACTGAATATCTAAGTTGATTAAATTAGTTACTTGACTTTCGTATGAGTTAATATAAGTAAAATTTATGAGTAGTCTCGGTTAATAGTAATGATAATTATAAGTAATTCGTGAGTATTGTGAATTATAATGATGAGGAAAGAACTGTATGATAGTTAGTAATCAGATAATTTATATTTGCTAGGTGACGGTTTTGAAGTGACATGATTCTGTTGACTTACTGGCTTGCTATTGGATGATACTGCTATCCAGGTAGGATACACTAGCACTATACTTTATGAAGTGTTATGAATGGATGTTTACTCTGTGATGTGTTATGAATGGATGTTGCCTTATAGGTTATGGATGCAAGTATGAGTTATATGAGCATGGTATTTAATGATTATTTATTTAGTGTTGCATTCATGAGCATAGCATATGCATTGGTTACTGAGAAAGATATGGATCAGATATTGTTCTGATATAAAGCCCAGGGTGGTTCTGCAGACCAGGCCTGGTGTCTTATCAGCTATTGAGCTGGTGTTCGGCGACGGCCGATTATAGTCTGCCGGGAGGTTCGGTATGGCTGGGTGTTACGGGTTTGAGATCGAGATTGTGATTGAGCTCGAGCATATCATGGCATTTGCATATCATTTATCTGTTGCATTACAATTATTGTGTTATCCTACTCAACCGCGAGGTTGACAGTGTATTCGTGTACACCTACGATGATCCGGAATGGGGAGTAGATTCTACAGGTCAGAGACAGATGAGCTAGGAACGGAGGCGGGAATGTGAGATGCAGACTTTGGAGCGACTTAGAATTATATCACATCTAGAGAAGTCATCAGTTATATTTTCTTTTCCGCTGTGTAGTAATCTGTAATAAAAAAAGTTTAAATTTTATCTGTTTTATATAAAGTATACTTTGTATTGTTTTACTTTGTTATTCACTACCTCGGACTTTCCGAGATGGTAACAGCTCTATTTATTTAAGAATGTCTTGCTAAAGGCTCTTAGATAAATGGGGGTGTTACATTTATTTTATGGGAGCAAAGTAGTTTTTTTAGGAAGTTATTGCTCTTTAAGGCTGATGGAGTATCTTTGTTCACACTTCACATCATGACTAAGGATTTAAAATAAATGTCGATGGAGTTTGTTTCCTTAACTTTTCTAACATCAAATCAGAGACATAAAAGATCCTGAGCATCCTTATTCTCTAGAAGAGCTGAAAGTGGTGACAGAAGATTCCGTTGAATTAGATGAGAAGCACTGTCATGTTAGGTAAGGTTATAATATCTTGTTATTCACGTCTTGCTTGAGCTCTCTTCTTTAGCGATGGACGATAACCAAGCTATACACCCAGTCACAGAGTAACAGTCACGCCAAAAGTTGAACATTATAGTATGGCAACAATCATTGGCCTATGCTTAATAGTGAAACTCTTGGTCGTAGTCAATGAGATACTTGCTGTTTAGTCCTTGCTACATATACTCCGATGTGTTGCAGGAATGGCCGCAGAGAATATTCTCTCTAGCAAACCTATAGCATGGCTCATCTTCTTCGGCGATCAGGTATACTTGCTCCTTCTCTACTTATAATATCTTATGTTCTCATACACTAGGATCCTCATGACAATAATTGTTAGCAGTGATGTGCCAAATTATACAAGTAGACCTTTGTGTCATCTGTCTTTGTAATACCCCGTATGTTAGGCTCGCCCAACGACAGTCAAACAATGTTTTATAACGTATTCAAATATAATGTTTATAAAGTGTTTTACGTAAACCGTTATTAATTTATAAATCCTATTTCTACGATTATTTCGTATTTCATAATTATTGTTATATTCGATAATTAGTCCATAAAATGGCATTTCGTTCGCATTTCTTTAATTTTGATAATATATTTATAATTAAATATATTTCCTAATTTATATTTTATTCCTCATATATACTTGCTTTATTATCTAAGTTGTAATTGTATTTAATTAGTATAATTATTTCTGAAGGCTCATTTATTTTTGAGTTACGAGTTGAGAGCGGGATATAGACTTGGGTTATGTTTGAATAGTGATGGGCCTAGACTTGGGATTGAGGGTGAGAACAACGTAACAACTATGCAACCCAAGTCGTAAGAACATGAAACCCTAAACAACCCCTTCCACCGACAAAAAAAAACACAACCATACAAGTTGTAGACAGCGGCTGCGACGAGAAGAGAGAGAGAGTGAGAGGGGCAGCGCCTAAGGGGCGGTTCAGGGCGCATCTCCGGCGAGTTTTAAGGTAAGTCCCTCGTGTTTTTGGGCCTCTCATTTGATGTTTGAGTCGTCGTATGTGGGTTGTCGCAGGGGTAGATGGGTCGTGGTGGTTAGGGTTGGTCGTGGGGGTGAGGACGAGTGCAGGGGTTGCGGTTTGGGGTGTCGCTGGTGGTTGTGGTGGTCGGAGGGGAGCGTAAAAATCAAACAAACCCATTTGCTTTTGTTTTAGGGTCTGTCACGGTGGTCGCCTGGGTTCCATGTCAGGGAGGAGGTCGGTGGTGGTACGAGGTCACGACAGCGTCGTGAGTGGCGGTAGAAAGAGGCGGTTCAAGTGGGTGTCGCGTGTGGCAGGAGGTCAGGCTAGTGTGGTTTGGGACTAGGTTCACCTCGCTGGTGGTTGTCGATAGGGTGGCTGATGGTCAGTAGCGGTGGTGGTGTTCACGGAGTTGGTCGCGCGATATAAGAAGGGTTTGGGGGTGTTGGGGTGTAACGTAGAGATTACTACAATTATATTATTATATATTATTACTATATTATTATTAGTTTAATGGTTAATCATGGTTATTGTATTCTATTTACGGTTGTAGTTTTGTTTTAAATAATTTGCTAAGGTGAACAATTGAAAGGCTTTACGAGTCGGGCAAGTTTCGATTTAAGAAAGTTACTATTTCGGGAAGTTTTCATTTTAGGAAACTTTCCATTATTAGAAGGTTTTTATTTATAGTAGGTGTAACTTGAGTTATGGGGGTTCGGGAAGTTATTAATTCGTTACATAATATATGTTTAGGTGACGGTTTTCGCGTGGAACACTTCTAACAGCTTTTCGGTTGACTTTGTCCTTCTGCAGTTTGAGGTAGGGGAATGAGTGTGCATTTGTTTATGACGTGAAACATGATTATTAATTGTTGTGAATTATAGATATTTTATTGAATGGATAAGGCTGTAATGTTAATAATTGTTGTCTGTATATTCTTATGATGCGGAAATCGTTTAATGGGTCTTGTGATATGGTGCGGAGATAATCGGGTCTTGTGATATGGTGCGGAGATAATCGGGTATTGTGATATGGTGCAGAGATATATGGTTCTTGTGATTTGGTGTGGAGATAATGGGTCTTGTGATACGGAGTGGAGTTATTGGGTCTTGTGATTTGGAGTGGGGAAGATGCTCTCTACTAATGTTATGTTTTATTTGTTGTTTTTCCTCTACTCAACCTCGTGGTTGACCCTGTGTATTCGTGATCACCTGTGATGAACCAATTTATTGGGGAGCAGATTGACAGGTACTTGTGACTATGGGAGCCGAATGGGATGAGAGAGCTTGGATCCCGACCAGACTAGAGTCTAGATCACCGTAGTTTTCAGTTATGAGTTGTTGAACTTTTAGTATACTCTTGAGACAGTTTTGGAGACAGTTGTAAGAACGTTGATTTGAGTTTAATATTTAATAAAGTACTGTGTTTTTTCCCTTTGTTATCTACTGCCTCAGTAATCTGAGATGGTAACACCCTTAATTATCTGGGGAGTCCTAGTCCAGGCCCCTAAATAAATGGGGGTGTTACAAAGTGGTATCAGAGAGAACGATCCTCAGGCCTAAACCAAATGAATAGTAATGAATGTAGGAAGAGTCAAATAAAATGAACCCCGAGATGAAACTGATAGGAGCCCCAAAAAGGAACGGGATGAGTTAGGGGCCCCTCACACCAAACCTGGGCCCTTTCGGTTCTGTCTCGGGAACCCAATGAGAGTAATTGAAGAGTGGGGTAGACTATATCCTGACCGAGTTATATTGTACTAACATTCTTACAGGAGAAGAATGAGGTAAGTGATACGTAAAATTTTGGTTAAGTATGTTGTTGGAAGATTATGATTGATATTGAAATGTGGATCGAGTTGGATGATTGAATTGAAATTACAGGAGGATGGATGTGTATTTATTGAGCAATAGTTAAGAGTGATGTGATCATATAATTTTGGTATTTTGAAATGTTCATACGATTATCTGGTATTTAAATGACTATCGTTATTATATGATTTTGATGTTTAACTCCTTCTAAGGACGAGTAATTCAATTGATCTTATGATTATATGTTATAGTAATCCATGTCTAGTGATATGCGGAATGTGTTTCCCTAAGCCATGAATGTATATAGTTATGTGTTGCATATATCGTACTTAAGATTTTATGCCTATTATACGCATTTAAATTCGTTATGAAGTTAGTAATCAATAAGGGACCTCATAGTAGCTCCTAGTTTATATTTCCGTACTTTGATAAGTTGTGATTGTGCGATAGTAGAAACTAATTTATTTAGATACACATGTATAACAATCAAGTTATTTAGTTGATCCTACTTTCAGTTTCGAAATCTTTACCGTGTTCCAGATAACGAGTATCGTTGTAATGAGAAATGAATGTTAATATGGTACAAAGTGATGTCTATGCTTCAAATTATATGTCAACGTGTTTCGGAAGAAGAATGGTTGAGTTTCGAGGTAGCAATGCGAAGTGTAAAAGAACCAAATTGTTTTAATAAGTTTCCTGGATGCTACCTTGTTTGTACGGGATGCCATCTCAAATGTGTTCCATATTTGAGTATGAAAATTTTCCTCCTGAGTTGGTTTTACAATGATTTTGGTATCATGTTAATAGGAGTTATATTTTGAGAAAAAAAATAAATCTTTTAGTTGAAAGTGTCAGATTGTTACTGCACGGTTCCGTTTTGACCCATGTTCTTGTAAAGGAAATCATCTAAAACGTGGTTAGTGTTTATGCGAAATTCCAACTCCACCGTTTAGACTATTCGTTCACGTTTTCAATAGGATAAGCCATATAAATTCATCACGAGTCTTTATTTAATTGTGATTTTTGCAAGTTGCCCAATTTTCTAATGAATTGCTCTAAAATTCCTGATGCGTGTCTATTTTATGATGTTTTACATCCTTTTTTACACACATTTGGTCGCTCATTTACTATGTTTTAGCCTTTATTTTCCAACAATTGTCTACTTTCGTATTTTTATGCTCTTTTGCAGATTTATACAGGAAAAGGACGATTTTATGCCAAATTTATGCCCTCGGGATTTTTCATAATCAAGGAACAAAAGGAAAGTCAACTGGAAGCATTTACCAAGTACCAATAAGTCTAACCGAGACGAATAAAAGCGATCCTACAGGAATAAGGGTCGACCGACCTACTATTTAGGTCGGTCGACCAGGCCTCTGTTATGGAAAGCCCAGAAATCCCGAAGCCCGTGAATAGGTCGACCGACCCACATAGTAGGTCGACCGACCTCTGCGCAGACCCTGAAGCATTCCGAAGCCCATTAACGTGTTAGAGTCTTAAGGAAACTCCTAAATTCCGCCTATATAAGCTAATCTTATGTTTAGGGTTAATTATCGAGTTTCTAATTCAGAAATAATCAAGTCTTTATAGAGAGAATTATTGAGAGTAATTTAGTTTCATCTTTAGTTGTAATCTTTCAATATTCTCAAACACTTTTAGTTTTGTTCTTCAATCTTTCAAGCATTCATCAATAAAGTTTGTTCCTTTTCTGCCTTAATCCTATTTCCGGTAATTCCTCTCTTAATTTCAGTTTTAATATTGTTCTTATAATTACTTGTATTCAGTTTAATTCCGAATCCCAAGCTTTATTATAGATTGCATGTTTCGATTGTCATTCATTATGATTTCCATGTTGATTCCCGTTTTCATTGTTGTTTTAGTAATCATGAGTAGCTAATTTCGTATGTTAGGATGAAGGGGATGAATATGCGTAGGTAGTATAAGTTCCGAGACCAACTGTAGCAGAGCCGTGGTCGGTCGACCTACATAATGGGTCGGTCGACCGAGGCTGTGGTCGGCCGACTGGGCTAGCTGATCGGTCGACCCAGTCGCATTCGTATTCTGTTTCGTTTTAATTCGTAGACTATAATAACCTACAATGAGACTGAAAGGAGACTTGTAGGATGTTAGTAATGACTTACCCAAGATTGAGAGATACGGGAAGGGTAGTGGTTTACACCTTAAGACGGCTAGGTTACTCAAGACTGAAAGGTGTGTGACCTAGAATTTAGGAATCACCCTTATTGTTGACACCCAATAATTGTGAGACCTAGGAACTAATAGCATAGGCCGAAAGGAGCTATTAGGTATCATAGACCGAAAGGATATGTTACACCCCTTACGCGACTGCAATACATGTTGACCTTAGGATTTATATTACCTTAGCTATTTGTTACCTGATCATCCTAGCATCTCTTTTGTTATTATTTTATTTCCATCTTTATTTACTTGCTTTATTTTATATTTATTTCTAGACTTAGTAATAACCAATCAAAACCCCCAAAACTGTTACCTTAAAACATTAACACCAAACAATAAACATTCCCCACCTCTTTGTGGTTCGACCCTGACTTTCACTATCTATTATTAAAGTTAGGAATTATAAATTTTATCTTTGGTACCCTCAACGACGGGCATCAAATTTTGGCGCTGTTGCCGGGGAGGTGACGCCAGTGTTTATTGTTTTTGTTCATGTTTTCCCTTTTTCTTTTACCGTCATGACCATCGCCCCTTTCCCGCAACTCGAGCATGAACCATTACATATCTATTGTGGTAGATTAACCTCTTTCCTTTCTCAGTCTGACTATCCTGTTAGTGTTGGAAACTAAGTTCCTGATTTTATACTCAAATCTAATGTGAGTTTTGTTTCTTTAAGTTTAGGTCATAAAACTTAAATAGATCTTATGCATGCATGATGATATCATAAGATGTAATGGTCCTTACATTGGTTTTAGAAGGTTTATACTCAATAATCACCTATTATTTGAGTCTTCAAGCCACCGAAATTACCCTTAAACGATCTAACAAAAATCGTCTCCTAAAGGTGCGTATCAAGGACCCGATCTCAAACCAACACAATTTTGTTACTAGAAAAATGTATTAGTTAACTAGAGATGATAATAATATTACTCATAATATTATTAGTATAGGAAATAATTATTTTTCTTAGAAAACTATTTTACTAAGTTGAGGTGAGAATGGATGTTGTAGTATTGTGTGAATGAGCAAGCATTAACCAACAACTACTTAGCCAAAAGACTTACTTTATAATGTAGTGTGTAGTGTTGAATATATAAGAGCAAAAATGAGCTCTTCTTTCATGCTTTGGCCGGCCAAGTCCTTCAAAATAGAGCCAATGCATGCCTCTTACTCTTACACAAAAGCATACAATATGCCTTACACCTAAGGCTAGGTATGTAAGCTTTTTCATAATGTGTAAGAGTAGTCTTACAATATCACAACAACACACTACCTCACTAACCCACATTACACGGTTAAAAGAGTGCAAAATGGACTCCATTTTATCTTTGTCAATTGTGTTAATTTGTAACATGTCACACATGTTTCATAACACATGACCCAATTTGTTAATTGTGCAATTTTAACTATTAAAATTCATAATTTACAAATTTATTACATTTAAATAATTATACTAATAATTCGAAATTATTGTTGTACAAAAATGTAATGTCATAATTTAATTACAACTCTTTGTAATTTTATGATCAACCGTGTTCATTCTCAATTTAATCGTTTCCCAAACGAATAAATAAAATCGAGTAATAAAACGATTTTATTACTTTGACTATTATTATTATAATCCCATTATAAAATATTCGTCATATAAAATTATTTCCAAAACTTCTAGTTATTAATTAATTTGTATCCAATACAATATTAATTAATTATTCCATTGAGACGGAATTCCCTAAAGATATGACCTTAAGGGATCAACTGATCACCACCATCATATGACGATAATGTCAAACTCTAGACAGCCAATCATTATCGATAAATGTTGATCAGTTGACTTTAAAAGAGTAACACTCCGAGTTGTGTTTCATTCAAATGAGTTTTAATTATGTCAACACACTATTGTCGAGGACACTTCCTCCAACAATCTCCCACTTGTCCGAGACAAATGTGTGTTACCAATTCTCTTGCCCTATTACTATCTCCCACTCAATGCATGGCGTCCTCTCATGTCGTGCCGGCAATTGATTAAAATCTAGAGTGGTTTATCTCGATCTGGAGTTTATAACTACTGACCGGAATTATCTACCATAGATACTTTCCGAGCGTGGCCACACATTTCTAGTTATTATTCTCCTCGAGTGGCCTAGAGATATTTCTCAACCCTGACAAGGGATGGACAATTCCCAATCGACTCATTCCTTCCGGCTGGCCACAGCCCATCATAACCCAAAATATGTCCTTATAAACCCCAGTTACGAAGGTGTTTAGGACATAAATCAAAGTTAATCTGAAAAGTGTGCCACCTCTGAGAACAGTCATTAGTCCAAGAACTGACTCATGTGAAACACGATAGATGCTCCCGCCACGACCAGGCAGTCTTTTAATAAGAGTACGCCAGAGCTCTATCAGCGGTCATTAGCCCGGCAAATTTATCTTAACATGTCTATGCCTAGGTGATCGATTAGTCATCTCGTATGACTCTATGGCAATTGAACTCGCCATCAATCGCATCACACATCCGGTTGCATTGAGATGTCACCTCACTTATGCAACTAGGGGCGAGGTCATGATAATTCAATTCACTTTAATGGGGTTCAATATGGTCTTACCATCCCATTTGAATTTTACTTGACCTTTCGTGAGTTACAAATAACTCAAACAATTAGTGGATTACACCATCCAAGTGGTCAACCTTTGAACACCATTTAATTTACAATCAGCTTTAGGGTCTCTCGTTTATATCCCTTAAAATTGTAATTATCTTCATTTTGAGTAAACCAGGTTTACCACGGTTCGTGCGAGCGTTCACTTTGAGGATCATATCCATACATTGATCTTTCATCTGAAAGAGACAAGTCATTCTCATGACTAGCGAATAAGATTATGTGTATTGTGTAACTCCCAGCCACAGCAATGCCTTTACATAATTTGTGAACTTACACATTTTGTAGAATCTTGTGATGACCATGTAGTTAAAATACAAGTCATTGAGATGCATAGTCAATGAATGTAAGCCGAAGATTATCACAAATCTTTGCTTGGAGTCTTGGAACTTGAGTCGTTGCAAACCTTTTACCATACGACTAAGTTATCTTCCAAGATCTTGAATTTGTCTTTCATCTTCATTGGAGAATACTTTGACAATTGATCAAGGTTTAATCATTGGTTTAACACCTGCTCTACGGGTTGTCCTGTAAGCGGTGCGCATCCATTTTACACGATTATACTAATGGCGGAAACATCAGCGATTTAAACGTGCAAACAATAGTACTTAAGGTTCGATAAATTTCCATGATCCCATCATGGTTATACTATCTTCATCTCCATGAACAACCTTAATACTAACATCAAGATGTCTCTTATAATCTCAACTAAACATCCCATGTTCAATTAGATTTAATTCATATCAATATGTCATCTAGAACCAAAAACTCGTGTACCTTTCATGAGTATCAATGCTTCATTCCAAACGAGCAATGAGTTGTTTTAGATAACGTTTACTCCCACTCAACTCTTGTTCTTGCCTGATTCTGAAGATCCCGAAGTCATACCCATGACTCAATAGCTTCAAATCCTAGAGCGAGAACTCCCACTGAACTTTACATTTAACCGTAAATCATAAAGCTCCCACTCAATTCAATGTTCTTTAACATTTAATGAATTGAAATGGTTCGGACTTCAACCATATGTGCTAATAGTCACATCCTTTTCAAATACCCTTTTGAAAAATGGTTATTGAGTTTACTGAATTCATTCTCAATGAATTACCTTACTACTTTCAACAAAGTTACCCTTAACTTTGCAGACTGCTGCCATCCACATGTCAACATATGCTTCTCCCAATAAATCTCATTTATTAGCATGTATGTCTTATAAATTTCATGGTCTTTAGAATTTGCATTGACACATTTAGATCACCATCTAAATCCAAGAACCCTTTCTTGAGCCTTTGCAAAATCTTTTGAATAATTTTCTTCGAGTGTCCTCCCGTAGTTTCTATAAGAGTCTTTTCTTATGGTGTACAATTTCTGTGTGTGGGAACTTTCAGTTCCCCACATTTATCTTATCTTGTATTGTACGAGGACTCTATCATGGAACTTATCCATGTATAGAATTTTTCCTTACAAACTTCAAGAATTAATTCTTGAAGTATCCCCCAGGGCCGGGGCCGTTGGGATATAAGGCGTAGATTTTTACCAAACCGTAGATCTTATCCACAACCTTTGGGTTTATCCACAACTTTTGGGATGATAAGGCTTAGAATCTTATCCACAGCCTAATCTACCTTTTACAACCATAAGGTGTAGATTTTCTAAATCGTAGATCCTATCCACAACTTAGTCTCTTACACAACCAAAACACAATAAATCCTACTATTCACTAATAGATCACATCCATTGTGGCTTTTCAAATTTCTCCCACTCTATCTTTGTAATAATAATCCCATTTTATCACTAAAGATAGCTACTAAGGCCACAAGCAATGACTTTGATATTGGTTTGTGTACCCTTATGATTTATTACAGAAAATATTTGTTTTAAAGCTTAGATAGTTTAGAATGGTTGATAACTTTTCCTCTTTAATTAAGTTCTTAACTTAATTTGATTTTGATTTGATTTGAGTTAAGTATCCTATACTTATTCCGTCTCAATGGTCATACATTGAATTGTCACAAGCAATTCTATTTTATGTTAAGATTTGCAAGTGTTAAAACTAATTAAGAACATAAATATAAAACCAATAGTGACTTGGGTTGAAAACCAAGTCACCTCATTATCCAAAATACAACCAATTGTTTAAAGGATTAACATTTCCTCGTCCAACAAGGAAATAAAATACGGATTTTAAATTGTTCTTACAACACTTGAAATACTAGTAAAATAAGCAGAAAAACAAAGCTCATTGATCATCCTGAGTGGAGCTACTCTTAGTTCCATTGATCCATTATGCTTGATTTTTCTTTTCCTTATTTTTGTTTCCATGCCCTAATTCAAGTAAGAAGAGCATTCACATCACAACTTGTATCATAATACGTTAGTTGAGATTAACACAAAATAGAGACAGTTATCATACCAACTGGAAGAATCTTCCCAGCTTTGAGATCGCTGAGATATCTGGAACAATTCCTCTTCTTATGTCCTTTATTATTACAATAAAAGCACCTGGGTCCTTGAGGAGCGCTCTTGTTGGGATCTGATGTACTTGCCTCCGAAGACACATTCTTTGAACCTTTGGAAGGTTGCCTCCCCTTAGCCCTACCCTTCCTATCGAACTTTCCTTTGCCCTTAACATTTATATAGAGCTCATCCTTAGGGGAACTAACATTTAGGTCCATATCCCTTTCTACTTGCACGATCATATTGTGCAATTCATCGAGAGAGATGTCTTGGTTCCTTATGTTGAAATTCATTCGGAATTGTACATAAGTCTTCACCTTAGACAAGGAATGGAGGATTCTGTCAATCACAAGTTCCTCAGGAATGTCCACTTGATTCATCCTTAGGGTTACTACATGCTCAATTATCTTGAGTACATGTGGGCTAACCTTTTGCCCCTCCTTAAGGTTGAGATCAAAGAAGGCCGATGCCGCCCCGTATTGGACAATTCTCGAAGCCTTTGAGAACATTGTCAGAAGCCTGCAATAGATCTCATAAGCTGTGCCAATCTTTAGGGCAATCCTTTGGAGTTCCGGCTCCATCGAGAGGATCAAAACATTTTTCAATTCCCAAGACTCCTTGTGATAAGTATCATAAGGTCGTCTTGCCGCGGCGGTGGCATTTTCTGCAGGTTCGGGAGGTGATGCTTCAATGAGGAATTCGGTCTTACCGTCACCTTGTGCCGCCAACAACAGTTGGGCATCCCAATCGGCAAAGTTTGCCCCATTCTCTTTTAGCTTACAACGATCCGTGAAGGATTGTAACCATGAAGTGTTTGTAGTAGTGGAAGTAGTCATGATTGATATTGATACGAAGACTACAAAATTTTAAACATATGAAGAAATTAAATGCTAATCGTTTCAATTTTCATTTTAACTTGTAAACATATTTACTAAGTTGATGCATCTATAAAATGACCTCTATCCAATTTTATAAATGATTCCAAGACCCAAACCCATACCACCGAAATCGTGAACCACTGGAACTCCGACCCAATGATATGGTTTGGTGGGTTAAAATAAACCGGTTCTACCCTAGAACTCTTGGTTGATGACAAATCATTATTTATTCATCTTAGCCCGGAACACATTGACCACTGGTCCTCTACACTTCCGTTGAGTACAAACCAAATTTCAATTGCATCGAGATGCGATCCGCCCACTGGACTGAATCCACCTCATTGCCCCACTTATCCTACGTAATGAGGTTCGTACTGCCCACTGGACTAGCACCACCTCACGAAATAGAAGCTCATGGGTTCTACTATTTGGTAAGGCTAATTCTCAATTGTTTTGTTTAATATAGAGGTCTTGTCAATTTATTATCTATCTCCTTTAAGCGAATTAAACTGGTGAACTCGATAATTATAATTGACACGGTCGTTTATAACGATCTAAACTAATATGCATGTTTATGGCGATTTGGCTATGCATGCAAACATATTAAAATGCAAAAGTAAAAGCAATAAAGCAATAAAATCCTAGTATGGCCTTCCTAGTAATAGTAAAAACTATTTAACTATTACAAATTCGGAAACCAACTCCATGGTCCCTTGAACTTCATTGGCACGCCATCCAAGAAAACACCGTCTTGTCGGAACTCCTTTCCGTATGGCACCGTCTTTTGGATCTCCGGAATTACAATAAAATAATACAACTATTCTATTGTAAAACTGAAAATATAAATTACAAACCCGTGATACGAGATCACATAAATTACAACCGAATCAATATCCCCTTTCATTACGGGTAATATTGATTAAAACTAAGGCCATACTAAGGAAGATTACATAATTCCAAATTATATAAATAACATTCAAAATATGACATTCATATTAAATAAAATGCAATAATAAAATATGTATGCACATGCTTAATTTTTAATGCCAAATCGCCTTATGGGAGCAAATATCTCATATTTGTTTACGGTTTTTACGGATATGCGCGATTTTAACTATTAAAATCATCAAAATTACATAAATCTCATTTATGTCCAAGTTAATCATCCTAACTCACTTTAGGAATCAATGTTTAGTCTCTACTAATATTTGATCATGATCTAACTTGATTTTGCATTATTGTTCATAAATTACTTGTATTTTCGGGAAAAATAAACAAAATACGGCCAAATGAGTCAATAAAATTCGAAATTTAAAATTCAAAATTTTAAACTTTCTGGAAATTTTTCTAAAAATTCAGAAATTAATAAAATGGTCTTTTGCATATGTTTATGGTTTATTTCTTAAATAAATCGTATAAAAGCCGTTTTTATGGTTTAAAATCCGATTTAAATTATAAAAACTTGCAATAATTTGCCATAAAATTTTAGTCCTCCTAAAATATATATATATATATATATATATATATATATATATATATATATATATATATATATATATCTGAAAATGACCAAAAACTACAGACCATACCCGAAATTTTATTTTTACGACTCATAAATTACGATTATTAGCTAATTAACTCATTAAAAATTAATAATCATAAAAACAGAAAATTTTTGATATCCAACTTTTAGATCTGATGTTCCTATCATATAAGACATCTATGGGTAAAATTTCATGCCATAATATTAAGATTAACTATTTTTAACACAATAAGTCACTATTTATCCGATTTTAACCATTAAAATCATAAATCATGCATCACTTGAGAATAAATTCCCAAAACTTACATACATACTTTAAATATTGCATGTGACATTGTGTAAAGTTTTTATGGCAAAATTCCAACTATAACTATTAAAGTTGAATTTAAGTCACTATTAATACGATTTTTACTATAAAAATCATTAATCATGCAAAATAAGTCCAATAAATCAAAAAATTTATACAGGTATTTTATATATTGCATGTGACTTCTCATAAAATTTTTAAGTTCAAATTCGAAATATAACCTTATATACCCATTTTTACTCGTATTATGACTATTTATCTCATAAAATTCATAATCCATGCATATTAATTCCATTTCTTACGAAAAATCATATACAATATATTAAATATGCATGTGAGAACATATCAAAAAATATCGGCCATAAACTATTTTTAGCTATTTTTCCCATTAATTGTTGTTTAAAACCGATTTAAACTACAAAATATACAAATAAATATAAAAATGAACAATAAAATCCATAAAATTATTTTTATGTACTAAAACCATTTTAGAAACAGAAACTTTAACATGCAAAATTATTTTGTGATTTATCATAATAAACACAATAATTTCGAAATTTTTGAAATGTGTATGTTAAACCGATTTTAACATAAAACATGAATCCGATCATGCATGCAACAACCGTAATGCTCTGATACCAATTGTTGGAAACTAAGTTCCTGATTTTATACTCAAATCTAATGTGAGTTTTGTTTCTTTAAGTTTAGGTCATAAAACTTAAATAGATCTTATGCATGCATGATGATATCATAAGATGTAATGGTCCTTACATTGGTTTTAGAAGGTTTATACTCAATAATCACCTATTATTTGAGTTTTCAAGCCACCGAAATTACCCTTAAACGATCTAACAAAAATCGTCTCCTAAAGGTGCGTATCAAGGACCCGATCTCAAACCAACACAATTTTGTTACTAGAAAAATGTATTAGTTAACTAGAGATGATAATAATATTACTCATAATATTATTAGTATAGGAAATAATATTTTTCTTAGAAAACTATTTTACTAAGTTGAGGTGAGAATGGATGTTGTAGTATTGTGTGAATGAGCAAGCATTAACCAACAACTACTTAGCCAAAAGACTTACTTTATAATGTAGTGTGTAGTGTTGAATATATAAGAGCAAAAATGAGCTCTTCTTTCATGCTTTGGCCGGCCAAGTCCTTCAAAATAGAGCCAATGCATGCCTCTTACTCTTACACAAAAGCATACAATATGCCTTACACCTAAGGCTAGGTATGTAAGCTTTTTCATAATGTGTAAGAGTAGTCTTACAATATCACAACAACACACTACCTCACTAACCCACATTACACGGTTAAAAGAGTGCAAAATGGACTCCATTTTATCTTTGTCAATTGTGTTAATTTGTAACATGTCACACATGTTTCATAACACATGACCCAATTTGTTAATTGTGCAATTTTAACTATTAAAATTCATAATTTACAAATTTATTACATTTAAATAATTATACTAATAATTCGAAATTATTGTTGTACAAAAATGTAATGTCATAATTTAATTACAACTCTTTGTAATTTTATGATCAACCGTGTTCATTCTCAATTTAATCGTTTCCCAAACGAATAAATAAAACCGAGTAATAAAACGATTTTATTACTTTGACTATTATTATTATAATCCCATTATAAAATATTCGTCATATAAAATTATTTCCAAAACTTCTAGTTATTAATTAATTTGTATCCAATACAATATTAATTAATTATTCCATTGAGACGGAATTCCCTAAAGATATGACCTTAAGGGATCAACTGATCACCACCATCATATGACGATAATGTCAAACTCTAGACAGCCAATCATTATCGATAAATGTTGATCAGTTGACTTTAAAAGAGTAACACTCCCAGTTGTGTTTCATTCAAATGAGTTTTAATTATGTCAACACACTATTGTCGAGGACACTTCCTCCAACAGTTAGTGTTGGGGAGGTTTGTCGTATCTTTTATGATGGAGTAACTGGTAAGACCTTGATCGAGATTGAGAGGAAGTGTGGATGGGATTTTTTAGACTTACCTTACGAGAAGCAATGGGAGCTTCTCAAACACCTTATCCAAGCCAGTGAAGATACGGAGAGGCGTGAGGACGTCATTATTAGTAACTCGGATATCCCTGTCAAGTGTGATCCTATCACACCCATTACTGAAGAGTCACTCATTCTTAAGGATGAGTATGATAGGTTACTTGATTCCCTTTCCCTCCCCGTTGATGATACTGACTTGGATTTGGATACAGCTAATGAGTTAGACCTTCACCCCTTGACTGACCAACCTATTTTTGTAGGTGTTAGTAATGAACATGTCCCTGACACGTTTGAACCTTCGGTTGATGAACCTTGTTTTTTGCAGGATTCATTTATTG
The DNA here is from genome assembly GCA_029255685.2 of Silene conica. Taxonomy (NCBI): domain Eukaryota; kingdom Viridiplantae; phylum Streptophyta; class Magnoliopsida; order Caryophyllales; family Caryophyllaceae; genus Silene; species Silene conica. The sequence continues at coordinate 57,834,279 of CM055313.2, forward strand.
ACATTTCTGATGTTTTTAATAATATTAGTGAATGTTCTATGCAAGGATTCTTTACAAAGGATCCTTCGGAGGCTTTGATGTGTTTTGAGACATGTGCAGGTGAATCTCTCGCTCAGGAGGCTGATTTGGATGCTCCAGAAATTGCGACACTAGTGACAGAGTCCATAAGCGGTAGGAAGAGAGATGTTCTCGATCGAGTAGTACCACTTACTCGATCAAGTGATGATGAGAACGAGGTCACTCAAACAAGTGATCATTTGGCTGAAGAAAAGAGCCCTAAGAAGAAGAAACCGAGGAAAGTGTCAGCCCACGACTTGGGAGTCGACAACTCCGGGAGATGGATGGCTAGAGCTATGGATGATGCCCCACCCATCTACAAGGTGGAGAGAAACTCATCTACCCAAATAACCATAGCTGCAGGAGTAGCTTCTAGTCAGAACCCTTGGTCAATGAAACGCCGAATCCTTCGCGGATGACTTCTTCTTTTTGCTCGTTTCTGATTTTCTAAAGACAATTTTTTTGTTTTGTTAAGACTTTCTAGTTTGCTTGCTTTAAGTTGTTTAGGACAATTTTTGCTTTTGTTGCGTAGTTAAGACAGTTAGACCTGGATTCTGGTTTATCGCGCATGTTTTGGGCGCATATATACTGTATTTCAGGTTTGGGGAAGATTAACTTGGTTGATGCAAGTTACTTCCGAAGAAAAGAAAGCTATTGTACAGGAAACTGGGTCGGCCGACCTCAACACTCAGTCGGTCGACCAGACCCCTGTGTTCTAGTAGCAATATGGGACTGGCAGATGGTCGGACGACCAGGGGGAAGGGTCTACCGACCTGCTCTCCTGTACAGACGCCTCAAGATGCTTCGGGAAGTGTGCAAACGTGATAGGGAAGTCCTTTTCCCTATTCTATCTTCTTTTGTTTCACCTTTCCTCCTTTATTTCAAACCTTCAATACATTATATATCACCCAAAACACATTTAAACCCCGAAGAAGATCTTCCTTTGTTTGACTTTTTCAGGTACTTGGAGTGGCACTGCTGGCCACCAAAACCTCCTAGCTCGCGCTGGTTTGGGGAGGTTTCTCATGCGCTTAAAAATCCAGTGAGTCCTTTCCATTTACCTTGGTTTTATTTTCCTTGCATCTTTCCTTTAATTTTATAAAACCTTTACTTAGGCTAATGCACAATGGGGACATTGTGCGGGTTGGTTTGGGGAATGGTTTAGTCACATGCATTGTTCCATTGCATTTTATCACACGTTTATTGCATTTCTCTATTGCATCGTTCTTTTCTTTATTTTCCTTGCATATACAAAAAATCCAAAAAAATAGAAAAAAAAAATTCAAAAAAAATTCAAAAAAAATGCACGTTTATTTTAGCATATAGGTCGAGTCGGAACGAGAGTATTTCAAGGATGATCTTGGCTATCTTACATGTTTATGCCTTTACCTTGCCTTATTAATTTTTTTTAGTATGAGAGTCTTTTGCATATCTACGAGTTTTTGTCAATTTGTATACCTTGAGACTTGACTTATACCTTGGCAACCTACTATACATTCTGAGTTTTTAGAGCTTATTTCCTGGTTTCATTTTTAAACCAGTTGTCTAGGATGTGAGTAGTACTCCCCTTGGAACATGTTACATCAATATGCATAAACATGAACTTGAATTACTATATACTTGTTTTACTATCTCGTTTTGTGAATCTTGGTACGTGCATTTTGGATCCCTTCTCTCTTACTTACCCATAAGCCCTACATAGCCAAAATTGCCTTTTTATTCCCCTAAAACTACATCCCATACTTAGCCTACCCTTCCAAGCTAGTATTTGTGGTCTTTGGTTTATTTTTTGAGGCATCTTGGTTTGTATGCTTTCATGAGCAAAAAGAGAAAAGAAAGAAAGAAAGCAAGAAAAAGAAAAAGAACAGAAAAATTCAGAAAAAGAAAGAAAGAAAAGAAAAACGAAAAAATCAAAATTTACAGCGAAGTTAGTCGACCGACCATCTTCGTAGGTCGGTCGACCAACTGACAGCATCAGATTCAAAATTTCGTTCCAAAAATCCCTTTCTTTTATATGTTATCACTCCCGTACTTCATTCAAAAATATTTGGGAGTCCTTTCTTATATTTAATGTGAGAGTTGTGCTACAGAAGAACACTTTCTTAATATCAAAAGTTGTGAAATATGTTGATTGGGAACCGGTTTTACTAGCTTGGCTACTAACCCCACAAGTCCAAAAACTTCTTAACCACTTTTTACCTTTTACCTCACATATCCTTCATTACCCCAATTGCATGTATCCGAGTCACTTAATGGGTTTGTTTATACATAGTTGTAGAATTCTTGTTCATGTTAGATTGCAGGCATGTTCTCATGGGTCGCAGTTAGGTGAGTGTCTATACAAATATACTTCTTTCTATCTTTTACATATACTCACCCTTTGCTTCATGAGTGTCTCGAGCGTACCGCGAGAGTCCATGGTATAAAGTCTCTATAGTCTCTAGTTTTGCAAAGTTTGACGACACCATAACTCGTTTGCATGATTTAAACACTTTCTCATTTTGTACTTGGCATTGGTTTAGGCTAATATGTAAATTTCGCTCTGAGATTGAAATCGTTCCATTAGTTAAGATCGAGTCTAATTCTTGCTTGAGGGCAAGCAAGGTTTGGTTTGGGGAATTTGATGCGTGTCTATTTTATGATGTTTTACATCCTTTTTTACACACATTTGGTCGCTCATTTACTATGTTTTAGCCTTTATTTTCCAACAATTGTCTACTTTCGTATTTTTATGCTCTTTTGCAGATTTATACAGGAAAAGGACGATTTTATGCCAAATTTATGCCCTCGGGATTTTTCATAATCAAGGAACAAAAGGAAAGTCAACTGGAAGCATTTACCAAGTACCAATAAGTCTAACCGAGACGAATAAAAGCGATCCTACAGGGATAAGGGTCGACCGACCTACTATTTAGGTCGGTCGACCAGGCCTCTGTTATGGAAAGCCCAGAAATCCTGAAGCCCGTGAATAGGTCGACCGACCCACATAGTAGGTCGACCGACCTCTGCGCAGACCCTGAAGCATTCCGAAGCCCATTAACGTGTTAGAGTCTTAAGGAAACTCCTAAATTCCGCCTATATAAGCTAATCTTATGTTTAGGGTTAATTATCGAGTTCCTAATTCAGAAATAATCAAGTCTTTATAGAGAGAATTATTGAGAGTAATTTAGTTTCATCTTTAGTTGTAATCTTTCAATATTCTCAAACACTTTTAGTTTTGTTCTTCAATCTTTCAAGCATTCATCAATAAAGTTTGTTCCTTTTCTGCCTTAATCCTATTTCCGGTAATTCCTCTCTTAATTTCAGTTTTAATATTGTTCTTATAATTACTTGTATTCAGTTTAATTCCGAATCCCAAGCTTTATTATAGATTGCATGTTTCGATTGTCATTCATTATGATTTCCATGTTTATTCCTGTTTTCAATGTTGTTTTAGTAACCATGAGTAGCTAATTTCGTATGTTAGGATGAAGGGGATGAATATGCGTAGGTAGTATAAGTTCTGAGACCAACTGTAGCAGAGCCGTGGTTGGTCGACCTACATAATGGGTCGGTCGACCGAGGCTATGGTCGACCGACTGGGCTAGCTGGTCGGTCGACCCACTCGCGTTCGTATTCTGTTTCGTTTTAATTCGTAGACTATAATAACCTACAATGAGACTGAAAGGAGACTTGTAGGATGTTAGTAATGACTTACCCAAGATTGAGAGATACGGGAAGGGTATTGGTTTACACCTTAAGACGGCTAGGTTACTCAAGACTGAAAGGTATGTGACCTAGAATTTAGGAATCACCCTTATTGTTGACACCCAATAATTGTGAGACCTAGGAACTAATAGCATAGACCGAAAGGAGCTATTAGGTACCATAGACCGAAAGGATATGTTACACCCCTTACGCGACTGCAATACATGTTGACCTTAGGATTTATATTACCTTAGCTATTTGTTACCCGATCATCCAAGCATCTCTTTTGTTATTATTTTATTCCCATCTTTATTTACTTGCTTTATTTTATATTTATTTCTAGACTTTGTAATAACCAATCAAAACCCCCAAAATTGTTACCTTAAAACATTAACACCAAACAATAAACATTCTCCACCTCTCTGTGGTTCGACCCTGACTTTCACTATCTATTATTAAAGTTAGGAATTATAAATTTTATCTTTGGTACCCTCAACGACGGGCATCAATTCCTGTTCAGACCAATTGAGTTGTAAAATTGTTATAAATAATTCCCTTGAGATATATATTCGATTCTTTTTCCTATGATTAGCTAATTCATTATATTTTTCTAAAAACTATAATCGTTCGCACGTTAGCTAAGCGGTTATTTAATTATGATTCTTTTTTCTTTTGTAATTTGATGCATAATGTGTAATTGGTGAAATTGTGAGTTATGTAAGTTCCATATAAATGCTTAATCAATTGTGAATTATGTGATGTGACCACATGGTATCCTGATATGGCACTAGGAGCATGAATAGTAGGCATATGATATGAATATGAACTCACTATATGATAGCGTAACCTTGCTTATTTCGTCAAGTTTATATAAAATAGTTTCAATTATGCAAACATTCTTGTTTTCTAGTTTTATGACCTCAACATAATGGTGTGATGTTCGTATGTGATGTTAAAACCATGTTTATCAGAGAAGAGTCTTGACAAGTAGTAGGATGAAATTTAACTGGTAAGCTTATTAGCATGATATAACAACCTAATTGTTATACGTATTTGTGATTAATTGAACAATGTGAATTTTGTTGATATTCTCTCGTATATTAATGGTTTATCTCTGTCTAGTTCCTCGTAATTATAATCTTTATAACTGTTTCAAGTATACTGTTATACCATACAGTGAATTGCATATTATTGTATTTAGAATCTGATCACGATGTGTTAAATTGTTAATTGGTTGACATTGACTTATGGGAGTACTAGTCTTGGGAATTCGTTTACTTTTATCGTTAAAATTTTCATAATTCCTGAATTACAAGAAAAATGTTTTAGTAAAGAAGAGTCATAATGTCTCCGTGTAGCCTGGTTTCGACCTATAGCTTGTAAAATTGTCTTTGACTCGTATTTACAAATTGTCACAAATTACCACTTCAGTGTTTCAAAAGTTTCAAAATGTTTCAAGTGTTCATTATCCATGATAACGCTTTATGTTGTGATAATTATAGTGATTGTTTGCAACATGACAAATTCTGTAGTTACGTGTTGATGAAAATCTGCCCGAATGTTTAAGTGATGTGCAGTATATAAAACCCTTACGTTGCAAGATATATATTAGTAGTCTCATGATAAATGATGTAATTTGAGTTGTACCTAAGTGATCTTGTTAACTTATTGATATCTAGGAATGTTAAACGGCCTTGTTAGTCTATGATTTGTGTATATCTCGTGGAATATGTCAATGCTTCATATTTAATTACGTTGGTTAATCCTGCCCTATGTTTTTCCTAAAATATGATTTTACTTCTGTAGTAAGATTACGAACAAGAAATGTTTTAGATTGTCAATTATAATATACGCGTTTGCTGATTGTCTACATTGGTGGAAATATGCTGAGTTGTGTCAAAATTCCAAGGGTATGTAAGTGTTAGCTATTCTGATTCTGTCTTACTGCATAACACGATTTCTACCGATCCTAATAATCTTGTTGTTGCTCGAGGTTAATTGTCTACATGATAATTGATATGGGTTTCTTACGAGTACTTATTTGAGTTGAATATTAGTAATTGATCTTTTATTTTGATAGTTAATATTTTCTATTGATAAGATAATTCTTTTGTTTGGAAGACGGGTTGAGTGTGAGGTGGGTAAACTTTTGGTAATTGATTAGTTGAGTTATTTATAATGATTCTGTATTAGCTTGGTTTGGTATAACGTACAAGTTCTTGTTTTATGAAGTTGGAATATAAGGATACATACAAGCATGTCAATGAATTTGGTTTAGGTATGTACATTGACATGTTAATTAGCTGATGGGATAAAGTTTGAAGGGATTGAGTTGCTCATGAGACTAGAACAAAGACCATGATTGATTTTGTATTAAGACTGAGGTTGCAGTTCAGTGTTTTTATCGAGTTGTCGTATTCTTTGACCGTGACTCGTGAGTGAGTACCTTAGAGTTTTACTCTCTAAGTGTTGAGCAGATCCTTTAATGGAATATTTGATAATATTGATATTGAAATTGAGATAAGAATCAGTTACCGGTATTGAGTTATGGGTGGTGGGCCGTTGTGCCACATTGTATTTATGGTCCGGAGTGACCATGGTTATTTGAGTTTGAAATCAATATTGAAAGGGAAGTATTGTTTTGCGGTCTTATTCCGCCAGTTTACTCACCCCTTGTCTTTGGTCTTAGATTCGACGATGAATATGATACTTGATTGGTTAGTTGGAGTAAGATTTTATGAGATAAGGTAATGAGTAGGATGGAGTAATGAGCTAGAAATTTTATGGGAATACGGGGACGTAACCACATTTTAAGGAGGATAGGATTGTAAAATCTTCATGATTTATGATATGGCTAGTTGTTATGATCATGACTAATAGGTATCTCGTGATTTTTGAAAATACTTAATAACCCTGTCATTCCTGTATGCATTTTATTGTGTTTCGTGAAGTATACTTTAATTTAGTTACACGATAAACTTTGGGGACAAAGTTTCTTAAGGGGGATAGAATGTAACATTTCGCGTTTTGAAACTTGTATAAGTTCTACTTGTGATCGTTCATACTTGCTATTTGTTTCCTTATCGTTAAGGGATGCCGAACTTTGGGACGAAGTTCATTTTAAGGAGGAGAGACTGTAATACCCCGTATGTTAGCCTCGACCAACGACAGTCAAACAAGTTTTATAACGTATTCAAATAGACTGTTTATAAAGTGTTTTACGTAAACCGTTATGAATTTATAAATCGTATTTTTATTTCGTATTTCATAATTATTGTTATATTCGATAATTAGTCCATAAAATGGCATTTCGTTCGCATTTCTTTAATTTTGATAATATATTTATAATTAAATATATTTCCTAATTTATATTTTATTCCTCATATATACTTGCTTTATTATCTAAGTTGTAATAATATTTAATTAGTATAATTATTTCTGAAGGCTCATTTATTTTTGAGTTACGAGTTGAGAGCGAGATATAGACTTGGGTTATGTTTGAATAGTGATGGGCCTAGACTTGGGATTGAGGGTGAGAACAACGTAACAACTATGCAACCCAAGTCGTAAGAACATGAAACCCTAAACAACCCCTTCCACCGACCAAAAAAAAAAAAACACAACCATACAAGTTGTAGACAGCGGCTGCGACGAGAAGAGAGAGAGAGAGAGTGAGAGGGGCAGCGCCTAAGGGGCAGTTCAGGGCGCATCTCCGGCGAGTTTTAAGGTAAGTCCCTTGTGTTTTTGGGCCTCTCATTTGATGTTTGAGTCGTCGTATGTGGGTTGTCGTAGGGGTAGATGGGTCGTGGTGGTTAGGGTTGGTCGTGGGGGTGAGGACGAATGCAGGGGTTGCGGTTTGGGGTGTCGCTGGTGGTTGTGGTGGTCAGAGGGGAGCGTAAAAATCAAACAAACCCATTTGCTTTTGTTTTAGGGTCTGTCACGGTGGTCGCCTGGGTTCCATGTCATGGAGGAGGTCGGTTGTGGTACGGGGTCACGACAGCGTTGTGAGTGGCGGTAGAAAGAGGCGGTTCAGGTGGGTGTCGCGTGGGGCAGGGGGTCAGACTAGTGTGGTTTGGGACTAGGTTCACCTCGCTGGTGGTTGTCGATAGGGTGGCTGATGGTCAGTAGCGGTGGCGGTGTTCACGGAGTTGGTCGCGCGATATAAGAAGGGTTTGGGGGTGTTGGGGTGTAACATAGAGATTACTACAATTATATTATTATATATTATTACTATATTATTATTAGCTTAATGGTTAATCGTGGTTATTGTATTCTATTTACGGTTGTAGTTTTGTTTTAAATAATTTGCTAAGGTGAACAATTGAAGGGCTTTACGAGTCGGGCAAGTTTCGATTTAAGAAAGTTACTATTTCGGGAAGTTTCCATTTTAGGAAACTTTCAATTATTAGAAGGTTTCTATTTATAGTAGGTGTAACTTGAGTTATGGGGGTTCGGGAAGTTATTAATTCGTTACATAATAAATGTTTAGGTGACGGTTTTCACGTGGAACACTTCTAGCAGCTTTTCGGTTGACTTTGTCCTTCTGCAGTTTGAGGTAGGGGAATGAGTGTGCATTCGTTTATGACGTGAAACATGATTATTAATTGTTGTG